>OY997274.1:7375149-8611399 GCA_963921465.1 Triticum timopheevii | reverse complement strand
AACCGGTACTAAAGGTTCGCCACGAACCGGTGCTATTGATCGCCGCCACGAACCGGTGCTATTGTACACATTAGTGCTGGCTAAAATTCAAACCGGCACTATTGGGCTTCACGTATGACCCTTTTTCTACTAGTGTCCACATATCACATGTCCAGTTCAAATTTGCATATAAATTCAGCCTACCTAAATTTGCTTTAACAAGGGATGTTGATTTGGACAATTGCTTAAATGCTGACTTTTCTTTTAACTAGAATTGCTTAACCCTAAATTTCTGTCCTATTTTAAAACCTAACTAAATTCATAACCAAATAGATAACCTAATTAACCTACTGCCCTAACTAAAACCTAAGTAAATTAACCGAAGAACCCTAGCTAGCAGAGAGAGAGGGGGGGGGGGGGGTTTACAGAGGGTGTAGGGGCGAGGAGGCATGCCCAACGACGGCCGAGGTTGGGAGGGGAGGAAGCAGAGGAGGGAGGCGTGGTGCGTCGGGGTCGGGGGCGAGCTGCGGTACGACGGGGGAAGAGAGAGTGGGGATTTGGGGGGAAAAGAGGCGGGATAAAGCAGAGAGAGTGAGGATTTTGGGTTAAGTGGACGTAGTAGTAGCGCGTTTAGACCAAACGCGCTACTACTATTACACGCAGCTATAGCAGTTTTTTACGGAAACCGCTACTGCTACCTTAACTAGCTGTATCTCTTTTTCACTAAACCGCTACTACTATAACCAGTTTTCCTTTTTCTTTTCCTTTATTTTCTCTCACTTTTTTTTCCGAGAGCAGTGAACGAAGGGAAGGCGATATATATTGCATCATTTGACGGTTAAATATGTATACAAAATAGGAACATATATATTACATCATTGGACCCATGCATAATAATGGCTAAGTGTGTATACAAAATAGGAACACACACACACACACACACACATCATTTGACTGTTAACATACGGTTCCTAAGCGTTGATGTTTTCGTTTTTGAGTCAGCTTCTTTCCCTTCTTGTTCGTTGAAGAATAATTGAGCCCTCATTGTGACTTTGCCTTTTCCATGGAGTACGATCTTTCTTAGGTAATGTAGTATTGATTCTTCTTTTGACGTATACTTCATCATCATCGTCATCTTCCCTCATTGGGTTGCCATACTGATCGTAGTCTTCCTCGTTGGCGACTCCATCCATTGCAATGATATTCCTTTTGCCTCTCCTCACGACAACACAGCTGGGATTGCGCGGGTCGGCTATGAAGAAGCATTGTGTCACGTGCTTAGCGTGCAACCATGGCTCGTTTTTTGCGATAGCGTTCACGGTAGCGCTCTTGGCGTCGGGTATAGTCATGGTAGTGAAAATCCGGTTTTCTCTTTCGACATTTTTAGCCCATCTGACAGGGAAAATCGTCGTCTTGTGCAGTCCAGAGTAGTCAAGCTCCCAGATCTCCTCGACCCTTCCATAAAATCGTTCAGTTGTGCTGTTGTCGCTGCCGGTCATGCACTCCATCGTCACCCCTGAGTTCTGATCATCACTGTCCATATCTTTGGCCTCCGTGTAGAACGTGTATCCGTTGATATCATATGCCTGATATGTTACGAGGTTGGGCGAGGGGCCATGTGTTAAGGCGTATATGAGCAATCCGTCCTTAGAGCCCTCCTCCGGGGGATTAGCAATAATATGCTCTTTGAACTAATGCAGGAAAGTGGATTTGTGCTCTCTAGTAATTTCGGCGTCTGTCCTGCATACCCCCCGGTCATGATACTTCTTTGCGATAATTTCTTTGTGTAGTGCCACAAAAGGATCTACCTCGTCTAGGTGTTGTAGCACTACCAAGTTTGCTCTGTCAAAGTTGCTGCGTCGATATGAGTATGCCACATGCAGTTCCCTGCGACTGTTGCAGTGACCTTCTCCTTCGAGCCTCCCATCGTGCTTGTTAACGAGAAAACCAACACTAACACCAGGCGGCTGTTCTGCGCCATATAGAAAATTCTCACAGAAAGAGATGCACTCCTGTGTCACATAGCCCTGGACGATGCTTCCATCTGGACGGGACATGTTACGAACGAATCCTTTGATGATCCCATTCATCCTCTCAAACGACATCATGTTGTGCAGGAATGACGGCCCCAGGTCTATTATGTCATCCACAATATGGACACACAGCTGCACCATCAGGTCAAAGAACGCGGGCGGGAAGTACATCTCAAGCTCATTCAGTATCACAATGATATTTTCCTGTAGCCTTCGGAGCTGCTTCACACTGATCGACTTTCGAGAGATGATGTCGAAAAAGTTGCAGAGACCAATAAGCGTGTCACGGACGTGCTTGTCCATTATGCCTCTAAGGGCAACAGGTAGTATCTGCGTCATCATCACATGACAGTCATGGGACTTCATCCCGCTGAACCTTTTCTTGTCCGTGTCTAGATATCTGCTTATCTTGCCACAGTAACCGGAACTAACTTTGACTCCGGTAAGGCACTTAAAGAATTGATCGATCTCAGCCTAACTTAAGGTGAAGCAAGAAGGGGGGCAATAATCCTCTTTCTTTATTTTCTTGCCCTTCTTCTCCCGTGCCTCTGTCTCCGTCTCTGTCTCGTCTGACATTTTACGGGGCGGCATGTGCAGATCTTCCCTGATTTTCAAATCTTGCAAGTCTTTTCTTGCCTTCGGCCCATCCTTGGTCTTATCCGGCATGTTCATCAGTGTTGCGAGCAAGCTCTCAAGGACATTCTTACAGATATGCATTTGATCAAGGAAATAAGGTGTATCGAGTTTGTGCTAGTACTCCAAGTCCCAGAACACAAACCTCGTCTTCCATACCTTCAGCAGCGGCTCCGGCGCCTTTCTCATCGTCTTTCCCCGCGCGGGGTACTCCTTCCAGTTTTTCAATAGCTCATCGATTTTGGCACCGCTCCGCTTACGTGGAGGTACTCGATGCTCAGCGTGACCATTGAATAGATCTCCGCGGTTTCTCCACGGTCATCCTGTTTGAGCCATCTTCGATGCCCCATGTACACAATTTTCCCAGACCCGCCATCTTCGTTGACGTTAGCTGCTGAGACGTCGTATCATCCATGCACCGCATGCATCCGCAATATCCATGGCACACCTGGCCTACGACATATCTGTAACCGAGATAGTCGTGCACCATCGTGATCAGCGCGGCTCTCATGTAGAAATACTCGCCTTTGCTAGCGTCCCATGTCTTGGCTGGTGTTTTCTATAACGTGTCTAACTCCTCTTGAAGTAGCCCCAGATACTAATTAATATTATTTCCTGGTTGTTTCGGCCCTTGAATAAGCATGCTCGTGTGAATGTACTTCGACTTTATGCACAACCAGGGGGGAGGTTGTACATCCATACAAACATGAGCCATGTGCTATGGTTGGTGTTCTGGTTGCCAAACGGATTCATGCCATCGATACACGCGTCGAGCATGATGTTCCTTGCATCACATTCGAAATACCAATAGAAGCTATTCAAAGCTCTCAAGTGGCTTCCATCCTTGACGTGTCTCAGCTTCGGATCATCTCCATCATCGGGCTTCTTCCTCTCCGCGTGCCAGCACATTAGCTTTGCTTCCTTGGGATCTATAAAATACCACTGGAGACGGGGAGTGATCGGTAAGTACCATACAACTTTCTGGGGACATTTCTTTCCAGCCTTCTTGTATCGAGAAGCATTGCACACCGGACAACTTGTTTTTTCCACGTGCTCCTTCCGATAAATTATGCAATCGTTGATGCATGCATGGTATCTAACATGTGGCAGATCAAGAGGGCACACGATCTTCTTGGCCTCATCAACACTAGTAGGACATAGATTCCCCGCGGGAAGAACATCCTTTACGTACTTGAGATGCTCATCGAGGCTAGTGTCGGTCCATTTGTTTTTAGCCTTCGTCTTCAGGAGTTGGAGCGTGAAACTCAAGCGGGTCACCTCAGGATTGCAACCATCATACAATGGAGTGTTCGAGTCTACCACCAGTTGCTCCAGCTTGCCTCTTCTCTAGAAGCAGCTCTCTCAGTACTTGTCTCCTTGCGAAGCAATGGTTGAACATGAGGGTCCCGCACGATTGAACTTAGTATCGACGAACTCTGCTGCGTGGAGTCCATGTTGTTCTCTCCGCTGCCATGTCCGGCCCCTTCTCCTCCGCCATGTCCGGCCCCTTCTCCGCCGCCATGTCCGACCTCTTCCCAGCCGCCATTATCGATCATCTCTTTGTCTTGCCCCGTGTCATCATTGCCTGCCCCGTCGGCGTCCTCAACATCGTCATCCTCATCTTCAATTATCCACTGAGTATAGCCATCCATGAAACCAGTCATGAGCAGGTGCGCTTTGACACGACCATCGTCATGGGGGTCGAGCCAAACTATTCCTTTGCACTTTCGACACGGACATAAAACCTCTGTCCGGTTATTTTCTTTCATGTCCTGCACCGCCGACCGCAACCACCTGTCCACCATCGTTCCACTAACCATCGTGAGCTCTGCACGGTAATAATAAACAAATTGATTATAAAAATGCGTGCTGCATCAAAGTCGTACAAAAATTCGGCATGACCTTCCCTAAAAATAGGACATATATAGATCTAGAGTTTGCCAGGAATTCACCGAAACGGAAATAAATCGACATTTCGGCAAAACGTAGGCAACTCAAAAGCACAATTTGGCGTCAACTCATGCCACACACACAATTTCCATCATATCTCCCAATTATCATATCACACACACATAAACATATTTCCATTTTGCAAAAGCATGAAATTTTAATCACCTCTATCTCGAGATCGAGCACACGGTGGAGATGATGATGTAGGGAGATCAAGAGTGCACAAAGCTCTTCTTGACAAAGATAGATCTAGTTAGGGGGCAAATAGGTCACTTAACTAAATGCTACATCTACCTAGCTAGCTAATTTGGGAGGAGACAACTTGAACTAGTGGAGGGGGAAGGAAAAAGAGAAAGGAGATGCATTAATGGAGGTGGTGTAGTTAGCTAGGAGTAATGAAGAGAGAGAAAGGTAGGTAGAAGAGGGAGAGTAATGGGGGAGAAGTATTGAGGAAGAAGAAGAGTGAGAGAGGGAGGATGTGGGAGGTAGGGGAAAGGGAAGAGAGGAGATGGGGGAGGGTAGGACGGGTGGGGAAAGGTGATGGGTTGGTGCGGCTTAGCAGTAGCCCGGGACGTAAAACGTGCTGCTGGTAGAAAGTAGCAGCAGCGCGCTTTGCACACAAGCACTACTGCTAATCGGGACCAACAGTGTGCCCAATGTGAAAATTAGCAGCAGCGACCTCAGAAAAAGCGCGCTACTACTACAGCTTTAGCAGTAGCGCGGGTCGCGACAACGCGCTGCTGCTAAATGTAGGTTAGTGGACACTGTCGGTCGATATTTGTAGCAGCGCGGGTTGCTCCAAGCGCGCTACTGCTAACGCTGTGTCAGTAGCGAGTTTTGCATGCACACGCTACTGCTAATTAGCAGTAGCGCTTCTTTTTGAGCCACGCTGCTGCTAGGATTCTATGTATAAGGTTTTCCCTAGTAGTGTTAATGCCTTAAAATCCCCTCGAATGAATGAAAAAATAGATTGAAATAATTCACGGACCTTCTCTGACGTGCGATGACTTAATAATACCCTTAAATTCACTGGATCAATGAATGAAAAAAATAGCGGATTGATCACTTCACACGCGGCGAAACCTGGAACCAAAATGTTCCTTGACGTGCACACATGGTTTTTCTTGCACATATTGTTCTCACTACATTAAGTGCACACTATTTTTTTTCTCCCGTTGCAACGCACAGGCATATGTGCTAGTCAAACATATATAATATGAAAATATAACTCATGGTGTATTCAATTCAGTGAAAAGGCACAAATTGCATCTGTACGCCCATGTCGCCTCCCAACAGGTGAACCCTAGCCGTTGGGCAATCTACTCCTCACTAGCCCTCCCTTCCCTTGCCGCCGCCAACATGCACCGCCGGACAAAACCCACCTGGCATCAGCGGCAGTGGGGCCGTCCATTTTCTATGATGAGGTCTGGGCGGTGGGGCGTTTGACCATGGAGAGAGTTTGGCGTTGAGCGGGTTGGCAATGGCTGCAGTGGTGGCCGGCGGATCTCGTGTCACGCGTGCGCGTGGTGCCCATGCATCGTCGCGGAGAGGATCTGCGGCTCACAGGAGAAGCGTGGTGGCGACAGCCTTGCAGGCTCGGGCCTGGTGGTTGCACGACAGCCTAGTGGACTGCCAGATGCCGCCGTCTTCAGTGCATGATCTGCTTGTAAAACATAGGATTTGGGAAATTGCTCGACACTCTAAACGGGGTGTGGCTATCTCATTATATAGAGGTACCAAGGGGTACAATACAATGTTACAATGTGTGTACAGAGGCTACGTATATACAGTCTAACACCCTCCCTCAATCTTAACTATGGCCTGAAGTACAAAGCAAGTTAAGATTGCGCCTACAGCCTACAAACTGTGGTTGTGGAAGAGGCTTCGTGAAGATGTCAGCAAGTTGATCCTTAGACGAGATGAACTTGATACAAAGTAGCTTCTGTGCAACATGTTCCCGAACAAAATGATAGTCAACCTCAATGTGCTTTGTCCGAGCATGAAACACCGGATTAGATGAAAGGTATGTAGCACCGATGTTGTCACACCATAGAATTGGAGGGCGAGTTTGAGGGACTCTCAACTCTCTCAATAGAGACTGTACCCATATGATCTCAGTAGTCGCATCAGTAACTGCTTTGTACTCGGCTTCAGTACTACTGCGAGACACTGTTGCTTGCTTGCGAGCATTCCAGGCGATCAAGTTAGAACCCAGAAATACCGCATAACCCCCCGTGGATCGCCTGTCATCAGGACTTCCAGCCCAATCTGCATCTAAAAAAGCTGAGAGCTCACACGACGGTGCCGGCTGAAGAAGCAAACCATAGGAGGCAGTAAGACAGACATAACACAAAATACGCTTCACGGCTGACCTATGAGATGTCCTGGGTGCATGCAGGAATTGACACACACGGTTGACTGCATAGGAGATATCTGAAGGAAATATGCCCTAGAGGCAATAATAAAGTTATTATTTATTTCCTTATTTCATGATAAATGTTTATTATTCATGCTAGAATTGTATTAACCGGAAACATAATACATGTGTGAATACATAGACAAACATAGTGTCACTAGTATGCCTCTACTTGACTAGCTCGTTTATCAGAGATGGTTATGTTTCCTAGCCATGGACAAAAGAGTTGTCATTTGATTAACGGGATCACATCATTAGGAGAATGATTTGATTGACTTGACCCATTCCGTTAGCTTAGCACTTGATCGTTTAATAGGTTGCTATTGCTTTCTTCATGACTTATACATGTTCCTGTAACTATGAGATTATGCAACTCCCGTTTACCGGAGGAACACTTTGGGTACTACCAAACGTCACAACGTAACTGGGTGATTATAAAGGAGTACTACAGGTGTCTCCAAAGGTACATGTTGAGTTGGCGTATTTCGAGATTAGGTTTTGTCACTCCGATTGTCGGAGAGGTACCTCTGGGCCCTCTCGGTAATGCACATCATTATAAGCCTTGCAAGCAATGTGAACAATGAGTTGGTTACGGGATGATGCATTACGTAGCGAGTAAAGAGACTTGCCGGTAACAAGATTGAACTAGGTATTGGATACCGACGATCGAATCTCCGGCAAGTAACATACCGATGACAAAGGGAACAACGTATGTTGTTATGCGGTTTGACCGATAAAGATCTTCGTAGAAAATGTAGGAGCCAATATGAGCATCCAGGTTCCGCTATTGGTTATTGACCGGAAACGTGTTTCGGTCATGTCTACATTGTTCTCGAACCCGTAGGGTCTGCACGCTAAGGTTTCGATGACAGCTATATTATGAGTTTACATGTTTTGATGTACCGAAGGAGTTCGGAGTCCCGGATGAGATCGGGGACATGACGAGGAGTCTCGAAATGGTCGAGACGTAAAGATTCATATATTGGATGATATGGTTAGGCCAAGGGGTCAAGCCCATGAGGTATTAGGTCAGTGCAAAATGAGTTTTGCGGAGGCCAGGGGGCCAAACGCCGGAGACCCTGGCGTCTGGCCCTGGGCCAGACGCCGAGGCCCATGGCGTCTGGGCCAGACGCCAAGGATTGTGGCATTTGGTCCTGGAGTCCGAGTGGGACTCTTGCCTTTCGGGCAAAACCGACTTTGAGGAGGCTTTTGCTCCAAGTTTTGACCCCGGGGCTCAACATATAAATAGAGGGGCAGGGCTAGCACCAAAGACACAACAATTGATCCCTTGGATCTCTTAGCCATGTGCGGTGTCCCCCTCCACCATATTCCACCTCGATAATATCATAGCAGTGCTTAGGCGAAGCCCTGCGACGGTAGAACATCAAGATCGTCACCACGCCGTCGTGCTGACGGAACTCTCCCTCGACACTCGGCTGGATCGGAGTTCGAGGGACGTCATCGAGCTAAACGTGTGCTGGAACTCGGAGGTGCCGTAGTTTCGGTGCTTGATCGGTCGGGCCGTGAAGACGTACGACTACATCAACCGCGTTGTGCTAACGCTTCCGCTTACGGTCTACAAGGGTATGTAGACAACACTCTCCCCTCTCGTTGCTATACCATCACCATGATCTTGCATGTGCGTAGGAATTTTTTTGAAATTACTACGTAACCCAACAATATCAGGCCTGGTAATAGTAAGGTCTTGCAGGCCACCAACGAGACTGCGATACTCAGTAGCATCATCAGGTGAAAGGCACTCTCCATCAAGAGCAGACAACCGATCAGTGGCAGACATCAGAGTGATAGCATGTTTGCATTTCAGCATCCCAGCACGACGCAACAAGTCCAAGGAGTACTGCTTCTGAGTAAGAGTCAATCCAGCAGAAGACCGTGAAACCTCCATACCAAGGAAAAAATGCAGAGCACCTAAATCCTTAACAGCAAAATCACCACTGAGTGAAGTCACAAGACGATCAGCAGCAGCATCGGAGGAACTGATGAGAATGATGTCATCAACATAAACCAGGAGATACATCGTAACTTCAGGACGATGTAGTAGAAATAGCGACGTGTCTGCAGTGGAGGGAGTAAACCCAAGACCCCAAGAACAGATCCAAGGTGAGCATGCCATGCACGAGGAGCCTGTTTGAGTCCGTACAGCGCCTTAACCAGACGACAGAGATGATGAGGACGTGCAAGATCAACAAAACCAGGCGGCTAATGCATATAAACCTCCTCCTCCAGAATTCCATGTAGGAAAGCGTTCTGCACATCGAGCTGGCGAGGAAACCATCCTTGAGTAACAACAAGAGACAACAGCAGACGAATGGTAGTAGGCTTGATGACTGGACTGAACGTGTCTTCATAATCAAGACCATACCTCTGTTTGAAGCCCTTGGAAACTAGCCGTGCTTTGTAGCGTTCAATAGAACCATCAACATGCCTCTTGACTTTAAAAACCCACTTGGAATCAATGATATTGATGCCGGACACTAGAGGAACAAGTTGCTAAGTATCATTTTTTTGTAAAGCCTGAAACTCCTGTTCCATTGCAGCACGCCAGTGAGGGATGCTTAGTGCAGCCTGAAAGTGTCGAGGCTCTGCAGTCGGATCAGCAGCAGTATGAGCCATGCAAGCAGCGAGCCATGCGACCGTCCCATCCTTTCGTTCCTTCGGACAAAAAATGCCAGACTGACTGCGTGTTCAAGGACGAAGAACAACTGCTGCGGGCTGGGCTGGCAACGCCGGACTCGGCACAGGTGACAGTGGCGAGGCTAAAGACCCTGACAAGCTCGCCCCAGAACTCCCTGGCGCTGGGGATGCTGGCGGCATCGAGCTGGGCGAAGCCAGCCCACTGGAGGCCGAGACCTCTGGGCTGGGCGAAGCGGGGGCCTGCCCAGCCAGTGCAGGCGAGGCCGGCGTTGGGCCGAGCGAGATGGCCACCGACCCGGGCGAGGCGACCAGCGGGTCGGGCGAGGCCATCGTCGGGACGGGCGAGGCCGGTGCCCGCGGGGCAGCCTCCACGGGCGGAGTGGCGGCAGGTTGACAGGCGCCACCCGACATGCATGGCCCATGCACGGGTGCAACTTCCCGGTCACGCGCCTCATCCGTCGCTTGTTCACCAAGGAGCTCGAGATGGGCGCCGCGTCCAATACCTGCAGCATGATTAGGAAGCAACGCAGGAGCATATGCAACATCCACAAATTGATCAGGCGAAGGTATAGACGTGTGACCAAGTGGTGTAGGAGTGGTAGAGTTCGTCGGGAGTGCACGAAAGGGGAACACATTTTCATCAAATACAACGTCACGAGATACGTAGACACGATTTGTGGGAACATGTAGGCACTTGTACCCTTTGTGAAGGGAACTATACCCGAGAAAAACACACTTCTTAGACCGGAACTCTAGCTTGTGCTTGTTATACGGACGTAGGTGAGGCCAACATGCAGACCCAAACACCTTAAGGAATGTGTAGTCTGGAATTTCATTGAGCAAGAGTTCAAGCGGGGTTTGCATTTTTAGAAGTCGTGATGGAAGCCTATTAATCAAAAAACAGGCTGTGGAAAAAGCATCACTCCAGAACCAGAACGGAACAGAGGCATGAGCGAGCAATGTAATGCCAGTTTCTACAAGGTGACGATGCTTACGTTAAGCGGTTCCATTCTGCTGATGTGTATGAGGACAAGACACACGATGCGAAATCCCAAGTTTGTTAAAAAACGAGTTGAGGTTGTGGTATTCACCCCCCAGTCGGATTGAACATGAATAATTTTCTGCTTAAGGAGACGCTCAACGTGTGCTTGAAACTGAATGAAAACATCGAACACATCAGACGTGCGCTTAATAAGATACATCCAAGTAAATCGACTATAAGCATCAATAAAACTGACATAATAATTGTGACCACTAACAGACGTTTGGGCATGACCCCATACATCAGAAAACACAAGCTCAAGAGGATGTTTCACAACACGACTAGACTCTGAAAATGGAAGCTGATGACTCTTGCCCTGCTAACAGGCATCACAGATAGTTTCAGCAGTTTTATTGGACACAACTGGTAGTTCATGACGATGCAACACATGACGAACTATAGGAGCAGAAGGGTGACCAAGGCGCGCATGCCAGTGTGTAGGTGACACACGAACACTGCTGAACGCCTGAGGAGAAGACTGCATGGAAGGTGTGGGCGTCGCGTCAAGTGCATATAGGCCATGGCGAAGACGACCGCTAAGCAGAACGGCCCTCGTGTCTCGGTCCTTGATAAAGAAACGAAAAGGATGAAACTCAGCAAAGACATTATTATCACGAGTAAGTTGAGGAATAGACAACAAACTACGCGTAGCAGAGGGAACACCAAGAATGTTGGAAAGATGCAGTTTGCAAAAATTGTGTGCAAGGAGAGAGGCCTGACCAACATGGGAGATGCGCATACCTGCTCCGTTGGCGGTGTGCACCTGATCATGGCCACGATATGGTTGCTGAGTAGAGAGCTTGCCCATCTCACTGGTGAGGTGGTTGGTAGCTCCCGTGTCCATATACCACGTAGGATCAATGGAGTAGGACGGAATGTGTCCATGATCATGACTCGTCACTGCAGCGGCTGCCTGTTTATCATTCCCTTTGCCATTGTTGCCTAGGCCCAGAAAATCTTGCTTGAAGCAACGATGACAGCGGGAGGCAATGTGGCACTCAATACCGCACAGGTGGCAGGCTTGCTAGGCGCTGCAACAGGGACAACACGCAACTGGCCGGTTGCCGCCGGTGATGGAAGGCGCCACGCCCCGCGGAGCCGACTGAGGTGAGGCCGTCGTTTTTCCACCAAGCAGCGATGACTTCTGGGGTTTGCCGCGAGTCGCGGCGTTGGCGGAGGCAAATCTTGGGGAGACACGACGCGCCTTGATGCGCTGTTCACGGCCGAGAAGGCGCGCATAGAGCTCGCGGGGAGGTAGCGGATCATCACGACCATGGACGTTCTCAATGAGATTGTCAAAGTCATCATCGAGCCCGTTAAGCACAAAGCTGGTGAAGTCCTCATCCTGAAGCGGCTGACCAATGGAGGCCAATGTCGGTGAGGCCGGTCATCTTGTTGAAGTAGTCCGTGATGCTGAGGTCGCCAAGCTTGGTCTCGCCCAGCTCGGTGCCTATAGAATGAGCACGCACCTGAGACTGGGAAGCAAAGCTAGTGTGAAGGGCCGCCCACGCCTCCCGGGACGTAGCGGTGAAGATGACCAGTGACGAGACGCTCGGAGTAAGCGAAGACTGGATAGCGGAGAGGATGGCCTGATCCTGGGCCACCCATGTGTGGTACGCCAGATGATGAGAAGGCGGACACATGATGGATCCGTCAACGTAGCCCTCCAAGTAGCGGCTCCACAGAAGAGGCCACACCTGAGCATGCCACGACATGTAGTTGTCCGGTGCAAGCTTCACAGGCAGCAGATGCGAGAAGTAAAAACGGCGATGGCACCGCCGCCTGATCAGCATGGGCATGTGTTGGTGAGTAGAGGCCCATCGACGGAGCCTTCTCGTGATGAGTAGCAGGCACCGAGTATGGTGGGTAGGGGCCAGGGGGACCCGTCGCTATGGCGCCGTAGCTCGCCGCGATCGGTGCCCCATACGACGAGGCAGCCGTGGCACCATGGGGCGGATGCGATGGTGCCAGGTAGGGTTGCGGCGCCGAGTAGTGGTGCGGTGGCGGCGCCGAGTAGGGGTGCCGCGGAGACACCGAATAGGGTTGCGGAGGCGGTGCACCATAGGTAGACGGCGGACCGTAGGGTTGCTGAGGAGGTGGCGCGCCATAGGGCGGCACCGGCCAGGATGACGGTGGCGGTGGTCCACCATGGGTCGACGCAGGGGCGCCGTAGGAAGGAGGGCCGGCGCCGTAGGTCGACGCCGAAGGAGCACCATAGGGCGCCGCGATCTCCGTCGAGGCAGCGGGATCGCCGAGGACTCCCGATCCAATCGGGGAGCCTGGCGGCGGCAGGGCACCATAGGCCGCCGCAAGGGGCCGCGAGGAGAGGAACGACGATGTAGGAGCAAGGGCCGGCGCAACAGCAGCAGTAGCGGCGACAGAGGTCGGCGCGATGGCGATGGCGGCGGTGACGGCGGAGGCAGCGGAAGCCATCGTAACCTAAACTAATACTCCCTCCGTTCCTAAATATAACTGTTGTCTATGTTTGACCAACTTTACAGCAAAATATATAAAGATTTATAATACTAAATTTATAAAATGTAAAAATATAGTTCATGATGAATCTAGTGATAATGATTTGGTATTCTAGATATTGATATTTTTGTCTATAAACTTGGTCAAACTTAGAGAAGTTTGACTTTTCGGAAAAATAATACACCTTATATTGAGGAACGGAGGGAGTACCATGTAAGACATAGGAATTGGGAAACTGCTCGACACCCTAAACGGGGTGTGGCTATCTCATTATATAGAGGTACCAAGGGGTACAATACAATGTTACAATGTGTATACAGAGGCTACGTATATACAGTCTAACACTGCTCACTGCGACATCATCTTTGGTGGCGCAGAAGCTCTGGTGCTTGGGGTGGTGGTCCTGGATCTTTGCCGACGGTGGCATCCATGGCCGTGAGGACGATGCAGAAGCTGGATCTCGAGGTGGTTACGACTTCTTTGAGGCTGGCAGGAGTGTGAGACGCCCCTTCCACTGACAGATCGGGTTCGATGGGCTCGGCGGGTGACACATGCGTCTCTTCTGGAGCCATCATGACATGCCCGTTGCCGGTAGGTGTAGTCGTCAGCGGGTGTTCCGCATGACTTCTCATGTGGGGATGTCAAGTCATGCCTACTGTCGGCAGGTGTTGTATGGTGGCTCTAGCGAAGGTGTCATGTTTTGCTTGTTGTTGACGGATCGAAGGTGGTGCAGTGGTGACAGGAGGCGAGACGGTATGGGGCATCGTGCCTTTTGGTATCTTCTCCAGAGATACCCAGTTATCGAGGCATCGACAATCAGATAAGGGATGATGGTATGACTTCAGTGGAAACACAAGATCTCTGATCAGGCTATGTCAACGTGCGTCTGCATCATGTCCTTGCTGAAAGTGGTGTGTTGAAGTTTGGCTTTTGGGATGAAAAACCCGAGATCGACCTTGGGTTGGGCTCTTCATTATCAGCGCATGTGCGGCGATTCCTTCTGAAGGGCGTAGCCTAGAAATTGTGTATTTTTCGTTTTGAGTTTGTTCTTTATCAGTGTATTAATGATTTTTTGAGAAAGTTATTGTCGCAAGGCTTGCGGCCTGGGGTTTTCTTTTTAGTTCTTTTTTCCAGAATAATATTGTTCGACGGCTGGATTTTGAATAATCAATAATATACAACTGTGTACACACTCGATGCAGAGGCCTTAGGTTATCCTTTTTTTTTTGGAAAAGTGGTATTCCAAATATATATAATTTTTACTATAAACTTAATTAAATTTGCATGATTTGACTTAAGAAAAATATACGCACCATATTAGGAAACATAGAGAGTATTTCCTTGGTGACCGGACTTTCAGGGTCATTGCAAGTTTCCACCTTTCTCCTTCCACTTCAGCAAATTGCAAACTTGGCTATGTGTTCTTGACCTTTTTTGATAAAGGGCTCTTTTATTCACTCATAATGTGGCACTGAGAGGATATAAAGCACAATGAGCAACACCCGGTCTCTGCATATTTAGGATGAACACAACCAGACACTAAAAGTTCAACACAATAAATTAAAAAGCCGACATATCAGCAACAATATAGTCAAATATGACCAACAATATGCGCCTCTGTTGAAGGAGATGGTGGACCAATTCGGAGATTATGCTGCCACCCATGTTGGGTAAAAAACTCCCTGGCGACCTGCTTCAACAGTATACACACCGCCTTTATCAGCGGTTGGTTCTCCGTTTGGTGTAGCGTAGGTGACGTACGAAGCGAGTGCATACAATGGAAAATAACCTGCAAAGGAGTAGAGTTCTTGCCTTCGAAAACCAAATTATTTTTACATAGCCAAAGCACACATAATAAGGCATACACTCCCACCCTTACTAGCATTTTGAACCTATTCGGAATACCATCCAACGAAATATCAAAACTATTGACAACACTTATAGGTGGGTACAAATTGGACGCTATCTGGATGGCTGACCGGGTAGAATGCACAACCTTGCATTGGATAAAGAGGTGTTTAATTGTTTCGTCATGAGTAATCTACACATCTTACTTCCATGCCAATTGTGATGGACAAGGTTGTCTTTGGTTAGCACAACTCCTCTTCAAAGATACCACATGAAGATTTTAACTTTTAGAGAAATCTTTGACTTCCAATTTTTCTTGTTATTATCCGCTAAGACCTCTGAATGGGTGAGCGCACAATACATATTATTATAGACTTGTGACATCAATAAAAAAATAACAAGGAGAACATATGCACTACTTTCTTTGATGACCTGGATCTGAACCAACTGGTTTGTTGAAGGTCTTTGTGTCTGAGGAAATCCTTCACAAATATAATGCCCGGTCAGTAGATACTTGAATTAATATAACTGAAATCAAGGGGACTGTATGAGTGCAATATATGTGAAATCAAGGCCTCTGTTCAAACTCAAAATCAACTAGTCCTATATGGAACCCAGACTACCCAAGCCTACAAAATCAATCATTCACCTAAAAAAATTGTGCCAATCTCATGTAAATATACCTACAGAAAATTAACTAATCAAAGGTGCTAATATGATACTATAAGAAAAATGTGCAATTAAACTAGAGTAATATAATTATGAGTCAATGTAATTACTTGTACACACATGTCCCAAAATTTGGCTGAGATCTATACTTGTAATTAGGTAAAGAATACAAAATTGATTACGCGCCATCCATCCATCTATCTATCTATCTATTATATACTTAAAACGATAGAAAACTAACGGTGGTGATTTAGCACTCTAAAAACTAAGATGATTCAATGGTGAAGATTAGGCAGAGACTTTTTTTAAAACGATAGAAAACTAACGGTGGTGATTTAGCACTCTAAAAACTAAGATGATTCAACGGTGAAGATTAGGCAGAGAATTTTTTTTGCGGGGATTAGGCAAGACTAGATTTATACAATTGCACGCACAACGAAGATTAGTCAAGGACACAGATGTACGATGGGTTTCCTCGGGCAATACCAAATAAGCATGCACGTGCAGCGTTCTACATTAGGCAGACACACGTAGTACAAACTTGGAAGCACATGGATTAATATCCAGCGGACACTCAGCCGTAGAACAATCTTTAGACTTTTCTTTTTGCGAATAGTGTATCGAAGGGACACGTACATATGTGTGTAATAGAAACAGACCGAATAGATTGGAAAGAAAAGAAGGATTCTATCCAATTTAAAAAAAAGGTGGTTTCCATCGTATACATGTGCGCAACAGAAAGAAATTGAATAGGAATAGAAGGAACATAAGGTTTCCATTGTACACACGTACGTGCATACGACAAGGCCGGAAAATATTGCACATGACTTTACTCTGAATTTGAATCACATCCCGGTTATCGTTGCTGATGTTAAAATTTCACATGATCCAAAAGTTGCTTCGGCCCTAACTCGGCGAAGCACGCTCGCCATCCAATCAGAGCCAACTGCGCCGTCCGCGTCGGAGAAGCATCATATTCCCGATAAGTGCTCCCTCAGGAGGCTACGGCTGGGCAAGGAAGGGCCATCATCCTGCAGCAGCCGTCCACGACGACGAACAGTCCGCCGTGCCAAATAGAAGTTAGTGTGGCGGTAGATGCGTCCGCGGATGATGGAGCTGGACGAGCAGCTGGTAGTGTACGGGCATCATTACTGAGTACCAGTTGACATCTCAACTGGGAGCATGTGTGTTGAGATGGAAGGCGGAAAGCTCTCAGATGGGATCGGCCCCATTTACCGCCACTTGAGCTTAGCCGAGGCATCACGAGGAAGGAGCGACTCCATAGTACTATTGCCGCAGAACCATGCATGTGCTGCCATGCGATTAACCTTTTGTTCTCAGTATTTATAGTGCAAAAGTGTCAAACAACTGGACGAGCTCCCAGGTAATTTTTTTTGTTTCAACACTTTTAGCCTTTTTATTCATGAATATGATTTATCTTTTGTGTATGTGTAAAATTTCATTGAAAATTTGATGATATTTGTGCTACAATTTAAAATCATTTTTGATGATTTAAAATTAATTTTTATGATTACAAGGTCGTTTTCCGGAGCATTAAAATTTTTCAGGCAAAAAAATATATGTCGATATAAATTTATATGTGCCTCAAGCATGAACATTTACACCTTGCATATCAATTTTTTTGTGAATTTATAGAAGAACATTTTCCGGCCCTTAATTGTTTCTACCTGGCGACCTTTAACTCCATAAATCTATATGTTTGGCTAGGGGCTGGACGAATTGGACATATAGGTAGGACACCGCACAAGAAATAGGTCGAATGATTTGAGGGTTGAAGAGGGAAGGATGTCCAATGAAAGTATGGTGATGATGCATGAATACCCGATGGCGCTTGGCCGAGTCAATGGTTTCCAAACAACATAATTGTAGACCACATGCATACTCAGAGCCACTTGTGCTATCACCATTCACCAATACATAACATCAGACAAATATGAGCTAGAAAATGTTGTGAAAACCAGCAACGTGAAATCACATGGCAAAAAGTGTCAACACAAAATCCTACGGTAGAAAAGCTAGAAGGCCAGCGGTGCATATGATGGAAAAAGGCCAGCCAAAATAAAATGCTTAGATCACACATAATGAATACATGTGGTTTGCACATAATGGAACAGTATATCTTGCATGCAGTTATATATTATGTAAACAAAGGACATAGTAGTGGAATGCAGAGTATGATATAAATCAACAAATTTAAAAAATAAAACTAGGGTACTGTAGCAAACTCAACCTTACTATAATGTAACAAAACCATAGTCGCCCCACACCCACTTCAGTGACATAAGAGTTGGGGATTTGGAGAAACAAACAAAGTAAAAAGATCATAAAATCAGGGTAGCTGCACTGATTGAAGGCAAAAAAATTGGACAACCCGAAGGAAATCAAGTGACATGAGACTACAACCACAATTGTTTCATAGTGACAATTATCGATAAAACATCGCATTCTAGGAGAATATTATAGATTCATGGTTAAAGAGGCTTGGAGATGAGCAAAGAAGAGTAAAAAATTGTGCATGCATTTAAACAATGTGATTACACCGAGGTATCACTTACTGAATACATCAACACAATGAAAATGTGTCGTTCTTTTCAAAATTATCATATTTAAATTTCAATTTGTAACTACCATCAAATAAAGTAAGGTCCATTATTGTTGAAACAATTTTTAGTGGCACACAACCAATGAACTTTTAATATATACTATATATGTTGCTTACACTATGAGGAAAATAAATACTCAAATGACAACAAATGGTAGTCTAAAATACATAAATAATAAATAGTACAGATCTAGCCGCGCAAATGCGTGGGTGGACCTGCTAGTTTATTTATAAACCAGCTTACTTTTCTCATAATTTAGTGAATGAAAATAAGAAAGTGAGTGGGTATTATTTGTCTCCACGACATCATCAAATAAAGTGCTAGTTTAATTAAGTAGCTAGGCATCCCGTTTGGGCTGGGGGGGAGGGGGCATGACCCACTCTGACTTGCACGTAGCTCACCTGGTGATGGTTAGAATTTTGGTTTATTTATATCAGACTTTTTTACTTATTCACAATTTATTTCATCAGCATAATATTTTAATTTAGTAAGTTTTTATTATATTTAACACAATTAGTTACAGAATAATATTTCTAAATTTTCAAATAAAGTATTTTTTGTAATTACTATGTATCATTTAGATTGACTTGTGCTCAATTGAAATCGTATTTTGCAGCAGGAGTTATGTCCATCGCTTTGAGGTACTGTCGAGAGAACTTTTGTTTGAATTGTCTTAGATCTAAAAACCATAATAATGACAAAATAGCATTCCTCTATCAATTAATGCATATCATTTGGAGTTATATATTATTTATGTGTTTGCAACTATTTTAATTTCCAAAAATATGTATGCAAAGAGCTCGAGAACATACATGCCTAACAAATATCTAACAAACATTCCCCATAAGAAAAGACTTAACAAAGATTTCTAGAAAATTATAATGTATCTTATATGCCTAGCAGATGTCACCCTTCATAAGTATAAATGAAGAAAAATCTCACCTTCATGTGTCATCATGGATACAAACGAGAACGTTTGCCGAAGAAATAAATAAAATAAATTAGCAATTTTTCTCAATTTGCCATGATTACTACCCTTGGGAGAACCATGGATTGTCCTTGGAGTGTACAAATTTTTTATTTGTTAGTTTTAAGCGTTCATGGTGGCAGCGTCTCGATGATGGAGATAACACCGCATGGAATAAAAGTCCCCACTGTTTCTATCTCTGCCATGGTGTGGTCAACGTGGCTGACACAACACATACCGAGGAGCCTGTGGTATATTTGCCCCAGTGATCTTGGGATCCGCCAGGTTTAGAAAAAGGGAGGAAAAGGGCATGAAGCAAGAAAAAGGGAGGTGTTGCAAGATTATAGTTTGGCAAACTGGCACCGATTTTGAATGCCTAAGCTTAGGCATGTGTGGCAAAAAGTGTGAAAAATGGTGACAACCTTCGTATATGAACCAAACATGCCCTAAGTTACTGAGGCATCCAATCGACAGCACACTCCTTACTGTTATTGTTCTCACTTCGAGATTTCAATAGGTTCATCACTTGGTACAACAAGAAGTTTTTTTCTTGGCAAACCAGAGCCTGCTAAAAGGGCCAATTTATTGAATTAACATCACAAACATTGTACAGATAGAAACTAACCTTCATGGAAGAAGAGAAGTTTATAAAGTTACAAGGCCCTATTTGTTCGGGATTTAGTTTGAGCTTTTGCAGCTGTTAGGGAATGTCTCTCTATGGGCATCTCCAACAATTTGTATGTTAGCTTGTTGGTAAAATATGCCATGTCATCAACCAACACCTTAACATATAACAACTCCAATAGGTTGTATCTAGTTTGTCCTATAGAAGGTGGGATAATAAATAAGGTGCTCTCTCATTCTACATTGGAGCTTGTGCAAGGGGTGTTGGTTCATGTACAAACAACCTTCCTCTCTTTCCTCATTTATTGTATGACACATCATCAAAAATCCTATGTGGCAAAGTCTACCAACAACTATTTTACATCCATTGGAGATGCCCTCACTAGTAGAAAAAGGGTCATACGTGAAGCCCAATAGTGCCGGTTTGAATTTCAGCCGGCACTAATGTGTACAATAGCACCGGTTCGTGGCGGCGATCAATAGCACCGGTTCGTGGCGAACCTTTAGTACCGGTTCATGCCACGAACCGGTACTAAAAGGGATGTGTCAGCCTACGGTCAGGGTATGGCCCCACCATCACCATTTAGTGTCGGTTCGTACCACGAACTGGTACTAATGAGGTTATGTCAAGCTGTTTTTAGTCCCACCTCGCTCCCCTAACAAGTCTTTTACCACCTTAAATATGTTATTTCTCAAACTATCACAAGCACTTGGTCTTCATTGAACTCTATGTGTAGAATTTGTGGCTGCAATATGAGTCTTCATCGGTTTATAAATCGTTGATGACTCATATTGACAATTCAGATTGTACACACAAAGATCATTGATGATCAAAGTATTTTTGATGTTATAAGATCATATTGACAGTTTAGACTCTAAAGAAATATAAGATCGTGATGTAAATGCTCTTATATTTTTTGCGTTCAGTATGCACCATTCAAAGCGATGCCATCAACTTTCAACCATTTCTGCCTTCATTTGCTATTTTTCATGCATTCAATGATTTGTTTTGAGAACTAAATGACCTGAAAATTGAAAAGCACTACAAATGAACTCTGAAAAAGTTGAAACTTGGCATGGTATCATCATTTCACCCACATAGATTGTTCAAAAAAGTAGAGAGGGTTACAGCAAAAACTGGATGCACTTCGTTTACAAACTGGACAATCTCTTTCGAAGTATTCAGGTTTCTGATCAAATTAAACTCATCTGTTACAAAGGCATTTCATTTTTTTAAACTTATTACAACTCCAGACTTTTTGTGCATTCAGTATGCACCATTCAAAGCGACGCCATCAAATTTCAACCATTTCTGCCTTCATTTGCTATTTTTCATGCATTCAATGATTTGTTTTGAGAACTAAATGACCTGGAAATTGAAAAGCACTACAAATGAACTCTGAAAAAGTTGAAACTTGGCATGGTATCATCATTTCACCCACATAGATTGTTCAAAAAAGTAGAGAGGGTTACGGCAAAAACTGGATGCACTTTGTTTACAAACTGGACAATCTCTTTCGAAGTATTCAGGTTTCTGACGAAATTAAACTCATCTGTTACAAAGGCATTTCATTTTTTTTAAACTTATTACAACTCCAGACTTTTTGTGCATTCAGTATGCATCATTCAAAGCGACGCCATCAAATTTCAACCATTTCTGCCTTCATTTGATATTTTTCATGCATTTAATGATTTGTTTTGAGCTAAATGACACTAATTAAATTTTGTGCAGGCAGCGCACCACCTTTAGTACCGGTTGGTGGCTCCAACCGGTACTAAAGGGTAAGCTGTTTTTTAGTCCCACCTCGCCAAGAGAGAGGGAGTAGGAGCGGTTTATAAGCCCTGGGTGCAGAGACGATGAAGAAGAGGCTCAATGCTCACGTTGCTTAGCTTCAAGCCTTTAGGAATATGGTAGATTGCACGGAGCTACGCGCAGTGCAGTTTACACTATTTCAAAAGGCTTGAAGCAAATTAACGAGCATTGCACCTCTTTTTTATTTTTAATAACTTATTACAACTCCGGACTTCTTCTTTTTTATTTTTAATAACTTATTACAACTCCGGACTTCTTCTGTTATGGCAAAAGGAAGGAGGAGAAGAAGAAGAAGGAGGAGGAGGAGAAGAAGAAGAAGAAGAGGAAGAAGAAGAAGAAGAAGAAGAGGAGGAGGAGGAAGAAGGAGAAGAAGGAGAAGAGGAAGAAGAAGGAGAAGAAGAAGAGGAGAAGAAGGAGGAGGAAGAAGAAGGAGAAGAAGAAGAATAAGAAGATGAAGAAGAAGGAGAAGAAGAAGAAGGAGAAGGAGAAGGAGAAGGAGAAGAAGAATAAGAAGAGGAAGAGGAGGAAGAAGAAGAAGAAGAAGGAGGAGAAGGAGAAGGAGAAGGAGAAGAAGAATAAGAAGAGGAAGAGGAAGAAGAAGAAGGAGGAGGAGAAGGAGAAGGAGAAGGAGAAGAAGAATAAGAAGAGGAAGAGGAAGAAGAAGAAGAAGAAGAAGGAAAAAATAAACCAGAAAAGAAATAACTATATAAAAAATTACTCAAAAATAAATAGAAGAAAATAAATAATGCAGAAAATAAAAAAACTAATATAAAGCAAAAATATCCACAAAGAAACTAAATACAGCAAAAAAACTACTCAGAAATAAATAGAAGAAAAAAATAAAGCAGAAAAGAAATAACTATATAAAAAATTACTCAAAAATAAATAGAAGAAAATAAATAATGCAGAAAAGAAAAAAACTAATATAAAGCAAAAATATTCACAAAGAAACTAAATACGGCAAAAAAACTACTCAGAAATAAATAGAAGAAAAAAATAAAGCAGAAAATAAATAACTATATAAAAAAATTACTCAAAAATAAATAGAAGAAAATAAATAATGCGGAAAAGAAAAAAAATTAAAAAAAATGTTGGGGCGCTGCCCAGTGAGCCTACCAGTCCTAGGGTGTGCAAATGCAGGCCCAGAAGGGCCAGGAGGCTCACCGGGCAACGCGCCTTAGTTAGGCCCAGAAGCCTGCTATATAGAGGAGTTCGAAAGGGCAGCCGCGGCTGGGTTTATAAACCAGTGCGGCTGCCCTTCGCTCAGCGAGGTGGGACTAAACAAAGCGCACCGCGGGTGGCAGCGCACGGCCTTTAGTACCGGTTGGTGGCACAAACCGGTACTAAAGGGGGGCCTTTAGTACCGGTTGAAGCCACCAACCGGTACTAAAGGGCCTGATGGTTTTTGTGATTTATGACAATACGCTTTGCGGACTAACCGTGTGCATTGAGCATTTTAGATATTTGTATATATGACACAAGACAGTTTTATTCCCCTCGGTAAAAGATAAAGTGAAGACAATTTTTTGGCGTTTCTTTTCAGTTGACTTGAGTCATAGAAAATCCATACTATTAAGAGGCAGTACGCTTTGAAAAGGTTTGAGTGGAATCAACATGTACAGAACCCCAGATGCACCCACATGGCCACATCCCCTTCCCGCATCATGGGGGATACAACTATTATTGCTTGGGCAATTTTGATGCACCCAGGCGGTAGTACCGCCCTGGCCCATGGTACTACTGCTTAGGCGGTACTTCCGCAGACTATTGCCGCTGGTACTTCCACTTGGGAATTAGCTTCTGTTGTCTTCTGGATGATTAATGGTAGTAGCACGGTAGTACCGCTCATGCGGTACTTCTGCACTAGTGCTGCTTCACTACCGTTGATCCTTTGTAGCTTGTGACATTTAGCAACAGTGACACGGTAGTACCACTTGCGCGGTACTGCTGCTCGCTAATACCGTTGCTACTTCCGCTTGTTTTCAAGTTTCTGTTGCCCATTTCAGTTTTAGTGGTTGTGGAGCGGTAGTTACACGGTAGTACTACCTGACATGGTACTTCTGCTCTTGCTCCGCTTCAATATTGTTATTCATCTGTGCTGCGATTCGAAGCGGAAGTACCGCTCAGATGGACAGTAGTACCGCTCCAGTACAGTTGTACTCACTAGCTACGGCTGGGGCTGCTGCTCTAGGCGGTAGAATCGCTTGAGTGTGGGCTGAGAGCAGTAACTATTGGATTTGTGCCCCACTATATAAAGGGGTCTTCTTCCACAAGAAGACCTACCTCTTATCCCCTTGACTTGATTGTTGCCCCTAAGCTCATTTTCGCCAAATCTCTCTTCCTACCCATCAAAACTTGTTGATTCTCTAGGATTTGGAGGAGAGGGCCTCGATCTACATGTCCACCAAGAGAAATTTGACCCCCCCCCCCACTAATCCCTTGTGGATCTTGTTACTCTTGGGTGTTTAGGCACCCTGGACGGAAGAGGTCACCTCGGAGCCACATTCCATTGTGGTGAAGCTTCATGGTGGTGCTGAGAGCCTCCAATTAAGTTGTGCAGAGAGCCCAGCCTTGTTTTTAAAGGTTCGGTCGGTGCCTTCAAGGGCACCACTAATGGAATCACGACATCTTGCATTATGCAAGGGCGTGCGGAGAATACGACGGCTCTAGTGGCTTCTTGGATAGCATTGTGCCTCCACACCGCTCCAATGAAGACGTACCTCCCCCTAAAGGGAGGGAACTTCGGCAACACACCCTCGTCTCCATCGACTCCACTTGTGGTTATTTCTAACCTTTACTTTGTGCAAGCTTATATTGCGGTTGTATCATGTGCTTGCTTGTGTGCTAGTTATTGTGCTTGTCATATAGGTTGTTCACCTAGTTGCATATATGGACAATCTATTTTATTGTCAAGCCTAATTTTATTAAAAGAGCTAAAAATTGGTAGTCGCCTATTCAACCCCCCCTCCCCCTCCTCTTGTCGACCATATTGAGCCTTTCAGCAGCTTCTAAGCCCCTATAAGCACAAGCCCAAACAAACATAAAAAATATGGGATCAACTTCATAGAAGCCATTTGCCAAAATGCATTGTGAAGCAAAAGCTCCTCACGAGCTTCCACAGCCCCCACCGACTTCTCACCTCCCTCAAAACCATGTCCTTCTCCTTCACAATAATTACAACCAAAATAACCTCTTCAGCGTACCAAACAAGCTTTTTGGTCTTCTCAGCTTCTACCAACTCCAGCCCGCTTCTCAGCTTCTACCAGCTCCAGCCTGTTTCTCAACTTCTACCAGCTCCAGCCGCTTCACGTTCTGCCGCAGTCCAAACAGACAGGGCCTTACTTTACAACATGATAGTTTACTGCAGAGGAAGGTGCAACAAGGAGCCGATCGATTCCTAAAAGCCCTCTTGGCTAGATTGTGAGCTAACAACTTTTGAATGATAGGAATGTGAAGTACTTTGTAAGAGCTCAGGGTTGAAGAAACATTGAAGAAATTTTCAAGAGTTTGTCTGATTGTCCAATGGCCAAGACTGGAAAGAAGATTCTTGGCTTGAGCAGCATTCACCAAAGTCTTGCAATCTTTTAAGGAGAAAAAACTCCACACCAATCCAAGGCCTTTACCACCAGAACTGCCAATCGCAATCTGATAGCTTAAGCCTGCAAAACATGTATCACTTCGAAGCTACAACCTGGATGAATATGGATTGGTCCTAAGCACATATGCACTTGTTACTGGAGCCCACTTATGTTTTCAAGTTCATTAACCTTAGTGTGTTCCTCAAAAGCCCATCTTAGGATTGGTCCATATTCATCCAAGTTGTAGCTTCAAATGTGATATATGTTTTGCAACCCGATAGCTTCAACCTTGTAAGCTACTGCTCCAGTAACATGAATATGTGGACACGGTTGAGAAGGGTTGAAGCTTCTCTGACCGCAAAACAGATATCACATTCCCCGCCCGAGAAGGGTTAAAAGCCACGTCCACATATGCTTTTGAACCTGAAAACATAAGTGGCATGGAAGGACTGGGAGGAGGAGTAATTGAAGGCACAAAAGAGTTGCTGGGATTTTCCTCCAATGGTTAGCCAATCCAAGGCTCATGTCCTTATATCGATTCGCCTTTTGTTTTAGCAATGCTCCATTACAATCTAAGTTAAGACCGCCAGTTATTAGTAACTTCAAGAAATATATCAGAGTTGCAATTTAACAACCACAGCCGCTAGGATGTAAGGTACTAGAAACGTACTCCCTCCGTTCGGAATTACTTGTCTCAAAAATGGATGTATCTAAGGAGGGAGTACGTGTAAACAAAGAGCTGTTCGAGAGTGGTGAGCGAACTTCTCAATCAGGCACAGAACACGTCTGGCACCCATTTTTTTGCTGGCAACGTTGTATGTATGGACGTTTATTCAAAAATTCTAATTAAGAGTAGGTTGCAGCAGAGAGACCAAGCTTGACATGCAAACCCAGCATATATACATATAATATATATATATATATATATATATATATATATATATATATATATAATTATAAGCTCCAAGCTTGCTATAGTATTTTCTTTGCTATAGCATACTGCTCAAGATTTGGCAATTCTACCAGCAAGAAAATGCTGCTAGTTTGTCATCCGGGCGAATGGACGATGGTATGCCAAGACGAAATTTCCATGACACTGAATCTGTATCTATAGGTTTTTCCACACACACACACACACACACACACACACACACACAAATCGAGAGCTTATAATGGACTTGTAGAACGAGATTGTAACATTTAAACTTAGTACTGCAAGAATCTATTCGCAATAAAAAAATAAAAATAAAGAGAGCTGGAAAGATAAGGTTTTTTTTTATCGGATTGTTTTTTATGTGAGAAGAAATTATAACTTACTATCATGTAGTACCAAAATAACCACAGCTGCAGAGTACTACCTCCATCCCAAAATTCTTGTCTTAAATTTGTCTAAATACGGATGTATCAAATCACGTTTTAGTATTAGATACATTCGTTTCTAGACAAATCTAAGACAAGAATTTTGGGACGGAGGGAGTACCTAGTATACATTTGAGAGCTAAAAAACGCAGGATGCAGCCGGCCGGACTACTTCCCTTGGCTCCGAAGTCCAGATGCAGACTGCTGCTGATGATGCATGCCTTTCAGCTCGTCTTGATTAATGCAGGCTGCTGTTCTTGATTCATGCAATGCAGATGATTAGCAGAAAAGTGCCACCTGAAGAAGATGCAGAAATTAACAATCATGTAGTATTAATCTATCAACAAAAAGGTTGACTGATAAAGTGATAATGTTCCATGGGGCCAGGAGTACAGTACAGGTGTTGAACCAAGACCAGTCAAGGCCAATCACCAGACTGCAAATGATTAGCAACAAGCATGAGACAGGAACCTTCTGGCTGCCCCCAATTAACAAGCATAATCACACAATTAGCAAGTATAATGGCAGATGCTTCTCCACTAATACTCTGGATCTTGGACATCACAGGTTGGCACAACCATTTTTTGCTCTGCACAAACATATGTACTCCATTGGCAAATCATTTGGTCTAACAGGGTGTCTGTTCAGGAGTCAAAGATTTGCAGCAGATAACATAGGGACAGACAAACGGCAACAAATCATGCCTGAGAGCTGAGACAGAACAGATCATTCATATACTACAGACAACATGCTACAGGGTTACATTTAAGAAATGAACACCATTCATATACAGTCAACCAATGGCGCCCTCCATTGATACGACAAAGGAGCAAGAATTTAGCTGTCATGTCTTGCATACGGATAGAACTCTTTGAAGCCTTATAAATAGACCACCAAGGAGCAAACACTAAGCATAAGTACAAGCAACCAAGAAAGCTCAATAGTCACAGCCATCTCCTTCAGCAGCATGGGCGAGAGAGTTTGTGCTGGCGATCTCATCAGAGTTTACAAGGGCGAAAGGCAGAGCGAGGTTCGGCCGCTGCCGCGTCGTGGGCAAATAAAGCTGAGGATAGCGCACATCATGATGCACTCCGTCGCTTCCGTGCTCCTCCTCAGGACTACGTCGCGGCTTCCTGTTCTGGATCACAAGTGAATGTTACCGACTCTGTAAATGTTAGTAGTAGGGTTTGTTGTAAACCGATCCCTCTGTATAACTGTCGTTATCAGTTTGAGAAAGTAAGTCGCTACTTTTTGTGCACACCAGGGTGTGGCTTCATGGATGATGATGGTGTGGTTAGTTCTCGTGCCGTTTGTTCTTGTTTTGCATCCTTTTGTTCCTCATTCTGATCACCACCAGACTGTTTACCATCCGATTCGCTCTCGTTGTCAGATGCTTCATCATCTGAACATGATGATGCATGGTTCATAAGACTCCTCGATGGTTTCATCCTCAACTTGGCGATGAGGTCAGTGATGCAAAATGGGTCGGTTGCTCGTGGCAGACATCCTCAAGTGTAACTACGAAACTGATGCCACGGAAACCATGGGATCTAGCAAGTCATTAATGTGCCTTACGTAACAAGACTCGTATCATCAATAATTATAAGATACAGAACTAATCTCGCCGCAGTTCTACATTGTTTCCATTTCTGTGAAGTAAGTTTTTTTTTGAGCTAATTCTGTGAAGCGAATACATTGTGTGAAGTTTTTTTTTTGAGCACTAGTCCATTGTGCTAATTAGCAGTAGTTCAAAAACCCACGTTAATTTCCGTACCTGCACTTTTTTTTGAGCTACCAAAGCCTTGTCCGCATGGCCACGTTCATCAACCCAAAATGACACAGGCCTAATTAAGCTGCCAAAGCCCACTCTAATCTCAGTCCCAGCGCTAGCAGAAAGCTCAACGCTCCACTTCATTTCCCACCAGGAAGCACATCACCCCACCTTGTTTAGTCCCACCTCGCCAACCGAGAACGCATCTTTTAGTGCTTCCGATCTTCTTCTCCGATATAGCAATGGTTTGGCGGTGTGCCTTGCAAGGCCTAGGACAAGCACTGATGATTACAGCAAAGTGACATTTCTGAATTTGTAACTCTGTGTACACTGAAATTGTAAGTTACTCACAACAATTTGATTCCTGAAGTTACGAAAACAGCCAGTTGGTTCTCATTTAGAGATCCAATAGCCTCATCACTTGGTACAGAGTTTCGAAAAAAATAACTTGGTACAGCGAGAAACTAGGTACTATATAATTGAGGTGCTCTATCCCAGCCTTCATCATAATGTCCTGTTTAATCACACTTAGACTTTGCTTTCTTGGTTCATGGAATGCAAATGATTAGCATAAAAGTGCCACCTCAAGAAAAATGCAGAGGTCTTATTATCGATTACAGGAGACAACCATGGATTGATTTATCAACATAAGGTTGACCAAGAAACTGTGTACATCACATGTGTTGAACCAGGGCTGGTCAAGACCAACCACCAGACTGCAACATCTACATCATCAGACAGGACAATTAACACAAATGATTAGCAACAAGCATGAGACAACATAATCATACAGTTAACAAGCATAATCACAGATGCTTTTGATGGACAAACTAATACTCTGGATCTGCAGACATCACAGGTTCCCAACCATTCTCTGCTCTGCACATATATACATGATATATGTACTAGACACCACATGTGTCCAAAATTGGCAAATCATTTGGCCTGACTGGTCCATACAGGTTCCAACGGTGGAAGGACCGCTGCACTCTTCGGCCGCTTGGGCCTTGCAGCCTACTCTAGCAAACCGTCATTTTTTTATTTGTATTGTGTATAAAAGTATTTTCTGCTTACTCTTTTTGCTATAAATTATGAGTATTCTTTTTGCTGAACATAAGAGGTTTATTTGCTTATAAACTTTTCACTCTTGAATATAATTTGTGAGTAAATATTCTTTTTGTGCTGCACATAAAAGGTCCATTTGCTTGCTCTTTTGACTCTTCAATATAAATTGTGCTTCACATTTTTTATCTATCCGATAATATGGCAACAAAGCAGCGGTTTGACAGTCTGCCTTGTAAGGCCTAGGATAAACACTGATGAACAACAAAAGTGACAATTCTGAATTTGCAACCCTGTATGCATTGAAACAATCACTAGTAGAAAATGGCTCATTTGTCCCGGTTCTAGAGGCCCTTTAGCCCTGGTTCTGGAACCGGGAATAAAGCCCGAAACCTTTAGTCCCGGTTCGCTTATGAACCGGGACAGAAGGGGCTCCACGTGGCCGCTGCGGGTCGCCCAGGCAGGAGGACCTTTAGTCTCGGTTGGTAACACCAACCGGGACCAAAAGGCATCCACGCGTCAGCATCTGGCAGGAGCTGGGGTTTTTATTTTATTTTTTGAAGGGGGGGGGGGTTAGGGGGTTTTGGAGGGTTAATTTAGGGGTTTCATATCGTGTTAGCTAACTAATAGAGAGAAGTGTCCTCTCTTTCTCCGTGCTTGGTCGACGCTAGCTACTATACATATAGAGAGAACTCGACACTCTAGCTAGTAAGCAAATGAAGGAACCATTAATTACACAAGATCGCCATGAACATATATAGAGAGGAGTGACCTCTTTTTCTCTGAGAGATTGGTCGAACAACAAGTTTTCGTATATCTATCCGACGCTACTAGCTACATATATATAATATAAGATCTCTTACAATCCCTAACATCTCATGTCTATATCAATTTTCACATGGTATTCTCTGGCTTTATGTATGACGTGGTCAAGAAACAATCCCGCCAATTCCTCTTGAATTTCTTGTATGCGATCATGTGGTAGGATTCATCCCGCATCTGGCGGATCTAATTTGAAGAAGGGGGTCAATACATATATATATGAATGAAACTCAACACAAATGATGGTAATAAAATAAAATTGTGAATATTATTGCTTACGCACTTCATATTGTTTTTCAGAGTAGCCCCGCTTAGAGGCCGCTGCGTTGTAGATGAACTCGCAAACGTAGTATCCATAAAAATCATTCCCGGCTTCCCGCCACAAGCACTCTACGAGAAATAGAGGTCAATCAAATTGATAAGCAAGCATGCTAAATGGTATTGATGAAACTAGCTAGAATCAATGGGAGATGTGCGGAACTAGGTAGTAGTACTTACTTTCAGGTGTGTAAATCGCAGCTCCCCGGCAGTCCCGGAACAATTACGGTGAACTATTTCCAAACCCTGTCAGACAAAGAAAATAATTACTTGATATCAGGAAATGAACAAAGTTGCCGATATGGTGCGATAATGATCGATTGAACTTACTTCTGGAGCATTTCAGTCATGTCCGCATATTCCTGGGGATCTTTTCGTCTCGAGTCTAAGACGGTTACTACTCCCCGATCAAGCTTAATTTCTAGCAGAATAAAGTGGAACCTGCGCATGCATGCATAACTCATCAATTACATTACTATAACCTCGAGTAATAAGGAAAACCGAATATGCACAAGACAGTAATACTCACTTGAAGTTGCAAGGAAAGAGTATTTTATCTTTGTTTTGATTTTTAAGCAACGATTGTAGCAAGTTGACCTTGATTTCTGTGACATTCTTTTGAACCGTCCATTCATGTATGATATTTGGGTTAATGAACCCAATGTCATAGATTTGTGGTTTTCTGCATTCGACGATCTTCAATCTGCATAATATAGTGATGATAATTATATATACATGCAATAAAAGAGTTGAGCTATATATAGAGACTTAATTACAAAAGTAGTACTTATAGACAGTAGCAAGTCACGAGTGTTTTGTCGAGGGCCTTTTGATTGTATAACTGGAATAATTCGTCAAATTCAACAGACAATAAATCAGTTCCAACGAGGTCGTGTTCCTCTTTAATTCTCAGCGTCAAAGTATCCTTCCCAGACTCGCTGCAGGTTTTCCATATCCCATTAATGGAATCTTTGCATCATCGTTGTTAGAGGAGGATGATCTAGTTTGACGAGAGGCTTCCCATATTGGTATCTGAATTCGTCCACCTCCATTGTTTCAAACTCTACATCATCGCTCAAGTAATCAGCAGGATTGGTACCGAGCACCATCCCCGGATGATTAGCAACGATATCGCTAGACACCTTGAGCGGGGGGCACGATTGGTTCGCCTGTTCGCCGAGCTGGGGATTTTTTCCCACTTCTTCGTTGTGCTAACCTTACATCACTGGAAGTAGTTCCCGAGTCTCGCGCATCTCGATATGTCTTTTTAAGACAGCGGACATAGTTGTAATCCGGCGGAGGCGGTGGTGGTGGCTTCAGGGCATCGATAGTGCGCTTCACTTTCACCGGATCTATCGAATCCTTCGGAGGTGGAGGTTTCTTTGCAAAAAAGTACCTCACTTCGGCACGACAGATGTCCTCGTTTTCCTTGTCGGTCCTCTCATATGGTAACTTTTCCGGATCCTTGAGAGATGGACCGTATCTGAATTGCCTCCTGCCTCTGCTTGTATTGCTAGCCGCCGGAGCGGTAGCATATCTCTTTCGTTGTTGCTGACGAGGCGGAGAAGAAGGCATAGTGCTACGACGCACCGGAGGAGCCGGAGCGGCGGCGTCTGTCTTCCGGCGTTGCTGATGAGGCGGAGTGCTCCGACGCGCCGGAGGAGGCGAAGGAGAAGGCGGAGTGCCCTCACGCACCGGAGGTGCCGGAGAAGGAGGTCGAGTGACCTGATCACTCACCAGAGGAGGAGGAGGAGGAGGCGGGGTGGCCTGACTCGCCGGAGGAGGAGGAGGCGGAGGCGTCCAGTTTGGAAGCTTGACATACTCCTTCCGCCACAGACATGTACTCCTCAGAGCATAAACCAGATAATTCTCCCCTTCACCTATAGGGTGGTCAAGCTCGAGCTCCTCAAATCCATCCATTTCATCCACCGTCACAACAGCATAGCCATGTGGAATCGGTTGGCAGTGAAAAGTTTCGTCAGGTTGAGGAGGTGCAACAGAGCCGACAACCGCCTTCAAAGAGAGGTTCGGCCATTTCGGCATAAGCTGGCAATGTTGAGCCTCCGTGATAGTATCCACGGGGTAGCGAGGAGCCGTGAAGTCAGGCTGAATGAGCTCCGTGGAAGCCACGCTGCTTCTCCACTGAGATGGCGGGGTAGCTTCTGGGGTAGCTTCGTGCCGCTGAGATGGTTGGCCGGCAGCTCGCTGGCTCTCAAGTTCCTCTAGCTTTAATAGTCTTGCATTGAGCTTCTGCATTTCGCTCAGCTCCGCTTTCCTCTTTCTCTCCGGGGTTCTATAACCGCCTGCGCCAAGAAACCCAACCACCCACAGAACGGAGCCTGGTGTGCCTCGTGTTCGTCCAGAGTGCTCAGGATTCTCGAGGGCCTCAGTCAGCTCATCCTTCTTTCTGTTGGGAATGAACGTCCCTTGCTGCGCCGCGGTGATATACTCCTGAAGCTTCTTGATGGGTATTGCAAGTTGCTCGTCCGTCCAACGGCACTCCCCTGTTCCAGGGTCCAAAGTTCCCCCAACCCCGAAGAACCAAGTCCTTGAACGGTCTGGCCAGTTCAATGTTGCTGGTTCGACCCCTTTAGCAAGCAGGTCATTCTCAGCTTTGTCCCACAACGGCTGGGCTTTGAGGTAGCCACCTGACCCCGTGTGATGGTGATACTGCTTCTTTGCATCATTTTCTTGTTTGTCTCTGACATTTTCTTACCCTTATCCAATGTCTTGTAGGACACAAATGCGGGCCAGTGATCTCTGATCTTCTCATATCGGCCTTTGAATTCTGGAGTCTTCCCTTTGTCGACAAACTTTATGTTCAACTCCTTCTTCCACCTCGTGAATAGATATGCCATCTTCTTAAGAGCACACACCTTAACCTTTGGCTCTATAACTGGGTTATTCGGATCCTCCTCTGGGGATAGGGTGAAATTTGCCTTCAGCGAGGTCCAAAGATCAACTTTCTGTCTATCGTTGACATAAGAAACTTCAGGGTCGTCCTTAGACTTATTCCATTTCTGGATGCTGATCGGGATGGTGTCCCTAACAATAGCTCCGTACTGAGCAACAAATGCGTCCTTGGTCCGCTTGGGTTCAATCGGTAGGCCATCGTCCGTGAGTGCTGTGATCGTGAACCTTTCATCCTGGCGCAACCTTTTCTTCGGGCCTCGTCTCGTTACGGAAGTTTAGCTCGATCCGGAGGGCTATAAAAGAAGAAAGAAGCGTTAATATATGTACATACCAAAACAAGTAATGCATCGATTAGTCAGCACATGGTTAATTAATATATATACCTCACCGGACTTTGCAACAGCTCCCTGCTCCATTTGGTCACCGGAGCCGTCATCATGGTTTCCTTCTTCCTCCGACATTAGGTCAGCGGAGCCGTCATGATCATGTCCTTCCTCCTCCATTGTTTGATCACTGGAGCCGTTATCCTCTCCTTCCAAACCATCGGTGTCGTTAAGAAATGACAAGACATCACGTCTGTCACGGATTATGTCCCCCAACAACTCTTCTTGTTCTAAGTCTCTTTGATCCATAGTTTCTGCAAATATTACAACATTGCAATTAATATACAAACATGAGAAATGGATATATTAGTGGCAAACATAACCTAGCTAATATCACAACAAGGAATCATATTAGTGGCCTCGACTTTTCTACGGTTTGGGGTGGCCTCAACAACACTTCTAGGCTTTGGGGTGACCTCGATAACGCCTAGGGTTTGGTGTGGCCTCGGCAATACTTTTTGAACTTGGTAAATTTGGGTGGACTAGAGAGTGTGGTCGGGCGAGAGGGGGTTGATCGACGTCTCCCCAAATGTCGAAGTTATCAGGGATACGTTTCGAGAGAAAATACAACACTTGATATGTTTAAAATATATGAACATTTTAACTTAGTAACTTATTAACGTTTTGAGAGTAAACTTTCTATTAACATCATTTTAACTTAGTAACTTAGTAAATTAGTAACATTTGGAGAGAAAACTTAGTAACTTAGTGATACGTCTCCAACATATCTATAATTTTTGATTGTTCCATGCTATTATATTACCCCTTTTGGATGTTTATGTGCTTTATTTTACATATTTATATCATTTTCGGGACCAACCTACTAACTGGAGGCCCAACCCGTATTGCTGTTTTTTTTGTCTATTTCAGTATTTCGAAGAAAAGGAATATCAAACGGAGTCCAAATGGAATGAAACCTTTGGGAGCGTGATTTTTGGAACGAACGTGATCCAGAGGACTTGGAGTGCAAGTCAAGAAGCAATCGAGGCGGCCAGGAGATAGGAGGGCGCCCCCACCCCTCCTGGGCGCACCCCTATCTCCTGGGCCCCTCGCGCGGCCACCGGCGTACTTCTTCCTCCTATATATACCTACGTACCCCGAAAACATCCAGGGAGCCAACGAAAAACAATTTCCACCGCCGTAACCTTCTGTATTCGCGAGATCCCATCTTGGAGCCTTCGCCGGCGCTCCGCCGGAGGGGGAATCGACCATGGTGGGCTTCTACATCAACACCATAGCCCCTCCGATGAGTTGTGAGTAGTTTACCACAGACCTTCGGGTCCAGCTATTAGCTAGATGGCTTCTTCTCTCTTTTTGGATCTCAATACAATGTTCTCCCCCTTTCTTGTGGAGATCTATTTGATGTAACTCTTTTTACAGTGTGTTTGTCGAGATCCGATGAATTGTGGGTTTATGATCAAGTTTATCTATGAGAAATATTTGAATCTTCTCTGAATTCTTTTATGTATGATTGAGTTATCTTTGCAAGTCTCTTCGAATTATAAGTTTGGTTTGGCCTACTAGATTGATCTTTCTTGCCATGGGAGAAGTGCTTAGCTTTGGGTTCAATCTTGCGGTGCCCTTACCCAGTGACAGAAAGGGTTGCAAGGCACGTATTGTATTGTTCCCATCGAGGATAAAAAGATGGGGTTTATATCATATTGCTTGAGTTTATCCCTCTACATCATGTCATCTTTCTTAATGCGTTACTCTGTTCTTATGAACTTAATACTCTAGATACATGCTGGATAGCGATCGATGTGTGGAGTAATAGTAGTAGATGCAGGCATGAGTCGGTCTATTTGTCACGGACGTGATGCCTACATACATTATCATGCCTAGATAATCTCATAATTATTCGCTTTTCTATCAATTGCTCGACAGTGATTTGTTCACCCACTGTAATACTTATGCTATCTTGAGAGAAGCCACTAGTGAAACCTATGGCCCCCGGGTCTATCCTTTATCATATAAGCTTTCAATCTACTTTTATTTGCATCTTTACTTTTTGCATCTATATTATAAAATACCAAAAATATATTTATCTTATCATACTATCTCTATCAGATCTCACTTTCGCAAGTGGCCGTGAAGGGATTGACAACCACTTTATTGTGTTGGTTGCGAGTTCTTTGTTTGTTTATGTAGGTGCGTGGGACTTTTGAGGAGCCTCCTACTAGATTGATACCTTGGTTCTCAAAAACTGAGGGAAATACTTACGCTACTATTGCTGCATCACCCTTTCCTCTTTAAGGAAAACCAACGCAAGCTCAAGACGTAGCAAGAATGATTTCTGGCGCCGTTGCCGGGGAGGTCTTCGCTCAAGACAAGACATACCAAGTACCCACCACAAACTCATCTCCCTCGCATTTACATTATTTGCCATTTGCCTCTCGTTTTCCTCTCCCCCACTTCACCCTTGCCGTTTTATTTGCCCTCTCTTTTCCAATCTCTCTCTATCTCTCTCTCTCTCTCTCTCTCTCTCTCTCTCTTTCGCTTGCCTTTTTCTGTTTGCTTGTGTGTTGGATTACTTGTTGCCATGGCACAAGATAATACCAAATTGTGTGATTTTTTCAATACCAATAATAATGATTTCCTTAGTACTCCGATTGTGAAATCAATACTGCTTTGCTGAATCTTGTTATGAAAGATCAATTCGCCGGCCTTCCTAGTGAAGATGCCGCTACTCATCTAAACAACTTTGTTGATTTGTGTGATATGCAAAAGAAAAAAGATACGGATAATGATATTATTAAATTGAAGTTATTTCCGTTTTCACTTAGAGATCGTGCTAAAGTTTGGTTTTCGTCTTTGCCTAAAAATAGTATTGATTCTTGAAACAAGTGCAAAGATGCTTTTATCTCTAAGTATTTTCCTCCCGCTAAGATTATCACTCTTAGGAACGATACTATGAATTTTAAACAACTTGATCATGTAGATCCCGCCACGACGCTCTGCTTGGAACTGCACCAACTGACAGCTCCACCATTCAATATAAATACATATCCGGTTTGTGACTTAGAGTCATCCGGATAAGTGTCGAAGCTAGCATCGACGTAACCATCTACGACGAGCTCTTCGTCACCTCCATAAACGAGAAATATATCCTTGATCCTATTCAGGTACTTTAGGATGTTATTGACCGCTGTCCAGTGATCCAATCCTGAATTACTTTGGTACCTCCCTGTCAAACTTATGGCAAGGCACAAATCAGGTCCGGTACACAGCATAGCATACATGATAGAACATGCAAAGGGACGCTATAAAGCCTATGGATGCAACTGGCTCGACATGCCAAAACCCAAATGTCTCTTGGGAGCAAGGTGTCGATGTTTGGAGAATAGTGGGCTCAAAGAAATTTGCTGCTGCCGAACTTGTTAGCTGCCAGGTGCTCAGCATATGAAGATGGAGAAACCATACATATATTTTTGCTCTGCTGTACGTACCTGTGAATCATTGTGTCTTTTGTAAAGTAGACTTTCTATCATACATCTGATCAGGGCATGATGAACTTGTTAGGTTCACCTTAACAGCACATGTGAATATGGATCAGAAATGTAATCTTACGAGCAGTTTACACGCATATGTGTTTAGTCCTAATATGTAAGTAAATGTTTGGTTCTATCTACTCCTATATACTCCCTCCGTTCATCAATATAAGGTGTATTATTTTTCCGAAAAGTTAAACTTCTCTAAGTTTGACCAAGTTTATAGACAAAAATATCAATATTTAGAATACCAAATCATTATCACTAGATTCATCATGAACTATATTTTTACATTTTATAAATTTAGTATTATAAATCTTTATATATTTTGCTGTAAAGTTGGTCAAACATAGATAACAGTTGACTTTTTGGAAAACTAATACACCTTATATTTAGGAACGGAGGGAGTATAACTAGTATGCGTACGTGCAATGCAAGTTGATATTAGGTAATATATTAATTACATGTAAATATTAGGTAGGATATTATTTACATATAAATTATGTGATTAGCATTGGCATTAGCATTTTTTTAGTGCCATTGGCTTTAACATTTGGTATGATATTAACTGTACAGTAAATGTGTTGAGCGCTCATCATTGGAGCAGCCTGAGTTGTTGGATTGATCTGATTTGACGGCTGGCATTTGTTGGATCTGCCCCGTTGGGTCTTTTTATATTGGTATAATAACTTCAAATAAGAGGGAGAAAGTCATTGCTTTGGCCATCTGAACATCATGCACTACTAGAAAAAGGGCTATAGATAGGATGGACACTAATGACGCACTGTACATGTGGTGCGCCATTACTAAATACTAATGGCGCACCATGTGTTGGTGCGCCATTAGTGTGCAAATACTAATGGCGCACCACAACCCACGGTGCGCCATTAGTAATTTTTTTAAATTTTTTCAAAACGACTAATGGCGCACCGTGGGGGTGGTGCGCCATTACTAGATGACATAGTAATGGCGCACCACACCCACGGTGCGCCATTAGTAGTTTAAAAAAAAGTAAAAAAAATAAAAAAATTGTTAGTAATGGCGCGCCTGTGGACAGTGCGCCTAATGGCGCACTGTCCACAGGCGCGCCATTATTAACAATTTTTTTTATTTTTTTTACTAGTTTTAACTAGTAATGGCGCACTGTCCACTGGTACGCATTACTAAGATTTTTTTCAAATTTTTTTTAAAAAAATTCAAATTTTTTATTTTTTTTCAAAACTAGCCATTACTAGTTAAACTAGTAATGGCGCACCACCCCACGGTGCGCCATTACTAACTTGGCCCAACACCGAATGCACCCCCTGGACCGCCTTTTTAGTTTTAAAAAAAATAAAAGAAAATGATGGAAATGTCAAAAAAATAAAAGAAAATAAGTTTCCCATGTAATATGTGGTCTAGTTGTTGGAAAAATTTACAAATATGAATTTCGACTTTATTTGCAAAATCTCTCTGAAAATTTATAAAATGGCCATAACTTTTGCATACGAACTCGGATTAAAAAGTTTTTATACGAAAAATCATCTACTCGAAAAGTTACATCCAAATTTAACCAGGGGGAACCCCGTTAAACATTTTCAAAATCCCCAAAAACCTAACCGAAAAAAAGTTACGGGGCTTTCAAGATCTAGAGGCAAAAAAATTAAAAAAAAATTGGTTTTGAATTTTTTTTGAATTGTTTTTCAAAAAATGATACGTAATATGACCGGGAAGTTTGAAGTATTTTTCAAAATTTCATCATAGTCATGAACATGAACAAAGTCCTAGACATCAACAAGGTATAATAGGATTGATATGCTAGATATATCAACAAGCGCTTGTGAAGTGAGCTGTTGCTGGGGTTGTATAGAACTCGCCATTAGTATACCAGATACTAATGGCGCATCAGTGGTGCGCCATTAGTAAATAATAGTGGTGTGCTACTAATGGCGCACCGGTAGTGCACCATTAGTAGGCAAAACGGGTGCGCCATTAGTAGGCCTTTTTCTAGTACTGATGCAACCTGTTGCTGTATTGGTACCTTTTTTTGTTCCGGTTTCTTGATGGAAAAGTAACCTGTTCCACTTCTAAAATCATCATTACGAGCTGCACGCATATGTATCTGTTTTCTGAACTTGTTGGGTTCACCTTAACAGCACATCTGACTGAATAATGTGGATTGGAAATGTAATCTCTCCAGCAATGCAAATGTGATCTCTGTGTGTGTTTGCACCAAATGTGCAAGCAAATGTTTGGTTCTACTCCCTGTATAACTTGACATAAATAAGATGGAGAATATCAATGCTTTGATGCAAATATATCACCCCATGAAAGATAGGTTGTTACAGGTTTTGACTATACATGTCTTGACACATTTGGGTCTGACTTCCTGAAGTTGTTGGACTTTACTTGGTTGGGTGGTGGTAGGACGGAACTTAATTCCATACCATGCTTCTAGTTCTCTGGTTGACCGGGTTTGCCCAAGATTTATTTACTTGTGCTTGCTGATTGACAGTTAGTGCTGTTGGCAGATTTCTTTGCTCCAACTGTAGGCCTTCATGTTCTCATCTTCCAGTGAGAGATAAGTATTTTTTTTATCTTGTTCAGGAACATTTGTAAATAGCTTGATTACCGCTGCTTAACTGCTATATGTCGCCTGTTTTCTCTGAACCAAGACATGTTTGAGTTTACGCTGACTGAGATACAGTACCACCGGTAAACAAATTTCTGAAGCAAAAAAAAAAAAAAGCTTTTGTGAACTAATAACGCTTGCAATTTTTTGGCTACGTTTGCAGATCTTGAGGCATGTGTGTGGTTGAAAGAAACACTGAGGAAATTTGACCGTCTACTTGCTGTGATATCATACTGGCAAGACGTTCTGAATGGAGTATGTACGAACATAATCCCTATGCAGAACAGGAAGCTTAAGCTGTACACGGGCAATTTGGAGCAGTGTGTCGAAGCATGATATGAACCGGAAGAGAACCAAATGAAGCAGTACAGTTGGGATAGAGCAAAGAGAAGGCAGTCCCACGGAGAAGGTCACAAGGTACTGATATTCCGCTTGACCAACATCGGCAAGCTCCTTCTGCCCGTACTATACATACATACTGATATATGCAGTCAATTATACATGTCACGAATGTTATCTATCTATCTATATATAAAGTGGGGCCATATTATAAGAGATGGTAGAAGTCAATGAGTAGTGGAAAGTGTAGAACCATATTTAGGAGGCCAGGAAGTGGTACGAAATAGAAAACAAACAGAATGAATCAAAGCTAGAATAAACCAGTAACCATGCATTCTTGGGTCATAGATATGGCAGGGGATGTATGGATGGGATGATAGATGTCTCACCTGATCATGTCACTCGTACATGAAGAAGATGAAGATGGCCATGCTAAAGCCAAGGCGCTTGTGTGCGGACGCAGCATCATCAAGATTCTCATGCACATCTATATATATCCAATGCATTGTCGATCATTTCATTTTGGAAACAAACCGAAGGATGCCTGGATGGGATGGATGTGAATCTTGATGATGCCGCGCCCGCAAACACCCACCGTCATCAAAGTAAGCTAACCTACCTACCTACACTGTAAGTGGCACTAGTAACACTAGAGCAGCTGACGAGGGTGATGATCCGAACAATCTTGGGAGTACAAACAAGCACTGATACAAGTAGCTAGCTAGCACCATGAATGGATGCAACCATCTCAACAGACCATGAAAGCTATTGCTAATGAGCATGGCTAATCTCTCCCTCGGCTACAGATGAGTATATATAGGAGGAATACTTAGTTAACTAGTGCACTGGACCATGGTGACGTGGATGGGGCCCGCAAAGCGAGCGTGGCACCTGGCCCTGTCTAGCTACCAGCAGAAATATTCTGCCTATTAGTTTATTTTTGATGAAAAAATATTAATAATTTAATATCAAGAAGGTATTAGTTACACTTGACTAGTCTTTTTCTTTTTTACACTTGACTAGTCTCTGCAATGCCTTGGACAACAGAAAGTAACCATACTGAATACTACGAACCTAGTTATGTCGGCAGGGGATACAATACACGTACTGAGTACTTGAAACGTCGTGCCATTTTATTTGTAAGTACATATATATACACTTGTAGTACAGCATTTGGCGCTGTCCCAAAAATTCGGGTCTGCGACTGCACGGCATCCTAATGGTATTGCCGTTTTGGGGCTACTTGCGTGAGCTTAGCTTAATTTGGAAATGTCGGTCACTTGGTGCAGAGAGAGAATACATTGAAACCTTCAGTACCACCACCGCCAACTGTATCCTGGCTAGCTAGGCTTGCTTTTCTTGGCATGACCTCTACCTTGCCTTGGTGTTGCAAATAAACTCATTTACAAATTGATTATTGTACTGCTAGCTTTTACATGTCTAAAAGACAACTATACTGTATACGACTTGCAGTGGCGGCGGCGCGCGACTGTAGGAACAAATGGTAGGGCAGGAAGTGGTCCGAAAATAGGTACAAATGGCTCGAGCTGACTAGTACCATGCATTATATTCCTGGCTCATGCGTTCATATCGCAGGAGATGTATGGATGGAATGATAGATGTCTCACCTGGTCATGTCATGTATGAAGATGATGAAGAAGGCAATGCCAAGGGCCAAGGCCAAGGCGCCTGTGTGCGGATGCAGCATCAACGCATTGTGGACCGTTTCATTTTTTGGAAACGAACCGAAGGATGCCTGGATGGGATGGATGTAAATCTTGATGGCGCCACGCCCGCAAACACCCACCATCAAGTAACCTAACCTACCCCACACTATACCGGAAGTAGTAACACTAGAGTATTACCAGGGTGATGATCCAAACAATCTTGAGAGTATTCTCCCGTCCTTTTACTCCGCGTATTACATTTGTGTCAAACCTTACAAAGTATATAACATCTATAAAATTATATATATATATATATATATATATATATATATATATATATATATATATATATATATATATATATAAACAACATTTCAGTGAATCTAACAGTATTGATTTAGCATTGTGAATGTTAATACTTTTTTCTATAAGTTTGATCAAAATAGACATACTTTGACTGCACAAAATTTATATGCAGACTAAAAATGGCTGGAGGGAGTACAAACAAGCACTGATACAACTAGCTAGCTAGCTGCTAGTCCCCATCCATCAGGAATGCAACTAGCTAGCGCCCATCCATCAGGAATGGATGCAACCATCTCAACGGACTATGAAAGCTTCTCCCTCGGCTCTAGCTAAGTATATATATAGGAGTAGTAATTAGTGGTATGTGGTCGGTGTTGCACCGAGATTGGCAAACCGACCAGGTGACGTGGATGGGACCCGCAAAGCGAGTGTGCCACCTGGCCCTGTCCACCAACAGACATATTCTATCTATTAGTTTATTTTTTATAAGAGATATTACTTCCTCCGTTGCATAGTAAGTGTTGTGGTTTTAGTTTAAAGTTTCAACTAAAACGACGACACTTGTTATGAAACACCGAGGGAGCGCACTCGAAAGAGTTTTCGCCCTGGAACTCGTCGGTTGCACTACAGGCTACAGCCCATGATCAACTGAGACGTACTCCCTCCGTCTAGGTGTGTAAGTCATCTTACAAAAACCAAATAATCCCAAAACACTTAGGCTCCGTGCATTATCTTATACCTCGTTTCTTGATTCTTCACTTATCAACCAATAAGAGATGAGGGGTGTGCATGGTTTTAATGACTTGAGACTACCAAACACGACATGCAGTGGTTAGTTCATTGCATGCAATGCTATTAATTACCAAATAAACATTAAGGTCTCTCGTTTTCCCCTCCTCCTTGGTCACGGTGCACAACCTAAGATGACTTACTCACCTAAACGGAGGGAGTACTCTGCTGTTCCTGCAATAGCCATACTGAAAACGTACCTAGTTATGTCGACAGGCATGACAATAACTATAGTGAGTACTTGAAATTTCGTGCCTTTTATTTATTTATACATATATGCACTTCTAGTACAGCATTTGGCGCTGTCCCAAAAATTCGGGCACGGCATCCTAATGGCATGCCGTTTTGGGGCTACTTGCGTGAGCTTAGCTTAATTTGGAAATGTCGGTGCAGCGAGAGAATACATTGAAACCTTGGATACCACCACCGCCAACTGTCCCCTGGCCAGCTAGCTTTTCTTGTCATCACCTCTACCTTGCCTTGGTGTTCTAAATAAACTCATTTACATATTGGTTACAGCCCATGCATCCATGCAGCAGCAGCAGCAGCATGATTTGTACTGCTAGCTTTTACATGTACGAGAGATGATATACTGTATACGACTTGTACTACTCCCTCCGATCCATATTAAAACGTGTTTAGATACATCCATATCAAGACAACTCTAAGTCAAGTACTTCAACTTCTTACGATGGCCATCCAACTTACTTCTTAGGGGAACCGGATGAAGATGCGACATGGTTGCTAGTTAGAACAAATTAATATAGAGTCATCTTTAAATTACAGAGACCAAAGGGACAATAGCTAGTTAGAAAAAATTTGCCACGACAAATTTTATTACGATATCATTGCAAGATAAGATACATTTTCCCCATGGCAATGTCTCTCTCAATTATTCCCATGTGGCTAGAGAAACAATTTTGCCATACTTGTTTCGAAATTTACCATGATTTTTTTCATGGCAGTTCTTATACTATACTTCAACAAACAAACTACATGGACAATGGTAAACTTTTTTATGGACCATGGCAAGTTTAATTCAAGTCCCGTGGTAACTTAACTACGGTATAGTTCACAAAACACGATGTGTTTTTGTCGTGGCAACTTAATAAGTCATGAGATGGTAAATTATGGGACAATTAACACATGACAAATGTACCTTTTGTTCTTTATCTAAAACATGGCAATTTTTGATCATTTTTGTGTTTTTCCGCATGCACGGCAATTCAACTACACAAAAGATGGCAAGTTTAGGTAAAATAACTATGGCAAATTTGAACATGCTTTTTGCCATGGAAATTTTTGATCTTTTTTTGTATTATTTTACATTCGTGGCAATTTCATTATATATAAGCATGGAAAACTTGATAAAATCCCCGCGGCAAATTAGAATATGCATTTGCCACGTCTATCTTTTGATATTTTTTTGTGTTTTTTCGCTTACACGACAATTCAATTACACAAAAGATGGCAAGTTTTGGTAAAATACCATGGCAAATATGAACATGCTTTTACCATGGCAATTTTTGATCATTTTTTGTATTATTTTGCATTCATGGCAATTTCATTATATATAAGCATGACAAATTAGAATATGCATTTGCCATGTCAATATTTGATAATGCTTGTGTTATTTTCCCCATACATGGCAAATATCTTGCATAAAAGCATGGAATTTTTTTTGTTAAATACTATAATTTTTTTTTAATATACATGTGCCATGGCAACTTCGGTCATAATTACTGTTACTTTTACATAAATTCCAAATTTCTTTTAACAAAGCATGTGAATTTTAATTAAAGTATCATGGCAAATTTTACTCCATATGCCTTACAAATTTTAGTCGACATTTTGTTCTCGCCATCATGTATGTACAGATGGTCATTGCAAATTGCAGAAAAGAAAAATCTTTTTTATCTATGGCATTTTTTCTGCTTTTTTTCATAGATGATGGCATTTTCTTAGTAGCACAGCACAAACTGGGCTTTTATCAGTATAGAAAAAAAAATCTGGGTTTTTCCTTTTGTTTTGATACTTGGCTTTTTTTCGTGTTTTTATAGGGCCTGTAGGGGGAGCAACTAATTAACGAGCGCTCCTTCGGGAGCCTCGCAGCGATCAGTGCCACTTGGCGCTCTCAGTCATTCGCCACGTGTCGCGCTCTGGGCGCTCCCTCCGGATTTTATTTTTTTATTTTTTCGCACGCGTTTTCGGCTTTTTAAACGGTTTTTTTCGGCTTTTTTTGACGTTTTGGTTTTCTACCGGTCTTCCCTAGCTTTTCGACCAAATTTTTTTTCAAAAAAAAGTATTTTTTTGCGAAAAAAACGCATTTTTTCGCGAGAGTCACGGTTTTGTTTTCGCGAGAGGCACGGCCGTGCCTCTTGGGAACGAAAAAAAAACATGTTTTCTGTTTTTTTCTTTCGCGAGAGGCACGGTTTTGCTTCCGCGAGAGGCACGGGCGTGCCTCTTTCGGGAAGGGAAAAAATGTGTTTTCTGTTTTTTTCATTCGTGAGAGGCACGGTTTTTCTTCCGTGAGAGGCACGGTTGTGATTTCGCGAGAGGCACAGGCGTGCCTCTTTCGGAAAGAGAAAAAACGCGTTTTTTGTTTTTTTTCTTTCGCAAGAGGCACGGTTTTGCTTCCGCGAGAGGCATGGTTGTGCTTTCGTGAGAGGCACGGGCATGCCTCTTTCGGAAAGGGAAAAAAATACGTTTTCTATTTCTTTCACGAGAGGCACGGTTTTGCTTCAGCGAGAGGCACGGTTGTGACTTCGTCAGAGGCACGGGCGTGCCTCTTTCGGAAAGGGAAAAAACCTGTGTTCCTGGTTCGGTTTTTTTGTCTGGTTTTTTCGTGAAAAAAAAGTTCATCAAAACCTATCAACATGGGATCTAGTTTTGAAGATCTCGACGTGAGGAATCCAACGGTGAAAGCGGTTCGAGATTTGGACGCATGGTTTAAGAGATAAAACGTTTTGAACAAAAGGATCTACGAAAAAAGGGAAAATTCCCAGGTTGCGACAAGTGGCGCACATGCAGCGTGCCACTTGTCGCAACCTGGGGAATTGGAGTGATCTCCGCAAGGAGTACTTCTTAATTAGTGATTTGGGCCTGTAGGAGGCGATGGAAGAATGCGTTCGGGCCGTGTTTTTCTCCTATCGAACGAGAGCATTCGTTCTGGTCGATCCCTCGTACGGAACTAATCGTCCGGTAGGGGGTTCCCAGATCGCACGTGTGGCCAATATTAGCATCCATTAATTTTCGTTAAAATCCACTAGTCGTCAACCCATGCATCCGCACGGGCTAGGCAATGCTCTATCCTAACATTATTGCGTGAACTTCATATTTTTAAATAATACACATATTTTTTTAAGAGCATCGACAATATTTATTATATACTATATAATCTTATAGATTTATTGCACATGTTAACTTTCTTATTAAAAAATCACTTGTATTGATTAAGAAAACTGCATTTAATACAACGTATAACATCCTATATATTCCAATTCTGTTACAGTTTATGTTCAAAATTTTGTATGTTCGTGTTTGATTTATTTTAACCTGGGAGTTCCTTTTTCTTTAAGTAGGAACAAAAAAAAATTCATTCGGGTAGGGAATATATTTTTATATATAAACTTGAGGTTTCAGGAGCATTTATTTGTACGTGTGTCCTCAAAAAATATGTTACGTGTCTTTTTTTCAAGACAATATGCAAGTGACTTTGTTTTTGTGGGATTTCAAAAGTGGACTCTTTTCCTAGCATGGGGACTGAGGACTTCTCATTTGTGTGTATCTTTTTTTTCCTTTATAATAGGGATGTACGTGTCCTTTTCTTCTTTTTGTAGGAAACATGTACGTTGCCTTGTCTTTTGGGATTTGCGGTGTAGACTCTTTCCCTAGCGTGGGGTTTGAGGACTTCTAATTTATTTGTATCGTTTTTTCTTCTTTACAATAAGGGAAGTCATGTGGATTTTCTATCTTTCCGTACTGGAACGTGACATTGAGGACTCTCATGTGCGTGTGGGTTTAATCTTTTTTATCACATTAAACAATAGATCTTGACCACTAATATTTAAATCTAATGGTCAAATTAATCCTGCTGATGTGAACTAATGTGGAGCCCGGAAAGGTGCCTCCAATTAGAAATACTAGTCGTCGACCCGTGCACCTGCACGGGCTAGCAGCTTAAAGACTACAAAATTTTGTGTTAGAGAATCATAATCAGTCACTATATTGTTCCATGGTGATACATTCTAATAATACTTATTTATTTTTTACCATTGTCTTTCTTGATTAGTTAGATCCCTATTTACATTATTTTAATATTGTTATTCCAAAGGCTCTGACGTAACTCAACATATTCTCATGAATATGTATACAAATCTACTGAACCTTTTTTCTTGAGGTTCCGTCAATTAATTTGATTGGAGGGAGTATTTAATTGCTATTTTTAATGGACATACACACATGCATGCATGTTTGGAGCATGTTTCACTCGTATCTAACTTTGATATATAACTATATTTAGGGCAAGTGTTCCTTGTCTCCAATTGTGGCTAAGGCTAAGAGAAGCCCTGACATGTCAATGTATGGACATTAAAGTGTAGAAAGTAGCCGTTGCTATGGTTTACATCATATATACCTCCCAGTCCCTTCATTATTTCGAATATATGTATTTTCTTTGATTTCTAGCATTTATGTGCATATGAAATCTAAGACATGGTAATGTCGTATATATATGCATGTGATTCGACCATTACATAATCCAGATATATGTGTGCCGTGTATAATCGAGATATATATGTGTCTTCTATATGATTATCCCTGCCATTTTCAAACCCTAGAATATATCAATATTTTTTATCAGAGGCGTCAGGCACCTGAATATAATAACAACAATGATCACTGATCTACCTTGATCGGAGGCGCTGGACACGTCGTGACATCCAACATGTAAAATTGCTGGGACATTGGGGCGACCACCATCTAAAATTCATGTCTGAGTTTTTTTTTTTAGACTTGTGCTTTATTTTTTTAGGTGAGTCTTGGTCCTAAACCAATAATTCTAGGGAAACACGTTTACAATAGTATACAAAATTGTAAGCTTTTAGGACTCGACCCCAACTGAACTTCATGGTGCTTGCTTGATCCTAATAATCGTACAATTTAGATCCTCAGGTCATTTTTATGTGTTTTAATAGGTCAACCTGGGGGTTTGTATGATGCCTCCCATTAGTAACAGATTATAATATACTATAAACCTCAAAGCGATTCTGAAACGCATTTTAATGTCCAATAAAATAGTAAATGATGTTAGTAATAACTGATGAGGGGCCTCATAATACTAAGATTACCGAAATATATATTCGGAAATTAAATATGGCCATAAAATTAAATTCAAGTTCCAAGAATCTCTTACCACATCATTACGTTGGGACATAATTAACTTCACCTCCCTTCACTTCCAACAAATAATTAAATTAAGTGAAGGAATGAAAATCAACGTATATATACTGCTATTGTCTTTCTTCAGACTTAACATATCTAGCAACGGATAAAGGACTTAGTAATAGGCATATTAATTAACTAAATGTAATACACAATATGAACGGTGGTAAAAGGCAAAGTGAGAGCAGGCAATCAAGACAGATTCGTTTTGTTCGTCTGCAATGGTGCGGTTTCTCGTTCTTAGTGCACTTCCGTGAAGAAAACAATCAGTTAGCATGCTCATGCATACAGTTGTAACCAAATTTTACAGAACCCGACCACAAACAATTGCATCCACTTATTCCATCCATGCATGTAATTCACGCGATTAAGCAATCAGACCAAACCTGAAGGTTCGTTTCCATCAAGCAATAGATGCTGGATTCAAACTTGATTTTCCCATGGCGGTAGCACACAGGAGAATAGAAAGCGGAAGGTCATCCATCACAGAATACAACTCAACAATCAGAGAAGGCGTGGCACCGTCAGTCTCGACTAGTAGGTGCAGGAATATTGAAGGGGAGGAGACGGCCGCGGCCATGTACAGGAGTCGACGTCGATGTTTTTTTCCTTTTTATTATATCCGCAATCAAGGTTGGGTAGAGGCATTGCGACGTGCTATCACCGAATTGTGGAAGATTTTTCTTCCCATCCGTGATGGTGGGATATTTTTCTCCTTTTTTATCTATCGATGGAGTTTTTATGGCTGGAGGCTTCTTTTTTTTTCACCAAAGATTGAATCTATACCTTAAAGGAAAGGAACGTGGTGATGGCATTTTTTTAGGAAACGTGCTCATGGTCCTGTTTTTTTCTATCTATCAATGGAGTTTTTATGGATGAAGCTTCCTTTTTTTTCCACCAAAGATTGAATCATACGTGAAAGGATAGGAACGTTGTGATGACCCCTTTTTAGGAAACGTGCTCATGGTACTATTTTTATTTTGACAACTGTGCTGATGGTCTATTGATGGTGTTTTTATGGGTGGAGGCTTCCTTTGTTTTTTCTTCACCAAAGATTGAATCTATAGCTGAAAGGAGAGGAACGTGGTGATGGCCTTTTTCTAGGAAACGTGTTCATGGTCCTGTTTTTTTATCTATCGATGGGGTTTTTATGGGTGGAGCTTCATTTGTTTTTTTTTTCACCAAAGATTGAATCATACGTGAAAGGAGAGGAACGTGGTGATGACCCCCTTTTTAGTAAACGTGCTCATAGTGCTGTTTTTTTTTTGACAACTGTGCTGATGGTCCTGCTTCTTCTGAGATATGGTCTCTTATAACGGTGTTTATTTTTCTTGTGAGATTACGACTCTTATAACGTTTTTGTTAAGGAAAATATTGATTTTTTTTATGTTAACTATGTGCAGGTTGGGTCATGTTTACGTCCAGATTGGTTATTTTTTTGTCACGGGTGTAACGGAAATTGAAGGGTCAAGATAGATCAATTATATAGATCGGATGATTAAGAATGACCAACGCACTTTTAATGATGTGGACTAACGTGGAGCTTCGTATGATGCCTCCAATTAGTAAATATAAGATATAAGATATAAGATAAAAGAAAATTGAACACCAACTCATATTAATTAATCAACGAGATCATTACAATCGTTCGATACAAAATTCACCATACAATGTGGAACATCATTAACAAGAATACCATCCGATCTATTGTCGAAGCTAAATTTTGCAATTAAATAAACCACCACATTGGCCGACCAACAAATCTTAGACGTTTGAAAGCTAATTATCAACTTAGATCAGCTCAATGCTTCCTTCTTAAAATCAAGCAACACTGACCTGTCAGAATTCTCTGTTGCAAGAGTCGACAAATGCAGAATCAGTCTTTAAAATAATAGGATTGTGAAGAGGTATACCTATGTAGAGACCGGCAATGCACGCCCTTAGCTTCGCTTCCTCCACGCCCTGGCACAACCCAATGAAGTCCCAAGAAGAAACAATGACTTCCCCAGCCGCGTCCCTGGCCACCACACTCACACTTCCTGCTCTAATGCTCTCCACAAAGCTTGTGCCTACATTAATCTATATATAACCTGCAAGAGGGGGAGTCCAAGCCGTCTTAGCTTCCGAATTACTAGGAGCCCATCTTAATCCATCCATTGGACCTTTTTCTTTATTTTTTGAGTCCTTCGGTGGCACAGAATAACACGCGACAAAGTACGCCCAATAATTCTCCACAAAGCTAGCAGAGGCTGAGACTGATTCCTTTCCTTTACCAAATATCAAATCATTTCTCAAGTGACACGCTATCCAAAAAATGAATATAATTTGGTCGCGCATAAAGGGTTGAATTGACTTAGAAGAACAATAAACCAATCATACCCACTATATTTGTAGACCACCTCTGCAAGTAAATCCCATGTGTCCCTCATGGCCATACGCAGCGCAAACACCTTCGGGCAGATGACAAGCGCATGAAATGTACTTTCATCCTCCATTTCACAAATAGTGCATGTACTTAAAGAAGCTTGGTGATGCACCACTCTATTAACCTGGACAACCAAGCTATTGGAAGCAACCCTCCATGCAAAAATGCGAACCTTCTGAGGAACATTGGCCTTCCAGATGACATCCCAAATTTTCCTTTCCCGCAACATAATGTCACTATATTTCCCCTCATCCTCTTTTTTATCCTTCAGGGTAAGCGCAAGCTTGTGCGCACTTTTAACCGATCCCCATTTTTTTCAAGATGCCAAGCAACAAAATCACCATACCCATTTTACTAAGATTTGCTTTCCTTCCTAAAATCATGTATTACTTCCCTTAAATCACATGATCTATGCACAATTATTAGTATCGTCAAATCACACTGTTATTAGATTGGCAAACACTTCCTGTCCAACAAACCATGTGTGGGCCACTGGAATATTGAACGGCTACTATGTTTCTAATCCAATGGTTTCCAACTGGTCTGATGGGAAGCAATTAGCAATAGTCTGATCTCTAGTGCTGCCCGAAAAATCTCAAATTGCTACAAGAGCAGCGATTTGTAGTGCATGTAGAAGAATTAACTAATAGTCTAGCAAAACGAGCAATCATCCCCTGCTACAAATTGTGTACCTTTAAAATATTTACAGACTATCTCAAAAGTGTATCATGCTAAAGAAACCAGAAACCGAGACTTGCATGGTCTGATAAAGCAAACAGAAAATAAGCTACATATCAAGGGGGTTGGACGCAGGCACATACGACCCAAGATCAGCAAGAACTAGAACTACATCGACAACAATTACAGTCAGTAAAGGATACAAGTCCAAAGCATTTCATCATAAAACCATCCTAGGAGTGAGAGCTCAAAAAGATAGCCTCACTTTGGGGCCGCATGCTAACCCTCTTCCGACGTGACATGAACCCAACCGCTGATTCGGGAACCTGGTCTCAGTGAGCCCTCTGAAGAAGCAAGCTCCCATTTCCGGCCCCCGCACGGCGACTGATATGGTGGGCGCGACAGCATAGAACTGCCGGAACCCTGTCGGACCGACGAGTCGGAGACGAAGTGGAGGTAGCGGATGAGGAGCCGGAGCGCTTCGGGCAAGAGGTGCTGCAAGTGAGGGAAACCACGGGAGGCTTTGTCAGAGTGAGCCCTCCAAAGAGGTTGGGCCCCATTTCAGGTGCCCGTGCAAAGGTTGTCGCACTGGTCGCGATGGCGGAGAACGGCTGGATCCACGAGCGGTAGAGGGCGGGGAGGGAGCGGAGGAGGACCTAGGTCATGCTTTGCTTCGTAGGCTCGAAGGAATGCCGTCGTGGAGGAGGATGGCTGCTAGCCAGGGATGTGAGGGGTCGAGAAAAAAAGCTTGAGATTTGGGGGGCGTGTGATATACAAGTTTATCCGGTAAAAATTATGGGTCTGCCCTTTTCAAAACATAAAAATATCAAACATACTGGTCACATCTAACTTCCGTAAAGGTCAAGCTGGTGTTTGTATTTTCTACTACTTTCAGTCTCGCAACTCCTCGTAACTGTTAGACTAAGATTATACTAGTCGAGCTGGTCTTGCGCAGCCGAGCTGGTCTTCTGCGCGGGTTGCACACCACCGCCTTTGCATGGCCCATGCAGGGTCAGCGCCCTTATCTCCTCATGCTATTTAGGATCGGGAGTTCAGTAGTTAGTGTGTGCATGTGTTGTGAATCCTCTATTTCTCTTTCTCAGATGTACTCTTCTGTATATTGTACTAACCTCATGTGGAGGAATGCAAGGCACATTTGAGCTCATTCTTATTGTATATCAGTAAATCATATTTTTCCTATTCATTAGATTGGGATGGATGAATGGCTCTTAAAACCGCTAATCAGCATAAAATTTGTATTTTTTGTTTATTTATACCAAACTTTTTTTACTTATTTGTGATTTATTCCATCAACATAATAGTTTAATTGTTGTGTTTCTATTATATTTAACACAATTAGCAACATAAAAATGCTATTAAATTTTAATATACCATATTTTTTGCAACTCTAGCATGTATCGTTTAGATTGACTTGTGCCCAATTGAAATCGTATTTTGCAGCACAAGTCATGTTATCCTCCCCCCCCCCCCCCCCCCCCCTAAAATTCTGTTTGAGGTACTGCATAGAAACTTTTGTTTGAATTGGACTTAGTTCTAAAAACTATAATAATGACAAAAGAGCATTCCTTCATGAATTAATGTGACCATTTGGAGTTAGAGATGAGTGAGTCTGGAAGCAGACATTTCCAGCACAAGGAAACTAGTAGCAGAATTAGAGATAGAGAGGGGGGGCCTATATGCAAAGTAGCAGGGGAATTTGCAATGCAAGCAGCTAAGAGAGAGTTGACGATGGAATGGCCGCTGACAGCGGGCCCGCACGCAGAGCGGGTCCGATGGGCCAACGGACACTGGGACGGAAAAAAGACGGCCGTTGCGAGACGCTGACTTGCGGGCCAGCTTCAGGCAGGGCCCGCACATCAGCCACAGCTGGTCGCGAATCGACATAGCCGCCCTCCGTTAAATGGGGCAGGGAGCGGGACGGCGGTTGCCGTTTCGGTGCCGTACCTATCCCCAATCCATCCCCTCGCCCGAGCCCAATCCCCACCCAATCCGGCGATCCCCACCCAATCCCGCCGCCGCCCGCCGCCGCCATGGAGGAGGAGGAGGAGGCCCTCGACTCCTTGCCGGGGGAGCACGCCCTGGTCGCGGTGCTCCGCCGCCACGCCGACACTGGCGAGCTCCCGGCGTGGGTCCACGAGGTGAACGCCTACGCTGCCAGCCCCGTTCTCCTCACCGCCGGTCGCAAGAAGGTCACCGCGGCGGACGGCGCCACCGCCTGGTTCTTCCTCTACACCCCCGCAAGGTCAGCGTCCTTGTCTCCTCCTGCTGTTTATGATCGGGAGTTGAGTAGTTAGTGTGTGCATGTGTTGTGGATGCTCTATTTCTCTTTCTCAAATGTACTGACCCCATGTGGAGGAGTACAACACACACTTGAGCTCATTCTTATTGTATATCAGTAACTCATATTTTCATATTCATTAGATTAGGATGGATGAATGGCTCTTAAAACCGCCAATCACTGTAAAACTTGTATTTTTTGTTTATTTATACCAAACTTTTTTACTTATTTATGATTTATTCCATCAACATAATAGTTTAATTTGGTAGAATTTTATTATATTTAACACAATTAGCAACATAAAATGCTATTAAATTTTAATATACAATACTTTTTGTAACTCTAGCATGTATTGTTTAGATTGACCTGTACCCAATTGAAATCGTATTTTGCAGCACAAGTCATGTTATCCCCCCTCTCCCGAAAATTCCATTTGAGGTACTGCATAGAAACTTTTGTTTGAATTAATTGGCCTTAGTGTAAAAACTATAATAATGACAAAAGAGCATTCCTTGATGAATTAATGTGACCATTTGGAGTTATATATTATTTTAAGCATTTGCAACTACTTTATTTTCCTAAAATATCTTTGCATATTGCTCGAGAACATACATCTCTAACAAAGATCTAGAAAATTATAGTGTATCTTATCTGCCTTCGTAGCAGATCTCACCCTTCATAAGTATAGGATGAAGAAAAATCTCACCTTCCTGTCTCATAATGGATTCAAACGTGAATGTTCGCCGAAGCACAAAAACTCTATGAGGAGTGCAAAAGAAACAAATAAAATAAACCTGCTAATTTGTTCAATTTGCCATGATTACTACTACCACTGGAAGAACCACCGATCGTCCTTGGAGAGTACGAGTTTTTTTCTATTGGTGTTAGCTTTAAGTGTTCATGGTGGGGGCATCTCGACGTTTTTGTTTAAATTGGCGCCTCGATGTTGGAGCAACGTCGCTTGGAATAAAAGCCCCACGGCTTCTATCTGTGCCATGGTGCGGTACAGGTGGCCGACACGACACATGCCGAGGCGCCTGTGGACTCTTTGTCCCAGGCACTTACCAATCCATGCTTCGGCCTATCAAGACGGTGGTGTCGGGGTCAAGTTTGGTCTGATCAATTCGACAAGTGTCTGCTCGGCAGCCTTACTTGCAAGGAGTGTAACTTGAAGAAACATATCAGGGTTGCAGTTTAACAACCACAGCCGCAGTAACAAGATGCATTCATGGTTGTGAGATGTAAGGTAGAAACGTACGTGTAAACAAAGAGCTGCTCGTGAGTGGCGAGCAGCCTTCTCAGTCGGGCACAGAACACGTACGTCTGGCATGCATTTCTCACCGGCAACTTTGTATATATAGACGTCTGTTCAAATTAAGAGTAAGTTGCAGCAGACAGACCAAGCTTGACATGCAAAGGCAACACATATATAATTAAGCTGCAAGATTGAGAATAAGCTCAGTATACATTTCAAAGTAAGTGGTGTATTGTCCATGCTTTTTTCCTGATTGAGAATAAGCTCAGTATAGTGCTCAGGACTAGTCATTCCAAACAGCAAGAAAAATGTCCATCCACTCTGTTTTCGCCCTCCTGCTGGTGAAGTGTAAGCAAAGGAAGATACCTACGTGACACCCCTAAAGTAGTTTAGGCATCTCTGGTGCACTTCACCCTTTCACAAATGATCGTATGCCGAGACAAAAAATTATCTCTTACTATCATGCAGTACCAAAATATAACCACAACTGCAGAGTACCTACCATACATTTCAGAGCTAAAATATACCCTGTGTGTTTCCTGGCCTTTTCTCCTTGGCTCCGAAGCCCAGATGCAGACTGCTGGTGCTGCTGCTGCTGATGCATGCATTTTAGCTCGTCTTGATTAATGCAGGCTGCTGTTCTTGATTCATGAAAGACAGATGATTAGCAGAAAAGTGCCGCCTGAAGAAGATGGAGAAATTAACAATCATGTAGTATTAATCTATCAACAAAAAGGTTGACTGACAAAGTGATAATGTTCCATGGGGCCAGGAGTACAGTACATGTGTTGAACCAAGACCAGTCAAGGGCTCAAAGCCAACCACCAGGCTGCAAATGATTAGCGGCAAACGTGAGAAAGGAACCTTATGGCTGCCCCCAATTAACAAGCATAATCACGCAATTAGCACCCATATAGAAAGATTACTAATAATCTGGATCTGGGACATCACAGGTTGGCAACCATATTTTGCTCTGTACAAACATGTACTCTATTTGCAAATTGGCAAATCATTTGGTCTAGCAGGGTGTTTGTTCAAGAGTCAAGGATTTGCAGCAGATAACATAAGTGTAGAAGGATGATTTGGCAATACAATAGTCGTTGTATTAATGGGGTGCTGGTGCACGTATATATATAAGTACAAGCAGGGCCTCAACCTCAACTATACATAACTATGCTTCGTACGTCGATGGTGTACCAGGTTGGCAGAGAGGTAGACCGCGCTGACGTTATCGCAGCAGACAAGAGTGGCCTTGTGAACTCCTGGAGCAGCTGACGAATCCAAGAGCATTCGGCCACGGCATTAGCCAAGGCCCGATACTCTGCCTCGGCACTGGAGCGGGAGACCGTGGGTTGTTGCTTCAATGACCAAGAGACCAACGAGGGCCCAAGGTAGACGCAATAGTCGGACGTAGAGCGCCGGGTGTCGGGGTAGCCTGCCCAGTCAGCATCCGAGTAGGCAGCGAGGTCGGTGGAGGCGGAGGCCGTCAGGGTGAGTCTTTATGACATGGTGCCGCGTATGTAACGGAGAATACACTTCACCAAGGTCCAATGAGAGTCACGCAGGGAGTGCATGTGGAGGCACACCTGCTGAACAGTGTATTGCAGGTCGGGTCGGGTCGGGTCAGCGTCAGGTACTGTAAAGCACCAACAATGGAGCGATAGAACGCTGCATCGGACGCGAGAGACCCCTCCAGAGCAGAGACGACGCCATATGAACGGTGGTTTGGCAAGAAACCAAAGTTGTCGTTTCTTAAAGTTTGGGGCTGCGATGCTTATGTGAAAAAGCTTCAACCTGATAAACTCGAACCCAAATCGAAGAAGTGCGTCATCATAGGATACCCAAAGGAAACTGTTGGGTACACCTCTATCACAGATCCGAAGGCAAGATATTCGTTGCTAAGAATGGATCCTTTCTAGAGAAGGAGTTTCTCTCGAAAGAAGTGAGTGGGAGGAAAGTAGAACTTGATGAGGTAATTGTACCTTCTCCCGAATTGGAAAGTAGTTCATCACAGAAATCAGTTCCAGTGATTCCTACACCAATTAGTGAGGAAGCTAATGATGATGATCATGAAACTTCAGACCAAGTTACTACCGAACCTCGTAGGTCTTCCAGAATATGGTCCACACCAGAGTGGTACGGTAATGCTATTCTGGAAGTCATGTTACTACACCATGATGAACCTACGAACTATGAGGAAGTGATGATGAGCCCAGATTCCGTGAAATGGCTTGAGGCCATGAAATCTGATATGGGATCCATGTATGAGAACAAAGTGTGGACTTTGGTGGACTTACCCGATGATCGGAAAGCCATAAAAAATAAATGGATCTTCAAGAAGAAGACTGACGTTGGCGGTAATGTTACTATCTACAAAGCTCGACTTGTTGCGAAAGGTTTTCGACAAGTTCAAGGAGTTGACTACGATGAGACCTTCTCTCCCGTAGTGATGCTTAAGTCTGTCCGAATCATGTTAGCAATTGCTGCACTTTATGATTATGAAATTTGGCAAATGGATGCGATACTGCATTTCTTAATGGATTTCTTAAAGAAGGGTTGTATATGATGCAACTAGAAGGTTTTGTCGATCCAAAGGGTGCTAACAAAGTGTGCAAGATCCAGCGATCCATTTATGGACTGGTGCAAGCCTCTCGGAGTTGGAATATACACTTTGATAGTGTGATCAAAGCATATGGTTTTATACAGACTTTTGGAGAAGCCTGTATTTACAAGAAAGTGAGTGGGAGCTCTGTAGCTTTTGAGTGAAAATGATATAGAATTTCTGGATAGCATAAAAGGATACTTGAATAAGGATTTTTCAATGAAATACCTCGGTGAAGCTGCTTACATATTGGGCATCAAAATCTATAGAGATAGATCAACACGCTTAATTGGACTTTCACGAAGCACATACCTTGATAAAGTTTTGAAGAAGTGCAAAATGGATCAGTCGAAGAAAGGGTTCTTGCCTGTGTTACAAGGTGTGAAGTGAGTCAGACTCAATGCCCGACCATTGCAGAAGATAGAGAGAAAATGAAAGTCATTCCCTATGCTTCAGCCATAGGTTCTATCGTGTATGCAATGCTGTGTACCAGACCTGATGTGTGCCTTGCTATAAGTATAGTAGTGACGTACCAAAGTAATCCAGGAGTGGATCACTGGACAGTGGTCAAGAACATCTGAAATACCTGAAAAGGACTAAGAATATGTTTCTCATTTATGGAGGTGACAAAGAGCTTGTCGTAAATGGTTACGTCAATGCAAGCTTTGACACTTATCCGGATGACCCTAAGTCGCAATCCGGATACGTATTTATATTAAATGGTGGAGCTGTCAGTTGGTGCAGTTCCAAGCAGAGCATTGTGGCGGGATCTACGTGTGAAGCGGCGTACATAGCTGCTTCGGAAGCAGCAAATGAAAGAGTCTGGATGAAGGAGTTCATATCCAATCTAGGTGTAATACCTAGTGCATCGGGTCCAATGAAAATATTTTGTGACAATACTGGCGCAATTGCCTTGGCAAAGGAATCCAGATTTCACAAGAGAACCAAACACATCAAGAGACGCTTCAGTTTCATCTGTCATCAACTCCGGAGGGAGACATAGTGATTTACAAGATACATACAGATCTGAATGTTGCAGACCCGACTGAGCCTCTTCCACGAGCAAAACATGATCAACACCAAGACTCCATGAGTGTTAGAATCATTACTTTATAATCTAGATTATTGACTCTAGTGCAAGTGGTAAACTGAAGGAAATATGTCCTAGAGACAATAATAAAGTTGTTATTTATATTTCCTTATATCATGATAAATGTTTATTATTCATGCTAGAATTGCATTAACCGGAAACTTAGTATATGTGTGAATACATAGACAATACACAGTGTCCCTAGTATGCCTCTACTTGATTAGCTCATTAATTAAAGATGGTTATGTTTCCTAACCATAAACATGTGTTGTCATTTGATGAACGTGATCACATCATTAGGAGAATGATGTGATGGACAAGAGCCATCAGTTAGCTTAGCATTATGATCGTTACAGTTTCATTGCTACTGCTTTCTTCATGACTTATACATGTTCCTTAGACTATGAGATTATGCAACTCCCAAATACCGGAGGAAGACCTTGTGTGCTATCAAATGTCACAACGTAACTGGGTGATTATAAAGATGCTCTACAGGTGTCTCCGAAGATGTTTGTTGGGTTGGCATAGATCAAGATTAGAATTTGTCACTCTGTGTATCGGAGAGGTAACTCCGGGCCCTCTCGGTAATATTCATCACTATAAGCATTGCTAGCAATGTGACTAATGAGCTGGTTACAGGAAGAAGCATTACGGAACGAGTAAAGAGACTTGCGGGTAACGAGATTGAACTAGGTATGATGATACCGACGATCGAATCTCGGGAAAATAACATACCGATGACAAAGGTAACAATGTATGTTGTTGTGCGGTTTGACCGATAAAGATCTTCGTAGAATATGTAGGAGCCAATAGGAGCATCCAGGTTCCGCTATTGGTTATTGATCGAAGATGTGCCTCGATCATGTTTACATAGTTCTCGAACCCATAGGGTCCGCATGCTTAACGTTTGATGACGATTTGTATTAAGAGTTATGTGTTTTTAATGACCGAAGTTTGTTCGGAGTTCCGGATGAGATCATGGACATGACGAGGAGTCTCGAAATGGTCAAGATATAAAGATTGATATATTGGAAGGTTATGTTCGTACACAGGAAAGGTTTCAGATAGGTTCGGATATTTTCCGGAGTACCGGGAGGTTACCGGAACCCCTCGGGAGAGTATTGGGCCTTCATGGGCCTTAGTGGGAAGAGGAGGCCGGCGGCCAGGAGGTGGCGCGCGCCCCCTAGTCCTTCTCCCTCTCTCTTTTCCTTCCCCCTTCTCCTACTCCGAAAAGGAAGGGGGACTCCTACTAGGACTGGGAGTCCTAGTAGGACTCCCCCCTTTGGCGCGCCCCTCCTGGCCGCCGACCTCCTCCCTCCCTCCTTTATATACGGGGGCAGGGGGCACCCCAAAGGACGACAAACAATCTCTTAGCCGTGTGCGGGGCCCCCTTCCACAGTTTAACACCTCGGTCATATCATCGTAGTGCTTAGGTGAAGCCCTGCGCCGGTAACTTCATTGACACCGTCGCCACGCCTTCGTGCTGACGGAACTCTCCCTCGACCCTCTACTGGATCAAGAGCTCGAGGGATGTCATCGTGCTGAACGTGTACTGAACACGGTGGTGCCGTACGTTCGGTACTTGGATCGGTTGGATCGTGAAGACGTTCGACTACATGAACCGCGTTACTAAACGCTTCCGCTTTTGGTCTACGAGGGTACGTGAACACACTCTCCCATTTCGTTGCTATGCATCTCCTAGATAGATCTTGCGTGACCGTAGGATAAATTTTGAATTGCTACGTTCCCCAACAGTGGAGACATGGGCGAAGACCGCGACTAAGGCTTCCCTTGAGGATGGTGCTTTCCTAAGAACTCATTTGGCGATCCACCGCCCACACATCCCCTATCGTGCAGCCACGGGCCAAGACAATACCCTCGCTTCCTAGCCGTCTTAGTATCTTAGACATGGACCTTGCATGAGATTAATTTGTTCTGTTTTAATTGTTTTAGGCTTTTACGTGGATGGAAGCAGATTCCTTTTTATTTAGAAGGAAACTTTTGTTCATTTGAAAACAATCTACTTGCTACTGTGGAAATCATTTTATGTTTAAGTGGAAGCAAATTTAATTGTTGTCCGTTGATGCAAATTTAACTTTCAGTGGAAGCAAATTTTCTGGTCGCCGGAAACAAATCCTTGCTTCATTGGGGATACAAAGTAAACATTTATAATGGGCACATATTTACTAATGAATTTATGTTAGATCAAAACTGCTTTAGCTATTGTTGAAGCAAAATTATTGAGTTTGTGGAAGCACATATGTGAGCAATAAATCGGGTGAAGAAAACAAAGTATCAATCCTGGAAGGTCTCATAGATGGAAGCACTAAATTGGAAGCAAACTTTTTTAATTTGAATAGTAATCGATTTTTTTAGGTTGAATTGGAATCAAACAATTTTTCTGAACTGGTAAATGGAATCAAACTTTGACGGGAAACACTTCTAATTAGTATAGGAAACTTCTAGTGCTTCCATTTCCATATGTGTTATGGAAGAGAAACGACCAGGTAGTATTTTGGAGATTTATCACCTATAGAACCGAAGCATCATTTACAAGGTTTATACATAGAATTTAGGGATATGTTTCCTAAAAGAACAGATGTATTTTCATGCTTCCATCACACGGGTGCACAAATCTGGTAAGCTAGCGTGATTTGGGGAAGCATTCAACAAGAAAGCAACGTCCTAGGAAGGAAGATGGGAAAGAAACGGATGGAGCCCAGCATGTAGGGCGTGGGTTACGGCAGGAGTCAGGAAGCACTCGATTAACGGCTACAACTAATCTTATGCGGGCCTAAACTAGTACAGATCGGATGTACATCCTACTTTTGATCCGATGGCCAACGACTATCAGTAGTCTGGTGCCTAGCGGTGCCCATAATTATAAAACTATTCACACTGCAGTTCTATATTGTTTCCATTTCTGTGAAACAAGTTTTTTTTTTTTTGAGCTAATTTTGTGAAGCGAGTACATTGTGCTAAGTTTTTTTTTTTAGCACTAGTGCGTTGTGCTAACTAGCAGTAGTTCAAAAACCCATGCTAATTTCAGTACCAGCACATTGTGCTACCCAAGCCTTGTCCGCATGGCCACGTTCGTGAACCCAAAATGCCAAAGGCCTAATTAAGCCGCCAAAGCCCACTCTAACCTCAGTCCCAGCACTAGCACAAAGCACAACGCTCCACCTCATTCCCCACCAGGAAGCACAATACTCCACCTTGTTTAGTCCCACCTCGCCAACTGAGCATGCATTTGACCAGCTTAAATAGCAGGTTCCACCTACTTCACCCGCCGAGCTCAGTCACGAGAGCTTGTAACCCGAGTGGGGGCATTAAAGTGATGTGGACGCTGTTGTAGTCTGCAGGCCTGATTTGGGTGTGCTACTGCTGGCCCGCCCGTTCCAAGTTGCGTAGTGGACCGCTGGGGCCTATGCAAAAGCTGGGCCTCACGGTCCATAATATGGCAGGAACAGCGTGAGGCTGGCTTCACAGAGCAGCGACAACTACCCGCTTCCAACGGTGGAAGGATAACGGGCCGCTGCACCCCTAGGCCACTCAGCGAACCATCACTTTTTTTTCCTTTCCTTCTTATTGGCTACAAGTTACAATTATAGTTCTTCTTTACTATCAAGTTGATGGTGCCAATGTCGAGTTTTGTCTGGCTAGTGATTCTCTTATGTTATCTTTTTGTGCTTCCGATCCTCTTCTCCGATATAGCAACGGTTTAGCGGTGTGCCTTGCAAGGCCTAGGACAAACACTGATGATTACAGCAAAAGTTACATTTCTGAATTTGTAACTCTGTAAACATTGAAATCATAAGTTACTAACAACAATTTAATTTATGGAGTTACCAAGATAGCCGGTCGGTTCTCACTTGAGATCCAATAGCCTCATCACTTGATACAACAAGAAGCTGGGCACTACTCCCTCCGTTCCTAAATAGTTGTCTTTCTAGAGATTTCAACAAGTGACTACATACGGAGCAAAATGAGCGAATCTACACTCTAAAATATGTCTATATACATCCGTATGTAATAGTCCATTTGGAATCTCTAAAAAGACAAGTATTTAGGAACGGAGGGAGTATATAATTGAGGTACTTCGTCCCAACCTTCATCATAATGTCTCGTTTAATCACACTTAGACTTTGCTTTCTTGGTTAATGGAATGCAAATGATTAGCACAAAAGTGTCACCTAAAAAAATGCAGGGGTCTTATGATCAATTACATAAGACGCCAATGGATTAATTTATCAATGAAAGGTTGACCAAGAATCTGTGTACAACACATGTGTTGAAAGAAGACCGGTCAAGGCCAACCACCAGACTACAGCAGCTACATCATCAGACAAGACAATTAACACAAATGATTAGCAGCAAGCATGAGATTAGCAGAAGCATAATCACATATGCTTTTCGCCCCCTAGGGCGACTCGGGCGGCCAGAAACCTAGCCGCCGCCGCCGCAAACTCCCTCCTCCTCCCCATCCGCCGCCGCCGGGCTAAGCCCGGGAGCCGACGGCGGTGGCGGGGGATCTCCTCTCTCGCGCGTCACCGGGGTGGGGCGGACCCCAAGGCGTGTGGTGGCGCGACCGATCTGAGATCTGCGGCGCGGCGGATGGCTGCAGGCGGCGGGAGGCCGGCCCGTCCTTGGACGAGACGGCTTGGCGCGGCGGAGGCCAGGGCTGCGGGCGCTGCGGATGGCCCTTCGGGCGGCGGCGGCGGCTGCGGTGGCGTGCATGCTGCCTTCAGATCAGCGGCGGCGGCATGGAGGCCCTGGTGGTTTCGTCGGCGGCACCTCCGATCAGATCTGTTCTGACCGGTGCAGCCGGCGGTGGTGGTCATCTCTTCCGTCAGAGGTGGTCGGCCTGAGGCTGGGTGTTCGGATCTCGGGATCCGTCATCTGGCACCAGTTGTGAGTCAGGAAGACGTAGTTGCCAGTGAAAACCGAGCCGACGGCGGGCGATGGCGGCGTTCCACGTCGTTACCTTGGTGAAGGCATCGTCATGTGACTACCGTCGACCCACTCGTATTGCTCCGGGGGAAACCCTAGGATTTGGTGTTCCAGACCGGACGATGGCGGCACTGCGGTGTCGTTTCTCTCTTGGGAGCATCATTTTGTGGAGCAGCGCTGGAAGTCAGAGGCAGGAGGTGGAGCGGCTTCGTCTTGCACGGAGCTTGGACATGTCAAGTCATGCCTGACCGACAGGTGCTATGCTTGGTCATGCCTGGTCGGCAGGTGCTACGCACGACAGATCCTCCAAGGACTTCAAGCTGTGTCGGCTGATGGTACTTGGCAGCATGGCGCTGAGGTGTATCAGTGGCGACCCCGACGTGTTCAGCTGTTTGCGCGCAGGGAGGATGTGTCGTTGGGCGCCGTGGTGGCGTCGACGATAGCTGGACCGAGTAAGGTTGATGCATCAGTACAGTTCTGAAGATGGAGCGGTGGCAGTTGGCGACGGCGGCCTCTCAGAGCACGCCGGACCAGTGTGTGCCCCAGACCCGGCAAGTGGCTAGGTTGGGGTCTCAGGTCTTAGATGTTAGGCTTGGCTGCGATGTCTGTTTGGTATTAGGCCTAGGCTATCTGCGCCCTTTCATCAACTGGATAGGTGTAGCGACAATTTGTTGCTTAGACTGTTGTATGACTTTGTAAGGTCTTGTGAGAATAATTAATAAAGTGGCCGTATGCATCGCCCAGATGCACAGGCCGGGGGTCATCCTCCTTTTCTAAAAGAAAAATCACAGATGCTTTTGATGGACAAACTAATACTTGGATCTGGAGACATCACAGGTTGGCAACCATTCTCTGGTCTGCACATATACATGATACATGTACTAGACACCATATGTGTCAAAAATTGGCAAATCATTTGGCCTGGCAGGTGCATACAGTGGCTGTTCATGAGTCAAACATTTGCAAATAACACAGGGACAAACAACCCCAAATCATGAATGGAACAGAACACATCAACAGAAGCTTCTCATGCCAACAGACAGACACTCCATATAAGTTTATACACTTACGAAATGAACACGATTCATACAGATAGACACTACATACAGGTTTATCCACTACAGTGTACAATCTACATATAGGGTTGCACTTAAAAAAAGAACATCATTCAAATACAGTCGATGGCAAAAGGAACAACAATCTAGCTGTCATGTCTTGTATCCGTGTAGAACTCCCTGAAGCCTTATAAATAGACCACCCCCAGGTAGCAGATATTAAGCATAAGTCACTTATGATAAGTGCATGCAAGCAACCAAGGCAGCTAACATGAAAAGACATCTCCTTCACCTGCATGGTCGCGAGAGTTTTCTGCCGGAGATATCGTCAGAGTTTACAAGGGTGAAAGGTGGAGCGCGGTTTGGCCGCTTCCGTGTCGTGGGCAAATAAATTTGAGGATAGCGCACATCGTGATGCGCTCCATCACGTCGGCGCTCCTGGGCACTACATCACAACTTCCAGTTTTGGGTCGCAAGTGAATGTGCATGTGACTGAATCTGTACATATTAGGATTCGTTATAAACTGTCCCGATGTGTAACGATATTTACCAGTTTGAGAAAGTTGCTCCTCTTTCTGCACATCACGGTGTAGGCTTCATGGATCATGGTCTGGTTCGTTCTCACCTTTCGTCGGTTGCTCTTTCTTGCATCCTTTTGGTCCTCATTTTGATCACCACCAGACTGTTTACCATCCAATTCGCTCTCGTCGTCAGATGCCTCGTTCATAAGACTCGTTGATGGCTTCATGCTGGCATCCGATGGTGTGTGTGTACTTGATGATCGATGCAGCAGTCAAATATGTGGAGGCAGTAAGAATCTCCTCTCTTTTTTGCTTGTTTGATCTGTTTGAAAAGGGTTGGAGAAGAACGCACAGGATCGAGCGAGTCATTAATCTCTCTCCCTCTTCACTAATTAACCTTCCACACATCGAATTTTTTACTAGCTGTCACTTTTGGATAGAGAGACTGTGTACTGTTTATCCCATTGATATTGATATGCATCAATTTAATATTGTTTCCATTTCTGCTAAGCAAGTTCACTGTGCTAATTAGCACTCGTTCGAAACCCACGTCCGCATGGCCACGTTCATGAGCCCAAAAACAAAGGCCGAAGCCACAGAAGCCCACGCTAAAATCTTCTACCAGTCCACAGCTCCCGCCCCATTCCACAGCATAGGCACAACACTTCCACTTATTTTAGTCCCACCTCGCCAACCGATGAGGCGTTCGACCAGCTTAAATAGCAGTCTCCACTTACTTCATTTGCCGAGCTCAGTTGCGAGAGCTTGTAACCCGCTGCAGGCCTGGTCTGGGTGTGCTACTGCTGGTCCGCCCGTTCCAAGTTGCGTAGTGAACCGCTGGGGCCTATGCGAAAGCTAGGCCTCACGGTCCATAATGTGGCAGGCACAGCGTGAGGCTGGCTTCACAGAGCAGCGACAACTGCCCGCTTCCAACGGTGGAAGGATAACGGGCCGCTGCATTCCTTGGCCGCTTGGGCCTCGTAGCCTACTCCAGCGAACCATCATTTTTTTCTTTTGACTATTGACTACAAATTGCCATTATGGTTCTTTTCGGACTATCAAGCAGATGGCGCCGAGGTCGAGTAGACTACTCCAGCGAACCATCATTTTTTTCCCCTTTTCTTTTGACTATTGACTACAAATTGTCATTATGGTTCTTTTCGAGCTACGAAGGAGATGGTGCCGAGGTCGAGCAGGCTACTCCAGTGAACCATCATTTTCTTTTCTTTTCTTTTCTTTTGACTATTGACTACAAATTGCCATTATGGTTCTTTTCGGACTCTCATTTCACCTTTTTGTGCTTCCAATCTTCTTCTCCGATATAGCAATGGTTTGGCAGTGTGCCTTGCAAGGCCTAGGAAAAACACCTATGATTACAATAAAGTATCATTTCTTAATTTGTAACTTCGTATACATTGAAATTGCAAGTTACTCACAACAGTTTGACTTTCAAAGTTACCAAGGAAGGCAGTCGGTTCTCACTTAGAGATCCAATAGCCACATCACTTGGTACAACAAGAAGCTCCTACTATAATTAATCTACTCTGTCCCACCCTTCATCATAATGTCTTGTTTAATCACACTCAGACTTTGCTTTCTTGGTTTATGGAATGCAAATGATTAGCATAAAATTGCCATCTCAAGAAAAATGCAGAGGTCTTATGATCAATACAGGAGACGGCCATGGATTAATTTATTAACAAAAGGTTGGCCAAGAATCTGTGTAAAACACATGTGTTGAACCAAGACCAGTCAAGGCCAACCACCAGATTGCAGCAGCTACATCATCAGACAGGACAATTAACACAAATGATTAGCAGCAAGCATGAGACAACATAATCACACAGTTAACAAGCATAATCACAGATGCTTTTGATGGACAAACTAATACTCTGCATCTGGGACCATTCTCTGCTCTGCACATATACATGATACATGTACTAGACACCACATGTGTCCAAAATTGGCTAATCATTTGGCCTGACAAGTGCATACAGTGTCTATTCAAGAGTCAAAGATTTGCAAATAACACAGGGACAAACAGCCCCAAGTCATGAACGAAACAAAGCACATCAACACAAGCTTCTCGTACCAACAGATAGACACTACAGGGTTGCATTTAGAAAATGAACATCATCCAAATAGGCTACTCAGGTAGCAGACATTAAACATAGGTGCAAGCAAGCAACCAAGGCACCTCACAGAGACAAACATCTCCTTCACCAGCATGGCCGAGAGAGTTCGCGCCGGCGATATTGTCGGAGTTTACAAGGGTGAAAGGTGGAGCGCGGTTTGGCCGCTGCCACGTCGTGGGCAAAGAAAGCTGAGGATAGCACACATCGTGATGCACTCCGTCGTGTGGTCCTCAAGACACTACATCACAGCTTCCAGTTCTAGATCACAAGTGAACGTCACTGACTCTGTAAATGTTAGTAGGATTTGTTGTAAAGCTCTCCCCGCCGTGTAACTGTTTTTATTGGTTTGAGAAAGTTGCTCCTATTTCTGCAAATCATGGTATGGGCTTCATGGATATAATGGTCTGATTCGTTCTCACTTTTCGTTGTTTGTTCTTGTCTTGCACCTTTCTGGTCCTCGTTTTGATCAGCACCAGACTGTTTACCACCCGATTTGCTCTTGTCGTCAGATGTTTCATCATCTGAACTTGCCGATGCCGCGTTCATAAGACTCGTCGATGGCTTCATACTGCCATCTGATGGTGTACTTGACGGTGCACCAGTCAAATATGTGGAGGCAGCTTTACATGCAGCAAATTCTGGTTGTTGCCCTCCCCTCTCGACCGTGACCGCGTCGCCCCCGCGGGCGGCCGGCCGCGCCTCCCCTCCTTCCCCGCGAGCCCTCACCCTCTCTCCTCCGCCTCCCTGCCACCGGCGCCGGCGCCCGCCGCGGGCATGGCCTGGGCGACGTTGGCGGCAGCGGCCCCCGGCCCTTCCCCGTCTAGGGTTTCTCCAGCGTGGGACGGAGCGGCTCCGAGTGGTATCTTCAAGCGGCGGCGGTCCTGCGCGGGCGGCAGCGAGCTCTGGGTGGCGGCAGGGCAGCGCGGCGGCACGGGCTCGCGGCGCCTACCCGGCCCAAATCTGGGCCCTTCGGGCCCCATCTGGGCCAGGGCAGGTCGGCGACAGGCGTGGCGTTGGTGTGGCCCTCAGGAGGCAGTGGCGAGCGGCGATGATCGGCGGGGTGTTGGCGGCGTCAATACCAGCCTGCTGCAGCGTGGCCGGCGGGGCTTAGCGGGCCCGTTTCGGGCCTGGCCGGGCCAGGGGTGGCCTGGTATGCCCCGCTGCCGTGTACGAACGGCTACCGCGACGGTGCCGGAGGCGCGGGCCTCCCGCACGACGGCGGTGGAGGTGGTTCCCTCCCGCTCGGCCTTGGTGATGCTCCTCCCGTCGCTTAGACTTCTCTCCGGTCTTCTTGGCCTCATGGTGGTGCTCGCAGCGAGACGGTGTTGGTGGCGGCGCAACCGTGATGGCACATTGTTGGGCAGTGGATTGGTTGGTCGGCTCCGGTTGGCCGGTGGGGTTTGGCGTGCGGGAGAAATCCTTGCCGGTTCGTCTGGCTCCGATGGTGACACCGGCGGGTGCCACTATCCCTTCTTGGAGGGTGTCGGGAGTAGCTATCCCCCACCTCCCTCCGCGTACCGGGGGAAACCCTATGACTTATCCGGGCAGCAGCGTCGTCGGTGTCGCATCCCTTCTTGAAGGTGTTGCTTAGTTCGCGGTAGATCGGAGCCTCGGGCTGTGGTGGTTTGTTTCCGGAGGGCGCAGCGGTCGCGGGTCTTCCGTGCTTTGTCGAGCTACCACTGTTGGCATTTATTTCTTTTTTTTTCTTTGAGCTTGATGTGTTGCTCGCCCCAGCATTGCGATGTGTATATTGGTGGTTTGCTTTGAAATACAAAGCAGGGGAAACCCTTTTTCGGTAATCTCCTCTATTTTTGTTTTGCTTGTTTCAGCTGTTTGAAGAGGGTTGGAGAATGAGAGAAGACTAGTGTACAAGGCAGAGAAGAAATGGTAGACGCGGCTGTTGCGCAAAGGATCTTGCGAGCCATTTAATCTCTCTATTCACTACTTAACCTTCCACATCGAATTTTTTACTAGCTGTCACTTTTGGATATATAGAGATTTTACTGTTTATCACATTGACATGCGTTTGGGATTTTACAAATAAAACATTTCTCAGTCTCAGCTTTACACGTGCAGCAATTTATATTGTTTCCATTTCTGCTAAGCAAGTTCGCTGTCCTACTAATTAGCACTCGTTCCAAAACCATGCCCGCATAGCCACGTTCATGAGCCCAAAACGACAAGGGCCGAAGCCACAGAAGCCCACGCTAAAATCTTCTATCAGTCCACAACGCTCCGCCTCATTCCCCACCAGGAAGCACATCACTCCATCTTGTTTAGTCTCACCTCGCTAACCGAGGATGCGTTCGACCAGCTTAAATACCCGTCTTCACTTTCTTCACTCACCGAGTTCAGTTGCGGGAGCTTGTAACCCGAGTGGGGACATTAAAATGATGTGGATGCTGTTGTAACGCTGCGGGCCTGGTCTGGGTGTGTTACTGCTGGCCCACCCGTTTCAAGTCGCGTAGTGGACCGCGGGGGCCTATGCGAAAGCTGGGCCTCACGGTCCATAATGTGGCAGGCACAGCGTGAGGCTGGCTTCACAGAGCAGCGACAACTGCCCGCTTCCAACGGTGGAAGGACAACGGGCTGTTGCACTCCTCGGCCGCTTGGGCCTCGCAGCCTACTCTAGCGAACCATCACTTTTTTCTTTCTGCTGTGTACAAAAGTATTTTTTTTCTTACTCTTTTTGCTCTTGAATATAAACTAAGAGTATTTCCATTTTTGTGCTCCATGTAAGAGGTTTATTCGCTACTCTTTTGATAAATTGTGAGTATTTACTTTTTTGTGTTGCACATTAAAATTTTATTTGCTTGCAATTTTGAATCTCCAATATAAATTGTGACTCTTGAACATAAATTGTGAGTATTCCTTTTCTTTGTGTGTGCTCAACATAGGAGTTTTATTTGTATACATTTTTGACTCTTGAGTATAGATTGTGACTCTTGAATATAATTGTGAACTATGGGTGTTAATCATATACTGATATGAATATTGGTTTTAAATCACATGGCGATGTGAACTAGATTATTGACTCTAGTGCAAGTGGGAGACTAAAGGAAATATGCCCTAGAGGCAATAATAAAGTTATTATTTATTTCCTTATTTTATGATAAATGTTTATTATTCATGCTAGAATTGTATTAACCGAAAACATAATACATGTGTGAATACATAAACAAACATAGTGTCACTAGTATGCCTCTATTTGACTAGCTCGTTAATAAAAATTGGATAAGTTTTCTAACCATAGACATGAGTTGTCATTTGATTAACGGGATCATATCATTAGGAGAATGATGTGATTGACTTGACCCATTCCGTTAGGTTAGCACTTAATCGTTTAGTATGTTGCTATTGCTTTCTTAATGACTTATACATGTTCCTATGACTATGAGATTATGCAACTCCCGTTTACCGGAGGAACACTTTGTGTGCTACCAAACGTCACAACGTAACTGGGTGATTATAAAGGAGCTCTACAGGTGTCTCCGAATGTACATGTTGAGTTGGCATATTTCGAGATTAGGATTTGTCACTCCGATTGTTGGAGAGGTATCTCTGGGCCCTCTCGGTAATGCACATCACTATAAGCCTTGCAAGCATTGTAACTAAGGAGTTAGTTGCAGGATGATGTATTATGGATCGAGTAAAGGCACTTGCCGATAACGAGATTGAACTAGGTATTGAGATACCGACGATCGAATCTCAGGCAAGTAACATACCGATGACAAAGGGAACAACGTATGTTGTTATGCGGTTTGACCGATAAAGATCTTCGTAGAATATGTGGGAGCCAATATGAGCATTCAGGTTCCGCTATTGGTTATTGACCGGAGACGTGTCTCGGTCATGTCTACATTGTTCTCGAACCCGTAGGGTCCGCACGCTTAAAGTTCGATGACGGTTATATTATGAGTTTATGTGTTTTGATGTACCGAAGGTAGTTCGAAGTCCCGGATGAGATCGGGGACATGACGAGGAGTCTCGAAATGGTCGAGACATAAAGATCAATATATTGGACGACTATATTCGGACATTGAAAAGGTTCCGAGTGATTCGGATATTTTTTGGAGTACTGGAGAGTTACGAGAATTCGCCAGGGAGTATATGGACCTTGTTGGGCTATAGGGGAAAGAGAGAGGAGAGGTTGGGCGCCCCCCAAGGCCTAGTCCGAATTGGACTAGGGGGAGGGGTTGCGCCCCCTCCTTCCTTCTCTTCTCTCTCCCCTTTCCTTGACTCCAACTCCTACTACTTGGAAGGGGGGGATCCTACTCCCGGTGGGAGTAGGACTCCTGCTAGGGCGCGCCATAGAGAGGGCCGTCCCTCCCCCTCCTTCACTCCTTTATTTACGGGGAGGGGGGCACCCCTTGGAGACACAACAATTTATCCCTTGGATCTCTTAGCCGTGTGCGGTGCCCCCCCTCCACCGTAGTCCTCCTCGATAATATTGTAGTGGTGCTTAGGCGAAGCCCTGCGTCGGTAGAACATCACCATCGTCACCACGCCGTCGTGCTGACGGAACTCTCCCTCAACACTCGGCTGGATCGGAGTTCGAAGAACGTCATCGAGCTGAACGTGTGCAAGAACTCGGAGGTGCCTAGTTTCGGTGCTTGATCGGTCGGGCCGTGAAGACATACGACTACATCAACCGCATTGTGCTAACGCTTCCGCTTTCGGTCTACGAGGGTACGTGGACAACACTCTCCCCTCCCGTTGCTATGCATCACTATGATCTTGCGTGTGCGTAGGAATTTTTTTGAAATTACTACGTTCCCAAACAGGGGCATCCGAGCCTGGTTTTATGCGTAGATGGTATATGCACGAGTAGAACACAAGTGAGTTGTGGGCGATACAAGTCATATTGCTTACCCGCATGTCATACTTTGGTTCGGCGGTATTGTTAGATGAAGCGGCCCGGACCGACATTACGCGTACGCTTAGGCGAGACTGGTTCTACCGACGTGCTTTGCACACAGGTGGCTGGCGGGTGTCAGTTTCTCTAACTTTAGTTTACTCGAGTGTGACTATGCCCGGTCCTTGAGAAGGTTAAAACAACATTAACTTGACGAACTATCGTTGTGGTTTTGATGCGTAGGTAAGAACGGTTCTTGCTCAGCCCGTAACAGCCACGTAAAACTTGCAACAACAAAGTAGAGGACATCTAACTTATTTTTGCAGGGCATGTTGTGATGTGATATGGTCAAGACGTGATGCTATATTTTATTGTATGAGATGATCACGTTTTGTAACCGAGTTATCGGCAACTGGCAGGAGCCATATGGTTGTCGCTTTATTGTATGCAATGCAATCGCCCTGTAATTGCTTTACTTTATCACTAAGCCGTAGCGATAGTCGTAGAAGCAATAGTTGGCGAGACGACAACGATGCTACGATGGAGATCAAGGTGTCGCGCCGGTGACGATGGTGATCATGACGGTGCTTCGGAGATGGAGATCACAAGCACAAGATGATGATGGCCATATCATATCACTTATATTGATTGCATGTGATGTTTATCTTTTGTGCATCTTATCTTGCTTTGATTGACGGTAGCATTATAAGATGATCTCTCACTAAATTTCAAGGTATAAGTGTTCTCCTGAGTATGCACAGTTGCAAAAGTTCTTCGTGCTGAGACACCACGTGATGATCGGGTGTGATAGGCTCTACGTTCAAATACAACGGGTGCAAAATAGTTGCACACGCGGAATACTCAGGTTAAACTTGACGAGCCTAGCATATACAGATATGGCCTCGGAACACTTGAGACCAAATGGTCGAGCATGAATCATATAGTAGATATGATCAACATAGTAATGTTCACCATTGAAAACTACTCCATCTCACGTGATGATCGGACATGGTTTAGTTGATTTGGATCACGTGATTACTTAGATGATTAGAGGGATGTCTATCTAAGTGGGAGTTCTTAAGTAATATGATTAATTGAACTTAAATTTATCATGAACTTAGTCCTGGTAGTATTTTGCAAATTATGTTGTAGATCAATAGCTCGCGTTGTTGCTTTCATATGTTTACTTTGATATGTTCCTAGAGAAAACTGTGTTGAAAGATGTTAGTAGCAATGATGTGGATTGGATCTGTGATCTGAGGATTGTCCTCATTGCTGCACAGAAGAATTATGTCCTTGATGCGCCGCTAGGTGACGGACCTATTGCAGGAGCATATACATACGTTATGAACGTTTGGCTAGCTCAGTATGATGACTACTTGATAGTTTAGTGCACCATTCTTAACGGTTTAGAATCGGGACTTCAAAGACGTTTTGAACGTCATGGACCATATGAGATGTTCCAGGAGTTGAAGTTAATAATTCAAGCAAATACCCGAGTTGAGAGATATGAAGTCTCCAACAAGTTCCATAGCTAAAAGATGGAGGAGAATTGCTCAACTAGTGAGCATGTGCTCAGATTGTCTGGGTACTACAATCGCTTGAATCAAGTGGGAGTTAATCTTCCAGATAAGATAATGATTGACAGAGTTATCTAGTCACCACCACTAAGTTACTAGAACTTCGTGATAAACTATAGTATGCAAGGGATGACTAAAATGATTCCGAGCTCTTCGTGATGTTGAAATCGACGAAGGTAGAAATCAAGAAAGAGCATCAAGTGTTGATGATTGACAAGACCACTAGTTTCAAGAAAAGGGCAAAGGGAAAGAAAGGAAAACTTCAAGTAGAATGGCAAGCAAGTTGTGACTCCCGTGAAGAAGCCCAAAGCTGAACCAAAGCCTGAAACTGTGTGCTTCTACTGCAAAGGAAATGGTCACCGGAAGCGGAAATGCCCTGAATATTTGGTGGATAAGAAGGATGAAAAAGTGAACAAGGGTATATTTGATATACAGGTTATTGATGTGTGCCTTACTAGTGTTTATAGTAGCCCCTGAGTATTTGATACTTGTTCAGTTGCTAAGATTAGTAACTCGAAACAGGAGTTACAGAATAAACAGAGACTAGTTGAAGGGGAAGTGATGATGAGTGTTGGAAGTAGTTCCAAGATTGATATGATCATCATCACACACTCCCTATACTTTCGGGATTACTGTTAAACCTAAATAAATGATATTTGGCGTTTGCGTTGAGCATGAATATGATTTGATCATGTTTATTGCAATACGGTTATTCATTTAAAGTCAGAGAATAATTGTTTTTCTGTTTACATTAATAAAACCTTCAATGGTCATACACCCAATGAAAATAGTTTGTTGGATCTCGATCATAGAGATACACATATTCATAATATTGATGCCAAAAGATGCAAAGTTAATAATGATAGTGCAACTTATTTGTGCACTGCCGTTTGGGTCATATCGGTGTAAAGCGCATGAAGAAACTCCATAAAGATAGATTTTCGGAATCACTTGGTTATGAATCATTTGATGCTTGCGAACCGTGCCTTTTGGGCAAGATGACTAAAACTCCGTTCTTCGGAACAATGGAACGAGCTACTGACTTGTTGGAAATAATACATACCGATGTATGTGGTCCAATGAGTGTTGATGCTCGTGGCGGGTATTGTTATTTTCTGACCTTCACAGATGATTTGAGCAGATATGAGTATATCTACTTGACGAAAAATAAGTCTGAAATATTTGAAAAGTTCAAGGAATTTCAGAATGAAGTGGAAAATCATCGTAACAAGAAAATAAAGTTTCTGCGATCTGATCGCGGAGAAGAATATTTGAGTTATGAGTTTGGTCTTCAATTAAAACAATGTGGAATAGTTTCACAAACTCATGCCACCTGGAACACCACAGCGTAATGGTGTGTCCGAACATCATAACCACACTTTATTAGATATGGTGCGATTTATGATGTCTCTTACCGATTTACCATTATCATTTTGGGGTTATGCATTAAAGACAGCTGCATTCACTTTAAATAGGGCACCATCAAAATCCGTTGAGACGACGCCTTATGAACTGTGGTTTGGCAACAAACCAAAGTTGTCGTTTTTAAAGTTTGGGGCTGCGATGTTTATGTGAAAAAGTTTCAACCTGATAAGCTCGAACCCAAATCGGAGAAGTGCGACTTCATAGAATACCCAAAGGAAACTGTTGGGTACACCTTCTATCACAGATCCGAAGGCAAGATATTTGTTGCTAAGATGGATCCTTTCTAGAAAAGGAGTTTCTCTCAAAAGAAGTAAGTGGGAGGAAAGTAGAGCTTGATAAGGTAAATGTACCCTCTCCTGAATTGGAAAGTAGTTCATCACAGAAATTAGTTCCAGTGATTCTTACACCAATTACTGAGGAAGCTAATGATGATGATCATGAAACTTCAGAGCAAGTTACTACAGAACCTAGTAGGTCTTCCAGAGTACGGTCCGCACCAGAGTGGTACGGTAATCATGTTCTGGAAGTCATGTTATTAGACCATGATAAACCTACGAACTATGAGGAAGCGATGATGAGCCCAGATTCTGCGAAATGGCTAGAGGCCATGAAATCTGAGATAGGATTCATGTATGAGAACAAAGTGTGGACTTTGGTGGACTTGCCCGATGATCGGCAAGTCATAGAAAATAAATGGATCTTCAAGAGGAAGACGGACGTTGATAGTAGTGTTACTATCTACAAAGCTCGACTTGTCGCAAAAAAGTTTTTCGCCAAGTTCAAGGTGTTGACTACAATGAGATTTTCCCAACTGTAGCGATGCTTAAGTCTGTCCGAGTCATGTTAGCAATTGCCACATTTTATGAAATCTGGCAAATGGATGTCAAAACTGCATTCCTGAATGGATTTTTGAAAGAAGAGTTGTATATGATGCAACCAAAAGGTTTTGTCGATCCGAAAGGTACTAACAAAGTGTGCAAGCTCCAATGATTCATCTATGGACTAGTGCAAGCATCTCGGAGTTGGAATATACGCTTTGATGAGTTGATCAAAGCATATAGTTTTATACGGACTTGAAGTGAAGCCTGTATTTACAATAAAGTGAGTGGGAGCACTACAGCCTTTCTGATAAGTATATGTGAGTGACATATTGTTGATCAGAAATGATGTAGAATTTTTCTAGAAAGCATAAAGAAGTGTTTGAAAGGAGTTCTTTAAAAGAAAGACCTCAGTAAAGCTACTTACATATTGAGCATCAAGATCTATTGAGATAGATCAAGACGCTTGATAAGATTTTTTCAATGAGTACATACCTTGATGAGATTTTGAAGTAATTCAAAATGGAACAGCCAAAGAAGGAGTTCTTGCCTGTGTTGCAATGTGTGAAATTGAGTAAGACTAAAAACCCGACCATGGCAGAAAATAGAAAGAGAATGAAAAGTCATTCCCTATGCCTCAGTCATAGGTTCTATAAAGTATGCTATGCTATGTACCAGACCTATTATATATCTTGCTCTGAGTTTGGCAAGGGAGTACAATTTTGATCTAAGAGTAGATCACTGGACAGCGGTCAAGAAAATCCTTAGTGAGGACTAAGGAAATATTTCTCGATTATGGAGGTGATAAAAGAGCCCGTCGTAAAGATTTACATCAGTGCAAGCTTTTACACCAATTCAGATGACTCTAAGTCTCAATCTGGATACATATTGAAAGTGGGAGCAATTAGGTAGAGTAGCTTCGTGCAGAACATTGTAGACATAGAATATTTGCAAAATACATACGGTTCTGAATGTGACAGACCCGTTGACTAAACTTCTCTCACGAGCAAAACATGATCACACCTTAGTACTCTTTGGGTGTTAATCACATAGCAATGTGAACTAGATTATTGACTCTAGTAAACCCTTTGGGTGTTGGTCACATGATGATGTGAACTATGGTTGTTAATCATATACGGATATGAATATTGGTTTTAAATCACATGACGATGTGAACTAGATTATTGACTCTAGTGCAAGTGGGAGACTGAAGGAAATATGCCCTAGAGGCAATAATAAAGTTATTATTTATTTCCTTATTTCATGATAAATGTTTATTATTCATGCTAGAATTGTATTAACTGAAAACATAATAAATGTGTGAATACATAAACAAACATAATGTCACTAGTATGCCTCTACTAGACTAGCTAGTTAATAAAAAATGGATAAGTTTCCTAACCATAGACATGAGTTGTCATTTGATTAACGGGATCAAATCATTAGGAGAATGATGTGATTGACTTGACCCATTCCGTTAGCTTAGCACTTGATCGTTTAATATGTTGCTATTGCTTTCTTCATGACTTATACATGTTCCTATGACTATGAGATTATGCAACTCCCATTTACCGGAGGAACACTTTGCGTGCTACCAAACGTCACAACGTAACTGGGTGATTATAAAGGAGCTCTACATGTGTCTCCGAAGGTACATGTTGAGTTGGCGTATTTCGAGATTATGATTTGTCACTCCGATTGTCGGAGAGGTATCTCTGGGCCCTCTCGGTAATGCACATCACTGTAAGCCTTGCAAGCATTGTAACTAATGAGTTAGTTGCAGGATGATGTATTACGGAACGAGTAAAGAGACTTGCCGGTAATGAGATTGAACTAGGTATTGAGATACCGACGATAGAATCTTGGGCAAGTAACATACCGATGTTGTTATGCGGTTTGATCGATAAAGATCTTCGTAGAATATCTGGGAGCCAATATGAGCATCTAGGTTCCGCTATTGGTTATTGACCGGAGACGTGTCTCGGTCATGTCTACATTGTTCTCGAACCCGTAGGGTCCGCACGCTTAAAGTTCGATGACGGTTATATTATGAGTTCATGTGTTTTGATGTACCGAAGGTAGTTCGGAGACCCGGATGAGGTCGGGGACATGACGAGGAGTCTCGAAATGGTCGAGACGTAAATATCGATATATTGGACGACTATATTCGGACATTGGAAAGGTTCCGAGTGATTCGGGTATTTTTCGGAGTACCGGAGAGTTACGGGAATTAGCCGGGGAGTATATGGGCCTTATTGGGCTTTAGGGGAAAGAGAGAGGAGAGGTTGGGCGCCCCCCCAAGGCCTAGTCCGAATTGGACTAGGGGGAGGGGCTGCGCCCCCTCCTTCCTTCTCTTCTCTCTCCCCTTTCCTTGACTCCTACGCCTACTACTTGGAAGGGGCTTGGAAGGGGGGGACTCCTCCTAGGGCGCGCCATAGAGAGGGCCAGCCCTCCCCCTCCTTCACTCCTTTATATACGGGGAGGAGGGCACCCCTTGGAGGCACAACAATTGATCCCTTGGATCTCTTAGCCGTGTGCGGTGCCCCCCTCCACCGTAGTCCTTCTCGATAATATCGTAGCGGTGCTTAGGGCGAAGCCCTGCGTCGGTAGAACATCATCATCGTCACCACGCCGTCGTGCTGACGGAACTCTCCCTCGACACTCGGTTGGATCGGAGTTCAAGGGACGTCATCGAGCTGAACGTGTGCAAGAACTCGGAGATGTCGTGCTTTCGGTGCTTGATCGGTCGGGCCGTGAAGACGTACGACTACATCAACCGCGTTGGGCGCCCCCCTTGATCTTACGGTCTACGAGGGCACGTAGACAACACTCTCCCCTCTCGTTGCTATGCATCACCATGATCTTGCGTGTGCGTAGGAAAATTTTTAAAATTACTACGTTCCCAAACACCATGTACTCCCTTCGTCCCAAAATATTTGTCTTAGATTTGTCTATATACGTGTATCTAGTTACATTTCAGTGTTAGATACGTCCGTATGTAGACAAATCCAAGACAAGAATTTTGGGACGGAGGGAGTAATATCAGTCTACCAACACAAGGTTAACCAGTATGTCTAAGTAGGCTCTACTTTGTTGATTCATGGAATGCAAATGATTAGCAGGAAAGTGACACCGCAAGAAAATGTAGAGAGAACCTTGTACTAATTTATCAACAAAAGGGTTGACCAAAATGTCTTCTAACATAGAGGTGTCCATACCAAGACCAGTCAAGGCCAACCACTAGACTGCAGCAGTTGCATCATCACACAGGACAATTAATGAAAATGATTAGCAACTAAGTGCTGGGAGGAACCGTCTGATTGCCCCCAATGAACAAGCATGATCACAGATGCTTCTTCATAGACAGATTACTGATACTCTGGATCTGGGGACATCACAGGTTGGACGCGGACTGAGCATACTGGACCGAGTGCTCCGCGTAGATGGGGATGTGGGTTCGTGCCCTGGGCGTGTCCATGGTATAAAGCCCCGCGTGTGTATTGTAACAGTTGTGGCCGGAGTTTGTGCTCGGGAGAAAATTGGCCGTTCGTGCGGCAGGCGTTCGAGCGCCGGGAAAATTTCTCTGTGTCCACCGTGTCTCTTTCTTCTTCCTTTTCTTCTTCAGTGAGCGCCAGGGAGAGGAGTGCAGCGAGGGGAGGACTCCGGCGAGCTGGGGCAAGGGCAGTTGCTCCAACAACCATTTTTATCAGTTTGAGAAAGTTGCTCCTCTTTCTGCACGTCAAGGTGTGGGCTTCATAGATGATGATGATGATGACGTGGTTCGTTCTCGGTTTTCGTGCTTTCATCTTCTTGCCTTGCATCCTTTGGTCCCCAACTCCTCATTTTGATCACCACTAGGTTGTTTATCACCCGATTCACTCTCGTCGTCAGACATTCCATCGTGCGAACTTGACGGTGCATCGTTCATGAGACTCCTGGATGGCTTCATGTTGATGCCAAAAATGCTTCTGATAAACGTCCTCTTGAAAAGAGAACTGCTTGTTGAGCCACCTGCATCCGATGGTGTACTTGACAAATATGTGGAGGTAGCTTTACATGCATAATGCATTACTCCCTCCGTTTCTAAATATTTGTCTTTTTAGAGATTTTAAATGGACACCACATACGGATGTATATAGACATATGTTAGAATCTAGATTCATTCATTTTGCTCCGTATGTAGTCATTTGTTGAAATCTCTAAAAAGACAATTATTTAGGAACGGAGGGAGTAGAACCCACGAAGACGAGTGTAGGAGAAGACGAGAAGATTGCCCTGATAACAATCTTATAACTAAAGATATAGAGATTGCATACTGTTTTTCCTTGATGTGCGTTTGGGATTCTTTACAAGTTAAATACTCAGTTCCTAGTCCCAGCTCTAATCACGCTGCACTTTTATACTGTTTTCATTTCTGCGAAGCAAGTTCACTATGCTAATTAGCACTGAAACCCACGAATGGGCTGCCTAAACCTTGTCCACATGGCCACTTTTATGAGCCCAAAACGACAAATGCCAAAAGCCCACGCTAAAAACATCTCTCAGTCACAGCAGGAAGCACAGCACTCATCCTTCTTTAGTCCCACCTCGCCAACCGAGGAGGCACTCGACCAGCTTAAGTACCCGTCTCCACTCTCTTCACTCGCCGAGCTCAGTTACAAGAGCTTGTAACCCGAGTGGGGGCAATAAAGTGATGTGGACGCTGTTGTAGCGCTGCGGGCCTGGTCTGGGTGTGCTACTGCTGGCCCGCCCGTTCCAAGTAGGGTCTATGTGAAAGCTAGGCCTCACGGTCCATAATTTGGCAGGCACAGCGTGAGGCTGGCTTCATAGAGCAGCGACAACTGCCCGCTTCCAATGGTGGAAGGATAACAGGCTGCTGCACTTCTAGGCCGCTTGGGCACGTATTTTTCTGCTTGCTCTTTTGGCTCTGGAATATAAACAGGGAGTTTTTTTATTTTTGTATTTTTTATTTGCTTACTCTTTTGACCATCAGTTTTTTCTTTTGTGCCACGCATAAAAGTATTTTTCTGCTTGCTCTTTTGGCTCTTGAATATAAACTGAGATTTTTTTGTGTTGCATGTAACATGTTTATTTGCTTACTCTTTTGACTTGAGTATAAACTGTGCATATTTCCTTTTTTGTGTTGCACATTAAAATTTTATTTGCTTCTTGCAATTTTGACTCTTCGGTATAAATTGTGACTCTTGAATATCAATTGTGAGCATTCCTTTTTTTGTGCTGAACATCAGAACGTAGGAGTTTTATTTGTTTATACACTTTTGACTCTTGAGTATAAATTGTACCTCTTGAATATAAATTGGAATTTATTTATTTGCTGCACATAAGAGGTTTATTTGCTTACCTTTTGTGCTTCCGATCTTTTTATCGGAAAATTCAGTAAAAGAGCAACGGTTTGACGGTCTGCCTGGTTGCAACGAAGTGACAATTCAATGCCTAGGATAAACACCGATGAACAACAAAAGTGACAATTCTGAATTTGCAACTCTGTATGCATTGAAACAGTAAGTTACCCGCAACAATTGTTTTTACTTCTAAAGTTACCACTCGACAATATGCTCCTTATTGTTACTGTTCTCACTTAGAGATCCAATAGCCTCGTTGGTTGGTGCAGCAAGAAGCTGGATACTCACTATATATGGTTGAGCTACTGCGTCCCAGCCACTGAAGTAGTAGCAGGCGCGATGGAGTATGAGCACTGCTGCACAGTGATCTAGTCGACGGCGAGCGTGTCTGTGGGGAACGGACAGGAGCCGGCGTGGGTGCCCTGCATCCTGGGGGCCTCCTTCCAAACGCCAGTGGCCACCACGTCCTGGTAGCTGATGCTTCATAAGAATCCTCGATGGCTTCATTCTCAACTTGGCGATGAGGTTAGTGATGCAAATTGGGTAGGTTGCTGGTGGCAGACATCCTCAAGTGTAGTAACTACGAAAACGATGCCATGGAAACAATGGATCGAGCGAGTCATTAATACGCCTTGGTTTACGTAACGAGACTCGTTTCGTCAATAATTATAAGATACATAACTAATCACGCTGCACTTCTATATCATTTCCATTTCTGTGAAGCAATTTTTTTTGAGCTAATTCTGTGAAGCGAGTACATTGTACTAATTTTTTTTAGCACCAGTACGTTGTGCTAATTACAAGTAGTTCAAAAACCCACGTTAATTTCAGTACCAGAACTTTTTTTTGAGCTACCAAAGCCTTGTCCGCATGGCCACGTACATGAACCCAAAATGACAAAGGCCTAATTAAGCTGCCAAAGCCCACTCTAATCTCAGTCCCAGCACCAGCACAAAGCATGATGCTCCAACTCATTCCCCACCAGGAAGCGACTCCACCTTGTTTAGTCCCACCTCGCCAACCGAGCATGCATTTGACCAGCTTAAATAGCAGGTTCCACCTACTTCACTCGCCGAGCTCGGTTACGAGAGCTTGTAACCCGAGTGGGGGCATTAAGGTGATGTGGACGCTGTTGTAGCGCTGCGGGCCTGGCCTGGGTGTGCTACTGCTGGCCCGCCCGTTCCAAGTTGCGTAGTGGACTGCTAGAGCCTATGCGAAAGCTGGGCCTCACGGTCCATAATGTGGCAGGCACAGCGTGAGGCTGGCTTCACAGAGCAGCGACAACTGCCCGCTTCCAACGGTGGAAGGATAACGGGCCGCTGCACTCCTAGGCCGCTTGGGCCTCACAGCCTATTCCAGCGAACCATCACTTTTTTTTCCTTCCCTTTTATTGGCTACAAGTTATAACTATAGTTCTTTTTTACTATCAAGGTGATGGTGCCAAGGTCGAGTTTTGTCTGGTTAGTGATTATCTTATTTACCTTCGCTTGGGCCTCGCAGCCTATTCCATCGAACCATCACTTTTTTTTCCTTCCCTTTTATTGGCTACAAGTTATAACTATAGTTCTTTTTTACTATCAAGGTGATGGTGCCAAGGTCGAGTTTTGTCTGGTTAGTGATTATCTTATTTACCTTTTTGTGCTTCTGATCTTCTTCTCCGATATAGCAACGGTTTGGCGATGTGCCTTGCAAGGCCTAGGACAAACATTACTGATTACAACAAAGTGACATTTCTGAATTTGTAACTCTATGTACATTGAAATTGTAAGTTACTCGCAACAATTTGATTTCTGAAGTTACCAAAACAGCCAGTCGGTTCTCACTGAGATCCAATAGCCTCATCACTTGGTACAACAAGACGCTGGGTACTATATAATTGAGGTACTCTGTCCCGGCCTTCATCATGATGTCTTGTTTAATCACATTCAGACTTTGCTTTGGCTCATGGAATGCAAATGATTAGCATCACAAAAGTTTTTATTGGCTACAAGTTATAACTATAGTTCTTTTTTACTATCAAGGTGATGGTGCCAAGGTCGAGTTTTGTCTGGTTAGTGATTATCTTATTTACCTTTTTGTGCTTCTGATCTTCTTCTCCGATATAGCAACGGTTTGGCGATGTGCCTTGCAAGGCCTAGGACAAACATTACTGATTACAACAAAGTGACATTTCTGAATTTGTAACTCTATGTACATTGAAATTGTAAGTTACTCGCAACAATTTGATTTCTGAAGTTACCAAAACAGCCAGTCGGTTCTCACTGAGATCCAATAGCCTCATCACTTGGTACAACAAGACGCTGGGTACTATATAATTGAGGTATTCTGTCCCGGCCTTCATCATGATGTCTTGTTTAATCACATTCAGACTTTGCTTTGGCTCATGGAATGCAAATGATTAGCATCACAAAAGTTTTTATTGGCTACAAGTTATAACTATAGTTCTTTTTTACTATCAAGGTGATGGTGCCAAGGTCGAGTTTTGTCTGGTTAGTGATTATCTTATTTACCTTTTTGTGCTTCTGATCTTCTTCTCCGATATAGCAACGGTTTGGCGATGTGCCTTGCAAGGCCTAGGACAAACATTACTGATTACAACAAAGTGACATTTCTGAATTTGTAACTCTATGTACATTGAAATTGTAAGTTACTCGCAACAATTTGATTTCTGAAGTTACCAAAACAGCCAGTCGGTTCTCACTGAGATCCAATAGCCTCATCACTTGGTACAACAAGACGCTGGGTACTATATAATTGAGGTACTCTGTCCCGGCCTTCATCATGATGTCTTGTTTAATCACATTCAGACTTTGCTTTGGCTCATGGAATGCAAATGATTAGCATCACAAAAGTTTTTATTGGCTACAAGTTATAACTATAGTTCTTTTTTACTATCAAGGTGATGGTGCCAAGGTCGAGTTTTGTCTGGTTAGTGATTATCTTATTTACCTTTTTGTGCTTCTGATCTTCTTCTCCGATATAGCAACGGTTTGGCGATGTGCCTTGCAAGGCCTAGGACAAACATTACTGATTACAACAAAGTGACATTTCTGAATTTGTAACTCTATGTACATTGAAATTGTAAGTTACTCGCAACAATTTGATTTCTGAAGTTACCAAAACAGCCAGTCGGTTCTCACTGAGATCCAATAGCCTCATCACTTGGTACAACAAGACGCTGGGTACTATATAATTGAGGTACTCTGTCCCGGCCTTCATCATGATGTCTTGTTTAATCACATTCAGACTTTGCTTTGGCTCATGGAATGCAAATGATTAGCATCACAAAAGTTTTTATTGGCTACAAGTTATAACTATAGTTCTTTTTTACTATCAAGGTGATGGTGCCAAGGTCGAGTTTTGTCTGGTTAGTGATTATCTTATTTACCTTTTTGTGCTTCTGATCTTCTTCTCCGATATAGCAACGGTATGGCGATGTGCCTTGCAAGGCCTAGGACAAACATTACTGATTACAACAAAGTGACATTTCTGAATTTGTAACTCTATGTACATTGAAATTGTAAGTTACTCGCAACAATTTGATTTCTGAAGTTACCAAAACAGCCAGTCGGTTCTCACTGAGATCCAATAGCCTCATCACTTGGTACAACAAGACGCTGGGTACTATATAATTGAGGTACTCTGTCCCGGCCTTCATCATGATGTCTTGTTTAATCACATTCAGACTTTGCTTTGGCTCATGGAATGCAAATGATTAGCATCACAAAAGTTTTTATTGGCTACAAGTTATAACTATAGTTCTTTTTTACTATCAAGGTGATGGTGCCAAGGTCGAGTTTTGTCTGGTTAGTGATTATCTTATTTACCTTTTTGTGCTTCTGATCTTCTTCTCCGATATAGCAACGGTTTGGCGATGTGCCTTGCAAGGCCTAGGACAAACATTACTGATTACAACAAAGTGACATTTCTGAATTTGTAACTCTATGTACATTGAAATTGTAAGTTACTCGCAACAATTTGATTTCTGAAGTTACCAAAACAGCCAGTCGGTTCTCACTGAGATCCAATAGCCTCATCACTTGGTACAACAAGACGCTGGGTACTATATAATTGAGGTACTCTGTCCCGGCCTTCATCATGATGTCTTGTTTAATCACATTCAGACTTTGCTTTGGCTCATGGAATGCAAATGATTAGCATCACAAAAGTTTTTATTGGCTACAAGTTATAACTATAGTTCTTTTTTACTATCAAGGTGATGGTGCCAAGGTCGAGTTTTGTCTGGTTAGTGATTATCTTATTTACCTTTTTGTGCTTCTGATCTTCTTCTCCGATATAGCAACGGTTTGGCGATGTGCCTTGCAAGGCCTAGGACAAACATTACTGATTACAACAAAGTGACATTTCTGAATTTGTAACTCTATGTACATTGAAATTGTAAGTTACTCGCAACAATTTGATTTCTGAAGTTACCAAAACAGCCAGTCGGTTCTCACTGAGATCCAATAGCCTCATCACTTGGTACAACAAGACGCTGGGTACTATATAATTGAGGTACTCTGTCCCGGCCTTCATCATGATGTCTTGTTTAATCACATTCAGACTTTGCTTTGGCTCATGGAATGCAAATGATTAGCATCACAAAAGTTTTTATTGGCTACAAGTTATAACTATAGTTCTTTTTTACTATCAAGGTGATGGTGCCAAGGTCGAGTTTTGTCTGGTTAGTGATTATCTTATTTACCTTTTTGTGCTTCTGATCTTCTTCTCCGATATAGCAACGGTTTGGCGATGTGCCTTGCAAGGCCTAGGACAAACATTACTGATTACAACAAAGTGACATTTCTGAATTTGTAACTCTATGTACATTGAAATTGTAAGTTACTCGCAACAATTTGATTTCTGAAGTTACCAAAACAGCCAGTCGGTTCTCACTGAGATCCAATAGCCTCATCACTTGGTACAACAAGACGCTGGGTACTATATAATTGAGGTACTCTGTCCCGGCCTTCATCATGATGTCTTGTTTAATCACATTCAGACTTTGCTTTGGCTCATGGAATGCAAATGATTAGCATCACAAAAGTTTTTATTGGCTACAAGTTATAACTATAGTTCTTTTTTACTATCAAGGTGATGGTGCCAAGGTCGAGTTTTGTCTGGTTAGTGATTATCTTATTTACCTTTTTGTGCTTCTGATCTTCTTCTCCGATATAGCAACGGTTTGGCGATGTGCCTTGCAAGGCCTAGGACAAACATTACTGATTACAACAAAGTGACATTTCTGAATTTGTAACTCTATGTACATTGAAATTGTAAGTTACTCGCAACAATTTGATTTCTGAAGTTACCAAAACAGCCAGTCGGTTCTCACTGAGATCCAATAGCCTCATCACTTGGTACAACAAGACGCTGGGTACTATATAATTGAGGTACTCTGTCCCGGCCTTCATCATGATGTCTTGTTTAATCACATTCAGACTTTGCTTTGGCTCATGGAATGCAAATGATTAGCATCACAAAAGTTTTTATTGGCTACAAGTTATAACTATAGTTCTTTTTTACTATCAAGGTGATGGTGCCAAGGTCGAGTTTTGTCTGGTTAGTGATTATCTTATTTACCTTTTTGTGCTTCTGATCTTCTTCTCCGATATAGCAACGGTATGGCGATGTGCCTTGCAAGGCCTAGGACAAACATTACTGATTACAACAAAGTGACATTTCTGAATTTGTAACTCTATGTACATTGAAATTGTAAGTTACTCGCAACAATTTGATTTCTGAAGTTACCAAAACAGCCAGTCGGTTCTCACTGAGATCCAATAGCCTCATCACTTGGTACAACAAGACGCTGGGTACTATATAATTGAGGTACTCTGTCCCGGCCTTCATCATGATGTCTTGTTTAATCACATTCAGACTTTGCTTTGGCTCATGGAATGCAAATGATTAGCATCACAAAAGTTTTTATTGGCTACAAGTTATAACTATAGTTCTTTTTTACTATCAAGGTGATGGTGCCAAGGTCGAGTTTTGTCTGGTTAGTGATTATCTTATTTACCTTTTTGTGCTTCTGATCTTCTTCTCCGATATAGCAACGGTTTGGCGATGTGCCTTGCAAGGCCTAGGATAAACATTACTGATTACAACAAAGTGACATTTCTGAATTTGTAACTCTATGTACATTGAAATTGTAAGTTACTCGCAACAATTTGATTTCTGAAGTTACCAAAACAGCCAGTCGGTTCTCACTGAGATCCAATAGCCTCATCACTTGGTACAACAAGACGCTGGGTACTATATAATTGAGGTACTCTGTCCCGGCCTTCATCATGATGTCTTGTTTAATCACATTCAGACTTTGCTTTGGCTCATGGAATGCAAATGATTAGCATCACAAAAGTGCAGAGGTCTTATGATCAATTACCGGAGACGGTCATGGAATAATTTATCAACAAAAGTTTGACCAAGACTTTGTGTACAATACATGTGTTGAACCAAGACCGGTCAAGGCCAACCACCAGACGACGACAGCTACATCACCAGACAGGACAATTAACACAAATGATTAGCAACAAGCATGAGACGACATAATCACACAGTTAACAAGCATAATAACATATGCTTTTGATGGACAAACTAATACTCTGTATCTGGGGACCATTCTCTGCTCTGCACATATACATGATACATGTACTAGACACCACATGTGTCCAAAATTGGGAAGTCATTTGGCCTGACAGGTCCATACAACATCTGTTCAAGATTCAAAGATTTGCAGATAATACAGGGAGAAACAGGCGCAAGTCATGAATGAAACAAAACACATCAACAAAAGCTTCTCGTACCAACAGACAGACACTACAATGTACAGTCTACATACAGGGTTGCATTTAAAAAATAAACAACATCCAAATACAGTTGATGGCAAAGGAGCAACAATCTAGTTGTTATGTCTTGGATCCGGATAGAACCCCTGAAGCCTTAAAAATAGACCACCCGGGTAACATACATTAAGCAAGTGCAAGCAAGCAACCAAGGCTCACAGAGACAGACATCTCCTTCACCAGCATGGACGAGAGAGTTTGCGCCGGCGATATCATCGGAGTTTACAAGGGTGAAAGGCGGAGCGGGGTTCGGCTGTGGCCATGTCATCGGCAAATAAAACTGAGGATAGCGCACATTGTGATGCGCTATGTCATGTCGGCGCTCCTCCGGACTACATCACAGATTCCAGTTCTGGATCACAAGTGAAAAAGTCTGACTCTGTACATATTAGGGTTCATTGTAAACTGCTCCCCGTGTGTAACTATATTTATCAGTTTGTGAAAGTTGCTTCTCTTTCTGCAAATCATGGTGTGGGCTTCATGGATGATGGTCTGGTTTGTGCTTACTTTCGGTGTTTGTTCTTGTCTTGCATCCTTTTGGTTCTCATTCTGATCACCACCAGACTATTTACCCTCCGGTTCGCTCTTGTCAGATGTTTCATCATCTAAACTTGCCGATGCCGCGTTCACAAGAGTCGTCGATGTCTTCATATTGGCATCTAATGGTGTACCTGATGATGCACCAGTCAAATATGTGGAGGCAGCTTTACATGCAGTAAGAAAATCTCCTCCTTTTATTCTTAAAAAAATCTCCTTTTTTTTGCTTGTTTGAGCTGTTTGGGGAGAGTTGGAGAAGAAGAGAAGACAAGGATCGAGCAAGTCATTAATCTCTGTCTTCACTAACTAACCTTCCACGTCGAATATTTTTAGTGGCTGGCGCTTTTGGATATAGTAGGAGTACACGCTACCGAGTAAAATATGCATGATAGAGAGATTGTACTGTTTATCCCATTGATTTTTTTAGAAAAAGAGGAAGACCCCGGCCTCTGCATCTGGGCGATGCATACAGCCACTTTATTAATTATTCTCAAAAGACCTTACAAAGAAATACAACATTAAGTCTGAAGCCACCGTCTAGGCAATATCTGTTGCTACTCCTATTCATTTGATGAAGGATGCTGATAGTTTGGGCCTAATACCAAACAGGCCTTGCAGCCAAACCTAACATTTAAGACCTGAGTTCCCATCCAGGACGCCTGCTGGGTATGGGTCACCCACCGGTCCGGCGCACTCCTCAACCAGGACGCCTGCCGGGTATGAGGCCGCCGCAGCCACCTGCCACCAATCCATCTTCAGAGATGTACTGCTGCATCTACCTTGCCCGGTCTAGCTGTCGTCGACGCCACCACGACGCAAGACAATGCCACCATCATGCGCTCGTCCATCAACACACACCCATCAGCGAGACCCCGCTGCTCCATGCCGCTGAGATCCGCCATTGTCGACGTGTCAGATGCAACGTCGCTCCTCCTTCGCGAACACCACCTTCTACCAGTGGTCCTATCCCCTCCACCTGTAGATCCTCTGCACTCCCAACCGAGCCCTAGTGCCCCTGACGACACCTCCAGGAAGGTCACGACGCAAAAGGCGCCGCTGCCGCCAGATCCGAAAAGGATTTAAGGTTTTCACCCGGCCGGGGATCGGGGTGGGTAGATTGGGCCCTCAGCTGCGCCTTCATGAAGGAAAGCGGCGCCCATGGGCGTCGCTGCCGCCGGGCCGGCTAGACTGGCCAAGATTTCCCCCGGACCCAAAGTACACCACCAGGACTCACCACCATCGGAGCCTGCAGCCGCAAACCACCGAGACGACGATAGAGGTAGCAGGAGAAAGAGGAACCTCCAGATCTGACACAACGGAGAACCGCGCCATGGCCAGACTCCACCAGCGACCCGCCACCCGCGCGGCCGAGTACGCTGGCCAGCGTCGCCTGCAGACGTCTCCAGCCGCCGGACGCCGCCGATAGGGCCGCCGCCCAAGGATCCGCAGGCCACCGATGCGATACTCCGGCCCGCAGGCCGACAAGATCGATCTGGACGCGAGATCCGCCGCCACCTTCCCCGGCGTCCGCGTGGGCTTTGCCGGCGGCCGTCTCCGGCGGTGGCGAGGGACGGAAGGGGGATGAGGGGAGGCGGGCGGTGATAGATGGGATCGCCCCCGAGTCGCCGGGGGGCGATGCGAGGGCCGCGTGAGTTTATCCCATTGATGCGTTTGGGATTTTACAAATAAAATACAATATTTAATATTGTTTCCATTTCTGCCTTTTTAGGGGGTTTTCCATTTCTGCTAAGCAAGTTCACTGTGCTAATTAGCACTCGTTCCAAAACCACCGAATGGCATGGCCACGTTCCAAAACTGATGTTTACTATTAGTATAATCAGACTCTAATTTCTCCATCCATGGAATGGAATGGAAATGATTATACTAATAGTAAACAATTTGCCATCTCAAGAAAAATGCAGAGGTCTTCTGAAGTTATGATCAATCACAGAGACAGCCATGTATCAGTCTATTAACACAAGGTTAACCAGTATGTCCAACCATGCTCTACTTTGTTGACTCTTGGAATGCAAATGATTAGCAGGAAAGTGACACCCCAAGAAAATGTAGAGAGAACCATGCACTAATTTATCAACAAATGGGTTGATCAAAATGTCTTCTAACATACAGGTGTCCATACCAAGACCAGTCAAGGCCAACCACTAGACTGCAGCAGCTGCGTCATCACACAGGACAATTAGTGCAAATGATTAGCAACAAAGTGCTATGAGGAACCTTCTCATTGTCCCCAATTAACAAACATAATCACATATGCTTCTTCATAGACAGATTACTAATACTCTGCATCTAGGGACATCACAGGTTGGCAACCATTTTTTGCTCTTGACAAACATGTAGTACCTGACACCACAGCTGTCAAAGATTGGCAAATCATTTAATCTAACAGGTGCACACAGTGTCTGTTTAAGTATCAAAGATTTGGTCAGATGACACAAGGACAGACAAACAGCCCCAAGCCATGCCTGGGACAAAACAGACCAACAGAAGCTTCTCATACCAACAGACACTACATGTAAGAAAAGAACGTCACCCGAATACATTCAATCAATGGCGCCGTCCGATGATACGACAAAGGAGCAACAATTTAGCATCAACATAAAGTTCCCTGAAGCCTTATAAATAGACGAGACCATGCAGGGAGCAGACATCAAGCATAAGTGCAAGCAAGCAAACAACCAAGGAAGTTCAGTCACAGACACCTCCTTCACCACCATGGGCGAGAGAGTATGTGCCAGCGATCTCGTCGGAGTCTACAAGGGCAAAAGGCGGAGCGGGGTTCAGCCGCTACCGCGTCGTGGGCAGATAAAGCTGAGGATTGCGCACATCGTCGCTTCGGCACTCATCAGGACTACGTCGCAGCTTCCTGTTCTGGATCACAAGTGAATGTCAGTGACTCTGTACATGTTAGGATGTGTTGTGAACCGTTCCCCTCGTGTAACTATCCTTGCCAGTTTGAGAAAGTTGCTCCTCTTTCTGCATGCCATGGTGTGGGCATCATAGATGATGATCTGCTCTGGTTCGTTCTCGCTTTTCGCGCTTTGATCTTCTTCCTGTTTTGCATCCTTTGGGCCTCATTTAGATCACTACCATACCAGGTTGTTTATCACCCGATTCGCTATCGTCGTCAGATGTTTCATCGTCTGAACTCGACGATGCATCGTTCATGAGACTCCTCGATGGCTTCATGCTGATGCCAAAAATGTTGGAATTATTGGGTCTAGCCCATATAATATTTCATATTTTCTTCCAATAATTCAAGGGAAATCCCAGAGGCTTGCGTGGTCCATTCATGCATGACAAGGTGGTGTGGAAAATACATGTATGCGCTGCTTTGTTTCTATCATGCAAGAAAGAAGTTGAAACAAATGATGCATAAATATGAGAAGAAACAGAACACTTCATGTGTTTTTAGTGTGCTCGTTTCTTCTCTCCATAATGGTGTTTAGTGCGCCTGTTTAATGGTGTTTATTGCACCGGTTTCACTTCTACTAACGAAGGGCCAGATTCAACTCTTCTCACTTATGTAAGAGGTCACTCCTCTGTTTCGCAAGAAAGACTACTCTTCATCTCATTCCAGGGGCAATTAGGTTTTGGGAAGTGCCTTCGTACGACTGCTGGATTTTTTTTTCACGACTGCTGGATTTTTGTTCATCGTGGCTACAAACGACGACATCCTCGATGACAAGTTCCCCAACGACGACTTCTTCCCTGACGTCGACGACCTCTTCGACGACATGACGAACGACACGTCTGTATCTTCTGGTGCTGTTTCGTACATCATCTTATCCTCTCTGTCAGGGCTAGCATTTGGTTTACTGCTACTAGTGATCGACATGGATATGTTGCTCATTGCTTATTATCTCAACTGCATGACTAGTTTCATCAGTCAGTTGCATGTCTTAATTGTTTTCTCTATCATGTTGATCATGTTTTACCTATTGATTTTCTGGATTAAATATAATGGAAAAATGCCTAATTATTGAACGAAAAATGCTTCTAATAAACGTCCCCTTGAAAAGAGAACTGCTTGTTGAGCCGCCGGCATCCGATGGTGTACTTGACGATGCATCTGTCAAACACTTGTATCATCAACAAGATGGACTACAGAACTAGTCTCTTCTTTGCTAATTAACCTTCCATGTCGGATTTTTTATTTGCTAATTACGCTTTTAGATACAGTACACGTCGTCGCATTGGGAATGCCCTTAATAATCTTATAACTCAAGCATGCATGATATAGACTGTTTACTGTTTTTCCAACTGATATGCGTTTGGGATTCTTATGGAAGTAAAATACAGTATTTCTTAGTCCCAGCTTTAATCACGCTGCACTTTATACTGTTTCCATTTCTGGGAAGCAAGTTCACTATGCTAATTAGCACTAAAATCTACGAATGGCAGCCAAAGCCTTGCCCACATGGCCACGTCCATGAGCCCAAAACGACAAATACTAAAGCGGCCAAAGCCCACGCTAAAAACATCTCACATTCGCGGCAGGAAGCACAGCACCCCCTCTTTCTTTAGTCCCACCTCGCCAACCGAGGAGGCATTCAACCAGCTTAAATACCCGTCTCCACTCTCTTCACTCGCTGAGCTTAGTTACGAGAGCTTGTAACCCGAGTGGGGGCATTAAGGTGATGTGGACACTGTTGTAGCGCTGCGGGCCTGGTCTGGGTGTGCTATTGCTGGCCCGCCCGTTCCAAGTTGCGTAGTGGACTGGCTGGGGCCTATGCGAAAGCTGGGCCTCACGGTCCATAATGTGGCAGGCACAGCGTGAGGCTGGCTTCACAGAGCAGCGACAACTGCTCGCTTCCAACGGTGGAAGGATAACGGGCCGCTGCACTCCTTGGCTGCTTGGGCCTCGCAGCCTACTCCAACGAACCATCACTTTTTTTTGTAGTTATCTTTTTTCCGACCATCAAGATGGTGGTTGTGAGGTTGAGTTTGGCCTAGTTAGTGTTACACTCTGTTTAACATTTTTGTTCTTTCGATCTTCTTGTTACACTTTGTTTAAAAGAGGCTAGTTTATTAGAATAGACTAAGCATTATTTATATATACTCCCTCCGTCCGGAAATACTTGTCATCAAAATGGATAAAAGGGGATGTATCAGCCTACTCCAACGAACCATCACTTTTTTTTGTAGTTATCTTTTTTCCGACCATCAAGATGGTGGTTGTGAGGTTGAGTTTGGCCTAGTTAGTGTTACACTCTGTTTAACATTTTTGTGCTTTCGATCTTCTTGTTACACTTTGTTTAAAAGAGGCTAGTTTATTAGAATAGACTAAGCATTATTTATATATACTCCCTCCGTCCGGAAATACTTGTCATCAAAATGGATAAAAGGGGATGTATCTAGACGTATTTTAGTTCTAGATACATCTCTTTTTACCCATTTTGATGAGAAGTATTTTCGGACGGAAGGAGTACATCCTTGGAGATGTGTCTTTCCCCTGGCATCCTTCAGCACCAGGACAAATACGGCAATGAAGCAGCAGTTTGGCAGCTTGCCTTGCAAGGCCTATGATAAACTCTGATGATTACAACAAAGTGACGCTTTTGACTTTGCACTTTGTACATTTGACTTCTAAAGTTACCAAGGCAGTCCGTCGACAACACGCTTCTTACTGTTACAGTTCTGACTTAGAGACCCAATAGCCTCATCACTTGGTACAACAAGAAGCTGAATACAATATGATTGAGCTACTATGTCCCAGCCTTTATCATAATGTCTTATTTCATCACTCACACTCAGCTTCCCTGGTTCATGGAATGCAAATGATTAGCACAAATGTGACACCTCAATAAAAATGGAGAGGTCTTATGACCAATCACAGGAGACAGCCATGCATTAATTTTTCAACAAAAGGTTGACCAAAAAATTGCCTTCCATGGCTACTGTAGTACAACACAGGTGTTCGGAAAAGACTAGTCAAGGCCAACCACCAGACTGCACCACCCACTTCATCAGACATGACAATGCAAATGATTAGTAGCAAGCATGAGACAGGAACCTTCTGACTGCCCCCAATTAACAAACATATTGACACAATCAAACAAGCATAGTCATAGATGCTTCTTCATGGATCTGGGGACATCACAGGTTGGCAACCATGCTCTGCTCTGCACATATACATGATACATGTACTAGACACCACAGGTGTCCAAAATTGGCAAATCATTTGGCCTGACAGGTGCATACAAGAGTCAAAGATTTGCAGATAACACAGGGACAAACAGCCCCAAATCATGAATGGAACAAAACACATCAACACAAGCTTCTCGTACCAACAGGCAGACACTAGAGTCTACATATAGGTTTGCATTTAAAAAATGAACATCATCCAAATACAGTCGATGGCAAAGGAGCAACAATCTAGCTGGAATGTCTTGGATCCGGATAGAACTCCCTGAAGCCTTATAAATAGACCACCACACAGGGAGCAGACATCAAGCATAAGTGCAAGCAAGCAACCAAGGAAGCTCACAAGGGCGAAAGGCGGAGCGGGGTTCGGCGGCTGCCAAGTCGTGGGCAGATAAAGCTGAGGATCGCATACATCGTGATGCACTCCATCGCGTCAACGCTCCTCCTCGGAACTACTACGTCGCAGCTTCTAGTTCTTGACCACAAGTGAATGTAACTGACTCTGCCAATGTTAATAGGATTTGTTGTAAACGCTCCCCCTGTGTAATTGTTTTTAGTTTGAGAAAGTTGCTTCTCTTTCTCTATGATGGTCCTTACTTTTCGTTGTTTGCTCCTGTCTTGCATCCGTCTGGTCCTCATTCAGATGACCACTAGACTTTTACCATCCGATTCGCTCTCGTCGTCGTCGGATGTTTCATCATCTGAGCTTGACGATGCCTCGTTGATAAGACCCGTTGATGGCTTCATACTGGCATCTGATGTACTCCCTTCGTTCCGATTTACTCGTCGTAGTTTTAGTTCAAACCATGACGAGTAAATCGGAACGGAGGGAGTAGCAGTCAAATATGTGGAGGCAGCTTTACATGCAGTAAGAATACTTTTTTCTTTTACTAGTTGGCAGAAAATATGCATGACAGAGAGATTGTGATGTTTATTCCATTGACGTGCGTTTAGGATTTTACAAATAAAATATTTCTTAGTCCAAAACGACAAATATGTGGAGGCAGCTTTAAGCATGCAGCAATTTAATATTGTTTCCATTTCTGCTAAGCAAGTTCACTGTGCTACTAATTAGCAATCGTTCCAAAACCATGTCCTCATGGCCACGTTCATGAGCCCAAAATGACAAAGGCCGTAGCCACAGAAACCCACGCCAAAAACTTGTTCAGTGTCCACTACCTCCGCCTCATTTCAAAGCAGAAGCACATCACTCCATTTATTTTTAGTCCCACCTCGCCAACCGAGGAGGCGTTCGACCAGTTTAAATACGCGTCTCCACTCTCTTCACTTGCCGAGCTCAGTTGTAGTGTTGCGGGCCTGGTCTGGGTGTGCTACTGCTGGCCCGCCCGTTCCAAGTTGCATAGTGGACCGCTGGGGCCTATGTGAAAGCTGGGCCTCACGGTCCATAATGTGGCAGGCACAGCGTGAGGCTGCTTCATAGAGCAGCGACAACTGCCCGCTTCCAACGGTGGAAGGATAATGGGCCGCTGCACTCCTCGGCCGCTTGGGCCTCGCAGCCTACTTCAACGAACCATCATTTTTTTTCTTTGTGTTGTGTATAACAATATTTTTCTACTTACTCCTTTGGCTCTTGAATATAAACTGAATATAAACTGAGAGCACTCCAGGCGATCAAGTTAGAGCCAAAGAACACAGCATAACCCCCTGGATCGCCTGTCACCCGGACTGCCAGCCCGGTCCGCATCAGAATACGCCGAGAGGACCCCAGAGGGGTTCGGTCGAATATGTAGTCCATGAGACACAGTGAATAGGATATAACGCAATATGCGCTTAACAGCAGACCAATGAGTGTCACGAGGCGCCTGCAGATACCGACAAACTCTACTGACAGCAAAAGAAATATCTGGTCTCGTGATCGTCAAGTACTAAAGACCACCAACAATACTCCTATTGACAGCAAATGAGTATTCCTTTTTTTTTTTGCCGAACATAGGAGTTTTATTTGTTTACAATTTTGACTCTTCAGTATAAATCGTGACTCTTGAATATAAATTATGAGTAGTCATTTTCTTGTGCTGAACATCAGAACATAGGAGTTTTATTTGTTTACACTTTTGACTCTTGAGTATAAATTGTGACTCTTGAATATAAATTGTGATTGTTTTTGCTGCACATAAGAGGTTTATTTCCTTACCTTTTGTGCTTCCGATCTTTTTATCGGATAATACGGTAACAAAGCAGCGGTTTGACGGTCTGCTTTGCAATGCCTAGGATAAACACTGATGGTCGCAACGAAGTGACAATTCTGAATTTGCAACTTGGTATGCATTGAAACAGTAAGTTACCCACAAGAATCCTAAACTTAGTCGCGTCCTTTGCCGTGGACTTAGGACTTTGGACGCTTGGCGCGGCGCCGCCCCACCTCCTTTATTTATATATTTATTTATTTATTTATTTTGTACTGTGTGATTAAATCTTCCTAGTTTTCTTACAGCATGGGCAAGACGAGCGTGCGGGCTGATTACACTGTTGAGGGGCCAAGAGGTGGAGTGGGGTTGTATCTGTGACCTCTACGTGCGCTCGCACGTCCTGCATGGCAGGGGTGCTGATGTAACCTCTCACCCCACCTCTATGTATCTCTCTTTCGTACACATGTATAAGCCCATCGAGGCTCTGTAATACATGTGTGAGAGTTATACATTCTAGCTTGCTATACGCTTTCCGATCCACTTCTTCGCTTCCACTATGAATCGGCAAAAACGGATGAATCTACACTCTAAAACACGTCTATGTACATCCGTATGTAGTCCGTATTGAAATCTCTAGAAAAGACTTATATTTAGGAATGGAGGGACTACATCCCAGCTTCCAGTTCTTATCATAAGCGAACGTGTCCAACTCTGTACATATTAGGATTGGTTGTAAACTGCTCTGCATGTGTAACCATATTTATCAGTTTGAGAAAGTGTCTCCTCTTTCTGCACATCAGAGTGTGAGCTCCATGGATGATGGTCTGGTTCGTTCTCAGTTTTCGTCAGTTGCTCTTGTCCTGCATCCTTTTGGTCCTCATTCTGATCACCCCCAAACTGTTTACTACTATCATGTAGTACCAATATATGGTTGTCAGCAGATTGCTGCTGCTGATGCATGCCTTTCAGCCTGTCTTGATTAATGCAACTTCTGTTCTTGATTCACGGAATGCAGATGATTAGCAGAAAAGTGGCACATCAGAAAGATGCAGAAATTAACAATCATGTTATGTATTAATCTATTGACAGAAGGTTCATTGATAAGGTTCCATGGGGCCAGGAGCACGGTACAGGTGTTGAACCAAGACCAGTCAAGGCAAAATGATTAGCAGCAATCATGAGATAGGAACCTTCTGACTGTACCCAATTAACAATCATAATCACACAATTAACAAGAATAATCAAAGATGCTTCTTCATAGAAAGACTGATACTACTGTTGATATGGGGACATCACAGGTTGGCAGCCATTTTTGCTCTGCACAAACATGTACCGAAATTGGCAAATTATTTGGTCTAACAGGTACATGCAGTGTTTGTTCAAGAGTGAAAGATTTGCATCACATAGCAGAGCGGGACAGACAAAGCCCCAAATCATGAATGGGATAAAACAGATGAACAACATCTTCTCATGCCAACAACAGACATGAACACCATTCTTGCTACAAGGTTACATTTAAGAAATGAACACCATTCTTGCTACTTTCATACGACAAAGGAGAAAGAATTTACCTGTCATGTCTTCGCATCCGGATAGAACTCTCTGAGGCCTTACAAATAGACCACCTAGGGAGCAGACGTTAAGCACAAGTGCAAGCAACCAATTAAGAAAGCTAACAGAGACAGACATCTCCTTCACCAGCATGGGCGAGAGAGTTTGTGTCGGTGATCTCGTCAGAGTCTACAGGGGTGAAAGGCGGAGCGGAGTTCAGCCGCTGCCACGTCGTGGGCAAATAAAGCTGAGGATAGCGCACATCGTGATGCACTCTGCCATGTCGGCGCTCCTCGGGACTACATCGCAGCTTCCAGTAAAGTGGCGGGCCTAGGATGTGAAGAGTGTGTATTCAAAATTTTAAAGCTAGTTTTTCGAAAGACTGAAGCCTTGTTTGGGTGTGTATATAACCGATTCTAGTACCAGTTTATACAAATTGGATAATACATAAAGATATACCATAATATAATACTCCCTCCGTTTGGAATTACTTGTCACAAAAAGGATAAAAATGAATGTATCTACAACTAAAATACATCTAGATACATTCATTTCTTGGACGAGTAATTCCGAATGGAGGGAGTAGATTCATATTCATAACTTCAAATTGTCCAAAATATAGAAATGCTAATTGTTCAACATATCAAAGTGGCAGCATCTAAGACACATCAAGATAGAAAATAACAGATGATAAATAAAAACTTACATATTATAGGGTAACTTTCCGATCCCTGATGCTTTGAAAATGAGTAAGAAATCTCTTTTGTTGAATGTAACCAAGCAATCATTCAAGTACTTTTGCCCCATCTTGCTTCTTACTCCCTCTGTAAACTAATATAAGAGCGTTAGATCACTACTTTAGTATTCTAAACGCTCTTATATTAGTTTACGGAGGGAGTAGCTTCTTAACTATATTAAAAACAAGCTAAGAAGCATGAGACACAGGGAGAAATCAATAACCAATATCTAATTAGCAAGATGAATTTAGTCCAACTAAGAATCTATAAGAGAGGAGCAACCCCAGATCCCAATCTTAATAGCCCCAATTTATGAAGCCACGTGAACAAATCTAATTTCCACGAACAGATCATACTAGTTGGACCTAGGTCTTCAAAATTGAAGACTAAAGCGTGCATACATCTGTACCAAAGGCAGCGAATGATGGATGTGGAGACGCTGAAATCTGGATGATGCACCGCGTCACGCCGCCCGCTGGTGTCTGCCGCCCTGCGCGCCTGCGAACATGCAATGGCCGATGGCAATCAGGGCCAACATAATTTGGGGAACAGGGCAGGGCGGCGCTGGTTTGCTTCATGCTGGATCGATAGATTTTTTATTTGGTGAAGGTAACTGAACCACAGATGGATGTGTGACCCATGCGTCGCATGTTGCAGCGTGAATATCGCGGGTGGTGCGGGAGAATAGCAAGCTGGGCTAGCCTCGTTTTTGGGCGGAATTAGTTAGCTAGTACGCATTGCATCGGTCTCGGTTTTTCTTTAACGTACATATGATATAGACATATATATAGGAATATCCTATGTGACGCATGTTGCGGCAAACTGTCGAGGAAACGCACAGGTTCAAGCGCGAGCGACGCAATCTGGGCCGGCCCGTTAGCGGTTAAGTAGGGGCGGGTGGTTTCTCCTGGGAACCTTCTAGAAGGTTTCCCGAATCGGTTTTTTTCCTGTTGTTTTTGTGGCTGGTTTTCTTATAGGTTTTTTCTTTTTCGTTTATTTTTTCTTCTGTTTCTTTTTTTATTTTCGTTTTGGTTTTCACTTTCCTGTTTCTTTCTTCTTTTTACATTTCTTTCCTTTTTATGTTTCTTTCTTCAAAAATTCGGAAATTTAAAAAATGTATAGAATTCAAAATTGTCTGCAAATTTGAAAATATGTTCAGGGTTTTCAAAAAAATGTTCGTGTTTTCAAGAAAATGTTCAAAAAATTGAAAATATGTTCTTATTTTCAGAAAATGTTTGCTTTTAAAATATCGTTTGGGACTTCCAAAAAATGTTCCAGTTATTCTATATTCCAAAAACTGTTCACAAATTCCAAAATTGTTCATGTTTTCATTTTTTTAGGAGTTTCAAAAAATGTTCCACCTTTGAAAATTGTTCCCGTTTTCTATAAATGTTTGGGTTTCCAACATTGTCCATGTTTTTAAAACAAATCAAGAGTTTTAGAAAATGTTCCCATTTTAAAAATTTGTTCCGGAGTTTAAAAAATGTTCGTCTTTTCATATTTTGTTCGCTTTTTTTTGTTCGGGAGTTTAAAATGTTCCCGTTGTCAATAAATGTTTGTGTTTTCAAAACTGTTCGTGTTTTCTAAAAAAACTGAAGAGTTTCATAAAATGTTCCCATTTTCCAAATATGTTCCCGAGTTCAAAAAATGTTTGTGTTTTCTAATTTTGTCCATGTTTATTATTTTCTTCAGGAGTTTAAAATGTTCCTATTTTCAAAAATGTTTGTGTTTTCAAAATTGTTCATGTTTTTAAAAAACCTCAAGAGTTTCATTAAATGTTCCCCTTTTCCAAATTTGTTCCGGAGTTTAAAAAAATGTTTGTGTTTTCAATAATTGTTTGTATTTTTATATTTTGTTCGAGAGTTTAAAATGTTTCTTTTTTCAAAAACTGTTTGTGCTTTCAAAATTGTTCATGTTTTTTTAAAAACATTCAGGAGTTTGGCAAATGTTACCATCTTTAAAATTTGTCCCGGAGTATAAAAAAAATCTTTGTGTATTTAGAAATTGTTCGTGTTTTAATATTTTGTTCAGCAGTTTAAAATGTTCCCGTTTTCAAAAAATGTTAACTTTTTCCAATTTTTCTCGGAATTTCAAGAATACCCGATTTCAATTTTTTTTCGTAGATCCTAAATATGTTCGTACTTTTGAATTTGTTCAAAGTTTTAAAAAATATTCCTGTTTTGCAAACTTCATTAAAAGTTTTGAAAATATGTTCCAGTTTCTCAAAATTGATCAATGATTAAAAAAAGTTGATGTTTTCAAGAATAATCAAGATTTTCCAAAAATATTTTATGTTTTAGAAAACTGTTTGAGTTGCTTTTTCTGAAATACTATTTACTATGTTTTTAAAAGTCGCGTTTCATAATAATATGCACGTTTGCAGAGAAAAGGTTGCGTTTAAACTTTATTTTAAAATCGGATCTGCTGTTGGCGTTCGTTCTTAAAGATTTGTGCTGCAGTTTTAGTCAGTAACTGATGTTAGGTCAGGTGGCAATGGACTATCAAGCGTAGCAGGAGGTCTACAGTTCGAACCCACTACATCGCATATAAATTTGTGCGAATTATTCGCCCGCTACAGTAAGGCACGCCCCGATGGGCCGGCCCAGTCGGCCGTTCCCCTGTGCGAAGCCCCGACTGTGTGCGGCACATAGGAGCTCCCATATATATACACCTAGTTTTTGGCAAAAATAATGGGTATTCAACTGAATACCCTTGTCGTTGCCAAAAAAAAACTGAATACCCTTGAATTGAGGTGGACCCGCCCTGGATCACAAGTGAATGTGGCTGACTCTGTACATGTTAGGATTTGTTGTAAACCGCCTGTTGTGTAACTGTTTTTAACTTTTTATTAGGTTGAGAAAGTGGCTCATCTTTATGCACATCGCGGTGTGGGCTTCATGGACCATGTTCTTGTTCGTTCTCACTTTTGGTTGTTTGTTCTTGTCTTGCATCTTTTTGGTCCTCATTCTGATCACCATTAGACTGATTACCATCCGATTCGCTCTCGTCATTGTCAGATGTTTCGTCATTTCAACTAGACGATGCCTCGTTCATAAGACTGGTTGATGGCTTCGTACTGGCATCTGATGGTGATGGTGTACTTGACGATGCACCAGTCAAATATGCGGAGGCAGCTTTACATGCATTAAGATTTGTTTGCTTTGTTTGAGCTGTTTGAAGAGGGTTGGAGAAGAAGTGAAGAAAGGGATGGAACAGAGGACGCGACTGTCGAGCGAGTCATTAATCTCTCCCTTCACTAATTAACCTTCCACATCCAATTTTTTACTAGCTGGCGCTTTTGGATATAGTACACACGCTACTGTTTATTGCATTGGTACGCGTTAGGCATTTTTACAAATAAAATATTTCTTAATCCCAGCTTTAAACATGCAGCAATTTATATGTTCCCATTTCTGCTAAGCAAGTTCACTGTGAGTGTGCTAATTAGCGCAACCATATATCCGCCGCATGTCCACGTTTATGAGCCCAAAACGACAAAGGCGGAAGCCACAGAAGCCCACGCCAAAAACTTCTTTCAATCCCACCTCATTCCCCAACAGGAAGCACAACAGAGCACTTATTTTAGTCCCACCTCGCTAACCGAGGAGGGTCCGACCAGCTTAAATACCCGTCTCCACTCTCTACACTCGCCGAGCTCAGTTACAAGAGCTTGTAACCCAAGTGGGGGCATTAAGGTGATGTGGACGCTGTTGTAGTGCTGCGGGCTTGGTTTGGGTGTGCTACTGCTGGCCTGCCTATTCCAAGTTGTGTAGTGGACCGCTTGGGGCCTATGCGAAAGCTGGGCCTCACGGTCCATAATGTGGCAGGCACAGCGTGAGGCTGGCTTCACAGAGCAGCGACAACTGCCCGCTTCCAGCGGTGGAAGGATAACGGGCCGCTGCACTCCTTGGCTGCTTCGGCCTCGTAGCCTACTCCAACGAACCATCACTTTTTTTTGCGGTTATCTTTTTTTCGACCATCAAGACGGTGGTTGTGAGGTTGAGTTTGGCCTAGTTAGTGTTTCTTCTATTTAACCTTTTTGTGCTTTCGATCTTCTTGTTACACTCTCTTTAAAAGAGGCTAGTTTATTAGAGCAGACTAAACATTATTTATACTATCTTGGAGATGTGTCTTCCCCTGGCATCCTCCAGCACCCGGACAAATACGGCAATGAAGCAGCAGTTTGGCAGCTTGCCTTGCAAAGCCTATGATAAACTCAGATGATTACAACAAAGTGACACTTTTGAATTTGCACTTTCTACATTTGACTTCTGAAGTTACCAAGGCAGTCCGTCGACAACACGCTTCTTACTGTGATAGTTCTGACTTAAGAGATCCAATAGCCTCATCACTTGGTACATCAAGAAGCTAGATACACATATAATTGAGCTACTCTGTCCCAGCCTTTATCATAATGTCTTATTTCATCACTCACACTCAGCTTTCCTGGTTCATGGACTGCAAATGATTAGCATAAATGAGACACCTCAATAAAAATGGAGAGGTCTTATGACCAATCACAGGAGACAGCCATGCATTAATTTTTCAACAAAAGGTTGACCAAAAAATTACCTTCCATGGCTACTGTAGTACAGCACAGGTGTTCAGCCAAGACCAGTCAAGGCCAACCACCAGACTGCAGCACCCACTTCATCAGACATGACAATGCAAATGATTAGTAGCAAGCATGAGACAGGAACCTTCTGACTGCCCCCAATTAACAAAAATAATCTCACAATCAAACAAGCATAGTCACAGATGCTTCTTCATGGATCTGGGGACATCACAGGTTGGCAACCATGCTCTGCTCTGCACATATACATGAGGAAAAACTTTGTTTTTGCCACTCTAGCTTTTGTCTACTTTGCTTATGCCACTCTAGAATTTGACATATCACTTTTGCCACTCTTAGTTTTTTACAATACATCACAAATAACTTTTCATTTCACTTTTGCCACTCTTAAATTTTGACGATGTATCACAATTGTCACCCTAAAATTATTGCTTTTGCCACGGAATGGCAATTGTGATGTATTATCAAAAACTAAGAATGGCAAAAGTAAAATGTCAAATTCTAGAGTGGCATAAGAAAAGTGGTCAAAAGCTAGAGTGGCAAAAACAAAGTTTTCCCTATACATGATACATGTACTAGACACCACAGGTGTCCAAAATTGGCAAATCATTTGGCCTGACAGGTGCATACAAGAGTCAAAGAATTGCAGATAACACATTGACAAACAGCCCCAAATCATGAACGGAACAAAACACATCAACGGAAGTTTCTCATACAACAGACAAACACTAGAGTCTACATACAGAGTTGCATTTAAAAAATGAACATCATCCAAATACAGTCGATGGCAAAGGAGCAACAATCTAGCTGGCATGTCTTGGATCCGGATAGAACTCCCTGAAGCCTTATAAATAGACCACCACGCAGGGAGCAGACATCAAGCATAAGTGCAAGTAAGCAACCACGGCAGCTCACAGAGACAGAAGTCTCCTTCACCAGCATGGGCGAGAGAGTTTGTGCCAGCGAGATCGTCGGTGTTTACAAGGGCGAAAGGCGGAGCGGGGTTCGGCCGCTGCCACGACGTGGGCAGATAAAGCTGAGGATCGCACACATCGTGATGCACTCCATCGCGTCAGGGCTCCTCCTCGGAACTACTACGTCGCAGCTTCTAGTTCTTGACCACAAGTGAATGTAACTGACTCTGCCAATGTTAGTAGGATTTGTTGCTCTTGTTGTAAAGGCTCATCCTGTGTAATTTTTTTTAGTTTTAGAAAGTTGCTTCTCTTTCTCTATGATGGTCTGATTCGTTCTTACTTTTCGTTCTTGTCTTGCATCCGTCCGGTCCTCATTCTGATCACCACAAGACTGTTTACCATCCGATTCTCTCTCGTGGTCGTCAGATAATTCATCATCTGAGCTTGATGACGCCTCGTTCATAAGACTCGCCGATGGCTTCATAGTGGCATCTGATGGTATACTTGACGATGCACCAGTCAAATATGTAGGGGCAGCTTTACATGCAGTAAGAAACTAAGAATCTCCTTTTTTTTACTAGTTGGCACTAAAATATGCATGATAGAGAGATTGTGTTGTTTATCCCATTGATATGCGTTTGGGATTTTACAAATAAAATATTTCCTAGTCCCAGCTTTAAGCATGCAGCAATTTAATATTGTTTCCATTTCTGCTAAGCAAGTTCACTGTGCTACTAATTAGCACTCGTTCCAAAACCATGTCCGCATGGACACGTCCATGAGCCCAAAACGACGAAGGCCGTAGCCACAGAAGCCCACGCCAAAAAATTCTTTCGGTCCACAGCGCTCCACCTCATTCCCCAACAGGAGGCACAGCACTCCATTATTTTTAGTCCCACCTCGCCAACCGAGGAGGTGTTCGACCAGCTTAAATATCCGTCTCCACTCTCTTCACTTGCCGAGCTTGGTTGCGTGAGCTTGTAACCCGAGTGGGGGCATTAAGGTGTTGTGGACGCTGTTGTAGTGCTGCAGGCCTAGTCTGGGTGTGCTACCGCTGGCCCGCCCGTTCCAAGTTGCGTAGTGGATTGTTGGGGCCTATGCGAAAGCTAGGCCTCACCAGGGCCGGCCCTGTGTTTCGGGAGGCCCTAGGCGAACTCAATGCCATGTGCCCCTATGTCCTAAGATCACATATATGTATGCTCGCAATGCCATATTACGACAGAAATACTAAAAAGATAGAAAATTGAAATATGGCGGGCTAATGTCCTAATATTATGAAGAAAAAATTATTTAAGGAATTAGAAATTTATACATTGGATGATTTGAATGATTGGAACCCTAGACATGTGCATAGAATGACAAAAAAAAAGGATGGTTGAATACATACTATGAAAGATTGAATTCGAAAACTATACATTAAAATTTTGAACTTCGTGAACACTGAAATTAGAGGATGGATCATGGATGAATAGTTGAATACGTTCTAAAAAAAGAAATTACTGAAATTGGGGTTTGCAGGGATGGATCAGGAACATGGTACAGAGAGTTATGCATGGATACGTATACGTACTGCTGTGGGCTGCCCTCACTGCTTACATACATACGTATTCGTATTGCTGCAGGCTGCGGCTGCTGGATTGCCGCACGGCGGGCGACGCGCACAGCGGTGACCAAGGCGACCACAACGACGAGAGGACGAACAGACGAGCGAGGCGTCCACGAGATCTTCGATTGATTTGTTTCACAATCGAAACGAGCGGCCCTGCCGCGTGCGTGACGCTTCGCTAATCGCAACCTGCTATCTGATGGGCCTACCTCATCTCGTTTTTCTTCTCTCATAATTTTTTTCTCACCTATTTTTGCTCGGCTATATTATATATGTGCACTACATCATGGGCCCCTCCCTGGGCTGGGCCTGGGCCGTCGCCCCCCTGCCCATGCCCCAGGGCCGGCCCTGGGCCTGACGGTCCATAATGTGGCAGGCACAGCGTGAGGCTGGCTTCACAGAGCAGCCACAACTGCCCGCTTCCAACGGTGGAAGGATAACGGGCCGCTGCACTCCTAGGCCGCTTGGGCCTCGTAACCTACTCCAGCGAACCATCACTTTTTTTCTTTGTTCTGCATATAAATGTATTTTTTGCTTACTCTTTTGGCTCTTGAATATAAACTAAGAGTATTTCATTTTTTGTGCTGCAGGCAAGAGGTTTACTAGCTCAATATTTTGACTTGAGTATAAATTTTGAGTATTTCTTTCTTATTAAACATTAAAATTTTAATTGCATGCAATTTTGACTCTTCAGTGTAAATTATGACTCTTGAATATAAATTACGAGTATTCCTTTTTTTCTGAACACAGGAGGTTTATTTGCTTACATTTACTCTTGAGTATAAATTGTGAGTATTTTTTTGGGTGAATATAAGACGCTTATTTGCTTATTCTTTTGACTCTTGAATATAATTTGTGAGTATTATTCTTTTTGTGTTGCACATCAGAGTTTCTTTTGCTTGCTCTTTTGAGTCTTCAATGTAAATTGTGCTTCATATTTTTTTCTATCCGATAATATGGCAACAAAGCAGCGGTTGGACAATCTGCCTTGCAAGGCCTAGGATAAACACTGATGCACAACAAAAGTGATAATTCTGAATTTGCAACTCTGTATGCACCGAAACAGTAAGTTGCTCACAAACAACGTTTACTTCTAACATTACTCACAACAACTCTGTATGCATTGAAACAGTTAGCCACTCGACAACACGCTCCTTATTGTTACAGTTCTCGCTTAGGGATCCAATAGCCTCATCATTTGCTGCAGCAAGAAGCTGGATAGTACTATATAGTTGAGCTACTCTGTCCCGGCCACTGATGTAGCAGGTGCGATGGAGTAAGAGCACAGCTGCACTGCGATTTGGTCGACGGCGAGTGTGTCGGTGGAACGGGCAGGTGCCGGCATGGCTGCCCTGCAGCAGCGCGCAGGGCGCCGGGGTGACGCCGGACGACACGCCCTCGACGTCGGCGCAGTTCCACGACACCTTCCTCTCCTTGGTCATCTCGGCGGTGACATTGGCCATGCAGATGCCCTTCAAGGGCGCACCCTGGACGTCCTGGTAGCTGATGTTCTCCACCGCGGGCACGGCCGTCTTGTCGTAGCCGTCGTCGGGTGGGACTTGTAGTCGCCAGTCATCCGGAAGACGCGCTTCATGCCATCGAGCCTCATACGGCGTGTGTACACGTCGCGCACGTACGCGCTGCACACCACCGCTATCTTGATCCGCACCGTCAACTTGGTGCCACCGCTGTCTTGTTCTCGGCATGCACGTCCTTGTATAGTTGTATACTCTGTCATTGTATACTCCCTCCGTTTCATAATATAAGAGCGTTTTTTACACTGTCAAAAACGCTCTTATATTATGGGACGGAGCAAGTAGTTTGTATACTCTGTGTGGCCTGCACCTGTCTTTTTGCTTGGCTCCAAAATTCAAATGCAGACTGTTATTCCATCCTTAATTCTGTCATCAAAAGTTTAAAACTGATGGTGCCTTCATTATCATAGTCTTGATTAATCAGACTCTAATTTCTTCATCCATGGAATGGAATGGAAATGATTATACTAGTAGTAAACAAGGTGTCATCTCAAGAAAAATGCAGAGGTCTTCTGAAGTTATGATCAATCACAGGAGACAGCCATGTATCAGTTTATTAACACAAGGTTAACCAGTATGTCCAACCAAGCTCTACTTTGTTGATTCATGGAATTCAAATGATTAGCAGAAAAGTGACACCCCAAGAAAATGTAGAGAGATCCATGTATTAATTTATCAACAAAATGTGTTCTAACATACAGGTGTCCATACCAAGACCAGTCAAGGCCAACCACTAGACTGCAGCAGCTGCATCATCACACAGGACAATTAGTGCAAATGATTAGCAACAAAGTGCTACGAGGAACCTTCTCATTGTCCCCAATTAACAAGCATAATCACATATGCTTCTTCATAGACAGATTACTAATACTCTGCATCTGGGGACATCACAGGTTGGCAACCATTTTTTGCTCTTGACAAACATGTAGTATCTGACACCACAGCTGTCCAAGATTGGCAAATCATTTAATCTAACAGGTGCACACAGTGTCTGTTTATGTGTCAAAGATTTGGTCAGATGACACAGGGACAGACAAACAGCCCCAAGCCATGCCTGGGGCAAAACAGACCAAGAGAAAGCTTCTCATACCAATAGACACTGCATGTAAGAGAAAGCTCCAAATACATTCAATCAATGGCGCCGTCCGATGATACGACAAAGGAGCAAATTTAGCATCAACATAAAGCTCCCTGAAGCCTTATAAATAGACGAGACCATGCAGGGAGCAGACATCAAGCATAGGTGCAAGCAAGCAACCAAGGAAGTTAGTTCACACACACCTCCTTCACCACCATGGGCGAGAGAGTATGTGCCAGCGATCTCGTCGGAGTCTACAAGGGCGAAAGGCGGAGCGGGGTTCAGCCGCTACCGCGTCGCGGGCAGATAAAGCTGAGGATTGCGCACATCATTGCTTCGGCGCTCCTCAGGACTACGTCGTAGCTTCCTGTTCTGGATCACAAGTGATTGTCAGTGACTCTGTACATTTTAGGATTTGTTGTAAACCGTTCCCCCATGTAACTATCCTTGCCAGTTTGAGAAAGTTGCTCCTCTTTCTGCATGCCATGGTGTGGGCTTCATAGATGATGATCTGATCTGGTTCGTTCTCGCTTTTCCTGCTTTCATCTTCTTCTTGTTTTGCATCCTTTGGGCCTCATTTTGGTCACTACCATACCAGGTTGTTTATCACCCGATTCGCTCTCGTTGTCAGATGTTTCATCATCTGAACTCGACGATGCATCCTTCATGAGACTCCTGGATGGTTTTATTTTGATGCCAAAAATGCTTCTGATAAACGTTCCCTCGAAAAGAGAACTGCTTGTTGAGCCACCTGCATCCGATGGTGTACTTGACCATGCATCAGTCAATGACCTGTATAATCAACAAGATGCAGAACTAGTGTCTCCCTTCGCTAATTAACCTTCCAAGTCGGATTTTTTATTAGCTAATTACGCTTTTCGATACAGTACACATCGTCGCATTGGAAATCTTATAACTCAAGCATACATGATATAGAGACTGTATACTGTTTTTCCAATTGATACGCGTTTGGGATTCTTATACAAGTAAAATATTTCTTAGTCCGAGCTTTAATCATGCTGCACTGTATACTGTATACTGTATCCATTTCTGCTAAGCAAGTTCACTACGCTAATTAGCACTAAAATCCACGAATGGGCTGCCCAAACCTTGTCCACGTGGCCACGTTCATGAGCCCAAGACGACAAATGCCCAAGCTTCAAAAGCCCACGCTGAGAACATCTCACAGTCACAAGCAGGAAGCACAGCAATCATCCTTCTTTAGTCCCACCTCGCCAACCGAGGAGGCGTTCGACCAGCTTAAATAGCCAGCTCTACTCTCTTCACTCGCCGAGCTTAGTTGCATGAGCTTGTAACCCGAGTGGGGCTTTATGGTGATGTGGACGCTGTTGTAGCGCTGCGGGCCTGGTCTGGGTGTGCTCACGGTCCATAATGTGGCAGCCACAGCGTGAGACTGGCTTCACAGAGCAGCGACAACTGCCCGCTTCCAACGGTGGAAGGATAACTGGCCGCTGCACTCCTCGACCGCTTGGGCCTCGCAGCCTACTCCAGCAAACCATCACTTTTTTCTTTCTGTTGCATATGAAAGTATTTTTTTCTTACTCTTTCGGCTCTTGAATATAAACTAAGAGTATTGTGTTGCACATTCTAATTTTATTTGCTTGCAATTTTGACTTTTCTCGAAACAGGTTTTCGCCCCCCCCCCCCCCCCCCCCCTTATAAATAAAGGCACAAATCGAACGTGTTACACGGCCGAACGATACATGATGGTGAGATGACCCTCATACAAAGCAGATTCTAGGATACCCGGATCGCGAAGCAGACAAGCAAGTACGCTACCGAAGGAGAACATAGTGAGAATGGAGCACAATCACGCAACACCCTAGGGCACCTACAATTTTGACTCTCCAATATAAATTGTGACTCTTGAATATAATTTATGAGTATTCCTTTTTGTGTGTGCTGAACATTGGAGGTTTATTTGTTTACAAATTGTGACTCTTGAATATAAATTGTGAATATATTTTCTTCTGCACATAAGAGGTTTATTTGCCTACTTTCTTGACTCTTGAATATAAATTGTGAGTATTATTGTTTTTGTGCTGGTTTATTTGCTTGCTCGTTTGACTCCTGAATATAAATTGTGAGTACGGCGAGTTCTAGTTTGGTATGGTTAGTTGTTTTCTAGTTCACCTTTTCGATCGTTTTTATCCGAAAATACGGCAACAAAGCAACGTTTTGACAGTCTGCCTTGCAAGGCCTAGGATAAAACAATGATGACTACAACAAAGTGACAACTCTGAATTTGCAACTCTGTATGCATTGAAACAGTAAGTTACGACAACTTTTTTATACTTCTAAAGTTACCAAGGCAGTCACTCGACAACACGCTCCTTATTGTTACAGTTCTCACTTAGAGATCCAATAGCCTCATCACTTGGTGCAGCAAGAAGCTGGATCCTAATATATGGTTGAGCTACTACTGCCCGCTTTCAACGATGGAAGGATAACGGGCCGCTGCACTCCTTGGCCAATTGGGCCTCGCAGCCTACTATATTGGCAGTCTATCAGAAGCTGGATCCTACTATATGGTTGAGCTACTCTGTCCCAGCCACTGAAGAAGTAGGTGCGATGAAGTAAGAGCACTGCTGCACGGTGCATGATCTGGTCGACGGCGAGCGTGCAGTGGGGAACGGGCAGAGCCGGCATGGGTGCCCTGGAGTGGCGCGCATGGCGCCGGGGTGAGGACGGCCGAGATGCCCTCGACGTCGGCGCAGTTCCACGAGACCTTGCTGTCCTAGGTCATCTCGACGGTGACGTTGGCCATGCAGATGCCCTTGAAGGGCGCGCCCCGGATGCCCTGCATCCTCGCAGCCTCCTATCAGATGCCGGTGGCCACCACGTCCTGGTAGCTGATGTTCTCGACGACGGGCACGGCGGTCTTGTCGTAGCCGTCGTTCGGGTGGGACTTGTAGTCGCCGGTCATCCAGAAGACACGCTTCATGCCGTTGAGCGTCATCCGGCGCACGTAACGTCCTGGGTGGCGAGGATGACGACGGCGTGGAGAAAGAGCGTGAAGTGGCTGGTGACGTTGAAGGACGTAGAACATGTCGTCGCCCTCCGGAACGCCTCCGTGTTTGAGGTGTTGCCGTCGCCCACCCCGCCGAAGTCCAGCAGCGACGCCCGTCTGCTCCCGGCAGTTGGCGCCATGTACGTGCTCTGCCTCGTCGCGCCCGCATCCGTTTGACTGTCTTTGTGTTCTTTGTGACCTGCATCCATTCCTGGCCTTTTCCTTTACGCAGATCATACTTCTCCTTTCTCGATTCATAAAATGCAGATGATTGATCTATCATTAGAAGGTTGACTGGTGTTAGACTATGTATAGCTTATGTATTTGTGTACGTATATTGTACCTATTGTAACACACACATTATATATATGAGATAAGCCACCCCTAGAGGGTTGTGCTGGTTTCCCCAAAACTTATTATCTTACATGGTATCACGCTAGGTTACGATCGCTTCCGCACAAAACCCTAATACCCGCACCGCCGCCACCGCCGTCTTCACCGCCGCGCCACCGATCGCGCCGCCGCCATGTCGAGCGCCGCCACGACTGGTTCCACCGCTTCGGGACTCCTCCCGGCCTCCCTTGCGGCCCTGCTGAACCTCCCATTGGACGCCGTCGCTGTCCCGGCCCCGCTCGGGACCCGGAGCATTGGCTCCGTTTACTCGACACCGCCGGCGCCCTCGCTCGTGCGCGACCTCGCGGTCCACACCGCGGCGACGCCGTCCGCCACCGATCCCGCGGGCGTTGTCCCGCCGCTCCTGCCGGCAGCGCCCGACACCGCCCCGATGGCGGGGTTTGCGGCGTCCGCCCCGGCCGCGGGTTTTGCGGCGTCCGCCCCGGCCGCAGTGCTGCCTACCCCTGCACCGTCTTCGGTGACTCAGGTTCCTCCATGGTGCTTGCACCCCAGGCAGCCTCCTCGATGGGATCGTCACCACCGCCGCTGTTTCACTTCGGTCATCTCATCACCATCAAGCTCTCCGCCGACAACTACATCTTCTGGCATGCGCAGGTTCTCCCACTCTTGGGGAGCCACTATCTGCTCGGCTACGTCGACGGCTCTCTTCCCTGCCCCTCCCCCCCCCCCCCCCCCGCACTGGTGGACAGCGTGCACGGTCCGGTCTACAATCCGGCCCATCGCGTCTGGACGGGGCAGGACCAGGTGAACCTCTCCTCCATCCAGGGGTCGCTCTCGCCGGCTGTCGTCGGGCTTGTTGTTTTCGCGAAGACGTCTCATGAGGCCTGGACCATCCTTGAGCGCACCTTCGCGGCGCAGTCTCAAGCCCGTGTCTCTGCACTCCGTCGTCAGCTTGGCGAGTGTCAGAATCTTGACTCCACTGCCACTGAGTTCTACAACAAGGTCAAGGGCCTCGCCGACACGTTGGCCTCCATTGGACAGCCCCTCACCGACTCCGAGTTCAACTCGTTTATTGTCAATGGTCTTGATGAGGAGTATGATGCCTTAGTCGAGATCATCAACGAGCGGGGCAACTCGACACCCATGCTGGCACACGAGGTTTTTTCCCGCCTCCTTCTCACTGAGCAATGGGTCGAGACGCGCCGCTTCAGGGGCAATGGCTCCCTCTCGGCCAACGCCGCCACCAAGGGTGGCCGCTCTTCTTCATCATCCCGGGCTCCTTTGGGGCTGCCACCACCGCCCACCTCGGCCCCCCCTCCTACTGCGACATTATCGGGGGCTGGCGGTCCGCGTGCGTGTCAGCTTTGTGGGCGCGATGGGCACTGGGCCTCCAAGTGTCACAAGCGCTTCCAGCGGAGTTTCCTTGGTCTTGGCAATGACGGCAAGGATACACGCAACAATGCCCGTCAGGTCGCCATGGATGATCGTCCGGCGCCGCAGAAGCAACAGGGACACACTCAGTCCTACTCCATCGATCCACACTGGTACATGGACTCTGGGGCAACAGAGCATCTGACCAGCAAGATGGGGAAGCTTCACACTCGTGAACTCTATCATGGCTCCGACAAGATCCACACCGCCAATGGAGCAGGTATGCACATCTCTCATATTGGTCAAGCATCTCTTCTCACTAGACATGCCAATAGGAGTCTTCAGCTTCGCAATGTTCTTCGAGTTCCATCTGTGACACGTAATCTTCTTTCAGTTCCTAAACTCGCACGTGATAATAATGTGCTTTGTTAATTTCACCCTTTTGATCTTTTTATTAAGGATCGGGGCACGAGGGACATTTTTCTTAGTGGGCGGCTGTGCCAGGGCCTCTACCGTCTGGAGCATCCTGGCGTCGCCCGCGTTTTCAGTGGAGTTCGGGTCTCTCCGTCACAGTGGCATGCTCGTCTTGGTCACCCGACCACACCTATTGTTCGTCATGTTTTGCGTCGTCATGAGCTTTCTAGCCTGTCTAGTAATAAAGATGTAGCAGTATGTGATGCTTGTCAGCAGGGGAAGAGTCATCAACTTCCTTTTTCGGAGCCCAGTCGTGAGGTGAAACATCCTTTAGAACTTGTATTTTCAGATGTATGGGGTCCTGCTCAAACTTCTGTCAGTGGTCACAATTACTATATCAGTTTCGTTGATGCTTATAGTCGCTTTACCTGGCTTTATCTTATTAAACGTAAATCTGATGTGTTTGACATTTTTGTTCAGTTTCAAAAACATGTTGAACGCCTTCTCAAGCACGAAATTGTTTATGTCCAGTCGGACTGGGGGGGCGAGTATCGCAACCTCAACTCCTTCTTTCAGTCGCTTGGGATAGCTCATCGTTTAGCATGTCCACATACACATCAGCAGAATGGTTCAGTAGAATGTAAGCATCGTCACATTGTTGAAGCTGGTCTTACTCTTTTGGCCCATGCATCTGTTCCGTTTCGGTTTTGGAGTGATGCTTTCACCACTGCATGCTTTCTTATAAACCGTACTCCCACTCGTGTTTTAAACATGAAGACTCCCATTGAGGTTCTCCTTAATGAACAACCTAATTATACCTTTTTCAAGGTTTTTGGGTGTGCTTGCTGGCCGCACCTTCGTCCATATAACAAGCGCAAGCTTGAGTTTCGTTTCAAGAAGTGTGTTTTTCTTTGCTATAGCTCTCTTCATAAAGGTTACAAATGTCTTCATGTTCCCACAAATCGTGTCTATATATCTCGGGACGTCGTGTTTGATGAGCATGTTTTTCCCTTTGCCAAACTTCCTGTGTCCACTGCCGAACCACCATCTCTGCATCCATCCTCTGTTGCTCCTGACCAATTTGATGATGTTGCATACTCTCCTGTGCTGTTAACTAACCATGGTGCAGGAACCGGACGTGGGGCTCGCTTGGAGCTGTTGGAGGATTCACCATCATCACCGCCGCCCTCTGATGGGCACATCGATCGCCCTATGTTGCATGGCATCGATTCGTGTGCCCATGCACGGTCGCCCGAAGAGCCCGTCGTGCCGAGCTTGTCCACTGCTCGGCCTGCTACACCAGCGCCCGCCGCGTCTCCAGTGGCTCGGCCTTCTACGCCGGAGTCGTCTGCGGCTCGGCCCGTCACGCCGCCTTCGCCTGCGGCTCGGCCCGCGACACCGGCCTCACCAGTGCCTCGGCCCACTACGCCGGGCTCGCCCTCGGCTCGGTCCGTGACGCCGGCATCGCCAGCAGCTCCGCCTGCCCCGCTGGCATCGCCTGTGGACCGGCCTGCTATGCCGACCGCGCCCGAGGCCACCGCGCCTGGCTCCTCGTCACCTGAGCCGTCCATGATCAGTCTCTCACGGCTGACTCGTCTACATCGCCGTCCTCCAGCCCATTGTCGGCTGCTCCGTCGACCTCGGTGGCTCCTGTGTCCCGACCACATACACGCAGTCGCAGTGGCATTTTCAGACCCAAGGAACGTAAGGATGGTACTGTTGCTTGGTTGGCTGCTTGTTTGGCTGCTGCTGTTGCGGATCCGTCTTCTGAGCCCCGCTCATATCAGGCTGCCATGCGCGTTCCTCATTGGCGAGAGGCTATGGAGCAGGAGTTTCATGCTCTCCTTCGTAACAAGACATGGTCTCTCGTTCCTCCACCACCACGGGTAAATGTTATTGACTCCAAATGGGTATTCAAAGTCAAGAAGCATTCGGATGGATCTATTGAGCGTTACAAAGCGCGCCTTGTTGCTCGAGGGTTTCGGCAGCGCCATGGTCTTGACTATGAGGACACCTTCAGTCCCGTCGTCAAGCCTACCACCATTCGGCTTCTTCTTTCTCTTGCTGTTTCTCGTGGTTGGTCACTTCGTCAACTTGATGTGCAGAATGCTTTTCTCCATGGATTCTTGGAGGAAGAGGTTTATATGAAACAGCCGCCTGGTTTGTGTCGTCCACTGCTGACTCTTCATTATTCCTTCTACAGAAGCCAGAAGTCACTATGTATCTTTTGGTATATGTCGATGATATTATCCTTGTCAGCTCTTCTCAGTATGCTGCTGATGCTCTTGTCTGCTCTCTTGGTGCTGATTTTGCGGTCAAAGATCTTGGGAAGCTTCACTACTTTCTTGGAGTTGAGGTCACTTCTCGTGCTGATGGTCTTGTTCTTACGCAGAAGAAGTACTCCTTGGATTTGTTGCAGCGAGCTGGTATGCTAAAGTGCAAACCGACTACCACACCCATGTCGTCTACCGACAAGATCACAGCTGTTGATGGTGAGCTTCTGTCTCCTGCGGATGCCACAGAGTACAGGAGCATTGTTGGTGGGCTTCAGTACTTGACGATCACGAGACCAGATATCTCTTATGCTGTTAACAGGGTTTGTCAGTATCTTCAGGCTCTTAGAGACACTCATTGGGCTGCTGTTAAACGCATTCTCCGTTATGTTCAGTTCACGGTGACATTTGGGATGCATATTCGGCCAACTTCCTCTTGGGTTCTTTCGGCCTTCTCTGATGCAGATTGGGCTGGCAGCCCAGATGACAGGCGATCCACGGGGGGTTATGCAGTGTTCTTTGGCTCTAATTTGATCGCCTGGAGTGCTCGGAAACAGGCTACTTTGTCACGTAGTAGTACTGAAGCTGAGTATAAGGCTGTGGCTAATGCTACTGCAGAGATTATCTGGGTGCAGTCTTTGCTTCAGGAGTTGGGTTTGTCTCAACCGCAGCCTCCTATCCTTTGGTGTGATAACATCGGTGCTACATACCTTTCTGCAAATCCGGTATTTCATGCCCGAACGAAACACATTGAAGTTGACTATCACTTTGTACGGGAACGTGTGTCGCAGAAGCAACTCCAGATCAAGTTCATCTCTTCTAAGGATCAACTTGCAGACATCTTCACTAAGCCTTTACCTCTACCATAGTTTGAGGCTTGTAGGCGCAATCTTACCCTTCTCAGTTCTTTAGAAAGTGGCTAAGATTGAGGGAGGGTGTTAGACTATGTATAGTTTCTGTATTTGTGTACGTATATTGTACCTATTGTAACACACCCATTATATATATGAGATAAGCCACCCCTAGAGGGTTGTGCTGATTTTCCCTAAACTTATTGTCTTACAACTGAAATGTCATCCATGGGGGCAGGAGATCACACATACATACAGATACATGTGTTGAACCAAGAGCAGTCAGTGCAAATGATTAGCAACAAAGTGCTGGGAGGAACCTTCTGATTGCCCCCAATTAACAAGAATAATCACATATGCTTCTTCATAGACAGATTACTAATGCTCTGGATCTGGGGACATCACAGGTTGGCATCATTAAGTCCTTGCTCTGAACGTACATCACATGTACCTGAGATCACAGGTGTCTAAGAATCACAAATTTATCCGGTGTAAGATTTGCAGATAAACTCAGGGATAAAAAGGCCCAAATCATGCCTGAGTCAGAACATATCAACAATCAACAGAAGCTTCTCATACCAAAAATGCTTCTGATAAGGGCATGTACAATGCATAGCCTCAAGGTGATGCCTCACATGCCATGTAGGATCGGGTATGACGTAAAGTAGATTCGGATAGGAAAGCGGGATCCTCTTCAGGAGACGGGTGCTTGAAGAGAAAAAGTGTGATCCGGTGACAAAAGCTGAAAAAGTTGGAGTGAAAAGTAGAGATGCATGTGTACTAGAGTCTTTATTTTCTATTTCTTAATGAAGCCCACTAGTGGTAGCTTGCATTGGGGAGAAAAAATAAATGTAGGTGTCTCAAATTACTTTTTATCATGAGGCATATGTATCCATATGCCACCATTGTACATGCCCTAAACTGCTTGTTGAGCCACCTGCATACGATGGTGTACTTGACCATGCATCACTTTTTTTTCTCTGAGCCACCTGTAAAAATATCTCTTTTTTCTTTTTGCTTGTTTGGGCTGTTTGGAGAGGGTTGGAGAAGAGAACACTACTCAACAAGGCGGAAAAAATATCCCAACTTTCAACATGCAGCAATTTATATTTGTTTCCATTTCTGCTAAGCAAGTTCGCTATGCTGATTAGCGCTAAAATCCACGAATGGCTGCCAAAGCCTTGCCCACATGGCCACGTCCATGAGCCCAAAACGACAAATGCTAAAGCTGCCAAAGCCCACGCTAAAAGCACAGCACTCCTCCTTCTTTAGTCCCACCTCGCCAACCGAGGAGACGTTCGACCAGCTTAAATACGCGTCTTCACTCTCTTCACTTGCCGAGCTCAGTTACAAGAGTTTGTAACCCGAGTGGGGGCATTAAGGTGATGTGGACGCTGTTGTAGCGTTGCGAGCCTGGTCTAGGTGTGCTACTGTTGGCCCGCCCGTTCCAAGTTGCGTAGTGGATCACCTGGGGCCCCTATGCGAAAGCTGGGCCTCACGGTCCATAATGTGGCAGCATAGCGTGAGGCTGGCTTCAACCATCACTTTTTTTGCGGTTATCTTTTTTTCCAACAATCAAAGCGGTGTTTGTTTTATCAGTCTTGCTAAGTCTCAGTCGATGAGTCTTAACAGAGTCTTAGTCCATGCTATATCCGTGAGATGTACATTGAGATTTGTGCAAAACTTTCTTTTCTGTTTTTTCTTTTTCTCTTTTGCATGTTATGTCACTTGATTGAGACTTGGTTAAATCTCAGTCGACTAAGACCTAGCCACACCCTTCTTTTATTTCACCTTTTCGTGCTTCCGATCTTCTTCTTGTTACGCTCTATTTAAAAAGAGGCTCGTTTGTTAGAGCAGAGTAAGCATTATTTATACTACCTTGGAGAGGCCCTTGAGATGTGTCTTCCCCTCGGCATCCTCCTTATTGTTACAGTTCTCGCTTAGAGATCCAATAGCCTCATCACTTGGTATAGCAAGAAGCTGGATACTGTATAATTCAGCTACTCTGTCCCAGCCTTTACACTCAGCTTTCCTGGTTCATGGAATGCAAATGATTGGTGTCTTATGACCAACCACACGAGACAGCCAGCCATGCATTAATTTTTCAACAAAAGGTTGACCAAAAAATTGCCTTCCATGGTTACAGAAGCACAGCACAGGTGTTTAGCCAAGACCAGTCAAGGCCAACCACCAAACTGCAGCACCAACTTCATCAGACAGGAAATTGCAAATGATTAGCAGCAAGCATGAGACAGGAACCTTCTGATGGCCCCCAATTAACAAGCATAATCACACAATCAACAATCATAATCAGAGATGCTTCTTCATGGACAGATTAATACTCTGGATCTGGGGACATCACAGGTTGGCAACCATTCTCTGCTCTGCACGTATACATGATAAATGTACTAGACACCACAGGTGTCCAAAATTGGCTAATCATTTGGCCTGGCAGGTGCATAGTATTTCAAGAGTCAAAGATTTGCAGATAACACAGGGACAAACAGCCCCAAATCATGAATGGAACAAAACTCATCAACAGAAGCTTCCCATACCAACAGACAGACACTAGAGTCTACATACAGAGTTGCATTTAAAAAATGAACATCATCCAAATACAGTCGATGACAAAGGAGCAACAATCTAGCTGGCATGTCCTGGATCCGGATAGAACTCCCTGAAGCTTTATAAATAGACCACCACGCAGGGAGCAGACATCAAGCATAAGTGCAAGCAAGCAACCAAGGTACTCACAGAGACATTCTCCTTCACCACCATGGGCGAGAAAGTTTGTGCCGGCGATCTCATCAGAGTCTACAAGGGTGAAAGGCGGAGCGGGGTTCGGCCGCTGCCACGTCGTGGGCAGATAAAGCTGAGGATCGCACACATCGTGATGCACTCCGTCGCTTCGGCGCTCCTCCTCAGGACTACTACGTCGCAGCTTCCAGTTCTTGACCACAAGTGAATGTGACTGACTCTGTACATGTTAGGATTTGTCTAAACCGCTCCCCTTTGTAACCATTTTTATCGGTTCGAGAAAGTTGCTTCTCTTTCTGCACATCATGGTGTGGGCTTCATGAATGATGATTGGGTGGTTCGTTCTCGCTTTTCGTGCTTTGATCTTCTTGTCTTGCATCCTTTTCGTCCTTGTTTTGATCACTACCAGGCTGTTTACGATCTGATTCGCTCGCATCATCAGATGTTTCATCATCTGAACTTGACGATGCATCGTTCATAAGGCTCCTTGATGGCTTCATACTGATGCCAATAATGCTTCTGATCCATGTCCCCTCGAAAAGAGTATTGTTTGTTGAGCCAGCTGTATCATCCACATCTGATGGTGTACTCGAAGGCGAACCAGTCAAATATGTGGATGCAGCTTTGCATGCAGTAAAAATCTCCTTTTTGGCCTGTTTGAGCTGTTTGAAAGATCAAAAGGTCAGCATCTAATCAATGTATGCGTCTCAATACATAAAGTGACAACACTCAGATTGTATCCAAGCCGGCACAGCAGTTAAGGCTATTGCTATTGTTCCTAGGTCTGAAGCTTTCTTCAGAAGTACCTTTCTGAACCAGAGTGACGGAGAACAACAATTTCAAAAAGAAATTCTTCTTTCCGACACATAGCATGAATATTTATTTTTTGTTCAGTGTTCCACAGTGTTTCTGATTTAAAATGGCCATATTCAGTGATTTATTTAAAGGTTGATTAACAGGGTCATACGATTCTTGCTATTAAGTTGCCCAGCTATGAGGTTCTGAAAAATTCTAGTAATATATGGGACTAGGGAGACTTACAAGGGCAAACATGACAAATTCTAGTGATAGTGCAAGTAGCCAGAAAATCCTAGACAGGACATAAAACTAGCAGAAAATCCCAGAAGGTATGCACACCTTTTCCGCTGTAGTTTCAGCAGCCTCCAGAGCTGCGTCTCCAGCATTAGCAAAGCGATTGACCCAAGCTGAACATGTACATAGTTAGAATTTTGTTGCAAAATCTGAAGCAATTGACTAGAATTTTTTTAAATCATTCTTCATCGTAAACATGGGTATAGTAAGGTAATCACTTGGATTAATACATAAGTTGAAGACAACACAGCATTAGAATTCTAGCTTCGACAGGTTATCTTTGGCTACAGAGTTTTCCTAAAAGGATCTTTTGCTTTCGGCAACCATCATCGAACAGGAACAAGTGTGCAATGTATCTGAGAATAAATCGTCAAACAACAGAAAAGAACCTGGAAGTTTTGGCACGCCGAGCTTGTCACAAAACTCGTTGCAGAAGTGGTTGCAGTTCCTCGAGAGGAGCTCGTATGAGGCCCCAGGCCATTCCCGGCTGAGCTCCCGTGCTATCTGATTCACCGTGCGCGGCGAGCAGCTCGTCTTCCCCAGCACAATGGACTCACGGAATGTGTACATGGGGTTCTTGGCCGGGGGGCAGCTGAAAACCCCGCTGCCGTTCTCGCAGTAGCCGAATGACCATTCCTCGTTTCCATAGACCTGTTGGCAACACGCAGCGAGCCGATCAATAGCTAGGCGCACGAGTTATCTAAGAGCCTCAGGTAATGGAAAACGAACATACAGTAATGTAGGGGGTATCCTGCCATGTATGGTGCTCTGAATCAGAATCATAAGATTTCATAAAAGTAGCAGCATGTAGATCAATGTATATTTCTTTCCACAACTGACAGGTAAAATGTTTTCTGCATGATCCCTATCAGACTGACACTTGTTCTGCATTCTGACAGACTGAACATGGAACCTCAAAGTTCCCATTGAGCAATTCTGTTTTATGAAAACACGCATCAAGTAATTCTGTCACGGCCGCAGATATCAACGAGAGGGAAGCAGGCATTCTACACATTTCCAATTCCATACCAAGAAATCACCCAGGTTATGCAAAACCTGTACAGTTTTTTCAGGGACAGCGTGTACCAAGAAATTACAGTTTAGGTTGTGCCTATACCAAGAAAAGGATTCGCCTGAGATCCAAATCTCTTGGCATCGGGGACGGCGCGGAGGGCAGAGAAACGAAGAGGGAGATGCGGCGGCGGCGGGGAATGGAAGATGGGACGGGGACGGGGACGGGGACGGGAGGCCTGACAGACCTGGATGGCGGTGTGGAAGATGCCGCCGAGGCCGATGCCATCTTTGAAGATGCGGTTGATCTGGAGGACGGTGGCGCCGCCGCTCCCAGCGCCGTCGGGGCCGCTGCAGGCGACGTTGTAGACGTGCGCCACCACCTCCTGCTCCTGCTCCTTCCCCTGCTCCGGCTCCGGCTCCTTGCCGGAGACGACCGCGGATCGCTGCGACTGCAACGTCATGCCGGTGGTGGGGTCCGTCCATCGGTGACTGGCCGGGTCCGCCTCCGTGTGGGTCTCTGCGCATTCTGTTTTGTTCGCCATTTAATTTTGCACTGGTTGTAAGTGACCGCTATATATTTATCTACAGTGAAGTTCCCCTGTAGGTTTTCCCTTTGAGAATGAATGTAATAGAGATTTTTCTTTCCTTTGCGAATGAATGTACTAATAAATATTTTGTTTATTTTGAGAGGATAATAAATATTTATTTGACACTCGAGATTTCACAAACGTAAAGAGTTTACGCTCAAGAATACACATGATATATATGTTTTCCTTTGTTTCCAAAGACTAGATGATACCCCGCGCGTTGTTGCGTAAATTTGTAGCATTGTATAGGAGAAGGATTTACGTGAAACAGACGACAGGGCAAACTAGCCCTAGCCGTCGCCGCCATATCTAATCCTTCTTGCCGCCGCCGGAGTGCACCGCAGGGCAAAGCCCGCGCGGCGTCGCCGGCGGCAGGGAGGATTTTGTTGGCTGTTGCGGGACTACAAAGGTAATGCACGGGCGGACTGCGATTGTCGGCAAGCAATGCTTGACGCCTGTGTTGTGATCCAACGTGGCGATCTTCAACGTCGGCTAGGTCACACGAGAAGAGGGAGTTCTGAACAACAACGCCCTTAGGAGGGAGAATAGCGCAAGCATCGCCGCTGCCAAGTTCACAATGGACAGAGGTTTCACCCGGAACCCAGACACAGAGAGGAGCACCACGACGACGTCTTCAAGAAGAGAGTGACGCCCACGAGCGTCGCCATCGGCGGCGACAAAGCGCGGAGATTTTACCCGGCAACTCCTCCATGCCACCACGAGGACTCCAAGACAAGCATGACAGGCTCAGATCCCCAAGTCCATATCAGGGCGCCGTGACAGAGCACGCCTGAGCCACCCCACCGCTATTTCTCTCGCCGCCCACACATCCAAGAGAATTAGCCGCCACCACCGCTAGGGTGCCCGACGAAGAGCCAACCATGCGGACCGCCATACCGGGGCCGCCGCCCCAACATCCATGTCTCGAGCCACTGCTAACCATCTGCATCACCACACAACAACCACGTTAGGAAAGAGTGGACGGCATCTCCTTCCACTCCTATCCAGGCAGCAGCCATTGAGTTGGGGTGAGCTCCTCCATAGTAGGAAGCGCCCACGCCTGTGTCCCAAGCCATACCCAGTGGATGGGGGGACACAACGTAATGGTTGCCGACAGCCACCGCCAAGTAGGCATCACCCCTTACCCTCTGGCTAAGGCCAAGACGAGCACACTGATACGTCTCCAACGTATCTATAATTTTTGATTGTTTCATGATATTATATTATCATTCTTGGTTGTTTTACAGTCATTTTATAGCAACTTTATATCATTTTTTAGGACTAACCTATTGACATAGTGCCCAGTGTCAGTTGCTGTTTTTTGCTTATTTTTTACTTCGCAGAAAATCAATACCAAACAGAGTCCAAATGCAACGAAATTTTTTGGAGAATTTTTGTGGGCCAGAAGACACAGGATGGGACAAAGAAGTACCAGAGGGGTGCCCCGAGGGGGGGGGGCACAACCCACCTGGGCGCGCCTGGGGGGCCAGGCGCGCCCTGGTGGGTTGTGCCCACCTCGATGGTCTCCTGCACCGCCTATTTGCTCTATAAATACCCCAATATTCCAGAAACCCTTGAGGGGTCGACGTAACACAATTCCAGCCGCCGCAAGTTCTAGAAACCACAGATCCAATCTACTCCCTCCGTCCGGGTTTATTAGGCCTAAAAACACCACAAGCATGTCCCTTTTTGTAAGGCCTTACTTTGGAAACCTACATGCATGCATCCATTTCATTGGCCATGGAGAGAGTTATTGTTGCTAGTCCCATGACTGAATAATAAATATATCGCATGCATGCTTTTTTATTGGCTGCATGTGAGAGTTGACATGTGAGAGAGTGCATTGAAAATAGGATGAAAGGATTAATGTGAGCAAGTTACTATGTGCCTTGGTCCAAGAGAAGTGGTCTCCGGGCCCAATAAACCTGGACGGAGGTAGTAGACGCCATCATGGAGGGGTTCATCATCCTCATTGGTGCCTCTCCGATCATGCGTGAGTAGTTCATTGTAGACCTACGGGTTCATAGTTAGTACCTAGATGGCTTCCTCTCTCTCTTTTGATTCTCATTACAATGGTCTCTTGGAGATCTATTTGATGTAACTATTTTTGCGGTGTGTTTGTTGGGATCCGATGAACTTCGAGTTTATGATCGGATCTATTTTATCCATGAAAGTTATTTGAGTTTTGACCTCTTATATGTATGATTGCTTAAAGCCTCATATTTCTTCTTCGAATCTTTGGTTTAGTTAGGCCAACTAGATCGATTTTTCTTGCCATGAGAAGAGGTGCTTTGTGATGGGTTCAATCTTACGGTGCTCAATCCCAGTGACAAAAGGGGAAATGACACGTATGTATCGTTACTATTAAGGATAACAAGACGAGGTCTATTCCTACATGAATAGATCTTGTCTACATCATGTCATCATTCTCATTGCATTACTCCGTTTGTCCATGAACTTAATACACTAGATACATGCTGGATAGCGGTCGATGTGTGGAGTAATAGTAGTAGATGTAGGCAGGAGTCGGTCTACTATATAATGATCATTGCCTGGATATCGTCATAATTATTTGAAGTTCTATCAATTGTCCAACAGTAATTTGTTTACCCATCGTAAGCTATTTTCTCGAGAGAGGCCACTAGTGAAATCTATGGTCCCCGGGTCTCTTCTTTATAATATTTGCTATCGAGATCTATTTTTTATTTGCTTTTATTTTCAGATCTATTAATGCAAAAACCCAAAAATACCTTGCTTGCAATTTTTTATATTTATTTTATCTCGCGTTCCCGCGAGGTCTATTTATCCAATCTACTATAATTTTATCTATCTTTTTACCCGGAAGGGATTGACAACCCCTCTTACACATCGGGTTGTAAGTATTTGTTCTTTGTGTACAGGTACCATTCACGTAATGTTGTGTGGTTCTTCTACTGGTTCGATAACCTTAGTCTCATCACTGAGGGAAATACCTACAGTAGCTGTGCTGCATCATCTCTTCCTCTTTGGGGAAATACCGATGTAGTTCAAGCCGTATCACCCACACACCGCCCTGCCCGTGGCCACTAGCGTCGATCCACCGTTGGCATAGTTGCTCTAGGGAACAACATGAATCGACACCACGACCGAAGCCACAGTCCAGCAGCGCTTCCGCTCTTGCTCGCTGATGAACATCGTCACCACCTCGGAGCCCCACCACACCGCTCGCGCGGCCCGATCTTCTTCTCTAGCCAACTAAACTTGTTGATCTACTAGGGATTGAGGGAGGAGACCCAGATATACACTTCCACCGAAGGAAATTTGATTCCCCCATACATTTCTTGTGGATCTTATTACTATTAAATTGATACTTCACGTGGCTAGACAGCAAGCTTAAGTGCAGTCATTCAAATGGAAGTATTCTCTTAATTAAGATTGCAGGATTTGTGAGAATGGAAATACTACATCTTCACGAGTTGGTAAACTTCTTTCTACTCAATTCTGAAACTCCATTTCATTCTTTTAGTTTCTTAGTTGCTCGAGGACGAGCAAATATTAAGCTTGGGGAGTTGATGGGTCGAGAATTTGTGACTTTTTATAGGGAGTTTTGACTTCGTTTTTTGGTATTTCTCGATTATTTCTAACACTAATCCTTCGATAGAGAAGAAAACTTATTTCTTCCATTACTTGGCAGGAAAATTTACTTATGGAAGGAAACCAACCAGGATTACATCAAGTCAAGTCACTTGAAGCAACTTCCATATTGGAAGATATTGCACAAGCGGCAACAGAACAGAAGACGGGCACAAGTACAAGCGCTAGCGCTCATACCAGCCATCGCCGGCTCCCCCTCATCTACAGGAACAAACATCGTGAAGGCACATCGGGCATCAGAGAGACCTAGCCACCGCCACTTCCATTCAGAACAGAGAAAGAAGAGATTCAGAGAAGAAGAACCACCAAAGATCTTTTCTGTTCTGTTCTTCCACCTTCATATTCATTTCATCTCATCATCACCATTGTAAGAGTAATCCCATGTTGTAAAATCAGAGTGTATAATTCTACTCATACTCATCTGGAGATTGAGACTTGTTAAATCATTCATCTTATTATGGATTTTCATGGTATTCTTGATATGGTTTTCATGGGATTTATTTTCTGTGGTGATTGGTTATTTTTCCGCGAGGTGTGAGTAATTCCACCTAGGCATGGGAGATGTAGGTGCATAGTAAGATTCATTTGTACCTATTCTATATGCCGTCATTTGTGTGTGTAGTCTTATGATTGACTAGTAAGTTATTATATTGTGGTGGGCACAATGCGTGTTGTCCAATTGAACGGCCCAGGCAACATGATCTAAAGACCTACACAGATAACAATAGTATTATTTAATGAACCGTGACCTCCAGGTGATACGTGAGACATCTACTCCCTCCGTCCGAAAAACTTGTCCTAGGATCGAAAAAGCTTGTCCTAGGACAAGCTTTTTCGGACGGACGGAGTACTAGGATCGAAGACAATATGAGATAACAGGGAACCACCGAACATAATGCATGGCTCCAATTTAACCACCTTAATTGTGAAGACGACCATGTTGTGGCAAAGTAGAAGGAAGACCATAGTGTTGAATGTAATCCCGTGAGGAGCAGTTTCATAACACTAGGGTGATCCGTCTACTGAACAATCAAACAGAATACTAAATTCATGATTCAAGGTAACTGGAATTACTGTCACACTGGTACACTTGATGTATACCATGATCCAAACTTTTTCCACGCCTAATCTCTTTATTGCAGGAAAACAATTATTTCCAGTCTTTTAATTTAGATTCTTTGCTTCTAAGTTGTTACTATTCTTGCCGCAACAACCAATCGTTTTGATCACTCCGGTTCATTTATCTCAAAGAGCACTAATAGCTTTTGCAGATTTTCAAACAGTTACTTCACGCAAGATGTGTGACAACTTGAGTGTAAGAAAAACATCACTCATAAATACTCTCATCCGCTATTTGTTAGGCTGGTCATAGTGGGGAGTAACTTAGACTAGTAACATGCATATGTTACTAGTCTATGTTACTACCTCTATAGTGCATAGTATCATAGATTAGTACTATACGTGATCTCATTTATTGCCATGCATGAAACATAATAGCATCACATTTATTATGTTACAGTATCTACCTATGTTACTATGACCATCTCTTTCTTCTTTAATTGCCTGCCACATAAGCATGTTTGCGAGTCCCAAGTGCATAATACTACTTATGTTACCCCCACTATGGCCAGCCTTAGGATGATTACTACTCCCTCCGTCTAGGTGAGTAAGTCATCTTAGGTTGTGCACCGTGACCAAGGAGGTGGGGAATACGAGAGAACTTAATGTTCATTTGCTAATTAATAGCATTGCATGCACTGCACTAACCACTGCATGTCGTGTTTGGTAGTCTCAAATTATTAAAAACATGCACACCCCACATCTCTTATTGGTTGATATGTCAAAAAACAAGAAATGAGGTAGAATTTAATGCACCGCGCCTAAGTGTTTTGGGATTATTTGGTTTTTGTAAGATGACTTACACACCTAGACAGAGGGAGTATTGAGATATTTACACAAAGGTGCTACAATGCCATGTGTGTCTTGCAGGCCATCACCGATGCATCGAGCACGGAGGTCATGCTCATGGCGTAGGCTGAGGTGGCCATCGTGTCATAGTCGTGCACGGGGCTCCCGGCGCTGGTTGCGGCACAACTATTGTTGCAGAGTGATAATGTGTGCAACAACTTCGGTGAAGCGTACGAAGACGCTCGTGCACCGTTGTTGTGCCACCGCATATAGTAGTAGAGGGCTACCACCGTGAGAGCTCACCACAACAGATAAACCCAACGACACCACCGCATGGAGACAATGGCTTCTTAAGATGATGTGAAAAGAAATGATGAATTTGGGAGAAAAATACACCAATATAGCACACAATCGGGGGGGTTCAATTTTTTTTACATGATTGCCTCACCAGTCGCCCTCCGACAGGTGGGACCGTGTCCACTTATCTATACATGTGGACGCAAATTTTCTGGGCAATGGTAGTTAGGACTAATTTGAGTAACTAATACTACAGCATATGGGTGAAAATTCTACAAATCTCGAGTACAAGGACTAAACCGAATCACCCGCACAAGTACATGTACCGTAGGTGCATTTTATTCATTCATAATATAATCAAATCCCAACGTGTTGGATGTGTAATACTTCTCTCCTTCATTTCTCTCTCTTCATGCTCCCGATTGGGAGTCACCTTTGTCTCTACGGTCCATCACCCTTCTTCCTCCAATGTCTCGCGCTGGAGTGTAGATGGGAGGGGTGACGAGACTTCCCTTGCACATAATAGGTTGTCTAGGGTTTAGGTCGTGTAGGGTTAGGTTAGTTGTGTGGTTGCCGTGTTGGCGCTTGGCGTCATTGCTGTTCTGGAGTCTATCTCTGACGCATGCGAAATTGCTGAGATGCGAAAGTTCTACTCCTCTAGCCAAGATCCATGATGGATGGGTATGGGAGAAAAGGGCTGGCCAAGACTCCTTCACTAAAATCGCTCTTTTCGCCCTTCAAATTTGGAGGATGGTGGCCATGCAGGTTTGTTTGACGTTGGTTTTCTTCCTCTCTTCTCCTGCCACTAGGGTGATTGCCAGAGGCATATGGGGAAGTTCCTAGGCATCAATGGGGAGGTCTTGCTGCAATCTTTCGGCATATAGTCTCAGTGGCTTCTTCACAGCCTGATGCCAGCCTATCGCCGACCTTGTCAGCTAAAAGGCAGCTGCTTCGGGCGTCTCTCCGTCGCCAGATCTTGGTCAACTTCCAGGATGATGTGAGGAAGAGCAAGCTTTACTGCTTCAACACGGTGATCGCCATCTGTTCGGGCCGTGCGGTCCCATCCCCGCCGCCGAAGGGGATGTGCGTGCTTTGAAATTTTGAAGCTTCTCTGTGTCGGCGGTGGCCCAGAACCAAATTGTACGTAGTTTAGAGTCCTTTGTGCTAAAGTTGGGGAGTGGGGCGTAATTTTCTGTTTTTCTTAGGTTCCTTTGTGTAATTTGTATCTCCACCGCCCGTTTTTTTTATGGAACACCTTGCATTCCAAAATCACGGTGGACCAACCAGATCGACGGCCACAACACGGCTTACATCCAACGGGAACCCCGATAGCCAGACACGTTGGCCATCTGGGAGGTTCTGACAGTCATAGGCAGCCAGCACATGCGCTGGGTGATTACAATTACGAGGTTGGTGAACTAATTTAGCCTCAATGAAACCTATCTGCATTTGGAACTTGGCCTCCCGGATCAGGACCCCAATAGAGCTTCTATCCGCAGCAGAAGAGGACATCGCTTGTTGTAAGGGCAGGCAATCTGTCTGAAAAATCACTCGGCCCATCCCAAGCTACTCCGCTAGGTGGATGGCCTTCAGAAAAGCACACGATTCAGCCTACATGGCATCCTGCATGTGCTGGAGAGAGCCCGCCGCAGCCATGATCATTCCCCCCCCCCCCCCCTGCATTTCTGGCGAGGACGCCCCACCCTCCCGTCCGTGTGACCGCATGGAATGAGGCATCAAAGTTTATCTTAGTGACATCCATAGGAGGGGGTTCCCAGCGAACTGTCGGTTTGGAAACAGCCTTGTCCTTGCGTCCCAGGAACTCCTTCCATTCCGCCACCGTATGCCCTAGTCTTGCACTGAAGGCCTCCACTGACAAGCGTTGCTGTTTGTGATTTGCTTTATTCCTCTCCGTCCACCAAGACCAAAGCAGGCTAACCACTCGTAGCTTCATATCCTCAGGCTGTTTCAGAATTGCGGCGATCAGTTCAATGGGGGTTTGCGCGAGCAGCAGTTCCCTCCTAACGTGCTCTAGTCCACACCCACGCCATGCTTTCTTCACCTCCTTACAGCGCAGGAAGAGGTGTACACCATCCTCGGGAAGCCGGCCGCACAGGACGCATGATGTATTTAGTTCCACTCCGAGTCGCTGAACATTGTGAAGCAAAGGGTGACTGTTATGCGCCATTCTCCAAAGGAAGTGGTGCACGCGGGCGGGGCAGCGGATCTGCCAAAGTTGCTTCCAAAATGCCGTGACATGCTGGTTACCCGCAATGCTCTCGCCGACCTGCCTTGTCCGTTGTCGCTGCAACATCTCCGAAAACAACCTATATGCCGAGCGCACCGAGAACAGCCCTTTACTGTCAAAATGCCATGCCACAAAGTCCTCAAACTACTCGCAAATGGGGATGGCCATGATAGTCTCAGCGTCCTGGTGGGTGAAAGTCTGAAACACCAGCTGAGCATCCCAATGGTTAGTCATAGGGTCGATGAGTTCAGACACACGAGTCAGCAGGTGCCCCCCTAGAGGGTGCTCGGGAGCCTTGTATCATTTGATGGCAGCCATGGGTCATTCCAGATCATAATATTCTCACCCGAACCCACTCTCCATATCATCCCCGCCTTCACCACATCCGAACCCTGCAAAATGCTCCTCCATACATAGCTCATCCCTGGTTGTGGCTCCGCAGACAAAATTTCCCCTTCCGGGAAATACTTTGCCTTCAGGACTTGTGCACAGAGCGAGTCTGGTACCTGGATGAGACGCCATACTTGTCGGGCCAACATAGCCACATTGAAAGCATGCAGATCCCGGAAGCCCAGGCCACCTTGTTCCTTGGGTAAACACATCTTCTCCCAGCCGATCCAGTGGTGCTTGTGTTCATCTTCCTGGTTAGCCCACCAAAATTGCATACCATTTGGCTGATACTATCACACAGCTCCTTAGTCAGATCAAAACACGCCATGGCATACGCAGGGACGGCTTGGATTACTGCCTTGATGAGAATTTCCTTTGCCGCCTTGGACAGTAGTTTGATCTTCCAGCCCTTCAGGATTTCCCAAATCTTGTCACGGAGATACTTGAAACATTCCTGGCGGGATCGGCCAACATAACTTGGCAAACCCAAGTATTTCCCATGCGTGCTCTCAGAATGCAGCCCTAGGGCAGCCAGCAAAATCTGTTTTTTGAAACGGAGGTATTCTTACTAAACAAGACTGCTGACTTGGCACGATTGATTACCTGTCCGGACCCCTGCTCATAGACATGTAAGATCTAATTCACCACACCAATGCTCTCCGGGGACGCCTCCATAAGCAGCAAAGAATCATCGGCAAAGAGCAGGTGGCTTACCGAGGGGGCCTGGGGCGCGATTTGGATCCCTTTGATGTGACCGGACTCCTCAGCATGCTTGAGCAAAGCCGACAGACCTTCCACGCATAACAGGAATAGGTACGGTGAAATGGAGTCACCCTGTCGAAGACCGCGCCCCGGGATCACCTCGTCAGTGTAGGAGCCATTAACCTTAAAGCGGAACTTCATGGTTCTGATGCATTTACTAATCAGGCGTCTAAAGGGTTCCGCAAAGCCGAATTGAACCATGACCTTCTCCAGAAAACTTCACTCCACCCGGTCGTACGCCTTACTCATGTCTAGCTTCAAAGCCGCATAGCATCGAGACCCGGACCGCTTCCTCTTCAGAAAGTGTGTCATTTCGTAAGCCAAAATAGTGTTATCAGAAATGAGTCTGCCCGGTACGAACGCACTCTGGTTTGGTGAAATGACCTCTCCCAATATACACTTCAGCCTATTTGCCAGAACTTTAGACACGAGCTTGTACACCACATTGCAGAGGCTAATAGGGCGAAGATCCTTTAAACTTTCAGGGTTCTGCACCTTTGGGATTAGTACCACCAGGGTATCGTTCCATCCCTCCGGTATACTGCCGCCTCGCAATACATGTAACACTTCCTGTGTCACCTCGTCGCCGACCAATTGCCAATAGTGTTTATAAAAGACTGCTGGGAGACCGTCCATACCCGACGCTTTAAGGTCGCCAATATCGTTCAGCGTGGCTCTAACTTCCTCTGGGGTAAACTCAGCCAACAAAAAGTCATTCATCGGGCCCGTCACCTTAGGGGCGACGTGATTCAATATTGCACTTGTGTCCTCCCCAGCCACCGACGTAAACAGAGAGGAGAAATAGTCAGTAACCAACTTCTTCATCCCCTCCTCACTATCCACCACCGTGCCATCCTCTGTTTTCAAACTCCGAATTGTATTCATTCTTTTCCTTTATGTGGCAAAAGCATGGAAAAAATTGGTGTTTTGATCCCCATAAACCAGCCAGTTAACATGTGCCCGTTGCCTCCACACAAGGTCTTGTTGCTCCTCCAGACGTTCGAGTTTAAAACTGAGGGTTTGTTCCTTCCGGACCTGGCTATCCGAGATGGCTTCCCTTCGCACTGCTTCTAGCTCTCCTCGGAGTTTTTTGATACGCTTACTCAGGTCCCCCAAGACATCTCTGCTCCATGTGTTCAGCGCCCTCACAACCGCTTCCAGCCTCGCTCGAATGCTCACACTCCTTTCCCCCTCCTACGCCTCCTTCACAATGGCATCACAGTCCCCCTCAAGTAGCCATCTTGCCTCAAACCGCAACAGGTGCTCGTTCCCCACCGACCGCCCCGTCACAAGCCTGCCATCCCTCTCCATGATGACCGGTCTGTGATCTGATTTCCTTGGATCACCATTTCTGACCTTATAAGCTGGAAAACGCGCACACCACTCAGGAGTGGCAACCACCCTATCTAATCTTTCACGAATGTAACCATCAACTCGATAATTTTTATTCCTCCAGGTGAAAACATCCCCCTCGAAACCGAGGTCAAGAAGATTACAAAAGTCAAGGGCGTCACGAAAGTTTTGCATATACCTATGGGCTCTAGGCCCCCCCCCCCCTTGCTTCTCATGACTGAACAAGACTTCGTTGAAGTCCCCTAAACAGACCCAAGGAAGCTGAATTTGGTGATGCAAGGTTTGAAGCAGCCGCCATGTATCCACCTTCTTATCGACATGTGATTCTCCATAGACTCCAGTAAGCCTCCATTTAAACCCATCCTTCTCCTCCACTATAGCATCAATGTGCATTCTCCCCATCCATCTTATTGTAACGTTTATTCCGCGTCGCCAGAACAACGCCAAACCACCACTCTTGCCTTTATTATCCTGGGCCACCATGTGATGCAGCCCGAGCATGTCCCTAAACTTACTCATCCTCTGCTTATCCATCTTCGTCTCAGACAGGAAGAGAATGTTGGGGTCCTCCTCCTTCTGGAGATCCAGAAGTCCATGAACTGCCGGCCTATTCCCCATTCCCCGACAGTTCCAAGCAATAATTTTCATTGCGGCCCGCAGGGCTGCTCTGGCAGCCCCGCCACTCCATCAGAGACCTCTGAAACATGCTCCTCCAGACCCTTGCTTCCTCTTCTTGTACACTTCCCCCTCTCTCTCTCTCCATGTCCTCCGAGCTCCTCTTACTCCCCACCCCCTCCTCCTGCCCCGAAACTAGCTCCACCCTAACCTGATCTCTTCCTTTCTTCTTGTACGTGCCGTTTTTCTTAACCTGTTTGGCTATCGAGCGCCCCCCTACTTGCTCCACCTGCTTCACCATGTCGAGACTCACGTCAATCTGCATGGAACTAGTGGCCTGCATGGCCTCGGTAGCTGGGCCTGCCATTGTAGCTCCCCCTCCCTGCTTCCCCTCCCTGCCCACCTTTCCCGGTTGTTTATTCACACTCCCTTCCCCCGCCACTTCACTGCCCCCCTCTCCATTTGTTTAATCTTCTCCTGCACAGGGAATGTGAGCTGCTTGGCTGCCCCCACCTCCCTCTTCCCTCCATGTCCCCCTGAGTTAACCTTCTTAAACGGGCTCGTCACCTCCTGTTCCTTCTCCTCCTCCTCCACCCGTTCGCCCCAACTCCTGTTATTCTTACGCCAAGAAGGAGCATCACTAGCTGACGAGGATCGCCCCTGCCACGCCCCCAAGCTTCTATTGCCCGAGCTTCGCCCACTCCTATAAGCTCCACCTTCCCCCCATCTTGCGCCACGGCATGAACGCCCTCAGCCATGGTCCAAACTGACGTTCCTCCCCCTTTTTCAGCTTCGTCTTACACGCCTTATCATCGTGCCCAATGATTCCACACACATAGCAGAATTCAGGCAGGTACTCATACTCAAAGGGGCACCAGTTGTCTTCCTCCTTCTCCCTAGCATGGTCACCACCCCCACTGGCTTGATCGCTGCCCTCCTTCTCCTTCTCCACCGTAACGCCCCTCATCAATGGATGCTTGATCCCCATCCTAATCTTCACCTGCAAGAATCTCCCAACTGCCCTCCCATCCGCTCTGGCCTCCACCTCAATGACTTCTCCAATCTCCTTGCCGATAGTCTCACCCACTTCTCTACACATCATGCCCAGAGGTAGGCGCAGAATCCTTACCCAGATCGGAATGGTTTCGAAGGTATAATCTTCAATTCTTTTCCTCGGCACGAAATCTTCCAAAACCAAGAGGTCATTGCCAAACTCCCAGGGTCCGTTCTCCAAGGCCATCCGCTTTCCCGATTCCTGCCCGAAGGTGAACATGAATGTATTCTCGCCCACCTCCTTGTAGTCCAGACCTTTGATTGGGCACCAGATCTTGCCTAGGGTTTCCGCCATCGCTTCCACGAACACCGGCTTCTCAAACAAAAGTTTTGCTAATGCTTGGGGTTCCACCACACCCACCTTGCCAGATCCACCCCACCCAATCTTGACTCCCTTCTTCTCCCTATCCGACAACTTCAGATTTTGCAACAACCCCTCCACACGCTCCATGCCGCCCACACCTCCTCGAGCCAGAACACCAACTAGGGAACGAGGGTGGTGTACGATCGCGTGCCCTAGCACACACGAAAGGATTTTAGTGGATGGGATCGGCAGGAGATCGTCCGGGAAGGGGAATGGCGCCCAGCACGTAGATGGTGACGAGGGCTCGGATGGCGGCGGGGAAAACCCTAGATCGCCTCCAGAGTCGTGAGACCGAGACCCACCGTCACCCTAGGGACGGACCCGTCTTATTTCCAAAACTTTTGGTCCTTTTTTTCTTTCTGGTGTCCACCGCTCGTTGTTAAGGCCCTTCCCAGTGCTCCACCGTGGACAGGTGCTAAGCATGCCACATAAGCAAAAAAGTGACATGGCACAACATTTAAGGAGGGGAGAGAGTACTTTGGTGACCCCAGGAAGAACCAATGCCAAGCGCGAGAACCTAGGCAAACCACTTAAATGAAACAATTTGGCCAATGCATGAAAGACTTTAGGTGCTAACTCATTAAATAAAGTGTGCTTAACAACAACAAGTTAAGCACCTATGCATTGGGGTCTTGAGTTGCTAAGGTATTTAATGCACTTGACAACTCATCTAAGCACCTTTGCATTGGGAGAGGTCTAATGCAGCCTCTTTGTTCGTTCAAGGAGCGTGTTCCTTCTCGAGGCTACTCTGTTGGCCTTCCTCTGCTCGTCTCGTCTTCCGATCCCACGCCGCTTATCTGCTCGAGGCGACGTACTGTGTGGCGGCTCATTTCATCCTCTCCTCCCCCACCAACTCAGAAGTGTGAATCGAGATGGATTAGGGCTGAGAGAAGAGGTCGAGGACGGCAGAGCGAACCCACTTCCCACTCTACGCCGCCGAGCAGCCCTTCTGCCACGCCGCCGGGGCCGGCGAAGAGAGGTACGCGGCGTGACGGGGTGCGAATCTTGGGCTTCTTTTGTCCGTCTTTCCCGCCTGTTAGTTTGCTGATCTTGCTCATTCGGATTCGGTGTCCTGTCCACCACCTCTGCAGCCTCGGGGCAGGACACCTGTTCGACGAAATGGCGGAGGGACTCTGCAACACGAGTTGCAAGAAAGCAGTCGTGGCTGCCGGCGAGGACCGTTTGAGCGCGCTCCCGGAAGACGTGATCCGGCTGGTGCTGTCCTTCCTGTCCTCCTGTGAAGCGGTGCGGACGTGCGTGCTCGCCGCTCGCTGGCGCAACCTCTGGAAGTCCGTGCCGTCCCTTTGTATCAGCAGCTGCTGCGGCGCTGATGATTTCATTGACGGCCTGCTTCGCTACCGTGACTGTGATGCAGCTCTGCATGAGTGTGTGATCCTCGTTGAAGCCGATTGCTCGGACGAGTTCCACCGAAAAGCCGATGGGTGGCTCCGTTATGTGGTATCGCACAAAGTGAGGGTTCTTCTATTCGACATGCTAAATCATGATTGTGGTTTGCCGCTGTCAGCTGGGCCTCTCGTCTCCGAGCACTTGACAAGGTTAGATCTTTGCCGTGTTGGGTCCAAGGACTTCCCTCTAGATGTTTCGGGCTGTCAATCACTCGAGGAGTTGGAGATCCGCCAAAGTGCAGTCAACATCGGGAGCACTGGGACCCGCTTCCCGAAATCTTTGCGACTTCTAAGAATCAGAGATGTAGATTTTCTGCCCAAGGATACGAGACCTTACATTTCTGCACCAGGTCTGCTTACCTTGGAACTAGTTGATTGTTTGGGGCCGACTCCGTTCCTGAGCATGCCATCATTGGTAATGGCATTAATCGGGGTTGGACATGATTGCCAGCGTTCTTATTACTGCATGGCCTGTCGTGGTATGTCATGTGCGGAGTGCTATGGTATAGATGTTTGTGTGCTTCTCAAAGGTTTGTCAAGTGCTGTGAATTTGGAGCTGATAAGTCTTAGCTCTATGGTACGTTTGCTCTCTTTTTTCAGTGGATATGCTTGCTGTTTTGCTGACCCCCTTTTGTTGTTTGCTGATATTCACCTTTACACCCGTGTATCTGTTAAATATGATTCAGATCAATTTAGGAGCCATTTCAACTTATGCAACCCTTAAAATTGTGTGGCCTAATTAAATACTCCCTCCGTCCCATAATATAAGACGTTTTTTGCGGACGTGAATTTTTGAGACATGCAGCCACGCGCTGCCGTAATCTAGTCCATCCACCCGCGCGTCGCGATGCCTACTTATTATAGGCGATTCGCAAATACTTGACAGGTTAATTACCAGCTTCAAGAATACATCGTGTTATACGCCATGCCGTGTGGCCCAGGGCGTCATTTACATTCGTATGAATACACGAGCCACGTGCGCGTCCTCGGCGATGGAAAAGGCCATTGCGTTGATGACACATTAATGGTTTGCTAGGTTCTTTGATGTTTTGCATGGCAGCTGGGTGTATTGATTCCCATTGCATGTCGACTGGCCGAGCATTATTGCAGGTGGGATCAATGCCCTCCCTGCCTCTGGTCGTTACGTAGTTTTGTAATTAATTTTGCACTGTCTCACGCGATTAGCCGGAGTTAATGCTTCATGCTCACAAACGATGGACATGTATTATTGATAGGGCAGCCTGCTGCGTGCGTATGACGCAGCTGGGACTTGGAGATAGATGCAGTACATGGAGATGAAGGGAAGAAAAAATTACATAAGGGTACTAGAGCGAATCCATCGCCCGTTGTGTACATAGAGGAACTACAACAAATCCATCTCGCGGGGTTTTTATGGGACAAGATCAAATCCATCACACGAGGGGTCGCTTCAGAATTTGTGCATGCAGATCATGGCCATTACCAGCGTGTTCGCAACACCCAATATGAAAAGGTTCTTCAGGAGGTGTGGAGATAAGCTGGGACTTGGATGAGCACATTGTGGTGGCCTGCGGCACGCTGTGAGAAATGAACAAGGAGAACTGATGAAGAAGGGTTGGGCAGCATGAGCATTTCCAAGCAAGCGGGATGTTTTCTATGTTAGGTGACTCCATCTAGCACTCAAGTACTGTATACACTTGTTCTTCCGCTTTCAAAGTTTGCATCCTCATTTGCGTTAGTTGGACAGAGTGCAAACGATGTATGGAACAGTAGATGATGAACTTACTACACCATGGCAATCACAGCTGTAGAAATGCCTCCCCGGGTTTACTACTGCCTGAAATGAACCGGACCACATGCCCGACTTTGCACTCAGGGCAACGGATGAGAGAGAGCAAGGCGACCTGGTTGGAGATGACATGAGATGAATGTGGTGGAGAGCTTCCCTGGGACATGTATGAACACACGGTTCTGACCTGCAATGGGAGGATGGTTGCAAGAGAGAGCGAGAACGAGCACCGAGCAGAATGGTTGGACAGCCGAAGCAACAAGGCCGAATGGATTAAAGAGACGAAGGGGAGCGTGGTGCAGGTAGTTGTTGCAACAAATGAGTGATCAATGCGTCTGGTTTCTTTGCATGCAACAGACCTGACCTGTCAGGCAAAATACGAAAGCTATACATGTTGGATATGGGGTAGAGAAATGAATATACATGCTCACGGTATAATATATGCACGAATCACGTGGGAATGGGCGGGCGGGATACCGACCTCGCTTGGCACCATGTCCACTCGTGACTTATCGGTTTTTTGCAAGCTAACATAGCTTACAAAAAGTCTTATATTGTGGGACGGAGGGTAATACTTTTTCCCGCTGTCTTTGCTTGTGCTTGCTTACTCGGAAAAGAAACTGTCTAGAAAGCTTGTATTAAGCTCAGTATTATTAAATCATGTAATTGAAGTTAGAGCTTCAATTGTCCTTTAATTCTTCATTGTGTCCAGATCTTCAGAAGGGAGATAAAATGGTGCCCTATATTTAGCAACCTCAAAACATTGTTGCTCGGTGAGTGGTTTATGACTGCTAACTTCAGTGGACTAGTTTGCTTTCTCCAGCATTCACCAGTTCTAGAGATGCTTAAGCTTCGACTTAGTATTTTTTCTGAGGTATTCTTTTTTTCTATGTATGATATCTTAATATTTGAAATTGCCATGTACTGTTGATTGATTTCATTAAATTGTTTTGTTTTCAACAGAAAATTGAAACGAGTGAAGTCTACAAGCCAAAGAAACAATTCTTGGTGTCAAAGCATCTCAAGGCAGTCGAAATCATATGTTGCGAGAGAGTTGGAAAGATTGACCAGATATTAAACGTCCTTGCTTACCATGGAGTAAAACCAGAACTAATTAACATTGAAAGGAAGCCCTCTATTCGCTGTAAGGCTATTACCACTTTTTACTGTTATATAATGTATATATATTCTGCGTGCATGACAGTTGGGAAAGTATATTATTGTTCTATTCATTTAAATTGCAAATGTTTCTTTTTGCAGATAAAGTAAAACACAAACTAATACTGAAATTTGGTAAACTGAACATTCAGCCATTTGTTGTGTTTGGAAATGAAAAAAAAATCCACCGAACTTGCTTGAATGAAAAATTTAAACTTAGGCCAAAGCAGAATTACATGTACTGTTTTTACATATTTTGGCTTGTCAATGCCACTATGTACCATAAAATACCCTGCATCCGCATCTTGGTCGACCATTAGAATGCTCATGATCAATACCTAACAGCAAACATGGCGACTGCATCTGATGACGCAGCAACTACAGGTCTACAGCTGCAAGATGTGGTTGGTGGCTGTAACTGCATGCCTATGTTATTAAGTAGGATGATAATGCTTGATTAATGAAAACCAATGGGTTAACTAAATGCATGAATACTCTAATGAGGGTTTGAAACTTTGTCAAATGATAAGTTAGAACAACTTCTGATTGGTTTCATGTTAATAACACATCCTTCCAGCATTATCATAAGTAGATCAAGTCGTATGTAGCTTCAATGATCCAAGTTAATTTCTTATACAGTTTTTCCTGCACTTGAATGCCCACTTGCTAATTGGCTGTATCATACCATTTCCTATTTGCCTGGACTTTGATGTGCTAATTGTGTCGTCTGTTGTTTCCACAGGCTTCAGTTGTAACAGCTGGTAGTCTTTCCGAGTTTGGACTGTGTACTATAGCTTCTCAGTTCAGACTCCCATGTCCCTGGATCTTTCAACATAAGGTTCCTGCATTTTGTCATCCAAGGTCGTGCGCCGCCCTGCCCGTGCTCCATTCACATGAAGCAAGAACTCCTGCCGAGCTATTGTTATGTGGCTCGCCTGGATTCAGTTGGAAAGGCTTAAATGCCATTGCAGTCCTGCTGCACTTTTGCCCGTTTCCTGAACTCAATGTCAGCCTGAACTGATTTCCTTGCTAAGAGTCTATGTTCCAACTGAATGCTTCTAGTAGTACTACAACTTATGCAATATATAATATGTTCTGCATCCAGTTCTATCTAGTAAACTTAGTACTCCAACTTATGCAACATATAATAATGTTCTGTATCCAGTTCTATCTAGTAAACTTTCTCAAAGCCTGAGATTATGTTCTAGTGATATGTGGCGGTTGTTTCAGTTCCCTGCATATGTTCTATCCTGTTGGTTGTGTTTGGGTGCCTAATTAGATGGTTGTATACATAGGCTAGGAATGTGAGTTATCCACAGTTGACCATTATCTCCAAGCAACACAAAACTGGATAAAACATCTCTCTGAAGCAGCACAATGGTTGTGGAGGAGCAACTCCACCTTGCTGGTACAATGTGTACAGCACAAGTGTTGAAGGAACAGCTTCAACGTGCTGCACTAGATATCGCTCTAGAGACGAATGTAGGCTAATAGGGAAGCAAGAGTTCAATCCAGAACTCCTAGGGCACAAGATCTACTCCAAGATCTTAGATAAGAACAACAAGTTCTATTATAGGTAGGGGTACATAGTCTTGGTACAAAGTAGGGGTGAGGACCTCTATTTATAGGGCTTTGGGAAGCCTTCACATACTTTTACTTATAGTTGGAATACTCTAGAAAACATTATGTAAGTTTCATCATTCTATTCATAGCTACTCACAACTAGAAGACTCTAGAAAATAGTAGGTAGGATAGAAAAGAAAAGGAAAGAAATACTACACTAGAGTGGAAGTATCGAGAAGTAGCCAAACAGATCTGGCATGTGTTTTCTTTCTTCTCATCTAGTGTTCCTCATCATTCTCCCCTGGTTGTTTGGAACTCACCCTCGAGTTATCTTCATAGAGCGCTTCTTCTGGATGGTAGAGAGAGTCAAGTCCGCAACATTGAAAGTGTTGGAGATACCCATGTCACTTGGAAGATCTATCACATAAGCATTATCATTTATCTTCCTCATGATAGAGAAGGGCCAATACCTTCGCTGCCTAAGTTTCCCTTTAACACCTAAAGCCAGCCTCTCTTTTCAGAGGTAGACCATCACCTTATCACCGACTTGGAATGATTTTGGCCTCTTTTTGCAATCAGCAAGTTGTTTATATTCCTGATTTTGTGCTTCCAAAGCACCGCGAATCTCTTCAAATAACTCGGTGTAATTATCAGCAAAGGACAATGCTAATTTTGAGTTTCCTTTTGATGGCAGCTTCACCAGGTCCACCACATGTGTTGGAACTTTAGTGTAGGCAATGGAAAAAGGGCTCCTTCCTGAGGATCTATGCTTGGAGTTATTGTAGGAGAACTCTGCAAGAGATAAAGCCAGATCCCGTTGCCCCTTTCTTTCTCCACAAATGCAATGGATCAGATTACCCAAAATCTTGTTCACCAATTCCGTTTGTCCATCTGTTTGTGGATGAGTAGTGCTAGAAAATTTCAATTCAATGCCGAATTGCTTTCACAAAGTGAGCCAAAATGCAGCAAGAAACTTGCTATCATGATCTGAGACGATGGACCTTGGAACTCCATGAAGTCTGACCACTTCTCGAAAGAATAGGTTTGCCACATGATGAGCATCCGTTGTCTTGCGGCATGGAATGAAATGAGCCATCTTAGAGAATCTGTCCACGACCACAAACACAACATCACTCCCTCATCTTGTTCTTGGCAAGCCCAAGACGAAGTCCATAGAGATGTCCTCCCATGGAGCGACAGGAACATGCAAAGGCATGTATAACCCTGTGTTCTGGACTTGGCCTTTGTAGGTCTGACATACGGGGCATCGTTGAACGAACTTTCTAGCATCTCTCTTTAGTTGTGGCCAAAAGTGGCGAGCTTCCAGGTTAGCGATAGTCTTGTCCCGTCCAACATGGCCACTAAGGTCACTTGAATGGAGCTCTCTAACCAGCTTGTCACGTAGAGAACTTCCTGGAATGCACAAACGATCATCTTTGAAGAGATATCCATCTTGCATCAAATAGTCATCACCTAATGGTTGGCCCCTTGCGTGCTTTACCCAAACATGGCCAAAGTCTTCGTCACCCTCATACAACTCCTTTATTTGATCCATGCCCGGAAGTTCGGCTTCAAAAGAAGTCAAGAGGCATCCACGACAGCATCGGCCACTCTGTTAGTTATTCCAGATTTATGCACGATGAGATAGTTAAACCTCTCCAGATATGCTGCCCACCTTGCTAGCATGTGGTCAACATGCTTTTGGTTTCTAAAATGCTTCAAGGATTGATGGTCGCTATAAACAATGAGCTCTTTAGGTAGCAAATAGATTTGCCATGTTTTCAATGAACTGAAAACATCATATAATTCTTGCTGATAGGTACTCCATTTCTGTCTAGCTTCACTTAACTTCTCACTAAAGAAAGCAATGGGCTTCCTTTCTTGAGATAGGACAACTCCAATGCCTACTCCACTTGCATCACACTCCAACTCAAAAGTCTTGTTGAAATCAGGTAGCACCAAGACAGGAGCTTGTGATAGCTTTTGTTTAATCTCGTTGAAACTAGCTTCAGCTGCTTCTATCCATTGGAACTTTCCTTTCTTCAAACACGCGGTAATTGGTGCCATGACACTGCTTAAATTCTTCACAAATCACATATAGAAAGTTGCAAGGCCATTAAAGCTTCTTACCTTAGAAGTGGTCTTCGAAGTTGGCCATTCTCGGATTGCTTCAACCTTAGAATCATCAACACGAATGCTGTCACATGTTATGACGAATCCTAGGGAAAGAAGTTGTGTTTGCAAGGAAACACATTTCTTCAAGTTGAGTAGAGCTCATTTTCCCTTAGTACTTCTAGCACCTTCCGATTGTGATCAAAGTGTTCATCCTCATCCTTGCTATAGATCAAGATGTCATCGAAATAGACCACAACAAAGTGGGATAAGAAGGGTTGAAGGACTTGATTCATTAAGTGCATAAAGGTACTCGGTGCATTTGAGAGTCCAAATGGCATGACTAGCCATTCAAACAACCCTTCCTTTGTCTTGAAGGCGGTTTTCCATTCATCCTCGGGTCTTATACGGATTTGATGATATCCACTTCTTAAATCTAGCTTTGTGAACACTCTTGCTCCACTAAGCTGATCCAACATATCATCCAGACGGGGAATAGGGAATCTATACCTTACGGTGACCTTGTTAACGGCTCTACTGTCCGTACACATGCGCCAAGATCCATCCTTCTTAGGCGCGAGCAGGGCCGGTACATCACATGGGCTAATACTTTCTCGAATGTGCCCCTTTTGCAGCAATTCCTCCACTTTCTCCTTCAATATATCACGCTCTTATGGGCTCATTCGATAGTGTGGAAGATTAGGAAGACTTATTCCAGGAATTAAGTCAATTCAATGTTGAATTCCTCTCATCGGTGGCAAGCCATGTGGCTCCCCAAGTATGTTATGAAATTCTGCCAATAAACCACGCACCTTTGCTGGAATTTCAACAGTCAGGTGCTCTTCTCCCTTTACAACAAGTGCAGCACACAAACCTGCCTCCTTCAAGTCTTCCATAAACTCATGAGAGGTATGGGAGATAGTTAACATAGTTTTCCCCTCCTCCTTAGAGGTATTACCTTCGGTTTTGTTTGGTAAGATAATGATCTTTCTCTTGTTCCAAATGAAAGAGTAAGAATTTTCCTTGCCCTTGTGTGTAGTATCCACATCAAATTGCCAAGGACTCCCAAGAAGAACATGGCTGACATCCATGTCAACCACATCACACAACACATTTGAGCGGTAATGCTTACCCAAAGAAAACGGCAGGTTGCACTGTTTGGTGATCCTCATATTCACTCCTTTCTTGATCCATCCAATAGTGTAGGGATTTGGATGATCATGGGTTTCAAGCTTTAAATGGTCCACCAACTTCTGGGAGATAAGATTCTCGCAGCTGCAACTATCAATCACTAGTTTGCATACCTTGCCATTCACCGTACATTTGGTCTCAAATATTTTCTTTCGTTGTGTGTCATCGGGTTGTGGTGTGGAACATAGGAGACGCTGGATCACACATACCACCTCTTCACCTTCTTCTTGACAAACCTCTTGTCCGTCTACATCTTTAGATTCGTATTCTTCCTCATCGCCTTCACCATCATGGATAGTCGTGTTAACAAATTTTCTTAGTGGGCAACTGCTGGATATGTGTCCCTCTTTACCACATTTATAGCACTTTGGGCCTTCATTTGCCTTACCCTTGCCTCTAGTTTGCTTTGGGATGGGCTGTTTTGTCTCTGGTGGAGTGGTCTTTTCTTCCACTCTATTAGGTTGGCTCCTAGATGAGCCTTCGGTATGAGGATATGGAGGGTATGGAGCCTTAGTTGTCTTTCTCATCCTCACAAACTTCTCGGCCTTTAAGGCTAGAGCTTGTGCTTGATCAAGGGGCCAGATCTGTTGCATCATCAATCGATCTTGAATAGCATCATTGAGACCATTGATGTACCTTGCAATTTGTTGCTCTTCAGTTTCAGCAAGGTTGCACCTCACTTGTAGCCTTAGAAACTCCTCCATGTAACCTGAAACAGTCCTATTTCCTTGAGCACAATTTTGAAATTGGATAAATATGATCTGGTCATAATCAGCGGGCAAAAATCTCCCTTTCAAGAGGCCTTTCATTTGTCGCCAAGTTCTAACATGAGGTTCTCCTCTCAGCCTGTGCTCCTTTTGAACGTGATGCCACCATGCACCGGCTCCTCCTTTCATCTTGTATGCGATCAAAGGAACTCTAGGATCTTCCGGAACCTCCATGACCTCAAATAAAGTCTCCACTTCATATAACCAATCCAGGCACCCTTCAATGTCAACATTTCCATTAAAACTTGGGATCTCAACTTTCACCTTGTCGGTATCTCTTGCATATGTAGGGTTGGGTGCTCTCTGATATGCGTAGAGATTTGGTTCTTCAAGGGCATCATCATATTCTTCACCTTCAGAAGCTTCAACATAAATTGGCCTTCTTGAAGCACGTTGAACAACATGTTGTTGTGGCGGTCTTGCTCCAAGATTACCTCTCCTTCTTCCTTGATGAACATATTCCTCTTCTTTAGATGAAACTCCTTCATTGGTAGCAGGGGGACACCCTTTCTTATCATCTCAACCAGCTGGTCAAATCTCCTATTAAGATCTTCATGCAACTCTTTGATTTGTTGTTCAGCAGCATCCATCCTCTTCTCCAATTGCTCCATTGCTTGCTGCAACTTGCTCTCGAAAAGGAGAACAAGAACGATTATGGGTCAACGAGGCTCTGATACCACCTGAAGCAGCACAAAGGTTGTGGAGGAGCAACTCCACCTTACTGGTACAATGTGTACAACACAAGTGTTGAAGGAACAACTTCAACGTGCTGTGCTAGATATCGCTCTAGAGACGAATTTAGGCTGATAGGGCAGCAAGAGTTCAATCCAGAACTCCTAGGGCACAAGATCTACTCCAAGATCTTAGATAAGAACAACAAGTTCTATTATAGGTAGGGGTACATAGTCTTGGTACAAAGTAGGGGTGAGGACCTCTATTTATAGGGCTTTGGGAAGCCTTCAGATACTTCTACTTATAGCTGGAATACTCTAGAAAACATTATGTAAGTTTCACCATTCTACTTATAGCTACTCACAACTAGAAGACTCTAAAAAACAGTAGGTAGGATAGAAAAGAAAAGGAAAAAAATGCTACACTAGAGTGGAAGTATCTAGAAGTAGCTAAACAGATCTGGCATGTGTTTTCTTTCTTCTCATCTAATGTTCCTCATCATCTATAGCCATGAAAGCTTGCACCAGGAGATTGAATATTTGTGGAATAGAATTTGTGTAGTTCATGTTTGGAAGTGAATCCTAAAGCCAGCTACATGTATAGACGTGTTCCAAATATCCCCGGATGCTTCCATGGTACACAACTTCCGGGTTTAAATTGAAATCTCTTGTATTTGCTTCCAATATTCAAATACGTGTGCATTAACCTCTTTTTGAACGGAATATGGGTCTGATTGTATTGCGAGGAATTTGCTTGTAAAAGCTGATCTGAAATAGTTGGGAATTTGCTTGTAAAAGCTGATCTGAAATAGTTGACCTCGGCTTGGGATAATCCTAGATGCTCTATGAAAATTTCAAGGTCTGCAATTGGGACGGGACTGCCCACTAGGGATGCAGGCAGGCATCCCGCATGAGCCTTCCCATACCCATCTCAGATTTTGGTTGAATACGAGGGGTACCGGTCAGTTCGGACATATAGGGCCGACTTAAGGCGCCTGGCTGGGCTGGGATTTTTTGGCCGCGATTCTGTGTTGAGCCAGTGATCACACAGTCTGCCCACGCATATAAGGGAGACTTAGGGAGCACGACTGTAGATGCTCTAAGGGCTGCTCACACCCGTTTACATTCCTAATTTCTAGGATATTTGAATACAATCAGAATCAAACACTTTTTTTAATGAACAAATCAAATCTATTTATATTTAACAAATACAAAGGTTTTTTTTGTTGAGAACGCATGCACAAACCCTCAAATTTTTTAATGAATGCACGCATAAACCTTTAAAAAGGGGTTTAGATTTTTATTTAGCAAATAAAAACTTTTTCTGTCCATCTACAATGTTGTGTTAGGGCATCTCCAATTTCCGCAGATTGGTCTTAATTAGTTTGCGGACATTGATGCGGGAGTCAACCATCCATCTAACCCTGTCCCCTAAACGTCTGACCCTGTTTTTTTTTTATAAAACGCAACACTTAAAGTATTTATGCATAAATAACATGCAAGTATCCCTTAGTATAATAATAATTCAAATGTAAATATTATATCCGAGATAAGCGGATGATCAACAAGTTTTCCAAATTTATTGATTCCAATACAATGATGCTCGAGTCAGAATCGGCACATATCGTCTCACACATGCTATCCTGTGAGCTTCAATGTTGATTGTTGATATGGACAGTGTGCATAGTGAGAAATAGGTAGCAGTGGGGATGAACTTCTTAAGAATGTCAGATGTGAGCTATTCCACTAAAACTGCATATCCCGTTTAATGATTATGTGATATCCCACTTAACATATGCGTCAGTTATGTGGCGGACGCGGACTGCCCGCTTAGCGTCCCACTTAATCTGACTTGAAACGATAGAATATTTTTGTTGGGAGAAAATAAAACACAACATATTTTTTGCCTACCAAACAAGAATGGAAAAGAATTGTGCATTTTTTAATTAAAAAAAAGGAAAAGAAAAACAAGACTTGTGCTAGCAAAAGTTGGGTTGGATACTTGGAGTGTTGGACAGTGCAACCACCCCTCACGCGCCCAGCACGTGCCCCCACCCCGGACCCCAAAATTCCCCAATCCGCCCAGCCCAGCCCCCGGTCTCCGCAGCTTCTCCGTACCCGCACCGCCAAATCCTCCTCGAATTCCGCCGATCCGGTCGGCCCCTCGTCGGAACCGTCCGCCTCGGATCCCCGCCGCCGGTGGTCGCCCGCGAGGCGAGGCGAATCGGCGGTCCGTCACCCGCCCCCCGCGCCGTCGCCGGCTCTACCAAGGTAATCTCTTTAGCTCCGTACGGGGCTGATTCAGGGGCCCGTTCGTGCAGATCGATCGGTAGTTTCACTGAATTAGCGGGGAATTTCATCAGAATCTTGCCGTCTTCGTTCGAGATTTCCGTTTTCCACGCCAGATTCTCCCGTGGACCGTGGAAAGGCGCGGTCTTCGCCGCTGATCTGCTCGCCTGCCTGCCCGATCTGATCAACTTAGATGCCGTATCGTGTGGCGATTAGATTGTTCTTCCAGCCCCCCCTGACCAGCATGGTTTAGACTCCACGGGCGCCAATTGCCAGATCAACTTCGGCTTCTAACCGCCAATCTAGAGGACTTGGGTTCATCTGTCGTTGTTAAGGAATGATGATGCGTATGTTCTTGTATTGATATGCAAGTAAACAGCATGACAAGCTTATGATGCCGTTTGCATGACAAATCTGTGTGCTAATCCATGGAGCTTTCGTTCTGATCTAATCGGTGCCGCTAGATTTACAAACGGGCAACGTTTGTAACCTTGTAGGGATATAATCCAGCCTATACCACGGTAGCCATGAGCCATTTCAGGAATTTTTCATTGGGATGCAAGTGGTATCATGTATCCTAATACTACATGTTAGTGTTGTTTTTTTTCTGCGGCCAGTAGAGCACTAATAGGAGTGTTTTGTGGGACAAGCACACTGCCGCTTACATCCCCAATTTTCCACTTTGGACAAGAAGTTTGCACTTTTAACTTGTGTTGTAGCAAATGCTGAATTTGGTTGTTCAGTGCACAGAACGGCCACTTTGTTCAGTGGTGTTCACTTTGCTGCTAAGTTTGGCCGTTTACTAGTGCATCAGATTATCTATGTTACTGTGTGCCACGTTTTTAATTGGATGAAGCCGGACTGCAAAAATACTCTGTATAGTTCTGTTCCGTATGCTATTGAACTGTATGATGCTTTCGTTTTTCTGAGTTATTTTCTGCGACGGATCATCATCCATGTTTTTACTACAGGTTTACTTGATTTGCCTATATATTCCTTGGGTTACTGAGAAGTTTCTTCTTTTCTTGATACAGGAGAATATCCTTATGAGTTGGTTGGCTGTGAATTCATATAAATTCTGGTACTGTGAAAATGGGTCAAAAGGTGGCAGAAAGTTCGTGACGAGATTAACCATATAGACGATTGAGGCCTGAGTGGATTTAGGTATTCTGTTGTGACAGCTTAAGTGGCTTTTCAACTTAAAGAAGTTGCTGTTGCATTAGGCTATGCTCTTTACAGGCATGCAACTCTAGAATCTTAAGTTTGCTTAATTTGGATTAGTACAGGAAGATTAGATACAGTGAAAAGGGAGCACAGTCGTGATGGACAGAGCTGGAGGCAACCAAGCAGGCCAAGTGTCGAAGAAAGGAAAGAAGAAGCACGCGAAAGACGAGTCGGATCGGCAGAAGCAGGCTGAGAAGAAGAGGCGCCGGCTGGAGAAAGCGCTCGCAAACTCTGCAGCCATCATCTCGGAGCTGGAGAAGAAGCGGCAGCAGAAACAGGAAGAGCAGAGGAGGCTGGACGATGAAGGGGCCGCGATAGCTGAGGCGGTTGCCCTTCATGTCCTCATAGGCGAAGACTGCGATGAACCCCGCCAGATAATGTGGAACGGCCATAGAGGCCGTGGCCATCGTGACGATTTCGTGGATCACGAACCGGCTCCAGGCGTGCAAGGAGCAGGAGTAGATGCCTATCCATATGGAAGCCAGTCACCGCTGGCACGGGCCTCTCGTTCCCACATGCCCCAGTGGAGGCTCACCGACTGTGGCATGTCCGGGCCGTTCTCATTCTCATCGTGGGAGCGAATGGGCGATTTTGAGGGGCTATACTGCGAAGGGACACCCTGTCAGACAGACCAAGATACTTACTGCCATGGCCTCGTGGCAGCAACCCAGGCCGTCTCGCCATTCGGATACGGTTCGGGGGATCCATTCCCTGCACATGGAACAGAGGGGGCTTCCTCCATCAACATCATGCTGGGCGGCACCAGCAACAGCCTGAACATCTATAGAAGACAATTCTAGATCATAGTTACTTTCTTTTTACACCAAAGGTCGATCTTTTCATTTGCTGTGATACTTAGCTTTGCATCGAGAAACCAAAAGTGGATATAGGATATATAGGAGCCGTCTTACTGTCGAGTCGAAGAAGAAGCGGTGTGTATTTGGCGTCAGTTACAGACAGTGGGTTTTTTGTGATGAATTATTAAATATATGTTTTTGCTTTTACCAGAGGCTGCTTGATGTGTATGTGTAGCTCAATTTGTTGCTGCATGCCCCAGCCCCAGTGTGTTTGCACCAGATGGAGATGAGATTTGGTTGTGGTAGTGCTGGTCGGTCACAATTTGTTCTGGGTTTGGCTGGTCGCCACCTCAGTCTGTGGTGGTATTATTATTGTTGTTGTTCTTTTTGCAGTGTGAGATTTGAATGGTGTGAGTGTGTGTGTGGTACCAGTTGATCTCTTTTTGCCCACCTTTTCTGTGGATTAGCCCATTGTGGATTGGATTGGATGGGGTCTCCCCAAACTTGGCACCACCATTGCTGTCATGAGCATGCATGCATGAAAAGTAAGTTGTGTCGCGCGTGTGTAAGGACGAGCTGGAGTTGCATGCCTATCCGATTCTTAGAGCATCTCCAACAGGCGCGGCAAAAGGCGCGCGCGGTAAAATCGTGATTTAGCGCGCGCCGGCTGATTTCGCGCGCTCCAGCGGTGGCGGGAAATTACCGCGCGCGGGAGAAAGCGGCACGCGGCGCGTCAAAACTACCGCGCCGCTTACCGCGCGCCTATAAATTGCCGCGCCCGCAACGCGCACCGCACACAGCCACGCGCCCTTCCCTCGCAAGCTCGCCGCTCGCCGTTTCGCAGCTTTTTCGCGCCACCACCGCGCCACCATGCCGCCGCGCCGCCGGGGTGCTTCGGGCTATCGCGGCGTCCGCGCGCGCCCCAACGGCTGGTTCTCAGCCGAGATACGGTCCGGCGACGTGCGGCTCGGCCTCGGCCCGCGCATACGACGCGGCGGCGTGGCACTTGGACAGGCCCCGGTCGCAGATGAACTTCCGGGACGACTTCACGCGCGAGCAGGCGCAGCGCGTCGCCCCTCCGCCGCGTCTCATCACCGACATGGACCGTGCCGACCACGCTCGGCGGCAGCGCCGCCTCCTCGTCGCCGAGGAGGACGAGCGAGCCATGGCGGAGTGGCGCCGTCGCCACCCGGAGGACGTCGCCGACGAGCACGCCTACTGGGCAGAGAGGACGGCAAGGCGCCGTGCGGAGCGGGCTGACCGGCGTGCGCGGAAGGCATTGGCGAACGCTCAGTGCGATATTGTTTCAGCAGGTGGGAGGTCGTTCTTCATGCGGGACGATGACCGTTGGGATGACATATGGCTCTCAACCTCGGACGACACCGACGAGGATGATGATGGTGATGATGATGGTAGCGACTTGGAGTAGCTTTTATCTATGCCGTAGTAGTGCCTATCTACCTATATATGTCATAGTAGTGCCTATCTATCTATGTATGTCGAACTATCTATCTATGTATGTTGAACTATCTATCTATCTATATGCATCGTTTTTTTATCTATGAAAAAAATGTTCGCGCGTTGTATTTTATCGCGCCTACTGGAGCTGCGCGCGCGCGCGGCTTTACAGCGCGGCTGCTGGAGCAAACGCCGCGCGCCGCGCCAAACCAGGCGTTCGGCGCGCGCCAAATCAGTTTTTGCGCGCGGCGCTATAGCGCGGCTGTTGGAGATGCTCTTATTGAGCATTATAAGTAGGCCATCCATGTGTTTGCCATTGCTGAATTTTGTTTGATTTCTGAATTTTGTGTTGATTTGGAGAAGTGTTCGCCTTGTCTGCTCGATGTTCTGAAATTTGTTTGTCTTTTTGGTTTTGGTTCTGCTGTACGCTTGTGATGTTAATGTGTAGTGCAAGTTATGTTTTTGCTGCGTACTCCCTCCGAATTTGAACTGAAACCACGAAATTTATTTTGTATTGGAGGGAGTACTACATTGTGAACTACAATGTTTTTTTCGAAAGCATGCAAATTGCAGGTCTTAGCTTTATAGAAGGCCGAGGGTAAATTGCAAGAAAGACCGACAAGCTCCCACCATAACCAGGTGACAAGCAAATCCACTCCAACTCGAACGCGCACAAAACAACCACAACGGCATAAGAGCCTATCACCAACAAAGCCACGTCTCAACTAACGCTGGTATCTTCGAAGAGCAACAACTCCAAAGAGCTCTCCTTGTTGATGCACCAACCGCCTAGTGGTGCAGGTAGACAACATCTACTTGGGGGGGGGGGGGGGGGGGGGGTGCAAACGTAAAATAGAACTGTTTGTGGGGCCAAAAGCTAAAAAGGTTCTCATCTAACCCCTCATAATTTTTTCCTTAGGAACTTACATAGCTCCGCCGTTGCTTGAGCGCCTAGAAGAGTTCGCAAGTGGGTGGCGGGACTCGGACAACCCCAAGAAAGCCATTTTCTTGGACTCACCTGTCATGGCGTACATAGTGTCCTTGAATCATAATCGAGAACAGCAGCGACCATCAAAGGAATGCAAAATACAACCACCAAGCCATGTCTCCGCAAACAATGCTTCCAACAAAGGAACGATGTTGAGGAGGACGCCATCGACGATCTAGAACCAAAGCTAGGATTTCGCCCTGAGACAACAAACCATGTGAGTGAGAGCGAGGTGTCGACCCAGCACATTGACACCTCCAAGAAGGAAACGATACCCCCAGCCATCGTCGCCGGTAGCACCGTCTGGAGACGTGCCGGACTTTCATCCATATCGTCACATACCTACATCCTTGCCCACCGAAAAGGGCAACACCGCCAATGTTTGTTCACTTTAATGTCGTCGCTGCTGCAGCACCACATTGTTGAAGCCGTGTTGACTTGTCCCTCCAATACCACCAACACGTCGAGCCCATGGAGCTACCTGCGCCACCACAACCCATCAACCGCCGAGCCTCGGTGACACCACGTTAGCAGCTATGGCATGTGCCGACGAGGCAACACCACACCCGTAGACAACCACGTGGCGTGTTCCTCCAGCCAACCTAGATCCAGATCGGGTGGAGCGAGAGCTCCCAGTCGCTGTTGTAGTCAATGGCGGAGCCAGGAATTTCCTCCTTGGTATTCACTTGTGCAATGCAATAGTAATATGACAACAAATATACAACAACTTAGCAAGAGTATATCAACAGATCGGCAATTCTTTGGTATTCCGTGGAATGCCCAGGAAGACCCTTGGCGTCGCCACTGGGTGCAGTCGAGGGCTAACCACTGGGCAGAGCTTGTCCCACCACCACCGCCACTGAGCAGCGCCGCCAAGACCGCCTCATCGTTGTCACAGAGAAGGAAGCCACATCCAGGAAGGTCCTACCGTCGCCTTCACTGTCCAGGCTTCGCCTGATAGAGACCCTCGACTGTGGAAGGTGGGGTTTAGGATTCCCTTGTGTTGACACATCAGGGTGGGGCGTGTGGTCGGTTTTCACTGACTAATCTCAATTTTTTGACTGACACAGTGATGTACGGTTAAGTATACTTTCATCTGGAGAATAAGCAAAAGGGTTGGATTAAACTCAATCTATAGGGTGGGTAAATAAACACCTGATAGTTGGATTATATCAATTTTGGTATTGTCATGGAACACTTTTACAACAGCACAGGTATGACTATCTTGATTACTATCTTGATTTTGTCATAAAATCGTCATGGATGTATATGCACAGAAAACGTGACCTACTATGACAAACACGTATCATCATGGAAGTGTATTTTTTTGTAGTGGACACAATATCTTGAGGTGCTTTGGAATGGAGAAAATGGGTTTGAAGTGAAGCATATCAATGGTAGGGGAAGGCGGTACACTGTTGATCTTGAAAAAAATGACATGCTCCTGTGGCTATTTCCAGTTGGTTGGTCTGCCTTGTCACCATGCCATTAGTGCTATCTACAAGTGTAAGAAGAATATTGAAGATTTCATTCATCCTTACTACTCTGTTGAGGTGTTCAAAAAATATATGAGCATTGCTTGCAGCCTATAGAAGGTGCAGAGATGTGGCCTATGTCTGCAAATCCTAGGCCTGTAGCTCCTGAATATGTGAGAATGCCAGGAAGGCCTAAGAAAAATGACAGGAAAAGAGAAGAAACAGAAGCTCCTTAGGGAAAGAAAATGAGCAGGCATGGATCCATAATTAAATGCTCTATGTGTGGAAATCCTAGACACAACAAGACAGGGTGCAAGAAGAACCCTGAGAGAGGCAAGAAGAAGAATGCTCATCTCACCAAGACTAGCAAGAAAAAGAGCACAACTGAGGTATTGCATGCTTTTACATGATTGCACATGATTACTTGGTCATTTTAGTTGATTTTAAATGCTCACACATGATATATTTCCTCACTATTCTCTCTTTTTCTGTCTTCAAATATGCCAGCAAACTGCAACTGCTAGAACCAGTGCTTCTGGCTCTACATCTCAAGCTCGCTCACAACCCGCTGCTAGAACCAGTGCTTGTGGCTCTACATCTCAAGCTCAATCACAAGCAACTGCTAGAACCATTGCTTCCGGCTCTACATCTCAAGTTCCACAAGCCTCTACACCTGGTACCAATGCCAGCAGCTTCAAGCCTCCAAGAAACAGAGCTGCAACTGCCGAAGCTGGATCATCTTCTTTAGTGAGAGGAACTGGAGGTAAGAGAGTAAGAAGAAAGGATGCATCCTCAGTGCCAAGCTACAAATACTTCGCTTGCAGTGGAAACTACTAGTTATGGCTCCAGCTTGCCAGTTCTAGTACTTCTGTTGATGTCGCAATGTTTAAAACATTTTCAATGTAATGGTGCAAACATCTCTTTTGTGAATGCCTGAAAACAATCATGTATCAGGTTTGCTACATGTTGCAAACACTTGTGATGCAAACATGCCCAAGTTTATGTATGGAGTTCATTTGGTATGGATGTTATATCTCCTGGTTTATGTGTTATTTTCTTTGCCAGTTTGATTTGAGTTAGATGGATTCGGTAAACAAATGCCATTAAGAAAGAACTTAAGATAAACTCATTTGCAATGATTTCATAATTCAAACTTTCTGAAAAGATTCAAACCATTTACCACAGACTCAATCTCATTGCATACAAAATACAACTTAACCGATCCATTACACATTAAGCAAGAACTAACTTAACTTGTCCAGTACACATTCAACTAAACCAGACACTCCATTGCAATTAGATTTGGATGCAACTAAACCAAGAACTAACTTAACATCTTGCCTGCAATGAAACCAAGCACAAATATAGTAAAAAGAAACACCACATTATGATATTTGGCCCTAATCCCAGCTATCTCTTCATTCTTCTCTCTCAGTTGCTCTTGCAGAGATAGAACCATGGCATACCTTGTGGCTTGATCCTCACTGGCAGCTACCATTGCAAATTGATCTTCAGATCGAGCAACAGTTGCAGCGCCTTTAAGCCTCCAGACTTCATCACGCAAATCCCCAATCAGCTCACTCCAAAATTTCGGCAAAGGATCATCATGCCACTCCACAAATCCACAACCATCATGCTGTTAAGATGCACAAAAATATTTCCAAAAAAGGAATCATTTCACAGATGAGAAGAAATATGAGAATAATTCAATTACACACAAGAAAAATAGGGCAAAATTGATTCTCACCATAGCATCCACGCAGCAATAGTACCTCCTGCCAGGGTTCTGCCGGCTCCAGGAGATCCATCTTGGCGCCTTCCTCGGAGGGTTGCAGTGGCACATTGGGTTCTCGCGGTGGCGCACCGGCGAGCGCGACTCCTCCCCCCTCCTTCCTGCAGCCCGACGTAATCCGGGAGCGGACGCAGCACTCGACGACCACGACATCCCCCTCTCCGCCGCCACGCTCAGATTTCTCCTGCGCTCCGCTCCGCTCTGATTTCACACCGCGCGGACGAACCCTAGTTTCGTTCCCCACTCGCTCGATACATGCGGGGCGGTGCCATTAAGACTTGGCCTTCGTCGACGATAGCGGGCCCCACCAGTCAGAATCCTGGTTGACCACTGCCACGTCAACGCCTACTAGCATGAAACCGCCCCAATGGTTTGATTTGGACCGGGATCGGATAGATTAGGGGTGCAATCGGCAGGGATTTGGACGTTGGGGTTCATTTCGCCGTATCTCTACCAATTCAGGGTTTAAAATAGACTTTTTTCCTAGATAATTTGGACGCGGAAGCCGCGGTGATCCCTCCGTATCCGAGCGTGCGGAAAGTAGTCGTTTTGAGCACCGCTATCTGTGCTCCTCGTGACCCTCCTCGCTTGCAAAACGTGACCACCGGCGGGGGCGGGGGCGGGCCCACAAGGGTAGCAGTACGCGCGCACTGATGGGCACTACTAGTGACCCGTGAAGTTGAAGCCAAATCGAAGTGCTGCATGCGTCCGTGAGAGTGTCCGTGACGACGACGGACATGCAGCAGTGCAGCACTGCCTTCCTTGGCTCCATGCGCATGCATTGCATGCATCAAGATTAAGATTAGGCCGCGAAAAGCCAAAGATGTTACTAGACGACTCGCTCATCTCGTAGAGGGGAGGGGTAACGCAGCAGGAAACTAGTTAATGTCGGCAATTTATACAAATAAATACTAGCACACTAATGAGAATAAAATATTAAGTAGTAGAAAGATTTTCGTAAAGTGCAATTAGCGCATTGAGATCGTGCCTCCTAACTCAGCGCCACCCCAAGGCACGGCTGGTCTGGGTTGGATCTTCTTCCTCTCCTCCTATCCTATAAATAGAGCGAGAGGTTGATGTTCGTCTCACAACCCAATCCGCCATTCCATTCCCTTCCGCTCCCTCCTCCAAACAACAGAGACAGAGACAGGGACACAGATCTCTGTCTCCACTCTCTCGAGAGAAGGAGGAGCAGCAGGAGCAGCAGCAATGGCGTCGCCGCAGGTGCCACCCCTCCTCCTCCTCCATGTATGTGCTCCTCTCACACCACACACCACCAACCTCGCCTCCCTCTGCTATTCATCCATGGCCGCCCATTCATGGCCTCACTTTCGGTTTCTCCCAGCACCGCTTCCTTTCTTTATGGCTGTCCGGTCCTGCAATGAAAAACTTCACTTTGTATCAGGACAGTTACCAGTGCAGTGCGTTTCTTCCTCGATTTCTGTTTCTTTTTTCCCCCTTGTTATTTCTTCTTCCTCCATCGATCGCTTGGTTAGGATGCATCCTCGTGCGTGCATATTTGTGCATCCTGATGCGCTCTAATGGCCATGACAATACAAGGCTGGAGAAAATGACATCTTTTCTGCTCCACACGCATACAGAAATGCCAATGCTTTCGGATTTTCTGCTCACCAGATATCATACACTAGTACAGACATGTACATGCTTTCAGAATCAATCTTTCCTGGTAGTAGCAGCAATGTTGCCTCATCTCGGCAACTCGAAGCTTGGTTGATTGTATTGTATTTATTCTCCATTTTGTTCATCTCTGGACCGAATCAGCAGCAAAATCTTACTAGCGGATTCATCTTTCCCCAATTGCCTCTCTGCATTCTGTTCCTGTTTTAATTCAACACTGGTCGCACATTTCTGACCGGGCTTCCCTCCTCCCGTGCATTCACTTGCAGATCCTCTGCTTCGCCGTCCTCCTGGCGGCGACGGCGGCGTCGGCGCGCCGCCACGCGCCGCCCCAGGCGGGCGCGGCGGGGCAGAGCACCTACATGGCGCCCAGCTGCCGGGAGCACACGGCGTCGCTGCTGGACTTCGGCGGGGTGGGCGACGGCAACACCTCCAACACGGCGGCGTTCCGCAAGGCGGTGGAGCACATGTCGCAGTACTCGGGCGAGGGAGGCGGCGGCGGCATGCTCTACGTCCCCGCCGGCCGGTGGCTCACCGCGCCCTTCAACCTCACCAGCCACTTCACGCTCTTCCTCCACGCCGACGCCGTCATCCTCGGGACGCAGGACGTCGCGCAGTGGCCGGTCATCGACCCGCTGCCCTCCTACGGTCGCGGCCGGGACCACGCCGGAGGCCGGTACGCGAGCCTCGTCTCCGGCTCCAACCTCACCGACATCGTCATCACGGGCAACAACGGCACCATCGACGGGCAGGGGGCGACGTGGTGGTCCAAGTACAAGTCCGGCAAGCTCAAGTACACGCGCGGCTACCTCATCGAGCTCATGCACACCGACGGCGTCTTCATCTCCAACGTCACGCTGGTGAACTCGCCGGCGTGGAACATCCACCCGGTCTACAGCCGCAACATCGTCGTGTCCGGGGTGACCATCCTGGCGCCCACCAAGTCGCCCAACACGGACGGCATCAACCCGGACTCGTGCTCCCAGGTGCGCATCGAGGACTGCTACGTCGTCTCCGGCGACGACTGCGTGGCCATCAAGAGCGGCTGGGACGAGTACGGCATCGCCGTCGGCATGCCCAGCGAGCACATTGTCGTCCGCCGCCTCACCTGCGTGTCGCCCACCAGCGCGGTGATTGCGCTCGGCAGCGAGATGTCGGGCGGCATCCGGGACGTGCGCGCCGAGGACATCACCGCGGTTGGGACTGAGTCGGCGGTGCGGATCAAGACGGCGGTCGGCCGCGGCGCGTACGTGCGCGACGTGTACGCGCGCCGGATGAGGCTCGACGGCATGAAGCGCGTCTTCTGGATGACCGGCGACTACAAGTCTCACCCCGACGACGGCTACGACAAGACCGCTGTGCCCGTGGTGGAGGACATCAGCTACCAGGACGTGGTGGCCACCGGCGTGTGGAAGGAGGCCGCGAGGATGCAGGGCATCCAGGGCGCCCCGTTCAAGGGGATCTGCATGGCCAACGTCACCGCCGAGATGACCAAGGAGAGGAAGGTGTCGTGGAACTGCGCCGACGTCGAGGGCGTCTCGGCCGGCGTCACCCCGGCGCCATGCGCGCTGCTGCAGGGCACCCACGCCGGCTCCTGCCCGTTCCCCACCGACACGCTCGCCGTCGACCAGATCACCGTGCAACAGTGCTCATACTCCATCGCTTCCCCTGCTGCTTCTTCAGTGGCTGGGGCAGAGTAGCTCAACCACATAGTAGTATCCAGCTTCTTGCTACACCAAGTGATGAGGCTATCGGATCTCTAAGGCCTTCCACTATGTGCTTGGTGCCACATTAGTAAAAGGGCAGCCTTGTACACAGAGATTTGGCATCGACTCTGTTTTAGCACCGGCCACACAGCGTGCAAGATTAGACATCGACTCCAGCTCGGCCCCACGTACACATAAACTAATAATATAGTGGAAGAACGGCGGCGCCCAGAATAGCTCGGGGCTGCTTCACATGACAAAGGACGGGCAGCGCGTTTAGTTTATTCGCTCAACGAATTTGGCATCGGAGCACGAAGAAGCATCGGCGCCCAGAATTTTTTATTTGGCACCTGCTGGGCAATGTAGGGCACCGATGCCAAATGTTCAGAAAGCAAATTTGGCATCGCTTTTGGCCCACATAGTGGAAGGCCTAAGGTGAGAACTGTAACAATAAGGAGCGTGTTGTCAAGTGGCTGCTTTGGTAACTTTAGAAGTAAAAAAAAGTTGTTGTGGGTAATTTACTTACTGTTCCAATGCATACAGAGTTATAAATTTAGAATTGTTACTTTTGTTGTTTGTGTTTATCCCCGGCATTGCAAGGCAGACCGTCAAACCGTTGCTTTGTTGCCTATTATGGGACAAAAAGATCGAAGGTGAACCAGAATACCACAAACCATACCAGAGTCGACCTCACAATCACCACCATACTCACAATTTATATTGAAGAGTCAAAAGATTGAGCAAATAGACTTCTTGTATCAAGCACACAAAAAATACTCACAATTTATATTCGAGAGTCAAAAGAGTAAGCTAATAAACCTCTTATGTGCAGAAAAAAATATAATTCATTATTTATATTCAAGAGTCGCAAGTTATACTCAAGAGTGAAAACTGTAAACAAACAAAACTTCTATGTTTAGCAAAACAAAAACTCACAATTTATATTTAACAATCACAATTTATACTCAAGTCAAAAGAGTAAGTAAATAAACGTCTTACGTGCAACACAAAAAATGAAAATACTCTCATATGCAACAGAAAGAAAAAAGTGATGGTTCGCTGGAGTAGGCTGCGAGGCCCAAGCGGTCGAGGAGTGCAGCGGCCAGTTATCCTTCCACCGTTAGAAGCGGGCAGTTGTCGCTGCTCTGTGAAGCCAGCCTCACGTTGTGGCTGCCACATTATGGACCGTGAGCACACCCAGACCAGGCCCGCAGCGCTACAACAGCGTCCACATCACCATAAAGCCCCACTCGGGTTACAAGCTCACGCAACTAAGCTCGGCGAGTGAAGAGAGTAGAGCTGGCTATTTAAGCTGGTCGAACGCCTCCTCGGTTGGCGAGGTGGGACTAAAGAAGGATGATTGCTGTGCTTCCTGCTTGTGACTGTGAGATGTTCTCAGCGTGGGCTTTTGAAGCTTGGGCATTTGTCGTCTTGGGCTCATGAACGTGGCCACGTGGACAAGGTTTGGGCAGCCCATTCGTGGATTTTAGTGCTAATTAGCGTAGTGAACTTGCTTAGCAGAAATGGATACAGTATACAGTATACAGTGCAGCATGATTAAAGCTCGGACTAAGAAATATTTTACTTGTATAAGAATCCCAAACGCGTATCAATTGGAAAAACAGTATACAGTCTCTATATCATGTATGCTTGAGTTATAAGATTTCCAATGCGACGATGTGTACTGTATCGAAAAGCGTAATTAGCTAATAAAAAATCCGACTTGGAAGGTTAATTAGCGAAGGGAGACACTAGTTCTGCATCTTGTTGATTATACAGGTCATTGACTGATGCATGGTCAAGTACACCATCGGATGCAGGTGGCTCAACAAGCAGTTCTCTTTTCGAGGGAACGTTTATCAGAAGCATTTTTGGCATCAAAATAAAACCATCCAGGAGTCTCATGAAGGATGCATCGTCGAGTTCAGATGATGAAACATCTGACAACGAGAGCGAATCGGGTGAAACCAGCACAACCCTCTAGGGGTGGCTTATCTCATATATATAATGTGTGTGTTACAATAGGTACAATATACGTACACAAATACATAAGCTATACATAGTCTAACACCAGTCAACCTTCTAATGATAGATCAATCATCTGCATTTTATGAATCGAGAAAGGAGAAGTATGATCTGCGTAAAGGAAAAGGCCAGGAATGGATGCAGGTCACAAAGAACACAAAGACAGTCAAACGGATGCGGGCGCGACGAGGCAGAGCACGTACATGGCGCCAACTGCCGGGAGCAGACGGGCGTCGCTGCTGGACTTCGGCGGGGTGGGCGACGGCAACACCTCAAACACGGAGGCGTTCCGGAGGGCGACGACATGTTCTACGTCCTTCAACGTCACCAGCCACTTCACGCTCTTCCTCCACGCCGTCGTCATCCTCGCCACCCAGGACGTTGCGCAGGCCGGTCATCGACCCTCTGCCCTCCTTGGTCTACGCGCGCCGGATGAGGCTCAACGGCATGAAGCGCGTCTTCTGGATGACCGGCGACTACGAGTCTCTCCCGGACGACGGCTACGACAAGACCGCCGTGCCCGTGGTGGAGAACATCAGCTACCAGGATGTGGTGGCCACTGGCGTCTCGAAGGAGGCCGCGAGGATTCAGGGCGCGCCCTTCAAGGGCATCTGCATGGCCAACGTCACCGCCGAGATGACCTAGGAGAGGAAGGTGTCATGGAACTGCGCCCACGTTGAGGGCGTCTCGGCCGGCGTCACCCCGGCGCCATGCGAGCCGCTGCAGGGCACTCACGCCGGCTCCTGCCCGTTCCCCACCGACACGCTCGCCGTCGACAAGATCACCGTGCAGCAGTGCTCATACTCCATCGCTTCCTTTGCTGCTTCTTCGGTGGCTGGAACAGAGTAGCTCAACCATATAATAGTCTCCAGCTTCTTGCTGCACCAAGTGATGAGGCTATTGGATCTCTGAGCAAGAACAGTAACAATAAGGAGTGTGTTGTCGAGTGGCTGCCTTGATAACTTTAGAAGTAAAAAAGGTTTGCAAATTCAGAATTGTCGCTTTGTTGTAATCATCGATGTTTATTGTAGGCATTAAAATGCAGACTGTCGAACTGTTGCTTTGTTCCCGTATTATCAGATAAAAAGATCGAAAGCACAAAAAGGTGAACCAAAAAAAAACTAACCATACCAAACTCAAACTCGCTATACTCACAATTTATATTCAAGAATCAAAAGAGGAAGCAAATAAACTTCTTATATGCAGCACAAAAAGAATAATATTCACAGTTTACATTTAAGAGTCAAAAAAGTAAGCAAATAAACTCTTATGTGCAGCAAAAAATATATTCACAATTTATATTGAAGAGTCACAATTTGTATTCAAGAGTCAAAAGTGTAAACAAACAAATCTGCTATGTGCAGCACACACACAAAAAAAGAATACTCACAATTTATATTCAACAGTCACAATTTATACCGAAGAGTCAAATTCTAAGCAAATAAATTTTTAATGTGCAGCACAAAAAAAAAGGAAATACTCATAATTTATACTCAAGTCAAAAGAGTAAGCAAATAAACCTATAATGTGCACGACAAAAAAATGAGAATACTCTCGGCTCCAAAAGAGTAAGAAAAAAAATACTTTTATATGCAGCGAAAAGAAAAAAGTGATGGTTCGTTGGACTAGGCTGCGAGGCCCAAGTGGCGCAGGAGTGCAGCAGCCCGTTATCCTTCCACCGTTGGAAGCGGGCAGTTGTCGCTGCTCTGTGAAGCCAGCCTCACGCTGTGCCTGCCACATTATGGACCATGAGGCCCAGCTTTCGCATAGGCCCCAGGCGGTCCACTACGCAACTTGGAACGGGCGGGCCAGCAGTAGCACACCCAAACCAAGCCCGCAGCACTACAACAGCGTCCACATCACCTTGATGCCCCCACTCGGGTTACAAGCTCTCGTAACTGAGCTCGGCGAGTGGAGAGAGTGGAAACAGATATTTAAGCTGGTCGAACACCTCCTCGATTGGCGAGGTGGGACTAAACTAGGTGAAGTGCTGTGCTTCTGCTGGGGAGTGGGGAATGGGGCGGAGCGTTGTGGACTGAAAGAAGCACTTTTAGCGTGGGCTTCTGTGCCTTCGGCCTTTGTCGTTTTGGGCTCATGGACGTGGCCATGTGGACATGGTTTTGGAACGATTGCTAATTAGTAGCACAGTGAACTTGCTTAGCAGAAATGGAAACAATATACGAACTGCATATTTTACTTGGTAGCGTATACTGTATCCAAAAGAGCCAGCTAGTAAAATATTCGATGTGGAAGGTTAATTAGTGAAGAGAGAGAGATTAATGACAGCCGCGTCCACCTCATTGTTGACTAGTCTCTCTTCTTCTCCAATCCTCTCCAAACAGCTCAAACAAGCAAAAAAGAAAAAGGAGATTCTTACTGCATGAACGATGCATCCTCGAGTTCAGATGATGAAACATCCAACGATGAGAGCGAATTGGGAGTCCGGTGGTGATTATTAGAATGAGGACCAAAAGAATGCAAGACGAGCAACTAACGAAAAGTGAGAACGAACCAGACCATCATTCATGAAGGTCACACCGTGATGTGCAGACGAGGATGAAATTTCTCAAACAGATCAATATGTTACACTGTGATGAGCAGTTTACAAAGAATCCTAATATGTTCCACGCAAAAAAAGAGAAGAATCCTAATATGTACAGAGTCAGTCACATTCACTTGTGGTCAAGAATTGGAAGCTGCGACGTAGTAGTCCCGAGGAGGAGTGCCGAAGCGATGGAGTGCATCACGATGTGTGCGATCCTCAGCTTTATCTGCCCACGACGTGGCAGCGGCCGAACCCCGCTCCGCCTTTCGCCCTTGTAGACTCTGATGAGATCGCTGGCACAAACGCTCTCACCCATGGTGGTGAAGGAGATGTCTTTCTGTGAGCTTCCTTGGTTGCTTGCTTGCACATATGCTTGATGTCTGCTCCCTGCGTGGTGGTCTATTTATAACGCTTCAGCGAGTTCTATCCGGATCCAAGACATGACAGCTAGATTGTTGCTCCTTTGCCGTCGACTGTATTCGGATGATGTTCATTTTTTTAAATGCAACCCTGTATGTAGACTATAGCGTCTGTCTGTTGGTATGAGAAGCTTCTGTTGATGTGTTTTGTTCCATTCATGATTTGGGGCTGTTTGTCCCTGTGTTATCTGCAAATCTTTGACTCTTGAACAGCCACTGTTTGCACCTGTCAGGCCAAATGATTTGCCAATTTTGGACACCTGTCGTGTCTAGTACATGCATCATGTACATGTGCAGAGAAGAGAATGGCTGCCAACCTGTGATGTCCCCAGATCCAGGGTATTAATCTGTCCATGAAGAAGCATCTCTGATTATGATTGTTGATTGTGTGATTATGCTTGTTAACTGGGGGCCGTCAGAAAGTTCCTGTCTCATGCTTGCTGCTAATCATTTGCAATTTCCTGTCTGATGAAGTGGGTGGTGCAGGTTGGCCTTGACTGGTCTTGGCTGAACACCTGTGCTGTGCTACTGCGAATTGGGAGTCTGGTGGTGATTAGAATGAGGACCAAAAGGATGCAAGACGAGCAACTGACGAAAGACGCGAACGAACCAGACCATCATCCATGAAGCCCACACCGTGATGTGCAGAAGATGAGGAAATTTCTCAAGCAGATCAATATAGTTACACTGTGATGAGCAGGTTTCAATGAATCCTAATATGTACAGAGTCAGACACATTCACTTGTAATATAGTTACATCGTAACGTTAAGCATGCGGACCCTACGGGTTCGAGAACTATGTAGACATGACCTAGAACTATTCTTGGTCAATAACCAATAGTGGAACCTGGATGCTCATATTGGCTCCTACATATTCTACGAAGATCTTTATCGGTCAAACCGCATAACAACATACGTTGTTCCCTTTGTCATCGGTATGTTACTTGCCCGAGATTCAATCGTCGGTATCCAATACCTAGTTCAATCTCGTTACCGGCAAGTCTCTTTACTCGTTACGTAATGCATCATTCCGTAACTAACTCATTAGCTACATTGCTTGCAAGGCTTATAGTGATGTGCATTACCGAGAGGGCCCAGAGATACCTCTCCGACAATCGGAGTGACAAAACCTAATCTCGAAATACGCCAACTCAACATGTACCTGTCCAGTTACGTTGTGACGTTTGGTAGCACACAAAGTGTTCCTCCGGCAAACGGGAGTTGCATAATCTCACAGTTATAGGAACTTTGTATAAGTCATGAAGAAAGCAATAGCAACATACTAAACGATCAAGTGCTAAGCTAACGGAATGGGTCAAGCCAATCACATCATTCTACTAATGATGTGATCCCGTTAATCAAATGACAACTCATGTCTATGGTTAGGAAAGATAACCATCTTTGATTAATGAGCTAGTCAAGTAGAGGCATACTAGTGACATTAAGTTTGTCTATGTATTCACACATGTATTATGTTTCCGGTTAATACAATTCTAGCATGAATAATAAACATTTATCATGAAATAAGGAAATAAATAATAACTTTATTATTGCCTCTAGGGCATATTTCCTTCAATTAATGCCTCCTTTTAATAGAGAACCGGAACAAAGCATTAGCACATAGTGAATACATGAACTCCTCAAACTACGGTCATCACCGAGAAGTATCCCGATTATTGTCACTTCGGGGTTGTCGGATCATAACACATAATAGGTGACTATAGACTTGCAAGATAGGATGAAGAAATCACATATATTCATGAAAACATAATAGGTTCAGATCTGAAATCATGGCACTCGGACCCTAGTGACAAGCATTAAGCATAGCAAAGTCACAGCAACATCAATCTCAGAACATAGTGGATACTAGGGATCAAACCCTATCAAAACTAACTTGATTACATGGTAAATCTCATCCAACCCATCACCGTCCAGCAAGCCTACGATGGAATTACTCACGCACGGCGGTGAGCATCATGAAATTGGTGATGGAGGATGGTTGATGATGACGACGGGGACGAATCCCCCTCTCCGGAGCCCCGAACGGACTCCAGATCAGCCCTCCCAAGAGAGATTAGGGCTTGGCGGCGGCTCTGTATCGTAAAACGCGATGAAACTTTATCTCTGATTTTTTTCTCCGCGAAACGGAATATATGGAGTTGGAGTTGAGGTCGGTGGAGCGTCAGGGGGCCCACAAGACAGGGGGCGCCCCCCACCCTCATGGATAGGGTGTGGGGCCCTTGGCCTTGATTCTTTCGCGAGTACTTTTTTATATTTTCCAAAACTTATCTCCGTGGATTTTCAGGTCATTCCAAGAACTTTTGTTTTCTGCACAATAAACAACATCATGGCAGTTCTGCTGAAAACAACGTCAGTCCGGGTTAGTTTCATTCAAATCATGCAAGTTAGAGTCCAAAACATGGGCAAAAGTGTTTGGAAAAGTAGATACATTGGAGATGTATCAACTCTCCCAAGCTTAAACCTTTGCTTGTCCTCAAGCAATTCAGTTGATAAACTGAAAGTGATAAAGAAAAACTTTTACAAACTCTGTTTGCTCTTGTTGTTGTAAACATGTAAAGCCAACATTCAAGTTTTCAGCAAGTATTATAAACTAACCATACTCACAATAACACTTAGGTCTCACAATTACTCATATCAATGGCATAATCAGCTAGCGAGCAATAATAATAAAACTCGGATGACAACACTTTCTCAAAACAATCATAGTATGATATAACAAGATGGTATCTTGCTAGCCCTTTCTGAGACTGCAAAATATAAATGCAGAGCACCTTTAAAGATCAAGGACGGACTAAACATTGTAATTCATGGTAAAAGAGATCCAGTCAAGTCATACCCAATATAAACCAATAGTAATGAATGCAAATGATAGTGTGCTCTCCAGCGGGTGCTTTCTAATAAGAAGGTGATGACTCAACATAAAAGTAAATAGATAGGCCCTTCGCAGAGGGAAGCAGGGATTTGCAAAGGTGCCAGAGCTCGATTTTAAAATAGAGGTGAATAACATTTTGAGCGGTATACTTTCACTGTCAACGCAACAACTATGAGATGGCGATATCTTCCATACTACATGCATTATAGGCAGTTCCCAAACTGAATGGTAAAAGTTTATACTCCCCCACCACCAACAAGCATCAATCCATGGCTTGCTCGAAACAACGAGTGCCTCGAACTAAGAACATCCCTGGGGGAGTTTTCTTTAATTATTTTGATTTTCTTTGATCTTTTTGGATCATGGGACTGGGCATCCCGGTTACCGGCCCTTTCTCGTGAATGAGGAGCAGAGTCCACTCCTCTTGAGAATAACCCACCTAGCATGGAAGATACGGACAGCCCTAGTTGAAACATGAGCTGCTCGAGCATACAAAACAAAATTTCATTTGAAGGTTTGGAGTTTGGCACATACAAATTTACTTGGAACGGCAGGTAGATACCGCATATAGGAAGGTATGGTGGACTCATATGGAATAACTTTGGGGTTTATGGAGTTTGGATGCACAAGCAGTATTCCCGCTTAGTACAGGTGAAGGCTAGCAAAAGACTGAGAAGCGACCAACTGAGAGAGCGACAACAGTCATGAACATGCATTAAAATTAATTCATACCGAGTACAAGCATGAGTAGGATATAATCTACCATGAACTTAAATATCATGAAGGCTATGTTGATTTGTTTCAACTACATGCGTGAACATGTGCCAAGTCGAGTCACTCGATTCATGCAAAGGAGGATACCATCCTATCATACCACATCATAATCATTTTAATAGCATGTTGGCACGCAAGGTAAACCATTATAACTCATAGCTAAGTAAGCATGGCACAAGCAACTATAATCTCTAAAGGTCACTGCAAATATGTTTTCTTCATAATAAGCCGTATCAGGAACGATGAACTCATCATATTTACAAAAACAAGAGAGGTCGAGTTCATACCAGCTTTTCTCATCTCAATCAGTCCATCATATATCGTCATTATTGCCTTTCACTTGCACGACCGAATGGTGTGTATAATAATAATAGTGCACGTGCATTGGAATCTGCAAGCATTCAACTCAAGAGAGAAGACAAGGTAATATGGGCTCTAAGTTAAATAAACAATCATGCATGTGAGAGCCACTAAACATTTTTAATATGGTCTTCTACTCTTGACCCCCAAAGGAAAGAAAAGAAAATAAAACTATTTACACGGGAAAGCTCCCAACAAGTAAGAAGAAGAACGAGAAATCTTTTTGGGTTTTCATTTTAATTCTACTACAAGCATGGAAATTAACTAACTATTTTTTTGGTTTTCTTAAGGTTTATCAAACACACAAGAAGAAAGAGAGAAAAAGAAAATTAAACTAGCATGGATAATACAATGAAAGAGTAGGCTTAGGCTTTTGGCCTAAGTTGGTCTACTGCCAAGGACCGCGGCTACTGTCCCCAGTGTACTGAGGGGTGTAATCAGGATACCACTGACTGGCCATCTCCTCCGGATCCCACTGGTAAGATGATGCACGATAAGGGTCCAGTGAAGGTTCCGGCTCAGGCTCTGGAGTGGATGCTTGGCCTCGATGAGTGTACACCGCTTCCAGCGTGACAAGGTAATTAACTGCAGTTAAATCAAACAACAGAGACGCAGGCAAAATAATAGTCTCATTGTGTTTCTTATTAAATCTCAGGTTATACAGAAGCATCTTATCTTCGTTGTCAAGAATAAACTCGTGCGCTACCATGCTCCTGTAATCTAAAATGTAAGGAGGCAATATTGTCTCCTCTTTTTCATGGTGCCTAATAGGTATCTCAAAATGTTTAGCAAGACGTGCAGCATAGATACTGATACGTCTCCAACGTATCTATAATTTTTGATTGTTCCATGCTATTATATTACCCCTTTTGGATGTTTATGGGCTTTATTTTACACATTTATATCATTTTTGGGACTAACCTACTAACCGGAGGCCCAGCCCGTATTGCTATTTTTTTGCCTATTTCAGTATTTCGAAGAAAAGGAATATCAAATGGAGTCCAAACGGAATGAAACCTTCGGGAGTGTGATTTTTGGAATGAACGTGATCCAGAGGACTTGGAGTGCAAGTCAAGAAGCAGCCGAGGCCTCCACGAGATAGGAGGGCGTGCCCCCCCCCTATAGGGCGCGCCCCCTGTCTCGTGGGCCCCTCTGGCATCCACCGATGTACTTCTTCCTCCTATATAAGCCTACGTACCCCGAAAACATCCAGGGAGCCAACGAAACACAATTTCCACCGCCGTAACCTTCTGTATCCGCGAGATCCCATCTTGGATCCTTCGCCCGTGTTCTGCCGGAAGGGGAATCGACCACGGAGGGCTTCTACATCAACACCATAGCCCCTCCGATAAGTTGTGAGTAGTTTACCACAGACCTACGGGTCCATAGTTATTAGTTCTAATATATATGTTACATAAAACCTTGACAGAGGCTAAAAATGTGGAAAATACGAATAATATTTCTTTTATTAGTTCCTGGTTGATGTCACAGTTTGAGTTTCATTAGCGAATTTTGATTTTTTATATTGTTTGTTATTTATTTCCTCACGAACAAAACATGGTAATTCTACCTCATAATCATGAAAGTATCACTTTCTCCCCCTTGTCCCCTCCATCTAAGATCCTCTACTTCTGCATCTTGGGATGCCGCATCTAGGAAAAAAAATCCAGCAAGTATTTGTGCACTCCAAGGAACAAATAGGTCAAAAAATACGTAACCAAACATCATGGAAAATTTTGCACAACAAAGATTGAATCAACCAAAAAGAATATTCATCATTGTAATCAATATACTATCTGCAAAAGATGACAACCTCCGTGAAATCCAAGATATTAGGAACACATTCTGAATCGAGAGCCATGCCCAATATTTTTATTCAATCAAAATGAGAACTAATCTGTCTAATAGATTTGAGTTCACTAAGGACAACTCGTCATATATGATATTTATAATGTAAATTTCAGTATATGAACTAAAGGTAAGAAGCACTAATTAGAATAATATAGTTATTTTTTCTACAATATAGTGCGGGAGTTTGTCTTTTATTTAGTTTTCTTGAACAAAATATAAAAACAACATGACAGAAGAATAACATTTTGAAAAGCATCTTGTGACAACACATCACAAAGGGATATATAATCTTAGTCATTGTTCGTGCCAGGAAAGAGTCATAAGTGGGAGAACATTGTACCAGTGACTATTGACTACAAATCAGGAGAGAATTGGAGTAGTGCTTTACACTTCACGGTAATCCAAAGAAGATATTTATGTGGCATTTGAAAACTTCACCTTGACCATGACACTGGTAAGCACGTGAAATGCTTTCCACTGACCTCGGATTTAACTTCTGCATGAACGAAGTTCCATTTCTAATTCCCTCAAAATAGTCGCAATATGATGATCTGCCTCGTCTATCATGAGGGTGCACAAAAGTTTAGCACGTATTCAAATTAAACAAGAATAGGTTTATGTGTTGTAAACCTGCAATAATAACAACAATTGTAAGTCATGAACATAAGCTCATTGTAACTATATGTATACATAAGTATTGGTTTTCATAGTGGCTTCAATATGGACAGTATTGTGTACTCCACATGAAACCACACACACGACGATGTGCAATGCTTTGTTCTGTGCATAGCTTCAGCAAAATACGGATGCTCTTTTATAATTATTTCAGGCAACATGAGAAGCATCCATAAAAAAATGCGAACATTAAGATATGCAACTCCTTGTTAGACATGATATCATATGAAACTCATATGCGAGAAGCTTCTGTTTAGAATCGACGACACTTGATACAGTTTAGTTTAACAATTTATGAAGAAATGTCAAAAGGAAGTGCAAACGTATATGTTTGTTCTCTTTGTGTGCTCCCAATTTTGATTGCTCAAATAATATCACTTCTAGTATGATTTTTTTCCTATGGTAAGAGAACTTATTTTTATGATAATGAAACCAAGTAGACCCGCCAAGACTTTTTCCATACATGTGAGCTTCATGCAATGTCGACTAAGTTTCAGTTTGGATTACAAAGCATAGCCTATGGCAAAAGAATAACATATTTGATATCATGCATAAAATCCAAGGGAGGGTACTGTTTCAGTTACCTTGGATAACTGGAAGAAGTAGAAACACTGGTCCATCCTCAACTCGTATATTTATCGGGATGCAAAAAGCGACAGTAGCTGATGTGCTAATGACAATTATGGCACTATGAGCATATTCACCTACTTCACATACCGGTCAGATATTTGTTGACTGTATATTTAGCACCCACAAAACCATAAAGCTTCCTATAGTCTCCATACATATATTCTATAGAAGATTAGATCATGTTTCTTTATACATGTACAAAAGGAGAACACCTCAGAAGTCCCCACTTTAATATTCACTTGTGCCAGTTAAGTTATGTGCACCGTTTTATCCCCGACCAAACCTTCAATTGGAATTTAACTAAATGTTTAATTAGAAGTAACAAATATTTTTATGATCTACTTCATAATGAAACCAAACTCTGGACATAAAGTGCTTGCAATCCCAGGACATGAAACACAACCATCTAACTAATGAAAACATTTAGCATAAGCCGATGTAATTCTGTAATAGCACGTACATATTTTTCCTGCCGTACATCTTCCTGCAACTCTAGAAATATATATATCCATCTACTCAAGCTATATAGAGTTGAACATTCTTTGCGCTTCACTTCTCCTGACAACTTGATGCTAATTTATACAAATAATGCTTGGTCATATTGTGTATTTGCCGTAATGTCACCAATGATTTAATTGATCGTATGTTATCAATGCAACTCGGAGCCTCCAATACCTCTCCAGAACAATGAAGAGAAAAATATGTACTATTCTTAGTTTGAGTGCAACAAAATTATCAAATAAGGGAACATCCAACAATGATATTTCAACAAGAGTATTGTTTGAGGTTCTCATGTGGAAGTAACCAAGTCGCATCCCAACATAAAAATATAGCATGTCCAAAAATTGTCCACCTTTCTACTGTATTAGACTACTTGTCAGCATAATATCTATGTTGAGCTACAGATAAAGGCAATCTACCAAAGGATTCAATAGATGTACCTAGAAAATAAGAATGATGTTACTTCTTCCCAGACAGTTTTAGCATGCAGGCATATTAGTACGGAAGCTCGGCCAGTACTGCTGTAGTGATTCCTGTTTGATTCATGAAAAGTCTGCAGCTCTTAATTAGTTTCAAAAATCATCAAAAGCCCCTGAAAAAGGGCCATGGCGTACCTTGTTGTAGACAAACATATGGATCGGACGAAAAACAATCTGACAAAGAATTCTTGAGGAAGGGAGAGACAGGGAGAGGTACATCCTCGTGTGAGGCAAAGTAGAAAATTTATGCGGGTCTGATTGTTCAGTCCATGTGAGCAAGCAATCATGGGACTGCAGAGAAGTAGAGGGCGGTCGGGAGAGGAGGTCACCGTGAATCCTCGCACAAACTTCAGAAGCGGAGGCGATGGGAGGTATGATGTGGTCGGATCCTGGAGAAAGGGGTGGACGGGTGAGGTCATTTGCATCTATCATGGCGATCCGATGACCCATCGTTGTCTTGGACTAGCTGCAGCAAGAGGTGGCAACCCCTGCGGAGGAGACGGCCGAGACCTCGGCCAAGAGCATGCCCAGTGAACAGGGGTAGGCGGCGGTAATTCTGCAAGGGGTAAACGAACGTGAAGTTAGGTTAAGGTAGAAATCACATCCATCTAATATTTTTGAGCGATCACATCCATCTAGTTAGGAAAATGTACAACCCATGTTGTACGTCAATGTTCTCACGGCAGCCCGTGTTTTTTTTCTCGGAGGTAGATGGGACATCACGCATGGACTCTATGTACATCTAACGGTTGTTAATAACTATTAGAAGGATCCAATGGTTAATAATCTTATAATCAGATATTAACGTGGAGTCTTCGTTGGTGCTTCTAATTAGTAAATATAAGATGGCTTCTTCTCTCCTTTTGGATCTCAATACAATGTTCCCCCCTCTCTTGTGGAGATCTATTCGATGTAAACTCTTTTTGCGGTGTGTTTGTCGAGATCTGATGAATTGTGGGTTTATGATCAAGTTTATCTATGAATAATATTTGAATCTTCTCTGAATTCTTTTATGTATGATTGAGTTATCTTTGCAAGTCTCTTCAAGTTATCAGTTTGGTTTGGCCTACTAGATTGATCTTTCTTGCCATGAGAGAAGTGCTTAGCTTTGGGTTCAATCTTGCGGTGTCCTTACCCAGTGACAGAAAGGGTTGCAAGGCACGTATTGTATTGTTGCCATCGAGGATAACAAGATGGGGTTTATATCATATTGCTTGAGTTTATCCCTCTACATCATGTCATCTTGCTTAAAGCGTTACTCTGTTCTTATGAACTTAATACTCTAGATGCAGGCAGGAGTCGGTCGATGTGTGGAGTAATAGTAGTAGATGCAGGCAGGAGTCGGTCTACTTGTCATGGACGTGATGCCTATATACATGATCATGCCTAGATAATCTCATAATTATTTGCTTTTCTATCAATTGCTCGACAGTAATTTGTTCACCCACCGTAATACTTATGCTATCTTGAGAGAAGCCACTAGTGAAACCTATGGCCCCCGGGTCTATCTCTTATCATATTTGCTTCCAATCTACTTTTATTTGCATCTTTACTTTTTGCATCTATATTATAATATATCAAAAATATATTTATCTTATTATACTATCTTTATTAGATCCCACTTTCGCAAGTGGCCGTGAAGGGATTGACAACCCCTTTATTCCGTTGGTTGTGAGTTCTTTGTGTGTTTGTGTAGGTGCGTGGGACTTTTGAGGAGCCTCCTACTGGATTGATACATTGGTTCTCAAAAACTGAGGGAAATACTTACGCTACTATTGCTGCATCACCCTTTCCTCTTCAAGGAAAACCAACGCAAGCTCAAGATGTAGCAGATACCTCCAAAGATGGGGCCCTTTGTACGGTTCAGGCTTAGATGTTTAGCAATGACGACACCCATACTAAAACTATTATCACCAAACAAGACATGGAGAAGAATAATAATATTAGGAACATTGAAGTTTCCACTATCTCCATGACCAATTAAGCATCGAATAGCAAATATGGCAAAGTAGCGTAAAACAGGAAAGTGTATGCTAGAGATTCTTGCATCGGAACCCTTCTTTGGATCCCCTACAGTAATGGGGTTAACAAAGCCATCCACATCTCTACGATGTGGTTCATCTAATTTACCCTCAAAGGGTATTCTACATACCGCGCAAAAATTGCGAAAAGACATTTCCTTGAATTCATCATATAAATGGAATGATACTGAAGGAGGTGTTTTCTTAGGATAGTAATAAAAGTTTTGCACGAAAGTATTGGTGAGTAAGAGATACTGATCGATCCGGTTGTGGAGGAAGTCGGTGAGGCCAGCATTTTCAATCAAGGAATAAATGTCTTCATAAATCCCGGCTTCTCTCAAAAAATTATCGCATGGCCATTCACACGGCCGTACTTCCGCTATGCGAGGAAGATTATACTTGGCCCTTTCCTTCGCTTTAGCTTGTTTTTCCTGGGAGCCTTGGCTAGAAGAGCCCCTCAAAAATCTCCTTAACATTTTTTGAAAATTTCTGATATTTTAGTAACTTCAAAATAAAAGTGAATAGAACTAAACAAGATTGGTAGCAACTACTCCTACAAGTGCCTAGAGCCTATATCATACATTAGAATTACTTGGGACCTCATAAATTTAACATGCAAGCTCAAGAACAGGGTCACCTATGCAGAAAAAATTTGTAATGAATAAAGCACCAGAACAAAAACTAATCGGACCAATGGAGGAGTCACATACCAAGCAACAATCTCCCAAAGCAGTTTTGTGAATGGAGCTTTGAGCAAGGAGATCGAAAATCGCAGCAAAATGAGCTAGAACTCGTGCTTGAGCTAGATGGTGATTTTTTTGGGAAGAAGATGGAGTGTGTGGGTGCAGGAATAAGTGGAGGGGGCCACCCTGGGCCCACGAGACAGGGGGGCGCGCCCAGGGGGTGTGGGCGCGCCCTCCACCCTCGTGGCCAGGTGCTTGCCCCTCCTGCAGTGTTTTCAGTGCCTAAAATCCTCAAATATTCCATAAAAAAATCATACTAAATTTGCAGGGCATTTGGAGCAGTGTTATTTTCGGGATATTTTTTATTGCACGGATATATCAGAAAACAGACATATAATACTATTTTTGCTTTATTTATTCTAAATAACAGAAAGTAAAAAGAGGGTACAGAAGGTTGTGCCTTCTAGTTTCATCCATCTCATGATCATCAAAATGAATCCACTAACAAGGTTGGTCAAGTCTTGTTAACAAACTCATTCCGAATAACACGGAATGGGAGAAATTTCGAATAACACTAAGTTACCTCAATGGGGATATGAACATCCCCAACGATAAGAATATCATACCTTTTCTTGATAGTAGGAAGAGGAAATTCAAAACCTCCAATAATGATAGTTGGAACTTTTCCAATAGAATTGATGCTATGGACATGAGGTTGTTTCCTCGGAAAGTGTACCGTATGCTTATTACCATTAACATGAAAAGTGACATTGCCTTTGTTGCAATCAATAACGCCCCCTGCAGTATTCAAAAAGGGTCTACCAAGGATAATCGACATACTATTGTCCTCGGGAATATCAAGAATAACAAAGTCCGTTAAGATAGTGACATTTGCAACCACAACAGGCACATCCTCACAAATACCGACAGGTATAGCAGTTAATTTATTAGCCATTCGCAAAGATATTTCAGTAGGTGTCAACTTATTCAATTCAAGTCTACGATATAAAGAGAGAGGCATAACACTAACACCGGCTCCAAGGTCACATAAAGCAGTTTTAACATAGTTTCTTTTAATGGAGCATGGTATAGTTAGTACCCCTGGTTCTCCAAGTTTCTTTGGTATTCCACCCTTAAAAGTGTAATTAGCAAGCATGGTGGAAATTTCAGCTTCCGGTATCTTTCTTTTATTTGTAATGATATCCTTCATATATTTAGCATAAGGATTTACCTTAAGCATATAGGTTAAGAGCATACGTAAGAAAATAGGTCTAATCATTTTAGCAAAGCGCTCAAAATCCTCATCATCCTTTGTCTTGGATGGTTTAGGAGGAAAGGGCATGGGTTTTTGAACCCATGGTTCTCTTTCTCTACCGTGCTTCCTAGCAACAAAATCTCTCTTATCATAACGTTGATTCTTTGATTGTGGGTTATCAAGATCAACAGCAGGTTCAATCTCTACCTCATTATTTTTGCTAGGTTGAGCATCAACATGAACATTATCATTAACATTGGCACTGGGTTCATGTTCATCACCTGATTGTGTTTCAACATCAGAAATAGAAATATCATTGGGATTCTCAGGTGTGTCTACAACAGGTTCACTAGAAGCATGCAAAGTCCTATCGTTTTTCTTTTTCTTCTTTTTAGAAGAACTAGGTGCCTCTAAATTATTTCTCTAAGAATCTTGCTCGATTCTCTTAGGGTGGCCTTTAGGATACAAAGGTTCCTGAGTCATTCTACCAGTTCTAGTAGCCACTCTAACAGCAAAGTCATATTTATTATTTAATTCATCAAGCAAATCATTTTGAGCTTTAAGTACTTGCTCATCTTGAGTGGTAACCATAGAAGCATATTTGCTAATGAGTTTAAGTTTACCTTTAACTCTAGCCATATAATCACTCAAGCGCCCTATCTCGAAAGCATTATTCTTTAATTCTCTATCAACATAAGCATTAAAACTTTCTTGTCTAGCCATAAAGTCATCAAATTCATCTAAGCATGGGCTATGAAATTTAGTAGAGGGAATTTCAACTTTATCATATCTATAGAGAGAATTTACCTTTACTACCTGTGTCGGGTTATCAAGACAATGTGTTTCTTCGACAGGCGGTATATTAAGACCATGTATTTCTTCAATAGGTGGTAAATTCTTAACATCTTCAGCTTTAATACCTTTTTCTTTCATTGATTTCTTTGCCTCTTGCATATCTTCAGGATTGTGAAATAGAACACCCATCTTCTTCGGAGTAGGTTTAGGAGTTGGCTCAATTGGTTCAGGAATTGTCTCAGGAATTGGCTCAGGAAGAGTCCAATTATTTTCATTAGTCAACATATTATTCAATAGTAATTCAGCTTGGTCGACTGTTCTTTCCCTGAAAACACAACCAACACAACTATCCAAGTAGTCCTTGGAAGCATCGGTTAGTCCATTATAAAAGATATCAAGTATTTCATTTTTCTTCAGAGGATGATCAGGCAAAGCATTAAGTAATTGGAGAAGCCTCCCCCAAGCTTGTGGGAGACTCTCTTCTTTGATTTGCACAAAATTATAAATTTATCGCAAGGCAGCTTGTTTCTTATGAGCAGGGAAATATTTAGCAGAGAAGTAATAAATCATATCCTGGGGACTGCGCACACAACCAGGATCAAGAGAATTAAACCAAGTCTTAGCATCACCCTTTAATGAGAACGGAAATATCTTAAGGATATAATAATAGCTAGACTTCTCATCATTAGTAAACAGGGTGGCTATATCATTCAACTTGGTAAGATGTGCCACAACAGTTTCAGATTCAAGGCCATAAAAAGGATCAGATTCAACTAAAGTAATTATTTCAGGATCAACAGAGAATTCATAATCCTTATCAGTAACATAGATAGGTGAAGTAGAAAAAGCAGGGTCGGCTTCATTCTAGCATTAAGAGATTGCTCCTTCCATTTAGCTAATAACTTCTTAAGATCATATCTATCCTTGCCAGCAAAGATAGCTCTAGAAGCTTCTTCATTCATAACATAACCCTCAGGAACAACGGGTAATTAATAACCAGGGGGAGAACTTTCATCATCACCATCATCAATAATAGCATCTTCAATAATTTCATTCTCTCTAACCCTAGCAAGTTGTTCATCAAGAAATTCACCTAATGGCACAGTAGTATCATGCACAGAAGTAGTTTCATCATAAGTATCATGCATAGCAGAAGTGGCATCATCAATAACATGCGGCATATCAGAATTCATAGCAGTAGCAGGTTTAGGTGTCGCAACCTTACTAATAACAGAAGGAGAATCTAGTGCAGAGCTAGATGGCAGTTCCTTACCTCCCCTCGTAGTTGAGGGCAAAATCTTAGTTCTTTCGTCTTTCAAGTTCCTCATAGTGATCAGCAGATATAAATCCCAAGTGACTCAAAGAATAGAGCTATGCTCCCCGACAACGGCGCCATAAATTAGTCTTGATAACCCACAAGTGTAGGAGATCGCAACAGCTTTCGAGGGTAGAGTATTCAACCCAAATTTATTGATTCGACACAAGGGGAGCCAAAGAATATTCTTAAGTATTAGCAGTTGAGTTGTCAATTCAACCACACCAGGGTAACTTAGTATCTGCAGCAAAGTATTTAGTAGCAAAGTAGTATGATAGTAATGGTAACAGTGGCAAAAGTAAAGATAATAGTTTTGTAGTAATTGTAATAGTAGCAACGGAAAAGTAAATAAGCGAAACACAAGATGTGAAAAGCTCGTAGGCATTGGATCAGTGATGGATAATTATGTCGGATGCGATTCCTCATGTAATAGCTATAACATAGGGTGACACAGAACTAGCTCCAATTCATCAATTTAATGTAGGCATGTATTCCGAATATAGTCATACGTGCTTATGAAAAAGAACTTGCGTGACATCTTTTGTCCTACCCTCCCATGGCAGCGGGGTTCTAGTGGAAACTAAGGGATATTAAGGGTTACTTTTAATAGAGAACTGGAACAAAGCATTAGCACATAGTGAATACATGAACTCCTCAAACTACGGTCATCACCGAGAAGTATCCCGATTATTGTCACTTCGGGGTTGTCGGATCATAACACATAATAGGTGACTATAGACTTGCAAGATAGGATCAAGAACTCACATATATTCATGAAAACATTATAGGTTCAGATCTGAAATCATGGCACTCGGGCCCTAGTGACAAGCATTAAGCATAGCAAAGTCATAGCAACATCAATCTTAGAACATAGTGGATACTAGGGATCAAACCCTATCAAAACTAACTTGATTACATGGTAAATCTCATCCAACCCATCACCGTCCAGCAAGCCTACGATGGAATTACTCACGCACGGCAGTGAGCATCATGAAATTGGTGATGGAGGATGGTTGATGATGACGACTGATACGTCTCCAACGTATCTATAATTTTTGATTGTTCCATGCTATTATATTACCCCTTTTGGATGTTTATCGGCTTTATTTTACACATTTATATCATTTTTGGGACTAACCTACAAACCGGAGGCCCAGCCCGTATTGCTGTTTTTTTTTGCCTATTTCAGTATTTCGAAGAAAAGGAATATCAAACGAACTCCAAACGGAATGAAACCTTCGGGAGCGTGATTTTTGGAACGAACATGATCCAGAGGACTTGGAGTGCAAGCCAAGAAGCAGCCGAGGTTCCCACGAGATAGGAGGGCGCCCCCCCCTATAAGGCGCGCCCCCTATCTCGTGGGCCCCTCGAGCGGCCACCGACGTACTTCTTCCTCCTATATATACCTACGTACCCCGAAAACATCCAGGAGGCGGACGAAACAATATTTCCACCACCGTAATCTTCTGTATCCGCGAGATCCCATCTTGGAGCCTTCGCCGGCGTTCTGCCGGAGGGGGAATCGACCATGGAGGGCTTCTACATCAACATCCTTGCCCCTCCGATGAGTTGTGAGTAGTTTACCACAGACCTACGGGTCCATAGTTATTAGCAAGATTGCTTCTTCTCTCTTTTTGGATCTCAATACAATGTTCTCCCCCTCTCTTGTGGAGATCTATTCGATGTAAACTCTTTTTGCGGCGTGTTTGTCGAGATCCGATGAATTGTGGGTTTATGATCATGTTTATCTATGAATAATATTTGAATCTTCTCTGAATTCTTTTATGTATGATTGACTTATCTTTGCAAGTCTCTTCGAATTATCAGTTTGGTTTGGCCTACTCGATTGATCTTTCTTGCCATGGGAGAAGTGCTTAGCTTTGGGTTCAATCTTGCGGCGTCCTTACCAAGTGACAGAAAGGGTTGCAAGGCACGTATTGTATTGTTGCTTGCCATCGAGGATAAGAAGATGGGGTTTATATCATATTGCTTTAGTTTATCCCTTTACATCATGTCATCTTGCTTAATGTGTTACTCTGTTCTTATGAACTTAATACTCTATATGCAGGCAGGAGTCGGTCAATGTGTGGAGTAATAGTAGTAGATGCAGGTAGGAGTCGGTCTACTTGTTATGGACGTGATGCCTATATACATGATCATGCCTAGATAATCTTATAACTATGCGCTTTTCTAGAAATTGCTCGACAGTAATTTGTTCACCTACCGTAATACTTATGCTATCTTGAGAGAAGCCACTAGTGAAACCTATGGCCCCCGGGTCTATCTCTTACCATATTTGCTTTCAATCTACTTTTATTTGCATCTTTACTTTTGGCATCTATATTATAAAATACCAAAATATATTTATCTTATCATACTATCTTTATTAGATCTCACTTTCGCAAGTGGCCGTGAAGGGATTGATAACCCCTTTATTGCGTTGGTTGCGAGGTCTTAGTTTGTTTGTGTAGGTGCGTGGGACTTTTGAGGAGCCTCCTACTGGATTGATACCTTGGTTCTCAAAAACTGAGGGAAATACTTACGCTACTATTGCTGCATCACCCTCTCCTCTTCGAGGAAAACCAACGCAAGCTCAAGACGTAGCAAGAAGGATTTCTGGCGCCGTTGCCGGGGAGGTCTTCGCTCAAGTCAATACATACCAAGTACCCATTAGAAACCCATCTCCCTCGCGTTTACATTATTTGCCGTTTGCCTCTCGTTTTCCTCTCCCCCACTTCATCCTTGCCGTTTTATTCACCTCTCTTTCGCTCACTCTCTTTCTCCTTGCTTTTGTTTGCCGTTATGTCTGAAATTGGGGAGATTATTGTCAATATGGACAACCATGATAACATGGAAAATTCTGATGCTCCGGCTGAAGAACCCCCTATTTTGCATACTAAAAAGTTTCGAATCGATAGTGGTAACATTATTGGAAAAGGTGTTATTCAAGATTTCTTTACTTGTGCTGGTGCTTTGCCTTCCTTGGGTGGTTCTATTCTTCATAAAACTAGTATTCTTGCGGATGCCATTGCTATGCTAGTGGTTGAGCTTGAAAGACAATTTATGCATATGCATCCTTGCATACAAAGAATTTTTCTAGATTTTTTCAATATTGAGCATTCTTCTGTTAAACGCGTTGTTTCTATCTTTTTGGCTCATGAGTTTAGATTTATCATAAGAGAGGCCAAAGAAATCTTTGCGCACTATAGGGTGGACGCCGGTCGTCCTCCTATAGACGCGATCCTCTATGATCAAGAGGAATTTAGGCCTTTTCAATCTTCGGATTATGCCGCTTTTAATGAAAACCTTTGAAAAAAGGTTCCTACCAATGTCTTGGTTGATTGCATTAACGAGCTCAATAATGATTTTTCCCTTCGAAACAATGAGCTAGGATACTCTGTTGAGTATAGGCTCACTAGATTTTGCCAAAAGAATGCTTTTAGTGATGAAATAGTTGTGCACTATGAAGGGCCAAAGGAGGAACCTGTTCCTCCTGCGATTGTTCTTGGGGACCTTTGTCCCACTAAATTTAGCCCTTTTGATTATTTTTGCTTGCCTCAAATAAAACTTGCTGCCGAACATAGAGAATATGAAATGGGTTTTCAAGATATATCTTATTATTATGGCACTACTTAGATCTATCTTTGCTTTTATGCCTAGCTAGGGGAGTTAAACGATAGCACTAGTTGGGAGACAACCCAATTTTCTTTGGGTTTTTTGTTTTTGCTCCTGTTTCATAATAAATCTTGCATCTACCTTCTGTTTAGATGTGTTTTTATCTTTTAATTAGTGTTTGTGCCAAGTAGAACCCATAGGATAACCTACGATGATAGTGGATTTGATTCTGCTGAAAAACAGAAACTTTGCACGCACGAATATAATTTTGTTAAACCACAGGAACGTGATTTTGCGTCGATTCTTTTTTCTGCTGTTAAATAAACAAATTTTCCAGGACTTCCTATTTTGGTATGATTTTTAGAGTTCCAGAAGTTTGCGTTAGTTACAGATTGCTACAGACTGTTCTGTTTTTGACAGACTCTGTTTTTCGTGTGTTGTTTGCTTATTTTGATGCATCTATGGCTAGTAAAATAGTTTATGAACCATAGATAAGTTGTAATACAGTAGGTTTAACACTAAAATAAATAAAGAATGAGTTCATTGCAGTACCTTATGTGGTTGTTTTCTTTTCTTTCACTAACGGAGCTTATAAGATTTCCTGTTGAGTTTTGTGTTGTGAAGTTTTCAAGTTTTGGGTAAAGCTTTTATGGACTATGGAATAAGGAGTGGCAAGAGACTAAGCTTGGGGATGCCCATGGCACCCCAAGGTATTCAAGGATAGCCAAAAGCCTAAGCTTGGGGATGCCCCGGGAAGGCATCCCTATTTCGTCTTCGTTCATTGGTAACTTTACTTGGAGCTATATTTTTATTCGCCACATGATATGTGTTTTGCTTGGAGCGTCGTGTATTATATTAGTCTTTTCTTTTTAGTTTACCCCAATCATCCTTGCTGTACACACCTTTTGGGAGAAGCCTATTTGATTAGAATTTGCTAGGTACTCTATGTGCTTCACTTATATCTTTTGAGCTTGATAGTTTTTGCTCTAGTGCTTCACTTATATTCTTTAGAGCACGGTGGTGTCCTAATTTTGAAGAAATTCCTAGTCTATCATGCCTCACTTATATCGTTTTGAGAGTCTTTTAGAACAGCATGGTATTTGCTATGGTTACAAAGTTGGTCTTAGATGATGAGCATCCAAGTTGGGTATAATAAAAACTATCATAGAAAAAGAATTGGATGCTATGATCAATTTGGTGCTTGATAATTGTTTTGAGATATAAAGGTAGTAATGTTAGGGTCATGCTAGTGGGTAATTATGAAATTGAGAAATACTTTTGTTGAAGTTGGCAAGTCCCGTAGCATGCACGTATGGTAAAAGTTGTGTGACAAATTTGTTGCATGAGGTGCTCTTTTGATTGTCTTCCTTATGAGTGGCAGTCGGGGACGAGCGATGGTCTTTTCCTACCAATCTATCCCACTTGGGGCATGCATAGTAGTACTTTGCTTCGAGGGCTAAGTAGGCTTTTGCAATAAGTATATGAGTTCTTTTTGACTAATGTGAGTCCATGGATATATGCACACTCATCCGTCCACTTTGCTAGCCTTTATTATTACCGCGCAACTTTCGCCGGTATCACGAACCCTTTATTTACCTTCCTCAAAACAGCCACCATACCTACCTATTATGGCATTTCCATAGCCATTCCGAGATATATTGCCATGCAACTTTCCACCATTCCGTTTATTATGACATGTTCCATCATTGTCATATTGCTCTTTGCATGATCATGTAGTTGACATCGTATTTGTGGCAAGGCCACTTTCATAATTTTCATACATGTCGCTCTTGGTTCATTGCATATCCCGGTACACCGTCGGAGGCATTCATATAGAGTCATACCTTGTTCTAGCTTTGAGTTGTAATTCTTGAGTTGTAAATCCATAAAAGTGTGATCATCTTCATTATTAGAGCATTGTCCTAGTGAGGAAAGGATGATGAAGGCTATGATTCCCCCACAAGTCGGGATGAGACTTCGGACTTTACAAAAAGAAAAGAAAAAGAGAGAGAAAGGCCAAAAAGAAAAAAAAGAAAGGCCGAAGAAAAAAAAGAAGAAGAAAAAAAAGAAAAAAAAGAAAAAAAGAAAAGAAAAAATAAAATAAAATGAGAAAAAAGAGAGACGGGACAATGCTACTATCTCTTTTTCCACACTTGTGCTTCAAAATAGCACCATGATCTTCATGATAGAGAGTCTCCTATGTTGTCACTTTCATTTACTAAGTGGGAATTTTTCATTATAGAACTTGGCTTGTATATTCCAATGATGGTCTTCCTCAAAATGCCCTAGGTCTTCATGAGCAAGCAAGTTGGATGCACACCCACTTAGTTTCTTTTGTTGAGCTTTCATATATTTATAGCTCTAGTGCATCCGTTGCATGGCAATCCCTACTCATTCACATTGATATCTATTAATGGGCATCTCCATATAGCCCGTTAATACGCCTAGTTGATGTGAGACTATCTTCTCCCTTTTTGTCCTCACAACCACCACCATATACCACCATAGTGCTATGTCCATGGCTTGCGCTCATGTATTGCGTAAGAGTTGAAAAAGCTGAAGCGCGTTAAAAAGTATGAAACAATTGCTCGTCTCATCATCGAGGTTGTGCATGATGGGAGTATTTTGTGTAATGAAAATGAAGCATGGCCTAACTATATGATTTTGTAGGGATAAGCTTTCTTTGGCTATGCTATTTTGATAGGACATGATTATTTGTTAGTATGCTTCGAAGCATTATTATTTTTATGTTTTATAAGCTTTTATTTCGTATCATTTGGATCTGAACATTCATGCCACAATAAAGAAAATTACATTGAGAATTATGCTAGGTAGCATTCCACATCAAAAATTTCTTTTTTGTCATTTACCTACTCGAGGACGAGCAGGAATTAAGCTTGGGGATGCTTGATACGTCTCCAACGTATCTATAATTTTTGATTATTCCATGCTATTATATTACCACTTTTGGATGTTTATGGGCTTTATTTTACACATTTATATCATTTTAGGGACTAACCTACTAACCAGAGGCCCAGCCTGAATTGCTGTTTTTTTTTGCCTATTTCAGTATATCGAAGAAAAGGAATATCAAACGGAGTCCAAACGGAATGAAACCTTCGGGAGCGTGATTTTTGGAACGAACGTGATCCAGAGGACTTGGAGTGCAAGACAAGAAGCAGCCGAGGCTCCCATGAGATAGGAGGGCGCGCCCCCCTATAGGGCGCACCCCCCTATCTCGTGGGCCCCTCGGGCGGCCACTGACGTACTTCTTCCTCCTATATATACCTACGTACCCCAAAAACATCCAGGAGGCAGACGAAACACAATTTCCACCACCGTAACCTTCTGCATCCGCGAGATCCCATCTTGGAGCCTTCGCCGGTGTTCTGCCGGAGGGGGAATCGAGCATGGAGGGCTTCTACATCAACATCCTTGCCCCTCCGATGAGTTGTGAGTAGTTTACCACAGACCTACGGGTCCATAGTTATTAGCTAGATGGCTTCTTCTCTCTTTTTGGATCTCAATACAATGTTCTCCCCCTCTCTTGTGGAGATCTATTCTATGTAAACTCTTTTTGCGGTGTGTTTGTCGAGATCCGATGAATTGTGGGTTTATGATCAAGTTTATCTATGAATAATATTTGAATCTTCTCTGACTTCTTGTATGTATGATTGAGTTATCTTTGCAAGTCTCTTCGAATTATCAGTTTGGTTTGGCCTACTAGAGATATGTTTCTTGCCATGGGAGAAGTGCTTAGCATTGGGTTCAATCTTGCGGTGTCCTTACCCAGTGACAGAAAGGGTTGCAAGGCACGTATTGTATTGTTGCCATCGAGGATAACAAGATGGGGTTTATATCATATTGCTTGAGTTTATCCCTCTACATCATGACATCTTGCTTAATGCGTTACGCTGTTCTTATGAACTTAATACTCTAGATGCAGGCAGGAGTCGGTCGATGTGTGGAGTAATAGTAGTAGATGCAGGCAGGAGTCGGTCTACTTGTTATGGACGTGATGCCTATATACATGATCATGCCTAGATAATCTCATAACTATGCGCTTTTCTATCAATTGCTCGACAGTAATTTGTTCACCCACCGTAATACTTATGCTATCTTGAGAGAAGCCACTAGTGAAACCTATGGCCCCGGATCTATCTCTTATCATATTTGCTTTCAATCTACTTTTATTTGCATCTTTACTTTTTGTCCAAAATACCAAAAATATATTTATCTTATCATACTATCTTTATTAGATCTCACTTTCGCAAGTGGCCATGAAGGGATTGACAACCCCTTTATTGCGTTGGTTGCGAGTTCTCAGTTTGTTTGTGTAGGTGCGTGGGACTTTTGAGGAGCCTCCTACTAGATTGATACCTTGGTTCTCAAAAACTGAGGGAAATACTTACGCTATTATTGCTGCATCACCCTCTCCTCTTCGAAGAAAAGCAACTCAAGCTCAAGACGTAGCAACGACGGGGACGAATCCCCCCTCCGAAGCCCCGAACGGACTCCAGATCAGCCCTCCCGAGAGAGATTAGGGCTTGTCGGCGGCTCCGTATCGTAAAACGCGATGAAACTTTCTCTCTGATTTTTCTCTCCGCGAAACGGAATATATGAAGTTGGAGTTGAGGTCGGTGGAGCGTCATGGGGCCCACGAGATAGGGGGGCGCGCCCAGGTGGGGAGGGCGCGCCCCCACCCTCATGGACAGGGTGTGGGCCCCCTGACCTTGATTCTTTCCCAGTATTTTTATATTTTCCAAAACTTATCTCTGTGGTTTTTTAGGTCATTCCGAGAACTTTTGTTTTCTGCACAATAAACAACATCATGGCAGTTCTGCTGAAAATAGCGTCAGTCCGGGTTAGTTTCATTCAAATCATGCAAGTTAGAGTCCAAAACAAGGGCAAAAATGTTTGGAAAAGTAGATACGTTGGAGATGTATCATGTATGAACCCGGCCAAGGCAGTGAAGTGGCTAACGAGATTGTTTTATCCGGGTCACAACCAGAAGATGTGGATGCTAGCCAACCCGAGAAAGAGTCGGACTACGTGCCACACAATGTTTGTGGTCCTATACTGGGCAGAATAGCCAGTTGATAATATTAGCTGGTTCTAGTTTTGCTGATGTGGATGAGGAAGGGGATGAAATGCAAAGGTTGATGGATGAAGAGGACGAGGATGGATTGGCAGAGGAATTGGATTCTGAAAATTTTGAGGATGAAGTGGAGGTACCGATTCCTTCTGCATGGGATCAGGACATATCCACCGGCCTTACGGTCAACGATGGCCATGAGACTCCATGGCAGTATAATCTGAACCAAGTACAGATAGGGGCTATGTTTGATACAAAGAAAAAAATTGAAGTACGCGGTGATAAAGTGGGCTATGTGTACGCAGAGGGTTTTCCAGACACACATATCAAGTCCAACAAACTATACCGTGAAATGTGTTGAAACAGGTTGTCCTGGGAAGGTGCACAGGCACGTGCCGAAGTATGACATCCACTGGGTTGTCACCAATGTCATCCCACATAATTGTTTGAGGAAGAACCTGCTGGTGAAGCATCCGAACCTGACTTCAACTCTCATTGCGCAACTCATGTATACTGAGATAGTAGAGAAGAAAGATATGGAAGCAAAACACATTCAGACAGTAGTGAAGGTCAGATGGAATTATGTCATTCCTTATGGGAAGGCTTGGGGGCTAAATAGAAGGCTATGGAGGAAAGGTTTGGGACGTTCTTCGACTCATATGATAATGCTATCCATCTCCTTGGCTGCCTGAAGGAGAGGAATCCAGGCACTTATGTGAACGTACAACACATGAGGTTGCTGAGTATACCAGATTTCAAGGTGTTGAAATGAGTGTTCTTCTCTTTCGCTATGTGCATCGAAGCTTTCCAGCATTGTCCTCCTGTTATGTTTGTGGATGGTACATTCCTGACCGGTCAGTATAGAGGGAAAATCCTGACTGCTATTGGTGTGGACGGGAACAATCAAATCATCCCACTTGCCATGGCATTTGTGGAGGCTGAGAACTTTCCCAGCTGGGTATGGTTCTTCCGGCAAGTGAAAATTGCCATTGTGAAGGACCGAGCAAACGTGTGTGTCATTCATGACAGACATGCTGGTATATTGAAGGCCGTGAAGACACTACATAATCCAACAATTTTTTCTCACAGTTCAAGAACAAGCGGTTGATGAACTTGTTCAAAAAACTATGCAAGCAGAGCCAGCAGTGCAAATACGAATTTATTTGGTCAAAACTAGATGAGTTTACTAAGAAGCGGGTCCGTGCGAGGAAGAAAATGAAAGAAGATCAGGTTAAATTAGCAGCACTCATCGCGGAGCTAGCAGAGCCAGTAGGTCTTTGTGACTTGCCAGCAATTGACCCTCCTAATACTAAGAGAAAGAAGGGAAGGGCAATAAAGAATTTTTCTGAGTGGATAGAGAAAGAGCCTCCAGTGAATTGGTCTTTGCTGCATGACACCCATGGAGCTAGGTATGGCCACATGACAACCAATCTTGCAGAGGTGTATAACTTTGTGTTGAGAGGGAATAGAGCATTGCCACTCACAGCTATTGTGGAGGCTATATTCCATGGCACTTTGAGATATTTTAGAGAAAGGCACGAGTTAGCAAAGAAGCATATTGAAGATAATCCCAACACACCTTATTGTAGCCGTGTCATGGAATACATGGCAAAGAAGATAGAGAAAGCAAAGAAGCACACTGTCAGACTCACGGGGAATCAATAAAGGAGGTATGAGGTTCAGCTTCCTACCGATGATTTTGGTTCTGGACATGAGGTGAAGACACACGAGGTAAAAATTGGAACGGAATTTTATCCAACGTGTGAGTGTACATGCAACAAACTGAAGTTGTTGCACCTACCTTGCTCTCATGTGTTGGCTGCATGTGGCCAGATTGAGTTGGATGTTATCTCCTTTGTGTCCCCATACTATTTAAAAGAGGCAGTGCTCAACACATGGACAAGTGAGATGACAGGGTTTAGAGTCGTCGGCAATTTCAACAAGGTAAACGACGGTGATAGAGTATTCATCCCGCATCCAGACCTTTGGTGAACAAGTAGGGGCAGACGAAAGGCCCGTCGCATCCGAAACGACATGGACCAATCTGAAGCTGGTGGACCAACCAGACAATGGGAAAAGAAAGGTGGAGCAACCCCTTACGTTGACGAATGGACTACCGCACCGACAAATATCTGGGGTGAGGTTCGGGCCTTTATCTGGGAAATGTTTGGGTTGTATCTGCAGCGTTACCAGCATACAACGAGGATCTATGTGGTTCCATCAGCTGCTCCTGATCAGATCGAAGCCCCTCTCACCAGCGATATGTACCCAACTTCCTCTGTTATGGGAAGCAGACACCACGCGGTACGTGCCTAGATTCTAATATGTTAAGTCTTTTGTTAACCTGGACATATTTGCTTGGTTATCTATTCATGGTGTATATCTGATACGTCTCCAACGTATCTATAATTTTTGATTGTTCCCTGCTATTATATTACCCCTTTTGGATGTTTATGGGCTTTATTTTACACATTTATATCATTTTTGGGACTAACCTACTAACCGGAGGCCCAGCCCGAATTGCTGTTTTTTTTGCCTATTTTAGTATTTCAAAGAAAAGGAATATCAAACGGAGTCCAAACGGAATGAAACTTTCGGGAGCGTGATTTTTGGAACGAACGTGATCCACAGGACTTGGAGTGCAAGTCAAGAAGCAGCCGAGGCGGCCACGAGAGGGTAGGGCGCCCCCACCAATAGGGCGCGCCCCCTGTCTCGTGGGCCCCTCGGGCGGCCACCGACGTACTTGTTCCTCCTATATAAGCCTACGTACCCCGAAAACATCCAGGGAGCCAATGAAACACAATTTCCGCCATCTTAACCTTATGTATCGGCGAGATCCCATCTTGGAGCCTTTGCTGGCATTCCGACGGAGGGGGAATCGACCACGGAGGGCTTCTACATCAACACCATAGCCCCTCCGATGAGTTGTGAGTGGTTTACCACAGACCTACGGGTCCATAGTTATTAGCTATATGGCTTCTTCTCTCTTTTTGGATCTCAATACAATGTTCTCCCCCTCTCTTGTGGAGATCTATTCGATGTAAACTCTTTTTGCGGTGTGTTTGTCGAATTCGATGAATTGTGGGTTTATGATCAAGTTTATCTATGAGAAATATTTGAATCTCCTCTGAATTCTTTTATGTATGATTGAGTTATCTTGGCAAGTCTCTTCGAATTATCAGTTTGGTTTGGCCTACTAGATTGATCTTTCTTGCCATGGGAGAAGTGCTTAGCTTTGGGTTCAGTCTTGTGGTGTCCTTACCCAGTGACAGCAGGGGTTGCAAGGCACATATTGTATTGTTGCCATCGAGGATAAAAAGATGGGGTTTATATCATATTGCATGAGTTTATCCCTCTACATCATGTCATCTTGCTTAATGCGTTACTCTGTTCTTATGAACTTAATACTCTAGATGCAGGTAGGATTCGGTCGATGTGTGGAGTAATAGTAGTAGATGCAGGCAGGAGTCGGTCTACTTGTTGCGGACGTGATGGCTATATGCATGATCATGCCTAGATAATCTCATAATTATTCTCTTTTCTATCAATTGCTCGACAGTAATTTGTTCACCCACCGTAATACTTATGCTATCTTCCACTAGTGAAACCTATGGCCCCCGGGTCTATCTCTTATCATATTTGCTTCCAATCTACTTTTATTTGCATCTTTACTTTTTGCATCTATATTATAAAATACCAAAAATATATTTATCTTATCTTACTATCTCTATTAGATCTCACTTTCGCAAGTGGCCGTGAAGGGATTCACAACCCCTTTATTGCGTTGGTTGAGAGTTCTTTGTTTGTTTGTGTAGGTGTGTGGGACTTTTGAGGAGCCTCCTACTAGATTGATACCTTGGTTCTCAAAAATTGAGGGAAATACTTACGCTACTATTGCTGCATCACCCTCTCCTCTTCGAGGAAAACCAACGCAAGCTCAAGACGTAGCAAGAAGGATTTCTGGCGCCGTTGCCGGGGAGGTCTTCGCTCAAGTCAAGACATACCAAGTACCCATTAGAAACCCATCTCCCTCGCGCTTACATTATTTGCCGTTTGCCTCTCGTTTTCCTCTCCCCCACTTCACCCTTGCCGTTTTATTCGCCCTCTCTTTCCCAATATCCTCCTCTCTCTCTTTCGCTTGCTTTCTTGCTCCTTGCTTTTATTTGCCGTTATGTTTGAAATTGGGGAGATTATCCTCGATATGGACAATAATGATATCATGGAAAATTCCGAGGCTCCGGCCGAAGAACCCCCTATCTTGCATACTAAAAAGTTTTGAATCGGTAGTGGTATCATCATTGGAAAAGGTGTTATTCAAGATTTCTTTACTTGTGACGGTGCTTTACCTTCCATGGGTGGTTCTATTCTTCACAGAACTAGTAGTCTTGCGGATGCTATCGCTATGCTTGTAGTTGAACTTGAAAGACAATTTATGCATATGCATCCTTGCATACAAAGATTTTTTCTAGAATTTTCCAATATTGAGCATTCTTCTGTTAAGTGCGTTGTTACTATCTTTTTGGCTCATGAGTTTAGATTTATCATAAGAGAGGCCAAAGAAATCTTTGCGCACTATAGGGTGGATGCCGGTCATCCTCCCATAGAGGCGATCCTTTATGATCAAGAGGAATTTAGGTGTTTCCAATCTTCGGACTATGTTGCTTTCAATGAAAACCTTAGAAAAAAGGTTCCTACCAATGTCTTGGTTGATAGAATTTCTGAACTTAATAATGATTTCGCTCTTCGAAATAATGAGCTAGGATACTCTCTTGAGTATAGACTCACGAGATTTTGCCAAAAGAATGCTTTTGGTGATGAATTAGTTGTGCATTATGAAGGGCCAAGAGAGGAACCCGTTCCTCCTGAGATTGATCTTGGGGAGTTTTGTCCAGCTAAATTTAGCACTTTTGATTACTTTTGCTTGCCTCAAAGAAAACTTGCTGCCGAACGTAGAGAATATGAGATGAGCTTTCAAGATCAATCTTATTATTATGGAACTACTTAGATCTATCTTCGCTTTTATGCCTAGCTAGGGGCGTTAAACGATAGCGCTAGTTGGGAGGCAACCCAACTTTCTTTGTGTTTTTTGTTTTTGTTCCTGTTTAGTAATAAATCTTGCATCTACCTTCTATTTAGATGTGTTTTTATCTTTTAATTAGTGTTTGTGCCAAGTAGAACCTATAGGATAACCTATGATGATAGTTGATTTGATTCTGCTGAAAAATAGGATTTTTAGAGTTCCAGAAGTTTGCGTTAGTTACTTATTGCTATAGACTATTATGTTTTTGACAGATTCTGTTTTTCGTGTGTTGTTTGCTTGTTTTGATGCATCTATGGCTAGTAAAATAGTTTATAAACCATAGAGAAGTTGGAATACAGTAGGTTTAACACCAAAATAAATAAAGAATGAGTTCATTACAGTACCTTATGTGGTGGTTTTGTTTTCTTTCACTAACGGAGCTTATAAGATTTCCTATTGAGTTTTGTGTTGTGAAGTTTTCAAGTTTTGCGTAAAGCTTTTATGGACTATGGAATAAGGAGTGGCAGGAGCCTAAGCTTGGGGATGCCCATGGCACCCCAAGATATTCAAGGATAGCCAAAAGCCTAAGCTTGGGGATGCCCCGGGAAGGCATCACCTCTTTCGTCTTCGTTCATTGGTAACTTTACTTGGAGCTATATTTTTATTCGCCACATGATATGTGTTTTGCTTGGAGCGTCGTGTATTATATTAGTCTTTGCTCTTTAGTTTACCAAAATCATCTTTGCTATACACACCTTTTGGGAGAAGCCTACTTGATTAGGATTTGCTAGAATACTCTGTGTGCTTCACTTATATCTTTTGAGCTTGATAGTTTTTGCTCTAGTGCTTCACTTATATTTTTTAGAGCACGGTGGTGACTTAATTTTGAAGAAATTACTAGTCTCTCATGCTTCACTTATATCTTTTTGAGAGTCTTTTAGAACAGAATGGTATTTGCTATGGTTACAAAGTTGGTCCTAGAATGATGAGCATCCAAGTTGGGTATAATAAAGACTGTCATAGAAAAGAATTGGATGCTATGATCAATTTGATGCTTGATAATTATTTTGAGATATGGAGGTAGTGATATTAAAGTCATGTTAGTTGAGGTGATTATGAAAAATACTTGTGTTGAGATTTGTGATTCCCGTATCATGCACATATGGTGAACCGCTTTGTGATGATGTTGGAGCACAGTTTTATTTATTGAGTGTCTTCCTTATGAGTGGCGGTCGGGGATGAGCGATGGTCTTTTCCTACCAATCTATCCCCCTAGGAGCATGCGCGTAGTGCTTTAGTTTTTGATGTCTTCTAGATTTTTGCAACAAGTACATGAGTTCTTTCGACTAATGTTGAGTCCATGGATTATACGCACCTCACCCTTCCACCATTGCTAGCCTCTCTTGTGCCGCGCAACTTTTGCCGGTACCATACACCCACCATATACCTTCCTCAAAACAGCCACCATACCTACCTATTATGGCATTTCCATAGCCATTCCGAGATATATTGCCATGCAACTTTCCACCGTTCCGTTCATATGATACGCATTACTTTTGTCATATTGCTCTTTGCATGATCATGTAGTTGACATTGTATTTGTGGCAAGGCCACCTTCATAATTTTCATACATGTCGCTCTTGATTCATTGCATATCCCAGTACACCGCCGGAGGCATTCATATAGAGTCATACCTTGTTCTAGCTTTGAGTTGTAATTCTTGAGTTGTAAATCCATAAAAGTGTGATGATCTTCATTATTAGAGCATTGTCCTAGTGAGGAAAGGATGATGAAGACTATGATTCCCCCACAAGTCGGGATGAGACTTCGGACTTTACAAAAAGGAAAAAAAGAAGAAAAAAAAGAGAGAGGCAAAAAAAAGGCCAAAGAAAAAAAAGAAAAAGGAAAGAAAAAAATAAAATGATAGAAAAAGAGAGAAGGGACAATGCTACTATCTCTTTTTCCACACTTGTGCTTCAAAGTAGCACCATGATCTTCATGATAGAGAGTCTCATATGTTGTCACTTTCATATACTAGTGGGAATTTTTATTATAGAACTTGGCTTGTATATTCCAATGATGGGCTTCCTCAAAATGCCCTAGGTCTTCGTGAGCAAGCGAGTTGGATGCACACCCACTTAGTTTCTTTTGTTGAGCTTTCATATATTTATAGCTCTAGTGCATCCGTTGCATGGCAATCCCTACTCACTCAAATTGATATCTATTAATGGGCATCTCCATAGCCCATTGATACGCCTAGTTGATGTGAGACTATCTTCTCCTTTTTGTCTTCTCCACAACCACCATTCTATTTCACATATAGTGCTATGTCAATGGTCACGCTTATCTATTGCGTGAAAGTTGAAAGAGTTTGAGATTATTAAAGTATGAAACAATTGCTTGGCTTGTCATCGGGGTTGTGCATGATTAAATACTTTGTGTGATGAAGATAGAGCAACAGCCAGACTATATGATTTTGTAGGGATAACTTTCTTTGGCCATGTTATTTTGAGAAGACATGATTACTTTGATTAGTATGCTTGAAGTATCACCATTTTCATGTTAATATGAACTTTTATTTTGTATCATTTGGATCTGAACATTCATGCCACAATAAAGAAAACTACATTGAGAATTATGCAAGGTAGCATTCCACATCACAATTTCTTTTTTTTTTCATTTACCTACTCGAGGACGAGCAGGAATTAAGCTTGGGGATGCTTGATACGTCTCCAACTTATCTATAATTTTTGATTGTTCCATGCTATTATATTACCCCTTTTGGATGTTTATGGGCTTTATTTTACTCATTTATATCATTTTTGGGACTAACCTACTAACCGAAGGCCCAGCCCGTATTGCTGTTTTTTTGCCTATTTCAGTATTTCGAAGAAAAGGAATATCAAACGGAGTCCAAACGGAATGAAAATTTCGGGAGCATGATTTTTGGAACAAACGTGATCCAGAGGACTTGGATTGCAAGTCAAGAAGCAGCCGAGGCGGCCACGAGAGGGTAGGGCGCCCCCCCTATAGGGCGCGCCCCCTGTCTCGTGGGCCCCTCGGGCGGCCACCGACGTACTTCTTCCTCCTATATAAGCCTACGTACCCCGAAAACATCCAGGGAGCCAACGAAGCACAATTTCCACCACCGTAACCTTCTGTATCCGCGAGATCCCATCTTGGAGCCTTCGCCGGCGTTCTGTCGGAGGGGGAATTGACCGCGGAGGGCTTCTACATCAACACCATAGCCCCTCTGATGAGTTGTGAGTAGTTTACCACAGACCTACGGGTCCATAATTATTAGCTAGATGGCTTCTTCTCTCTTTTTGGATCTCAATACAATGTTCCCCCCTCTCTTGTGGAGATCTATTCGATGTAAACTCTTTTTGTGGTGTGTTTGTCGAGATCCGATGAATTGTGGGTTTATGATCAAGTTTATCTATGAGAAATATTTGAATCTCCTATGAATTCTTTTATGTATGATTGAGTTATCTTTGCAAGTCTCTTCGAATTATCAGTTTGGTTTGGCCTACTAGATTGATCTTTCTTGCCATGGGAGAAGTGCTTAGCTTTGGGTTCAATCTTGCGGTGTCCTTACCCAATGACAGCAAGGGTTGCAAGGCACGTATTGTATTGTTGCCATCGAGGATAAACAGATGGGGTTTATATCATATTGCATGAGTTTATCCCTCTACATCATGTCATCTTGCTTAATGCGTTACTCTGTTCTTATGAACTTAATACTCTAGATGCAGGCAGGAGTCGGTCGATGTGTGGAGTAATAGTAGTAGATGCAGGCAGGAGTCGGTCTACTTGTTGCGGACGTGATGCCTATATACATGATCATGCCTAGATAATCTCATAATTATTCTCTTTTCTATCAATCGCTCGACAGTAATTTGTTCACCCACCGTAATACTTATGCTATCTTGAGAGAAGCCACTAGTGAAACCTATGCCCCCCGGGTCTATCTCTTATCATATTTGCTTTCAATCTACTTTTATTTGCATATTTACCTTTTGCATCCATATTATAAAATACCAAAAATATATTTATCTTATCTTACTATCTCTATTAGATCTCACTTTCGCAAGTGGTCGTGAAGGGATTGACAACCCCTTTATTGCGTTGGTTGTGATTTCTTTGTTTGTTTGTGTAGGTGCGTGGGACTTTTGAGGAGCCTCCTACTGGATTGATACCTTGGTTCTCAAAAACTGAGGGAAATACTTATTCTACTATTGCTGCATCACCCTTTCCTCTTCAAGGAAAACCAATGCAAGCTCAAGACATAGCAATATCATACAACGAGGATATAATTGATTAACTCTTTGTGTACAGGGTGACTTGACAATACAGGCGCGAGAGGAGGTTTCCGCCTTAATTCAGCGCTTTCAGAGGGGAGAAAATATCCCACCGCGAGAGAGCGTCTCATGGTTGAGGCGTCTTGATGACAAGCTATGCGGGATTTACGCAGCTGTTACGTGTAGACGGTCTTCGGATGTTGCACTTCCTCCTCCAGCACATCGTCCTCCACGTCCCTCTGTACTGCATTCAGAACCACGACCCTCTGTGCACCATTCAGAACCACGACCCTCTGTGCACCATGCAGAACCTCATCCTTCACAGCCAGGGAGCTCTTCTTGGCATCAGCCACCTCCTTCACAGCCAGGGAGCTCTTCCTGGCATCAGCCACCTCCTTCACAGCCAGCGAGCTCTTCCTGGCATCAACCACCTCCTTCACAGCTAGGGAGCGCTTACTAGCATCAGCAGATGGAACTAGGTAACACTACTCAGTACATTCTTTTCAACGTTGTAGTAGTCGTTCCTGCATTCTCAGCACCCACTGATGCTTAGTGGTGGTGCTTCGTTCATGCATTTGTATCAATTTTACATGTTTTACTTACCGCAGGCGGCAACCAGTCGCAACCGTTCATGCATTCAGTGCAGTCACCGATGCTTAGTGGTGGTGCTTCGCACTTTGAGGGCGACGGCGAGGATGATGACCAAGCTGCAAACATTTATGACTTCTTGCACACAGTGTTTCACACTCCACCACCACCACCGACGCAAGAGACACAGACCGTGACAGACGAGGTTAACTATGGTCGTGGTTATCGCGAGCCTCGTCCACCGCCACAGCGCTTATCGCCTTCTGGTCCTCGCCCGAGGAAGACTCAGACTCGTCGTCGTCCCCCGCGGTGATATGGTTATCTATGTATGAGTCATTATCTATGTTACTTTCAGACTATTCGCAGTTGTGAGTCAGTATTTATGTATGAGACATGCTTCATGTTCATGTATCAGGAGACACATATTGTTTTATGTATGCGAGAGACATATTACTATTAATTCGCATTTTATTCTAGTTACATTTCCAAAGAGACTACAACCAATAATTAAGATACAAGTACATCTGAATTAAACGGTGCGGCTGAACTTAATAGATACATCTTACATACTACAAAATGAAATTAAGATTGAACATAATGCCCTACAATAATACAGTACAATCTAATCATGCAAATACATCTGAATTAAACTATAAAACTGGAATACATCTTACATACTACATGAAGTCATCATCGTCATCCTCCATTGATGTAGCCCTCTTGCCCTTCGACGATGTGTTCCTCTTGCCCTCCGTCGATGCAGAACTCTTGCCCTTCGAGGATGCAGAATTCTTGCCCTTCGGCGATGCAGAACCAGGAAGCGGCAGCATGAAGATATCATCTTCGTCCTCGCTCTCCTCAGTCCATAAAAATGGATTCTTTGGTGCAGTCCTTCTGAAAGTTTCACTCTTCAGCTCTACTACCTTCTTCCACATTTCATGCAACCTAAGAAGTTCTTTACATACCTCCTCATAGGTCTTTCCAGGCCACCCAGACCTACGTAATTCGGGAGCCAACTCATTCATTATGGTGTCACTACAGGTGAGTTTGTCCCATGGAACTATCCTATTATCCATCCTGAAATCGGTAGCTAACCTAAGAAGAGTCCCGCTCATCCCAGGGTGAAAACTACGATCGAAAGGATAATGGGACATCTCGACTAAACTGCACTGGAATGCTTATCCACCTCCGCCTGAAGGGGGTTTTATAGGTACAGAGGAGAAAATGGCAGGAAGGGGTTGGCGGGAAGGGGTTGGCAGGAAAGGGTTGGCGGGAAGGGGTTGGCGGGAAACGGGTGGCGGGAAGGGGTTGGCGGAAAAATACATTGGCCAACCGTAACGGGAAAAGGTGGGCCCAAGGGACTTTTCGGCCTAAACTGAGCCAAAAAGTACTTTCTGGCCTACAATTGACCAAAAAGTACTTTTCGGCCTACACTTGGCCAAAAAGTACTTTTCTGCCAAAGGGAGGCCGAAAACACCCCTCTTCGACCAGCTTTGCACCTTTTCGGCCAAGGCAAGGCTGAAAACCCTATTTCGGCCAAGAGGTGGCCGAAAACACCCTTTTCGGCCAACACCTGGCCGACGGGGTGCTAGATTTGATATTTCTCCAAAGCATGTTGTAGTTTCCGAATTTGCTTCAAGTAACGTGATAGTTTTGAAAAAAAAAATCTTAGTTTCTTCTTCTTTTTCGGGCTTGATGTGCTATTCGCCCAAGCGTTCCTTATATCGGTGTTGGTTTCTTTGAAATACAAAGCGGGGGGAAACCCTTTTTCGGTAATGAATCGGGAGTCTGGTGATGATCAGAATGAGGACCAAAAGGATGCAAGACGAGCAACCGACGAAAAGTGAGAACGAACCAGAACCAGACCATCATCCATGAAGCCATGTGCAGAAGAGGAGGAAATTTCTCAAGCATATCAATATAGTTACACTCTGATGAGGAGCTTACAACGAATCCTAATATGTACAGTCAGTCACATTCACTTGTAATCCAGAACTGGAAGCTGCGATGTAGTCCTGAGGAGGAGCGCTGAAGCGACGGAGTGCATCATGATGTGGGCGATCCTCAGCTTTATCTGCCCACGACGTGGCAGCAGCCGAACCCCGCTCCGCCTTTCACCCTTGTAGACTCTGATGAGATAGCCGGCACAAACTTTCTCGGCCATGGTGGTGAAGGAGATGTCTTTCTGTGAGCTTCCTTGGTTGCTTGCTTGCACTTATGGTTGATGTTTGCTCCCTGCGTGGTGGTCTATTTATATAGTTTCAAGGAGTTCTATCCGGATCCGAGACATGCCAGCTAGATTGTTGCTCCTTTGCCATCGACTGTATTTGGATGATGTTCATTTTTCAAATGCAATGTTGTGTGTCTGTCTATTGGTATGGGAAGCTTCTGTTGATGTGTTTTGTTCCGCTCATGATTTGTGGCTGTTTGTCCCTGTGTTCTCTGCGAATCTTTGACTCTTGAACTACCAATGTATCCACCTGTCAGGCCCAATGATGTGCCAATGTTAGACACCAGTACATGAATCATGTGTATGTGCAGAGCAAAGAATGGTTGCCAACCTGTGATGCCCCCAGATCCAGAGTATTAATCTGTCCATGAAGAAGCATCTGTGATTAAGTTTGTTGATTGTGTCATTATGCTTGTTAATTGGGGGCCGTAACAAGGTTCCTGTCTCATGGTTGCTGCTAATCATTTGCAATTTCCTGTCTGATAAAGTGGGTGATGCCGTCTGGTGGTTGGCCTTGACTGGTCTTGACTGAACACCTGTGCTGTGCTACTGCAGCCATGTAAAGCAATTTTTCGGTCATCCTTTTGGTGAAAAAATAATGCATGCGTAGTCGTCTCCTGTGATTGGTCATAGTACCTCTGCATTTTTCTTGAGGTGTCACATTTATGCTAATAATTTGCATTCCATGAACCAGGATAGGCGAGTTTGATTAAACAAGAACATTATGATGAAGGCTGGGACAGAGTGGCCCAATTATACAGTAAGTATACAACTTCTTGCTGTACCAAGTGATGAAGCTATTGGATCTCTAAGCAAGAACTGTAACAATAAGGAGCCTTGGTAACTTTAGAAGTCATGTTGTTGTGAGTAACTTGCTGTTTCATTGTGTGTAGAGTTGCAAATATCACTTTGTTGTAACCACCAATGTTTAACCTTGCAAGGTAGGCCGCCAAACTGCTTGTTCGTTGCCGTATTACGGGAGCACAAGAACGTGAAGTAGAACAACCACTAATCAGACCAAGCTCCACCTTGCCACGACCGCCTTAATAGTTTGAAAAGAGATAACCGTAGTCACATTCTTTCTCAAGAGTGAAAAGAGTAGGCAAAATAAACCTCCTATCTGCAGCACAAGAAAAAACAAAAAAAAGAGTAAGCAAATCAACCTCTCAAGTGCAGCACAAAAAAAAGTTTTTTTGAGAGAACAACACAAAAAAAAGTGATGGTTCGCTGTAGTAGGCTGCGAGGCCCAAGTGGCTCAGGAGTGCAGCGGCCCGTTATCCTTCCACCGTTGGAAGCGGGCAGTTGTCGCTGCTCTGTAAAGCCAGCCTCACGCTGTGCCTGCCACATTATGGACCGTGAGGCCCAGCTTTCGCATAGGCCCCAGCCGGTCCACTACGCAACTTGGAACGGGCGGGCCAGCAGTAGCACACCCAAGCCAGGCCCACAACGCTACAACAGCATCCACATCACCTTAATACCCCCACCCGGGTTACAAGATCTCGTAACTGAGCTCGGCGAGTGAAGAGAGTGGAGACAGGTATTTAAGCTGGTCGAATGCCTCCTCGGTTAGCGAGGTGGGACTAAAGAAAGAGGAGTGATGTGCTTCCAACTGCGACAAGAGATGTTTTTAGCGTGGGCTTTGGCAGCTTTGGCATTTGTCGTTGTGGGCTCATGGATGTGGCCATGTGGACAAGGTTGGGGCAGCCATACTACTAGTGAACTTGCTTTTCCTCAAAAAAAAAAAAAAACTAGTGAACTTGCTTCACATGGAAACAGTATAAACTGCCGCATGATTAACGCTGGAACTAAGAAATATATTTCTATTTATAGAAGTCCCTAACGCATATCAATGGGTAAAACAGTACAATCTCTCTATCATGCATGCATGTTGACATGTACTATATCTAAAAGTGCCAGCTAATAAAAAAACCGACATGAAAGGTCCATTAGCAATGAGAGAGATTAGTTGTGTATCTTATTGACGATACAAGTCTTGTTGGGCAAACCAAGGCGCACTAATTAACGACTCGCTCGATCCCGTACTATATTTGAGAACTTTGTGGGACAACCCAAAAATTGATAAAATTATGCTATACCACAAAATTTTGTCTCGGAATATGACCATCTGTGATGTGTTTATGGAGAAGACGGGAGATGCATGAATAATCAGATGTATTATTCTTTTTAATATATTTTTATTTCCCTCAAAACAATAACACAATTAGAAGTAGTGGTGGTTGACAAAACAAGAAGACCCGATCTACGGCAATGTGAGTCACCATCAATTTTCAAGTGTCAACCTGTTTGTTGATAGATTATTACGTGGCTCATAAGAACTCTGCATTTTGCTGAGATGACACTTTTCTGTTAATCATTTGCACTCCATGGATCTAGAAAGTAGAGTCAGATTAATCAAGTCATTTTGATGAAGGCATCATCAGCTCTAATGAGAGGTTTAAGTATAGGCCAAACAGTCTTCGCTGCATTCGGAGACAAGGAAAATGCCAGGAAAGAACAGGGATGCAGACCACAGAGTATACATACAAGAACAATAATCCGGCTGGCTGCATCTTGCATATTTAGCTCTCAAATAAGGTTGCTGTTACCCTTCACGTCAAGTACTCTCAGGACCATCTCTAGAAATGTATATTAGGAACTCTAGTGTGGTTATTTGGGTACTACTACATCATAGTAAGAGATAATTTGTTCGCAAAGAAAATAACCCATACTAATCTTTCAAATATCTCAAATATGGTTGTTGTATTGTGGAGAAATTGTGGAAAACATTTCTCGGAATATGATTATTTGTGATGTGTACTAGACAACATGAGAGAGCGTGAATAATAATGTGCATTGTTCTTGTTCATTCAAATATATTTCTGTTTCGCCTCAGTACCATAACATAATTGGAGCAAATTCACAACAATGTGAGTCACCATAATTGTGACAAGCCAGAATGTTTCCTAGTCTATCCTATGTTTCCAATCTAATCATGATACACAACACTAATGATGGAGACTACTCTCCAACGAAATGAAATACAACAATAATAACAATCTTCGAGCTCAAGTTGCATGTCAACTTGGTGCTTCAACACATATTTGCAAAGTTCTTTTGATGACCTCTGGCACTCTGTTCAGGCGTTTCCCGTCATTGATTATATAGTAGTATCCAGCTTCTTGCTGTATCAAGTGATGAGGATATTTGAACTAAGCGGGAATAGTAACAATAAGGAGCGTGTTGTCAGTTGGCTACGCCTTGGTAACTTAGAAATCAAGTTTTTGCGAGTAACTTACTGTTTCAATGTATACAGATTCAGAATTATCACTCTGCTGTAATCGTCAGTGTTTATTCTAGGTCTTGCAAGACAGGCTACCAAGCCGCTACTATCTATGTTCCAAAATAACTGAAGTTCTCGATTTATCTCAAGTCAAACTTGTTTAAGTTTGAGCAAGTGTAGAGCAAAACTTATTAACATCTAGAACATCAAATTAGTCCCATGAGATTTCTATGAAATATAAATTCATATTATACGTATTTGGTTTTGTAGATTGTAGCATATTTTTTCTATATGGTTGGTTAAACTTAAACTAGCTTTTGTTAGAGTAATTATGCATCTCTGGGATGCCATTAGTATGAACAGATTGCATCTAGATCACCTAAAACATGAACAGAGTAGGGTTTAGGGGATCATTACGTGTCACGGCAGTGGACATGATCGCCTGCTTGGTGCAGGCTTGATGCAGGGGTGATGTAGTCGAGGTAGGAGTCCTCCTGAACGTTCTGATGCCCTCAGGACGCCACCGGCACTGCCCGGGGACGGCAGCGGCGGCTGGAGTAGGTCTTCCCGTCGCTGCAGCGCTCCCCCTGATCGGATGGGGTGAGAGAATATCGGGAGGGGAGTGAAACCGTACGTGAATTGTGATCACGCAGGCTGCCAACCCTCTCCCGTTCCCTTTTATGTAGCGCTGGCGACAGGGGACCTAAACCATCAGTTGGTTTGGGTGCCCCCGATCAGGGCGCCTTAGTTGGGATAAACCTCACGTACGTTGGTGCGTGGGGCCTTTTCATTAACGTTATCTTTTCCTCTTTTTTTGTTAAACTAATAGATCTAACTGGCCTGTTTAAGCCGTCAGATCAAAAACCAACATTCTCCCCCTTGATCGTTAGGCTTAACTTCATTCGCCCATTCTACATAGGAATGATGTACCAAAGTGAGGTGTTACAACAGCTTGAAACGCTATAGAACCTCAACACTTATAGTACACCCGCCTATTTTGAAATGGAAAGCATTTTGCTAATTGGGGAGTGGTTTATTTTAATGGTCCTCTTATTCCAGAATCATCAGGCCTCTAGTAGTCCCATGCCGGCAACATGCTCACGAAAAATACTGGGTGGTAAGCCTTTTGTTAGCGGATCCGCAAGCATATGCTTCATTCTTATATGTTTAACATCAACTGTCTGATCCTGGATTCTATCTTTCACAACACGATACTTTATGTCAATGTGTCTGGCAGCATTACTTGACCTGTTGTTACTCGTATAGAAAACTGCTGGTTCATTATCGCAGTACAATAAAATTGGTTTAGATATGCTGTCAACCACTTTAAGTCCGGGTATAAAATTCTTTAGCCATACAGCCTGCCCGGTGGCCTCATAACATGCTACAAATTCTGCTTGCATCGTAGATCCAGCAGTTAACGTTTGTTTGGAGCTTTTCCACGATATAGCTCCTCCCGCGAGTGTGAATATATAACCTGACGTGGATCTCAAACTATCCACACACCCGGCAAAATCAGAGTCTGAATAACCAACAATTTCTAGGTTATCAGTTCTTTTATATGTAAGCATGAAGTCCTTAGTTCCTTGCATATAACGCAAGACTTTCTTTGCGGCCTTCCAGTGGTCCGGTCCTGGATTTGATTGGTATCTGCCAAGCACCCCGGTTACAAAACATAAGTCTGTGCGTGTACACACTTGAGCATACATGATGCTTCCAACAGCTAAAGCATAAGGAACCGACTTCATCTGATCAGTTTCACATTGGTTCCTCGGACATTGAAATGTCCCAAACTTATCGCCCTTAACTATAGGAGCAGGTGAGGGTGAGCACTTATGCATATTGAATTTTTTTCAGTACTCTCTCAAAGTATGCCTTTTGAGATAGTCCTAACGTTCCTCTAGACCTATCTCGATGAATCTCGATGCCGAGGACATACGAGGCTTCACCAAGATCTTTCATATCAAAACTGGATGACAGAAAATTCTTGGTCTCATGCAGCATATCCTTATCGCTACATGCCAACAATATGTCATCAACGTATAGGACTAAAAATGTGAACCTACTGCCTTTAAACTTAACGTATATGCAGTTGTCCACAACATTTTCGGCGAAACCAAAAGTTTTGATAATTTTATCAAACTTGAGGTACCACTCTCTTGAAGCTTGCTTCAAGCCATAAATTGATTTCTTTAGACGACATGCTAAATGTTCCTTTCCTTCCACAACAAAGCCTTCTGGCTGAGCCATGTAGACATCTTCTTTTAAGTCACCATTTAGAAATGCCGTTTTAACATCCATTTGGTGTAGTTCTAGGTCGTAATGAGCTACTAATGCCATTATGATTCTGAAAGAATCCTTGGTTGACACAGGAGAGAAGGTTTGCTTATAATCAATGCCTTCTCTCTGTGTATACCCTTTTGCCACTAGCCTTGCCTTGAACCGTTCGACATTCCCTTTGGAATCATACTTGGTTTTGTAGACCCACTTGCAGCCTACTTTCTTAGCTCCATCGGGAACTTCTACTAAGTCCCATACGTCGTTTGAGCCCATAGATTTTAACTCGTCTTCCATGGCAACCAACCATTTGGACGAATTTTCGCTTTTAATGGCTTCCTTATACGAGGTTGGATCCTCCACCTTTCCCATATCATTCATGTCCTCCATCAAAAAGGTGATATAATCATCTGATATGGCTTTCTTCCTCTCACGTCGTGGTCTACCCATGGGCGGAGGTGGTGGTGGAACATCATCATTTTCATTATTTTCTCGGAGATCCTCATTTGTGTTTGGATTCTCATTATTAGTTTCTGGATCACCATTCGACTGAGAGACTAAACCGTGAGATTCAGGATCATCAGATGTCACATTTCTTCGTATTGGAAAAACAATCTCTTGGATAGTCGGGGATGGTACACAAACCCGCTTCTCCTCAAGATCGATCTCCCTTAAATTTGTGACCTCATTATCCTCAAAAAATACCGCTTGTCTAGTCTCCACAAACTTGGTGGTGTGACTTGGACAATAAAAACGATATCCCTTTCCCCTATGAGGGTATCCAACGAAGAAACAACTAACTGTTTTTGGATCCAATTTCTTAAGTTGTGGATTGAAAACTTTAGCTTCAGCAGGGCAACCCCACACCCGTAAGTAATTCAAGCTCGGTTTCTTTCCCGCCCACATCTCGTAAGGTGTGTTCGGTGCTGACTTAGTTGGAGCAAGATTTAGTATGTGTGCAGCTGTCTTTAATGCCTCTATCCAAAGGCTTACTGGTAAACTCGAGTGACTAAGCATGCTTCGCACCATATCCATAAGGGTGCGGTTGCGGCGCTCGGCCACACCATTTTGTTGTGGTTCACCAGGCATTGAGTACTGAGCAATGATTCCATTTTCAGATAAGAACTTGGCAAAAGGTCCAGGAATCTGCCCATAAGAAGCATGCCTACCATAATACTCTCCCCCGCGATCAGACCGTACAACTTTGATTTTTGCGTTCAGTTGATTTTCAACCTCCGCTTTATAGACTTTGAATTTCTCCAAAGCTTCCGATCGGTCACGTATGGGATAAATATATCCATAGCGGGAAAAGTCGTCTGTGAATGTAATGAATGAATCAAAACCATCTACAGACTTAACGTTAAGGGGTCCACATATGTCGGTGTGAATTAATTCTAAAACCCCTGTGGCTCTTACTGCTCCTTTCTTAATTGTTTTTGCGAATTTTCCTTTAATGCAGTCAACACATTTGTCTGCATCTGAGAAGTCTAATGGGAGGAGTATTTCATTTTTAACTAAGCGTTCCATTCTCCCCCTCGAAATGTGGCCCAAACGACAATGCCACAATTTCGAAGAATTACTAACTCCTTTCCATTTCTTCTCAACATTAACTTCATCACTCACATGCATAACTGAATCATTATTATGAGATAACATGTATAGTTGGCCTCGTCTAACACCGATGCCTACATTCTTATTACATTTGAACAAAGCAAATTGTTTCTTGCCAAAATGGCACTCATACATATCATCATCTAAACGAGAAACTGAAATCAAATTCCTACTTAAGGTAGGCACATAAATAACATTATTCAATCTAAGAGTGTGGCCAGTGTGTAGCTCCAACGTGAGAGATCCCACGGCTTCAACATCGGCCTCATCTCCGTTCGCAACCTTAAGCTTTCTTGTTCCTCCTCTTATGGTTTGGATCGTATCGAATCCCTGCATAGAGTTAGCAACGTGAGTGGTTGCCCCTGAATCAATCCACCAAGACTTTATAGAAAAATCAACATAAAGAGATTCATCTACAAAAGTAATTTCATCAATACCTTTTTTGTTCATCCATTTTAGAAAGCCTGGGCAGTCCCTTTGATAGTGTCCCTCCTCTTTACAGAAGTTACAAGCATTTTCTCCAGCAGTGGAGCTTCTAGGAGCAGAAGAAGAACCACCGGCTTCTTTACCCTTGAATGCCTTAGGTTTGAATGGCTTAGTGCCTTCTTTCTTGACTTGCCTTTTTTGAGGCTTAGGGAAACCTTGCCCGTCATGCTTTCTCTTGTTAGAGCCAACATGAAAGACATGGTCTTTCTTCTGCCTCATGATCCTCTCTTCCTCCTGGACGATCCTTGCGGTCATCTCAGAGAGTTGCCATTTTTCCTTTAGAGAGTTATAGTTGACCTTAAATTGTTCAAACTCTTCAGGAAGAGACTCAAGAATAATTATGACAAGAAGGGCTTCACTTAAAGAACACTCCAAAGCCTTAAGCTTGGTGAAAGCATTTACCACCCTCAATATGTGCTGCCTAACATTTCCATCAATAGTGTATTTCTGAAGAAGCTTAGCAAAAAGCTCATGAGCATACACTTTATCGGAGCCTTTAAATTGCTCCTCCATTTCAGTGAGGAAATCTTTAGCAGTATCTTTCTTAGGGAGTGCTTCAGAAATGTCCGGCGATATTGTCGCTTTCATGATGAGAAGCGCACTATGGTTGGACTTATTCCACTTTTCCATCTTAACATCATACTCCTTCTTGAGTTCTGCATACCCTGTGACATCTGCAACAGGTGCCACAGGTTTTTCTTCCCTCAAGGCATAGTCAAATTCATTACAACCCAAACATAATTCGACTTTGGACTTCCAATGAGGGAAGTTACTCCCCGTAAGTGGTTCGATTGTGTCGGACCGGAATGGAGCGGAAGCTGAAATTATCATAAAAGTTCATAAGTAAAGTTGCATGATTATAAATTTACGTTGGTAAATAAACAAACATGCCAAGTATTTAGTTTCAACTCCATGTCAAAACACCGTTGGGCAGAAAAAACATGGAACTAAAATATCATAGGGGATGACTCATAATAATAAAACAACGTTGGTCCGAATTAAAATTAGAGTCATTTCATTCTCAATTTAAACATCAACATTAAAAAAAACATTATCATTATTTGATGTCTAAAAAAAAGGTTCATCATCCAAAAAAAACACGTAATAAATCCTGAATAAAATATCTCGTTGGTTCAATTTTACCCAGAATAATAATGTGTTTTTTTAACGCATTTTCTGGTTTAAACAGTGCATAACATAATATTTATTAACTTATTCGCACTGGAAAAAGAACAGAAAAAAAACGTGACAGTGATTTTACCCCACAGTTATTCAACGGCCCAACCCAGCAGCGAAAAACGTAAAGAGAAAAAAAAACGCGCTGGGCTAAGGCAACCTAGGCCGAAGCCCGTGACCGAAAATGGCCCATTAATGCCCGAAGGCCCGAGTCGGTGCACCGCGTTGCTGAGAGCCGCTCGATCGGATCGGACGGCCGGCGCGGCTTGGAGCCCGAACAAAAATGCCGACAGGCCTAACCCTAGTCACTTTCTCCCCTGACCCCTCCGCCCCCGCGTTTAGCGCTACAGAGAGCGGCGACGGCGTACAACGGCGGCCCGAGGCACACCGGCCAAGGCGGCGCTGCGGCTGCGCTCGCCGGAGCAGCGTGCCGCGGACTTAGTCCGGCACGCTCCTCCGTCGAGCGTGGCTGCTGACGCCGCGCGCGAGGGGCGGGGTGTGCTCGCGCGGGGTTCCATTTCGGGGTGACGGCGGCGAGCACGACCACAAGGCCGAGCCGGCGTTCGTCCATAAGCACGGTGGCATCGGCTCAAGTTCTTTCCGCGCGTCGTCCCGAGGACGGCGGCGTCACGGCGTCTCCGCCCTCGCACCGCGGTGGACGCAATGCGGGCCCCGAAGGGAAGAGGCGGCTACGCAGCGCATTAGGTGAGGATTCTCCTCATTCTCCCCAAAAATCGTATTCATCAGTGCTTAATTGGTGAAAAAACATGCCTAATTGAAAAAATTAGGGTTCTGCCGAAATTGGGGATTTTTCTAGGGTTCTTCAACATGGGGGGTTTGCTACTGTTGATCCCTCTGCCTTCTAGGTTGATAATGCATACGGAAACATGACTTAAACATGATCAATTCTAATCAACTTAACATGAAGGTGAGCATTAGATCTTAACTTAGATTAATTAGAATTGATGAACTAGGTGGCACTACTGATCCGTAGTAAATTGGAATTAAAACATCATCAACAGTGGGCAATTGACATCAACATCAAAAAACAGTAGCAATCAAACTTGATCTACAGAGGGTCTAAACTTGAGATTGGTTTACTGATCATAATATAGGGATGTAAAAGCAATCATATGTGGCGACTGATACCATTGTTAGAGTAATTATGCATCTTTGGGATGCCATTAGTATGAACAGATTGCATCTAGATCACCTAAAACATGAACAGAGTAGGGTTTAGGGGATCATTACGTGTCACGGCAGTGGACATGATCGCCTGCTTGGTGCAGGCTTGATGCAGGGGTGATGTAGTCGAGGTAGGAGTCCTCCTGAACGTTCTGATGCCCTCAGGACGCCACCGGCACTGCCCGGGGACGGCAGCAGCGGCTGGAGTAGGTCTTCCCGTCGCTGCAGCGCTCCCCCTGATCGGATGGGGTGAGAGAATATCGGGAGGGGAGTGAAACCATACGTGAATTATGATCGCGCAGGCTGCCAACCCTCTCCCGTTCCCTTTTATGTAGCGCTGGCGACAGGGGACCTAAACCATCAGTTGGAACCGAGTTGTTGCCGTATTGTCGGTTAAAAAAAACAGAAGCACAAAAAGGTGTAACAGAAGAACCACTAACCAGACCTAACTCAACCTCACTACCACTGCCTCGATAGTACAAAAAGAGTAAGCAAATCAACCTGATATGTGTGAGGCAAAAGAAAAAGTGATGGTTCGCTGGAGAAGGATGCGAGGCCCAAGTGGCCAAGGAGTGCAGCGGCCCGTTATCCTTCCACCGTTGGAAGTGGGCAGTTGTCGCTGCTCTGTGAAGCCAGCCTCACGCTGTGCCTGCCACATTATGGACCGTGCGGGCCAGCAGTAGCACTCCCAGACCAGGCCCACAGCACTAGAACAGCGTCCACATCACCTTAATGCCCCCACTCGGGTTACAAGCTCTCCGAACTAAGCTCGGCGAATGGTGCAGGTGGAGGCGGCTATTTAACTGGTCAAATGCCTCTTCGGTTGGCGAGTTGGGACTAAAGGAGGAGGGCTGTGCTTTCTGCTAATTAGCTGGTCAACTGACAGAGAGATGTTTTTAGCGTGGGCTTAGGCAGCTTGGGCATTTGTTGTTTTGGGCTCATGAAAGTGGCCATGTGGACAAGGTTTAGGCAGCCCATTCGTGGAATTTACTGCTAATTAGCATGGTGAACCTGCTTAGCAGAAATGGAAACAAATATAATTTGCTGCATGTTGAAAGCTCGGATATTTTTTCCGCCTTGTCGAGTAGTCTTCTCCTCTTCTCCAACCCTCTCCAAAAAGCCCAAACAAGCAAAGAGTAAAAAAAAAGAGATATTTTTACCGCATGTAAAGCTGCCTCCACATATTTGATTGGTGCATGTCAAGTACACCATGCGATGCAGGTGGCTCAACAAGCAGTTCTCTTTTCGTGAGGATGTTTATCGGAAGCAGTTTTGGCTTCAGCATGAAGCCATCGAGGAGTCTCGTGAACGACCCACTGGCAAGCTCAGGCGATGAAAGATCTGATAACGAGAGTGAATCGGGTGATAAACAATCTGGTAGTGATCAAAATGAGGACCAAAGGATGCACGACAAGAAGAAGATCAAAGCACGAAAAGCGAGAACGAACCACATCGTATCATCATCTATGAAGCCCACACCATGATGTGCAGAAAGAGGAGCAACCTTCTCAAACTGGTAAGGACAGTTGGGGAACGGGTTTACAACAAATCCTAACATGTACACAGTCACTGACGTTCACTTGTGATCCAGAACTGGAAGCTGCGACGTAGTCAGTAGCGCCGAAGCGACGGAGTGCAACACGATGTGCGCAATCCTCAGCTTTATCTGCCCACGACGCGGCGCCGGCCGAACCCGGTTCGGCCTTTCGCCCTTGTAGACACTGGCGAGATCACCGGCACAAACTTTCTCGCCCATGGTGGTGAGGTGTCTGGGACTGAACTTTCTTGGTTGCTTGATTGCACTTATGCTTGATGTATGCTCCCTGCATGGTCTCGCCTATTTATAAGGCTTCAGGGAGCTATATCTTGATGCAATACATGAGAGCTAAATTCTTTCTCCTTTGTCGTATCAATGGAGGGCGCCGCTGATTGAATGTATTCGGGTGACGTTCTTTTCTGAACAAATCTTTGACCCTGTGTTGGTCTGTTTTGTCCCAGGCATAATTTGGGGCTGTTTGTCCCTGTGTTATCTGAACAAATCTTTGACCCTTAAACTGACATTGTGTGAACCTGTTAGATTAAAATGATTTGCCAATCTTGGCCAGCTGTGGTGTCAGGTACTACATTTTTTGCGAAGAGCAAAAAATGGTTGCCAGCCTGTGATGTCCCCAGATCTAGAGTATTAGTAATCTGTCTATGAAGAAGCATATGTGATTATGCTTGTTAATGGGGGGCAATCAGAAGGTTCCTCGCAGCACTTTGTTGCTAATCATGTGCACTAATTGTCCTGTCCGATGATGCAACTGCTGCAGTCTAGTGGTTGGCCTTGACTGGTCTTGGTTTGGACACCTGTATCTGCATGTATGTGCTCCTGCCCCCCTGGAAGACATTTTGGTCAACCTTTTTGTTGATAAATTAATACATGGCTGTCTTGGCATTTTAGTGTGGTGGCACTTTCCTGCTAATCATTTGCATTCCATGAATCAACAAAGTAGAGCCTGGTTAGACATATTGGTTAACCTTTTGTAGATAGACTGATACATAGTTGTGTCTCCTGTGATTGATCATAACTTGAGAGGACCTCTGCATTTTATTTGACATGGCACCTTATTTTGCTAATCATAACTTCCTTCCATGAATGAAGAGAGTAGAGTCTGATTAATGATGTTGAAGGCATCATCAGTTCTGATGACAGGTTTCAGCATAGACCAACAGTATGCACTGCATTTGAACTTTAGAGCCAAGGAAAAAGCCATGAAAACAGACAGGTGCAGGCCACACAGAGTATACAACTATACAAGGACACTAGTCCGGCCGGCTGCATCTTTTAGCTTTCAAAAATAAGCTTTGTTATTTCCTGTCACATCAATATACTTCCAGGACCATCTCTAGACTTTGTCGAAAAAGGACCATCTCTAGAAATGTATACTACGATAGCTAGGTATTCTGGTGACTTTATTTTGGTACATGATACTCCCTCTGTTCTTATTTAATCCGTGTATTAGCTTTAGTCAAAGTCAAGCTTTACATATTTTAATAAAATTTATAAACAAAAATATTAACATATACAATAACAAATCAATACTATTAGATTTATTATTGAATGTACTTCCACACCATATATATCTGTTATAGTAAATGTTTCGACTTTTTCTATAAACTTTGTCAAATTTTACGAAGTTTGATTTCAGTCAACTCTAATATGCAGAGTAAATAAAAATGGAGGGGGTACTAAGATATAATTTCTTTCTTAAATAAACACAACCCATCATCACTCGATGCAGAGGCCGGGGGTAATCCTCCTTTTCGAAGAAAAATACAACCCATATCTTTCAAGTTTTCAGTTTGTTTTTGAAGAAAAAATCATATAGACAAAGATCATGCTAGCTGTATCGCACGCATCTCGGAATTTCGACTTGTGATATGATCATTTGTGACATGTTTTTTCTGAATCTACCTAAGTACATGGTATATTTAGTACAGAAGACAAAAATAATCATCAGATGCACCACAACAAGTCAAACCATGTCACCATCAGTTGTCCAATGTTATTTTGGCAGTTGGTTCTACTATTCACAATTGAGAACACACTTGGCCCAGTGTCGGCTTTGCCGTGCTACAACAAACATAGGATTTGGATCGCGCGGCCGGCATGGTGCCGCTGCCCGTCTCCGCTCCTCCCCTCCCCATCACCGCCTATCCACCTTCATCACCGTGCCGGCAGTCTCTGGCCTCTAGTACGTCTGTCACCGTGGCTCTCGTGTGACGGCTGCGACGGCGAGTGTCCGTCTCGGCTCCGGCATGTCCGACCGCCCCTAGCCGTGCCCATCATCGCGCCCAGCGACCACAATGGAGCAACTGGGCGTTCCACCTCTTTGTCGCCGCCTTCGCCACCTGGTAACTGACGCGCAAACCACCGGCCGAGGCCTCATCTCGTGCACGCCCGTCGCCATCGTGGAGAAAGGAGTGATCCATGTATGTGTTCATCAGGGTAGAAAGAGAAGACGGGGTGGGGTGCAGTGCTGAGCTAGGCACTGGTGAACATCCTAGCGGGGGCTGACAGCGTCGTCGGCAGGGTTGATGGTGAGCGGCGCCCCCGCACAGGCCGCACCACTTGTTGGTGTTCTAGAGTTTTGGCTTTGGCACAACTCCAACGGAGATTAGCACTCCCCAAAGAGCATGAACTTCAGGATAAAATCCGCGCCCTTGACTCACTTGTGGTTAATACCTTTTTGTACCTTTACTTGCTTTGTATGCCTCCATACATTGCCTTGAACTTTCTTGCCATATTGAATATAGGTTGTCCTCATCTAGTTGCATATCAAGGGGACTTACTTTATCTGTATTAACCTAAAAATTTGGTAGTTAAGATTAAAACTTGTAGTTTCCTATTCCTCCCTCTAGTCGACCTCTCAATCTTTTCACATAGTAAAATCACATAATTACGAGAGGTTGATATAATTGCGGAAGCTTGAGGATCAGGCAAAACATTGTACACGAGGCTCCTTACTTTGTCAAATTGAGTTAAGACCTTAGCCAAATCCCACAACTGTGACACACCCCCTCGGCCCCGGGGTCTAGGAGCCAAGTCCTTTGAGTGCAGAGGATCCTCTCTGGATACGCAGGGCCATCAGACCCTGACCATTTCACGGCCCAGAGTAATCCCCTCATATATATTTTCTTGTTGATTTATTTTGTATCATCATGTCATTATGAATTAAACTCACTTACAACTCTAAAATCAAACACAAAAAACTAATTTAATTTTAACATTTTATTTATTAGAGATTATCTTAATAATTTTCCATTTTGATTTTTTTACATCGAGATATACTCAGGTTTACACATAGTCTTCTTATAGTTTTTAAGAGCTGCACAAATAATTTCACAATTACATCACAACTCTATTACATAGCCTTAATTTAAAACACTTTTATTTAAACATTTTAAAATTCATACATTAATTTAAACTGCATTATTGCATCATTTAATTTGCATAATTCTAAACTATATAATTTTATCTTAAACAATATAAATTTTATGTCCATAAAATTCCTTCATGATATTATCATGCATGTTTACAACTTTTAGCCTCTTATTTAATAATAATTAAATTTTAACTTTGGACTGCATATCAGTTTTTAGCAAACTAATTGTTTTATGGTTTGCAGCTCCATTTAAGTTGAGTAAGTGATAACTTGATTTGATCAGTTTAATATGACATGCATCATATTGCTAAAGCATGCGCTAAATGTTATGCATAATGCTTTTCTTATGGTCATATTATCATCTACTACATTCACGTGAGATAATGTATACATTATTATTATATACAATTAATATTTATACAAAACTTTTGTACTTATTTAAAAAAATCATAATTCATATTTTTCTTTGATAACTTGTTTATGCTAGTTAACTAAATTTTAAGATTACAATGTATTAAAAAATCGCAGCAACTATAATGTGTTAATTTTGACTTAGTTTTGTGATAAAATTATACATTACGCCTAAAGTGATATTTATATCCAATTCACATAAATATGAGAAAATAAGAAAAAGATAAATTTCCTGATTGGCTGATAAATATGTAATACTTTCATGAACATAGTGCATACAACTCTATGTTTATACTTAAATATCTAGGCAAAAACCTTAGTAGCATATAGTCTCGGAAATATCATGATAGCAGTTTCTAGTTCATCATTAGGTATACGTTTACAACAAATTAGGCAGTATATACAATGTTTACAAAAATATTGTCATCAAATAATTAACATCCTCTTTTACCATTTTTTCAAATGTGCCACACGTGTTACAATGGATTTAATTCAGTAATGTATGCATGTGTGACATCCTGGTTTAACAGGAATGATAGACTATTCATATCAACAAGGAATTCATTCAATTTCATAAGCCCATTCACAAAGCCATGAAGTTAATCATGGTTGGCTTGGAGTGATTTGAAGACGGGTGTCCGACTGAGAAGTTGATCCGGGTGCGCATGAGTGACGACAAAGTGTGCGGGAAAGACTAGTGTTGGTCTGTGGGTCCAGTCTAGATCTAGCCAGTCGTAACGACCGGAAACCGTTGGTTGTGACCAGGGCCTTACGGTTGGTATCAGAGTCGACCCTCATGGTTACACATGCGTGTGCAGGTCAGTGACCTCTACGCATGTCAATGGTGCGAGAGGACCGTCGTGGCGCACGACATGGGCACAAGTGGATGCTCACACTGGCGCGCATAAACGTGTGCTAAGAGGGGAAGTTTCTGTGGGCCAACGAAGATGCTGGTTCCTTTCAGTGGGGGTGTATGTGACATACTGGCTTAAGAGGAATGATAAACTACTCACATCAAGAAAAAATCTTCTTTTCTGGGAGCCCATTTGCAAGAAACCTCAAAGATAATCGTGCTTGGCTTGGAGTGATTTGAAGATGGGTGATCAGCTGAGAAATTGATCCTAGGTGTGCACGAGTGAGGATAAAGTGTGCAGGAAATACTAGTGTTGGTTTGTGGGGCTAGTCTAGATCCTGTCAGGCATAACGGCCGAGAACCAGTGGTTGTGGCCAGGACCTTACAATATGTGCTCTATATCTACTTATTTATTGTAGAAAATAGATTTTCCATCTAAAATAGAAGTATAACATTAGGACATTCATCGAAGATAGACTAACAACCTACCTAAACGGGCTTAGCCGGCATAGATCAACATGAAGGTCATTCTTTCCACTCTGGACATCGTTCGGAACCTCCGAAGATTTTAGGTCGGACCCTCCGAGCTTACAAAAAGTTGCCACCTTTTCTTTGTTCTGTTCCTCTAAGCATAAATGGTTGGAGCATCTTGAGGTGTCCAATTTTGTGTGTAATGGTCAGATTTCTCGATCCAACCTATCTATACCCCCACTCCATCCCACTGTTCCAAGCCAACAGTTCCATGGTTTCAATGCTATTGTCGTTATATTCAAGTCTAACATTTGAGATCTTCTCCTCTTTGACCTCCACTCGTGTCTAAAATGTTCACAATTTTTAAGAAATATTAAGGATATTTTTTTCAAAAAAATTGAATTTGAAAATATTCAAAATAAAAAAGGAAGAAAACCGAAAAGGTACAAGCCCAAAACAGGGAAAATAAATTTTAAAAATGTTCAGGAATCTTAAACAGTTGGATTCATGTTGGGCCATGGCTGGCTGGATGCCCGTCTGTTTGTTTAGTGTTCCGTGTTTCATTCCCCTAATAAAAAAGGTTACAAGTTCTCAAAAAAAGAAAAAAAGAAAAAAAAAGGCTACACCAGCATCATTCCTACACGTACACAGCTCCTGCTTGGCCCTCTACCTTACGTATCGCTCAACCAGAAAAAGAAAACTACGTTGTGGGTACCCGAGAAAATTTGCTAAATGGATCATGGAGACTGAATTTTGAAAAAAAAAATCGAAATTCACATTTTTATGCTTGAAAGAAATCTGGAAAAAATTACACACATATACGGGGATATACTGTATTATACATTGGTATAAAGTTTCATGATGAAATACGCCTATGTGAGCTACACGAAAAAACAGAATCACGTATTTCAAGAACATGCACTTTTCACTATAAAGGTTTCATCATCTTGCCTTTTTTTTGTAGATCAGATAAAAATGTATTACATTGTGAAACTTTACAACAGTTTAGCAAATATGTTACGCATCTGAGTATTTTTAGGGAAAAACTTACCTTCATAAGACCGATCGGGGGCGCACGTCCGCCGTTGGATCGTATGTTGATCAGACAGTCAAGAGCATCCCCACATCCGCGTCCGTTTCCTGCAACTGGGTAATCACATCGTCTTTTTCCCTGCGATTCTAATATCTTTCTCTTGCATCTCTTTTCTCCTGTTACAGATCAGGCGAGGCGTTGGAAGCCGGCGCCGTCGCCAATCACACCGAGCAGCTGGCCACCCCTGCGGTCACAGCTTTCCTGCCCCTGCATCTAGATCGGGGTCGCCGAGCCACCCACCGCCGTCAGCAACAGTTCCTGAGATCCGCTCGGTTCAGTCGTCGCTCTAGCGGCACGCGGCGAGTGCACGACCTCTCCGTCAGCGTCGGCGGTGTCGGAGGAGCCCTCCCTGCTGGATCTGTCCCAGTCCATGCGCATCATGTTTACAAGCTTCGCAACGTTGTCAATGGTTCTGAAACAAAGCTCTTGTTGCAATACTCAATAATGTTTCTGAAACAAAGTTCTTGTTGCAGCGCGAGACCATATGCAGAGCTACTTTGCAATGTCATTAATCAGGGTCGGTCCTGAGATTTCAGGTGTCTGGGGCAAAACTAGAACCCGAGGCCCCTTAATATATGCATCAAAATAATAATCAACATATGCAGATATAAAATGATACCAATAAACACTTGAAGTGCCGACAAAAGCAATATTAATATTAAATAAGTTATACACCTTAAAATTTTCTTCTAACACTCTTATATTCAAAGTCACTCGTGAAAAAACTTTAACCAAATGGGTCACCAACATTAAGACTCGAAAAAATTACTCCTCTAAGCTAGTGACTCGCATATCGCCTCTCGGTGATGACGTGGGGATCAAGCGATGGGGCAGCCATTATTGGTAGGTGTCACACAACGACGTCGCGAAAAAAAACAAAGCATTACACAAGAAACGACGTGCATGATCGAGATCAAGCAAAGCACTGCAGTGGGTGATGTTAGCACGGTGCGTTGTGTTGTGCGCCACCTTTTTTGCTTGCGCGGTGGATTACTAATTTGTGCTAGATCTAGTATTACTAGCTAAGTGTAAAGCAGTGGCGGAGGACGAGTTAAATTATTGGTGTGGTAGAGTCGATATTATACATAAAAATAGGAGACAATACCAAAGTAATTGATTCACTAGTAAGGGACGTGACTGCTGAATAAAAATCAACAACTGTGCCTAACATGGCTAAGATGAAAGCAAGGAGATTATCTTTGGGTTTAGCAAGATGAAAACAAGGAGACCACAGAAAGGACTCATGTACTCAGTGTTTTTTACTCATAATACATTAGCGTTCTTTTTGCAGAATTGTACTGTAGTACTTCTCTTGATTGAGAGGGGCTGTACCTGTGTTTTTCTTTCTTGACAGTAGCCATAGGACTGCGCTTGTCATTTGGCCCACCCAGCTATCATAGGTAAAAGATGACGGGAAGCAACTAGTTGACGAGCGCTCCTTCGGGCGCCTCCCAACGATCATATCGGGGTGGGGTGAGAGCACGCCACATGTCGCGCTCTGGGCACTTCCTTCGAATTTCGTTTTATTTTTATTTTTTCACACGCGTTTTTGGCTTTTTTAAACGATTTTTTTGGTTTTTTTTGGTTTTTTTTTGTTTTCATGGTCTTCCTTAGCTTTTGTGCAAAAAAATCGGCAATTCTTTTTTGCACGAAAGAACACATTTTTTTGCGAGAGGCACGGTTGTGCTTTCGTGACAGGCATGACCGTGCCTTTCGAAAATGGAAAAAATGTGTTGCAAGAGAGACGGTTTTGCTTCCGCAACAGGTACGATTGTGCTTTTGCGAGAGCATGCCTCTCGGTAACAAAAAAATAAATGCATTTTTTGTTTTTTTCCCTTTCGCCAGAGGCACTGTTTTGCTTCCTCGAGGGGCACGGTCATGCCTCTCGGAAAACAAAAAAAAATATGTTTTTATAACTTTGTTTCCTTCCGCAAGAGGCATGGTTTTACTTCCGCGAGGCACGGGCCTGCCTCTCGAAAACGGAAAAAAAATATTTTCTGTTTTTTTTTCTTCCACGAGAGGCACGATTTTGCTTCCGCGAGAGCCACGGTTGTGCTTTCGCGCCATGCCTCTTTCGGAAAGGAAAAAACGTGCTCTTGATTCGGTTTTCCCGTCCGGCTTTTTCATGAAAAAAGTTCGTCAAAACCTATCAACATAGGATCTAGTTTTGAAGATCTGAACGCGAGGAATCCATTGGTGAAACCAGTTCAAGATTTGAACGCGCTGTTTAAGAGATAATTTTTTTTGAATAAACGGATGTACGAAAAAAGGAAAAACTTTCAGGTTGCGACAAGTGGTGCGCATATAGTACGCCACTTGTCGCAACCTGAGCAGATGGGAGTGATCTTTGAAATGAGTACTACTTAATTAGTGAATTCGATAAATTACCCTTTCACGTCATGGACCAAAGGCCTACACGGCCAATTTGAGTAGGGAACTTCGTTCTTTTTTGTGCGTCCTCGCTAAGCTCTCATAGCGCCGCGGCCGTAAGTTACATGGGATGCCATAGCTGCTTGCTAGAGCATCTACAGCCACGATGAGCAAATTTCATCCCTCAAACGTCCGCAGACGCGCCCGATCAGTTACCGGTCATGTCCATTTTGAGCACCTATTTATCCGTGCGCGTAGTCACACTTCCTATTTTTCTTCTCATATGTCCGGTTACTTGCACGTGATTGGTGAAGATGAAGAGAGAGAAATAAACGAATAAATAAAGAAAGAGAAAAGGTGGTCCGGGGTGTGGTCGCGTCCGCGAGCCCTCATATCCTCCCCATATTTGAGATTGATATGAGGGTTCGCGGACAGCCCAGGTATATAGGGATGATATGAGGAGTCCTGTTGGGTCACGTTTTCCTTCTCTCTCATGTCCGGTCACTGACCGGGTGCGTCCGCGGGCGTATGAAGAATGGTTTGAGGCATCCGGCTGTAGATGCTCTTAGCTCCTCCGCCTCTACTAAATACCACATCCTGGGGGGCCCTGGTGCTCGGGGCCCTCGGCGGCCGCCCTGTTCGCCCTGCCCCAGGGCCGGGCCTGGTTGCACCTCTATATCTGTGTCTTCCCGCGGCACCATCTATATTGATCTTATACCATGTGGTGGCCTGATCCAAGATTGACGAGCATGGCGCCATGCTGGATGGGTAGTGACACGCTGCTGCTGAGAACTCATATTAATCTCAGAGATAAAATGCTTCATGAAAGAATGTGTTGACAATGGCTATTGTATCTCTCCCCATCATAACCTGATCGAAAGCATCAAGCTTTGGCAAAAATGAGTAAACAAACAAAACAAGGCTAATGTATCGGTTCAAAGTTCATTAAATTGCCGGTGAATGGTATAGTTTAAACATCACCTTAATTCAAAAATAGCATTAAATTGTTACATAATTATTTTGAAGTATATCACATACAAACCACGTAGACTAAAACCACATGCAAATTACTCTTGGGTCTCAATAACTCTAGGCCTAAAGGCCAATATCGCTGCGCAATCTCCTTGAAGGTGAGATGTGTCTTGATTGATCAAAAGATCATCTCATAAAATGATGCAAGTCTTTCGACGACATCCCCAAAACGCAAGCAATTAGAACTCCTACTACTAGTGTCACAAAGCCTTCTATTTAGAGAGACATTGATTTAGATAACCGCCTTCTGTTCCAATTGATTAAAAAGAATTTCAGACTGCACCGGTAATTCTAAAAAGAAGGATGGGATTCATATGAAATAAGAAATAAATATTTTTTAGGTGAAAGGCATGCTCATGACTTTATAGATAAAGCCACTAGGCAAAGTTAAGTACCAAACACCACATAATATCTTACAAATATTTGATATAGTAAACTAAATTGACTATATGAAGAACAAATTGATGATAGCCCACTAAATAGCGTCACAATTCACCTACGAATTACATACCTTACAAAGTTTCTTCGAGTTATTTACATGCGAACTCTCTCTGATATACCGCTAAAGACGCCAGCAAAGCATGCATACAAAATAAGATCAAAGATAATGATAGACTCATATCGCATCATTGTCTCAACTGCATAACATGGTAGTTCAAAGCACATCTTCATGGAAACTACCTTTGGTGGTTTAATCCTGACACGAAGAAACCAATCTGGACAAAGCAAATGCGTAAACTCACATTGATCTCAACAATGTCCCTTCACCACAAACGATTTAGTTTTTGCTCCCGTTACTCTTACACCATTAGAACAACCATCCTTAGTTCTTGCACGGTTACACATACGTACAGTGACAATGGCATACCTAAAAGTAAAACAGTCAAGAACTAAACATGTGTTCTAAAAAATATCAGTACTTTTTAGGAACTTGGAGAATTGTGGCACATTACCAGGTGGGCCTTAAGGCTCAATAGGGTAGCGCCTCCTAGGCTTGCCCCCAAGTCCTAGCTTGGTGTGGCTAGGGTTGAGGCATGGGCCCCACCACTTTGGTGGGTCGCCACAATGGGGAGCCCCCACTCCCCTTCACCTTTAAATATCCAACAGGGCGCCCCCCTAGAGACATAAGTTCACGTGTGATTCGAGGCGCCCCGTCTCTTCCTCTAGTTCTCCAGAAAAGTAAGAGATGTCGTGAGGCTACTCCTTCCTCCTCTAGTTCTTCAACAACTCCTAGCTCTGGATGGAGAAGCTTTGTCAGTCCATAGAGAGATTGTGCTTTCGATCTTCGTTCGAGGGACGGTTCGAATGAATTAAAAAAATGATCAACACCAACTCTTCTTCAACTGCAACTGAAAGTTAGTAACAATCATATCTAACCTTGTATGCATCTTCATACTGATCCTTCGTAGGGCAGAATTTTTTTTGTTTTCTACTACGATTCCCAACATATAGCACGGGAAGAAAAGACTTTCTACACAAGAAATGCTCTTTGGTTACTGGGTCTATATACACCCGATATGTTTTAATAATAATTTCATAAAAAGTAAAAATTATCATAACTTATTTTGGAATAAAATTGACTTTCTTTTGCACTAGTATATAAATTTTCACTAAGCAAAAATCCGTGTTGACTTCTGGGGAAAAACTTATTGCTACATACTCCCTCCATTTCTAACTATAAGATGTTTAAGATATTACAATATGGACTGCATACGGATTAAAATGAGTGAACATACACACTAAAACGCATCTAGATGCATACGAATTTGAGATAATAGAGAAAGCTAAAACATCTTATATTTAGGAACAGACGGAGTACAAGCTACTATCCGCACTTATTTGACCTCAATTTTTTGTTTTTTGCCCTAAAGTCAATGGGGGATTTCTTTTGTTATTCTTTTATGGGTACAATAGAAGATCAAGTCAATTTCAAAATATATACAGAATTTTATGAATTTTTATTTAATTACTATTTTTTTCATATTGGGTCAACATGATACTAAATTTTTTCTAGAAATATCTATTAAATATTTCATTAAATACATGAATCTCGATACATCTAGAAACATATTTGAGGATATTAAAATAGTTGTGAGCACATAGAGATAAACTATATCATGTCTAAAGATTCATATTAATCCATAGAGTAAATATGTTTTGTCATAATTATTTTTCTTTATGGGGAAGGGAGATTTGGTTTGGTCCAAAGGTTTTATTAGTATGTCAAACAAGATTCTAAGAAAAAACAACACGCAACTTTTGCAGCAAATTAACATTTTCAACTCTGCACAAGTGTATTTGCCAATATAACGACCAAAGTTATAACAAACATTATATTGAAATATTGAATAGCATTGTAATGTTGCTAATTGACTTTTGACCATGAAATCGTCAGGGAAGCACTAGCATGCTGCCAATTGTATTACGTAAAATATATTAATTAAAATCTTATGTTGATTAATAGATCATAAATAAGTATATAAGTTTGGTATAAATAAATGAAAAATGTTGTTTAGTTCACTTATGGATACTTGTGGTCGGTTAGTTAACTCTTTTTTATATTTACCTAATAATAAGGCACATATTGCATCTGTCTGCTCACCATCATAGCGTTTTTGTAAAAAAAGTCGTTGTGGTTTTTGATAATTGAATCTGCGGTTCCTATTTAAATTGATCTGGAAAAATGATTAGGTTTTGGAACAATGACTTCTTTTCTCGATGGTTTATTCTCGCCCGCCTGGGCCTCAGCCCACTGTCGTGCGGCCCGGCAAATCCATGCAAAATCGGGAAGTGCAAAATGACTCGGCCGTGAGGAATATGATCCACCAAGCTACACAAGATTATGTATAGAATAGAAAGATTTGTCTCTCTATTATAAATAGTCCCACCACGTGTATTTACATCTAATCTCATAAATTTATATATGCAGCCTCAACAATACAAGGAATAAATTACGCTGGGCCTGAGGAAGAAAGAAACAAAGTCTTTCGTGCTTCATAAAGGAAAGGAATTGAAAGAGCCCCGGAGAAAGAAAATAATTAACATGAATAAATTTCACTGGGCCTAAGGAAGGAAAGAAATTACGTCTGTTGTGCTTCATCGAGAGGAAAAGAATTAAAAGAGCATCGGGGATGGTAGGAATTAATAAAAGGAATGGAGTACAACTTACCTCGGGAAGAAAAAGGATTTAAGAAAGTCCAAGTACTGATGACATAGATTCAGAATTATGGACCAAAAGACATGCGCATACGAAGGAAGAGGTGATAAATATAGGTGCCATACGTCCTCATCACTTGCACTCCAAATCCTTGTTACTCGCAAAAAGTGTTCACACATTTAAGTCCGTTCATGCATCTTAAGTTGTGCACTTTTAAGAAAAGTGTTTATGTATTGAAATAATATTTACAAAACTTAAACCATATTCATTTTCTCAAAAAATCCTATAATTCAAAAATATGTTCAAGTGCTTCAAAAAGTAATTTAAAAATTATTCATGCTCTTTCAAACAGACCGTGTGATTTAACAAGAGTTTGTGTTTTAAAAAGAATATTGATGCATTTTGAAAAACGAACATGCAATTTTAAAGTGATTGAGGGATGGTGTGTGGTCCAAGTGTAGGCCATAGCTCGGGAAGGACGGGCGGCTAGGGAAGGTAGGTCGTAGCTCGGGAAGGACACCATGACCATGGCCGATGAAGGCGGGAAGAAGGATAAGCAACAACATGGACGATGGACTATGTTCAAATGGATAACATGGACCTGTGAAGGAGTTTTGAGTCATACATATTGTTCTAAGTGCATGCTGTTTTTCTGTCGCAACACACGGGCATGTTTGCTAGTGAATCATAATAAGAAAAAGTAAAAGAACAAAAAAAATATTTGAGTGTAAAAGGGAAAAAAATACTATGTTATGTTATTATCTGACACGATTAAATGACTAAATTAAACATATGCGCATGCACAATGACACATTATTTAGTAGCAAACGTTGTTAAAAATTGTCTACTACTATCATTGCCATTAGGCTTATTGATAACATTTTTTGCAATATATTTTCATAATCAATTGAAATTTCATATACAAATGAATAACAAATGCTAAAAGCATTTACACATATTCATTTTCAATTTTATTATCAATTTAATTATGTATATTTTTGTTTTTAGCTTATATTATTGAATGACTCTCCTATTCTAATCTAAAGTGGAACGAATAGAGTGGGTACACTATCAAGTTTAGATGATGACAACCTATGTTTGATCAAACGATCATCACTTGCCAATCATATGTGCTCCCAACTCATTTATTGGACAGACCAACTAAGGTGGTGCTAACTGTAGAAACCATAAGTGATCATGTGTTTTTTCTATAAAAAAATCATGAATTTGGAAAACATTCATAAATTTATAAATATATTTATGATTTTAAAAATGTTCATGTATTGAAAAACATAGGAAAATGCAAAAGGAAAAAAGTAAGAAAATAACAAAACAGAAAAGTAAAAAAACGTAACCCCCCCCCCTCTCTCTCCTATCGTTTGAGCCCAGCTGAATCTGTGGGTTGTGCATGAGTTCTGACTCTCGATCGATGTGTGTGGTTTCTAACTTGGCCGCCTCTGTTTGTTTCATAAGTGTTTTGTTAAAGAAGCCGCATGCTCCTTGTGAGCGCTTATGTGACACTCCCTGCGTCAATTTGCTATTGTTTCGCATAGCAGAACCCTCGACTAGGCCAGCCCATTCCATCACAGATGACACTAGGGACTACAATGCACCGGGACTGTAGTGACTCCAGGTACAATAGAGTTCTTATTGTGTCATTCATTTTTTCAAAAACAAACATTTTTTAAAAATGAACAAAAACGCCACCATTTTTTAAAGTTTCAAACATTTTTTAGAATTTTTGAACATTTTTAAGAAAGAACTTTTCTTGAAAACTTTGATTATTTTCAAAAAATGCGGACATTTTCTGAAACACAATTGTTTTTTGGAAATTTAGAAAACATCAAGTTTAAAAAAAACCAAAACATTTGTATAAACATGGACATCTGTGAAATTCCAAACATTTTGTGTAAACATGATCAATTTTTTAAAATGCAAACATTTTACTGAACGCATGAACATATTTGAAATTCGAAATATTTTATGAAAGCATGATTTGTGTGAACTTGTGGAGATTTTTGGAAAACGTGAACTTTATTGGAAAACGAGAACATTTTTTGAAAAATGTGCTTTTTTTTAAAACTAACACTGTATGTAGTGTCTGCTGTTGGTATGAGAAGTTGCTGTTGATCTGGTTTGTCCCAGGCATGACTTGGGGCTGTTTGTCCCTGCAAATCCTCGACTCTTGAATAGACACTGTGTGCACATGTTAGGCCAAAGGATTTGACAATCCTGGACACCTACATGTATCATGTATATGTTGAGAGCAGAGAATGGTTGCCAACATGTGATGTCCCCAGATCCAGAGTATCAGTCTTTCTATGAAGATTCATCTTTTATTATGCTTGTTAATTGTATGGTTATGCTTGTTAATTGGGGCGGTCAGAAGGTTCCTGTCCCGTGCTTGCTGGTAATCATCTGCATTATCTTGTCTTTGTCTGATGTAGTAGCTGCAGTGTAGTGGTTGGCCATGACTGGTCTTGGTTTGAACACCTGTATATATGTACTTATGCCCTCATTGAAGACATTATGGTCAAACTTTTATTCATTGAATAATACATGGCTGTCTCCTGTGATTGGTCAGAAGACCTCTACATTTTTATTGAGACGGCACTTTCCTCCTAAGAGCATCTACAGCCAGACTCCCCAAATTGACCGGGCAGATGCAGGACCACTGACCGGACAGGAGAGAGAAGGAAAAAAGTTGACCCAACCGGACCCCTCAAAGCCTCCTTAAATGCCCCGGCTATCCGGCTCTCCTCATATTACCCCCCATATACACTATTGGAATTAGCTTATTTGCCGTCTGCCAACTCTTTGCCGTCTGCTGGCTGATGTCTTTGCCGTCAGCCACAAGAAAACGGACGGCAAAGAAGTGGTTGATGGCAAACAAGGTTTTTGCCATCAGCCAATTCTTTGTCATCCGCTGGCTGACGGCAAAGAGGTGGGTGGGTCCAGTTATTGTTTAACCAACTACAGCCCACCAGCCCCACATCTTTGCCGTCCGCCAGCGGATGGCAAAGAATCTTTGCCGATCGTTGGCGGACGGCAAAGAGGCGGGTACATTAACGGCCGTCCCGCCCCCGTCCTCTATCTCTTCTCTCACTCTCTCATTCCCTCCCCACCCACACCCGCGCCGCCACTGCCGACCCCGTCTGCCGTAGCCGGCTGCCCCTCCACCCCGCACCCCTCCCCTGCGGTGCCCCGACCTCCACTGCACCCCCGCCGCCTCTTCCACGTCGCCCCGCCCCTTCCCCTCCGTCGCCACCCCCCACCCACACAGGTCCGCGGCGCCGCCGCCAGCCCCGCACCCCTCCCCGACCTCCATCGCGGCCCCGCCATCCCTTTCACGTCGATCAGCCGCGCCGCGGCCGTACCCGTCCCGTCCCGCCGCGGTCGTCCCTGCCCCGTCGCCATCCCCGTCCCGTCCCGCCGCAGCTGTCCGGCCTCCCCCTCCACCGGGTCACCGCCTCCTCCAGCAGCCGCCACGGCCGTCCGGCCTCCCCCTCCACCGGGTCGCCGCCTCCTCCTGCAGGTGAGTGCAACGTCTTGAGCTTGTGTTGGTTTTCCTTGAAGAAGAAAGGGTGATGCAGCAATAGTAGCGTAAGTATTTCCCTCAGTTTTTGGGAACCAAGGTATCAATCCAGTAGGAGGCTCCTCAAAAGTCCCACGCACCTACACAAACAAACAAGAACTCGCAACCAACGCAATAAAGGGGTTGTCAATCCCTTCACGGCCACTTGCGAAAGTGAGATCTGATAGAGATAATATGATAAGATAAATATATTTTTGGTACTTTATAATATAGACTGGAAAAGTAAAGATGCAAATAAAAGTAGATTGAAAACTTATATGATAAGAGATAGACCCGGGGGCCATAGGTTTCATTAGTGGCTTCTCTCAAGATAGCATAAGTATTACGGTGGGTGAACAAATTATTGTCGAGCAATTGATAGAAAAGCGAATAATTATGAGATTATGTAGGCATGATCGTGTATATAGGCATCACGTCCGTGACAAGTAGACTGACTCCTGCCTGCATCTACTACTATTACTTCACACATCGACCGCTATCCAGCATGCATCTAGAGTATTAAGTTCATAAAGAATGGAGTAATGCATTAAGAAAGATGACATGATGTAGAGGGGTAAACTCATGCAATATGATATAAACCCCATCTTTTTATCCTCGATGGCAACAATACAATACGTGCCTTGTTGCCCCTGCTGTCACTGGCAAAGGACACCGCAAGATTGAACCCAAAGCTAAGCACTTCTCCCATTGCAAGAAAGATCAATCTAGTAGGCCAAACCAAACTGATAATTCGAAGAGACTTGCAAAGATAATTTAATCACACATAAAAGAATTCATAGGAGATTCAAATATTTCTCATAGATAAACTTGATCATAAACCAACAATTCATCGGATCTCGACAAACACACCGCAAAAAAGAGTTAAATCGAATAGATCTCCAAGAAGATCGAAGAGAACATGGTATTGAGATCCAAAAAGAGAGAAAAAGCCATCTAGCTAATAACTATGGACCCGAAGGTCTGTGGTAAACTACTCACAACTCATCGGAGGGGCTATGTTGTTGATGTAGAAGCCCTCCATGGTCGATTCCCCCTCTGACGGAGTGCCGGCGAAGGCTCCAAGATGGGATCTCGCGGATACAGAAGGTTGCGGCGGTGGAATTAGGTTTTCATGGCTTGTTCTGATGTTCTCGGGGTACATGGGTATATATAGGAGGAAGAAGTAGGTCGGTGGATGCCCGAGGGGCCCACAAGATAGGGGGCGTGCCCAGTAGGGTGGGGGCGCCCTCCACCCTCGTGGCCGCCTCAGCTGTGTCTTGACTTGCACTCCAACTCCTCTGGATCACGTTCGTTCCAAAAATAACGCTCCCGAAGGTTTCACTCCATTTGGACTCCGTTTGATATACCTTTTCTTCGAAATACTGAAATAAGCAAAAAAAACAACAATACGGGCTGGGCCTCCGGTTAGTAGGTTAGTCCCAAAAATGATATAAAAGTGTAAAGTAAAGCCCATAAACATCCAAAACGGGTAATATAATAGCATGGAACAATCAAAAATTATAGATACGTTGGAGACGTATCAAGCATCCCCAAGCTTAACTCATGCTCGTCCTCGAGTAGGTAAATGATAAAAACAGAATTTTTGATGTGGAATGCTACCTAGCATAATTCTCAATGTAATTTTCTTTATCGTGGCATGAATGTTCAGATCCAAATGATTCAAAATAAAAGTTCATATTGACATAAGAAATAATAATACTTCAATCATACTTAATCAAGCAATCATGTCTTCTCAAAATAACATGGCCAAAGAAAGTTATCCCTACAAAATCATATAGTCTGGCTGTTGCTCTATCTTCATCACACAAAGTATTTAATCATGCACAACCCCGATGACAAGCCAAGCAATTGTTTCATACTTTAGTAATCTCAAACGTTTTCAACTTTCACGCAATACATGAGCGTGAGCCATGGACATAACACTATATGTGGAATATAATGGTGGTTGTGGAGAAGACAAAAAAGGAGGAAGATAGTCTCACATCGGCTAGGCGTATCAACGGGCTATGGAGATGCCCATTAATAGATATCAATGTGAGTGAGTATGGATTGCCATGCAACAGATGCACTAGAGCTATAAATGTATGAAAGCTCAACAAAAGAAACTAAGTGGGTGTGCATCCAACTCGCTCGCTCAAGAAGACCTAGGGCATTTTGAGGAAGCCCATCATTGGAATATACAAGCCAAGTTCTTATAATGAAAAATTCCCACTAGTATATGAAAGTGACAACATAGGAGACTCTCTATCATGAAGATCATGGTGCTACTTTGAAGCACAAGTGTGGTAAAAAGGATAGTAGCATTGTCCCTTCTCTCTTTTTCTCTAATTTTTTTATTATTGGCCTTTTTTGGCCTTTCTCTTTTTTTATTTAAAGTCTGAAGTCTCATCCCGACTTGTGGGGGAATCATAGTCTCCATCATCCTTTCCTCACTGGGACAATGCTCTAATAATGAAGATTATCACACTTTTATTTACTTACAACTCAATACTTAGAACAAGATATGACTCTATATGAATGCCTCCGGCGGTGTACCGGGATATGCAATGAATCAAGAGTGACATGTATGAAAGTTATGAAGGTGGCCTTGCCACAAATACGATGTCAACTACATTATCATGCAAAGAGCAATATGACAATGATGATGCGTGTCATATACACGGAACGGTGGAAATTTGCATGGCAATATATCTCGGAATGGCTATGGAAATGCCATAATAGGTTGGTATGGTGGCTGTTTTGAGGAAGGTACATGATGGGTGTATGGTACCGGCAGAAGTTGCGCGGCACAAGAGAGGCTAGCAATGGTGGAAGGGTGAGAGTGCGTATAATCCATGGACTCAACATTAGTCATAAAGAACTCATGTACTTATTGGAAAAATCTACAAGTCATCAAAAACAATGTACTACGTGCATGCTCCTAGGGGGATAGATTGGTAGGAAAAGACCATCACTTGTCCCCGACCGCCACTCATAAGGAAGACAATCAATAAATAAAATTGTGCTCCAACTTCATCACAAAGTGGTTCACCATACGTGCATGCTACGGGAATCACAAACTTTAGCACACGCATTCTTTAAATTCATAATCACCCAACTAGCATGACTCTAATATTACCACCTCTATATCTCAAAACAATTATCAAGTATCAAATTGACCATAGCATCCAATTCACTTTCTATGATAGTTTTTATTATACCTAACTTGGATGCTCATCATTCTAGGACCAACTTTAACCATAGGAAATACCATGCTGTTTTAAGAGACTCTCAAAATAATATAAGTGAAGCATGAGAGATCAACAATTTCTTCAAATTAAGCCACCACCGTGCTCTAAAATATATAAGTGAAGCACTAGAGCAAAAACTATCTAGCTCAAAAGATATAAGTGAAGCACACAGCGTATTCTAATAAATTCTAATCAAGTGGGCTTCTCCCAAAAGGTGTGTATAGCAAGGATGATTGTGGTAAACTAAAAAGCAAAGACTAATATCATACAAGACACTCCAAGCAAAACACATATCATGTGGCGAATAAAAATATAGCTCCAAGTAAAGTTACCGATAAACGAAGACGAAAGAGGGGATGCCTTCCGGGGGCATCCCCAAGCTTAGGCTTTTGGCTATTCTTGAATATCTTGGGGTGCCATTGGCATCCCCAAGCTTAGGCTTTTGCCACTCCTTATTCCATAGTCCATCAAATCTTTACCCAAAACTTGAAAACTTCACAACACAAAACTCAACAGGAAATCTCATAAGCTCCGTTAGTGAAAGAAAGCAAAACCACCACATAAGGTACTGTAATGAACTAATTCTTTATTTATATTGGTGTTAAACCTACTGTATTTCAAGTTCTCTATGGTTCATACCACTTAATACTAGCCATAGATGCATCAAAATAAGCAAACAACACACGAAAAACAGAATCTATCAAAAACAGAACAGTCTGTAGCAATCTGTAACCCTCGAATACTTCTGGAACTCTAAAAATCCTACCAAAGTAGGAAATCCTGGGCAATTTGTCTATTGATCTACAGAAAAACGAATCAATGCAAAAGCACGTTTCTGTGAATTACGAAAATTATTTTCGTGCGCGCAAAGTTTCTGTTTTTCAGCAGAATCAAATTAACTATCACCATAGGTTATCCTATAGGTTCTACTTGGCACAAACACTAATTAAAACATAAAAACACATCTAAACAGAAGGTAGATGCAAAATTTATTACTAAATAGAAACAAAAACAAAGAAACTAAAATAAAATTGGGTTGCCTTCCAACTAGCGCTATCGTTTAACGCCCCTAGCTAGGCATAAAAGCGAGGATAGATCTAAGTAGTGCCATCGTTGGCACTCGGAAAGGAAAAGGAGGATCTCCTCTCTATGGCATTCATTCTTCTATTTAGGGTAAGCACATTTCCATTAATGGATGAAGTAAGATTAAGCACGTTACGGAAATTTGCATCTAAGCTAGCCTTCATCTCTTTGATAATTTCATTTTGGTAAAAGCATAAGAGAGTAGTTGATTCAACCTTATCATTCATAGGGTGCCCAAATATGGTTTTCATTTTTTCATAGGTATCTATTGCATCCCCCTTAAGAAAACCTTCTTCAAAAATATAATCTAGAACTTGCTTGAAAAAAGCGGGCAAGCTAACATAAAAAAAATTAGGTAAACTTCAATTTGATATTGTGGCACATAGCTAGCCCGAATCCTTAATAAACTATCCCAAGCATCTTTTAAAGACTCATCAAGCAAATAGCGAAAAATTCGGAGTCATCTTCATCAAAATTATTTAAGCTCTCATTGGTGACCCCGGTGGGTCTTTCCATAGCATCATTATTTATGAGCTTAGAGAGGATAGAAGGGCTATCCAAGGTATTAGAACACTGGAAAGGACCCTTAGTTCTTTTTGATTCGGCCCTGGCAATGGGAAGGCAAACGGAAAAGAGAGAAGAGATTGGGAAAGAGAGGGCGAATAAAACGGCAAGGGTGAAGTGGGGGAGAGGAAAATGAGAGACAAATGGCAAATAATGTAAATGCGAGGGAGATGAGTTTGTGATGGGTACTTGGTATGTCTTGACTTGAGAGAAGACCTCCTCGGCAACGGCGCCAGAAATCGCACATTGGTGGGAGGTCGAATCTTGACTTGACCTGGTGGAAGCACTACTAGGGAAAAGCCTATACACAGAGGTATAGCAGTAGCGCTGGTTAAAATAGGGCGCTACTGCTAGCTCAAACGTTAGCAGTAGCGCATGTTAGGAAACAAGCGCTACCACTATAATTCCCATGGCTTTGCCGACAGGCTACACATAGTAGTAGCGATCCATATAGAACCGCGCTACCGCTACTAACTTTGTAGCAGCGCGTTTTCTTCTAAACACGCTACTGTTAAAGGATATAAAATTAAATGGAAAGCAAAGAAAGGTAATTTAAAATAAAATAAATAGAATAAGGTGAAAGGAAAAAAATTAAAATGTGAAGAAAAATAAGGGTAAAGGGAAAAAAGAGAAAGGAGTAGCAGTAGCGTGTATACAAGAATGCGCTGTAGCTAACGTAGCAGTAGCGCTCTTTCTAGAACGCGCTACTGCTACTTCTGAATTAACCACCCCCCCCCCCCCCCGGCTCAAAATTTGGCTAAGTCCTCCATTCCCCCCCCCTCCCCTACTCCTCTGTCGCCGCCGCCGAGCCTTCCCTCACCGCCGCCGCCCGCCCTCAACCTCAGCGCCGCCGCCGCTCTCGACCTCACCGTCCCCACTGTCGGTCTCAAAACCGGCGGATCTCGGGTAGGGGGTCCCGAACTGTGCGTCTAGGCGGATGGTAATAGGAGACAAGGGACACGATGTTTTTTACCCAGGTTCGGGCCCTCTCGATGGAGGTAAAACCCTACTCCTGCTTGATTAATATTGATGATATGGGTAGTACAAGAGTAGATCTACCACGAGATCAAGGAGGCTAAACCCTAGAAGCTAGCCTATGGTATGATTGTTGTAATGTATGTTGTCCTACGGACTAAAGCCCTCCGGTTTATATAGATACCGGAGAGGGCTAGGGTTACACAGAGTCGGTTACAATAGTAGGAGATCTACGTATCCGTATCGCCAAGCTTGCCTTCCACGCTAAGTAAAGTACCTTCCGGACACGAGCCGGAGTCTTCAATCTTGTATCTTCGTAGTCTTGGAGTCCGGCGGACATTGATAGTCCGGCTGTCCGAACACCCCCTAGTCCAGGACTCCCTCAGTAGCCCCTGAACCAGTCTTCAATGACGATAAGTCCGGCGTGCATAATGTTTGGCATTGCAAGGCAGGTTCCTCCCTTGAATAATCCAGAGAAGATAATGAACACCAGGATAGTGTCTGGCTCTGCAAAATAAATTCCACATTCCACCGTAGAGAGAATAAAATGTGCACTTAGTTCAATCTGCTGACGTATTACGCGGCGCGACATCACATCGCCACCAGGCCTTTGTTTGAATCATTATACCACCTCAGCATTAGCAGAGCGGTTTCCTCGACACGTCCTATCGAAGCAGAGATCGTGTTCCCCTTATTCCGGGATTCTCATCAATACATGCGTGGGTAACCCAACCGCGCCATCAACGGTGATGCTTGGGAGATAAGCGAGTTTTACCAGGCCGGTGGGGGACACATAGTTTTGTCCGCTTATATATAAGGGATAAGGATTCACCTTCTCACCTACGCCTTCTTCCTCCTTTGCTTATCAATCCCCGCGAATTCAAGCTCCAACCCCCGAACTCGCGCATCTCACCTCGACCTTCTCCGAATATGTCTGGAGCGGGAGGTAAATGGTTAGCCTCCACCGTCAAGGAGGAGGACATCACCAAACTGCGCAGCGCCGGATACCTTTCCGGCTATATCGCGCATCGGCTGCCCGACGAGGGGCAGCTCATCCCTACCCCCGGGCCTCATGAGAGGGTCGTCTTCCTTCCCCACTTCCTCCACGGACTGGGCTTTCCGCTCCATCCATTTGTCCGGGGGCTCATGTCTTACTACGGCCTGGATTTCCACGATCTAGCGCCGAACTTTATCCTCAACATCTCGGCGTTTATCGTCGTGTGCGAGGCCTTTCTCTGCATCCAGCCCCACTTTGGCCTGTGGCTCAAGACCTTTAACGTCAAGCCGAAGGTTGTGAAGGGTATGCAAGCGGAATGCGGAGGCGCTATGTTGGGGAAATTGCCCAACGTCCCTTGGCTAGAAGGGACCTTCATGGACTCCGTCAAGGGGTGGCAATCGGGGTGGTTCTATATCACCGAGCCGCGCAAATCCACATGGGCGGCGGCCCCCGAGTTTAGATCAGGCATCCCCACGCAGCTCACCTCCTGGAAAGAGAAGGGCTTGCTGTGGGGGAATCCGGTGGAGGTGACGGGACTCCGAGCATGTATCAAGAAGATGGTGAGCAATAAGCTCAGGCTCGTCGACGTGGTCCAAGTCATGCTCATCCGGCGGATCCTCCCAAGCCAAGAACGGGCATTTAATTTGTGGGAGTTTAATCCGGAACAGCACCAGGCGCTAAACGGGCTCTTCGATACAACATACGAAGGCGCCTGGAGGGTGCTGTTCAAGGGCACCGAAGCCCCTATGTCCGCGACCAAGGACCGCAGATTCAGCTCGCAGAATCCAACTGACAAGGTAAGTTATTCAACCCCATTACGGGACACTTGTGATAATTAGATTGACTCTAGTGAGGCTTCATTCTGCCTCTTCCTTTGACAGGAATGGATGGAGAAGGCCAAGCTGCTCATCAGCCTGGCTCCCATGCCAGAAGACCCAGCGAACGCCCGCTTAACAGGGCTGCTGGTTCTGGCACCGCACGTGGTGCCGGAGAAGAAGGCCAAGAAGGTGGCCGCGGGGACTCGAAAGAGTTCCCGCAATCAGGCGTCTGACGACGACGAGGACTCCTCTCCCGAAGACGACGAGGAGGAGTACTCTCTCCCAAAGGAGGGAGAGAAGAAAAGGAAGGCCTCCCCCATCGGGGGGGCCGAAGGGTCCAAGAGGGGGAGAACTATCCCCCCGGACAGTTCCGCCAACATCAGCGTTGGTGAGGATGGGCGGCCTCCAAGGGCCAGGCGTCCGGCAAGATCGTAAGTATCCGGATCCTTGATGTGTAATTTCTTTTATGTTGCGAAGTATCCTTCTAACGCCGCATTCTGTCCGTAGTCCGGCCAATGATGATCTCCCCGACTCATCGAGCGGGTCATTGGCCTCGTCGGATGTGAATTCCATCCCGACTGCCTCCACCCCACGCGCCAACGAGGACGCCGAGGTGGGATCCCAAAGAGGGACCCATCAGGAGGAGGCTCCGGAGGCGCCGTCAGGCAGCCCCCCGGACTTCGTGCCGGACTCCACATCGGAACCCGCAGTGGTTCCAGAGTCCGGCAAGCGGCCCCTTCGAAAGAAGGGCAGGACCGTGACGCCGGCAGCCTCCGTCCAACCGGAGGCGCTGGATAACCTGCTGGAAGCGCTTAAAGGTGCTTCCATCGAGGAAGAACACCGCACCATCATGAGTGCGGTGATTGAGAAGGTCCAGCTCGCGAAAAGCGGGCTGACCGAAGCCTGCAGTAGCCTTTTAACAGGCTTTGAGGTAAGAAGTTAAAATTATGTAATATAATACCGCATAGACAGTAGCCCCTGATGCTTGGTTCGGTGTTCGGAAAGAAAAGCCGGACTAAGGATCCATAACAAGATATACGCAGGGTTGCCTAAAATAAGTCAATATGGCTTTGCAGGCTGCACTGCTGACCTCTGCCGCACTAACGGCGGAGGTTGACGTGCTGAAAAAGAATCTCGAGCGGTCCGAGCAAGAGCTCGGCCATGCAAAGAAGCAGCTCGAGAAAAAAGAAAGTGAGTAACACCTCTTTGAATAAGTACCTTACAGAAAAGGATTTTGGTTGCGAATAAAATTGACAAGGATAATATGTGCATTGCAGGGGCCACTAACAAGGTGGCAACCCTGAAGGATGCTGTGTCCGCGGCCGAACGCAATGCGGCCGCGGAACGGGCTGGGCGAGAAAAGCAAGAGGTGCGGGTGGCGGAAGTTCGGCAAGAGCTCCAGGTTCTCATGGAAAAACATGAGAGTTTGGAGCGTGACTCCAAGACTCGAGAGTCCGAGCTTGCCTCGGCTCTCGAAAGTGCCAAGTCCGCCAAGGCCGAGGCCCAGAAGGCCCTTCAGGAGGTTGAGGACATAAAGAAGATAGTGGCGGGTAAGGCATTTTTCATGCAAAGTAGGTATGTTAATGTGAACTACCGGACACTTACCCGAATTCGGCGCTCTCCAGGGGCATTTGCAGATCTGCCGCGTAGTGCGGCTCATGCCGCCGCATTCTATCGTGGCGAGGAGGGGAGCTCGATGGAGAAGGTCTTCTGGTCTCAGTATATTGAGGCCGGCCATCCGGTGCCCCCAAGCGACCAGCTGAAGCAGCTGATCGAACTCCACAAAGTAGCTGAGGAGGCCATGAAGGGCCTCATAGTCCGGCTGTGGCCTGGACAGGCCATGCCTGGTAGCTACTTTGGCCTCGTGCGGCGGCTGGTGGATGCATGCCCTAGGCTGGATGTAGTCAAGCGCTCCGCCTGTATCGAAGGTGCTCGTCGGGCCCTTGCCCGCATAAAGGTGCAATGGGGCAAATTGGATGCGGAGAAGCTTCTCACGGACCCACCGCCACCGGGCAAGGAGTATCACATGCCGGAGAAGTATTATAATATTGTCCTGAAGGGAGCCTGGAATATTGCAGATGAGTGCTCCCGAAATGTAATCTTTGAGTGAACTCGCTGTGTATTTATCCTGTGCGCTGAAAACTTCGTTCATATGCGCCATGAGCAACGCTTGTTTAATTTAAAATATTACCTTCTATTTGGCTGTTTATAAAATCTGAGAGATGGCAAGTCGTTGGCTTCAGCCCCCAAGCCACAAGTGCTGGGGTGTTCGGTGATAAACTTGAGCACTCTTGTTCCCATATTTGGGTCCATCTAGGGAGGCGCTCAACACGACGAACAAGGCGACCGGACTTATAATGCTTGAACACTCTCACTTAGCCATAGAATTCTATAATTTTAAATTTCGGCGAAGCCCCTGGTATTCGGAAGACCGAATCCGGAGCGCTATCCACGCCTTCATCGGACATAATCCGGAACTTCGCTCGAAGCGGCGTGAGTCTTTAAGGACCCGAAAAAACCTCTCGAACAGCGACCAGTCTCTCGCCTTATCATGCCGGTCAGTTTTAGCTTTCTCCACTGAGGCGTTAACCCGGCTCAACCGGGGCGCAATCGCAGTGGTTCTCCCAGTGCTACCTTAGCCGACGGAACGAAAACGTAAGGAGCCAAACATGGGAGCCGGGCAAACCCAACTATTGACCCAATACATGATTCGGAGCCGATTCATATAATGCTATAAGTTCGGGGTGCCGCACTTGTTAAAGTGTTCGGACTTTGTCACACCATAAAGTGGGGAACATAAGCCCCTGGTGTATTATGCCATACCAAAAATATACGGGTGCCAGAATGTCATATAATGAACATATATATAAAATGTAATGCAATTGCGATCATAAAGGTGCTGCATTATTAATGAAAGAAAAAGTCTGCTAGTAGAGCGGACTGATACAAATAGTGCGGTAAGTAAGGGATTTGGACTAAATAAACATGTCCGCCTCCAGGGATGAGCTGCGGATTTGGTGTATATAATCGAATTTAATGCTCGTAATTGAGACCACCTGAGTGTTCGGCCTTCTTTAGTCCCTGACTATTGCATCATGAGTTCGGCAGGTTCACCGCCGGACAGGGCTTCTGGTTAACAGAATCCTGTGTACAAAAAATAAGAAAAATAATAATAATAAAAAAGAGGCACATTTGCGAGCCCCTGGTGTGGTCGAACCGCACTCTGGGTCCGTTGTGATCGTGCCCCCTCCCCTGTGCCCATGGTATCTCCAAAGCGTAATGATGTACGCGGAGTGTTATTCTTGCGATCATACGCGGGCGAGGGTTGGGGCCGCATTGCTACGCGTGCTCTGATCGCGCCAGGTGGTCTTGGTTGATATTGCTCCGGGCGCGCTTTGCTGTATCCGGCCGTTTAATGGCCGGGCTCGAGAATTGCCTTAGAAGGCTGCTCTGTACTTCTGCCGCGAGAGCCGCTGTGTGTTCCTCCGTTCGGAGGGAGCGTTCCTTATTTCCATTGACCGTGATGACTCCACGAGGGCCTGGCATCTTGAGCTTTAGGTATGCATAGTGCGGCACCGCGTTGAATTTGGCAAACGCGGTTCGTCCGAGCAGAGCGTGATAGCCGCTGCGAAACGGGACTATGTCGAAGACTAACTCTTCGCTCCGGAAATTATCCGGGGATCCGAAGACCACTTCCAGTGTGACTGAGCCTGTACAGTTGGCTTCCACTCCTGGTATGACACCTTTAAAGGTTGTCTTTGTAGGTTTAATCCTTGATGGGTCTATGCCCATTTTGCGCACTGTATCCTGATAAAGCAGGTTCAGGCTACTGCCGCCATGCATCAGGACTCTCGTGAGGTGAAACCCATCGACGATTGGGTCTAAGACCAATGCGGCGAATCCGCCATGGCGTATGCTGGTTGGATGGTCTCTTCGATCGAAAGTGATCGGACAAGAGGACCATGGGTTGAACTTTGGGGCGACTGGCTCCATCGCATAGACGTCCCTTAGTGCGAGTTTCCTCTCCCTCTTGGGTATATGGGTCGCGTATATCATATTCACCGTCCGTACTTGTGGGGGAAAACCCTTCTGTCCTCTATTGTTCGGCGGCCGGGTCTCCTCCTCGTCGTCGCTATTTAGCCCCTTGTCATTGTTTTCGGCAATTAACTTGCCGGCCTGCTTGAATACCCAGCAATATCTATTGGTGTGGTTAGCTGGATTTTCAGGGGTGCCATGTATCTGGCATGAGCGGTCGAGTATTCGGTCCAAATTGGACGGACCCGGAATGGTTCTTTTAAATGGCTTCTTCCGTTGACCGGGTTTAGAGCCTCGGAATCCGGCATTGACTGCCGTATCCTCCTTATCATCGCCGTTAATTCGGCGCTTGTTTTTATTTCGACGTGACCTGCGGTTGTTGTCCTTAGTATCCGGACTGCCAGAATTTTTACGGAGATTGTTGCTGCGGGCTATCCAGCTGTCCTCTCCCGCACAAAAGTGGGTCATTAACGATGTGAGGGCTGCCATGGATTTCGGCTTTTCCTGCCCCAGGTGCCGGGCTAGCCATTCGTCCCGGATGTTGTGTTTGAAGGCTGCAAGGGCCTCTGCGTCCGGACAATCGACGATTTGATTTTTCTTTGTCAAGAACCGTGTCCAGAATTGTCTGGCCGATTCGTCTGGCTGCTGAATGATGTGGCTGAGGTCATCGGCGTCTGGTGGTCGCACATATGTGCCTTGGAAATTATCGAGGAACGCGGCCTCCAGGTCTTTCCAACACCCAATTGACTCTGCGGGCAAGCTGTTAAGCCAATGCCGAGCTGGTCCTCTAAGCTTGAGTGGGAGGTATTTTATGGCATGGAGATCATCGCCGCGGGCCATATGGATGTGGAGAAGATAGTCTTCGATCCACACCGCGGGGTCTGTTGTGCCATCGTAAGATTCGATGTTTACGGGTTTAAACCCTTCAGGGATCTGATGATCCATTACTTCGTCAGTGAAGCATAACGGGTGTGCGGCGCCCCTGTATTGAGCGATATCGCGACGCAGCTCGAGAGAGCGCTGTCTGCTGTGTTCGGCCCGGCCGGGGTTGTTGTATCCGGCACGACGGTATTCGTCATGGGTCGTAGGGCGCCCACGTGATCCATAGATGGATCGGGATTGCCTTGCTTTGTCCTCCAATATGTCTCGCAAGTCCGGCGCGTTCTCTCTTGGCTTCGTACTTTTGGAGCGATGCCGGGGTATGGTCTTGGCTGGGGGCCTGGATGCCTCTCTGTCACAACCACGGGGTGGTCGGTCAGCCATATCGTGCACTGGTGATTGATGTATGTATGCTTCCTCCTCGAATCGGGGGAGCAGCTTGCGTTTTGGGTAACCTTTGGAGGGGCGTTCGATTTTATACTCTTCGGCCGCGAGGACTTCGGTCCATCGATCGGCTAGCGGGTCCTGATCAGCTTGAAGCTGCTACTGCTTTTTCTTTAGGCTGTTTGCTGTGGCGATAAGCCTGCGCTTGAAGCTCTCTTGTTCAACGGGATCCTCGGGTACGACGAATTCGTCATTGTTGAGGCTTGTTTCGTCTTCGGAGGGAGGCATATAATCATGATCCTCAACCTCTTCATCTGTCGCCCCCTCATGAGGGCTTGCTTCTGCATCCTCCTGCGCTGAGTCTTGCGGGAGGGGATTGTCTTCGGCACTATCTAGAGTGTTATTATCTCCTGTGCTGGAATCTCCGTTTTTGCTGTGGCAAGATTTAGAGCGGTGCCGCTGACGCCGGCGCTTGGGCTGTTTCTTTAAGGAATCTGCCTCCGCTGTTCCTTCGCCGTCCCCATCTTTTGGGGTGTCCACCATGTATACGTCATATGACGAGGTGGCCTTCCAGTGCCCTGTGGGCGCTGGTTCCTATTCGTCTCCGGCATCGTCTTCCATAGCGTCGATGTCTTCGGAGTCGTAGTCTAGCATGTCGGTTAAATCGTCGACAGTGGCTACAAAGTGGGTGGTGGGTGGGCTCTGAATTTCTTTGTCATCCGCATCCCAACCATCCTGGCCATAATCCGGCCAGGACTCTCCTGATAACGAGAGATGCTTTAGTGAATTTAAGATATCGCCGAAAGGCGAGCATTGAAAGATGTCCGCGGCGGTGAATTCCATAACCGGCGCCCAATCTGGATCGATTGGTAGGGGCGCGGGAGGTTCGGAGTCCGGCGAGGAGTCCGGTGCCTCGGAATTACGAGTTTCGCAGGGGACAAGATTGGTGTTCGGCTCCATCACCGTGGATGTTGAAGCCCCCGGGGCGGCGTCTATCCACCAGCCCTCGGTCTGGGCGATCGGCTCCGGGCTAATGGCCGGAGCGGATTCGTGTGCGGCCACCAAAGCACTGTTTGGCGGCAGAGCTAGATCATGGCCATCGTCACAGTGCGGCGCGCTTGGCTATGGCTCGAGTCCATCGAGGATCAAATCTCCTCGGACATCGGCCGTGAAGTTTAAGCTTCCAAATCTGACCTGACGGCCAGGGGCGTAGCTTTCGATCTGCTCCAGATGGCCAAGTGAATTGGCCCGCAGTGCGAGGCCGCCGAATACGAAGATCTGTCCGGGGAGGAAAGTCTCACCCAGGACAGCGTTGCAGGTTGAAGATGCCATCAAGCCTATTGGTGACGACACAGAGGAACTCTCAATGAAAGCACCAATGTCGGTGTCAAAACCGGTGGATCTCAGGTAGGGCGTCCCGAACTATGCGTCTAGGCGGATAGTAACAGGAGACAAGGGACACGATGTTTTTTACCCAGGTTCGGGCCCTCTCGATGGAGGTAAAACCCTACTCCTGCTTGATTAATATTGATGATATGGGTAGTACAAGAGTAGATCTACCACGAGATCAAGGAGGCTAAACCCTAGAAGCTAGCCTATGGTATGATTGTTGTAATGTATGTTGTCCTATGGACTAAAGCCCTCCGGTTTATATAGATACCGGAGAGGGCTAGGGTTACACAGAGTCGGTTACAATAGTAGGAGATCTACGTATCCGTATCGCCAAGCTTGCCTTCCACGCCAAGTAAAGTACCTTCCGGACACGAGCTGGAGTCTTCAATCTTGTATCTTCGTAGTCTTGGAGTCCGGCGGACATTGATAGTCCGGCTGTCCGAACACCCCCTAGTCCCGGACTCCCTCACCCACCCTCGACCTCACCGCTGCCGCTGTCGACCTCACCGCCGCCGCCCGAGCCCGCCCAGCACCGCCGCCTCCCGATCCCGAGCCCGCCCTAGCCGCCCCTACCTCTCTATCGCCGAGCACCTCCCCGCCACCATCTCTCCCCTCTCTGTAAGCCCCCCACCCCTCCCCACCCCCTTTCTCTCTGCTTAATTAGTTAGTACTGGATGTTAATTTAGGGTTCATAGCTAATGAATTTTTAGTATTTGAACTAGTTTAGTTTTAGTTGAACTAGTTTAGATTTAGTTGAACTAGTTTAGTTTTAGTTGAACTAGTTTAGTAAGTAAATTAATAAACTAGTTGAACTAGTTGAATTAATAGAACTAATGTATTTTTAGTAAGTAAATTAATAAACTAGTTGAACTAGTTTAGTAAGTAATTAATATAACTAGTTGAACTACTTTATTTTTAGAAAAAACTAGTTTTTCTTCTATTTATATAAAGTTTATATTTAGTAAGAACTAGTTGAATTAATAGAACTAGTTGAACATGTCATATTTGTTGTTATTTTTTAGTTTAAGCAATTATTCGGGATGTATTAGTGATAACTTATAGGGTTTTTGCTTTTGGAGAAATCAAGGAGCCCCTCCATTATCCCCGCCGTCGTCCCCGTCACCGACCCCCTCCAACCTCGAGGTGAGACCTGCCAAATCTCCATGTATATCTTGTGTTGCTCATATAGGATATGTGGTTGCCCAAGTGGCCGGTCATGTTCAGGTTACACCTCCGAGTGGCCTATGTTTTGCCGGAGTGTTGATTAATTTCCGTTCCGGCAAATTTCAGGCGCTCGATATGTCCTTTTTTAGCAAAGGTCATGCCGGATTTTTCCGTGAATTCTGGCATGACTTGTGCTAGAATATGTACAAGTTTAATCTTTGAATTATGAACGTAGGAAATGCCGTACTCGGACGACGACAGTCTCCCAGGGGAGTGCAGCTGGTGCCACGATGATCGAGGTATGTGCGACAGGTTCATTGAGCTGGACGAAGATTGGCGCTTCAGCATTAAGCTCGAGGAGACATTCGATGTTGAAACGGTACGCAACAATGACAAGTGTTTTTTTTCCTAATTAAGCATGACTTCAACTATTTCAACGTCTAATTTTCATCTTTTACAATTCGACTAGCTTATCCCATGCCATGCAAGACGCTATGTCTTGGAGAGGATGGGTTTTGAAGACCATGAAAATTTTGAAACAAAGAAAATACACCTAAGGACCCATCATGATATGGATTTTGAAGTAAATCTGTGCAATGCTCAGAGCATAACCCATTTTGGTTGCCAAAATTGGGAAGCACTTTGCAAAATGTATTGTTTTTTATGAGGGTATGATTGTCACCATGGATCTTGGTGATCCTGACATTGAGCAAGACAATATGGACATTTGGGTCCTTGTTGATACGCTTCCGATTCTACCGCAATGTGACTTTCTCAAACATAGTTATTAACTAATTTATATTGTTCATTTCAAAATAGTTGACAGCTTATTTCCATTGACAGCTTATTTTGATTCTTCAAAGAATGTGCGGAAGATGGTAGACAAAAGCCACTACACTGATAGCTCCGAATTAACTTATAAGGAGAAAAGTCATCTGATCGGTTATTGTACTTATCTTGAGGATTACAATACCTATTATCGAACTCCTCCAAATTATGGTGAATATGTGCCACTAGTGCACGTGTTGAACCACGGTAACTTCTATGGAGATACCCTGGTAAGATTTTTTACTATTACAACATCCGTGCATCTTTTGCATACTTATAAAACTAGTACATCATTGCTAACTACGAAGTTATTACTATGTTTTTCAACAGAAAATCCCGATGGATTGTGTGCCTCATCTGATGTATCTGAATGGTCACCTTAGGGTTCTGAACATACTACCAGGTCAATCTAGGGAGCTCACCTGTGCATATTGGATTTCTAAAACCGGTGATCACATGCTCATCAAAGAATGGAAAAAATGTTTGGACATTGTCAAGGAGGTTCTTGGAAGTAATATTAAGCGAAAGGCAAGAATTGGAGACAGGATAATCTCCATTCTCCATAATGGAGAGTCAGGGGCTATCTTGTTTTTTGCTATTTTACCTTAGAGAATGTAGTAGGTCCTAAGAGAATGTAGTAGGTCCTATGAGGTACAATATGTTTATTATGTGGTACAATGTGTTAGAATTGATGATGAGGAGTACTTGTGATTACGACTAGTGACCAATTTGCTATGTGATGTCATTGATGAAAACGATGATCTTGAGGAGGTGTATTATGATGATAAGTTGTTAATGATATGATGATGATGATGATGATATTTATTATATGATTGGGTGAAAGAACCGCGGATTAGTTTCAAGTGGATGGGCATCCACTTGAAACTAGTCCACGGTTCTTTCACCCCGTGATGTAATAACTCATTATGATGTAAAAACAATCTCTAAATTCCTGTTGTATGAAAACTTGTGTAAAGGTGTATGAATACAATATGAAATAAATAAAAAAGAAATAAAATACGAAATAATAGTAGTAGCGCGGGAAGGGAGAGGCGCTACTACTAATTACCAGTAGCGCCCCTCTGGGAAATCGCTACTACTAAGTCGATTTAGCGGTAGCGTGGGTTGAGGCACGCTACAGCTAAGCTTTAGCTGTAGCGCCGTACCAGTAGCGCCCCAGCCCGCGCCACTAATAGGCCTAAAACCCTCACTGCTGCTAGACTTTTTCCTAGTAGTGAAGCCTCCCCAAAAACGGCGCCAGAAATCCTTCTTGCTACGTCTTGAGCTTGCGTTGGTTTTCCTTGAAGAGGAAAGGGTGATGCAGCAATAGTAGCGTAAGTATTTCCCTCGGTTTTTGAGAACCAAGGTATCAATCCAGTAGGAGGCTCCTCAAAAGTCCCACGCACCTATACAAACAAATAAGAACTCGCAACCAACGCAATAAAGGGGTTGTCAATCCCTTCATGGCCACTTGCGAAAGTGAGATCTGATAGAGATAATATGATAATATAAATATATTTTTGGTATTTTATAGTATAGATTGTAAAAGTAAAGATTCAAATAAAAGTAGATTGAAAACTTATTTGATAAGAGATAGACCCGGGGGCCATAGGTTTCACTAGTGGCTTCTCTCAAGATACGGTGGGTGAACAAATTACTGTTGAGCAATTGATAGAAAAGCGAATAATTATGAGATTATCTAGGCATGATCATGTATATAGGCATCACGTCCGTGACAAGTAGACCGACTCCTGCCTGCATCTACTACTATTACTCCACACATCGACCGCTATCCAGCATGCATCTAGAGTATTAAGTTCATAAAGAACGGAGTAACGCATTAAGAAAGATGACATGATGTAGAGGGATAAACTCATGCAATATGATATAAACCCCATCTTTTATCCTCGATGGCAACAATAAAATATGTGCCTTGCTGCCCCTGCTGTCACTGGGAAAGGACACCGCAAGATTGAACCCAAAGCAAAGCACTTCTCCCATTACAAGAAAGATCAATCTAGTAGGCCAAACCAAACTGATAATTCGAAGAGACTTGCAAAGATTACTTAATCACACATAAAAGAATTCAGAGGAGATTCAAATATTTCTCATAGATAAACTTGATCATAAACCCACAATTCATCGGATCTCGACAAACACACCGCAAAAAAGAGTTACATCGAATAGATCTCCAAGAAGATCGAGGAGAACATGGTATTGAGATCCAAAAGGAGAGAAGAAGCCATCTAGCTAATAACTATGGACCCGAAGGTCTGTGGTAAACTACTCACAACTCATCGGAGGGGCTATGGTGTTGATGTAGAAGCCCTCCGTGGTCGATTCCCCCTTCGGCGGAGCGCAAGCGAAGGCTCCAAGATGGGATCTCGCGGATACAGAAGGTTGCAGCGGTGGAATTAGGTTTTCGTGGCTTGTTCTGATGTTCTCGGGGTACGTGGGTATATATAGGAGGAAGAAGTAGGTCGGTGGACGCCCGAGGGGCCCACGAGATAGGGGGCCATGCCCAGTTGGGGGGCGCGCCCTCCACCCTCGTGGCCGCCTTGGCTGCTTCTTGACTTGCACTCCAAGTCCTCTGGATCATGTTCGTTCCAAAACTCACGCTCCCGAAGGTTTCACTCCGTTTGGACTCCGTTTGATATTCCTTTTCTTCGAAATACTGAAATAAGCAAAAAAAATAGCAATACGGGTTGGGCCTTCGGTTAGTAGGTTAGTCCCAAAAATGATATAAAAGTGTAAAGTAAAGCCCATAAACATCCAAAACGGGTAATATAATAGCATGGAAGAATCAAAAATTATAGATACGTTGGAGACGTATCAGTGAGCTCCTTCCTCTTTTTTTGTTTAATTAGTTTCTTTTTTTTCTTTTAGTTTAGTTTCTGTTTTAGTTATAGTTTTAGTTTAGTTTTAGTTTCAGTTTAGTTTTAGTTTAGTTTATTTTAGATTAGTTTAAGTTTTAGTTTATTTTAGTTTAGTTTATTTTAGATTAGTTTTAATTTTAGTTTAGAAGAAGAAGTAGAAGGAGGAGGAGGAGGGAGGAACAGGAGGAGGGAGAAGAAGAAAGAAGAAAAGAAGAAGAAGAGGAAAAAAGAGAATAATAATAATAATAATAATAATAATAATAATAATAATAATAATAATAATAATAATAACAATAATAATAATAAGAAGAAGAAGAAGAATAAGAAGAAGAATAAGAAGGAGAAGAAGAAGAAGAAGAAGAAGGAGAAGAAGAAGAAGAAGAAGAAGAAGAAGAAGAAGAAGAAGAAGAAGAAGAAGAAGAAGAAGAGGAAGAAGAAGAAGAGGAAGAGGAAGAAGAAGAAGAAGAAGAAGAAGAGGAAGAAGAAGAAATAGGAGAGGAGGAGAAGAAGAAGAAGAAGAAGAAGAAGAAGAAACAGGAGAGGAGGAGAAGAAGAAGAAGAAGAGAATAAGAAAAGGAAAAAAGAGACCCCGACCCCGACCCCCGAGACCCCGGCACGACACCCGACCCCGACCCCCGACCCCGACACCCTGACAGCACACCCCAACCCCCGACCACCGACATCCTGACACCACACCCCGACACACACCCCGACCCCGACCCCGATCCCGACACCCTGACACCCCGACCCCGACACGACACCCTGACACGACACCCCGACCCCGACACCCTGACACCACACCCCGACCCTGACCCCGACACCCTGACACCCCGACCCCGACACGACACCCCGACAAGACACGCCGACCCCGACACCCTGACACCCTGACACCACACCCCGACCCTAACCCCGACACCCTGACACCCCGACCCCGACACGACACCCCGGTACGACACCACGACCCCGACACCCCAACACCACACCCCGACCCCGACCCCGACCACTGACACCCCAACCACCGACACCCTGACACCACACCCACTGTCGGTGTCAAAACCGGGGGATCTCGGGTAGGGGGTCCCGAACTGTGCGTCTAGGCGGATGGTAATAGGAGACAAGGGACACGATGTTTTTACCCAGGTTCGGGCCCTCTCGGTGGAGGTAAAACCCTACTCCTGCTTGATTAATATTGATGATATGGGTAGTACAAGAGTAGATCTACCACGAGATCAAAGAGGCTAAACCCTAGAAGCTAGCCTATGGTATGATTGTTGTTCGTCTTACGGACTAAAGCCCTCTGGTTTATATAGACACCGGAGAGGGCTAGGGTTACACAGAGTCGGTTACAATGGTAGGAGATCTACATATCCGTATCGCCAAGCTTGCCTTCCATGCCAAGGAAAGTCCCATCCGGACACGGGACGGAGTCTTCAATCTTGTATCTTCATAGTCTAGGAGTCCGAGCAAAGATGATAGTTCGGCTATCCGGACACCCCCTAGTCCAGGACTCCCTCAGTAGCCCCTGAACCAGGCTTCAATGACGACGAGTCTGGCGCGTATATTGTCTTTGGCATTGCAAGGCGGGTTCCTCCTCCGAATACTTCATAGAAGATTTTGAACACCAGGATAGTGTCCGGCTCTGCAAAATAAGTTCCACATACCACCGTAGAGAGAATAATGTTTACACAAATTCAATCTGCTGACGTATTTCGCGCGTGACATCACACCACGTCCAAGCCTTTATTCGAATCGTTTTTATCGTTCCACCTCAGCGCGTTTAGCAGGCGGTTTCCTTGGCACGTCTCGTCAAAGCAGAGATCGTGTCCCCTTATTCCGGGATTCTCATCAATACAGGCGTGGGTAACCCGACCGCGCCCGTTGGCACGCCCCCTCTATCGAAGGCGAGTCCCAAACGGCCGCGGGGAGGGCTCTTGGTGTTCAACCTCTTTATAACGAGACCAAGGCCTGCTCCTTTCTTTCAATCTCAATCGAATCCGCCCCTCGCCTCGAGTTCCAACACCCAAAGCTCTAGATTCAGGCGCTTCGGACCTTCGACAATGTCCGGCTCCGACCTGCAAGGCCGGTGGATGCCTTCTTCCGTCACGGAAGAAGACGTGCTAAAGCTGAGAGACGCCAGGTATCTAACCGGCGAAATTGCGCATAGGCTGCCTGCCCAAGGGCAGGTTATTCCTACTCCCGAGCCTGATGAGAGTGTGGTGTTCGTGTCTCACTTCCTTCAGGGTTTAGATTTCCCGACGGACCCCTTCGTGAGGGGGCTCATGTTTTATTATGGGCTGGAATTCCACGACTTGGATCAGGAGTCCATCCTCCACATCTCATCGTTCATTGTCGTATGCAAAGCCTTCCTCCGCATTACCGCTCACTTCGTATTGTGGCTCAAGACCTTCAAAGTGGAGCCGAAGATGATCAAGGGGCAGTAGGCAGAGTGCGGAGGGGCTGTTATAAGCAAGAGTGCTGACGCTCCATGGCCCGAGGGCTCTTTTCAAGAGGAGCTTGGTTTGTGGCAACAAGAGTGGTTCAACATCACCGCTCCCAGGGGCACCAGATGGGTGGCGCCACCTGCCTTTCGCTCGGGTCCTCCACAACGGCTGGCGTCATGGGTCAACAAAGGGCTTGACTGGGGGCCGTCCAAGGACGTACCTCTGTTGCAGGGCCGTATTCGAGACCTCCAAGAGAGAGAGATCAATCTGGTCGTAGTGCCGAAGGTCATGCTGATTCGGCGCCTTCTGCCCTGCAAACGTCGCCCCCTCCACCTGTGGGAATTTAATCCGGAGGGACCGCAAGCTCTCCAACACTTCATGGGCGCGACGCCCGTGGAGATGTATAAACTGTTCTTCGGATCACAAGAGATGTGTCCGGACTTGACCGAGGACGCAGGTCTGAGCTGCAATCGCCCGGATACTCAAGTAAGTAGTCCTGTGCCCGGACGCGCTATCCGTACATTTATCATAAACTTGCCCTTTAAAGAGCTGTCCCTTGAACAGGAGTGGATAGCAAAAGCAAAACTAATAAGGTGTCCAGCCCCCCTCCCTGAGACCACACTGGATCCTGTGTTAACCAAGATGCTGGAGGCTGCACCTTTGGAAGAGGGCGAAGGGGGGAACAGGAAAGCTACTGCCTCCGCTAAGGAGGCTTTCAAGAAAGGGGGGATCGAGAATCCCTCCCTCCAGGGGGAGAAGAGGACCGCTTCTGAAGATCCGGAGGCCAAGGCCTCAAAGCGGGGGAAGAAATCTTCACCAGAGGGTCCTGCGCCAGGAGAAGCCCCGGCCGCACTATTTCCCTGAGGGAATCAGCCCTCCAGCGAGCCGTAAGTAGAAAGGGGAGTTCTGTAATAGGGGACATCCCTATTTTTATTTCTGAAGATAACCGAAGTTTTACCTTGTAGTTCAGATCTCAGCCCTTCTCAGCAGAGCTCATCTTCGGGGGATTTTCGTCCGGAGATGATGGAGAGCGAAACGCCTCCATCTGCCGCACCGTCAGGCGGGGCGGACGACCCTGAGGTGTCGTCGCGGAGGGTTTCCCCGAGTCCGGCGGGGCCGGAAGGTCCGGCACCAACTGGTGTACGGTCGGGGGAGCTGAAGGATCTGCTCGGGCGAGCATCTTCTAACAGTTTTGCATATAGAATGCGCCCTGTATAGATAGTAGCCCGTGAGACTCGGTGTGCTGTCAGAAATGACAGCGCGCCAAGGATCATAATCCCATGTATAATATGCGCTCTTCCTATGTAGGTGGCAAAGCGTCCGGTGGCCAGCCGGACTGATGAATTTGCCGAACTGAAGCCGCAACTTGATGTGGCGGATGCGGAAGCTGGTCAATAGGCGACTTGACGAGTCACAAGGTATGTGGCTTCTCCGCGGGAACCTGGTAAGGGAGCTTGACACTCGTGCCTTACAACATGTATGCTTAATGCAGATGGTGCCGCTGCTACGGAGGACCTTTGGGCAGAGCTCGCCCGAGCCAAGGAGCAATCCAGAAAAAGTAATGCGGCTACCTTGAAGGCGGCCGAAGAGCTAAAAGCCGAACAGTCTGCTCACTGCCGAAGCAGGGAGGAAATGGCCGAGATGGCCGAGAAGTTGAAGAATGCTACCGACCGCTGCGGGTTTCTTGAAAAAGAACGCTGAGCAGAGCAAGAGGACCTGAAGAAGACCACCGCCGAAGCCAAGGATGCCCGCTCCGCGATGAGAGCTATAAAGGAGGAGCTACGTCAAGCCGGGGATATCGCGGCTGGAAAGCCCTTTCTGCTGCGGAGGAAGTTCATGGATCCGAAGTATGCTCAGTTGGGCCAGCTGTGGGGTGCGGAGGATTCTTATCTGGATTTGGCGGCGAGTGCCGCAGATGCGGTCGCACACTACCGAGGTCAAAAGGATCACGAAATGGAAGAGCTTTTTTGGTCGCAGTTCCATAGTCCAGAGCGTCCACTTCCGTTAACCGATCGGTTAGCCGAATGGGCTGAGCTGAATAGGTTGTCCGGACTTGCCATGAAGGATGTCGTGACTCATTTGTGGCCGAAAAGGCTCGAGCCGAAGAGTTATTTTGGCTTGGTGCAGCAGTTCCTTGATGTGGTGCCGCATATCGATGCAATGAAACGGTCGGCATGCATAGAGGGTGCGCGGATGGCTCTTGCCCATGTCAAAACATACTGGGCAGAGATGAAGGCCACCGATGTTGCATCCCAGGATTCGGACAGAAGCCGAATACCTGCCGAGCACTATTTTGAGGAAGTCCTGCAGGGCGCTCGTTTAATAGAGACGCAGTGCTCGAAGAATATTATGTTCAAATGACATGTATGATTTGTGAAACCATGTTTCAAATATAATATAAGGGCTTTTTATACTTGTGCGTTCAAGTATTGAAATACCTCATGTGCGGTCGTTAATGTATATGTGTATATAACCTGAAAGATGGCAGTCTTCGGCTTCAGCCCCCACGCACATAGTGCGGGGGTGTTTGCAAAAAAAGCGCATTTTCACACTTAATCCAACGTCTTGGTCCTGTGAAGGAGGTGATAGCGTAGCAAACTAGGCAACCGGACTATAATGCTTTATCACTTTCACTTAGCCATTGGAGTTCGATGGTGGGGCTACTATATAGCCCCTAGGGGCACCGCGCTCTCCGAATTCGGGGCGCGTATGTGCCTGACCGGGAAACGGTCCTTCGTTAAAGCGGAGGAATTCTAAACATTCCGGTGGTCGATCGAGTGGTTGACAAGTCTCTCGCTATATCATGACAGTCAGTTTTCGGCTTTCGCTACTGAGGTGCTCACCAGGCCGAACCGGGGCACAATCGCAGTAGTTCTCCTGGTGCCGCGTTAGCCGATAGAGCGGAACGTAAGGTAGCAAAACACAGGAGTCGGGCAAACCCAACATTTGACCAAAGACATGATTCGGAGCTGATGCATATAAGGCCTAACTCGAGACGCCGAACACTCCCTAAGGTATTCGGTCTTTATGAAAACGGGTAGAACAATGCCCTAAGCCCCTAGTGTCCAGGTACGCGCAAAAATTTCTGATGCGGCCAATGCCAAAATGTCAGCCTCCTCCTCGGTTATAGCAAGAAACCGGGGGATGTGTATCAACAAGAGACAGTAAAAAAGGTTTACGCAGGGTCTTAATCTGAAAAGAATCCTTGCGACGGGTCCCTACTGCACGTCTGCGCCTGTGTCTCCGTTATGCCGTATCCTGGACGGGTGTAGCACGGTGTTCATCTGTAAAAGAGAAGAACTTAGTTGGGAAGGAAAAAGATCGTGCGAAGAATGTATTTTAAAATAAACAGAGTATGAAAAAAAATGAATAAAATTGAGCTTTATTGTCTCTCGTTGTACATGCGTGGAGCCCCTTGTAAGGGGGTACGCGGTTAGTAAGCCCCTTGTTTATTTATACCGGACTCGCCTAACCGTGTCCGAGGTCTGAATGACCTGTTTAGGTGCTTTGATCAGCAAAGCCGGATTAGTGTGTGGCTGTCAAGGCAGGCTCACGTTCTTCCGTATTTGAGGAACACTCGAAGTTTCCCTTTAATGAGATGATGTCGCGTGGACCGGGCATTTTAAGTGTAAGAGATGCGTAATGCGGTATTGCGTTAAAGCGGGCGAAAGCTTCGCGTCCCAATAGTGCTTGATAGCTACTTTTAAATAGAGCGATGTGGAAGACTAGCTTTTCGCGACGGAAGTTGTCGGATGAGCCGAACACAACTTCTAGTGTTAGAGAGCCCGTACAATGGGCATTTGGGCCTGGCATCACTCCTTTAAAGGAAGTGTTGCTATGGTGAATTTTGGTTGGGTCTATCCCCATTCTGCGGATTGTGTCCTGATATAGCAGGTTTAGATCACTGCCGCCATCCATTAGGACTTGTGTAAATTGTAGTCCGTCGATTATAGGATCTAATATCAAAGCAGTCCATCCTGCGTTCCGAATACTTCCAGAGTAATCCTGATGGTCGAAAGTGATTGGTTTTGACATCCAGTGTCGGGACTCCGCTGGGGTGGACCGTGCGGCGCGTACTTTAATGGGCGCCGCTCTATTTTTCCCTGTTGTCACTTGAAGTGAGTTTACTGTTTTGACCTCTTGTGGGAAATTCTTTTGTTTTTCGTTGCTCTGCTTATGGGGTTCGTCATCGTCCTCACTTGGTGTGTTGAGCCCCTTGTGTTCGGCGTTAAGTTAGCCGAACTGTTTGAAGACCCAACAATCTCTGTGGGTATGGTTTGCAGGCTTCCCGGGGGTACTGTGGATTTGGCATATCTTATCCAAGATTTTGTTTAGGTTGGACAGCTCGTCGCTGTTGTCCTTAAGAGGCAGTTTTTTGTTGTTCTGCCGAGAGCTTTTGAATCCATGACTGCCGTGCTCTTCGGACTGTTTCCCTTGGTCCGGCGCTGGTCCTTGCTGCGTCGTGGTTTCCCATTTCCATCCCTGACTTCGGACGTACTTGGGTCACTGGTACTACACCTTGCCAGCCAGCTATCCTCTCCCACGCAAAAGCGGGTCATGAGGCTTGTTAATGCGGCTATTGTTCTTGGCTTTTCCTGGCCGAGGTGTCTGGCGAGCCATTCGTTTTGGACGTTATATTTGAAAGCTGCTAAGGCTTCGGCATCCGGACAGTCGACTATTTGGTTCTTTTTGGTGAGGAACATGTTCCAGAATTTGCGGGCTGACTCTCCGGGCTGTTCAGTTATGTGACTTAAATCGTCTGCATCCGGAGAGCGGACATAAATCCCCTGAAAATTTGCCCGAAAGGCATCCTCGAGCTCTTCCCAACTTCCAATGGTATTTTCTGGGAGGCTTTTGAGCCAATGCCGGGCTGGCCCTTTGAGCTTGAGGGGTAAGTATTTTATGGTGTGGAGGTCATCTCCTCTAGCCATATGTATGTGCAGGATGTAATCCTCAATCCAGACTCCAGGGTCTGTTGTTCCGTCGTATGCCTCTATGTTTACGGGCTTGAATCCTGCTGGAAATTCATGATCCAGCACCTCATCGGTGAAACATAGGGGGTGTGCGGCGCCCCTGTATTTGGGTGTGCCGTGATGTTCGCATACTCGACGTGTTGTATTGCTTTCTAGAGCTTGCTTTCTTGGCCCATAGATAGACCTGACTGGGCCATCCTTTTGGTGTGGATCCTTATGCGGATCGCGTGCCGGCTTGTGTGCGGCGCCGCTTGCCGCTCTTTGTTTGTCATGTGGTCATCTATCCGACCGGGCGGCCTCTTTGTTCTTCGATTGTGGGGGCTCTACGGCCTCCTCGTCAAATTTGGGCAGTAGTTTGCGCTTCGGGTAGCTCTTTGTTTGGCGACTATCGCCGTATTTGTCTGCGGTCTTGAGTACTTTGCTCCATCTCATTCTGAGTACGTCTTCCGCTGTTTTGAGCTTCCGCTTCTGCTTCTTCAGACTTTGTGCAGTGGCGACAAGCCTTTTGTGGAGGTTCTTTTGCTCCAACGATGTGTCCGGCGTGAGATCGTCTGGACTGTTGTTTTCGCCGGGGACGGATTGTTTATCCAAGTTATCCTGTTCGGATGGTTGCTCGAGGGCATGTTCGTCGTCCACCGGTTCGCCCTGCTCTATGGCTGGGTCTGTATGGGTGCTGTCTCTGTCGAGGCGGGACTTTGAGCGGCGCTTACGTCGCTGTTTTGACTGCTTTTCGAGGGAATTATCCTTCGCAGCGTCCTGTTGTTCCTCGTTATTGTTTCCTTTAGGTGTATCCACCATATATACATTGTGAGTTGAGGTGGCCTTCCACTGCCCTGTAGGCACTGGTTCTTGGTCGTCTCCAGCATCGTCGTCCATACCGTTGATGTCTTCGAAGTCGAAGTCTAGCATGTCGGTTAAGTCATCGACAATGGCTACAAAGTGGGTGGTGGGTGGGCATTGAATATCTTCGTCGTCCGCATCCCAACCTACCTGACCATAGTTCGGCCAGGGCTCTCCTGATAAAGAGAGAGACTTTAGTGAATTCAGGATGTCGCCAATGGGCGAGTGCTGAAAGATGTCCGCGGCAGTGAATTCCATAACCGGTGCCCAATCGGATTTGATCGGCAGGGGTGCTGGAGGTTCGGAGTCTGGAGAGGAGTCCGGCACCTCGGAGTCACGGGCTTTGCGAAGAACAGGGTTGGTATTCGGCTCTATCGCCATAGAGGTAGCAGCCCCCGAGGCGGTGTCCAGCCACCCGTCCTCGATCGGCGCAGTCGGCTCCGAGCTAAGGGTCGGAGCGGACACTTGTGCGGCCTCCAGGGCACTATTCGGCAGCAGAGTTAGATCATGCCCATCGTGATAGTGCGGCGCGCTTGGCTGTGGCTCGAACCCATCGAAGATCAAGTCTCCGCGGACGTCAGCCGTATAGTTCAAACTTCCAAATCTGACCTGATGGCCAGGGGCGTAGCTTTCGATCTGCTCCAGATGGCCAAGCGAGTTGGCCCGCAGTGCAAAGCCGCCGAATATGAAGATCTGTCCGGGGAGAAAAGTCTCACCTTGGACCGCGTCGTTGTTGATGATCGAAGGAGCCATCGGGCCTATAGGTGACGACACAGACGAACTCTCAATGAAAGCACCAATGTCGGTGTCAAAACCGGCGGATCTCGGGTAGGGGGTCCCGAACTGTGCGTCTAGGCGGATGGTAACAGGAGACAAGGGACACGATGTTTTTACCCAGGTTCGGGCCCTCTCGGTGGAGGTAAAACCCTACTCCTGCTTGATTAATATTGATGATATGGGTAGTACAAGAGTAGATCTACCACGAGATCAAAGAGGGTAAACCCTAGAAGCTAGCCTATTGTATGATTGTTGTTCGTCCTACGGACTAAAGCCCTCTGGTTTATATAGACACCGGAGAGGGCTAGGGTTACACAGAGTCGGTTACAATGGTAGCAGATCTACATATCCGTATCGCCAAGCTTGCCTTCCACGCCAAGGAAAGTCCCATCCGGACACGGGACAGAGTCTTCAATCTTGTATCTTCATAGTCTAGGAGTCCGGCCAAAGATGATAGTTCGGCTATCCGGACACCCCCTAGTCCAGGACTCCCTCACCCACCCTTACCCCCGACCCTCGACACCCTGACACCACACCCCGACCCACACCCCAACCCCGACCCCGACACCCTGACACCCCGACCCCGACACGACACCCTGGCACGACACCCCGACCCCGACATCCCGACACCCGGACACCACACCCCGACCCCGACCACCGACCATCGACACCCCCACACCTGACACCTCAACACCCCGACCCCGACCCCGACCACCGACACCCCGACCCCGACATCCTGAGACCCCGACAATTGACACCCTGACCCCCCACCCCGACCCCGACCCCCAAGGCCCCAACATCCTGATAGCACACCCCGACCCTGACCCCGACACCCTGACACCCCGATTGACCCCGGACATGATGATGATATGAAAATATCATATATATGTATTTGTGTTGATCGGGTGTATTTTTATTATGTTCATGATGACGATACACTTAAATTATATACATATTATTATGTTCATGTCAGGTATCCAATTTTTTTATGTTGTACTAATTTCGTTTACTTTTTGTCATTGCGGGTGTTGACAGGATGGTGGGCAAGGGTCCAAAGCGCCCCGAGCCTCCTGTGAGCGCTACTGGGAGGGGTGGTTCCATTATTGCACCCCAGCCCCTCCGGAGAGCGCTGCTAGACAGTATGCAGGCAACTATGGCAGGCGCTTCTACTTCGGCTGGGAGAGGTCGGGGGAAGACGAAGAAGGCTGGTAGAGGTGGACGTGGTAGCGGGAGAGGTAGGAAGGCTGCTACGCCTTCCTTGCCGCCACCCTCAGCTGATTCACCCGACCACAGGACTGCTCCGTCTGACGTGGACCCATATTGGACTCCGATCCATGAGCCTCGGGTCGCTGATCCTTCGCCCCACCAGACTCGGGTCGCCGATCCTTCGCCCCACGTGAGTCCGATCCCAGAGTCTTCGTCCCAGAAGACTCCAGTCATGGGGTCTTCGTCCCAGAAGACTTCGGTCACGGGATCTTCGTCCTAGAAGACTCCGGTCCCGCCGTCTTCTTCCACGAGACTCCGGTCCCGCCGTCTTCTTCCCACGAGACTCCGGAGGCTAGTGGCCCGGAGGATGGTAGCGAGGACACCTTTTAAGATGATAGCTACAGCGACGACGAGCTGGTTGAGAAGGGCAAGAAGGTCTACACAAGCGTGGCTGTACAAAGCTCCCGCCCGTGCTGACGACCCCCGACCATAGGTGGTTAATTGCGCCTAAAGGGCTGAAGTAAGTGCATTACTATTTTTTAACCTTTTGCCTTCATGTTCCTTCAAATTAATATCTAATGCGTTGGCCTTGTCATACTGCAGGGGCTGGGTATACCCCCGTGACCATGGTGTCCGCAGGCCCAACCAGGTCCTTGGCACGCTTTGCCGGCAGCACTTCCCTAGGTGGGTCACGATGCCCGGTGAGGGTCAGGTTCTACAGCTAGCACTGAGCTGGGAGCTATACTCTGTTGCCCCGGCCCCTCCGGGGGAGATGGTCGCCGGTGTTGCGTGCTTGACGGTGGCCGACATTGTGTTCCGTCGGTTTTGTGTAATTTCTCCTTACAGAATTAAAAATGAACACTACCTAGCTAGTGATTGTAATAATCATTGTTGTCTTCTTTGATTGCAGACCTTCTACAGGGTTTCAGAGGGAGAACAGGAGGCCGCGGCTATTGTTGTCGAAGCCGAGTGCAAGCGACTACTTTAGAACTTACGACACGAGTCTCGGGTGCAGGCCGTTTGAGACTACTACGCCTCGCAGGGAATTAGGAGGGCCAAGAAGAAGTGTCGCGGCAAGTTTCTGAGTAGGGATAAGTACTTGGCGGTAATTATACCTATTCTTAAGGCCTTGAACTTAGTTTTCTTGATTTGATTCGTAGCGCTGAAATTTCTCTTGACTCACTTAGGTGCCCCCGAGATGGTGTGTGGATAAGATGGACTGTTGGGAGGCATTGGTGGATGCGTGGTGCTCTCCCCAATGGCTACTCGAACACCTAAGGGCCAAGGATAAGCGCGACCAAATGGAAGGTGTGCCACACCATCAAGGGAGCTCCAACATGTTTGAGTACGGGGATAACTGGGTATGTGGTTTGCTACATGATTCATGCAATTCTTCATGGTAGCATTTATCCTTTCCAAAATGACTTAATATGCTTAGTTTGTTAAAAAAAAAGGCATAACTACCTTGGATAGTTCATTTATGACATATTTAGCTCTAAAATGACATAATAACCTTTAGATTGCTCTATAAAATGACTTAATATGCTTTAGTTAGTTAAAAAATGGCATAACTACCTTTGATAGCTCAATAACGACCTAAACTAATCTTAGCTAGTTCATTCCTGACATAATTAGCTCTAAAATGACATAATAACCTTTAGATAGCTCTATAGAATGCCTAAATATGTCACAGTTAGCTAAAAATAGCATAACTACCTTGGATAGCTCAATAATGACATAATTAGCATACTTTCGTCAAAAATGGCATAATAATCTTGGTTACCTCGAAAATGACCTAAACTTAGTTTTTTTTTCCTCGAAAATAACACAATAACCTTTCTTAGCTCCAAAATGACCTATTTACATAGCAATATCATTCTTCATGCTAGCTTGAGCCCTTAACTAATATTTTGTTCCTCTCTCTCAGGTGCAGTACCACAAGAAGCCTGTGCCAAGTCTGTTCGACCTCTATGGCATGGCCCATATGGCCCCGTACAAGAAGGCCAAGGCATTCACGGAGTCTGACCTAGATCATCCAGAGAGCTTCACCAACATCTCCTCCCACCACAAGCTTGTGAAGTACAGAGACGAGAGGAAGATGAGGAAAGGGGAGGACTTTAACCCGAGCCAGGATCCTTTTGATATAGAGCTGGTGATGATATCTGGTGGCGGGAGGTCCCATGGCTCTCAAGCCATTGGTGATGGACTGATACGTTATCCTAAGACTCTCCCGCGGATCAAGAAGCGCCTGAGTAGCTCTGATCCTGAGATAACGCCTCGTGCACGGCCCGCGGAGCTCGCCGTGGCGGTTAGTTATACAGACTCTCTGACCTTTCCTCCATTACATTGTGTGTGCGTCCGTCGATGATGACAATGCTGACAAGGAGTGCTATGTTGCAGGCAGCAGTTGAGAAAGAGAGATTGAAGACCCGGGCGCTTTTGGAGGAGGCAAAAAGGGAGGCGGCGGAGAGGGAGAGGGAGAGGGAGGAGAAGACGGCTAAGCTGTTGGAGGAGGAGAGGAACCGGAACAAGGCGTCTGACCGGGCCCTGTACGAGCTCATCGTGGTACGTTTCTCATGCATATTAGCCCAATCATGCACGTAATGTTCGCATTACTAACTAATATGACTGACTCGTGAGAACCAAATGTGCAGACCATGTGCGAGAAAAATAGTCAGGCCCCTCCGCCGATGCCCCAGATTGCTCCGGCGGCCACGGTGAGTTTGATTTGAATGGTCCTTTGTTACTACTATTCACATTTCAGTTTGCATCATGCTAACGAGACATTATTGGAAAAGATCTTCGGTTCAGCATGGCTCTCGACAAGCATCGACCAATCCTTCCGCGTCTGCCAATGCCGGAACCCCGACCGGTCCTCCACCTTCGTCTGCCACTGGCGCAGCCCCGACCATTCCTACACCTCCGTGGTAACGGTATTTTTCTTCTTATTTAGCCTGTTTAGTCCATTTATGACATAATTTAGCCTATTTAGTCCACAAATGACATAATAAGATGAAGAAAATCAAGGAAGAGGAAGTAAAGAAGGAATAGGAAGAAAAGAAGAAGAAGAAGAAGAAGAAGAAGAAGAAGTTCTTCTAACTTCTTCTTCTTCTTCTTCTTCTTGTCTTCTTCTTCTTCTATGGAAGCTTGCATGGATGGAGTGCTTGTTTCTCTGTTCTTCTTTTCGTTTGTGGAACTTGTTATATGGATGCATGGAATAATGTGTTGGGTGAACATTGTGATATTAGTGTAAGATGTATGGATGAAACTGTGTTTCTTATGTATGTAGGTTGTCATGGATGGAGCTATGTGTTGGATACATCATATGTCTGTTGTGCCTGTGAAAAAAATATCTATATCTATGTGTGAATTCCAGTGAAATTAAATGGATATAAATAAAAACAGGGGATATATAGCCTCTTTGCCGTCCGCTAGCGGATTGCCGTTTGCTAGCATACGGCAAAGAGGACACGTGGCAGCAACCTGTAGAAACTGGGAACACTGGCTGCCTATTTGGACAGTTTGTCGTCCGTTGGCGGACAGCAAAGACCTTTGAATCTTTGCCATCTGCTGGCAGACGGCATAGCTAGCCACGTGGCAGCTTCCCAGTGCTGGCCTAACTGAGCTCTTTGCCGTCCGTTACCGGACGGCAAAGAGCTTCGACTCTGTGCCGTCCGCTGGCGGACGGCAAAGATCGCCGTTAACCCCCTAATGGCTCTGACGCCACCCTACTGACGTCCGTTGTCTTTGCCGTCTGCTGGCCTCAGATGGCAGACGGCACAATCCTTTGCTGTCCGTTTCATGGAAACGGACGGCAAAGAAGGCCTTTGCTGGCACCTGTTTAGACGGACAGTTTGCCGTCTGCTGGCGGACGGCAAAGAAGTTTGCCGTCCGGGATATATGCATTTGCCGTCTGCCATGGCGGACGGCAAAGAAGCTGATTCCAGTAGTGATATGAGATGAGTATGAGAGGGCCCCGGCATGTCCGGTCAGTGGTCCTGCGTCCGCCACATAAGATTTGACCCATCATAAAGCATCTTTTTTCTTACTTTGTTGTTTCGTTTCTTTCTCTCTCATTTCCCACCCATCACATGCATGTGGCCGGACATATAGTAAAAAATTTGAGAGACATGGCTGCATGGACACACAAGTAGGGAGTCAAAGCGGACACGGCCGGACACTGACCGGACGCGTCCGCAGACGATTGAAGGGCCGAATTGGCCCAGTCTGGCTGTAGATGCCGTAATCATTTGCATTCCATGAATCAAGAAAGCTGAGTCGGATTAATCAAGGCATGATAATGGAGGCATCGCGTTTAGTGACAGGCTTAAGGATAGAACTACAATCTGCACAAAGGAAAAAGGCAGGAACAGATGCAGGCCACATAGTACACAAAGCCAGGAACTGATGTTTTAAGGTTACCTCTCACATCAAATATTGTCATCTCCGGACCATCTCTAAAATTGTACTAGGACCATAGCTAGGTACTTGGTGTGGTTATATCATGGTACATAGTACTAAGAGAAAATTCCTACTCAAATAAAACAACCCATATTTTCAAGTTCTGGAAATTTTGTGAAAAAACTCAAATTGATAAAAAGTATGCCATATCAAAAAAAAAACATCTCGGACTATGACCATTTGTGATGTGTGTATCAGTGTATGGAGAGGACGGGAGATGCGTGAATCAAAATTATATGTATTGTTTTTAGTGTCACTATAAAAAAAAAGCACAGTTAGCAGTGCTGGTGGTAGACAAAAAAGAAGACTAGATCAACAGCACTCTGAGTCACCATCCATTTGGCAATGCCAACCTTTTTGCTGATAGATTAATACATGTCTCTCTCCTGACTGATGATAAGAATTCTGAATTTTCTTGAGCTAGCATTTCTCTCATAAGCATTTGTCTTCCATGGATCTAGAAAGTAGAGTCTGATTAAGGCATCATCATCTCTGACGACAGGTTTGAGGATAGAACAAACAGCCTGCACTGCATTTGGAGCCAATGAAAAGGTCATGAAGCACACAGATGCAGGCCGCAGAGAGTATTCAAGAATATTCAGAGCAATGTGAGTCACCATCATTTCTTCCCAAACTTTTCAATTCATACTCCTTATATGTTTTTTGTTTCTCATAAGTTAGTGCAGAAGACACCAAACATCATGAGATGCAGAACAAGAAGACAACAATGTCGCCATCACTTCTCCAATGTTATTTTGGCACCTGGTTGGGTGGGTCTACCTCACGAGCGAGAAGAGGGAGAACACTTGGCCCAGCGCTGCCGTTGCCGCGCCACAAGAAACAACACAGAGGATTTGGATCGCGCGGCCGGCATGGCGCCGCTGGCCGCCTCCCTGCTCCGACCCTCCCCCTCGCCGCCGTGCCATCTCCTCCTCCACCGCCACCGCGCCGGGAGCCTCCGGCCTCTGGCGCCTCGACTGCCGCGCCTCTGGCGTGACGGGTGCCAGCCGCCTCGGCTCCGGCATGTCCGGCCGCCCCGCGCCGCGCCCATCATCGCGCCCGGCGACCAGTGGGGCAACTGGGCGTTCCTCCTCTCCGCCGCCGCCTTCGGCACCTGGTAACCGACACGCAAAACACCTGACCTGCCGGCCGAGACCCCTCAGCTCGCGCACGCCCGTCGCCGCCGTGGAGGAGTGATCGATGTATGTGTTGGTCAGGGCGGAGGAGCGGACGGCGTGGGGCGCGGCGCTGAGCGGGGCGCTGGTGAGCATCCTGGCCGGGCTGGCGGCGGCGTCGGCGGGGCTGGTGGCGCCGTCGTCATGGAGTACCTGCTCCCCGTCGCCGTGCCGCTCCTGCTCCTCGGCGCCGACCTCCGCCGCGTCGTCCGCACCACCGGCGACCTCCTCAAGGCCTTCCTCATCGGATCAGGTAACTATAAAAAAAATTCTCTTCTTTTTTCTTATTCTATCTGAAGTTCTGATCAGGCAATCCATAGCCACTCTCACTCTAATTAATCTTATGGTTCAAATTCGATGTAGTTGAGCAATCCACGGTGGCTTATTTGCTGTTCCCGATGAGGTCGCTGGACGCTGGGCCAAGATAGCTGGAAGATCGCCGCCGCTCTCATGGGGAGCTACATTGGCGGAGGTAATCTAATCAATTACTGATGCATTTGACCGATCATGCCAGTCTGACAGAACACACTGTGATCTGATGTTCATGGCGGCGGCAGCGGTGAATTTCGTGGCGATCTCGGAGGCGCTGGGCACGACGCCGTCGGTGGTGGCGGCAGGCGTGGCGGCGGACAACCTCATCTCCGCGCTCTACTTCACGGCCCTCTTCGCGCTAGCGTCCAAGATACCGCAGGAGCCCAAGAGCTCCACGTCCGCGGAGGACGGCGGCGGGGAGCCCCGGGGCAGCATGTCAGTGCTGCACGGCGGCGCGGCGCTGGCGCTGTCGTTCGTGATCTGCAGGGCCGGCACGGCGATCGCCGCGGGGCTGGGCGTGGCCGCCGGCGGCACGCTGCCGTGCGTGACGGCGCTGGTGGTGCTGCTGGCGACGGCGTTCCCGGGCTTGCTGGGCCGGCTGGCGCCCTCCGGCGAGACCATGGCGCTGATCCTGATGCAGGTGTTCTTCACGGTGGTGGGCGCCAACGGCAGCGTGGTGGACGCGGTGACCAAGGCGCCCGCCGTGTTCGCGTTCGCGGCCGTGCAGGTGGCCGTGCACCTCGCCGTGGTGCTCGGGGCCGGGAGGCTGGCGGGGCTGGACAGGAAGCAGCTACTCATCGCGTCCAACGCCAACGTTGGTGGGCCGACCACGGCCGACGGCGAAGGGGTGGAGCTCACTCGTCATGCCCGGCATCCTCGTCGGCATCTTCGGGATCTCCATTGCCACGTTCCTCGGCATCGGCTTCGGCATGTTCGTGCTCCGGAGAATGTCCGGCGTCTAGTCAGTGGCAATCTGGAGTGTTTTTAACTCTTTTATTTTTTATTGGTGAGTCAAACTTGTTTCACTTGCCATATGCCTAATTACTTGTGTAGGATGATGTTTAGTGTGATCACATTCTATTGCAGTATAGTTTGAGTCACCCTAATATTGGGTGATCAATCGCCGAGGGAGTGTTCTAACTCTTTCTTTCTTTTTGTGGTGACTCAAACTTGCCATATGTCTAGCTATTTGTTTATTGGCACTAGTAGAAAAAGGGCATAATGTGAAGCACATTAATGCCGGTTCGAACGGCTAGGCGGGCGGCGCCCATTAGTACCGGTTCGTGGCTGACCTTTAGTACCGGTTCGTGCCACGAACCGGTACTACAGAGGTGGTGGCCGGCTGTTGTCAGGCTAGGGCCCCACCAGCACCTTTAGTACCAGTTCATGCCATGAACCGGTACTAGTGAAGAACCTTTAGTTGATTATTTTTGCCATAGAAGAATATTATAGCTATTACAAAACAGTAAAACAGAGCTACCTATGAGCTCCTACAACGATTTGACGTCCTTAACCGTCCGATTACACTTAAGAACGGTCCAGATCTCTCGGTCCATCCCACCACTCCCGTCTCCATGTTTTCACCCCGTAATCCGGCCACTACTCTGCAGGTTGATATAGCCCTCTCTCCTTAATCGGGCCGACCAGGCCACCACTCGTGAATGGTAAGCGAGGCCTGCCCTGTGCTCTCTCTTTTTCGATCGATCGATTTATCCCGAAGCTGCGTGCGCTCATCATCTGGTGGCGTCGTGGCGGCGGCCGGCGGAATAATGGCAAGGCAGTCCAGCCATCTCCCCCAGTAGTGATTTCTTCTTCGAAACTTTCATCTTGCCTATAGGTTGGCTCCTGTTCCTTGTTTCCTTGGCCTGGTAGGGTAGCAGCTACATAATGTAATTTTAGGATGCTTGTTGTTGCAGAAACTGTTGGAAATCGCTGAAGTCAAACTGCTTGGATGGCTTCGGGGTGGCGATGGAGGTGCTAGCTGCTTCTGCCTCCCGTTCCTTCTCGCCGCATTTGTTGTTCCGAGTGAAGTGGGCGCAGGGATATAGTCCCACCCTCTCTCCTTCTGATTGCTCCTTCTCCTTCTGATTGTTCTTTGTGTTCTGCATGTTCTTTGTCAAACTTCAAATTCCTTTTTATTGATGGAACAATGAGTTTCGTTTTAATTCCCATGTGAGAAGATCCTTCTGAGTAAGGTCAAGAATCGGTACAGAAATTCTGAATATGCATAGCTTTGAGTATGACATTTGATTCTGATTGTGTGAGATTTGTGTCTAATTTAAATCATCTTGGCATGAGTATTGTGTGTTCAACACTTCAACTGCTGATGAGTTGTGTATTTATCTTTTTTGTGACACATCTTTTTTTATTTGTTGGACTCTGGTAAATGAAAAGTTCACTTGCAGACTGCTCTTTGCTTACACTATGACTAAAACAAGTTTTGTTTCCTATTATAGCTTCTTTTTTTCAGATTTTGGCGTGTTATTCTCGAGCATATTGTGCGTGCAATTAATTTCTGGAACTATTTTTCCCTTTCTGAAGAGTTCATGTTCACTATTAATTCTGAAAGTCAACGTTCATGTTGTCGAGCCACAAGTGCTCGTGAAAGTATTACATGGCAAGTGGAGCACAGGGTGAGTGCCCATGTTTTAGCAATCTTGGGTTCCTTTTTCAAGATTTAGGATTTAGTTTGGTTAAGATTGCTTATCGCATTGTGCTGACACTGCCTGATGTATGGTTTTTAAGCTTTTGAGACCAACAGGCAAGTATTGCAGGCGGCCGGTGAAGCCGAAGCCATTTTTGCTTAATTTGATAATGTATAATAAGGCAGGCAGTCTGTTAAATATGTTTAGTGATTTTAGGAGAAGTTGTAATTTTCATCTTAAGGAGTTGCCCAAGATGTACATTTGAACCTATTCTTAGGTTTACTTCACCAGATGACATGAAATTGATAAAGCTAACTTTCCATTCCTATAACAATTTGACAAGGTCCAATTTGATAATCTATGCACTATCACCATGCGTCCCGGGGTGCCTAAAACAATAGTCCATCAGTTGTGAGATCTTTTACTGCTCAAATCATGGTCGCCAGGTCATAAATAAAATTCATAACATGACTTTTGGATCTGACTTTTTATGTGTACCTGACACGCTGTGAGGATTAAAGCTTCAATTGAGTCAATTCAAAATATTGTTTACAGTTTATTTATTTTGTTTACTAGGAGTTAGATCCAAAAGGCTAATTTTGTTATGGTCTCACTACATCACTGAGACGCATCTACCAAAATTTACTGGTAAAGCTTAACACCTTTAACAATTATCTTGGAAATATCTCTCGCATATTCACATTTTCTCAGATACTGCTTGGATTATTTTAAAAGTGAAGTGCATCCTAGGTCCTTGAACTATTTTGAAGGTGTCACGTAGGTCCTCAAACTATGAAAACTGTCATCCGGGTCCTCAGAAATCTTTGAAGTGTAATAAGTGTGTATATATGTGACACTTCTGAAATAGTTCAATGACGTACATGACTCCTTTGAAATAGTTTGAGGACCAGGATGACACACATATTGCACTTTGAGGATCTAGATGATGATTTTCATAGTTCAAGGACCTACGTGACACGTCTGAAATAGTTCGAGGACCTATGATGCACTTCCCCCTTATTTTAATTTAAGATAGTTTTATTATTCAATGTCAATATGGACGGGCACGATGAAGCGCGCCTACATGTTCTAGTGTTTAAGTGGATCATAACAAATTTAGTCCCACCTCGCCAAGCGAGACGGACTGACAGCGGTTTATAAGCTCACCTGCATGTTGCTTAGCTTCAGGCCTTGAGGAAATGGTGTAGACTGCTCGGAGCTATGTGTAGTTTCTCAAGGCCTGAAATTAAGCAACGTGTCGGTGAGCATTGCGCCTCTCCTTCATTTTTAATAACTTATTTTAACTCCAGACTTGTTGTGTGTTCATTATGCACCATTCAAAGCCATGTCATCAACTTTCAACCCTTTTCTGCCTTCATTTGCTATTTTCATGCATTTAATGATTTGTTTTGAGCTAAATGACCCTGAAATTGAAAAACACTATAAATGAACTCTGAAAAGGTTGAAAGTTGGCATGGTATCATCATTCCACCCATATAGCATGTGCAAAAAAGTAGAGAGGGTTACGGTAAAAACTGGATGCACTTCGTGTACAAAATGGACAATCTCTTTCGAATATCAGGGTTTCGGACGAAAACTAATGTGTTAAAAAGGCATTTCATTTTTTTACACTTAGTACAACTCCAGACTTGTTGTGTGTTCATTATGCACCATTCAAAGCCATGTCATCAACTTTCAACTCTTTTCTGGCTTCATTGGCTATTTTTCATGCATTTAATGATTTGTTTTGAGCTAAATAACCCTGAAATAGAAAAGCACTACAAATGAACTCTGAAAAGATTGAAAGTTGGTATGGTATCATCATTTCACCCACATAGCATGTGCAAAAAAGTAGAGAGGGTTACGGCAAAAACTGGATGCACTTCGTGTACAAAATGGACAATCTTTTTCGAAGTATCATGGTTTCGGACAATAACTCATCTGTTACAAAGGCATTTAATTTTTTTAAACTTAGTACAACTCCAGACTTGTTGTGTGTTCATTATGCACCATTCAAAGCCATGTCATTGACTTTCAACCCTTTTCTGCCTTCATTTGCTAATTTTCAGCTCATTTACTGGTTGTTTTTTTTAGCCAAATGACCCCGAAATTGAAAAGCACTACAAATGAACTCTGAAAAGGTTGAAAGTTGGCATGGTATCATCATTCTACCTACATAGCATGTGCAAAAAAGTAGAGAGGGTTACAGCAAAAACTAGATGCACTTCGTGTACAAAATGGACAATCTTTTTCGAAGTATCAGGGTTTCGGACGAAAACTCATCTGTTACAAAGGCATTTCATTTTTCTTAAACTTAGTAAAACTCCAGACTTATTGTGTGTTCATTATGCACCATTCAAAGCCACGTTATCGACTTTCAAGCCTTTCTGCCTTCATTTGCTATTTTTCAGCTCATTTACTAATTATTTTTCTAACTAAATGACCCTGAAATCGAAAAGCACTACAAAGAACTCTGAAATGGTTGAAAGTTGGCCTGATATCAACATTCCACCCACATAGCATGTGCAAAAAACTAGAGAGGGTTACGACAAAAACTGGATGCACTTTGTGTACAAAATGGACAATCTTTTTCGAAGTGTCAGGGTTTCGGACGATAACTCATCTGTTACAAAGGCATTTCAAATAATTCAAATTTAAATTATTCAAATTTGGGAACTACTGGCACTAAGAGAAAGTTTGTAATTTTTGTACCTAAAGCAGAAATATTCACAAAGAAAATCTAAATACAGCAAAAAACAACCCAGAAATAAATAAAGCAGAAAAGAAAAAATAGAAAAAAACTGAATATAATAATTTTGAGAACTACTGGCACTAACAGAAAGTTTGTAATTTTTTGTACCTAAAGAAAAAATATTCACAAAGAAATTCTAAATACAGCAAAAAACAGCTCAGAAAAAATAAAGCAGAAAAAAAATAGAAAAAAAACTAAATAATTTTTTTTGAGAACTACTCGCACTAACAGAAAGTTTGTAATTTTTTGTACCTAAAGCAAAATTAGTCACAAAGAAATTCTAAATACAGCAAAAAACAACTCAAAAATAAATAAAGCAAAAAAGAAAATATAGAAAAAAACTAAATAAAAAAGCCCGCCTACTAGGACACTGCGGCCTGCATACGACTAGAAACCCAACCTGTAGTTGGGCCAGGATGCAGGCCCGCAAGCACAGTAGGCCCAACAGGGCAGCGGAGAACAGGTAGGCCCAGAAGGCCTACTTTAGAGAAGAGCTCGATGGAGCAGCCGTGACTGGGTTTATAAACCAGTGCGGCTGCTCTTCGCTCGGCGAGGTAGGACTAAACTTCCTGCCCTGTCGCCTGGCAGCGCACCCCCTTTAGTACCGGTTCATGGCTGCAACTGGTATAAAGAAGGATCTTTAGTACCGGTTGCAGCCACGAGCTGGTACTAAAGGGGGTCGCTTCCCGCCGCTTGGCCTGGCCAAATTTGACGTTTAATATCGGTTGGCGGCTCCAACCGGTACTAAAGGTCCATCCTATATAAGCAACGCTTACGAAAAATTTCAGTTTCTTCTCCTCTTCCTCTGCTTCTTCAACCTCGTCGCCCGTCCCCGTCGCCGCCCCGGCCTGTCGTCGCCCCCATCGCGCGCAGTCGTCGTCGTCGTCCCCATCACTGTGCTAGTCCCCATCGTCGCGCGCGGCCGTCCTCGTCATTGCGCGCCGCCCCCGGCCCATCCCCGTCGCCGCCACCCGTTGCCTCGCATCGCCGGCCGTCGCCCCGCTGTAAGACCGCCCCCCTACCGCGACATGGCCGCCCTCACACACACAGTACACACGCACACACAGAGAGAGAGAGAGAAAATATTAGATGATTAGATGAATTAGCTAGATATTAATGTCAAATGTTAGATAAATTAGATGAATTAGCTAGATATTAATGTTGGATGAGTTAGTTTTTTATACTTTTAGTTATAGATGAATTAGATATATTAATGTTATATATTAGCATGAATATATATAAACTTCAGGTTGTTATCAATTTGATGAAATTGTTCAAAATGAATGCCCATGGTAAACTCTATTGACAAATCTAACAACTCGCGATGAACACAAAGGACAAGATAGCAAAAAATATTGATTCCATCACAATATTTTCTTTGACATCAAATTTTAATAATAGATCATAACTCATAGGAATAAACAACCTGGTAAAGTTTGTGCTGGCCGGTCATCTAGATTTTCCTATCAGCAGTTTTCTACAAATTAATAGAACTAGTTGAATTCTATATGAGATTTGAATTAGTAAGTGCTTAGTTGAATTAGTAAGAAAATTAATAAGTTCTTAGTTGAATTAGTAAGTGCTTAGTTGAATTAGTAAGAAAATAAATTATTTTTATTTATTGTAAGTGCTTAGTTGAACTAGTTGAATTAATAGAACTAGTTTATTTTTAGTAAGAAAATTTTGTTGAGATTTGATGATAAAATTAAAATTTACTATAGAACTAGTTTATTTTTAGTAAGAAAATTAATAAAACTAGTTTATTTTTAGTAAGTGCTTAGTTGAATTAGGGTATTTATATAGTTATGCTTCTTAATCAAATGAAATGTTCGGATTATAAGATTTTCAATTAATGTTTCAACTATGAACATACGAAATGTCTCACTACGAAAAGGAATTTGGTATGTGTGAATACTGTGAAGACGAGCACGGCATGTGCGACAGGCCTCACCTAGTTGGTGGTAGGCGCTTCTGAATCAAGATGGATGACACCTTCGAAGTGCATACAGTAAGGCACAATAACAAGTCTTTTTTCATAATTAAGCATGACTTATGCTTCTTTTGCTTCAACTTATAATTTTAATTTTGTACTATTCTAATAACGTATCCCCTGCCATGCAAAAATGTATATCTTGGATAAGGTTGGTTTCAGTACTATGGAAACTATGGAAGTGAAAAGAGTTAACTTGAGGAATGAGCATGGTTATAGTTTTGCCGCAAAATTATACAATTCAGACACCTACACCTATTTTGAATGCAAACAATGGAGAGCACTATGCAAAGCTTATGCATTTGAGCCTGATATGCTTATCACATTTGATATTCATCAAGAAGATGATATTGAAGATAATATCGACATCTGGGTCGATGTGCAGACGCATCCAGTTCTACCATTATGTGAATTCTCAACCATATTTATGTGTTCGATATTATTTATTCAAAAATAGTTGACAACTAATTTCTATTGACAGCTTATTTTCATTCAAGCAAACATGTCCAGCGCTTTGTAGACAGGACCTACTACTGTCCCGGTGCTGAACTAAACTGCGAGAAGATAAGTCATTATATTTCATGGCTTGAGGATCTTCATACTTTCAAGACAAATTATTTCTTAAACTTGAAAATCTTAGTACTTGCTATGTCTTGAGCTTGCGTTGGTTTTCCTTGAAGAGGAGAGGGTGATGCAGCAATAGTAGCGTAAGTATTTCCCTCAGTTCTGAGAACCAAGGTATCAATCCAGTAGGAGGCTCCTCAAAAGTCCCACGCACCTACACAAACAAACTGAGAACTCGCAACCAACGCAATAAAGGGGTTGTCAATCCCTTCACGGCCACTTGCGAAAGTGAGATCTAATAAAGATAGTATGATAAGATAAATATTATTTTGGTATTTTATAATGTAGATGCAAAAAGTAAAGATGCAAATAAAAGTAGATTGAAAGCAAATATGATCGGAGATAGACCCGGGGGCCATAGGTTTCACTAGAGGCTTCTCTCAAGATAGCATAAGTATTACGGTGGGTGAACAAATTACTGTTGAGCAATTGATAGAAAAGCGCATAGTTATGAGATTATCTAGGCATGATCATGTATATAGGCATCACGTCCATAACAAGTAGACCGACTCCTGCCTACATCTACTACTATTACTCCACACATCGACCGACTCCTGCCTCCATCTAGAGTATTAAGTTCATAAGAACAGACTAACACATTAAGCAAGATGACATGATGTAGAGGGATAAACTCAAGAAATATGATATAAACCCCATCTTGTTATCCTCGATGGCAACAATACAATATGTGCCTTGCAGCCCTTTCTGTCACTGGGTAAGGACACCGCAAGATCGAACCCAAAGCTAAGCACTTCTCCCATGGCAAGAAAGATCAATCTAGTAGGCCAGACCAAACTGATAATTCGAAGAGATTTGCAAAGATAACTCAATCATACATAAAAGAATTCAGAGAAGATTCAAATATTATTCATAGATAAACTTGATCATAAACCCACAATTCATCGGGTCTCGACAAACACACCGCAAAAAGAGTTTACATCGAATAGATCTCCACAAGAGAGGGGGAGAACATTGTATTGAGATCCAAAAAGAGAGAAGAAGCCATCTAGCTAATAACTATGGACCCGTAGGTCTGTGGCAAACTACCCACAACTCACCGGAGGGGCAAGGATGTTGATGTAGAAGCCCTCCGTGGTCGATTTCCCCTCCGGCAGAGTGCCGGCGAAGGCTCCAAGATGGGATCTCGCGGATATAGAAGGTTACGGTGGTGGAAATTGTGTTTCGTGGTGCCCTTGGATGTTTTCGGGGTACGTAGGTATATATAGGAGGAAGAAGTACGTCGGTGGCCGCCCGAGGGGCCCACGAGACAGGGGGCGCGCCCTACAGGGGGGGGCGGCCTCCTATCTCGTGGGAGCCTCGGCTGCTTCTTGACTTGCACTCCAAGTCCTCTAGATCACGTTCGTTCCAAAAATCATGCTCCCGAAGGTTTCATTCCGTTTGGACTCCGTTTGATATTCCTTTTCTTCGAAATACTGAAATAGGCAAAAAAAAAACAGCAATATGGGTTGGGCCTCCGGTTAGTAGGCTAGTCCCAAAAATGATATAAATGTGTAAAATAAAGCCCATAAACATCCAAAAGGGGTAATATAATAGCATGGAACAAGCAAAAATTATAGATACGTTGGAGACGTATCAAGCATCCCCAAGCTTAATTCCTGCTCGTCCTCGAGTAGGTAAATGAAAAGAAATTTTTGATGTGGAATGCTACCTAGCAAAATTCTCAATGTAATTTTCTTTATTGTGGCATGAATGTTCAGATCCAAATGATTCAAAATAAAAGTTCATATGGATAAAAGAAATAGTAACACTTCAAGCATACTAATCAAAGTAATCATGTCTTCTCAAAATAGCATGGCAAAAGAAAGTTCATCCCTACATAATCATATAGTTAGGCTATGCTTCATTTTCGTCACACAAAGATGTTCCCAACTTCTATACCCCCGATGACAAGCCAAGCAATTGTTTCATACTTAAATAATCTCAAACTTTTTCAACCTTCACGCAATACATGAGTGTGAGCTATGGATATAGCACTATGGGTGGAATAGAATATTATGATGGGGATTGTGTGGAGAAGACAAAAAAGGAGAAAGTCTCACATTGATGAGGATAATCAACGGGCTATGGAGATGCCCATCAATTGATGTCAACATGAGGAGTAGGGATTGCCATGCAACGGATGCACTAGAGCTATAAATGAATGCTCAACAAAAGAAAACTAGTGGGTGTGCATCCAACTTGCTTGCTCATGAAGACCTAGGGCATTTGAGGAAGCCCATCGTAGGAATATACAAGCCAAGTTCTATAATGAAAAATTCCCACTAGTATGAAAAAGACAACTTATGAGACTCACTATATGAAAAACATGGTGCTACTTTAAAGCACAATATATGAGACTCACTACATGAAGAACAAGGTGCTACTTTGAAGCACAAGTGTGGAATAAGAGATAGTAACATTGCCCCTTTTATTTATTTATTTATTTTCCCTTTTTTTTTCTTTCTTTCTTTTATTTTCTTTTTTTTTGGGCCTTTCTTTTTTTTTCTTTTGGCCTTTCTCTTTTTTTTCTTTTTTTTCTTTTGGGCAATGCTCTAATAATGATGATCATCACACTTCTATTGATTACAATATATGAATTACAACTCGAAACTAGAACAAGATATGACTCTATATGAATGCCTCCGGCGGTGTACTGGGATGGTGCAATGAATCAAGAGTGAAATGTATGAGAAATAATGCATGGTGGCTTTGCCACAAATATGATGTCAACTACATGATCATGCAATGGCAATATGACAAAAGTAAAGTATGTCATGATGATGAAGAACGGAACGGTGGAAAGTTTCATGGCAATATATCTCGGAATGGCTATGGAAATGCCATAATAGGTAGGTATGGTGGCTGTTTTGAGGAAGATATAAGGAGGTTTATGTGTGATAGAGCGTATCGTATCACGGGGTTTGGATGCACCGGCGAAGTTTGCACCAACTCTCAAGGTGAGAAAGGGCAATGCACGGTACCGAAGAGGCTAGCAATGGCGAAAAGGTAAAAGTGCGTATAATCCATGGACTCAACATTAGTCAAAAGAACTCATATACTTATTGCAAAAATTTAGAAGTCATCAAAAATCAAGTACTACGCGCATGCTCCTAGGGGGATAGATTAGTAGGAAAAGACCATCGCTCGTCCCCGACCGCCACTCATAAGGATGCACAAGCCAGGTACACTTCATGTTTCAAATTTGTTACACAACTTTAACCATACGTGCATGCTACGGGATTTGCTAACTTCAACACAAGCATTCTTTAAATTCATAATCACCCCACTAGCATGACTTTAATATCACTACCTCCTTATCTCAAAACAATTATCAAGTATCAAATTGATCATAGCATCCAATTCACTTCCTATGATAGTTTTTATTATACCCAACTTGGATGCCTACCATTCTAGGACCAATTTTATAACCATAGAAAATACCATGCTGTTCTAAAAGACTCTCAAAAATATATAAGTAAAGCATGATAGACTAGCAATTTCTTCAAAATTAAGACACCACCGTGCTCTAAAAGATATAAGTGAAGCACTAGAGCAAAAACTATCAAACTCAAAAGATATAAGTGAAGCACATAGAATATTCTAGCAAATTCTAATCAAATAGGCTTATCCCAAAAGGTGTGTACAGCAAGGATGATTGTGGTAAAATAAAAGTCAAAGACTAATATAATACACGACGCTCCAAGCAAAACACATATCATGTGGCGAATAAAAATATAGCTCCAAGTAAAGTTACCAATGAACGAAGACGAAAGAGGGGATGCCTTCCCGGGACATCCCCAAGCTTAGGCTTTTGGCTATTATTGAATATCTTGGGGTGCCTTGGGCATCCCCAAGCTTAGGCTCTTGTCACCCTTTATTCCATAGTCCATAAAGGCTTTACTCAAAACTTGAAAACTTCACAATACAAAACTCAACAAGAAATCTTATAAGCTCCGTTAGTGAAAGAAAACAAAACCAAGGTACTGCAATGAACTCATTCTTTATTTATTTTGGTGTTAAACCTACTGTATTACAACTTCTCTATGGTTTATAAACTATTTTACTAGCCATAGATGCATCAAAATAAGCAAACAACACACGAAAAACAGAATCTGTCAAAAACAGAACAGTCTGTAGCAATCTGTAACTAACGCAAACTTATGGAACTCTAAAACTCCTACCAAAATAGGAAGTCCTGGAAAATTTGTTAACTGAACAGCATAAAAAAGAATCAATGCAAAAGCACGTTCCTGTGATTTAAAAAAATTATATTAGTGCACGCAAAGTTTCTGTTTTTTAGCAGAATCAAATCAACTATCATCGTAGGTTATCCTATAGGTTCTACTTGGCACAAACACTAATTAAAAGATAAAAACACATCTAAACAGAAGGTAGATGCAAGATTTATTACTAAAAAGGAGAAAAAACAAAAAACATAAATAAAATTGGGTTGCCTCCCAACTAGCGCTATCATTTAACGCCCCTAGCTAGGCATAAAAGCGAAGATAGATCTAACGAGTGCCATCTTTGGCACTAAATTCATCAATAGAGCGCTTGTGATCTCTAGGGATTTCTCCCCTTTTAGCAATGGCTAAATTTTTAGGCAAAAATTCAAGAAATTCATTGGCAGCAAAAGGTTCCTTAACGATAGAAAAACAATTGGGAAGAACACTTATGGATTTGAGATCCGCGTCTCCCTTACTAGAAGATTCACCCTTATTTTTAGGAACATAAATAAACTTGGCAGTTTTAGTAGGGGGTTTTGGAGTGTTTTTCATGGGGGAAAATGCGGAACTTAAGTTTGTAATGATATCCTCAAGTTTACCGATTCTAGCAGAGACTAGATCTATTTTTTCATTGACTATAGGTTCTTTTTCTTTAAGATTTTTCAAAGTAACTCCAACCCTAGATCCAAATTGGGTAATGTGATTATGAATCTTTTTATCCAAATTTTCAATCAACTCAACAGTGGCAATTTTATTTTCAATAATATCAAGCCATTGCATCACATGTTCTAAAGTTAAAACCGTTCCATTAACCAAAAGAGGTGGTGGGCCAAACAAATCTAACATAGCATTATAAGCATCAAACGTATGGCTACTCATAAAATCACCTCCGGTAGCAATATCAATAACACATCTATTCCAAGGAGTAATGCCCACATAAAAATTTCGGAGAAGAACGGAGGTAGCAAGCTTCCTAGTAGCTTTATATTGGGCATTGCAAATTCTACGCCAAGCATCTTTTAAACTTTCTCTCTCCCTTTGCTTAAAATTGAGAATTTCTTGTTCGGGAATGAGAATAAGGATAGGAGGACTAGCCATAACGACAAGGTAAACGAACTAACACACGAGCAAACAGAAAAACGCAAGCGAAAAGAGAGGAGGAGATCGGGAAAGAGGGGGCGAATAAAACAGCAATGGTGAAGTGGGGAAGAGGAAAATGAGAGGCAAATGGCAAATAATGTAAATGCGAGGGAGATGGGTCTGTGATGGGTACTTGGTATGTCTTGACTTGAGCGAAGACCTCCCCGGCAACGGCGCCAGAAATCCTTCTTGCTACGTCTTGAGCTTGCGTTGGTTTTCCTCGAAGAGGAGAGGGTGATGCAGCAATAGGAGCGTAAGTATTTCCCTCAGTTTTGAGAACCAAGGTATCAATCCAGTAGGAGGCTCCTCAAAAGTCCCACGCACCTACACAAACAAACTGAGAACTCGCAACCAACACAATAAAGGGGTTGTCAATCCCTTCACGGCCACTTGCGAAAGTGAGATCTAATAAAGATAGTATGATAAGATAAATATATTTTTGGTATTTTATAATATAGATGCAAAAAGTAAAGATGCAAATAAAAGTAGATTGAAAGCAAATATGATCGGAGATAGACCCGGGGGCCATAGGTTTCACTAGAGGCTTCTCTCAAGATAGCATAAGTATTACGGTGGGTGAACAAATTACTGTCGAGCAATTGATAGAAAAGCGCATAGTTATGAGATTATCTAGGCATGATCATGTATATAGGCATCACATCCATAACAAGTAGACCGACTCCTGCCTGTATCTACTACTATTACTCCACACATCGACCGACTCCTGCCTGCATCTAGAGTATTAAGTTCATAAGTACAGAGTAACGCATTAAGCAAGATGACATGATGTAGAGGGATAAACTCAAGCAATATGATATAAACCCCATCTTGTTATCCTCGATGGCAACAATACAATACGTGCCTTGCAACCCTTTCTGTCACTGGGTAAGGACACCGCAAGATTGAACCCAAAGCTAAGCACTTCTCCCATGGCAAGAAAGATCAATCTAGTAGGCCAAACCAAACTGATAATTCGAAGAGACTTGCAACTCAATCATACATAAAAGAATTCAGAGAAGATTCAAATATTATTCATAGATAAACTTGATCATAAACCCACAATTCATCGGATTTCGACAAACACACCGCAAAAAGAGTTTACATCGAATAGATCTCCACAAGAGAGGGGAGAACATTGTATTGAGATCCAAAAAGAGAGAAGAAGCCATCTAGCTAATAACTATGGACCCGTAGGTCTGTGGTAAACTACTCACAACTCATCAGAGGGGCAAGGATGTTGATGTAGAAGCCCTCCGTGGTCGATTTCCCCTCCGGCAGAGTGTCGGCGAAGGCTCCAAGATGGGATCTCGCGGATACAGAAGGTTACAGTGGTGGAAATTGTGTTTCGTGGTGCCCTTGGATGTTTTCGGGGTACGTAGGTATATATAGGAGGAAGAACTACGTCGGTGGCAGCCCGAGGGGCCCACGAGACAGGGGGCGTACCCTACAGGGGGGCGCGGCCTCCTATCTCGTGGGAGCCTCGGCTGCTTCTTGACTTGCACTCCAAGTCCTCTGGATCATGTTCGTTCCAAAAATCACGCTCCCGAAGGTTTCATTCCGTTTGGACTCCGTTTGATATTCCTTTTCTTCGAAATACTGAAACAGGCAAAAAACCAGCAATATGGGCTAGGCCTCCGGTTAGTAGGTTAGTCCCAAAAATGATATAAATGTGTAAAATAAAGCCCATAAACATCCAAAAGGGGTAATATAATAGCATGGAACAATCAAAAATTATAGATACGTTGGAGACGTATCAGTACTCAAAACGTGCAACCAATAGTGTTCGTACTGAACTACGGAAACATCTATTTAGGAATGATGGTAAGATTTTTACTATTTGTCCTCAGTGCATCTTTTGCATACATTATTGTTTAAGCTAAACTTCATTGCTAAGTATGTTACTACGATGTTCTTCAACAGGGACTCCCGATGATAGTTGTGCCTCAGTGGATTGAGGCTAAAGGTCGCATGTCCATGGTTAGATTACGGCCAAGACATCCTACATTGCACATGAGTGCATTCAGGATTTCTAAAAGCGAGCTAGTCTTAATAGTCAAAGACTGGAGCAAAATTGTGAAGGATCGCAGAGAAGTACTAGGGGGCAGCAATCAGAGGCACAAGCCACAATTAGACATGTTCATCTGCATGCTCCAATATGATGAATCAGGATTGCTACACATGTTCTATGCTATTTTACCTGAGAGAGAGCAGCATGAGTGATTTAGCAAGATAGAATGACTATAATGATTAAATAGTGGTAATGACTATGATGATTATTAGCTTGTTGGTGATGATATGATGCAATAGTTTTTATATAGATAGATATGATGATGATGATGATGATGAGTTATTATATCATTGGGTGAAAGAACCGCAATTAGAATAATCCATTACTTGATCACTTAGGATCCATCCACTTGAAACTAATCCGCGGTTCTTTCACATAGTGATTTAATAACTCATTATAATGAAAAAACAATCTCTAAATGTGTGTATGCATGTATGAATGGTGGTGCGAGACATCCGTGGTTCTAAAAGAAATTCTATTTATATATATGCATAACGTGTACAATATGTAGTATCGTAAAATACCACCAAATGAATAAAACTAAACGAAAAACAAATAATAAAACCAAAACCCCTAAACCTTTTAGAACCGGTTGGTGTTACCAACCGGTACTAATGCTCTCCCCGCCCCCGGTGCTGGCTCGTGCCACGTGATGGCCCTTTAGTGGCGGTTCGTGTTGAACCGGTACTAAATGGGGGGGGGGGGGGCTTTAGTCCCCATCCTTTAGTGCCGGTTGTTGAACCCGCACTAAAGGGCCTTACGAACCGGTGCTAAATCTCGGTTCTGCACTAGTGTGTTGATCACATTTTATTGCGGTGGAAGGAGGGTGCTCTCTCATTTGCCATGGGGGGGGGGGCTGAATTCACCGTTTTGACCCTTTTGCCGTCTTTTAGCCGCATCTGACCCCTCTTTGGAAAAAAATCGGATCTGACCCTTTTCCTACCGCCACCCGAGCTGGCGGTAGGCTAAAACACCCTACCGCCATAGGCGGCTGGCAGTAGGGACCGGGTCAACGTCGACGGTGCTGTCTGTCGCGTTGACGTGGATAAGTGGCTACCACCAGAGCCTCTGGCGGTAGGATCTTCTCGGCTACCGACAGAGCGGGTGGCGAACAGGCTTTCCTCTGCGTGTGGCTGCGGGCGGGCTCCACCCACCCACTAGCCCATTTTTTCCTCCTCTCCTCATCGCGAACAGAGGCGAGCGGCGCCTCTCTCCTCCTCCCGATCCCCTCCCTCGATCTCCCTCTTCCCTCAACCATTTTTGCAGATCTTTGGGGCAAATCGAAGAGGCTGGTAAGCTCCTCCATTCCCTCCCATCACTTTTCGCAATGATTTTGTATCTTAGAAGCTATTTTTGGCACTAGGTGCAACCTAGGTTTTGATGTTAATTTTTTAAATAATGTTTTAGTTGTTTAGTAGCATATGATTTAGTAGTAGGCTTATGTAAGGATGTGTGGGTGAAAGCATTGCAAGATATGTGATGATATGTTGGTGAATGCAAAAATGGTGGTCCATTTATTTTTTTGTTATGTAAGAATTGTATGAATTTGTGAGGATGAATTTGTTGCGAAGATGTTGGTGAATGCAAAGATGAAGGCATTGCAAAATTCGTAGATGGTTAATGCATTGCAAAATTGTGAAGATGAATTTATTGCAAAATTGCTAGGTGGTTCATGCATAGTGTGAAAATTTGTGTATTTCATATAGTTACAAATGTTGTGATGGAGAATGCATATTAATTGTATGGTATTTTCATATTTTACAGTTTATAATTGAAGATGTATGGATAATTTTTTTTTATTCATATGTATAGACGATGTTGTCTAATAAGTGAAAAAATTATATATGTTAGGATGGCCGAGGATGAGGATAATGGGCGTTTGTATACGGGGCTTGACCTTACTTTTGACAAGGATCATCGTGCCCGTGCTATCGAGCGTGGAGAGGCAACAATTTTGACAGACTTGCTTTTGACATTTTCATGTTTTTGTTTTTTAATGAAGGAAATTTTTGACATATATTTTTGTGGGGGTGGAAGGGCGCGCCTATGTTTTGGTTGACGCGAGACGTAGGGGCAGCCTCGCTAAAGGCGACCACGAGATGGGCCACAGCCTTTTTCTTATTTATTCACTTTTCATTTTCGTTTTTTTATTTTTATATATTTTTTACAATTCCAAATGTTACAAAAATACTTTGCATAAATGTTTTAAAAGTGTTATTGATGAATTTGAAAATTATTAAATGCGTATAGAAAATGTTCCCGATGTATTACAGAAAATGTATAATTTGTACAAAAAAATTAGACATCTGGAATTATACGTTTCTAGAAATGTTCCTAATGTATTTGAAATAATGTTAAACATGTATATAAAAAATATTTCTGATCTATACAAAAAATTGTATAATGTGATGGAAAAGTAGATATCCAACAAAAATGTTTTCAAAAATGTAAATCATAGAGATGGAAAATGTTAAACATGTATATATAAAATGGTAACCATGTATAAACAAATATATCAGATGTATAAGAAAAATGTATGATGTGTACAAAAAAATTAAACATGAAACATATATTTCAAAAAATATTAATCATACATAAAAATGTAAACCTGTACAAAAATATTTTAGGTGTATACCAAAAATATACTATGTGTATGAAAACAATAGACATCGAAAATTTTATTTATTTAAATGTTAATTATGTATTTAAAAAATACTAAATAAGTATTTAAAAATGTTCTTGACATGTACTAAAAATGTACAATGGGTAACAAAAAAGGTAGCCCTGTGTTGAAAAAGAAAAGGAAAAAAGGAAGACAAAAGAAAAAACAAAAGAAAACCAAATAAAGAAATGGAATCAATCCAAAGAAAAAAAAGTAAACAGGAAAGCCGAAGGAAAAACAGTGCAAAAAGAGAAAAGGAAATGAAAAAACTAAAAACTAAGAAAGAAACAAAGAATACTTTAATTTGCCTACTTTAATTATCTCTACTGAATGGTGAGTTATTCTTTTACAACAAGAATTGCTGCGGCGTCGTGGAATAAAAGGTTGCAAGTTCAACTAGTACTACTTTTTACACACAATAAAGTTAGGGACGAAACTTTTTACACTCTGTCTTTTTACACACAATACAAAATACAAATGCACTACTCTGCTGCTTATCAAGTTGCAGCACCGTAGATCGATGACCGAAAACACCACCGGCTCATGTGCTTAATTATACAATTGCATTAAGCCCCGGGGTAACAGTTTAACTATATAACATACAAAAACATACTCAATACCATCAACGTACAAGGATAGTTTCTAACCTGTGCTCCCTTGCCACACCTGCTGCCTTCTTGTTACTTGCACATCTCCTCAACGTCGGGCACCCCCACAAACCCTACGACTATCTTCATACCCGGACAGGGGATGCCACAAGTTTATTATATAACCTTGATGCTACGATATTATATATCATGAATACTTAACCACAAGTACGTCAAGAAGAAGATGAATCCTTGAGGAGGGCGATCGCACGGCACACCTCCACCATGGTGGGCCGCAGCACCGGTGAGTGCTGAGTGCACGCGATCCCAAGGTCTATCAGCTCGACGACGACGTTGTTCGCTTGTACCACCGACAACATCGTGTCTATGGTCTCCAGCAATGACTCTGCGATGATGGCGGTGAGGTCATGGGGGTGGTGCCGCCTCACCCAACCGTGCAATGTGAGTCCCTCTTGGAAGAGCACATCGGTCGGGCGCTTCCCGGTGATCAGCTCCAGTAGCACCACGCCAAAGCTGTACACGTCGCCTTCCATCGAAGGGTGGCCTCCTAGTCCGTACTCTAAAACCACGCAACGAGAACGCCATGCATGATAAAAATGTTAAGAGAAGGATGTCACATGCATTTACACTACTCACATGCTATGTTGATTCAATTGTGTTGTAAATTACCTGGTGCGATGTAGCCCACAGAACCTTGCAACAATCCGGCAGTGGAGTTGCTGGGATCGGCAGAGCCTGTGTCGTCATCGTCGCCCATGTCCTTGACCAGCCGCGCGATGCCGAAGTCAGCCACGACGGCCGTCATGTTGTCGTCGAGGAGCACATTGCTGGGCTTAAGGTCGCAGTGTACGACGCGGACGGGTGCGTAGTGATGCAGGTAGGTGAGCCCCTCGGCTATGTCGCCGATGATGGCAACCAGCCATGCGAGGTCCATGCCACGTCCGGTGCCGCCGTCACGCGGGTAGAGGTGGCTCTCGAGGCTACCATTGGTCATCAGCGGAAGCACGATGGCGTGGAAGTCCGGCTGGCTGCACGTGGTGACCACGCGCACCAGGTTCCGGTGCCGCGTCCGCCTCAGCACATCGCACTCCCGCTTGAAACTCCGGGAGACCTCACCGCCTCCGGTCTTTGGGTCGAGCACCTTCACGGCGACACACGTACCGTCGCGGAGCGTCCCCGCGTACACGCGTCCGAACCGCCCCGCACCGATCAGCCTCGACTGCTCGAACCCGCCCGTCGCCTCGTAGAGCTCTCGTTGAGAGATCCTCGGATAGTTCCCCCTCGTGCTGGGTTCGCATGCTAGCAGCGGTGAGCGCTGACTGTCTCGTCCCACGACGCGGCACACTGTGAGCCAAATGATTGCCATCGTGAAGCTCGCGATCGTAACGGCGACGAGCAACACAACTCGCCTGTTATGGACCAAGTTGTGCTTCGCGCCGCTGCACCTAGCCAACCCAGGCGTCATCGACGTCGTCCGCGCACACAGTCTATCATTGCCGAGGAACGCGTTCGCCGGGAACCTTGCAAAGGCCCCGCCGCTTGGCACCTCGCCTGAGAAGTCGTTGTATGAAAAGTTAACACGCAACAGCAACGCCACCTTCTCCAAGGATTGAGGGAGGGTCCCCGTGAGGCCATTGCAGGACACATCGAGGTACTTGAGCTCAATGCAGCTGCCGAGCTGCGGCGGGATCGTGCCGGAGAGCTGGTTTGATGACAGGTTAAGCAATTGCAGCCTAACCATCTCGTCCATGGTCACAGGGATCACGCCAGACAGCAGATTGCCGGCGAGGTTGAGGTTGAGCAGTCCACTCAGCCTAGTCAAGCCAACTGGGATCTTGCCTCGCAGCATGTTGTAGGAGAGATCAAGATTTTGCATCATCACACACTGCACGATGCTTGGCGGAATGGCGCCGGTGAGCCTGTTCTGCGAAAAATTGACGAGCCCGAGCCACGGGATCATGCCAAGGGATAGCGGGATATCACCGGAGAGCAGGTTGTTTGAGAGGTGCAGCTGCTCGAGCTGCCGCATGCTGGAGATGCCCTGTGGGATGGAGCCGTTCAGGAGGTTATGGGAGAGGTTGAGGGTGGTGAGGTTGGTGAGGTTGGAGATGTTCGCCGGGATCGGGCCAAAGAGTCTGTTAAACTGAAGGTGGAGCTGCATGAGGCCGGGAGCGAGGCGACCAATGATAGGCGGGATCATGCCGGCGATGTCATTCGTGGCGACGCTGAGCTCCTTTAGGTTGGCGCAGTTGGCAAGCGAGGCGAAGAGCGGCTCAAGGTCGGTGTTGTTCCGCGAGTTCGCGAGGAAGTTGGACGATAGGTGCAAATACTCGAGGCTTCTCATACCGCTGAACATGTCATCTGACGGCAGCTCGCCGGTGAGGAAGTTCGACTGCAGTAGCAGCCATCGAAGCTTCGTCGAGTTTGACAGCGAGGGAGGGATGCTGCCATTGAGTTTGTTGGACCACAACACGAGGGACATCAACTCAGGGAGTGGGCAATCCGCTCGAATGGGGATCTCGCCGTCCAGAAAGTTGGACGACATATCAATGTAGTTCAAGGCGGAGAGGTTGCAGAAGATAGCAGATGGGATATGCCCGGAGAGGTTGTTGTCGCCGAGATTTAGGTATACCAAGCGCCGAATACGCGAGAGCTCCACCGGAATCGATCCCCCCAACTGGTTTCCGCTGAGGCTGAGCTGCGTTAGCCGAGAAAGCTTCCCGAGCTCCTGCGGCACCGCCCCGGAGAAGACGTTCTCGGAGAGATCGAGGATGCCGAGTCTCGAGAGGTTGCCGAGCTCCGGCGGGACCGCCCCGGTGAGCGTGTTCGACGACACATCGAGAAACTTGAGGCGGGACAGGTTTCCAAGCTCCGGCGGGACCGTCCGGGTGAGCATGTTCGACGACAGGTCGAGAAACTTTAGGCGGGAGAGGTTGCCAAGCTCTGGCGGAACCGTCCCGGTGAGCGTGTTCAAGGACACGTCGAGAAAGTTAAGGTAGGAGAGGTTGCCGAGTTCTGGCGGAACCGTCCCGGTGAGCATGTTCAAGGACACGTCGAGAAACTTGAGGTAGGAGAGGTTGCCGAGCTCCGGCGGGACGCTGCCAGCGAAGTGGTTGCCAGAGAGGTTGAGCGTCCTGAGGTGCGAGAGGTTGCCAAGCGCGGGCGAGACCTCGCCAGAGAGCTCTTGTTCACTTAGTATTAACTCGACAACATGACGCTCCGTGTCGCAAGCGACACCGGTCCAGTTGCACACGTCCGGCGAGCCCCAGCCAGCGAGCGCTCCCTTGGGGTCGCCGGACACGCCGGCCTTGAAGACTAAAAGCACGGAGCGGTCATCCTCTTCTCCCAAGAGAGCCGGGCTTGCGGTGTGGAGGAAGAGAAAGAAGAGGAGAACTGTGAAGATGAGGGCCGTGATTGGCCTGGCAACCATGGGCATGGCCATGAGAGCACGCGCCGGGTAGCTTCGAGCTCGGAATCAGATGGGAGCTAAGCAAAACGAGTTGGTGATGGTGAGAGCAAGGTTTGCTGCACAGCGCGGGCAGGGTTTTATAAAGGTTGGTGATCGAGCGCCGTGCCTAACTAATTATTAGGGTTTGGATACGATCTGCATGCATGGCTGTGGCCTCGTGATTTGGATGAGACTAATTAGCATACAAAAATGCTACAATTAGCGTCTCAACGGCTAATCATGCATGCGTACAAGGTTTGGGTTATCACTTCATGCTAGCTCCATGGTACATGTATGCTTAAATTCTACTCCCCTTTCCCCAAAATATAGGATTTTTTATGGTCTTCTACGTATGACTTTGACTACGTACAAGTCTTATGGGGGTAGACTTGACTTATCAATGATATTCAGTATCTAAGAACTAACCTTGGTTAGTGGTTGGATGGTTAGGAGGACAGTGGTATTCCTAGCATGTTAGGGTTTAAATCCTAGTGCTCGCATCATTTCTGGACCATTTCAGGATCTCCGGTGATGCGCGTTTAGTGGGAGAAGATGTTCTCAATCTCTCGGAGGTGCTCATACCAATAGGGTATGCGTGTGTGTTCATAGAAATGAGTATATGCACGCATATATGAGCGCATGCGTCTATACTGTGTTCTAGAAAAAATGATATTCAATATCTTACAGATGCTTATGCTTTCCTTTGAGATACGCAAAGGGGTAATGAAAAGATTGGATTATTATAGATCCAGATTTTTCTGGCAACGTGATGTAAAGAGAAAAGGTAAAAAGTAACGAGCTAAGTGGGATGGATATCGAGGACCTGGAAATTAAGAATAAGTGCCTACCTACTACTTCCTTCGTTTTTATTTACTTCGCATATTAGCTTTGTCTCGAGTCAAACTTTGCAAATTTAACAAAGTTTATACAAAAAGAATATTACATCCACAATATCAAATCAATACCATTAGAATCATCATTGAATATATTTACATACCATGCATGTATGGTATTTGTTACTTTGAAAGTTTAGATTATTTTCTAAAAACTTGGTCAAATGTTTATAAAGTTTGACTTAATTAAGTCAAAACTAATATGCGGGTAAGTAAAAATGGAGGGAGTAAATGGTTGTTTAAGATGCTTAATGATGGGTAAGGAGGGGGAGTTTGGCATGAGTTTCTTTGTAACAAATACCTCAAATAAAAAATTGTGTCCTAGGTGACGGCAAAGCCGATAGATTCACTCTATGGAAAGGCTTGATGAGTTTCAAGGCGGATTTATTTAGACGAGGTTCGTTCTCGGTTGGTAATGGCTTTCAGACGAGATTATAGGAGGACACATAGCTAGTTGATGCGCCTCTTGGCATTAGTATCCAAGTCTGTACAATATTGTGTAGCGCAAAGATATTTCTATAGCTTCGGTACTACAAGTGAGCCCCTTGAATACCGAGTTTTGAAGGCTGCTCACTAGGTATAAGTGGACGGCTTGGTTATATTTAGTTCGTAGATTAATGTCGGTCGATTTGTATCAAGAACATGATGTGTTTCTCTGGTTTTTTCTTCGTCAAATCCATGTATGTTGACCTCATCAATGATGCTTCAGTTTTCGCAAGCAATATATTTAGAAGATCGATATGCTGATAAAAATTCCTTGTATGCTGACATCATCAACACCGATCTAGTTTGTCGCAAGCAATACATTTGGAAGATCAAAATGCCATTAAAAACAAGATATCCATGTGGTACTTGGACAGAAATGTGGTTCTCAGAAAATAGAATCTGGCCAAACGGAGATAGAGGGCTCCAAGAAGTGTGAGCTTTTGTGATAATAAGGAGGAAACAACTCAACACTTATTTTTGACCTGTCCTTTTACCACCATACTCTGGCCAACCGTCCATGTGGCCTATAATTCACCCGCTTCAACAAGGATACCAAATTTGTTTGAAAACTGATTGATAGGGGTTGCGCTTTAGTTTGGGACATCTAGAATTGTCAGGCCGATTATTATTTTTAACATGTCAAAACTTTTAAAAATAATTGCAGTTATCCTTGGAGCTACCAGGTGGATCCATATGTAGTGTTCCCTGCTGCGTCGTGTGGAGGCACGGACGGCCATGGCTTTGTGGTGTAGCCAATGAGATATGGTCACTTGAGTTATGTTCAACCAGTTTGGATGATGGTCTTGTAGTAGGACTTGTGAATGAGTCATGCAATCCTATTCTAGGCGATTGTGGCACCACTTGTTTTTTTTTTCTTTTATTGCAAGACTGTACGGATGTTTAACTTTGCTTTAATAAGATGGTTATGTGCATCAACCGATGTAGAGGCCCGGAATATCCCTTTCCAAAGAAAAGAAAAAGTCTAATTAAGATTTGATAGTTCGATCATTACTTTGTAAGGTTAGCATTCTACTACCTTTCCTTATCTTAATAGCGAGGAGGGAATCATCTTTTGGATGAAAAAGAACATAAAAGAAATCAAATGCGTCAGATATGAGTAATCTGATAGCGTTAGTTACCATCACATCAACCTTTGCTTATTGCTTCTCTGCCTGCAACGATCCCCAAAGTACCTTAATATGATGTGTCATGAAAGCATGCATGATCAATATTCCAATGTTGCGTCAGATACCAGGCTCAAAGTTTGTTCTTTCGGTTAAGTTAATGATGTTTGGGTCACAATCTAAGTCTGAACAGATACGCACACAGATCACACTTTGGCATCATCAGGTAGAATTGTACATCTTATATTAATATTTTGAAGCCCCTTTACTCCTGTATATTGAGGTCAAAATTGAAAAACTCTATAACTTCAGTAAAATGGTTGAGGTAACAATCTTTCTTGAGCAGAACGAGTGTGTGTTGACCGCTTTCTGCTACATATCCTGAATCTTTTTACGACCGCTTTCTGCTACATATCCTGAATCTTTATACGACCGCTTTCTGGTACATATCCTGGATCTGACTTGTTAAAGCTAGCAGGCGTGTTGATGGAAAAGCCAACTGAATACTCTTTTGTGATAAAGAGTATTGAAGTTCTTATCGAATCTACAGCAACACCAAACTACATTGTTGGTCGTGAAAGGAGGCGATCCATCGAATCATCAAATGCAACAAACAGCGCCGAGCAAATGTTAATTAACTTGCTTATGTCAATTTGGTCGTGAAAGCACCAGAACAATGACCTCGCTCGAGATCCTTTTGTTTTTCTCTTTGATGAGTGATGATGGTCAGTCATGCATGGCCGGCTAATGGAGTCCGACATGCATGCTTGCTAAGGGCATGACTGGAGAATTAACAACTCAAAGAATTAGCAGTAGTCGTTAGTAGGTAATCCCCAACCATCAGTAAACTAACTAATGTTCACCCTTTCTAAAACAATAATCAGTAAACTAATGTTGTATTAACCACCAGAGGGATGAGATGAGAGATCGATGACCAAATGCGCCACGAGGAATTAACACATGACTGACTGATTGATCGGGCGCGTGATCTGATATTGCCTTTTCCCTCGATTACTTTCTGTGTAGTAGTCATTGGTCAATTCAATGGGTGTTACTTATTAACAAGAGGGACAAGAGCTTTGTGGTCGTCGTTGACAACAATCGGTCATGAAAGATGACGTCTGTCGGCCCCATCATGTCCAGCAGCGTCACGTTAATGAATGCTCTCCGATGTACCCAACACCCGAGGAAATTAGCAGTTTATCACACGATTAATGTAAGATTCATACATAATATACAGTATCATATCGATCATGAACTGTTTGCATGGCACGTGACATAAAATGTGTCTACTCTACTTGCGGACGCGTGCATATATGCACACTCTTGTATTGTACCACCTCTGTTTTTAATGTAACACGTTTTGGCAGTTCAAATTTGAATTGAACTACCAAAACATCTTACATTTAGAAAACAAAGGGTGTGTGTATGAGTGCATATGCATATGCACGCTTGCATGTGTGTGCACGTCACATGCTAGGGGCCAGGTGCGACGATGTGGCCAACTGAACCTTACAACAGTCTGGTGGTGATTGAGCGCAGCAAAATCATCGCTAGTGCTGCTGCTGGTTTCGGTATTATAGTAACTGCATTGTTCTTTTCTGCTTTGCAGGTTTCTTAAAGCTCGCCTATGAAAATGTCCAAAGAAGTTAATGGTAAAAACAATGATTCTTCCAACAACAGATCCTTTTGACATGGGCAGTCACATATAGACATCATTTTAGTGAAACCGAATGCTAATTATTGCTTGATTTCTAATTGGAGTTAGTATTTGCGATGTTAAGACCGTGATTAACACATTAATTATGCCCGGTGTAGCAGTACTTGTGCGACTTGACATGTATAGCTCATGGTCAGCGTGTATGATTCGACTTGATTTTTTTTTTTACTATTTTTAAGTGTACATATCGTGTTCCCTATTTTTCCTTAAAATTCCCGAATTTCATGGATTTTCCAAGGACATATATACACATTTCAATTAATTTCGAATTGAAATGGTGTTTTGTAAAAAGAACCGGAGTTAGTGCATGTTTTTTCGACATTATAATTTTTCCTCCCCAGTCCCCCAAACTCAGATGGTGATCTTCCCGTGGTGGGAGAGGATCACGGTTGGCCCCTGGGATACTTTCCCCTTACAACCAAACGAGGCCTAAGGGCAGAGGCGGAGCTATGCGTATCCCTGAGGGGGCTGTGCCCCCCGCCTCCCCCAGCCAACCACAAATTTCTGAAGAATTTTTTTAAGGGACATAGTTAGAAGGAAATTTTCTCATTAGCCCCCCCCCCCCCCCCCAAAAAAAAAACAAGCATACTCTGCCTTTTGCCCCCCCCCCCCCCCCAAGCATCTTAGTTAAGCTCTGCCACTCCGCCAGTGCCTAAGGGGGAGATGGTTCTTGACTATGAAGCACGACCCATGATGAAGAGAGGATCGATCTAGTCTGATGTGCATAGAGCCAGCCGACCAAGCCAATGGTTGAAACCATCATGAAACCGACCCGAGGATGGTCACGACCATCCAAAGGTGGTTCCTTCAGAAAACAAAAAACAATATTCTTTGAGAAATAACAGAAAAAACACAAAAATGGTGAAGCCTGTGAGACGTTTTCGTTTTTTGTTTTTGAGAAACTTATGAGACGTTTCCTATTTGCCCCTTATTGAGGCAAGCTACCACCGAATCGCATATGCAGAGAGCGAGTGGTCCAGCCTGTTTAGCTTTTCTAGTTTTTTGGAACCTTCCGGAGGGGTTGGTCTGGTTTAGGTCTGATTTTTTTGTTTTGTTTTTTCTATGTTGATTCTTTTTAGAAATGTTTGTTCAGGAATTATTGCCTTTTCATAAATGTTTAGGAAAATTTCGTAAATTGTTGCCTTTTGAGAAAATGTCTGAGTTTTAGAAAGTTAAAAAATGTGCGTTAAGAAAAACAAATTTCTCATAATATTCAAAAAACTTCAATATGTGTTCATGTTTTCAAAAAATGTTTGCAGAATAAAATAAAAATGTTGTTTTTAAAAAACATTCAACTATTTGAAAGAAAATATTGCATTATCAAAAGGAAATCTCAAAATTAAAATTTTATTGTTTTATGAAAATTGCATTGTTTGCGTTTTCTAAAAATGTTCACTTTTTTAAAAAAGAATCACGTTTAGAAAAATTAGAAGCATTTTTGTTTCTTCCAAAACAGGCTTGAAAGCCACGCGGTACGGTGCGTATGAAAAATGAGGCAAGTGGCTTAATGGGCAGTTATGACCCTGCATGCAATTGGGAGAAGCCCAGTTTCTGGTTGCTGGGGCCTGGCCCGGCCCGGCCCGGCCCAGCACGCACCAGCCCAGTCCACCACGAAGGAAGCAAAGCGAGCAAAAACGCGCTTCTGCAGGGTCCTCTCCGCAAAATCGCCTTCCTCTTTCCCCGTCGTCTCCACCAACGCCACTCCGAATCCAAACCCGAAGGAGGAAGAGAGGCCAGTAGCTAGGGTTCCGCCTCCCGCCGGCCGGAGAGAGAGAGAGGATGACTACGGCGGCGCGGCCGACGTGGGCGCCGGCGAAGGGCGGGAACGAGCAGGGCGGCACCCGCATCTTCGGGCCCTCCGGGAAGTACTCCTCCCGCGACCTCGCCGCCCACACCTCCCTCAAGCCCAGGTAAATTCAACTCCGCCGTCCATCCCCTTCCGCCCCGCGCTGTGATACCGAATCCGCGGCCCCGGTGGCTCGAATCGCCCGCCTGGTTGGAGGCCTCGCGCGCACGCAGGCCGATTTTGCGGTGGGGGAACGGGTGCTAGGGTTCCTCGCCACTGGAGACCTGGGCTCCGTCCAGATCGGTCTCCGCGTGGTAGAATTGCCGGCGACAGTTGGCCATGGCTAGCTCCTGCCTCGTCGCAGTCAGTCTGGGGTTGGTCGTGTATCGCCAACTCTGTATAGTGATTTTGCATCTGCTTAAGGCCTGCAAGGGGGGCAGTACAACACATCCTGCCCCGCTAATCACTTGGAAATGGACGCGTCGCCTGCTATTCTGTGCGAGGTTGCCATGGTTAGGTCGATTTCTGTACAGTCTAACAAGCCAAGGCACTACTTGTTCGCTGCAACAACAGAATGAATTAACCAACATACATGCATACTTGGCTTAAGAAAGTCCGGATGCGTGTGGAAACCTGCAAAGGTCGAACAAAAATGTAGCCGGTTGCTTTTAGAGGTTTGGAGCTGGGGTAGCTACTTAGCACCAAGTGTTAATGTTGTAGAGAACTACCTGAATCATGTCTGCTTCTGCAGCGTATGGAGAATAAATTTAAGCACCATAAGCAAATGGTTCATCATGGTGCATATGTGCCTCATTTGGGGTCTATTACCTGTTAACCAGAATCATGGACATCGTATATGGCTAAAATAGGGATGGCTGGCCCTGACCTTGCTCGTTGAGCTCTGTGGGATAGAGTGCTAGCGACAGACGCCGGTCGCGAGTCCTTACATTGGCGCAGGTTGTGGTTGGTGTTTTGCCAACTATGTAGTCATATTGCATATGTTATGGGCCTGAATAGGCCATTACAAGTGCAACCAGCTTTTCTCTGGCAGTCTTTGCAAATAGTCTGCTACTTGGTTCAAGGTTGCCAGGATTAGGTCGATTTCTGTACATACCCCCAGACACTTGTTTACTGCACCAGTACTACTAATTAAGTAACATACTGAACACACCTGACCTAAATAAGTCCGGTTATGTGGAAAAACCTGGGAATATCAAACAAAATGTAGCCATTTATCACCAGGACGACCAACTATTTGCATTTTGGAGCTGCAGTAGCTACGTAGCACCTTGTGTAACTGTAACGTTTAACATAATCACCTGCATTTGTCTGCTGCTGCTTCTGCTGCTGCTGCATCAAGAGAGTAAATCTATGAACAAATTGCTCACCATGGTTCATATATTTGGTTCCTCATCTGGGGTCTATTACCTGTTAAACAGAGCCTAGAACACCATATATTGCTAAACTATTGCTTCAGCCTTACATGATTGTTTTTAGTTCTTGACACCGAGTCCTTAACAAAATGGGCTGGCAGTTCTTTGATGTCTACATACTGACATTCCCCCCTCTTATGTGCAGAAAAGAGGGACAACAAACTCAAGAGGAGGTACAGAAGAGGAATCTTAGGGATGAACTTGAGGAGCGTGAACGCAAGCACTTCTCATCCAAGGATAAGTCCTATGTTGGTAATACCTCTGGATCCATCTGCTCTTTCTCCCTCATTTGGGCAGATAGTGTTTGCCATATCCTTTCTTCCGTGATGTTTATCTATTGTTGTTTCATTGTATCTGGGAATTGTAATTGATTAGTACAACCACTTTTCTCGCAGACGAGAGGGACCGGCGAAAAAGTTCAAGCCTGCTCTTAGAAGGTCGGTGACACTACTTTACCAAAGTTTATTTAGTGCCTAGGTTCAAGGCAGCATAATGATTTAGTTACTCTGTTCTTCTGGTAATCACAGGTTCAAAACGGGATGAAGATAAGATAGTTCCACGTGAAATTGATGCAGATGACTCTGATGTGGAACTCAAAAGTGATGATGAAAGGTCTGTTTAGTTCTTGCTCAGTAGTTTATCAAGCACACCCATTCAAAATGCTGATGAGACTCTTCTTTCTGCTGCATTGCATGGATGGGGTCTGATACATCTTCTAACTGCATGAATAAATTGTATCATGTTCAATAGGTGTTATCTACCATAAACTTTGGAATTGGGTGATACACATTCTTATGCTGGCTAGCATGCTTTTCATTGCTGTCGGATTATGTTTATCTTTACAAGAAAAACATATGGTAAAATAGCAAAAAAGAATAATGCAGCAATTTTCCTGATATTTTTTTGGGAGAAAGCTGTTTAGCCGGGCCCAGTTTTGTAGTTCAGTTGGTTATCTCAACTTATTTTATATCTTACTCATCAAATTGAAACTTTTATTCAGCGACGATGATGATGATGACGATGACACAGAGGCACTAATGGCAGAGCTTGAAAGGATTAAAAAAGAAAGAGCTGAGGACAGGCTTAGAAAGGTTTGTTGTTTTCTTCTCTGTATTATCATTTTGAGGTCTTTTTCTTTAGGTTTAGAGAATTAATGTTAAGTGATGTCTGTTTACTGCAGGAGCGTCAACAAGCAGAAGAAGAGGCCAAGATGAAGGAGGCTGAGCTGATGCGAGGAAACCCACTGATCAATATGAATAACTCCGGCTCTTTCAATGTTAAGAGAAGGTTAGGACAGTGATGCCTGGTGTATCATATTATATGCTTCTTTTATGTTATGGTGCCCTTTCTTTAGGAAAAGAATGCTGCCATGCTTTATGCCGAGCTTAATCCTGTTCATATATGTGTATGTTGCAGGTGGGATGATGATGTTGTATTCAAGAACCAGGCTCGTGGAGAGACCAAGACACCGAAACGGTTCATCAACGACACCATAAGAAGTGATTTCCACCGCAAGTTTCTGCATAGGTACATGAAATGATGGTGCTGTACGCTTTATGTTGCCTGGACAGTATGCATGCTGAAAGAGCCTTGTGATGTTTCTGTATTCTGAAGATCGATTTGTATGACATAACTGTAACAGCTACGTTATCTTAATGGTGATATGTTTACTCTGTTCCTAAAAGTAAAGAACAGAACCCACTGCTTGTGTATTACTGATGCTTCGCTGTGACCTCAGGATGTTTCTATTAGTACATTGTCCTGGAAAATATGTATGCTTGTCGTGTACTCTCAGTTTGTTTGACTGCCCAGCAGTGTCTTGGAAAATTCATTGAGCTCTTGATACACCAATTTTCTTGTCGGCCTTCTCTTTGAGAAAGTGATTTTAATTAAACCAGCAACCAAAGTTCCTTCTCTATTTGATTGTTTTCTGGTTTGGCTAGACGGACAGTTACTGATTGTTTTCTGGTTTGGCTAGATGGACAGTTACTGAGAGTTTAGCCGAGTAAATTGGTAGGTTACCCTTTGCCTCTTTCTCATGGCATTGGAGTCGTTGTACTGCTCGGAGATTGATATCCTGGTTGTCCAATGTTGACTGGCCACTTTTTTCATGGCTGGCCGGGAGGAGCTAGGGCACATTTATGCTCTCTCCTTGTTTGTTTGGTCAGTCAGTTCTGTTTGCATGGTTGCATCAGTTGTATTCTTACTGTTCAGAATCTGCATAGAAGATATCTTGATTTTGTCGATTGATGTTGAGATAATGTTGCTTGTCATCGAACTCGAGTTAAGTAGCTTATTTTCCTTTCTTTTTCTTCTCTCTTCTACTTTGGATTTATTATTTATTTGGTCTTCTATGTTGCATGCAAATTGAACTTCTATTTGCTTGCTGGGCCCCTTAGGGGGAAATGGTCTTACTTAGCCTGCACTTGAAGTTGTGATCTTGGTTTGTGGTTCTCACTGTTTGATTAATGTCTAACGTCTAATTTGTGATTACTGTAGTAGTCGGGAGAGTTTTAGCTGAGCAAAATGGCAGGTTACCCTATGCCTCAGTTTCTCATGGCATCGGAGTCGTTGTGCTGCTCGGAGATCCATCACTCCCTGGTTCTCATGATGTTTGCTGGCCACTTTCCTGGGGCCGGTGAGCGAGGCTGGGCGAACATATTCTCTCTTTGGTTGAATTAGTCAGTTGGCCTCTTTGCTCTGCAGTTTTATTTTCCAATGATGTGACGGCCATGGCTGAACTTATCTGCTGGTTCTTTCTATTTTTTTTGGTTGATATTTTCAGATTGTGGCCTGTTTCTTATTGCTATCTACTACCTAGGGCTGCTCCTCTTGACCATGCTTTTCTTTTGATATTTTGGGTCTGTTCAACGCTTTGTTCGTTGGTTGATTTCTGATTAGACTAGACTGAAGTAGTGAGAGTTCAGCGGAGCAAAATGGCAGGTTACCCTATGCCTGAGTTTCTCATGGCATCTGGGTCGTTGTGCTGCTCGGAGGTCAATGACTCCTGGTTCTCATGCTGTTCGCTGGCCACTAACCATGGGGCTAGTGAGTGAGGCTGGGTGAACATATTTTATCTTGGTTGAATTAGTATGTGTGTTGCATGTTGAGAGTGATTGAGATATGTTTTTGTCGGCCTTGGCTGACTCTGTTTCATGCTCTAGAGAAGATACATGATACTTATCTGCTGATTCTTTTGATTTTGTTGGTTGATATGTTCTGACAGTGGTTTGCTATCTACAACTGGAGCTGCTATTCCTAACCTGCATTTCTTATGTTTTCCATGGTTTGTTTGACAGTTGGTTAATTTGTTGATTCCTTATTAGACTAGACTGTATTAGTGTGCGAGGAAAATGGCAGGCTACTCTTTGCTGCTGTTTCACATGGCATTGGAGCCGTGCTGCTGTTTGTGGAGGTCTATCACTCCTGGCCCTCCCTCTGCATGTATTGGTGTTTGGCTCGAGACTGAGCAAAAGATCTCTGAGCTAGTAATTCTCTTGTTGTTGATGTTGGGAGTTGGGACATATAAGTTGCTCAAGAAAAGAGGAAGGAAAGCCCCCGTTTGATGGAGGGGAAATATGGAATGTTGCATGCTGATGTATGTTGTGTCCCTGAAGAATTTTGTTGTATAGTATTGTCCGTAGATGAATTAATGTACATGATGGTACTACTCTACCCAGTTCCAAATGTAGAAGAGTAAATCATACTCCCTCCCTCCGTCCGGAAATCCTTGTCTTAGATTTGTCTAGATACGGATGACTTGTGTCCGTTAATTAATTGTTTGCGTCTCAAATCTTTCTTGATGCGACGTCCGTTGTGATGTCAGTCGCTCCACAGAAACGAAGTAAAAGCACACAGTAGTACAGAGATGAGAGGAGATATGTGTACTGTATATCCAAAGTGCAGGTAGCACGCACGTTACGGTGACTGTAACTCTTGGCCTGATCCTCAGGGCGTGCAAAACCGAACCAAACAAACCAAGCCGAATCAAAAGCTTGGTTTGGAGTATTTCAGGAGGAACTGTAACAAATCCGGGTATTTGGAGTTATGAAGGTGTGGCAGGTACGCATATTGTGTTTTCTGGCTTGTGTTTCTTGGCAGCGATCTGGCACTGGGTATATTGGGACCTAGAAATATTCTCTGATGAGCGGACGGGAAAACCCTGCTTGGTTTTTATGGTTTTCAGTTACAGTTGTGGTTTCCATATCTCAAAACCGTTATGCCATTTGGTTTTTTCGGTTAAAAACTGAAAACCATTGGGTTGAAACTAAAAAACCAAAATGATGTGAAGTGCATGCTTGCTAAAATTAATTTGCAAGGACTAGAGTCAAACTCCTGATCTCGGACTACAAGGCCTAGTGCGGTGAAGCCTACTCCTTTTATAAAGTTAGTACAAAGTTGAGTCATCTATTTTAGGACGAAGGGAGTAGTAGCCAACTAGGCCAACTGAGTTTGCTGATTTATACTAGGAAGGACAAAATTGTATACTTAATATGCATATGCCATTATACCTGTTAGGATTTAATTAATCCTGTTAATCCCTATTTTTCCTAAAGGAGGCGGTTGCCTCGTGTCCCTTTGGAGACACCCCTTTGGGGGTTATATATATGTGTGTAACCCATTATCAATGAGAACAAGGATTCACTTTACATCTTTGTCTATTGTCTCTCATTTTCTACTTGGAACACGTTATCAGCACATAGCCTCTACCGAGAGCAATCTGGCCGGGACAACGACGGTTATGCGCCACCACGGCCCTCTCAAGCAAGCGCGGATCACACGAAGAGCGATTCGATCCAGCGCGGGATGCGTTTTTGATGCCGCACTCGGCCTTGTGCAGCACAAAGCCATGGCGATCTGATCGGCAACGATGAGTTTGCGTACAGAAGGGAATTAGTCAATCAAGCTGTTTCCCATTCACGACGTGATTCTGTTTTGTCTTCTTGTGATCGATCCATTGATTTCTCCTAGATGCACATGCACTCGCAGGATCGATTTCAACCAAGCGGTTACCAGAACGAGCATGCGGCCACGGCGATCTCACTCGTACATGCCTTCTTCACGGCAAGACGTAGAAGCATGGGAGACGATATGCGGGGGCGCACCGGGCCGCTCACAGAAAAGACGAGAATGCATCCGTGCAAGAAATTGAGTTGAAGAAACCAACTTGGTTGTCTTTTGTGATTATTATCATAGACCTAATCATGTGTCTTCTGTTCATCTTATGCACATACGAATCGCCTGTTCCGGATAGCCAATGAATTCATGGAGATGAGGATATTGAGATAACGAGTACTCCATGCAAGAATCGGGGAGAAATTCTTCAACGGAGATGGCGTAAATACCACTTTGGCAAGTATGGCATCAATTCCAGGCCCTGGTGGTGGAAGCCTTCGGCCGGCGCTCAATCACCGGGCATCAGCGGAATTCGACATAGCGCCCTCCAGCGTGTGGAGCGGCGACGCATACAACGCAGCATGACAACTTCTCAAGACGGCCACAGGCGGCGGCGTGCATCCCCGCACACGCACTCGGTCCAGAGGCAGCAAACTCTGACGCGTGACGTTGGGCTCGGTGCAAGGCGCCCTCCGGTGCAGCGCGAGCATTGACCCTGGCAAGGCCGTCGGCACTGGCACATGTGGCTGGCGGCGTGTTTTTCGCATGCAGCCTGTGCAGCCTGTGAGGCAGCGGTGGCCATCAACTGGCACGTGACGCCGCAGCCCTCCACTAGCGAGGACATAGCCAGCGTGGAGGCACCCCATGCGGCGCCCTCCAGTGCATGGACGCGTCAACTGAAGTACGGAACGACGGCGCCATGCCGTGTGCGGCCCACGGATTCTCTCGGCCGGCGTCCAGTCGGAGAGCTAGCGGCAGCGGCGACCAACGCAGCCCTCGGCTCGCACCCGTGCAGCGCGACGGTGCCAAGCGGTGTTTCCTACGCTCCCGACGACGTCCTCTCCTTTGGCGGCTGATGCTTGGTGGCTCGGACCTGGACAGGCTACCAACGCGGCGCTCCTCCTACCCGGTTGCAGGGTGCATCACCCGGCGCCGTGGCCCGACGGCTCCCAACAAGTTGCTTGACGTGGAGCATGGCACTGCCCCGTCCTCCATGCAGTGTGAGCATGGATTCGTCCATTCCCAGCGTGAAGGCGGCGCACGATCACGCGCGGCTCCGGCGAGGCCAACGGCCAGGCCGCTGGCGGCGGTTAGCGAAATCAGTGGTCCACGCAAATATTTGCACATCCTTCAGTTTCTGGGATTTTGCAAATTAGCCCTGTTAACAGTGCTACTTACTAGCATTAATCTGTTTTAGACCCTGTTATTTTAAGTATTTGTTTTCAATACTGTGTTTCTGTTGAGTACCTTGTATTCCAGAACATATGTGTGATGTAATATATTTTCATGTCCAACATGTTGAGATTATACGTCCACTATTTGCAATTGAGATTTTTTTATCTCTTGCAAAGATAAATTCAGTACCTCTACACTACTGATTTGCGATTGAGAATTTCCTTCTCTCGCAAAACAATCTCATTGTGATTGAGATTAATTTTCTCTCGCAAAATATTAATTCACTTTGCTGAATTATCTTGCAACTTGATACAACATCATCTCGTTTAATTTGAGGTCTATACAATTCAAGTTCTCACTTGAACATCAAGTTTACAACATCATTACTATTCATTACAATAGTAGTGTATTTTCCGTTGAGTATGATGTACTCCGAAATGTATGTATCTCCATGTTCGCTACATGTCGAGATTAATACGTCTATTTGCAATTGAGATTTTCAATTTCTTGTAAATACATATGCAAAATTCAAGGTGTCATCCTTAGCAATTTGAGATTCACACTAATGATTTTGAGCCACCTTCTTGAAATCTATTAATTTTGCAACATTAGGATGTATTTATATTACGCAATCTGTAATATAAATAAATTACCGGTTTTTCACCCGGAATGATATGTTCTATGTGTTTACCACATTGACATTCTTCGTGAACATGTCACAGCGGTCGAGATTGATTTCTCTCGCACAACAAACTTGTAAAATTTTGAAAATAACATCTCCCTCATTATATTAGGAAAACATAAGGTGATGAGTTGGATCTACTGCCCATGTGTAGCCTATCTCTATTACTGTGAGATCTGTATGATCTTCAATGTGTTTATGTTCCGACAATTGAGGTTGAGCATTTTCAAGTTATACACTTGAGTCAAATTTTTGCATTCTTATTACAAAACCATGCTGGTTTTTAGTTTACTTATTGTAAATTAATTATCTTTGGCTTGCCGCTATAAGTAATCGATGGCTAACAATTTGAGGCACTTGCCCTCATTGGCCACAACTTACTTAAGCGGGTCATGGACATCAAGATCAGTCTTGCATCCCATGGGATAGCGCGTGCAATCCAAGCCACGCCACCGGGATGCAAAGGACCTCAAGGCTAATGGTTTGAAACTCACTTCAAACCCTCAACCTGACACCATCAAGCTGTCACGAGACCCTATGAGCATGGAGAGCATGATGGTTGAATATGCATCAACCAACATGTTTGGAGACTATACATTTAGTTCCTTAGTCTCCTTAGTGATCTATTTATTTATGTCCATGTATGATGTTCTAATAAGAACATGATTATTGTTGTCATCATATATTGTATATCACAATATATTGTATCAACACTTTGATACAAATTCATTTGTATGTATTCTATATATCCAACAGTGATTTTATTGAAAATCTTCATGTCTATATGTAGATTTCTACGGGAGTCAATCCGATGAAAAATGATATGTGCCTTGTGGGCATATGCACCACAAACTCTATACTCAGAGAAGTCCAATGTTTCCACTCTCATTGAGAGAAAGGAGATATTTTAAAATTGCTAGATGCGATGAGGTATTTGTTGGCCCAACTTGAGTCATATTTACTATCCCTGTGGGTACTCGAGTAACGCTAGGATGCTTCATTGCTTCCCAAGTTTAACTCGTACCCTACTAAGCTATAGAGATATCTGTCAAAATGGTTTCCATAGCGAAACTTATGCTGACAAGAAAGAGAAATACATTCTATTTACCATATGCAACGGATATGGCAAGCACATTTTCTATGTATCATCTGGATTTGTACTACACATACTACAAAATCCGTAGCACATGTTGCGCCCAAGATAGTTTTCCAAAATGTCTTGTACATGAAAAACCTTGCATACTCGTCTTGGTCATCGAGACATTGGGTTGAAACCGAAACTATCAGCAATTTCAATAGTTTATGATTATTACGATGCTAAATTCTAACACCATTTGGATTTTATGTACACTACAAGTGACAAGGGGAAGCTAATTTTAAGGCTCGCACACCTTAAAGTCTACGCTGAACCACTCAGACTCCTTGAATGCATCAAGTTGAGGTAAGTGGCTCTTCCCATCCATTGACTAGACTATTCAGGTATTCCATGGTTCTAAAAGACATATCTACATGATGGTCTTAAGTGTGTGCTTTATTCACACGAAATCATTGGCTCATTATCCTGACATCGATTTCAAGAAAATCGAATGGATAACATTGCAGAATTCTCCTTGAGTGCCTTCTCTATGGCCCTTGGATTGAGTTTAGCAATTTGTCCTAATGTCTAGACTCAAAATGGTTTGGTAGAATCATATCCAAAGAGTTAAGCTCATTGCATTATCTTTATTTTGGAATTTCAACTTGCCAACTTTACGTTGGAGTCATGCAGTTTTACACGCTCATGACAGAACTGCATAATATTATTCCCCTCTATCTTTGATATGTAGATATCTACCAAGTATTTCCTATCTGCGGTAATTTGGTTGCATACCGATATCACCACCCGGCATACATCATTGGCCCCTCAACATATAGTTGGGATATATGCGAGGAATAACTGTACTTCCGTCAATACCTCAAGCCCCTCGCATGGGGAGTTATTCAAGGCCAGTATGCTAATTCAATGAGGAACATTTCCAGGCATTAGGGGGAGATTTCAGGTACCATAAAGAATGCCAGGAAATTAGTGGAATGTTCAACACATTTCTGCCTCAAATCCACGTACTCAAAGATCTGAACCATGCGTTTAGAAGATTTGCAACACATTGCAAATAATCTGCCAGATTCATTTACTGGCTATAAAGGTGTCACACAATCCTACAATCCTGCAAAAGTACGCCTGAAAGAGTGGAGGTACCAACAAAATCCACTCCACTCCTCGTTCAAAGCAACTGGGGGAGATGTATGGCAGAAGTACATCAGGATTCAGCTTCTTGCAAGCAAGGATATCAAGGCCTGTGAATTAGTAAATGCAAGTCAACTTCACGTTGGCGGACACCTAATGGGTAGTATACACCAAGTGGACGGGAAACCTCCACCAACCCAGGTCATAGTGCACACAATGACCGGGATATCAGAATACCCGACTCAATCGCATTGGGAAATCGTGAGAAGTCACTATGGGTAACGATATTTTCATCAACTATATATTGATATATAGATTATGGAGAATCATATAACCAGAAGTCTACAATTGTCGACATACATTTCTCAACTAGATTGCAAAACCTTACAAATGATTCAGATCCAAAGACCATGGCCATGGCAAAGTGTGATCAATACTCGGACTGAACTCAAGCAAAGGGTATAATCTAGGTAGAAATGATCTTGCTTAATAATGGGAAGGTATTCATAAGCCATACCTACACCAGTTTTCTTCTGGAAACAGAATTGAGAACAACGAGGTGGTGAAACAAAGAGCAAGTATTGTAGCACAAGGGTTCACGCAGATACCCAACTATTCTCCAGAGGTGGAATCTCATTCCGATAACTTATACCATTGGCAGTTCAAAATCATCTATCTCTGCAGTTGATAGATGTAGTGATCACATATCCATGTGGATCACTAGATTCAGACATATATGATTGATTTCCGATGGAATCTCAATTTTGAATCAAAATACAAAATGCAACATACATTGTGTAAAATCGGTAAGCCACCATACGGCTTATTGTTATCGGTACATATGGTATAACCGACGTAGTGAGATCCTTATACACAAGGATTACTCCTACAATGATGATTATCCATGTGTTGTGTGTCTGCAATGACGACACATGTAATCATCTAAGTGACGGACTTTAAAATGAAGGATTTGGGTAAACCAAAATACCGCTCGTTACTACAACTTGAGCACCTTTATTCATGCATTATGGTATACTATGTTGTCTATATCCAAAATATATTGGAGAAATTCATTGTGGACAAATCTTATCTATCGATAACTCTCATGGTAGTTCATTCTCTAGACGTAGAGAAAGATCTATTAGACCAAGAGATGATGGAAATGGGATATTGGGACTCAATGTTCCATAATGCCATTGGATCCACCAAACACAATTGGTTGGTACTCAAGAATATCTTTCGATATCTCCAAGGCATGAAACATCTTGTCCTGTTTTTCACTTCTGGAGAAATCTGAACACCAATATCATTGGTTACATGGATCAGATCCCCACTATCAGATCATAGACAAATTTAGTGTTCCTACTAGGTGTGGTAGCCCTCTCATGAAGAGTCTTCGAAACAGACCTCATGGCTACATCCACCAACCATTATCTCAACGATAATGTTTCTTGTGTTTCCCGGATGCAAACAGGTTACATAATAAGCAATATCACTATATTGCATATCTTGCAAGTCAAATCATGCAACTGATTTGTTCACCAAGTCTCTACCAACTTTTACATTCCAGGAAAGTGTTCATGGAATTGGTATACGACGGCTTCGATTTTTGCAAGAATCAGGGGGAGTATCTTCCTGAATTGTTCCTGTTCAATGCATCATATTATACTCCTTTTCCCTTCATGAGTTTACTTTACAGGTTCTCATAAAGGTTTTTAATGAGGTAATATCAACATGAGATCATATGTCATACTTTCTGTTTTCCCCACCGGGGTTTTTAGGAAAGTATATACGACATATTTATTGTCCTCTAAACTCTATGGGTTTTCTCGTTTCGAGTTAAAAGAGACAATAACCATTATATGTTGCATCATTTTCTCCTTATTTTCCCACTGGGTTTGAAGGAGTTTTAGCAACATATGGAACACATATCTCCTCATATTTTTCCCACAGGGTTTTTGGAGGAGCTTCTCAAGATGATGATACTTACACTAACAAGCATGGATTAGGTGGAGTGTTAGGATTTAATTAATCCTGTTAATCCCTACTTTTCCTAAAGGAGGCGGTTGCCTCGTGTCCCTTCAGAGACACCCCTTCGGGGGTTATATATATGTGTAACCCATCATCAATGAGAACAAGGATTCACTTTACATCTTTGTCTATTGTCTCTCATTTTCTACTTGAAACAATACCAATTCCACATAAAGTCACCATGTGCTTGTAGAAAGTTGCCCATCCAGAAGGTAAAACTTGTAGAGCATAAACAAGACGGCAAAATCACTTCATCTCATTGGATAACTAAGTTTGTTAAATAGTACATGGGACAGTTGCCTATCACTCTCACGTGTGTACTTCATCAAGTTATTTCCTACTCTGAACTGTCAAGGAAGTTGTGCGTAGGAAAAAGATGTACAACAATGAAACATACTTCAATCTTTGATTATTCATGAACTAAAAATTGAAATATGTGACAAAAAAGCATGTGCTAAAAACTCCGCGTTAACTTTGGTTAATATGGTTATTACCGAAACCGAACCGAATTCAAATGGTTATTACCGAAACCGAACCGTATTTTTTACGGAACCATATAAACCAAAGCATAAAAACCATATTAACCGAACCAAACCAAATCAAAAAAACCAGACGCACACCGTGACCGGATCCCAACTGCCAGCACCCACCCCCGTAGCACCACGACTTAACAAATTCCTATATGCTCGTTGCCACCGGTCCATCCATCCTTCTCTCGAGCCCTGTACGGTCTAAGCCGTCCATTTGAACCCTGTCAGCCACCTTATATATAACGGCGCCTACTCTCCAACGTTGATATAACCTTATATATATATATATCACCCATCTCCACGGCTGCCGCGACGACGACAGTTAAGATCCATCGATCGATGCGGGGCGGCACCACCATCGGACCCCTCCGCAACATCATCACCGAGCGTGACCCGCTTCTGCAGCTTCAACATAGCCGGCCAGCTTCGACCTCGACTCCACATGGGAGTGTATGTCAGCACACACGCACATCGATATCCATCTTGAACCCGTCCATTGATCCATCTCACTTCGTCTTCTCTTCTCTTCTCTTGTTCGTCCCGACTAGTGGATCTCCATGACCACCTGGGATCTTCTCCCACCACAGGGAGATCACCATGTGAGTTTGGGGGACAGGGAGGAAACTGCCCAATTTCATAGAAAAAATATAATGTCAAAAAAACTGCAAACTAACTACGATTCATTCTACACAAACATCATTTCAGTTCAAAATTAATTGAACATTGTATATATGTCCTTGGAAAATCCATGAAATCCAATTTTTTTAAGGGAAACAGGAAACATGAAGTGTACACACAAAAAAACAGTAAAATAATTCAAACCAATCATACACGCTGATCATTAATATGACGTGCACACAAGTACTGCTACACCAAAGATAATTAATATGTTAATCATGGTCTTAACATTGCAATGCTAACTCCAATTAGAAATCAAGCAATAATTAACATTCAGTTTCATTAAAAACGATGCTTATATGTGATTGCCATGCCAAAAGGATTTGTTTGTTGGAAGAGTCACTCTGCTGAAGGCCTGAAGCTTTCATATTTAACTTCTTTGCACATTTTCATTGGCTAGCTTTAAGAAACCAGTAAAGCAGAAAAGAACAATGCAGCTACTATAGTACCGAGGCCAGCAGCAGCACTGGTGCCGACTCTGCTGCGTGCAACTCCATCGCCACGAGACTGTTGCAAAGTTCAGTTGGCTACATCGTCACACCTAGTACATGACGTGCATACACATGCAAGTGTGCTTATACATACACCTTATGTTCCTAAATGTAAGTGTGTTATTCGAACTGTCAAAACGTCTTACGTTTAAAAACATAGGTAGCACAATACAAGAGTGTGCATATGCATGCACACATCCACGCAAGTAGAGTAGACACATTTTATGTCACGTGCCACGCAAACTGTACATGAACGATATGGTACTATATATTCTGTATGAATCTTATATTAAGTGTGATTAACTGCTACTCCCTCCGTAAAGTAATATAAGAGTGTTTAGATTAAACGCTCTTATATTTCTTTACAGAGGGAGTATTTTTTTGTGGTTTATACTTTAGGGTGCGGATTTGGAGAGCATTCATCGGCATGACGCTGCTGGACGTGATGGGGCTGACAGACGTCATCTTCCATGACCGATTGTTACCAACGATGACCACAAAGCTCTTGTCCAACTCCTCTTAATAATTAACACCCATCGAATTGACCGATGACTACTCCACAGAAAGTAATCGAGGGAAATGGAATTACCAGAGCACGTGCCAATCTCGGTCAGTCAGTCATGTGTTAATTCCTCGTGGCGCATTTGGTCATCTCTCATCCCATCCCTATGGCGGTTAATACAACATTAGTTTATTGAATTTTGTTTTCATAAAGAGGGAATATCAGTTAGTTTATTGATGGTTGGGGATTGCCTACTACGTACTACTCACTACTAGTGCTAATTCTTTGAGTTGTTAATTCTCCAGTCATGCGCTTGGCAAACATGCATGTTGGACTCCATTAGCCGGCCATGCATGACTGACCATCATCACTCATCAAAAATAAAAGCAAAAGGATCTCGAGTCAGGTCATTATTCCGGTGCTTTCACGACCAAATTGACATAAACAAGTTAATTAACATTTGCTCGGCACTGTTTGTCGCATCTGATGATTTGATTGATTGTCTCCTTTCACGACCAGCAATGGAGTTTAGTGTTGTTGTAGATTCGATAAGAACTTCAATACTCTTTACCCCAAAAGAGTATTCGGTTGGCTTTTCCATCAACACGCTTGCTAGCTTTAACAAGTCAGATCCAGGATATGTACCAGAAAGCGGTTGTAAAAACATTCAGGATATGTAGCAGAAAGCGGTCGTAAGAAGATTCAGGATATGTAGCAGAAAGCGGTCAACACACATTGGTTCTGCTCAAGAAAGATTGTTACCTCAACCATTTCACTAAAATTATGGAGTTTTCAATTTTGACCTCAATATACAGGAGTAAAGGGGCTTCAGAATATTAATATAAGATGTACAATTCTACCTGATGATGCCAAAGTGTGATCTGTGTGCGTATCTGTTCCAACTTAGATTGTGACCCAAACATCATTATAACTTAACTGAAAGAACAAACTTTGAGCCTGGTATCTGACGCAACATTGGAATATTGACCATGCATGCTATCATGACACATCATATTAAGGTACTTTGGGGATCGTTGCATGCCGAGAAGCAATAAGCAAAGGTTGATGTGATGGTAACTAACGCTACCAGATTACTCATATCTGACGCATTTCATTTCTCCGATGTTCCTTTTCATCCAAAAGATGATTCCCTCCTCGCTATTAAGTTAAGGAAAGGTAGTGGAATGCCAACCATACAAAATAATGATCAAACTATCAAATCTTAATTAGACTTTTTCTTTTCTTTGGAAAGGGATATCCAGTACTCTACATCCGTCGATGCATACAACCCTGTTATTAAAGCAAAGTTAAACATCCAAGCAGTCTTGCAATAAAAGAAAAAACAAGTGGTGCCACAATCGGCCTACAATATTGCATGACTCATTCACAAATCCTACTACAAGACCATCATCCAAACTGATTGAACATAACCCAAGCGATCATCTCTCATTGGCTATACCAAAAAGCCATGGTCGTCCGTGCCTCCAGACGACGCACAGAACACCACATATTGGTCCACCTGGTAGCTCCAAGGATAACTGCAACTTTTTTTGGAAGTTTTGACATGTTAAAAATAATAATCAGCAAAACAATTCCAGATGGCCCAAACTAAAGAGCAACCCCTGTCAATCAGTTTTCAAACAAATTTGGTATACTTGTTGAAGCGGGTGAATTATAGCCACATGGATGGCGGGACAGAGTACGGTGGTAAAAGGACAGGTCAAAAATAAGTGTTGAATTGTTTCCTCCTTATTAAAACCATTAAGCTACGCGTGAAGGACGGCCAACCAGCTATGCCACATGGCGCAAGCTGGTTGGCTGCGGTGAAAAAGCTTTTCGGATATTATTTTTTGATGGAGGTGAGAATTTTTTTAACTTTTTTCGTTTTAGATGGAGGTGATGATCCCATATATTTTTCTAAATGGAAGGCTACACAAAGTGGCGCTCATTGGTAGGCCGCGTTGGTGATTTTGAACTTCTATTTCTAGATGGGGGGGGGGGGGGGGGTTAAATAGTTTTCTAGTTGGAGGTGAGGACTACATGTATTTTTTTAAATAAAAACACGTGCATAATTTCCTCTCAAGCGGCGCCACCGGGTGGCGCCCCACTAGTTATCACAAAAACTCACACTTCTTGGAACACTTGCAAGAAGAGCTTTATTCTTTGAAACCGCTGCGCGAAACTCATTATCCGGAATGGCCCCATGGTGTTGATGTCTAGTGCTACATCATACCTGCAAGTTGCAATACTTTTATTGCTATGGTATGTGAACTTACACATTTAGTAATGGAAGCAATCCTTGGTGCAAGACTAGTATAGCTTCACAAACCTCTCATCAAAAGTGGTATTTGCTGCAGAGTTTACGATAACATCCACTTCTTCCGCGATCTCTTTGGCTAACTCAGGAGCAATGCCAATGTAGGCTTCCGTGAAATTACCAACGACTGGAACCTGCTTGCTTAATACAAAGCTGTGGTAGTTTTTCCCATGGATTTCCTGTAAACATCTGAACAACTCAGTATCTTCTACCTGTATTGCAGACGGAAAATATGGTCATTTGCATGAAGAACAGAAAGTAGTCCGAAGTAATCATCATACCTCGTTCTTCAATCTTTTCATGGCTGCTTCATTGTCCTTGGCCTTGATGAACACGTATATTTTACCAACATCAGTGTCTTTCCTTAAAATGGGATCGATAAGAACTGATGATCAGAATCATATAAAGTAGAATGGAAGAACAAAGGAAGGAAGTCAGGTAGCTTAGAGCAAGACAAAGGCAGAATGGAAGAACAACCTAAAAGGGGGGGGGGGGGGGGGGGCAGACAGAAACTGTCTCACTCAAACTAGCATTTGAAAATGCTACCCGCCCTTCCCCTTTTTCTGCATTTCATTCTTCTATTCCTTCTGCTTGCTTTTCTAGTTAAGCTGCTCATAAACTAGATCCATAAAACTTACTCAGCCACTGTCTTCTTTCTATAATTGGTCTCTAAGTCCAAGTAATCGAAAAAGTATAATCCTCTTCCTAGCTCCGCTACCTCCTTTCTACCGAATATGCTCTACTTGAAAGAACATATTTATCAATGAATAAGTGCATTACTATATTCATAGCTACAAACTAAGCCTAATTTCCAATATGTCATATGTATCACTTTGATGTTGTGGGATCACTGGCTTCTTGCACAACGGATTTCACTTCTGCACTTGACTTGAGAAGGGCGAAGCCTTCATGACCGGTACCGGTATTTGTTCAAGAAGTTAGTACTTATGCGGCACTGAACAAAGGGTGAGATCGATGAAATGCAATACATGCAATGAAATGCAATACATGTTTGAATATTTCCTATCTTCTTCCAGCCATCAAACTTGTTCAATTCGTTTTCTTGAGATATGTGGAATAGTGATATCATACTTGAATCCACATTCCCAGTATTTGAGGAAGAAGTAGAATCTTAGTCCTTTCCAATTTCAAAGTTGGGAATTTGATATCGACTAAATCAAGAAACTCGATTTCACTATGATATGACCACTGAACCCTTTGATGCAACATTTCTTGTTTCCAGAAGATCTCGGATGGTTTCTGAAGCTTCCATGGTCTTGTAAAAGAAAGAAACCCTTTCTATAAGTCATGAAGATGTGGACCAAAAGACTAAGAAACTGCACAATCTATTGATTGACTGAAAAACTCAAGCTGAGTAACTTGCTTGAATGATCGCTCCGGCTCTGGGCCGTCTGATCTTCGGGATGCAGAATAGGGGATCGCTTGCCAACCGTTAGTTAGGACCAGTGAAAACCCACGCTTGGTGAAGGCGAAGTTCAGTTTGGAGATCTAACAATTCCTTATGTCGTGTATCCTCGATTGATGCAACCTCAGATGCTTCAATTGTAGATTTGAGTATTGAGTGAAAGGTTACACCACCTATAGGTTCTGTATTACAGGCCAATCCTACTCCACTAGTACCAATAGGCGGCATAGGGGAAAAAGCACAACACCCAGGAATAGGAATCAACAACACAAAAACTTTCTGAGAAATTACCCAGCAAGAAAACGTATGCGCGTGGGCGCAACGGATTTCGCTCCCGTGCGCTCACCCCTTGCTTGTTCTTTCGGTCTAGCACTCTTTCCCTCTCTTTGAAGTAGATTTCTCAGCTCCACGAGTCAAACGAAATAAGGCGAAAGGCCCACTACTTCTTCATTCATGGCTTATTGATTTGATTGATCCCCCTTTCATATTCATTCGACCTGAGGTGAGGTTGGAACAAGAATTTTCATAAAAAGAATGGTTCTTTTATGCAATTATGAACGGGCAGGCCTCTTGTGGATTCCTCCAACTCTATGAATGAAGGGGGGAGTATGAGGAAGGCCGATTTTCTTTCTATATGAAGATGAAAAAAGGATCCGGGTCAAACATTTCTTACTTTTGTTGAGTATGACTGAATGAGGAAGAGCTCCTTATGTGGTATCACTTTACCACCATCTGAAATGCGCGAAACTCCGATTGGTGGAAGCCAGTCAATGAAGATTCTCCCTTCTCTTACGTGAAATTCCCCTCTTTCGGTAAGCATCCAGTATCTCAGTAAATGAACATTTCTCTAAGCTTATCCTGTAGCTTATACGTCGTTTGAAAGCTGCTCCAAGGATCCAACGAATAGCTATGGTTTGTTGACGATCCCTGGCTACAATCCCAAGAACATCATAAATAGTACCTGCGACTCCTACTTTGACCACTTTGCATATTGGCTTTATATTATCTACGGCGTCAACCATAAGTTTTATTACACCGCGTTCAGTTCGAGCTAGGCGGCGAAAAGTTTTATAAACAATAGCACGAACTCTCGTTCTTTTACCGTCGATCATGCGAAAGTTTATCAATTTCTTGATCAATTCTTTTTGCTGACCATCAAAGTCCCTCATATGACGCAACTTTCTCTCCTCCCCTCCCCTCCCCTGCGCCGTGCGCCGCTCCGGCCGCGGCGGCTACCAGATCCGGCCATTATGGCTGTCAGTTCCTCCGCCGGTAGCCCTGGCCCTCTCAATCGGTGCTCCCTGCGGCCTGCTGGGGGTGCGCCTCGGTCCGTCGGTCCCTCGCCCCCCTCCTCCCCGCGGTCCGCGGCCTCGACGGCTGCTGCGTCAGATCCGGCCTCGACGCTGCAAATCCTGCACCGGGGCGGCCGCCCCACGGCAGGTGCGTCGCTGGGACCGCCGAATCCTTGTGGTTCTCCCCGCGAGGGGCCGGTGCGACTTAAATCCCTGGTTGTCCGCCGCAACTCCCCCGCCCCCGTTTCCTCTTCGGGACAGGCAAGAGCGACGGATGATGGATGGACGGAGGTCCGCTCCCGGAAGAAGGGGAGGCCCCGCTCTAGCTCGTCGGACCATAGGAGGCGCCACTAGCGACCGCGCTCGGACCGCCGCAGTTCATTCACTACGGGAGGGGGGGGGGCAGAGAGGCCTTCTTAAGCCAATTCAAAGGCAAGTGCTTCCGCTGCCTCAGTGAGCTTCACCGCCGGGTAGACTGTCGTGATCCCCTCCACTGCATCATCTGCAAGCGCGCTGGGCATTACGGCAAGGAGTGCCCGCAAAATCCTCGGAACGGGGGGCCTGGGGGTCCTGCTCGTGATCGCCTGAAGCTGCCAGCTGCCGCGCGCGCCCCGGTCAGGGACCGCCTCGTCTTCCTGGCCGCGCCACCTCACCACGACATGAACCGCCTGCTCCTGTGCGACCCGGCCAGGCGGCCGCGCGAGAGCCACCGGGTGATCGTGGCTACCCCTGCGCTAGAGCTCAAGGAGCACATTCTGCTTCAGCACACCGTCACTCTCACCGCTGCAGACCGCTCGCACTCCACCACCCCAGCGGCTATCGGCAGGGTGATCTTCGAGCAACTCTCCACCGGCCCGCATCAGCTGCGCGTCACGGCGCACCAGCCTGAAGCTTTCCTCGTCCACTTCGACCTTCCCGCGCACCGGGACAACGTGGTGCGGCGCGCCGTCATCAAGGTCGACGGGTGCAAGTACTTCATCAGGGCGTGGAATGAAGGCGACCACGCCGCCATCCTCAAGTTCAACCATCACGTGCGCGTGGTGATTGAAGACCTGTCGATGCAATTCTGGACCCTGCAGGGCGTCGAGGAGGCCCTTGGCGACATCGGCCGCGTCGATCGGCTGGACTCGCGCACCCTCGAGAGGGGGCACACCAAAACCTTCGCGTGCTGGCTCTGGGTCTGGGATGTCGCCCAGATCCCGACCAGGCGCGCCCTCTGGGTGCTCAAGCGTGGCGCCGGCCGTTCTGACGAGATCATCGGCATCGCCCCCGACGACCGCCGCGTCCCCCCGCCACCTGGGGCGCGCCGCTACGACACGCTCATCCACGTCGACCTGCTTGACGACTGGTCCCCCCTGTCGCCGCGCTCCTCCCACTCGGGCCAGAGTGGCCTGCCTTCTTTGGACGACAGTGACGACCGCCCCCTCCCCCGCATCGAGCCGGGCACCTGGGTCGCCCATGTGGAGGACGGCCAGGGCCGGGCGCGCAGCTCCACGCCGCGCGTTGGCCCAGCCGGGTGCGGCCCGATCCTAGGCGGCGCCGATCGGGACTGCAACGGCGATGGTGGAAGCGGAGGCCCCAGCCGTTCCTGGAAGGATCGCCTGCTGGGGCACGGCTGTGACGCCAGGAGCGGGGGCGACGGCGTCGTCAACAGCGTGCATCGCCAGCGCAGCCGCACCCCGGTCGGACGGCGCCGCTCCGTGGGCCGCAAGGAGGAAGGGATGAGCTCCAACACAAGCACTCTGCGCCACGCCGCCCAAGCCGCTTCGCCCATTGCCGGCTGCTACGGCCGAGGCGGACCCGGTGGCCCAGTTCTTCTCCTTCTCCGACTCGGGGCGCGCCCTCTTCCCCCCTCCGCGCACGGACTGCATGCAGCTGGAGATGGAGAACGCGATGATCGAAGCCCTGCAAACCCCGCTTGCGTTCGAAGATGGTGGCCGCTCCCCTCCCCCCCGCCTGAGCCACACACCTGCGGAGCTCGAGAGCCCGGAGATGCTGCTATGTCTGCTGCCCTGCATCAACTCCCCTGCAGCAGCCACGGTGGGTTTCCAGATGGAGGCGCTGACACAGCAGGTGGGCGAGATGGTACTCCACGCCCGCAACGATCAGGCAGCCCAGCTGTTTGAGGCTGTGCCTGCTCCCATCCTCCCGAGCCAGCCTCCGCGCCCTCGCCACCAGGCTCCGCCAAAGTCCAGGGCTCTCTCGGCCCCCTCCCGTTGGAGCGCTCGTCAGGCCGCGGCCGGCATCACCACCCCCGTGGCGCAGAGGGCGGTGCTGCGCCTCATCCAGGAGCTTGGCGAGCTCGGCCCGAAGGACAAGATGACGCCAAAAGCGGCCACCCAGATCATGAAGCGCTTCCAAGAGCCACTGTCGGAGGGTGAAATTGCCGCCATTGCAAAGCTCACCGGCCTCGATCAGGGGGCGCTCAAGATCGCGGCGGGCATGGCAGGACTGGCAGAGGCCGAGGAGGCCATGCAAGCGTAGTAATGTTAGCAGCTTCAGTTGTAGCTAGGTTTCGCCAGCGGCTGGTCTTCAACCGGCTTGAGCTAGGTTTAGTTTCCACGTTAGTTTCTTCGAAGATGTGGTTAGCTGCGTGGCGACGGGTTTTGGGCCTATTGGTGGCCGTCGCTGCCCCAGGCTGTATGTGTTGGTGTATCGTCCCTGCATTAGTAGTTTCTTCAGCTGGCGGAGCAACAACTGTTTTCTAGATGAATGACAACGCCATGAACTTCATGTCGTGGAATGTCAGGGGCCTGAACTGCCCTGCGAAGCGCACTGCGATCAACGGCGTGGCCACCGCGCATAGACTAGCAATGCTCTGTCTACAGGAGACCAAGATAGAGGTGTGGTCTACGGCGATAGCTAGGGAGATCGGTGGCTCCTCACTGCAAGGCTGCGTCGTCCTCCCAGCGGTAGGCACCAGAGGGGGTGCGGCCATCTTCTGGGACAAAACGGTAGTCGACGTAGTTTCTCACAGTATAGGTAGATTTTCCATTACGGCTAGGGTACTCGAGCTTCACTCAGGGCTGCACTTCTGGATCACCACGGTGTACGGGCCAACAGATGATGCCCAGAAGGATAGTTTCTTAGCTGAAATTGCGGCGACAGCTCCATCCACGGCTGAACCTTGGATGATCAATGGTGATTTTAACATGATCTACCAGGCTGCAGACAAGAACAATGCTAACATTAACAGAAGAATGATCGGAAAGTTCAGAAGGGCCATAGATCAAGCTGGGCCCAGGGAAATAAAATGCAAAAATCGTCGTTTCACTTGGAGCAATGAAAGAGAAGTACCAACACTGTGCAGCATCGACAAAATCTTCTGCAACGAGCACTGGGAGGAACTGCACCCTGATCACATCTTAGTGGCTGCTTCTACATCTTTTTCAGACCATTGCCCGCTCTACCTGACAGCCGCTAGCAAGCCATGCAGACAGGCGCGGTTCAGGTTTGAGAGCTTCTGGCCGCGCTTCCCCTGCTTCACAGAAACAGTTCTACGAGCGTGGCAACGGCCAGTGCACCATGACTGCCCTTTCGTCAGGATGAAGAAGAAGCTTGAGAGAACGGCAGTGGACCTGAAGATATGGAGCAGAGCCACTTTTGGGAGGGCAACCATGCAATTCCACATAGCAAATGAAGTGATCCGTTTGCTCGATCTAGCACAGGAGAGCAGACGATTGACGACAGCTGAGATCAACCTAAGAAAGCAGCTGAAGCTCAAGGTCCTAGGGTTGGCAGCCATTGAGAGAGCACGGAGAAGGCAAGCTTCGAGGATCACCTGGCTGCGTGTTGGGGATGCGAGCACGAAGTTCTTCCACGCTAAAATGAGGGAAAGACACAAGAAAAATCACATACACTCCCTGGTTAATGGCAACACGGTGTCCTACGAGCACGAGGACAAAGAGAAGCTGATCCATTATCATTTCCAAAGCAGCCTGGGCCGGCAGGATCCGTGCCAAACAACCCTGAACTGGGACAGGATAAACGTCCCGATGATAAACCCCCAGGATTTGGACGCCCCCTTCTCGCATGCTGAAGTGTGGGCAGCGATTATCGACTCCCCAGCAGATAAAGCTCCGGGTCCGGACGGCTTCAATGGACACTTCTTCAGATCTTGCTGGCATATAATCAAAGAGGACATCATGGCCGTTTTTGAAAAGTTCTACCACCTCTCTGGGCAAAATTTTGCAAGTCTCAACACTACCCTCATAGTGCTCCTGCCCAAGAAGAATGGAGCTTCTGAAGTGGGTCACTTTCGGCCGATCAGCCTCATACACTCAATTGCAAAGCTAATATCGAAGGTGCTCGCTTCCAGACTGTCGGGGGCACTCTGTCAGGTCATCTCTCCAGCGCAGACGGCATTCCAAAAAGGAAAATGCATCCACGACAGCTTCCAATATGTTCAAAGTTCAGTAAAAATGCTGCAGCGCATGAAGAAGAAGGCGTTGTTCTTCAAGTTGGACATAGCAAAAGCCTTCGACTTGGTCTCCTGGGAGTACTTGTTCGAGCTGATGGAGCGGATGGGATTCCCCCCAAGATGGCGTGACTGGATTGCGCTGCTGTTATCTTCGGCTTCGTCATCATGCATGCTAAACGGAGTACCAGGGTCGCAAATAATCCACGGGTGTGGTTTCAGGCAAGGTGATCCCCTCTCTCCACTGCTATTCATCATGGCCATCGACCCGTTGCACCACCTGCTAGCGGCCGCTGCAGCGGAGGGAGCAATGGCACCCCTGCCAGGCCGGGGGATCAGCATGAGAGCCAGCCTGTACGCCGACGATGCAGTGATCTTTGCAAATCCTGAGAAGGAAGAAGTGGAAACGCTGCTGTTTTTGCTGAAAATGTTTGGCGAGTGCACGGGGCTAAAAATGAACCAGGCTAAGTCTTCGGTGATTCCTATAAACTGCAATGACATTCAGCTGTCAGAGGTGCTTGCTAGCTTTGGAGGACAGCAAACCTCCTTCCCAACAACATACCTTGGCCTGCCCATTTCCTCGAGAAGATTGCGGCTGGTGCACTTCCAATTCATAATCGACCGAATCCGCGCTAGGCTGGCAGGATGGAAGGGCCGGCTCATGAGCATGGCGGGCAGGTGAGTCCTCGTGCGTGCGGTGCTAACTGCACTACCAGTTTTCGCTCTGACAGTCCTCAAAGTGCCAAAGAAAATCCTAAGAGAAGTGGACAAGGCTCGCAGGCAGTTCCTCTGGGCGCAGGACGAGAAAATCACCGGAGCCAAATGCAAGGTGGCCTGGGATAAGGTGTGCCGGCCGGTGGGCGAGGGAGGGCTCGGCATTCTTGATCTCCACCATTTCGGCACGGCCCTACGGATGCGGTGGCTCTGGCTTTCATGGCAGCAATAGCATAGGCCCTGGATGAGCTTACCCGTCCCATGCGACCACAACGATCGTATGCTCTTTGCAGCGGCCACCTCTGTGCAGCTGGGAAACGGAAACACAGCAAGTTTCTGGACAAGTTCTTGGTTGGGATCGACGCCGCTGTGCCAAGAGTTTCAGGCTCTCTTCCTGCACTCCCATGGAAAGAGCAGAACAGTTAAAGAGGCCCTGACAAATAACAAATGGATTCACGACCTGCAGCACGGTAACACGGACGAACTGGTGATTCAGTATCTGCAGTTGTGGAGGAAGATTCGCAGGGCCAATGTCGCACTAACAACGGAGGAAGACTCGATCACCTGGGTTGCGGGGGGAGGAAGCGTCTATACTGCTAGTGCTGCTTACAATCTGCAGGCTGCAGAAGCTCCTGACCCAGGAATCAAGGCGGCAATATGGAAGGTTTGGGCCCCTGGAATTGTCAAGATTTTTGCATGGTTGCTTCTCCATGACAGGCTCTGGTGCAATGATCGCCTGCAACGGCGCGCCTGGCCAAACGGCTATTTCTGCGCCCTCTGTCTCAGGAATCTAGAATGCTCCACGCACCTCTTCTGGGACTGCTCACTCGCGCGATCGGTTTGGGAGAAAGCATCTTCCTGGAGTGGATGTGCAGCACTGTAGCTAGCAAGAACGCCGGGTCACTCGTCGCTGAGGCACTGGAAAAAAACAGTCCAGCTTGCCCCGTCAGATTGCAGGAAAGGTCTGAAGACGATGATGATGATGATCGCCTGGGAGCTATGGAAGGAGAGGAATGCATGCGTTTTCAACAGAAAACTGCCCAACGCCGACGATGTACTGCATGCTATCAGAAACACGATCGAACTATGGAGAATGGCGGGAGCAAAATGTCTAGAGCCCCCCTTCGGGGAACACATAGTGAGAAATTAGACCGAGGGCGATGGAGGCCACCCTGCAGTCCTAGTTCCTTTCCCCAAATTGTACCCATGATCACTTGATCACCCCATGTTCTCCCGTTGCTCTCTTCTATATCAATGAAGCCGGAAACCCCGGATCTTTCAAAAAACGAGAAGTCCCTCATATAGCTGAGAATTTCCGAGCAATTGGAAGCCGCTTTTGATGACGAGGCCGATAAATTGATATTACGCGATCGCTACTGTCCATCTTTTTCAGCTCTGCTCCCGAAAAGAGAAAGGAAAGGAGAATGATCTTGGCGTCGGCGTTGGTTTTTCCAACGAAAAACAAGAACATTCTTTCATGAACTTCCATGACAAATACAAATAATTAGCTCTCCATCCAGTGAAGCAGAATCATACGACAGAAATAATGGAGGTATATATAGCCGGCTAGAACTTGGAATACACCTTGCTATCGAGCTTTGTATAGAACAAACGCTCGAACTCCTCGAGAATTACAGCCTCTATGCACATGGACAGGCGCACGCTGCCATCCCCCCGCGCGCCGTTCATCATGAGCACGAAACCTCCACGGTTTTGCTCAGCACGAAACATAGCCAACGGCTTTCCCCAGCCGAAATCCACATCGTACAAGGGCATGCCGAGCCAGCTGACCACACACAGGTCCGTCGCTGGCAGAACGCCGATAGCCGGGCCGTTGTCCCTCTCTGCCAGGTCGAGCTCGAGGTAGTCGACCGCCGAACGCACCAGCTCGTCGTTAACCCGGCCGAGGGTGCCTCTGATCCGGTGCGCGACGTGGGCCAGATCGCGCGAGACGACGTGCCACGTTTTGTCGGCGACACTTACTTGCAACATCGCGTTGCCGAAGTAGCCGTCCGGGAGCGGTGGTGCAATGCTGCGTCGGAAGTTGGCCGGGAACTCGAGCCGCGTCGTGGAGTCTGGCGGTAGCCGCCGGGCTAAGCACATGCACCGCCACATGTATGCGCTCACGGCGCTGAAGGTGCTCACGCGGCCGCCACCACACATGTGCTTAAGAGCGGAAATTTGATCCTTGCGAAGGGTGAAAACCTCGTTGACGACGACAGGCCCCGGCGCCGGCGGCTGGGACAAGTTCGTTGTCTTGAGGCAGAATAGGGAGAGGGCGTCCGGATGAATAATGGGTGGGTCGCGCGCACACAAGAGTGTGCGGTCAAGGTAGGGGAACTTCACCACGTCCCGGTCGCCATCCCTGGAGAAGGCTGACCATGTCTGGAAGAAGTGAAACGCGGCAGTGCCGTCCATCGCGCCTTGGTGCGTTGCCGTCCCTAAGGCTACTCCACCACACTTGAAGAATGTCACCTGCATACATTAATTTGCATGTCGCACATATTACTTGCTTGCTGTAAGCATGTTTGTGCTATTGCAATATGCTACTCCCCCGTTTCTAAATATTTGTCTTTCTAGAGATTTCAAATGGTCATCACATACGGATGTATATAGACATATTTTAAAGTGTAGATTCATTCATTTTGCTTCGTATGTAGTCACCATTTGAAACCTCTAGAAAGACAAATATTTAGGAACGGAGGAAGTGGTTGATTTGGTGAGGAAGAAAGAAAAACTAAGGGCCTGCTTGGCTTGGATCGTGGATATTTCTTTGTGTGCTCTTGCTCTTTCAGTGCCTAGTTAAGAAAGAATCAAACCTGGGTGGCGCACAGGATGTTGGATGAGTCGTCCATGCGGGGAACAAACAACCTCCTCAGCTTTGATGATGGCTTCAAGTCGCGGAAGTCATCGATGGCGAGACGAGAGTAGGCCACAAGAAAGAGCATGCCCTTACCGTTGCAGTCGATCTCCAACCTGCCATGGACGCCCACCCTGAGCCGCCCGGCCATGGGGTAGAAGGCCACAAGAGCCTTGCCCAGCGCACTCTTCAATCTAGTCACGTCAAAGAAGTCTTGGGCACTGGTTTGGTCGACACAAGGACGGTAGAAGTGGACGAGAGGTGTGTAGCCTCTTCTGGCCAGCATGATGTCGAGTGGCGAGAGCCAGAGCGCTTTTCTAGGTGTGTCTACGGCCGGCGTTACAAAGCATGACTCTACCACCAGCACCTCCTCCTCACCGGCGGCCATTCTTCTTCTTTCTTGCTCTCCTCCCCCGTTCTCTTTCTTTCTTCTAGTGCTACTCTGATGCAAATGGGCACCGAGCAGCAATGATTTAAAGACAAAGATTTTTGACATATATGACGATAAAAAAAAGTCAATACAGCTTGGCTAGATCGGAATTGTGGGTCCAATCCTTACGCCATGACAATGAGATGCTTCTTCTTTATATTAAAATAAAAATAAAGGTAGATAAAGGCTGCTGGAGCGTCGTTTTCTTTCCCTACAGCGATCATGACACTATGTCGATGTCTGGTACCTAATTTTTGCAGCTCGGCTAGATCGGAATTGTGGGTCCAATCCTTACGCCATGACATTGAGATGCTTCTTCTTTATTAAAATAAAAATAAAGGTAGATAAAGGCTGCTGGAGCGTCGTTTTCTTTCCCTACAGCGATCATGACACTATGTCGATGTCTGGTATTAGTACCTAATTTTTGCATCTTCAAAGCCCCAAAACCCCTCTTCAATAGATGATGTAGATGCAAAAGATTTTACATCTCTGTCTCCCGGATATGTAAAATACAACACCTCACGTTGCAAATTTGCATCTCTGCCGACTGAAGATGTAAAAATGGCAGCCGTGCGTCAACCGCCAACTACCGTTCCATTTCCTTCCCCACCCATCTTCTTCCCCCCGCGGCCCACCCACCGGCCGCACCCCGCCGTCGCTGCCCCGCGCCAGATTTGTGCCCTCCAACACCTCCGCCGCCCGTTCCACCAAGTTTCGACCGTTCGCCGCCGCCCCACGCAACGAATCGGGCGTTTTTTCGCCGCCACTCGATTTCACCGTCGTCGCTCGATTCTACCACCGCAACCGCCCCACCCGCATCCCCGCACTGCCACCGCTCGATTGGACCTCCGCACTGACCGCCTCGACCGCCACCACCCATAGCCCCTCCTCCCGCGTACCACTGCCACTTGCAGCCCCGCCCGCCGCCCCGCACCACCGCAGCAGACCCGCACAACTGCACCGACCACTGCCTGCTGCCCCGCACCGACCGCCGCCATGCTGCCAAAGAAGCTCCCAAAGAGCAAGACAAGGTTCTTCGGCATGCGGGCGAAGTCATCCGGCCATTTTGACATGGAGTTCTCTGATACTTAAGAACATAAATTTTGTACGACATTTCACCGCCGATAATTCTTACATAAGACTCCTTAGGTTTTACCGTGAAGGATCTAGCATTTCAGGAAATCCCATGAGATCCAATAGTCACGATGACCTCTATAAGTCGATTTTTTGTCCAAAAGGACCCCCTGCCGAGATGAATTGACAAAAAAGACTACCCCTGGATCAATTTAACGAAAAGGACCCCCTCAGCGGTGGCGGCAGGCGCGGCAGGTGACACGTGGCACCTGCCGCCACGCCAGGAGGCGGCGGGCCCTGCCGCCACCGCCGGAGGCGGCCACCCCAGCCGAACGGATTCCCCACAGTGCGTCGCGTCGCGACGGAACGGGGTGAGCCAGGTGGGTCCTGCCGCCACCGGGCGAGGCGGCCAGCCCTGGCGCGGTCGCTGCCTGGCCGACAGCCTCTGCTGCGCCCGGGCCCCGCCAGTGGGCCTCGCCGCCACTGGCTGAGGCGGCATTCTCCTGGCGCGCTGGCTGGCCGACAGCCTCTGCTGCACGCGGGCCGAGGCGCGGGCCAGGCCGCCACTGTTGCTGGCGGCATCTTTTGTTCTGCATGCGCGGCAACACTGATTCCGTGACTGACGGCGCTGATTCCGATACAAACTTCGCTCATTCCGATGATTCGAAAATTGACGCTGATAGCCTGCTTTTGCTTGTTTTGCTTGAGTCATGCGCGGCGACAGGTTCCCTGTTGCAGACTTAGCTAATTCCCTCGCGCGTGCTGGCTATTGCTTGAGAGGACGTGACGGCACTGCAGAAATACACTCACTCGTTGCGGGAATCCGAGGTTTCCTGTTGTGCCGACACTACAGGGATCCTAAAATATCCTATAAAAGAAGACACCGAGGCTCTCGTCCAGCCATCCTAGAAATCGTCTGAGCCTATAAAAGAAGACACTGAGGCTCTCGTCCAGCCATCCTAGAATTCGCCAGTGCGCAAAGTGTGTAACACATTTTTTCAGTCGATATGAGTTTGCCTTGTTCGGATCAAAGCATTAGGCCGAGGAAAATGAAGAATGCTAGTTTGCCTTCTGGGGTGGCAGTCCTGCGGTGTTGGTGTGGCGATCTTTGCAAGGTGAAGGAGGTGACGGATTTTTCAGATTGGTTGGGCATGAAGTTTTTCATGTGCACCAATTATGAGGAAGATCCTGCCGTAGCTATTTCAGAGTACGACAAGCCTCCAGTATGCTTTAACCATCACGAATAGATATTGTTGGTATTTTCATTGATTCTTTAGTAACATTCTTGTTTCTTGTTGTAGTCTCCTGCGCCTCTGTGCATGTACTATCGTTGGATTGACACGGAGAAGCTGGCTTGGGCAGTGACTGAGATTCGTGAAAGAAGTCACCGTGCGTGGAATAGTTTATTTGCGGAAGAGCGACGCGAGAAGGCGGAAGCTGAGGAGAAAGCAGAGCAAGAGAGAGAGTTAAAAGAATACTATGCGGAGCAACACCGTTTTTTTCAAGAAATGGGAAAGAAAAACAGGGAAGAGGCTAGTCGCATGGAGGAGCAGGAACGACAGTGAAAGGAGGCTCGTGAGGCGGAGAGGCAGAGAAAGAAAGAAAGGGCTCGTGAGGCCATGGCAGCAGAAGAAGCTGGCGATGGAAAAGGAAAATATCCACGCTGGACTCAGTAGATTCCTGTGGTAGTATTTTAAATTTCGCAATCATTTGTATCTTTATTTCTGCACTTTAATGTAGCTTTATTTCAGGAGTTAAATGTAGGTTTATTCCTACAATGTATCTTATTTTCAGTTGTACCTTGTCGTAATGGAAAAAAATATAGTTTTAGAATAAAGTAGTGGCATTTTCTTTCCCTCCACTAATATCGAACATGGTGCAACAACTATAAAATAAAATTAAGATAGAACATAATGCCCTACAATAAGAGAGTACAAACTAATAATGCAAGTACATCCGAATTAAATGGTAGAACTGGAATACAACTTAAAAACTACATGAAGGCATCATCGTCATCCTCCATCGATGCAGAACTCTTGCCCTTCAAGGATGTAGAACTCTTACCCTTGGACGATGCAGAACTCTTGCTCTTCGAGGATGCAGTACTCTTGCCCTTAGACGATGCAGAACTCTTGCCCTTTGATGATGCAGCACCCGGAAGCGGTGGCATGAAGATATCATCTTCATCCTCGCTCTCCTCAGTCCATAAAAATGGATGATTTTCTGCAGTCCTTCTGAAAGTTTCACTCTTCGGCTCCACTACATTCTTCCACCTTGCACGCAACCTAAGAAGTTCTTTACGTACCTCCTCATAGGTCCTTTCAGGCCACCCAGACCTACGTAATTGGTGAGCCAACTCATTCATTATGGTGTCACTACCGGTGAGTTCGTCCCATGGAACTATCCTATTGTCCATCCTGAAATCGGTAGCTAGCCTCAGAAGAGTCCTGCTCATCCCAGGGTGAAAACTACGATCGAAAGGATAATGGGACATCTCGACTACACTACACTCGAATGCTTATCCACCTCCGTCTGAAGGGGGTTTTATAGGTAGAGAGGAGAAAATGGCGGGAAAGAACGAGGGCAGTATGGCGGGAAAGGGTTGGCGGGAACATATGGCGGGAAACGAGTGGCGAGGACATATGGAGGGAAAGCGTTGGCGGGAAACGGGTGGCGGGAACATATGGAGGGAAAGCGTTGGCGGGAAAAATATTGAGGGGAAAGGGTTGCGCGAAAACATAAGCCGAAGAGTGGAGCGGGATAGTATGACGGGAGATATAGGCGGGAAAAATTGTTCCTGACTGGTGCATTTTTATTTCAGCATACATAGATGTTCAAATCGAAAAGTCTGATACAGACATATGTAGATACAATGGGTCGCACATAGATGAATCATTGTAGTCGACGACGGCCAGCTGGGCTTCCCTTCGGGCCGGAAAGCTCCAAAGACAGGTGGTCGAGGTACACGAAGACCGCGACCGTACTCCAGTTGGTCTTCCTGTGTCTGCGACTCTTGCATAGGTGGTGGAGTCTGTAATCCTTGTTACGAACCTGATGCGTAATTGTAAGCGTATGGTTGTTGTGACTCCTCGGGGATAAAAGATGGGCCAATAACGTCCTCTCTGAACAAATCCGTATCTACATCGTAAACATTGTCACCAGGTTGGGTGTACTCATCGTTTCAATGTACATCAGGTATGTCCTGCATATAGAAACACTGTAAACAAAATCTGTTAGAGGATAATATGTAATATCACTGTAAATGCATTAAAATGTAAACATGCCTACCTGATCAGATCCCTCGCCTGTACTGTCTGGACATTCTACCTGGTACTGGTTTAAATCTGGGACACGAGTCTCCTCGGGCATGGAGATCCCTCGCATGGAGAGATACGGCTGAGATCCCTCACCTTGAGTGTATGTGCCATATCCTGTGTATGCATATGGGTTTGGGGAAAGATACAGCTCGGGCATCGAATCCAAGCCCATGCCATGGTCCTGCGATGTCTGCCCCTGACGAAGCAGCACCGAAGAAGAGCGATGTAGTGGCAGAGAAGAGTCATGTCGTGGCAATGTCGTTGTAGTACTCGAACCCTCCCCCCGCTGCCCATGGCTTGTACACGCCTCGCTCGGTCTGGACGACGGCGCCGCACTTGGTCTGGCTGACCTCGGTACTGGCATGCTGTACACTCCAGTGACAACGTCGTCGCCTCTACCACATCTCAACTTTGTTGTGATGTATTCTTTAACACGTTTATTGAATGACTTGACAGCCCTGGGCGGCATGCTTTCCGTCGCCATCTGCCCTATATCGTGGGCAGTTTGAAGCTGGAAAAAATATTTTGTTGTTATTTGGCTGAAACGATTATGAAATGATGGACATGAAAAAATTACTAGTGATTACCGCCCGGTCATGAAAGTAAGCTGCATGCAGCTCGACAGGTCTCTGCATCTGCTCCTCTTGCGTGAGATTTGTTGGTATCGTAGCTGGTTGACCGGCCAGGCTTGTACGCGTGCTGATGTAGTACCATTGCTTGTACGCTTGAGCTGTACTTCCATCGTAAGGTCTGCAAATTATATAATAACATCAACCGTTGTGATGAAAGCAAAGCATCTTCACGCATCGTATGGTCATCGTAATAAATAATGTAAATAAAATGTACCTAAGTTGATACACTATATCTGCTAGCGCGTCATTTTCCCACTTCTGTACCCATTGAATGTTGCGCTCCCTCCAATCATAAAGACTCCAACCGTGGCCCATATTGGTTAGCCTGCAAATTATGTAACAAAGTGTGAGTTTAGTAAATTAAAAAGGGCACTAACTATTTAGGGAGGTCACATCTTACTTATGGGTTTCCTCGTCAGTACATCTTGGAAAAGGTGGTGGAATCTCCTGATACAGACCGAACTGTCTCATGACACGCTCTGGGTTGTAAGGCTCAACACAGCACAAGAATAATAAGTAGCAGTGAGTCAGCCAGAATGCACTATCGGTCAACATGCCTGCTGTGATCGGTCGTATATTAAAGACCATTTGTACATGCTCCTGAGTCCATGGGTTCCATGTGACTACAGACTCATCAAGTGCCTCAAACTGCTGGTGGTATATAGGGTAACAATTTTTCGCAATACTTGGAGACCAATGTTTCCGTGCCCTTGTCCACCTGCTGGCCATAGTTACACAGCTGCCCTCGCCATAGTCGTATGGGTGTATGGGATTTGTTATACGAGGTCGTCCTACAGGGAGGTATTCCCAGGACCACAACTGTAGAAACTCGTAGGGGACACAAAGTAACGGAGCTTTTTTGCGAAGGAAGTTTTTTGTGTGGCATCACACAAGCCTCTATATGTATGAGATAGAATGGCAGAACCAAAGTTGTATTTTGGATGCTCGGGTAAAGGTTCATCTACCATCTTCTTCATAATGTAGATGAGACCAGGGAGAAGTACATCCCCGTGTGAATTTGGAAACATAACCCCGAGGAGCCACAACAAATACGCAAACAGATGTCTTTTCCTCGTCTCAGAATCAGCGAAGCTAGAAATATTAAGAAAGTTATCATGAAGCCAGGTGAGTGGGATGCCACGAGGGCCACCAGTACGTTGTGATTCTGGCATTGTCATCCCAAGACGGTCTGATATATTTTTTGCCCAAGTTTTAGACACTTGTGGAGAGACTAACGGCTCACCTCTAATTGGCAGAGCAAGGATCATAGATACATCTTTCAGTGTAGGTGCAAGATCCCCAAAACGAAAGTGAAAGGTGTGGGTTTCAGGTCTCCACCGGTCAACGAGGGATGTCAAAAGGGATGGGTCCGAATGTAACTGGGATTGGTCTTCTCTTGATGTGAGCCTAGCAAAAGCATGTAGTCCATAAGCGTCAAGGTGAGGAATGAAATAATTGTGTATTGGCCAGGTTTTCTGTATGGTTCGAAGTCTGAAACTCCGATAATCATGTTCTTTATTTGGGTTCAAAAATAGATGGCAACGGTGGCCGGCATCATGGGGCCCCTCCAAAAGCCGCGGCACTTCAGCCATAGCCTGCACACAAACATACAAAGAAAATACAAAGAGATTCAATGTACAATAAATATAAATACAATAACACAAAGAGATTCAATAGTACAAAGAGATATAATTTACATTAATTAGCTGAAGTTAACATCACGGGTACAGTAATACAAAGAGATTCAATTTAAAATAAATATAAATACAATAACACAAAGAGATCAATAACACATCATGCGGTGTTGTTCGCTCGATACGGGCATTCCCTACGTGAATGTCCAGGACACCTACAAACGTGGCATCGCCTTGGTTCTCCCATCTGGCTATGGTCCATCTCATTGCGATGACACCTAGACTAACGTCATCCCTTGGCGGTTCTCATCAAGCCGGCGTTCGGAACCCATTTCGGCCCATCTGGCCACACCATTTTGTAGTTCATATCAATGCCCCAGACCCAGAACTCACCGTTCCAAGTGTTGTACAGATTGTACATGTTGAAGTACGGTGATATGTATGGCTGAACACTGATTTTTTGATCTGCAGCCGCCCGGAGCACATGACTACAAGGGTAGCCCTCAAGCTTGGGCTTGTTACACGTGCACTCACATGACGTTGGGCCAAGGGTGACAGCTTGCTTTTTGGATCCTCTGTGGTGACCCTTAACGTACTTGGCTCGCACATTGACCTCCCACTTATTCCTAAGTGCGTCCACTTTTCTGCAGCCATGGCTTTGGGACTTCTTCGCTTTCTCGTCCAGATGTCTTTGCATCTTCTCGGACCATGGCTTGTTCAATTCAACTTGTGCTTTAGCCACGGTAACCCTGTCTGCAAAGTATGACAATGTCCGGTTCCAAGTTTCTTCAATTAGGGCTGTGATAGGCAAGGCTCTCACCCCTTTAAGAACACCATTGTACACCTCTGACATGTTGCTGGTCATTATTCCATACCGAGCCCCGGTGTCGTGAGCCTGCGCCCACTTGGACAAATCAGGGCAATTCTCGCCGATCCACTGGCTCAAATTTATGGCCGTCCTTCGACCCCTCCGGTCTTCTCTCTGCGGCAAGGCAGCGCGCTCGATCTCACCATTGATACCTGCCCAGATGGCATTCATTTTGGCTTGAGTTTTCTGCATGCACATCCTCTTGAATAACTTGAACCAATCCTTATTCTTGAATTTGGAGTAAAAGTTTGCTGCCAAATGCCGCATGCACCACCTGTTGGGGAACGTTGCAGAAAATTAATATTTTTTCCTACGGCTTCACCAAGATCCATCTATGAGTTCATCTAAGCAACGAGTCATGGGAGAGAGTTTGCATCTACATACCACTTGTAGATCGCGTGCGGAAGCTTGCAAGGTGATGATGGAGTCGTACTCGAACGTGATTCAGATCACCGATGCCAAGTGCTGAACGGACAGCACCTCCGTGTTCAACACACGTACGGGACGAGCGACGTCTCCTCCTTCTTGATCCAGCAAGGGGGAAGGAGAGGTTGAGGAAGACAGCTCCACCGGCAGCACGACGGCGTGGTGATGGTGGAGAAGCAGTACTCCGACAGGGCTTCGCCGAGCACACAACGAAGGAGGAGAGGTGTTGCGGAGGGAGAAGGAGGCAACCAAAGGCCAAGGACTCAAGGTCTGAAGTCCCTCCTCTCCCCCACTATATATAGGAGGGCCAAGGGGGGGGTGGCCGGCCCTAGGAGATCCAATCTCCTAGGGGGGCGGCGGCCAAGGGGGGTTTCCCACCCCCCCAAGGCACCTAGGAGGTGCCTTCCCCTCCTAGGACTCTTGCCCCCTTGAACCCTAGGCGCATGGGCCTATGTGGGGCTGGTGCCCTTGGCCCATGCAGGCCAAGGCGCACCCCCTACAGCCCATGTGGCCCCCCGGGGCAGGTGGCCCCACCCGGTGGGCCCCCGGGACCCCTCCGGTGGTCCCGGTACAATACCGATAACCCCGAAACTTGTCCCGATGCCCGAAACAGGACTTCCCATATATAAATCTTTACCTCCGGACCATTCCGGAACTCCTCGTGACGTCCGGGATCTCATCCGGGACTCCGAAAATCATTCGGTAGTCACATACTTGACTTCCTACTAACCCTAGCGTCACCGAACCTTAAGTGTGTAGACCCTACGGGTTCGGGAGACACGCAGACATGACCGAGACGACTCTCGGGCAATAACCAACAGCGGGGTCTGGATATCCATGTTGGCTCCCACATGCTCCTCGATGATTTCATCGGTTGAACCACGATGTCGAGGATTCGATCAAACCCTGTATACAATTCCCTTTGTCAATCGGTACGTTACTTGCCCGAGACTCGATCGTCGGTATCCCAATACCTTGTTCAGTCTCGTTACCCGGCAAGTCACTTTACTCGTACCGTAATGCATGATCCCGTGGCCAACACCTTGGTCACATTGAGCTCATTATGATGATGCATTACCGAGTGGGCCCAGAGATACCTCTCCGTTATACGGAGTGACAAATCCCAGTCTCGATCCGTGTCAACCCAACAGATACTTTCGGAGATACCTGTAATGCACCTTTATAGTCACCCAGTTACGTTGTGACGTTTGATACACCCAAGGCACTCCTACGGTAACCGGGAGTTACACGATCTCATGGTCGAAGGAATAGATACTTGACATTGGCAAAGCTTCTAGCAAACGAACTATACGATCTTTTATGCTATGCTTATGATTGGGTCTTGTCCATCACATCATTCTCCTAATGATGTGATCCCGTTATCAACGACATCCTATGTCCATAGTCAGGAAACCATGACTATCTATTGATCATAACGAGCTAGTCAACTAGAGGCTCACTAGGGACTCATTGGGTCTAAGTGTTCACACGTGTATTACGATTTCCGGATAATACAGTTATAGCATGAACAAAAGACAATTATCATGAACATTGAAATATAATAATCCTTTTATTATTGCCTCTAGGGCATATTTCCAACACCACCTTCCCTCTAGATCAGGCCACCCCCACTCTTCTGACGACTGCTTAATTATGTCGAGAGCACTTAATAATCCTGTGTTGTGATCAGAGATGATGCAAACACCTAAACGCTCTTTCACGACACCCATCTTCACGCAGCTCAGGAACCACAACCAGCTATCTTTGTTCTCGCTCTCGACCAGTGCGTATGCAATAGGAAGAAGCTGATTATTTGCATCTGCTGCAATCGCCACCAATAGTGTGCCCTTGTACTTTCCAGTGAGAAAGGTACCATGAACTGATAATACCGGGCGACAGTGCCTGAAGGCTTGTATAGTTTGGGCGAATGCCCAGAATAAGCGATCCAGAATTAGCTCAGCCGGGTTCTTTGGGTTCTGACGTTCTCTCCGCCAAACTTGAGTCCCCCTATTAGCACTTGCTATCTGATGCAGCATTCTGGGGGCATAAGAATAGGCCTCCTCATAGGTTCCATACAAGTTCTTGAATATATTTTCCTTCGCACGCCTAGCCTTGCTGTAGCTGACAGGGAAGCCAATCTGATCTTCTGCATCTTTTTGCAAAGCCCTAACACTAATGTTGAGACTTCCTTGCACAATTGTTTCCATCACCTGTGCCACATATCTTGCAGTCACATTGCAGTGATTTGAAAGAGTCCCAGTTTGCTCACAGCTATGCTGCACTATTTTTGTGATATGCCATGACTGACATACCCCAGGCTTCAGTCTAGCGAGAACTCTTCCGCGGCAACCTTTCGCGGTGTGAATGCATATGACCTTCAACTCTTTTTTATCAGACTGCTTCACTTTTTGCTGGCGGTGGAGGGCGATTGCATACCTATTAATTGCTTGGTAAGCAGACTTCTTGTCTGGGAAAACCTGCCCAACCTCCAGACTCCCCGCTTCTAGGCCAGAAACAGAGTGAAATTCATTTGTGATGCTCATATCCTGTAAAAACCCAGGTTGTAGTGACGCCGCGACCGCCCTATGGGGAGGAACATCTTCTTCTTCGCTTGACTCGGAAGACGCGGAAGAGTGATCGTCATCATCCAGCGCCTCCGGCAATCCCTCCACGTGTTCACTCATGTCAACGGCCGCAGACCAATATCCTGGGTCATACACAGGCTGGTCGCCCGTCGGTTCCGATGGGCCGATGCTAGGGGCTGATGTGATGGCCAACTCGACCTCACCGCCCCTGCTACTGCATCCGGCAACATCAGTGACTGAAATGAACTCCACATACACCATCGGCTGACCAAACACTGGGTTATTGGGATTGCTTGCAAACCTCATGTACGAACCCCACGACTGATCACATGTGACAGGCCGCAAACCCCAATGGGCAGCTGTATCATCTTTTGCTCCGTCAGCGACAAAGGCCTCCATTGTCATTTTTTTCCCTGCATCCCTGGGCCAAACATCGCTCGGATGCACCTTCTGACAGCTGCGTAACCCACGTTCACCATGTCTCTAACTACAACTGTAGTCGACTCGCACAAGGACACATCCACCCCAAAAGGACCGTCCCGTAAGATGTTCCCATAGTACACTAATAAATTTTCCATAGTACCTAACCAAAATACATGTTTATATTTCAAACAATTAGTAACTGAACATTTGTTTTTAGAATAATCGTATGAGTAAAACATTTGTTTTACATATCAGACGACTAAAAGAATAATCGTATTTTCGTTACAAATATTCATTTTGTTTTTAGAATCATTTGCTTACACTTTTCGGGGTTGTTTGGTTAACAGGTATTTAGAGATTTCTTTTTCTCAAACTCGTCTACGAGCGTCACAAACTAAAACTCTCTTTGCTTTTCTCTAACTACCGCAAAAATATCCTAAATTGATTATCATAACATGCAAAACCCCATGAAAATACGACTATAACAACTATTTTTCTTACAACAGGTTATGACAAAACCCATGGTAATTACTCGCTATCCAAACAACCAGTAAACATAATAGTACGATAATAACATTTTAATATCATATGAGTAAAACATTTAACTTCTTTCGGCTTTATATAATTTTTTTTCACATCATACGATAACAATCATTTATCTACAAATAATAATATTTGCAGCAGCATGCACATTATTCACAATAGTACATCAATACAAAAAATATTAACAAAATTACAGTGTCATTTTTCACCTTAGCTCCAATATGGATGTGCTTGCGAATGCAATTAAGCGTCAAAATAGTTCCAATAAATATCCGTCGCTAGTACTATATGAACCTCGTCAACCTATTATCACATTAACAACAATATTACACACAGATTTTTCTTCCTGGTAATAAAAGTATGAAAATAGCACTTCCATGTATGTGTTCATCACCTCAAAATGGGACAGCGAAAATGGAAACACAATTTCTTCAATCACGTCTTCTCCTCCTTGTTTGCTACTAAGATGAATTATTTTACCTAATTACATACATCATTAAGTACATTAGCACCTAACCTTAACATATAAAATTTAGATTATTGCGACATAACAAAGTAGACCTGCGATTTCCTAACTATAGACTTATTAATAAACATATCACATAAAATAACATACCACATAAAATAACATACCGCATGCAATAAACAATTACAGTACAATTTTTTCTTAATTACCGTATTAAGATTTCCCGCATGTCAATACTAATGGACGCACCTAACATTGATGCGACATCTTCAACCTACTATTTCAAAAAATAGTTTAAATGCTACATCTCTCGTCTGAAATTATTTCTAACCTCTAAGCACTACCATCACATAGCTAATAACGAGCTAAAGGATGAACTAATTACCACCCTGCATGCATAAATAAATAAATGTATTGCAAAGCTCATACCTTGATCTTCAACTTCGTAGTTCACTTTGCACGGCTATTCCTACTACAGAAACTCCAAATGACTTCTCCAAGTGCTGAAATAATGCCTAAAGCAACATAGAATACACACTTAGGAACTAATCAAATAGAATAAAAACATCATGCATGCGAATGAAACCAACAAAAATGGATAGATCTTACCTTAATCTATCTTTTCTTCAACTTCATCATCCTCAAAATCCAACTCTAAATCACCCTAAATCACGAGTGAAAGTGCTTACTGAGCTTTTTTTTCTCTCTGTACTTAGAGACTTAGAGAGCAAAGGAGAGGAACGAGGTTACAGAGTGCTTGCGCACGGAGCTGAAGCATGGCATATAAAAAGGGAGAGGATCCCTGTAGTGTCGGCAGCCTTGGATTCCCGCGCGTGAAAATCAACATCATCAGCAACAGCATGCAAGGAGCAAAAGCAACAAGCCAGAGTGATTCCCGCCCGTGAAATTCGTCGTTTGCCGCGCGTCGGAATCAGCAAAAGCAACAACAATCAACGCCAGAGTGATTCCCGCCCCGCCAGTTTGCGCGCGTGCGAATCAATGCCAGGAAGACGCCGCCAGCAGCAGTGGCGGCGGGGCCCGCACCTTGCCTTCCGTACAACAGTCAGCGTGCACCAGCTGCTGTCAGCAGGGGTGGCCGCCTCAGCCAGTGGCGGCGAGGCCCACTGGCGGGGCCCGCACGCAGCAGGGCCTGTCGGCCAGGCAGCGACCGAGCCAAGGCTGGCCGCCTCGCCCGGGGGCGGCAGGGCCCACCTGGCCTGCCCCGTTCCGTCGCGGCGCGACGCACTGTGGGGAATCCGTTCGGCTCGGGTGGCCGCCTCCTGCGGTGGCGGCAGGGCCCGCCGCCTCCTGGCGTGGCGGCAGGTGCCACGTGTCGCCTGCCGCGCCTGCCGCCACCGCTGAGGGGGTCCTTTTTGTCAAAATGATCCAGAGGTAGTCTTTTTTGTCAATTCATCTCGGCAGGGGGTCCTTTTGGACAAAAAATCCTATAAGTCAGCAACTATAGCCTCCACCAAGTCTGTCCTTCGTTGGCGACATCCATATTCTACTTTACCCAAAAACTTGCTTCGCTCACGTAATAAAGACACCTCGCCTCCTCTTGTTTGTGAATCATGTCAAATAGGAAAACAACAACCATGTATGCTTACTAGTGCACCTTTTCAAATAATTCACTGTCATTTCTGGACTTCGCCTAGCTATTTGTAGGTATGTGGTGATACCCCGCGCGTTGCTGCGGTATAGTATGCTATGAATTTTCTTTAAAAATTAAGTAACATGTGAGTGTACATAGCATCAAATTGTGAACAAAGGTAAATTGGCAACCCTACAGAGCTTCTTAATGTGCAAAAAAAAAAATAGCGAAGATAGTATGGCACTGTTGTTTGGTTCTCACATTAGTGTGCAAGGACAAAAACCAATACGATCTAATGAAGAGTTACTACACTATATATTCCACAGTGAATGCCTTTGGGAGGCTAATGTGGTGAAACGGATGGTGTCAATTCAGTCCTTTAAGATTACATTTGTGAAAGACCAAAAGAAGGGCAAAAATGGTGAGCAATATTTAGAGAAGTCATCACTACATAGACTGTAGTTAGTTCAGAAGAACCTAGGATTGTATAAACTGTCGTATACAGCCGAGAATGTTTAATCATGAAAGATGATGGACCAAAGTTGAATGTCCAGCGTGAGAACTAATACGGCGAAAATACATAAACTGGAATTCTTAAGGCATAGGTGATCAGAGATATAGAAAACTGATGCTGCTCCATGGGTGAGATCTTGAGATGGCCACTAATACACTTGCATTCGGTGGCAATTCTTCAAAATTAAGAAACATGTACACTACCTTTTTTTTCTTCAAAAGTCTTGGAGAGGCTTCACAATTTTCATTGATGAAGAAGGATGTTAGCATGTCAGTTTCATAAATTGAATATGCTGACAGATATAGCCCTGTATGGAGATAAATGAAGGGTTAATTAACGTGAGTGACTGAAACTCCAAATACATTGGGCAAAAGTGAAATAGGGTTCACATCTGCTGGATGCTAAACTGTGCTTATTATTCTTACCTGTCAAATACAATGGCCATTTTGCAAGGGGAAAGTAAATATATATTTCTTTGAATGGGGCTGCTAGATATTGCATGGCTTGAAATCGTACCCAAGAAAAACGCCTCCTAAATATTTTTCACATCTTCACAAAACTGAGAAAAAACATCGCCGACCAAAAAAACAGCTCTTGTCCAATCTCTAGTTGGATCATAAAACACGTGCTGCATCCTAATATTAATCAAGGCAGACATAATACACTTGGCATAAAGATAGCAATATACTGAATCTTCATAAGACATGGAGTTGTATAGCCAATATACATATATAACGAATTAATAAAATGTAGTTTAGCTCATAATATCTGAAACTTCATTCAACTATGCCCATTCGTGATGCCTATTTACAAACGACACAATCTCATCAAGAGCTTTCATATCATAAGGAAATCATTGCTCCATATAACATAAATCCATTAAAATAAAAATGTGTACAACATACATGGTAAATTAATTTTGTTGCATCTGTAGCAATGGCCTACCGGCAAACAACTTTGGGCGAAGTGCACAGAATTTTCACATAAATCTAGCCAGTTATCCAAATCTTCATCAAACCTGACAGAGAAAAAGGAGATGGCAGATCAAGATGAGTGAGGCAATTGCCCCCTGAATCTTGGACATTAAAAAATTGAATCGGTAGGAAGCAAGAGTCCATCGATTGGTGATTAATACACGCATCATTAGGCTAGAATATTGAGAACTGGTAAGGGATGAAGATGTACCCCGTAGATGAATATTGGCGGCCATGGCGAAGCTCCCAATTTGTGCTGCACGACAAAAGGAGACAAACAGAGGCGGAACCCGAGACCAACAAAGAATCAGATCGTACCCTAGACCAGCAATTAGGAATGGTTGGAGGGAGGCGGGGATGGAGGAGACTTACGTACTGAACTGGAGCTCGAGCTTCCGCTCGAGGATGTTGATAAGCTTCTAGATGATGCCCTTCTACTTGAAGTTCCACCCATCCTCCAGATCAATTGCCTTGCGCTCTTGTCCTTGCCCGCCATCGCCGTAGCTGATTTCTGATGCATCCATCGCCGCTTGGGTGTCGTTTGGGGAGAGAGACACGGGGAATGGGAGAGACGGGCGCCCAGTTAATGAGGAGCGATTCCATCGCACGTTCTCTTCCGCTTCCGCTTCCGCAGGTCGAGGAAGGAGGAGTCGCAAGGAGCACGGGGGAATCGACTGCAGATCCGAACCATACATAGTCAGTCCAACGACTGAAATAATTGTGGTGACGTGGACGTATGAGAGCGCAGGAAAATCAGGTAATGGGGGCCTCCTATTTAGATATAGAAGATGTGGGCTACCAATATTATCTCGTTCTCCTTGACGATTTCTCCCAAAGAAAAGGAAATGTTTCAAAATACATGATACCACCTAGGGGTAATTACCCCACATGTCTCATATACTATCATGTGGTACTATATATACTACTTTATCATTTTAGATATGCTAATGTACTATATATAAGATATTTCAAACTGAGTTACATAAAAAATTTGCAAGTTGGCCCATGGTTTAATTATATTTGTGAAATATGTACATATTTATACGTAAAAAAGAGCATACATAAAATACGATACATACTACCTAAAAAGTAGTATATATTCTACCTAAACATTCTTATATACTACAAACTACGCGTACATACTCTCCGATTGTATAAATACTACATACAACATACAAAACTCAAATGGCGGTAACTACCACCGGTGGTAGATAAAATTTGTCCTATATATGCATTTTAATTATTTTTCACCTCCTTGGATACCACCCACTGAAAAAATAGCATGCTATAGTGTCGCTATGAATTGTCTCACTAAATAAATTAGTGTACAATGTCTCGCTAATAGCATGCTATAATGCGTTATAGCACATTAATAGTGTATTTTAAGGGGCGGCACTATTTTGTATAGCGCGCTATTTTTTTCTTTGATACCATCCCATTCAGTGTACCATGTGAGCTTAATGATACTCTCAAACAAAAACGAGCACAGAACTTTACATATATATTCTCTGTCACAGTGGAGCACAATAGTCGTCGGTGGAGTATCCTTTTCAGATGTACATGGCTCCTCCCCTCAAAAAATAATAATAATAATAAAATAAGATGTACATGGCTCCCCATTGGCTGGATAAGTCACCGATTGATTTGGCATATTTTGCTCACTACACCTTGCGAACCACCCTCGTCTCTTCTAGCTTTAAAATACAGATTATCAAACATCTTGCAAGTCTCAAAAAAAAATGATGAAGTCTTCTTAATCATCGTTAAGCTCTGGCCTCATGTGAGTTCGATGGTTGGCCCGTCCCAGTCTCCACCAACTCTTTAGGGAAAAGTAAGCATCTGCTTGGAGACTTGCCTTTCAAACATTATACTCCCTCCTTCCTAAAATATAAGTTAAAAAATGATCTTACATTTTAGGATCGGGAGAGTAGTTCATTATAGAGGTCAACAAGTTAAGTTGTGTCTCAGAATCTAACATGGCCAGAAAAGAGAAAGCAAAGGAAAAAAAGGTTCAGTGTGCAAATGGCACGAACCTTTTTATCCTTATCGATTGAAATGAGGAGTAGAGAGCTTTTCAGATTAAAAGATCAAACAAACAGACAAACAGCTCTACACAACCTTTGTTCCACAAAAGCCCCACCGACGAAGCGACGAACTACCACTAGCTGAAATCCCCTTCCTTCTCAGCCCCTTTCTCCTCAGTCCACACAGAAACAAATGTAGAGCCGGTGCCAAGTTTTAGGAGTGACAAGTTTATTTTGTTTTAAACTTATTGGAGTGATGACGGAGTTATGAATACGTATCACTCGAAGTCCAAAAAACAGCATCTCAAGACTCAAGTCGTTGGCTCACTCGAATCTGAGTCTTGAGGTATATTCAATTTAGTCTTCTTGGATACCACCTCATTGATCAGTGTACCACGTGAGCTTAATGATGCTCTCTAACCTCGGAGGGTTCAAAATGCAAACAAAAAACTAGCTTTGTGTCCTTTTCAAACGTTTGTGGCTCCCCATTGGCTACATAAGTCACCGATGGATCAGTTGATCTGTCATATTTAAATCACCAGACCTTGCTAAACACCCTTGTCTATAGCATGATCAAACATCGTCTCGCAGGTCTCTAAAAAAACATGGTCTAAGTCCTCATATTTAGTCCATTGAGCTGCGGACTCGTGTGAGTTGGATCATTTGCTCGGGTGAGGACGGCCTTTGGAATAATGTAGTAATTCATTCAAGATGTAACCAAGTCAAGTTGTTTTTGAGAACGCTATAAAAATGGTTCAGTACGCAAGTGATCCATTCACCAAAGACATATAGACAAACAGACTAACAAACAAACAAACAGCTCTACACAGCCTTTCGTTTCACAAAAAACCCACTGTTGAACTTTATCACTAGTTAAAATTAAGGGACCTCTAGTCTCGGTTTTTGGAATGGATCTCATTTCTTTCAGATCTGGTCACCATCACATGGCAAATCTACGGCATAACACAACAGAGGAGCCATCCTATTCCTTGTCTCCATTGCCGCTCTTCCCAGCAAATATTTTGCCACCGAAAGGTGCTTCTTTCGAAATGTCCACTTCAAGGCTAGCTGCCGCTGGACTTTGAACATATGCAAACACCAATTCCACTTGCTCTGCCAACTAGTTCCCACCCTAACCACATCATATGGCATGAAAATTAGCGCACGGCTGGTTGTTGTTAAGACATTGTATTGTTGCATATTCATGCACGGTCCCCTCTAACCGCATAGGCTGGTGGTTGACCGATCTAGGAAATCAGCAAACGGCCAAGCTCCATAGCTTGCGGGAAGAAAAGGCCCAACTGCTCGAGGTGCAGGTTGTCTAACCACAACGTGAGATCGGCCTAGGACTAGCGATAGTTAAGCTGAAACTAACTGTACGGGGGAGGTAGTACAGGCAAGAGGCTTAGGCGCCTAAGATTTTGGGATTTTTGGGAAAATCTTGGGTGCCTAAGATTTTAGGAAGGAGGGAGTAACTCACAAACCATTTTTACAGACATTAGCATATACAATATGATGCTAAGCTTCTGAACAGTACCTGATCTTACAGGGAAATAGGCACTCCCTTTGTAAAGAGATATAAGATCGTTTAGATCACTATATATACAAGAAATGCCTAAGAATATGGGGCACAAACAAGCCAATTTTAGCAGACCACAATGAAGAATGGAGCTGTTTGAATCTTTGTCTCTATGGACTCTAATTTTTTTTATGGGATATCAGACCTGTGTAACTACTCACTAGTGCACCAGCGATCATATAATATTATGGTGAAATTCAGCAAGCGTACATACCTTCTATACACAATAGATTTATTATAAACAGGATAACGATATCTGGATTTGATTAGTAGGAGTATGTATGAGTAAGTTTTTTAAAAAAAAGGAGGAGTACCCCCGGCCTCTGCATCTGGACGATGCATACGGCCACTTTATTAATTATTCTCACAAGACCTTACAAAGTCATACAACAGTAAGACTAAAGCCACCGTCTAAGCAACAACTGTCGCTACTCCTATCCAATTGATGAAGGGGCGCTGATAGTCTGGGCCTAATACCAAACAGACATCGCAGCCAAACCTAAACATCTAAGACCTGAGGTCCCAACCGGGACGCCTGCCGGGTATGGGGCACCTACAGTCCGGCGCACTCCTCAACCAGGACGCCTGCCGGGTATGAGGCCGCCGCAGCCACCTGCCATCAATCCATCTTCAGTGCTGTACTGCTGCACCACTTTGCCCGGCCTCTCTGCCATCGACGCCACCACGACGCCAGATGACGTCACCCTCCTGCGCGAGTCCCTCGCCACACATCGGGCGCCGAGTCTCCACTGCGCCACGCCGCCGAGAAACGCCACCATTAATGTGAAGGATGAAACACCGCTCCACCAATTATTCCGTCCACTGGTCCCTTGAGCCCGTGTACACGTCCAAGAATGACGCCACAAGAAGGAAACGACACAATAATGCTGCCGTCATCTGATCTACTGATCTAGGGTTTCCCCCGGAGGTAGCAGATAGTGGCCTGGAACTTCTCAACAGCGATGCCTTCAACAAGGGAATGACACCATATAGTGCCGCCATCGCCGGCCTCGGCAGCAGCCGCGAGCAAGTCTTCACCCAGATCTGTTCCAATGGCCTCCATCAAGCGTCTTGCGCAAGGATCGTCCACCACCGCGGCCGCCGTGTCGCTCGTCGCGAGACCACAGCCGCCGACACATCCTCCGCCGTCCGGGGCCGCCGCCCCGGGATCCAGCCCTCGCTGGTCGTTGGAACAAAGTCACCGAGCCCCATCGAGGGCGGCCAACGGGGGTGGAGAAGCTAGATCCAGCCAAGCCCGGCCATGATCTGGCCTCTCCCCGCGCTGTAGCCACTCCCGCGGCCCTGCATCTCGCCCGCGCCCGAGGCGACGCAGGCAGCGCATGCACACACAACGCCGCGGAGAGGGGAAACGCACCGCCGCCACCTTCCCTAAGGCGCGCGCGGACTTCGCCGGCGGCCCCTCTAGCGGCGGTGAAGCAAGGGAGGGGGCGAGGGGGACCTAGCAACGGCGGCGCTAGGGTTCCCCCATGTCGCCCGGGGGGACGCGGGGGCTGTACTCCGAGTAAGTAAAAGCTAATAAGAAGACAAGGCATGGACTAGTGCACACCTTGGAGATGATGACCTGGGGATCTTCCCTTCCACGTCCGAACAGATAGATGCATCTGTAGTCAATCATACCCCTTGCTAGAAGAGTACCATATACACTGATTGAATAACCCCGGCCTGATTTGATTACTTTGACGGAAATGACACTGACGGCTGATGACACCATGTACTTCTCCAACTTAGGAATTATATTGCTATCAAGAGGCGGCCCAAGGCCAAACTTAACTGTAAACAAAGGGAAAGAGACACAAGTCAGAGCCAGCCAACGAAAGATGCCTAGTTCATCATTCATTACATCCCTCCGTTACCATCCAGGCATCCACTACCCACAACTAACCACCAGCAGACAGGGACACAAATTCTAGGGAACGACCAATGAGAACAGAGGCTCGTACTTAGGGCAAGGATAAGCTCTGGGTATACTGGCCCCTCTTTGTTAAGACATAGGTAGATATGGTGGACTCTCATGGCAAAACTTGGTTTAAGGATATTTGGAAGCACAAGTAGTATCTCTACTCGGTGCATGGAATTTGGCTAGCATGAGGGGGAAGGCAAGCTCAACATGTTTGAAAGGTCAATGACGATATGCTTTAACTGAGATGTGAGAAAACATAAACCATTACGTTGTCTTCCTTGTCCAACGTCAACTCTTTTAGCATGTCATACTTAATGAGTGCTCCCAATCATAAAAGATGTCCAAGATAATATATTTGTATGTGAACCTCTTTTTCCTTATTACTTCCAATTAATTGCAACGATGACCAAAACTACGTTTATCAACTCTCAACAACTTTTATGCCTCATACTTTCTATGTGTGAAGTCATCACTAACCATAAGATCAATATGAACTCTTTTATTCTTTCTACTTTCTCAAGATCATAGCAACATAGCAAAGCCCTTGACTCAACACTAATCTTTATTATAGATAGCTCATGGACTCGATTACATAAAGAGATCACAAAGCAAAACTCAAAACTACTTGCTATCAAAACTTCAATCAACTAGATCAAGATACTACTAAAATGATCGAACTAAATAAAACGGTAAAAGTAGGAGTGTGATGGTGATACGATACCGGGGCACCTTCCCCAAGCTTGGCAATTGCCAAGGGGAGTGCCCGTACCCATGTGATTATGTCCTCGGAGGTGATGGAGGTGGTGATGATGATGTAGGCTTGTCGTCCATTTTCCAAGGCATAGGCTCACCATCATAGAAGGATGATCAAGTCTCCGGGATACTTAAATCTGCAGCCAAACTCATCCTCTTGAATCTATATTCATACTCACAGTTCTGGTTTTGCAGGTCATAGATCTGGGCTTGGAGGTGCTCTATTTTCTCTTGAAGCTTGAAGATGGTCTCCCCAATGAATTTGGCATCTAGCTTGTGGTTGTTGGTGAACTCCGTGATCATCATCTGGCTGGCGTTGACTCCACGCTCCACCATCCCTTGGCACTTGAAAACTTGCTGCTCCATGGCTTCGAGCTTTGTCTCCACGTTTTCGGTACGCCTTGGTCCCTCCACATCGCGGATGTGCAGCACCACCTCATGCATCTCAATGGTTTGAGGGTGTTGCAGCACCTCCGCGAGATAGGGGTTGATAACTGATACGTCTCCAACGTATCTATAATTTTTCATTGTTCAATGCTATTATATTACCCCTTTTGGATGTTTATGGGCTTTATTTTACACATTTAGATCATTTTTGGGACTAACCTACTAACCGGAGGCCCAGCCCATATTGCTGTTTTTTCCTATTTCAGTATTTCGAAGAAAAGGAATATCAAACGGAGTCCAAACGGAATGAAACCTTCGGGAGCGTGATTTTTGGAACGAACATGATCCGGAGAGCTTGGAGTGCAAGTCAAGAAGCTCCCGAGGGCCCCACAAGATAGGCCCCCCCTAGGGCACGCCCCCTGTCTCGTGGGCCCCTCGGGCGGCCACTGACGTACTTCTTCCTCCTATATATACCTACGTACCCCGAAAACATCGAGGAGCACCACGAAACACAATTTCCACCGCCGTAACCTTCTGTATCCGCGAGATCCCATCTTGGAGCCTTCGCCGGCACTCTTCCGGAGCAGGAATAAACCACGGAGGGCCTCTACATCAACATCCTTGCCCCTCCGATGAGTTGTGAGTAGTTTACCACAGACCTACGGGTCCATAGTTATTAGCTAGATGGCTTCTTCTCTCTTTTTGGATCTCAATACAATGTTCTCCCCCTCTCTTATGGAGATCTATTCGATGTAAACTCTTTTTGCGGTGTGTTTGTCGAGATCCGATGAATTGTGGGTTTATGATCAAGTTTATCTATGAATTATATTTGAATCTTCTCTGAATTCTTTTATGTATGATTGAGTTATCTTTGCAAGTCTCTTCGAATTATCAGTTTGGTTTGGCCTACTAGATTGGTCTTTCTTGCCATGGGAGAAGTGCTTATCTTTGGGTTCAATCTTGCGGTGTCCTTACCCAGTGACAGAAAGGGTTGCAAGGCACATATTTTATTGTTGCCATCGAGGATAACAAGATGGGGTTTATATCATATTGCATGTGTGTTTATCCCTCTACATCATGTCATCTTGCTTAATGCGTTACTCTGTTCTTATGAACTTAATACTCTAGATGCAGGCAGGAGTCGGTCGATGTGTGGAGTAATAGTAGTAGATGCAGGCAGGGTCGGTCTACTTGTTATGGACATGATGCCTATATTGTTGGGGAACGTAGTAATTTCAAAAAATTTCCTACGCACACGCAAGATCATGGTGATGGCATAGCAACGAGAGGGGAGAGTATTGTCCATGTACCCTCGTAGACCGTAAGCGGAAGCGTTAGCACAACGCGGTTGATGTAGTCATACGTCTTCACGATCCGACCGATCCAAGCACCGAACGTACGGCACCTCCGAGTTCAGCACACGTTCAGCTCGATGACGATCTCCGGGCTCCGATCCAGCAAAGCTCCGGAGATGAGTTCCGTCAGCACGACGGCATGGTGACGATGATGATGTTCTACCGGTGCAGGGCTTCGCCTAAACTCCGCGACGATATGACCGAGGTGGAATATGGTGGAGGGGGGCACCGCACACGGCTAAGGAACGATCAGTAGATCAACTTGTGTGTCTATGGGGTGCCCCCCCGCCCCGTATATAAAGGAGCAAGGGGGGAGGCCGGCCGGCCCTTGGAGGGCTCGCCAAGGAGGAGGAATCCTCCTCCTAGTAGGAGTAGGACTCCTCCTTTCCTACTCCTACTAGGAGGAGGAAGGAAGGGGGAGAGGGGGAAGGAAAGGGGGGGGTGCCGCCCCCCACTCCTAGTCCAATTCGGACCAGAGGGGGGAGGGGGCACGCGGACCATGCTGGCCGCCCCTCTCTCCTTTCCACTAAGGCCCATAAGGCCCATTACTCTCCCGGGAGGGGGGGGGGGGTTCCGGTAACCCTCCGACACTCCGGTTTTCTTCGAAATCACCCGGAATACTTCCGGTGTCCGAATATAGTCGTCCAATATATCAATCTTTATGTCTCGACCATTTCGAGACTCCTCGTCACGTCCGTGATCACATCCGGGACTCCGAACAAAGTTCAGTACATCAAAACTTATAAACTCATAATAAAACTGTCATCGTAACGTTAAGCGTGCGGACCCTACGGATTCGAGAACTATGTAGACATGACCTTGAACTATTCTCGGTCAATAACCAATAGCGGATCCTGGATGCCCATATTGGTTCCTACATATTCTACGAAGATCTTTATCGGTGAAACCGCATAACAACATACGTTGTTCCCTTTGTCATCGGTATGTTACTGGCCCGAGATTCGATCGTCGGTATCCAATACCTAGTTCAATCTCGTTACCGGCAAGTCTCTTTACTCGTTACGTAATGCATCATTCCGTAACCAACTCATTGGTTACATTGCTTGCAAGGCTTATAGTGATGTGCATTACCGAGAGGGCCCGGAGATACCTCTCCGACAATCGGAGTGACAAAACCTAATCTCGAAATATGCCAACTCAACATATACCTTTGGAGACACCTGTAGTACTCCTTTATAATCACCCAGTTACGTTGTGATGTTTGGTAGTACCCAAAGTGTTCCTCCGGTAAACGGGAGTTGCATAATTCTCATAGTTACAGGAACATGTATAAGTCATGAAGAAAGCAATAGCAATATACTAAACGATCAAGTGCTAGGCTAACGGAATGGGTCATGTCAATCACATCATTCTCCTAATGATGTGATCCCGTTAATCAAATGACAACACATGTCTATGGTTAGGAAACATAACCATCTTTGATTAATGAGCTAGTCAAGTAGAGGCATACTAGTGACGTTATGTTTGTCTATGTATTCACACATGTATCATGTTTCCGGTTAATACAATTCTAGCATGAATAATAAACATTTATCATGATACGAGGAAATAAATAATAACTTTATTATTGCCTATAGGGCATATTTCCTTCAGTCTCCCACTTGCACTAGAGTCAATAATCTAGATTACATAGTAATGATTCTAACACCCATGGAGTCTTGGTGCTGATCATGTTTTGCTCGTGAGAGAGGCTTAGTCAGCGGGTCTGCAACATTCAGATCCGTATGTATCTTGCAAATCTCTATGTCTCCCACTTGGACTTGGTCCCGAATGGAATTGAAGCGTCTCTTGATGTGCTTGGTCCTCTTGTGAAATATGGATTCCTTTGCCAAGGCAATTGCACCAGTATTGTCACAGAAGATCTTCATTGGTCCCGATGCACTAGGTATGACACCTAGATCGGAAATGAACTCCTTCATCCAGACTCCTTCATTTGCTGCTTCCGAAGCAGCTATGCACTCCGCTTCACATGTAGATCCAACCACGACGCTTTGTTTAGAACTGCACCAACTTACAGCTCCACCGTTTAATAAAAACACGTATCCGATCTGCGATTTAGAATCGTCCGGATCAGTGTCAAAGCTTGCATCGACGTAACCATTTACGACTAGCTCTTTGTCACCTCCATATACGAGAAACATATCCTTAGTCCTTTTCAGGTATTTCAGGATGTTCTTGACCGCTGTCCAGTGATCCACTCCTGGATTACTTTGGTACCTTCCTGCCAAGCTTATTGCTAAGCATACGTCAGGTTTGGTACACAGCATTGCATACATGATAGAGCCTATGGCTGAAGCATAGGGAACATCTTTCATTTTCTCTCTATCTTCTGTTGTGGTCGAGCATTGAGTTTGACTCAACTTCACACCTTGTAGCACGGGCAAGAATCCTTTCTTTGCCTGATCCATCTTGAACTTTTTCAAAATTTTATCAAGGTATGTGCTTTGTGAAAGTCCTATTAAGCGTCTTGATCTATCTCTATAGATCTTGATGCCCAATATGTAAGCAGCTTCACCGAGGTCTTTCATTGAAAAACTTTTATTCAAGTATCCCTTTATGCTATCCAGAAATTCTATATCATTTCCAATTAATAATATGTCATCTACATATAATATCAGAAATGCTACAGAGCTCCCACTCACTTTCTTGTAAATACAGGCTTCTCCAAAAGTCTGTATAAAACCATATGCCTTGATCACACTATCAAAGCATTTATTCCAACTCCGAGATGCTTGAACCAGTCCATAAATGGATCACTGGAGTTTTCACACTTTGTTAGCACCTTTTGGATCAACAAAAACCTTCTGGCTGCATCATATACAACTCTTCTTCTAGAAATCCATTCAAGAATGTAGTTTTGACATCCATTTGCCAAATTTCATAATCATGAAATGCAGCAATAGTTAACATGATTCGGACAGACTTAAGCATTGCTACGGGTGAGAAAGTCTCATCGTAGTCAACCCCTTGAACTTGTCGAAAACCTTTCGCAACAAGTCGAGCTTTATAGATACCATCAGCATCAGTCTTCTTCTTAAAGATCCATTTATTCTCAATGGCTTGTCGATCATCGGGCAAGTCAACCAAAGTCCATACTTTGTTTTCATACATGGATCCCATCTCAGATTTCATGGCCTCTAGCCATTTTGCGGAATCTGGGCTCATCATCGCTTCCTCATAGTTCGTAGGTTCATCATGGTCAAGTAACATGACTTCCAGAATAGGATTACCGTACCACTCTGGTGCGGATCTTACTCTGGTAGACCTACGTGGTTCGGTAGAAACTTGATCTGAAGTTTCATGATGAATATCATTAGCTTCCTCACTAATTGGTGTAGTTGTCACAGGAACCGGTTCTTGTGATGAACTACTTTCCAATAAGGGAGTAGATACAGTTATCTCATCAAGTTCTACTTTCCTCCCACTCACTTCTTTCGAGAGAAACTCCTTCTCTAGAAAGGATCCGATTTTAGCAACGAAAATCTTGCCCTCAGATCTGTGATAGAAGGTGTACCCAATAGTCTCTTTTGGGTATCCTATGAAGACACATTTCTCCGATTTGGGTTCGAGCTTATCTGGTTGAAGTTTCTTCACATAAGCATCGCAGCACCAAACTTTAAGAAATGACAACTTTGGTTTCTTGCCAAACCACAGTTCATAAGGCGTCGTCTCAACGGATTTTGATGGCGCCCTATTTAACGTGAATGCGGTCGTCTCTAAAGCATAACCCCAAAACGATAGCGGTAAATCAGTAAGAGACATCATAGATTGCACCATATCTAGTAAAGTACGATTACGACGTTCGGACACACCATTTCGTTGTGGTGTTCCGGGTGGCGTGAGTTGCGAAACTATTTCGATTGTTTCAAGTGTAGACCAAACTCGTAACTCAAATATTCTCCTCCACGATTAGATCGTAGAAACTTTATTTTCTTGTTACGATGATTTTCCACTTCACTCTGAAATTCTTTGAACTTTTCAAATGTTTCAGACTTGTGTTTCATCAAGTAGATATACCCATATCTGCTCAAATCATCTGTGAAGGTGAGAAAATAACGATACCCGCCACGAGCCTCAACATTCATTGGACCACAAACATCAGTATGTATGATTTCCAACAAATCAGTTGCTCGCTCCATAGTTCCGGAGAATGGCGTTTTAGTCATCTTGCCCATAAGGCACGGTTCGCAAGTACCAAGTGATTCATAATCAACTGATTCCAAAAGCCCATCAGTATGGAGTTTCTTCATGCGCTTTACACCGATATGACTTAAACGGCAGTGCCACAAATAAGTTGCACTATCGTTATCAACTCTGCATCTTTTGGTTTCAACACTATGAATATGTGTATCACTACTATCGAGATTCAATAAAAATAGACCACTCTTCAAGGGTGCATGACCATAAAGGATATTACTCATATAAATACAACAACCATTATTCTCTGATTTAAATGAATAACCATCTCGCATCAAACAAGATCCAGATATAATGTTCATGCTCAACGCTGGCACCAAATAACAATTATTTAGGTCTAAAACTAATCCCGATGGTAGATGTAGAGGTAGCGTGCCGACCGCGATCACATCGACTTTGGAACCATTTCCCACGCGCATCGTCACCTCGTCTTTAGCCAATCTTCGCTTAATCCGTAGTACCTGTTTCGAGTTGCAAATATTAGCAACAGAACCAGTATCAAATACCCAGGTGCTACTGCGAGCATTAGTAAGGTACACATCAATAACATGTATATCACATATACCTTTGTTCACTTTGCCATCCTTCTTATCCGCCAAATACTTGGGGCAGTTCCGCTTCCAGTGTCCAGTCTGCTTGCAGTAGAAGCACTCAGTTTTAGGCTTAGGTCCAGACTTGGGTTTCTTCTCTTGAGCAGCAACTTGCTTGCCGTTCCTTTTGAAGTTCCCCTTCTTCTTCCCTTTGCCCTTTTTCTTGAAACTGGTGGTCTTGTTAACCATCAACACTTGATGCTCCTTCTTGTTGGAGACTTCTTCTTCCCTTCTCCTCCATCTTTTAGCTATAGAACTTGTTGGAGACTTCATATCTCTCAACTCGGGTATTTGCTTGAAATATTAACTTCAACTCCTGGAACATCTCATATGGTCCATGACGTTCAAAACGTCTTTGAAGTCCCGATTCTAAGCCATTAAGCATGGTGCACTTAAACTATCAAGTAGTCATCATATTAAGCTAGCCAAACGTTCATAACGTCTGCATCTGCTCCTGCAATAGGTCTGTCACCTAGCGGTGCATCCAGGACATAATTCTTCTGTGCAGCAATGAGGATAAACCTCAGATCACGGATCCAATCCGCATCATTGCTACTAACATCTTTCAACACAATTTTCTCTAGGAACATGTCAAAATAAACATATAAAAGCAACAACGCGAGCTATTGATCTACAACATAGATATGCTAATACTACCAGGACTAAGTCCATGATAAATTAAAGTTCAATTAATCATATTACTTAAGAACTCCCACTTAGATAGACATCCCTCTAATCATCTAAGTGATCACGTGATCCAAATCAACTAAACCATATCCGATCATCACGTGAGATGGAGTAGTTTTCAATGGTGAACATCACTATGTTGATCATATCTACTATATGATTCACGCTCGACCTTTCAGTCTCCGTGTTCCGAGGCCATATCTGCATATGCTAGGCTCGCCAAGTTTAACCTGAGTATTCTGCGTGTGCAAAACTGGCTTGAACCCATTGTAGATGGACGTAGAGCTTATCACACCCGATCATCACGTGGTGTCTGGGCACGACGAACTTTGGCAACGGTGCATACTCAGGGAGAACACTTCTTGATAATTAGTGAGAGATCATCTTAAAATGCTACCGTCAATCAAAGCAAGATTAGATGCATAAAAGATAAACATCACATGCAATCATAATATGTGACATGATATGTCCATCATCATCTTGTGCCTTTGATCTCCATCTCCAAAGCATCGTCATGATTTCCATCGTCACCGGCATGACACCATGATCTCCATCATCTTGATCTATATCAATGTGTCGTCACATGGTCGTCTCGCCAACAATTGCTCTTGCAACTATTGCTATCGCATAGCGATAAAGTAAAGCAATTATTTGGCGCTTGCATCTTATGCAATAGAGAGACAACAATAAGGCTTTTGCCAGTTGCCGATAACTTCAACAAAACATGATCATCTTATACAAAAACTTATATCTCATCACGTCTTGACCATATCACATCACAACATGCCCTGCAAAAACAAGTTAGACGTCCTCTACTTTGTTGTTGCAAGTTTTACGTGGCTGCTACGGGCTGAGCAAGAACCGTTCTTACCTACGCATCAAAACCACAACGATAGTTTGTCAAGTTGGTGCTGTTTTAACCTTCGCAAGGACCGGGCGTAGCCACACTCGGTTCAACTAAAGTTGGAGAAACTGACACCCGCTAGTCACCTGTGTGCATAGCACGGCGGTAAAACCAGTCTCGCGTAAGCGTACGCGTAATGTCGGTCCGGGCCGCTTCATCCAACAATACCGCCGAACCAAAGTATGACATGCTGGTAAGCAGTATGACTTATATCGCCCACAACTCACTTGTGTTCTACTCGTGCATATAACATCAACACATAAAACCTAGGCTCGGATGCCACTGATGGGGAACGTAGTAATTTCAAAAAATTTCCTACGCACATGCAAGATCATGGTGATGCATAGCAACGAGAGGGGAGAGTGTGTCCACGTACCCTCGTAGCCGAAAGCGGAAGCGTTAGAACAACGCGGTTCATGTAGTCGTACGTCTTCACGGCCCGACCGATCAAGCACCGAAACTACGGCACCTCCGAGTTCTAGCACATGTTCAGCTCGATGACGTCCCTTGAACTCCGATCCAGCCGAGTGTCGAGGGAGAGTTCCGTAAGCACGACGGCGTGGTGACGATCTTGATGTACTACCGACGCAGGGCTTCGCCTAAGCACCGCTACGATATTATCGAGGTGGATTATGGTGGAGGGGGGCACCGAACACGGCTAAGAGATCCAAGGGATCAATTGTTGTTGTGCCTAGAGGTGCCCCCCTGCCCCCGTATATAAAGGAGCAAGGGGGGAGGGGGCGGCCGGCCTAGGAGGGGCGCGCCAAGGGGAGTCCTACTCCCACTGGGAGTAGGACTCCCTCCTTCCTTGTTGGAGTAGGAGAAGGGGGAAAGAGGGGGAGAGGAGGAAGGAAAAGGGGGCCGCACCCCTTGTCCAATTCGGACCAGAGGGGGGCTGCGCGCCTCCTTCCTTTCGGCCTCTCTCCTCTATTCCCGTATGGCCCAATAAGGCCCATATACTCCCCGGCGAATTCCCGTAACTCTCCGGTACTCCGAAAAATACCCGAATCACTCGGAACCTTTCCGAACTCCGAATATAGTCGTCCAATATATCGATCTTTACGTCTCGACCATTTCGAGACTCCTCGTCATGTCCCCGATCTCATTCGGGACTCCGAACTCCTTCGGTACATCGAAACTCATAAACTCATAATATAACTGTCATCGAAACCTTAAGCGTGCGGACCCTACGGGTTCGAGAACAATGTAGACATGACCTAGAACTATTCTCGGTCAATAACCAATAGCGGAACCTGGATGCTCATATTGGCTCCCACATATTCTACGAAGATCTTTATCGGTCAAACCGCATAACAACATACGTTGTTCCCTTTGTCATCGGTATGTTACTTGCCCGAGATTCGATCGTCGGTATCCCAATACCTAGTTCAATCTCGTTACCGGCAAGTCTCTTTACTCGTTCCATAATACATCATCTCACAACTAACTCATTAGTTGCAATGCTTGCAAGGCTTATGTGATGTGTATTACCGAGAGGGCCCACAGATACCTCTCCGACATTTGGAGTGACAAATCCTAATCTCGAAATACGCCAGCCCAACAAGTACCTTCGGAGACACCTGTAGAGCACCTTTATAATCACCCAGATACGTTGTATAAGTCATAGGAACATGTATAAGTCATGAAGAAAGCAATAGCAACATACTAAACGATCGAGTGCTAAGCTAACGGAATGGGTCATGTCAATCACATCATTCTCCTAATGATGTGATCCCATTAATCAAATAACAACTCTTTGTCTATGGTTAGGAAACATAACCATCTTTGATTAATGAGCTAGTCAAGTAAAGGTATACTAGTGACACTCTGTTTGTCTATGTATTCACACATGTATTATGTTTCCGGTTAATACAATTCTAGCATGAATAATAAACATTTATCATGAAATAAGGAAATAAATAATAACTTTATTATTGCCTCTAGGGCATATTTCCTTCAGTCTCCCACTTGCACTAGAGTCAATAATCTAGATCGCATCACCATGTGATTAACATCGATAGTTCACATCATCATGTGATTAACACCCATAGTTCACATCGCCATGTGACCAACACCCAAAGGGTTTACTAGATTCAGTAATCTAGTTCACATCGCTATGTGATTAACACCCAAAGAGTACTAAGGTGTGATCATGTTTTGCTTGTGAGAGAATCTTAGTCAACGGGTCTTTCACATTCAGATCCGTTATGTATTTTGCAATTTTCTATGTCTACAATGCTCTGCACGGAGCTACTCTAGCTAATTGCTCCCACTTTCAATATGTATCTAGATCGAGACTTAGAGTCATCCAGATCGGTGTCAAAACTTGCATCGACGTAACCCTTTACGACAAACCTTTTGTCACTTCCATAATCGAGAAACATATCCTTATTCCACTAAGGACAATTTTGACCGCTGTCCAGTGATCTACTCCTAGATCACTATTGTACTCCCTTGCCAAACTCAGTGTAGGGTGTACAATAGATCTGGTACACAGCATGGCATACTTTATAGAACCTATGGCCAAGGCATAGGGAATGACTTTCATTCTCTTTCTATCTTCTGCCGTGGTCGGGTTTTGAGTCTTACTCAATTTCACACCTTGTAACACAGGCAAGAACTCTTTCTTTGACTGTTCCATTTTGAACTACTTCAAAATCTTGTCAAGGTATGTACTCATTGAAAAAACTTATCAAGCGTCTTGATCTATCTCTATAGATCTTGATGCTCAATATGTAAGCAGCTTCATCGAGGTCTTTCTTTGAAAAACTCCTTTCAAACACTCCTGTATGCTTTGCAGAATAATTCTACATTATTTCCGATCAACAATATGTCATTCACATATACTTATCAGAAATGATGTAGTGCTCCCACTCACTTTCTAGTAAATATATGCTTCACCGCAAGTCTGTATAAAACTATATGCTTTGATCAACTTATCAAAGCGTATATTCCAACTCCGAGATGCTTGCACCAGTCCATAGATGGATCGCTGGAGCTTGCATATTTTGTTAACACCTTTAGGATCGACAAAACCTTCTGGTTGCATCATACACAACTCTTCTTTAAGAAAACCATTAAGGAATGCAGTTTTGAGATCCATTTGCCAGATTTCATAAAATGTGGCAATTGCTAACATGATTCAGACAGACTTAAGCATCACTACAGTTGAGAAAATCTCATTGTAGTCAACACCTTGAACTTGTCGAAAACCTTTTTGTGACAAGTCGAGCTTTGTAGATAGTGACACTACTATCAACATCTGTCTTCCTCTTGAAGATCCATTTATATAATATGGCTTGCCGATCATCGGGCAACTCCACCAAAGTCCACGCTTTGTTCTCATACATGGATCCCATCTCAGATTTCATGGCCTCAAGCCATTTCGCGGAATCTGGGCTCATCATCACTTCCTCATAGTTCATAGGTTCATCATGGTCTTGTAACATGACTTCCAGAACAGGATTACCGTACCACTCTGGTGCGGACTGTACTTTGGAAGACCTACGAGGTTTTGTAGTAACTTGATCTGAAGTTTCATGATCATCATCATTAGCTTCCTCACTAATTGGTGTAGGCATCACTGGAACTGATTTCTGTGATGAACTACTTTCCAATTCGGGAGAAGGTACAAATTACCTTATCAAGCTCTACTTTCCTCCCACTCACTTATTTCGAGAGAAACTCCTTCTCTAGAAAGGATCCATTCTTAGCAACGAATATCTTGCCTTCGGATCTGTGATAGAAGGTGTACCCAACAATTTCCTTTGGGTATTCTATGAAGACGCACTTCTCCGATTTGGGTTCGAGCTTATCAGGATGAAACTTTTTCACATAAGCATCGCAGCCCCAAACTTTAAGAAACGACAACTTGGGTTTCTTGCTAAACCACAGTTCATATGCTGTCGTCTCAACGAATTTAGATGGTGCCCTTTTAACGTGAATGCAGCTATCTCTAATGCATAACCCCAAAACAATATTGATAAATCAGTAAGAGACATCATAGATCGCACCATATCCAATAAAGTGCGGTTACGACATTCGGACACACCATAACGTTGTGGTGTTCCAGGTGGCGTGAGCTGTGAAACTATTCCACATTGTTTTAATTGAAGACCAAACTCGTAACTCAAATATTTGTCTCCGCGATCAGATCGTAGAAACCTTATTTTCTTGTCACGATGATTTTCCACTTCACTCTGAAATTCTTTGAACTTTTCAAATGTTTCAGACTTATGTTTCATCAAGTAGATATACCCATATCTGCTCAAATCATCCGTGAAGGTCAGAAAATAACGATACCCGCCGCGAGCCTTAACACTCATCGGATCGCATACATCAGTATGTATTATTTCCAATAAGTCAGTTGCTCGCTCCACTGTTCCGGAGAACGGAGTCTTAGTCATCTTGCCCATGAGGCATGGTTCGCAAGCATCAAGTGATTCCAAGATCCCATCAGCATGGAGTTTCTTCATGCGCTTTACACCAATATGACCTAAACGGCAGTGCCACAAATAAGTTGCACTATCATTATTAACTTTGCATCTTTTGGTTTCAATATTATGAATATGTGTATCACTATGATCGAGATCCAGTGAACCATTTTCATTGGGTGTGTAACCATATAAGGTTTTATTCATGTAAATAGAACAACAGTTTATTCTCTTACTTAAATGAATAACCGTATTGCAATAAACACGATCAAATCATATTCATGCTCAACGCAAACACCAAATAACATTTATTTAGGTTCAACACTAATCCCGAAAGTATAGGGAGTGTGCAATGATGATCATATCAATCTTGAAACTACTTTTAACACACATCGTCACTTCACCCTTAACTAGTTTCTGTTTATTCTGCAACTCCCGTTTCGAGTTACTACTCTTAGCAACCGAACCAGTACCAAATACCGAGGGGTTGCTAGCTATAAACACTAGTAAAGTACACATCAATAACATGTATATCAAATATACCTTTGTTCACTTTGCCATCCTTCTTATCCGCCAAATACTTGGGGTAGTTCTGCTTCCAGTGACCTAGTCCCTTTGCAGTAGAAGCACTTAGTCTCAGGCTTAGGTCCAGACTTGGGCTTCTTCACTTGAGCAGCAACTTGCTTGCCGTTCTTCTTGAAGTTCCCTTCTATCCCTTTGCCCTTTTCTTGAAACTAGTGGTCTTGTTAACCATCAACACTTGATGTTCTTTCTTGATTTCTACCTTCGTCGATTTCATCATCATGAAAAACTCGGGAATCGTTTTCATCATCTGCATACTATAGTTCATCACGAAGTTCTACTAACTTGGTGATGGTGACTAGAGAATTCTGCCAATCACTATCTTATCTGGAAGATTAACTCCCACTTGATTCAAGCGATTGTAGTACCTAGACAATCTGAGCACATTCTCACTAGTTGAGCGATTCTCCTCCATCTTTTAGCTATATAACTTGTTGGAGACTTCATATCTCTCAACTCGGGTATTTGCTTGAAATATTAACTTCAACTCCTGGAACATCTCATATGGTCCATGACGTTCAAAACATCTTTGAAGTCCCGATTCTAAGCCGTTAAGCATGGTGCACTTAAACTATCAAGTAGTCATCATATTAAGCTAGCCAAACGTTCATAACGTCTGCATCTGCTCCTGCAATAGGTCTGTCACCTAGCGGTGCATCCAGGACATAATTCTTCTGTGCAGCAATGAGGATAAACCTCAGATCACGGATCCAATCCGCATCATTGCTACTAACATCTTTCAACACAATTTTCTCTAGGAACATATCAAAATAAACATATAAAAGCAACAACGTGAGCTATTGATCTACAACATAGATATGCTAATACTACCAGGACTAAGTCCATGATAAATTAAAGTTCAATTAATCATATTACTTAAGAACTCCCACTTAGATAGACATCCCTCTAATCATCTAAGTGATCACGTGATCCAAATCAACTAAACCATATCCGATCATCACGTGAGATGGAGTAGTTTTCAATGGTGAACATCACTATGTTGATCATATCTACTATATGATTCACGCTCGACCTTTCGGTCTCCGTGTTCCGAGGCCATATCTGCATATCCTAGGCTCGTCAAGTTTAACCTGAGTATTCTGCGTGTGCAAAACTGGCTTGAACCCGTTGTAGATGGACGTAGAGCTTATCACACCCGATCATCACGTGGTGTCTGGGCACGATGAACTTTGGCAATGGTGCATACTCAGGGAGAACACTTCTTGATAATTAGTGAGAGATCATCTTAAAATGCTACCGTCAATCAAAGTAAGATAAGATGCATAAAAGATAAACATCACATGCAATCATAATATGTGACATGATATGGCCATCATCATCTTGTGCCTTTGATCTCCATCTCCAAAGCATCGTCATGATTTCCATCGTCACCGGCATGACACCATGATCTCCATCATCTTGATCTATATCAATGTGTCGTCACATGGTCGTCTCGCCAACAATTGCTCTTGCAACTATTGCTATCGCATAGCGATAAAGTAAAGCAATTATTTGGCGCTTGCATCTTATGCAATAGAGAGACAACCATAAGGCTTTTGCCAGTTGATGATAACTTCAACAAAACATGATCATCTTATACAAAAACTTATATCTCATCACGTCTTGACCATATCACATCACAACATGCCCTGCAAAAACAAGTTAGACGTCCTCTACTTTGTTGTTGCAAGTTTTACGTGGCTGCTACGGGCTAAGCAAGAACCGTTCTTACCTACGCATCAAAACCACAACGATAGTTTGTCAAGTTGGTGCTGTTTTAACCTTCGCAAGGACCGGGCGTAGCCACACTCGGTTCAACTAAAGTTGGAGAAACTGACACCCGCTAGTCACCTGTGTGCATAGCACGGCGGTAAAACCAGTCTCGCGTAAGCGTACGCGTAATGTCGGTCCGGGCCGCTTCATCCAACAATACCGCCGAACAAAGTATGACATGCTGGTAAGCAGTATGACTTATATCGCCCACAACTCACTTGTGTTCTACTCGTGCATATAACATCAACACATAAAACCTAGGCTCGGATGCCACTGATGGGGAACGTAGTAATTTCAAAAAATTTCCTACGCACACGCAAGATCATGGTGATGGCATAGCAACGAGAGGGGAGAGTATTGTCCACGTACCCTCTTCGACCGTAAGTGGAAGCATTAGCACAACGCGGTTGATGTAGTCGTACGTCTTCACGATCCGACCGATCCAAGCACCGAACGTACGGCACCTCCGAGTTCAGCACACGTTTAGCTCGATGACGATCTCCGGGCTCCGATCCAGCAAAGCTCCGGAGATGAGTTCTGTCAGCACGACGGCGTGGTGACGATGATCATGTTCTACTGGCGCAGGGCTTCGCCTAAACTCCGCGACGATATGACCGAGGTGGAATATGGTGGAGGGGGGAACCGCACACGGCTAAGGAACGATCCGTAGATCAACTTGTGTGTCTATGCGGTGCCCCCCCCCCGCCCCCATATTTAAAGGAGCAAGGGGGGAGGCCGGCCGGCCCTTGGAGGGCTCGCCAAGGAGGAGGAATCCTCCTCCTAGTAGGAGTAGGACTAGGAGTAGGACTCCTCCTTTCCTACTCCTACTAGGAGGAGGAAGGAAGGGGGAGAGGGGGAAGGAAAGGGGGGGCGCCGCCACCCCCCCTCCTAGTCCAATTCAGACCAGAGGGGGGAGGGGGGGCGCGGCCCATGCTGGCCGCCCCTCTCTCCTTTCCACTAAGGCCCATAAGGCCCATTACTCTCCGGGGGGGGGGGGGGGTTCCGGTAACCCTCCGGCACTCCGGTTTTCTCCGAAATCACCCGGAATACTTCCGGTGTCCGAATATAGTCGTCCAATATATCAATCTTTATGTCTCGACCATTTCGAGACTCCTCGTCATGTCCGTGATCACATCCGGGACTCCGAACAAACTTCGGTACATCAAAACTTATAAACTCATAATAAAACTGTCATCGTAACGTTAAGCGTGCGGACCCTACGGGTTCGAGAACTATGTAGACATGACCTTGAACTATTCTCGGTCAATAACCAATAGCGGAACCTGGATGCCCATATTGGTTCCTACATATTCTACGAAGATCTTTATCGGTCAAACCGCATAACAACATACGTTGTTCCCTTTGTCATCGGTATGTTACTTGCCCGAGATTCGATCGTCGGTATCCAATACCTAGTTCAATCTCGTTAACGGCAAGTCTCTTTACTCGTTACGTAATGCATCATTCCGTAACCAACTCATTGGTTACATTGCTTGCAAGGCTTATAGTGATGTGCATTACCGAGAGGGCCCAGAGATACCTCTCCGACAATCGGAGTGACAAAACCTAATCTCGAAATACGCCAACTCAACATGTACCTTTGGAGACACCTGTAGTACTCCTTTATAATCACCCAGTTACGTTGTGACGTTTGGTAGTACCCAAAGTGTTCCTCCGGTAAAAGGGAGTTGCATAATTCTCATAGTTACAGGAACATGTATAAGTCATGAAGAAAGCAATAGCAATATACTAAACGATCAAGTGCTAGGCTAACGGAATGGGTCATGTCGATTACATCATTCTCCTAATGATGTGATCCCGTTAATCAAATGACAACACATGTCTATGGCTAGGAAACATAACCATCTTTGATTAATGAGCTAGTCAAGTAGAGGCATACTAGTGACGTTATGTTTGTCTATGTATTCACACATGTATCATGTTTCCGGTTAATACAATTCTAGCATGAATAATAAAAATTTATCATGATATGAGGAAATAAATAATAACTTTATTCTTGTCTCTAGGGAATATTTCCTTCATATATACATGATCATGCCTAGATAATCTCATAACTATACGCTTTTCTATCAATTGCTCGACAGTAATTTGTTCACCCACCGTAATACTTATGCTATCTTGAGAGAAGCCTCTAGTGAAACCTATGGCCCCCGGGTCTATCTCTTACCATATTTGCTTTCAATCTACCTTTATTTGCACCTTTACTTTTTGCATCTATATCATAAAATACCAAAAATATATTTATCTTATCATACTATCTTTATTAGATCTCACTTTCGCAAGTGGCCGTGAAGGGATTGACAACCCCTTTATTGCATTGGTTGCGAGTTCTCAGTTTGTTTGTGTAGGTGCGTGGGACTTTTGAGGAGCCTCCTACTGGATTGATACCTTTGTTGTCAAAACTGAGGGAAATACTTACGCTACACTTTGCTGCATCACCCTCTCCTCTTCGAGGAAAACCAACGCAAGCTCAAGACGTAGCAAGAAGGATTTCTGGCGCCATTGCCGGGGAGGTCTTCGCTCAAGTCAAGACATACCAAGTACCCATCACAAACCCATCTCCCTCGCATTTACATTATTCGCCGTTTGCCTCTCGTTTTCCTCTCCTCCACTTCACCCTTGCCGTTTTGTTCACCCTCTCTTTCCCAATCTCCTCCTCTCTTTTTGCTTGCCGTTTTTCTTTTTGCTTGTGTGTTGGATTACTTGTTGCCATGGTGCAAGATAATACCAAATTGTGTGATTTCTGGAACACCAATAATAGTGATTTCCTTAGTACTCCAATTGCTCCTCTTAATGATGTTGAGTCTTGTGAAATCAATACCGCTTTGCTGAATCTTGTTATGAAAGATCAATTCGCCGGCCTTCCTAGTGAAGATGCCGCTACTCATCTAAAACATTTTGTTGATTTGTGTGATATGCAAAAGAAGAAAGATACGGATAACAATATTGTCAAATTGGAGTTATTTCCGTTTTCACTTAGAGATCGTGCTAAAGGTTGGTTTTCGTCTTTACCTAAAAAATAGTATTGATTGTTGGAACAAGTGCAAAGATGCTTTCATCTCTAAGTATTTTCCTCCCACTAAGATCATCACTCTTAGGAATGATATTATGAATTTTAAACAACTTGATCATGAGCATGTTGCCCAATCTTGGGAAAGAATGAAATTGATGCTTCGCAATTGCCCTACTCATGGTTTGAATTTATGGATGATCATAAAAAAAATTATGCTGGTTTGAACTTTGCTTCTAGGAATCTCTTAGATTCGGCCGCGGGAGGCATGTTTATGGAAATTACGTTAGGAGATGCTACAAAATTGCTTGATAATATTATGGCTAATTATTCTCAATGGCAGACCGAAAGATCTTCTAGTAAAAAAGTCCATGCTATAGAAGAAATCAATGTTTTGAGTGGAAAGATGGATGAACTTATGAAGATGTTTGCTACTAAAAATACTCCTCTTGATCCCAATTATATGCCTTTGTCTTCCTTGATTGAGAATAATAATGAATCTATGGATGTGAATTTTGTTGGTAGGAATAGTTTTGGAAATAATGCTTATAGAGGAAATTTTAATGCTAGACCGTTCCCTAGTAATTCCTCTAATAATTATGGAAATTCCTACAATAATTCTTATGGTAATTTTAATAAGATGCCCTCTGATTTTGAGAATAGTGTGAAAGAATTTATGATTTCTCAAAAGAATTTTAATGCTTTGCTTGAAGAAAAATTGCTCAAAGTTGAGGATTTGGCTAGGAACATTGATAGACTTTCGCTGGATGTTATTTCTCTTAAACTTGGATCTTCTTCTCCTAAGCATGATATCAATGAGTCTCTCAAAGTAATGAGAATATCCATTGACGAGTGCAAGGAAAGAACCGCTAGATTGCATGCTAAAAAAGAAAGCTTTATAAAAGCGTGTTCTTCTAGTTTTCGTGAAAACAATGATGAGGATCTTAAAGTTATTGATGCGTCTCCGATTAGATCTATGTTTTGCAATATGAATTTTGATGATTATGGGAGTGATGATGAATCAACTTTGCCTAGAAGGCGTCCCAAGAATTCAGAATCGGTAGATCTTGAAGCTAAATTTGGTAAAAGTGAGATTGGAGAATCTTCAACTTCTAATAATGTTGAACCCACTATCTTGGATTTCAAGGAATTTGATTATGATAATTGTTCTTTAAAAGGGTGTATTTCCTTGTTGCAATTCATTGTTAATTCTCCTCATGCTTATAGTCAAAATAAAGCTTTTACCAAACATATTGTTGATGCATTGATGCAATCTTATGATGAAAAACGTAATTTGGAAGTTTCTATACCTAGAAAACTTAATGATGAGTGGGAACCTACTATAAAGATTAGCATTAAAGATTACGAGTGTTTTGCTTTGTGTGATTTGGGTGCTAGTGTTTCCACGATTCCAAAAACTTTATGTGATGTTCTAAGTTTCCATGATCTTGATGATTGCTCTTTAAATTTGCATCTTGTGGATTCCACCATTAAAAAGCCTATGGGAAGGATCAATGATGTTCTTATTGTTTGAAATAGAAATTTGGTGCCCATAGATTTTATCGTTCTTGATATAGATTGCAATCTTTCTTGCCCTATTATTCTTGGTAGACCTTTCCTTAGAACGATTGGTGCGATTATTGATATGAAGGAAGGGAATATTAGATTCCAATTTCCATTAAAGAAATGCATGGAGCACTTTCCAAGAAAGAAAGTCAAATTACCTTATTAATCTATCATGCGGGCTACATATGAATTTAGTGCCAAAGATGGCACTCGTTAGATTTATTTTTGCGTTTTATGCCTAGCTAGGGGCGTTAAACGATAGCACTAGTTGGGAGGCAACCCAATTTTCTTTATGTTTTTTTGTTTTTGCTCCTGTTTAGTAATAAATCTTGCATCTACCTTCTGTTTAGATGTGTTTTTATCTTTTAATTAGTGTTTGTGCCAAGTAGAACCTATAGGATAACCTACGATGATAGTTGATTTGATTCTGCTGAAAAACAGAAACTTTGCACGCACGAATATAATTTTGTTAAATCACAGGAATGTGCTTTTGCATTGATTCGTTTTGCTGCTATTCAATAAAGAAATTTTCCAGGACTTCCTATTTTGGTAGGATTTTTAGAGTTCCAGAAGTTTGCGTTAGTTACAGATTTCTATAGACTGTTCTGTTTTTGACACATTCTGTTTTTCGTGTGTTGTTTTCTTATTTCAATGCATCTATGGCTAGTAATTTAGTTTATAAACCATAAGGAAGTTGGAATACAGTAGGTTTATCACCAAATTAAATAAAGAATGAGTTCATGGCAGTACCTCATGTGGTGGTTTTGTTTTCTTTCACTAACGGAGCTTATAAGATTTCCTGTTGAGTTTTGTGTTGTGAAGTTTTCAAGTTTTGGGTAAAGCTTTTATGGACTATGGAATAAGGAGTGGCAACAGCCTAAGCTTGGGGATGCTTATGGCACCCCAATATATTCAAGAATAGCCAAAAGACTAAGCTTGGGGATGCCCCGGGAAGGCATCCCCTCTTTCGTCTTCGTTCATTGGTAACTTTACTTGCAGCTATATTTTTATTCGCCACATGATATGTGTTTTGCTTGGAGCGTCATGTATTATATTAGTCTTTGCTTTTTAGTTTACTACAATCATCCTTGCTGTACAAACCTTTTGGGAGAAGCCTATTTGATTAGAATTTGCTAGAATACTCTATGTGCTTCACTTATATCTTTTGAGCTTGATCGTTTTTGCTCTAGTGCTTCACTTATATCTTTTAGAGCACGGTGGTGTCTTAATTTTGAAGAAATTGCTAGTCTCTCATGCTTCACTTATATTATTTTGAGAGTCTTTTAGAACAGCATGGTATTTGCTATTATCATAAAGTTGGTCCTATAATGATGAGCATCCAAGTTGGGTATAATAAAAACTATCATAGAAAGTGAATTGGATGCTATGATCAATTTGATACTTGATAATTGTTTTGAGATATGAAGGTAGTGATATTAAAGTCATGCTAGTTGGGTGATTATGAATTTAAAGAATACTTGAGTTGAAGCTTGGGATTCCCGTAGCATGCACGTATGGTGAACCGCTTTGTGATGAAGTTGGAGCACAATTTTATTTATTGATTGTCTTCCTTATGAGTGGCAGTCGGGGACGAGCGATGGTATTTTCCTACCAATCTATCCCCCTAGGAGCATGCGTGTAGTACTTTGGTTTTTGATGACTTGTAAATTTTTGCAACAAGTATATGAGTTCTTTTGATTAATGTTGAGTCCATGGATTATACACACTCTTTCACCCATCCACCATTGCTAGCCTCTCTTGTATCGTGCAACTTTCGCCGGTACCATACACCCACCATTTACCTTCTTCAAAACAGCCACCATACCTACCTATTATGGCATTTCCATAGCCATTCCGAGATATATTGCCATGCAACTTTCCACCGTTCCATTCATATGACACGCATTACTTTTGTCATATTGCTTTTTGCATGATCATGTAGTTGACATTGTATTTGTGGCAAGGCCACCTTCATAATTTTTATACATGTCGCTCTTGATTCATTGCATATCCCGGTACACCGCCGGAGGCATTCATGTAGAGTCATATATTGTTCTAGCTTTGAGTTGTAAATCCATAAAAGTGTAATGATCTTCATTATTAGAGCATTGTCCTAGTGAGGAAAGGATGATGAAGACTATGATTCCCCCACAAGTCGGGATGAGACTTTGGACTTTACAAATAGAAAAAAAAGAAAAAAAAGAAGGAAGGCCAAAGAAAACAAGAAAAAGAAAAAAAAGAGAAAAGAAAAAAGTAAAATGAGAGAAAAAGAGAGAAGGGACAATGCTACTATCTCTTTTTCCACACTTGTGCTTCAAAAAAATAGCACCATGATCTTCATGTTAGAGAGTCTCATATGTTGTCACTTTCATATACTAGTGGGAATTTTTCATTATAGAACTTGGCTTGTATATTCTGATGATGGGCTTCCTCAAAGTACCCTAGGTCTTCGTGAGCAAGCAAGTTGGATGCACCCCACTTAGTTTCTTTTGTTGAGCTTTCTTATATTTATAGCTCTAGTGCATCCGTTGCATGGCAATCCCTACTCACTCACATTGATATCTATTAATGGGCATCTCCATAGCCCATTGATACGCCTAGTTGATGTGAGACTATCTTCTCCTTTTTTGTCTTCTCCACAACCACCATTCTATTCCACATATAGTGCTATGTCCATGGCTCACGCCCATGTATTGCGTGAAAGTTGAAAAAGTTTGAGACTATTAAAGTATGAAACAATTGCTTGGCTTGTCATCGGGGTTGTGCATGATTAAATACTTTGTGTGATGAAGATAGAGCAACAGTCAGACTATATGATTTTGTAGGGATAACTTTCTTTAGCCATGTTATTTTGAGAAGACATGATTACTTTGATTAGTATGCTTGAAGTATTACTATTTATTATGTCAATATGAACTTTTATTTTGTATTCATTTGGATCTGAACATTCATGCCACAATAAAGAAAATTACATTATGAATTATGCTAGGTAGCATTCCACATCAAAAATTTCTTTTTTATCATTTACCTACTCGAGGACGAGCAGGAATTAAGCTTGGGGATGCTTGAGACGTCTCCAACGTATCTATAATTTTTGATTGTTCCATGCTATTATATTACCCCTTTTGGATGTTTATGGGCTTTATTTTACACATTTATATCATTTTTGGGACTAACCTACTAACCGGAGGCCCAGCCCATATTGCTGTTTTTTTTGCATATTTTAGTATTTCGAAGAAAAGGAATATCAAACGGAGTCCAAACGGAATGAAACCTTCGGGAGGGTGATTTTTGGAACAAACATGATCCGGAGAGCTTGGAGTGCAAGTCAAGAAGCTCCCGAGGGCCCCACGAGATAGGGGCTGCGCCCCCTGTCTCATGGGCCCCTCTGGCGGCCACTGACATACTTCTTCCTCCTATATATACCTACGTACGCCGAAAACATCGAGGAGCACCACGAAACACAATTTCCACCGCCATAACCTTCTGTATCCGCGAGATCCCATCTTGGAGCCTTCGCCGGCACTCTGCCGGAGGGGGAATCAACCATGGAGGGCCTCTACATCAACATCCTTGCCCCTCCGATGAGTTGTGAGTAGTTTACCACAGACCTACGGGTCCATAGTTATTAGCTAGATGGCTTCTTCTCTCTTTTTGGATCTCAATACAATGTTCTCCCCCTCTCTTGTGGAGATCTATTCGATGTAAACTCTTTTTGCGGTGTGTTTGTCGAGATCCGATGAATTGTGGTTATATGATCAAGTTTATCTATGAATACTATTTGAATCTTCTCTGAATTCTTTTATGTATAATTGAGTTATCTTTGCAAGTCTCTTCGAATTATCAATTTGGTTTGATCTACTAGATTGGTCTTTCTTGCCATGGGAGAAGTGCTTAGCTTTGGGTTCAATCTTGCGGTGTCCTTACCCAGTGAAATAAAGGGTTGCAAGGCACGTATTGTATTGTTGCCATCGAGGATAACAAGATGGGGTTTATATCATATTGCATGTGTTTATCCCTCTACATCATCTCATCTTGCTAATGCGTTACTTTGTTCTTATGAACTTAATACTCTACATGCAGGCAGGAGTCGGTCGATTTGTGGAGTAATAGTAGTAGATGCAGGCAGGAGTTGGTCTACTTGTTATGGACGTGATGCCTATATACATGATCATGCCTAGATAATCTCATAACTATGCGCTTTTCTATCAATTGCTTGACAGTAATTTGTTCACCCACCGTAATACTTATGCTATCTTGAGAGAAGCCTCTAGTGAAACCTATGGCCCCCGGGTCTATCTCTTATCATATTTGCTTTCAATCTACCTTTATTTGCATCTTTACTTTTTGCATCTATATCATAAAATACCAAAAATATATTTATCTTATCCTACTATCTTTATTAGATCTCATTTTCGCAAGTGGCCGTGAAGGGATTGACAACCCCTTTATTGCGTTGGTTGCGAGTTCTCGGTTTGTTTGTGTAGGTGCGTGCGACTTTTGAGGAGCCTCCTACTGGTTTGATACCTTGGTTCTCAAAACTGAGGGAAATACTTACGCTACACTTTGCTGCATCACCTTCTCCTCTTCGAGGAAAACCAACGCATGCTCAAGACGTAGCAATAACCCTCTCAAAAAACTTGTCCTTGGGAGCGCTTGGAGACGCCATGATGCTCTAGATCTGAAACAGAAACAGCTCGAAATGAAAACAGAGGATATTTGCGTGATACGGTGGTCAAAACCTTCGGGAGTTCATATAATGAATTTTTATTGACCAAAATATGTAACGTGCAAAAAAACGGAGTCCGGGAGGCACACGAGGTGGCCACGAGACAGGGGGCGTGCCCAGTAAGGGTGGGCGCGCCCTCCACCCTCGTGGAGGCCTCGTGTCCTCGCTGGACTACTTCTTTCTTCCTAAAATTCTGAAATATTCTAAAACCGACAAAAATTGCCATTAGAATTGTTTTGGAGTCAGTTTACTTACCGTACCACATACCTATTCCTTTTCAGAGTCTGGAACGTTCTGGAAAGTGTCCCTTATGTATTCCTCCTGGGTTACGGTTTCAATAATATTAGTTTCAACGTTGATAGGGTTACTTGAGATATAATTTTTAATTATTTGACCGTTCACCACTATGAGACTTGTGCCTTCGAAGTTGTTGATTTTTATGGCACCAGAACGATAGACCTCCTCGATAACGTAAGGACCTTCCCATTTAGAGAGAAGTTTTCCTGCAAAAAATCTTAAACGAGAGTTGAATAATAACACATAATCACCTACGTTAAACTCACGCTTTTGTATCCTTTTGTCATGCCAGTGTTTGACTTTTTCTTTGAATAGCTTGGCATTCTCATAGGCTTGGGTTCTCCATTCATCAAGTGAGCTAATATCAAATAACCACTTCTCACCGGAAAGTTTGAAGTCATAGTTGAGCTCTTTAATAGCCCAATATGCTTTATGTTCAAGTTCAAAAGGTAAATGACAAGCTTTTCCATAAACCATCTTATAAGGAGACATACCCATAGGATTTTTGTATGCAGTTATATAGGCCCATAATGCATCATCAAGTTTTTTGGACCAATTCTTTCTAGATCTATTGACAATCTTTTGCAAAATTAATTTGAGCTCTCTATTGCTCAACTCTACTTGACCACTAGACTGCGGATGATAAGGAGATGCGATTCTATGATTAACATCATACTTAGCAAGCATCTTACGGAAAGCACCATGAATAAAATGTGAACCACCATCTGTCATAAGATATCTAGGGACTCCAAAATCCGGAAAAATAACTTCTTTAAGCATTTTAATAGAAGTGTTATGATCAGCACTACTAGTTGGAATAGCTTCTACCCACTTAGTAACGTTATCAACATCAACTAAAATATGAGTGTGACCATTAGAGGCAAGAAAGGGTCCCATATAATCAAAGCCTCAAACATCAAACGGTTCAATAACAAGAGAATTATTCATAGGCATTTCTTGGCGTCTACTAATATTACCAATCCTTTGACATTCATCACAAGATAAGACAAACTTACGAGCATCTTTGAAGAGAGTAGGCCAATAAAAACTAGATTGCAGTACCTTATCTGCAGTTCTATCTCCAGCGTGGTGTCCTCCATATGATTCAGAGTGACACTTGCGTAGGATCTGTTCCTGTTCATGCTCAGGTACACAATGTCTAATAACACCATCTACTCCTTCTTTATAAAGGTGTGGGTCATCCCAGAAGTAATGTCTTAAATCATAAAATGGTTAATAATACGCCCTAGAGGCAATAATAAAATGGTTATTATTGTATTTCCTTGTTCATGATAATTGTCTATTTTTCATGCTATAATTGTATTAACTAGAAACCGTAATACATGTGTGAATACATAGACCACAACATGTCCCTAGTGAGCCTCTAGTTGACTAGATCGTTGATCAATAGATGGTCATGGTTTCCTGACCATGGACATTGGATGTCATTAATAACGGGATCACATCATTAGGAGAATGATGTGATGGACGAGACCCAATCCTAAGCATAGCACAAGATCATGTAGTTCGTTTGCTAAAGCTTTTCTAATGTCAAGTATCATTTCCTTAGACCATGAGATTGTGTAACTCCCTGATACCGTAGGAGTGCTTTGGGTGTACCAAACGTCACAACGTAACTGGGTGGCTATAAAGGTGCACTATGGGTATCTCCGAAAGTGTCTGTTGGGTTGGCACGAATCGAGACTAGGATTTGTCACTCCGTATGACGGAGAGGTATCTCTAGGCCCACTCGGTAATGCATCATCATAATGAGCTCAATGTGACTAAGTAGTTAGTCACGGGATCATGCATTATGGAACGAGTAAAGTGACTTGCCCGTAACGAGATTGAACGAGGTATTGGGATACCGACGATCGAATCTCGGGCAAGTAACATACCGATTGACAAAGGGAATTGCATACGGGACTGCTTGAATCCTTGACATCGTGGTTCATCCGATGAGATCATCGTGGAACATGTGGGATCCAAAATGGGTATCCAGATCCCGCTGTTGGTTATTGACCGGAGAACGTCTCGGTCATGTCTGCATGGTTCCCGAACCCGTAGGGTCTACACACTTAAGGTTCGTTGACACTAGAGTTGTTATGGGAAATAGTATGTGGTTACCAAAGGTTGTTCGGATTCCCGGATGAGATCCCGGACATGACGAGGAGCTCTGAATGGTCCGGAGGTGAAGATCGGTATATTGGACGAAGGGTATTGGAGTCTGGAATTGTTCCGGGGGTACCAGGTGATGACCAGCGTGTCCGAAAGGGATTTCGGAGGCCCCGGCAAGCGTTCGGGGGCCTTATGGGCCAAGGGGAGAGGGCACATCAGCCCACTAAGAGGCTGAGCGCCCCTTCCAACCCATCTCACGTAACCAGGAGAGGTGGGGGCACCACCCCTAGGGCAGCCGCCCCTCCTGGCTTGGGGGGCAAGTTTCCTAGGGGGTGGGGGCGCCTCCCCCTCCTCCCTTCCCCCTATATATAGTGAGGGAGAGAGAGGGCAGCCGCACCCTTCCCCTGGCTCAGCCCTCTCCCTCCTCCAACACCTCCTCCTCCTCCGTAGTGCTTGGCGAAGCCCTGCCGGAGAACCACGAGCTCCGTCACCATCATGCCATCGTGCTGTCCGAGTTTTCCCTCAACTTCTCCTCTCCCCTTGCTGGATCAAGAAGGAGGAGACGTCCCCGGGCTGTACGTGTGTTGAACGCGGAGGCACCGTTGTTCGGTGCTTAGATCAGATTCGGCCGCGATCTGAATCGCTTCGTGAACGACTCCACCGACCGCGTTCTTGTAACGCTTCCGCTTCGCGATCTTCAAGGGTATGAAGATACACTCCCCTCTCTCTTGTTGCTAGAATCTCCATAGATTGATCTTGGTGATGCGTAGAAAATTTTGAATTTCTACTACGTTCCCCAACAATGGCATCATGAGCTAGGTCTATTGCGTAGATTCTATGCATGAGTAGAACACAAGTAGTTGTGGGCATTGGTTTGTTCAATTTGCTTACCGTTACTAGTCCTATCTTGACGGCAGCATCGTGGGATGAAGCGGCCCGGATCGACCTTACATGTACGCTTACGTGAGACAGGTTCCATCGACTGACATGCACTTGTTGCATAAAGGTGGCTAGCGGGTGCCAGTCTCTCCCACTTTAATCGGATCGTATTCGATGAAAAGGGTCCTTATGAAGGGTAAATAGTAATTGGCATATCACCGTTGTGGCTTTTGCGTAGGTAAGAAACGTTCTTACTAGAAACCCATAGCAGCCACGTGAAACATGCAACAACAATTAGAGGACATCTAACTTGTTTTTGCAGGGTATGTTATGTGATGTGATATGGACAAAAGAATGTGATGAATGATATATGTGATGTATGAGATTGATCATGTTCTTGTAATAGGAATCACGACTTGCATGTCGATGAGTATGACAACCGGCAGGAGCCATAGGAGTTGCCTTAATTTATTGTATGACCTGTGTGTCATTGAAAACGCCATGTAATTACTTTACTTTATTCCTAAGCCGTTAGCCATAGTAGTAGAAGTAATAGTTGGCGAGACAACTTCATAAAGACACGATGATGGAGATCATGATGATGGAGATCATGGTGTCATGCCGGTGACGAAGGTGATCATGTCGTGCCTCAAGATGGAGATCAAAGGCGCAAGATGATATTGGCCATATCATGTCACTTTATGATTTGCATGTGATGTTTGTCATGTTTACATCTTATTTGCTTAGAACGACGGTAGCATAAATAAGATGATCCGTCATTAAAATTTCAAGAAAGTGTTCCCCCTAACTGTGCACCGTTGCGAAAGTTCGTTGTTTCAAAGCACCACGTGATGATCGGGTGTGATAGATTCTAACGTTCACATACAACGGGTCTAAGCCAGATTTACACATGCAAAACACTTAGGTTGACTTGACGAGCCTAGCATGTACAGACATGGCCTCGGAACACAAGAAACCGAAAGGTCAAACATGAGTCGTATAGTAGATACGATCAACATGGAGATGTTCACCGATGATGACTAGTCCGTCTCACGTCATGATCGGACACGGCCTAGTTGACTCAGATCATGTATCACTTAGATGACTAGAGGGATGTCTATCTGAGTGGGAGTTCATTAGATGAACTTAATTATCATGAACATAGTCAAAAGGACTTTGCAAATTATGTCGTAGCTTGCACTTTAGTTCTACTATTTAAGATATGTTCCTAGAGAAAATTTTAGTTGAAAGTTGATAGTAGCAATTATGCGGACTGGGTCCGTATACTGAGGATTGTCCTCATTGCTGCACAGAAGGCTTATGTCCTTAATGCACCGCTCAGTGTGCTGAACCTCGAGCGTCGTTTGTGGATGTTGCGAACATCTGACATACACGTTTTGATGACTACATGATAGTTCAGTGCGTAATGTTAAACGATTTAGAATTGAGGCAGCGAAGACATTTTTTGAAACGTCGCAGAACATATGAGATGTTCCAAGAGCTGAAATTAGGATTTCAGGCTCGTGCCCACGTCAAGAGGTATGAGACCTCCGACAAGTTTCTTAACCTGCAAACTAAGGGAGAAAAGCTCAATCATTGAGCATGTGCTCAGATTGTTTGAGTACTACAATCACTTGAATGGAGTGGGAGTTAATCTTCCAGATGAGATAGTGATGGTTCTCCATAGTCACTGCCACCAAGCTATTAGAGCTTCGTGATGAACTATAACATATCAGGGATAGACATGATAATCCTTGAGCAATTCGCGATGTTTGACACCGCGAAAGTAGAAATCGAGTAGGAGCATCAATTGTTGATGGTTAGTAAAACCACTAGTTTCAAGAAGGGCAAGGGCAAGAAGGGATACTTCATGAGACGACAAATCAGTTGCTGCTCTAGTGAAGAAACCCAGGGTTGAACCCAAACCCGAGACTAAGTGCTTCTGTAATGAGGGAACGGTCACTGAAGCAGAACTACCCTAGATACTTGGTAGATGAGAAGGCTGGCAAGGTTGACAGAAGTATATTGGATATACATTGTATTAAATGTGTACTTTACTAGTACTCCTAGTAGCACCAGGGTATTAAGATACCGGTTCGGTTGCTAAGTGTTTGTAACTCGAAATAAAAGAGCTACGGAATAAACGGAGACTAGCTAAAGGTGAGATGACGATGTGTGTTGGAAGTGTTTCCAAGGTTGATGTGATCAAGCATTGCCTGCTCCCTCTACCATCGAGATTGGTGTTAAACCTAAATAATTGTTATTTGGTGTTTGCGTTGAGCATAAACATGATTGGATTATGTTTATCGCGATACGGTTATTCATTTAAGGAGAATAATGGTTACTCTGTTTATTTGAATAATACCTTCAACGGTCTTGCACCTAAAATGAATGGTTTATTGAATCTCGATCGTAGTGATACACATGTTCGTGCCAAAAGATATAAGATAGTAATGATAGTACCACATACTTGTGGCACTGCCTCTTAAGTCATATTGGTATAGAACACATGAAGAAGCTCCATATTGATGGATCTTTGGACTCACTCGTTTTTGAAAAGATTGAGACATGTGAACCATGTCTATTGGTATATACGCATGAAGAAACTCCATGCAGATGGACCGTCTGGACTCACTTGATTTTGAATCACTTGAGATATGCAAATCATACCACATGGGCAAGATGACTGAAAGCCTCGTTTTCAGTAAAATGGAACAAGAAAGCAACTTGTTGGAAGTAACACATTTTGATGTGTGCAGTCCAATGAGTGCTGAGGTACACAGTGGATATCGTTATGTTCTTACTTCACAGATGATTTGAGTAGATACTGAGTATATTTACTTGATGAAACACAAGACTGAATTATTGAATGGTTCAAGTAATTTCAGAGTGAAGTTGAAGATCGTCGTGACAAGAGGATAAAATGTCTATGATATGATCATAGAGATGAATATCTGAGTTGCGAGTTTGGTACACAATTGAGACATTGTGGAAATTGTTTCACAACTAACACCGCCTGGAACACCATAGTGTGATGGTGTGTTCGAACATCGTAGATGCACCCCATTGGATATGGGGCATACCATGCTGTCTCTTATCGAATTACCACTATCGTTCATGGGTTAGGCATTAGACACAACCACATTCACTTTAAATAGGGCACCACGTAATTCCGTTGAGATGACACCATATGAACTATGGTTTAGAGAAACCTAAGCTGTCATTTCTTGAAAGTTTGGGGCTACGACGCTTATGTGAAAAAAAAGTTTCATCCTGATAAGCTCGAACCCAAAGCGGATAAATACATCTTCATAGGACACCCAAAACAATTGGGTATACCTCCTATTTCAGATCCGGAAGCAAAAGTGATTGTTTCTAGTAACGGGTCCTTTCTCAAGGAAAAGTTTCTCTCGAATGAATTGAGTGTGAGGATGGTGGAGACTTGATATGGTTATTGAACCGTCACTACAACTAGTGTGTAGCAGGGCACAGGAAGTTGTTCCTGTGGCACCTACACCAATTGAAGTGGAAGCTGATGATAGTTATCATGAAGCCTCGGATCAAGTCACTGCCGAACCTCGTAGGACGACAAGGACGCGTACTGCTTCAGAGTGGTATGGTAATCCTGTCTTGGAGGTCATGCCGCTAGACAACAATGAACCTACGAGCTATGGAGAAGCGATGGTGGGCCTGGATTCCGACAAATGGCTCGAGGCCATAAAATCCGAGAGAAGATCCATGTATAAAACAAAGTGTAGACTTTGGAAGAACTACTTGATGGTCATAAGGCTGTTGGGTACAGATGGATTTTAAAAGGAAAGACAGACAATGATGGTAAGTGTCACCATTAACAAAGCTCGACTTGTCGTTGAGATGTTTTCCGACAAGTTCAAGGAGTTAACTACGATGATACTTTCTCACTCATAGTGATGATAAGAGTCTGTTAGAATTATATTAGCAGCTACTGCATTATTTATGAAATCTTGCAGATAGGATGTCAAAATATAGTTTCCTCGACGATTTTCTTGAGGAAAGGTTGTATCTGATACAACCAGAAGGTTTTGACAATCCTAAAAGATGCTAACAAGTATGCAAAGCTCCAGCAATCCTTCTAAGGACTGGAGTAAGCATCTCGGAGTTGGAATATATGCTTTGATGAGATGATCAAAGATTTTGGATTTATTCAAAGTTTATGAGAAACTTGTATTTCCAAAGAAGTGAGTGGGAGCACTGTAGAATTTCTGATGAGTATATGTTGTTGACGTATTGTTGATCAGAAAATGATATAAAATTTCTAGAAAGCATATAGGGTATTTGAAAAGGTGTTTTTCAATGGACAACCTGGATTAAGCTACTTGAACATTGAGCATCAAGATCTATAAGGATAGATCAAAAAATGCTCAATAATACTTTCGAATGAATACATGCCGTGACAAGATTTTGAAGAAGTTCAAAATAGATCGGCGAAGAAGGAGTTCTTGGCTGTGTTATAAGGTGTGAGTATTGAGTAGGACTCAAGACATGACCTCGGCAGAAGAGAGAGAATGGACGAAGGTCGTCCCCTATGCTTCAGACATAGGCTCTACAGTATGCTATGTTGTGTACCGCACCTGAAGTGTGCCTTGCCATGAGTCAGTTAAGGGGTACAAGAATGATCCAGGAATGGATAACAAGACATCGGTCAAACATATCCTTAGTAACTAGTGGACTAAGGAATTTTCTCAATTATGGAGGTGGTAAAAGAGTTCGTCGTAAAGGGTTACGCCGATGCGAACTTTGACACTAATCCGGATTATTCTGAGTAGTAAACCGGAATCGTATAGTAGAACAGTTATTTGGAATAGCTCCAAATAGAGCGTGGTAGCTGCATCTAGGAGATGACATAGAGATTTGTAAAGCACACACGGATCAGAAAGATTCAGACCCGTTGACTAATAACCTCTCTCAAAAGCGAGATATGATCAAACCCCATGGGTGTTGAATTCATTACAATCACATAGTGATGTGAACTAGATTATTGACTCTAGTGCAAGTGGGAGACTGTTGGAAATATTCCCTAGAGGCAATAATAAAATGGTTATTATTGTATTTCCTTGTTCATGATAATTGTCTATTGTTCATGCTATAATTGTATTAACTGGAAACCGTAATACATGTGTGAATACATAGACCACAACATGTCCCTAGTGAGCCTCTAATTGACTAGCTCATTGATCAACAGATGGTCATGGTTTCCTGACCATAGACATTGGATGTCATTGATAACGGGATCACATCATTAGGAGAATGATGTGATGGACGAGACCCAATCCTAAGCATAGCACAAGATCGTGTACTTCGTTTGCTAAAGCTTTTATAATGTCAAGTACCATTTCCTTAGACCATGAGATTGTGTAATTCCCTGATACTGTAGGAGTGCTTTGGGTGTACCAAACGTCACAACGTAACTGGGTGGCTATAAAGGTGCACTACGGGTATCTCCGAAAGTGTCTGTTGGGTTGGCACGAACCGAGACTGGGATTTGTCACTCCGTATGACGGAGAGGTATCTCTGGGCCCACTCGGTAATGCATCATCATAATGAGCTCAATGTGACTAAGTAGTTAGTCACGGGATCATGCATTATGGAACGAGTAAAGTGACTTGTCGGTAACGAGATTGAACGAGGTATTGGGATACCGACGATCGAATCTCGGGCAAGTAACATACCGATTGACAAAGGGAATTGCATACGGGATTGCTTGAATCCTTGACATCGTGGTTCATCCAATGAGATCATCATGGAACATGTGGGAGCCAACATGGGTATCCAGATCCCGCTGTTGGTTATTGACCGGAGAATGTTTCGGTCATGTCTGCATGGTTCCCGAACCCGTAGGGTCTACACACTTAAGGTTCGGTGACGCTAGAGTTGTTATGGGAAATAGTATGTTGTTACCGAAGGTTGTTAGGAGTCCCGGATGAGATCCCGGACATGACGAGGAGCTCCGGAATGGTCCGGAGGTGAAGATCGGTATATTGGACGAAGGGTATTGGAGTCCAAAATTGTTCCGGGGGTACCACGTGATGACCAGCGTGTCCGAAAGGGGTTTCGGAGGCCCCAGCAAGTGTTGGGGGACCTTATGGGCCAAGGGGAGGGCACATCAGCCCACTAAGGGTCTGAGCGCCCCTCCCACCCCATCTCACGTAACCAGGAGAGGTGGGGGTGCCACCCCTAGGGCAGCCGCCCCTCCCGGCTTGGGGGGCAAGTTTCCTAGGGGGTGGGGGCGCCCAAACCCATCTAGGGTTTCCCCTGTGGCCGCCGCCCCTCCCCTATTGAACCCTAGGGTGCCTCCCCCTCCTCCCTTCCCCCTATATATAGTGAGGGACAGAAAGGGCAACCGCACCCTTCCCCTGGCGCAGCCCTCTCCCTCCTCCAACACCTCCTCCTCCTCCGTTGTGCTTGGTGAAGCCCTGTCGGAGAACCACGAGCTCCATCACCATCATGCCGTCGTGCTGTCGGAGTTTTCCCTCAACTTCTCCTCTCCCCTTGCTGGATCAAGAAGGAGGAGACGTCCCCGGGCTGTACGTGTGTTGAACGCTGAGGCACCGTTGTTCGATGCTTAGATCGGATTCGGCCGCGATCTGAATCGCTTCGTGAACGACTCCACCGACCGCGTTCTTGTAACGCTTCCGCTTTGCGATCTTCAAGGGTATGAAGATACACTCCCCTCTCTCTTGTTGCTAGAATCTCCATAGATTTATCTTGGTGATGCGTAGAAAATTTTGAATTTCTGCTACGTTCCCCAACATGAACACCTCACAAATATTTTCACAAATGTCAGAGAATATAGCCATCATACATCTTTGAAAGGTAGCAGGTACATTACATAAACCAAAAGGCATACGTCTATAAGCAAAAGTACCGAAAGGGCAAGTAAAGGTAGTTTTTGATTGATCCTTAGCTAACACAGGTATTTGAGAGAAACTAGAATAACCATCTAGAAAGTAGAAATGAGTGTGTTTGGATAGTCTTTCTAGCATTTGATCAATAAAAGGTAAAGGGTAATGATCTTTCTTAGTAGCTTTATTTAATTTATGGAAATCAATTACCATCCTATAACCTGTAATAATTCTTTGCGGGATCAATTCATCTTTATCATTAGGAACAACGGTAATACCTCCCTTTTTAGGAACACAATGGACAGGGCTTACCCATTCACTATCAGCAACGGGATAAATTATACCTCCCTCGAGGAGCTTTAGTATCTGCTTTCTTACCACTTCTTTCATCTTAGGATTCAGTCGTCGTTGAGGATCTCTAACTGGTTTAACATCGGCCTCCAAATTAATTTTGTGTTGGCATAACGTGGGACTAATGCCCTTAGGATCATCCACAGTATATCCAATAGCAGCGCGGTGCTTCTTCAGAGTTTTCAATAATCTTTCTTCTTCTTGCTCTGAAAGGTTAGCACTAATAATAACAGGATATATTTTATTTTCATCAAGATAAGCATACTTAAGATTATCAGGTAATGGTTTGAGTTCAAACACGAGATCACCCTTGGGTGGAGGGGGATACCCAAGAATTTCAACGGGAAGGTTTTGTTTCAACATAGGTTCCTGTTTAAGGAACACTTCATGTATTTCCCTTCTTTCCTTCATAAACATATCGTTTTCATGGTCTAGCAAATATTGTTCTAACGGATCAGTAGGAGGCACGACAATAGAAGCAAGACCAATAATCTCATCCTTACTAGGTGATTCTCTATCACGAGGTTGTCTACGAAACTTAGCAAAATTAAACTCATGAGACATACCTTCTAACCCAATTGCGACAGTATCCTTTTCACAATCACTCTTAGCATTAACAGTGCTTCAGAAGGGTCTACCAAAAATAATGGGACAAAAGTCATCTTTTGGGGAACCAAGAACAAGAAAATCAGCAGGATATTTAACCTTCCCACACAAGACTTCAACATCTCTAACTATCCCAACTGGTTTAATGGTATCCCTATTAGCAAGCTTAATAGTGACATCTATACCTTCCAGCTCAACGGGTGCAATGTCGTGCATAATTTCTTTATATACGTCATAGGGTATCGCACTAGCACTAGCACCCATATCACATAAGCCATGATAATAATGATCTCCTATTTTAACAGAAATAACAGGCATGCCTACAACAGGTCTATGTATCTTAGTATCTGGTCTAGCAATATTAGCAGTCTCACCACAGAAATAAATAACATGCCCATCTAAATCATCATCCAAGAGATCTTTAACCATAGCAATACTAGGTTCAACTTTGATTTGCTCAGGAGGTGTATAAGTCGCCTAGAAGGGGCCGGGTTACGCAAAGAGTATTCATCAGAGAGAAGCCAAGGCCACGCATGAAGATGGCGGTTCATAAAGGGCCCAAAGCCCACAGGCGACTTAAGGCCCATTGTAGTAAAACGCCATGATGGCATGACGTGTAACATAAGGTAGATTTAACTAGTCACTGAGCCGGACACTGTTTATAAGCCGGCCGGGACTTTGTAAGCCACAGGGCGTCAACCCGTGTATATAAGGGGACGACCTGCTGGCGGCTTAAGGCAAGAAACAACTCATCGAGAGCCAGGCATAGCGTATCTCGCTCCGTGGTCATCGAAACATCAATACCAACCCAACTAGACGTAGGCCTTACCTTCACTGTAAGGGGCCAAACTAGTATAAACTCTCTCTCGTGTCCCTTGTCCCGATTAACCCCTTCAAGCTTCCTAGTTGCGATGGCTCCACAACTAAGTCCTTTCACGAGGACATCTGACGTGACTATTCCACGACAGTTGGCGCCCACCGTGGGGCCAGCGCACGGTGGATTTGAGTTCTTAAAGGGCAACTTCAAAGGGCTCAAGGGATACGTGGTGGGCCGGATGACCAAGAGTCGTTGCGGCAAGATCTACATCGACGACGAAGGCTGGGGTCCCGACGCCGGCTCAATTGAGTACGGATACCGGGTCCCCTTCGGCGGAATCCACATTTTCATCGGCCGGATTGGTGAGCCGGGCCCTGAGCCGGACAACAGCATCGACCTCATCAAGACGGCTCAGCGCACGAGGAAGACCCGGGCTCAACCTGTCTTAAGGTGTGCCTTCGTGGGCTGCGTCCACGGAGAGGAATTTTTTGGATCTGAAGATGGGGGTGAGATGGTCGTCCTCTCAGACGGTGATTCGTCCGCCGGCTCAACAGATTCGTTGTATCAGGTACAAGATGGCGCGCTCGGGGGCTGTTCCGATGGCATCAGTATTCCGGACCCCTATGATCCGCCAAGATGGGCAGGGATCTTCATGGCTGGAACTCAGCCCGGTTCAAACTCTACAGCAGCCGCAGCGATCACGTCCGGATCAGGAGCAGCCAGGGCAGGCGGCCCCGTGCGCCCACCGGCTCAGGTGCTGATGGATCTCTTGGACAAGCTTACGGCCCTGTTAACCGCCACGATTATTCCTGCAGACAAAGATGAGCATGATGCAGCGGTAGCACATGTGCGTGAGGAGATAGCTCAGGCCAAGGAGGCCTTGGCAGCTGAGGATACTAGACTAGCCACAGAGCGGGCGTCTCTCGACGCCCGGGCAGAGCGCTTGCAGTTAGAAGCTTACCAGCTCATGATGAGCTTAAACGCATCCAATGAGGTAATGAGGAGGAGACATCAGAAAACGCAGTCTCGTTTACCTCCTAATTACGACCCCCGGGTTCTCTTTGCTACACCCGGAGCCGGCCCTAGCAACCCGCCAGAGGCTGATCAGCTTATGACAGCCGGAACAGGAGGACCGGCTCAGCCTCGGGATATGGTGCCGCCTCACGTGAGCATGCCACCGTCGCGTTATGTGCCGATTCCACTGGGTCACTTTTCCAACCCCATGGAGAATTTGATCGCAGCTTCAGCGCGCTTAGCGGCTCTTCCTATGGAAGGTGATGACCCGGCGGCAGTGGAAACCCGGAGGGTCAGAGAGCTCCTCCAGACAGCCCTGGCTCAGCAGGAGACCTATTCTTACAGCCGGGACAGGATTCATTCAACTCCCCCGCCCTGGGTAGCACCACCTCGCCAGAACCGGAGCCCGAGTTATAGCAGACGCATGGAGTCGGAAGCTTTGTCAAGCAATGCTCAACGCCGTAACCAGCCTGGGGGCTATAATCCGGTGCAGGATCGAATACGTCAGGAGAACGAGCAGGCGGCTCAGGCGGTGGGTCAAGACTTTCCAGAGTATCCAACAACTTCCATTGAGGCAGGAGTAGCCACTAGAACCAGTGGTGTGCCTTGTCTGATTCCAGCTTTGCGGAATGTGCGGTTGCCCAAAGACTTCAAGGGGCCTCGAAAGGTGCCAAACTATACGGCCGACTTGCAGCCCGGAGCCTGGATTGAGAGTTACGAGATGGCCATGGAGCTATTGGAAGTTAGTGACGCGGCGATGGCTAAATATTTCACCATGATGTTAGATGGAACAGCCCGGTTGTGGCTGAAAGGCTTGCCACCCAATTCCATTGGTTTATGGGGCGAGTGAAAGGCCCGGTTCATCCAGAACTTCAAGGACACCTGTAAGCAATCTATGTCGATTCTGGACTTGACGGATTGCAAGCTAGAGGAAGGTGAATCCACCACCCATTGGGTACACCGGGTCAAGGAGATAATTCATTCCTCCGATAAGATGGATGCCGGCTCTGCAGTTCTTATGCTGGAGAAAAATTGCCGTTTTAAGCCGCTGAGGCAGAAACTGGGACACCTTAAACGTGACCTCACGGATATGGGTACGCTGACGGCGGCTTTAGTCAAATATGCCGATTCTGACAGTACCAAGGATCCCACGTCTGACGATGAGAAGACAGGGAAGGGAAAAAGGAACGGCAATGGAAAGGGTCAGCAGCATAACCCGGGGAATCAAGGCGGCAATAAGCGTAAGACGGACGGTAACCCGGAGTTTGTGGCCAATGCCAACGCGCGGGGTAACAATAAGAGATATAAGGGTAAGCCGCCTCGGTCCTGTGGGTCAGGCCCATCTCTTGAGCAGTTACTCAATGAGCCCTGCCCAAAACACGACACCTGGGAGCGCCCCGCCACACTTCTATGGAAGGATTGCGCAATCATGAAGGCGTTTGGTCATGGATCTGGCGGCGGCTCAGGGGCTGGCGGTTTTCATGGCCCGGGCGGTGGCTCAAGTTCCGGTTTTCAGGGGCATCCGGGTAGTAATAATCAGCAGCAATCTGGTCAAGGTGGGCAGCAGCAACAGCAGTCGGGCTATCAAAGCCATCCGAAGCACTTGAGTGGTGGGCAGTATCACGTGTTTACCACTAGTTTGTGCAGACGTGACCAGAAGGTTCATAAGAGGGTTGTGAACTCTGTTGAGCCGGTAGTCCCTCGTTATCTGAGGTGGTCAGAGCAGCCCATTGTTTGGAGCAGAGAGGATCAACCTCCGCGGGTCGATAATCCGGGTCAGTTAGCTTTGGTGGTGGCACCCCAGGTTGGTGGATATAAATTCACTAAAGTACTCATGGACGGCGATAGCAGTATCAATATCCTCTACTACGAGACCTTTCAGCGCATGGGGTTGACTGAGAAGAATTTGAGAACATCCAACACTGTTTTCCATGGAGTGGTTCCGGGTAATTCGGCTTATCCAGTTGGCAAGATTGAGCTGGAGGTGGCCTTCGGAGACGAACACGATTCTAGGGCTGAGAAGTTAATGTTTGAGGTGGTCAAAATCAGGAGCCCATATCATGCTCTGTTTGGGCAGCCGACTTATGCTAAGTTCATGGCCCGGCCGTGTTATGTTTATCTGCAGCTTAAGATGCTGGGTCACAAGGGCACTATCACTGTGCATGGAAGTCAGAAGGTGGCACTGGAATGTGAAGAAGGTGACGCGGCTTATGCTGAGTCGGCCTGTGCGGCCGAAGAGCTCAAATTTTATCAAGACAATGTTGGTCCAGCGGATATGACATCCCTGAAGAAGCCAACTACAGAGCACGACCTAGCGTTGAAGTTTAAATCGGCAGCTGAGACAAAGCTTGTTGATTTTACCCCAGGTGATTCTTCTAAACAGTTCAGCATCAGCAGCAACTTGGATCCCAAATAGGAAAGCGCGCTCATCGAGTTCATCCGTGAGAACCGGGACATCTTTACATGGAAACCTTCTAACATGCCGGGTGTACCGAGGGAACTCGCTGAGCACACTCTCAACATTGATCCAAAGTATAAGCCGGTCAGGCAGTTTCTTTGGCGTTTTAACGAAGAGCGATGGAAAGCTATTGGGGAAGAAGTCGCCCGGCTCTTAGCGGCCAGGTTTATCGAGTGGTTGGCTAACCCGGTGCTTGTTCTCAAAAAGAACGGCACCTGGCGGATGTGTGTGGACTACACAGACTTAAACAAGGCTTGTCCGGCCGATCCCTTTGCTCTTCCCCGTATTGATCAAATCATTGATGCTACGGCAGGTTGCGAGCGTTTGAGGTTTTTGGATGCTTACTCCGATTATCATCAGATTAAGATGGCAGTTAAGGACCAGGGGAAGACGGCTTTCATCACTCCCTTTGGAGCCTTCTGCTATGTATCTATGCCATTTGGGCTCAAGAGTGCCCAGGCGACTTACCAGCGGTGTGTGCAGAACTATTTGCACGATCAAATTGGGTGTAATGTTCATGCTTATGTGGATGACATTGTGGTGAAATCCAGAGAAAAGGAGACCTTGATATCAGACTTAAGGAGACCTTTGGTAATCTCCAGGTTTACAAGATGATGATTAACCTGGCCAAGTGTGTGTTTGGCGTTCCTGCGGGCAAGCTTTTGGCCTTTCTAGTGTCCAACAGAGGCATCGAAGCTAACCCGGAGAAGATTAAAGCAATTACCTCTCTGGCTAAACCAGCGTGCATCAATGATGTTCAGCGACTGGCGGGTCGTGTTGCCGCCTTAAGTCGGTTCATAAGCCGGCTAGGTGAGAAGGCCCTTCCATTGTATCAGATGATGAAGAAAACTGACACTTTTGTCTGGAGCCAGGCCGCTGATGCTGCTTTTGAGGACTTAAAGAGACAATTGTCTGAACCGCCGGTTCTCGCCGCTCCAATTGATAAGGATCCTTTGCTGTTGTATGTGGCTGCAAATTCACGAGCCGTCAGCGTTGCCATCGTGGTGGAACGTAAGGAAGCTGGCAAGGAGCATCCGGTTCAACGGCCGGTTTATTACATCAGTGAGGTGCTTATTGAGTCCAAGCAAAGGTACCCACACTGGCAGAAGCTTGTTTACGGGGTGTTTATGGCCAACCGGAAGTTGAAGCAGTACTTTCAAGGTCACCCTATAACTGTGGTAAGTTATGCCCCTTTGGGAGACATCATTCAGAACAGGGAGGCCACAGGACGAGTCGCCAAATGGGCCAGTGAGCTTGGGCCTCATGGCTTGAAATACATGCCTCGGATGGCTATTAAGTCTCAGGCCTTGGTGGACTTCATCAATGATTGGACAGAGTTGCAGGCCCCTGAGGAGAAGCCAGATAACACATACTGGACTATTCACTTTGACGTGTCCAGGCAGCTAGAAGGCTCGGGGGCTGGAGTGGAGTTAACTTCCCCTCGAGGTGACAAATTTTGTTATGTACTCCGGCTTATGTTTCCATGTACTAACAATGCAGCTGAATACGAGGCCTTACTCCATGGTCTCCGGATGGCTAAGGAGATGAATTTAAGCCGGGTACGATGCTTGGGCGATTCAGATCTTGTGGCTCAACAAGTGTCAGGCAAGTGGGATTCCAAAGACCCCCTTATGGCGGCTTATCATCGTGAGGTAGATGATATGGCTGGTCACTTCACGGGTTATCAAGTGGAGCACATTGATCGAAGGAAGAATGAGGCGGTTGATGCTTTAAGCCGGTTGGGATCCCAACGTAAGCCGGTGCCGCCCAATACCTTTCTCGATGTGTTACATAACCCTTCTGTCAAGGTGCCTTCCGAGGAGGAGCTAGCAGTACCAGACCCGGAGGCACAACTGGTAGCGGCTCTTCACGTTATCCCGGATTGGACAGTGCCCTACTTGGCTTATATGACCCGGGGTGAGTTGCCGGAGGACGAGACCTTGGCAAGACAAATTATCAGGCGCTCCAAATCCATGACAATTGTTAACGGCGAGTTACATCACCTCAGCGTCACGGGGGTGTTTCAACGTTGTGTGTCACCTACAGAAGGCCAAGAAATACTCCGTGAGATCCATGAAGGAGATTGTGGCCATCATGCCGGGTCAAAATCTCTCGTAGCCAAGGCTTTCCGTCATGGTTTCTATTGGCTGACAGCTCATGCTGATGCGGAAGATCTGGTCAGTAAATGTGATGGTTGTCAAAAGTTCTCACGACGAGCTCATGTGCCGGCTCAGGAATTGAGGATGATCCCAATCACTTGGCCATTTGCAGTCTGGGGGCTTGACATGGTTGGACCTTTCAAAAGGTCTAAAGACAAAAAGACACATCTACTGGTGGCAGTGGACAAGTTCACCAAGTGGGTTGAGGCAGAGCCGGTCAGTAAGTGTGATGCATCCATGGCGGTTCAGTCCATGAAAAAGGTGATCTTTCGTTTTGGTTCTCCACATAGCATCATAACTGATTATGGCACTAATCTCTCTAAGGGTGCCATGGAAGAGTTCTGTGAAAGAGAACATATCCGGCTCGATGTTTCGGCCGTTGAGGGAGTCCTGGACTAGGGGGTGTTCGGACAGCCGGACTATCAACGTCCGCCGGACTCCAAGACTACGAAGATACAAGATTGAAGACTCCGGCTCGTGTCCGGAAGGTACTTTACTTGGCGTGGAAGGCAAGCTTGGCGATACGGATACGTAGATCTCCTACTATTGTAACCGACTCTGTGTAACCCTAGCCTTCTCCGGTATCTATATAAACCGGAGGGATTTAGTCCGTAGGACAACATACACAACATACAATCATACCACAGGCTAGCTTCTAGGGTTTAGCCTCCTTGATCTCGTGGTAGATCTACTCTTGTACTACCCATATCATCAATATTAATCAAGCAGGACGTAGGGTTTTACCTCCATCGAGAGGGCCCGAACCTGGGTAAAAACATCGTGTCCCTCGTCTCCTGTTACCATCCGCCTAGACGCACAGTTCGGGACCCCCTACCCGAGATCCGCCGGTTTTGACACCGACATTGGTGCTTTCATTGAGAGTTCCTCTGTGTCGTCACCGATAGGCTTGATGGCATCTTCAACCTGCAACGCTGTCCAGGGTGAGACTTTCCTCCCCGGACAGATCTTCGTATTCGGCGGCTTCGCACTGCGGGCCAATTCACTTGGCCATTTGGAGCAGATCGAAAGCTACGCCCCTGGCCGTCAGGTCAGATTTGGAAGCTTAAACTTCACGGCCGATGTCCGAGGAGACTTGATCCTCGACGGACTCGAGCCACAGCCAAGCGCGACACACTGTAATGATGGGCATGATCTAGCTCTGCCGCCGAACAATGCTTTGGTAGCCACACACGGATCCGCTTCGGCTATTAGCCCGGAGCCGATCGCCTAGATCGAGGGTCGGTGGATAGACGCCGCCCTGGAGGCTTCAACATCCATGGCGATGGAGCCGAACACTAATCTTGTCCCCTGCGAAACTCGTGATTCCGAGGCGCCGGACTCCTTGCCGGACTCCGAACCTCCCGCGCCCCTACCAATCGATCCGAATTTGGCGCCGGTTATGGAATTCACCGCCGCGGACATCTTCCAATGCTCGCCTTTCGGCGATATCTTAAATTCACTAAAGCATCTCTCATTATCAGGAGAGTCCTGGCCGGATTATGGCCAGGATGGTTGGGATGCGGACCACGAAGAAATTCAGAGCCCACCCACCACCCACTTTGTAGCCACTGTCGACGATCTAACCGACATGCTAGACTACGACTCCGAAGACATCGACGCTATGGACGACGATGCCGGAGACGAACCAGCGCCCACGGGGCACTGGAAGGCCACCTCGTCATATGACGTATACATGGTGGATACCCCAAAAGATGGGGACGGCGAAGGAACAGCGGAGGCAGATTCCTTAAACAAACAGCCCAAGCGCCGGCGTCAGTGGCGCCGCTCTAAATCTCGCCACAGCAAAAACGGAGATTCCGGCACAGGAGATAATAATAGTCCGGAGAGTGCCGAAGACAATCCCCTCCCGCAAGACTCAGCGCAGGAGGATGCAGAAGCAAGCCCTCATGAGGGGGCGGCAGACGAAGAGGTCGAGGATCATAATTATATGCCTCCCTCCGAAGACGAAGCAAGCCTCAACGATGACGAATTCGTCGTACCCAAGGATCCCGTTGAACAAGAGCGCTTCAAGCGCAGGCTTATCGCCACAGCAAATAGCCTAAAGAAAAAGCAGCAGCAGCTTCAAGCTGATCAGGACCTGCTGGCCGATCGATGGACCGAGGTCCTCGCGGCCGAAGAGTATAAACTCGAACGTTCCTCCAGAAGTTACCCAAAACGCAAGCTGCTCCCCCGATTAGAGGTGGAAGCATACATACATCCATCACCAGCGCACGATATGGCAGACCGACCACCCCGTGGTCGCAACAGAGAGGCATCCAGGCCCCAAGCCAAGACCATACCCCGGCATCGCTCCAAAAGTACGAAGCCAAGAGGGAACGCGCCGGACTTGCGAGACATATTGGAGGACAAAGCAAGGCAATCCAGATCCATCTATGGATCACGTGGGCGCCCTACGACCTATGACGAATACCGTCGTGCCGGATACAATAACCCCGGCCGGGCCGAACACAGCAGACAGCGCTCTCTCGAGCTGCGTCGCGATATTGCTCAATACAGGGGCGCCACACACCCGTTATGCTTCACTGACGAAGTAATCGATCATCAGATCCCCGAAGGGTTTAAACCCGTAAACATTGAATCTTACGATGGCACAACAGACCCCGCGGTGTGGATCGAAGACTATCTTCTCCACATCCATATGGCCCGCGGCGATGATCTCCATGCCATAAAGTAACTCCCACTCAAGCTTAGAGGACCAGCTCGACATTGGCTTAACAGCTTGCCCGCAGAGTCAATTGGGTGTTGGAAGGACCTGGAGGCCGCATTCCTTGATAACTTCCAAGGCACGTATGTGCGACCACCAGACACCGATGACCTAAGCCACATCATTCAGCAGCCAGACGAATCGGCCAGACAATTCTGGACACGGTTCTTGACGAAGAAAAATCAAATCATCGATTGTCCGGACGTAGAGGCCCTTGTAGCCTTCAAACATAACATCCGGGACGAATGGCTAGCCCGGCACCTGGGGCAGGAAAAGCCGAAATCCATGGCAGCCCTCACATCGTTAATGACCCGCTTTTGTGCGGGAGAGGACAGCTGGCTAGCCCGCAGCAACAATCTCCGTAAAAATTCTGGCAGTCCGGATACTAAGGACAACAACGGCAGGTCACGTCGAAACAAAAACAAGCGCCGAATTAACGGCGACGATAAGGAGGATACGGCGGTCAATGCCAGATTCCAAGGCTCTAAACCCGGTCAACGGAAGAAGCCATTTAAAAGAACCATTCCGGGTCCGTCCAATCTGGACCGAATACTCGATCGCTCATGCCAGATACATGGCACCCCTGAAAAGCCAGCCAACCACACCAATAGAGATTGCTGGGTGTTCAAGCAGGCCAGCAAGTTAATTGCCGAAAACAATGACAAGGGGCTAAATAGCGACGACGAGGAAGAGACCCGGCCGCCGAACAACAGAGGACAGAAGGGTTTTCCCCCACAAGTACGGACGGTGAATATGATATACGCGACCCATATACCCAAGAGGGAGAGGAAACGCGCACTAAGGGACGTCTATGCGATGGAGCTAGTCGCCCCAAAGTTCAACCCATGGTCCTCTTGTCCGATCACTTTCGATCGAAGAGACCATCCGACCAGCATACGCCATGGCGGATTCGCCGCATTGGTCTTAGACCCAATCGTCGATGGGTTTCACCTCACGAGAGTCCTGATGGATGGCGATAGTAGCCTGAACCTGCTTTATCAGGATACAGTGCGCAAAATGGGCATAGACCCATCAAGGATTAAACCTACAAAGACAACCTTTAAAGGTGTCATACCAGGAGTGGAAGCCAACTGTACAGGCTCAGTCACACTGGAAGTGGTCTTCGGATCCCCGGATAATTTCCGGAGTGAAGAGTTAGTCTTTGACATAGTCCCGTTTCGCAGCGGCTATCACGCTCTGCTCGGACGAACCGCGTTTGCCAAATTCAACGCGGTGCCGCACTATGCATACCTAAAGCTCAAGATGCCAGGCCCTCGTGGAGTCATCACGGTCAATGGGAATACGGAACGCTCCCTCCGAACGGAGGAACATACAGCGGCTCTCGCGGCAGAAGTACAGAACAGCCTTCTAAGGCAATTCTCAAGCCCAGCCGTTAAACGGCCGGATACAGCAAAGCGCGCCCGGAGCAATATCAACCAAGACCACCTGGCGCGATCAGAGCATGCATAGCAATGCGGCCCCAACCCTCGCCCGCGTATGATCGCAAGAATAACACTCCGCGTACATCATTACGCTTTGGAGATACCATGGGCACAGGGGAGGGGGCACGATCACAACAGACCCAGAGTGCGGTTCGACCACACCAGGGGCTCGCACATGTGCTCCTCTTTTATTATTATTTTTCTTATCTTTTGTACACAGGACTCTGTTCACCAGAAGCCCTGTACGGCGGTGAACCTGCCGGACTCATGATGCAACAGCCAGGGACTAAAGAAGGCCGCGTCGAACACTCAGGTGGTCTCAATTACGAGCATTAAATTCAATTATATACACCAAATCCGCAGCTGATCCCTGGAGGGGGACATGTTTATTTAGTCCAAATCCCTTGCTTACCGCACTACTTGTATCAGTCCGCTCTACTAGCAGACTTTTTCTTTCATTAATAATGCAGCACCTTTATGATCGCAATTGCATTACATTATATATATATATATATATATATATATATATATATATATATATATATATATATGTTCATTATATGACATTCTGGCACCCGTATATTTTTGGTACGGCATAATACACCAGGGGCTTATGTTCCCCACTTTATGGTGTGATAAAGTCCGAACACTTTCACAAGTGCGGCACCCCGAACTTATAGCATTATATGAATCGGCTCTGAATCATGTCTTGGGTCAATAGTTGGGTTTGCCCGGCTCCCATGTTTGGCACCTTACGTTTCCGTTCCGTCGGCTAAGGTAGCACTGGGAGAACCACTGCGATTGCGCCCCGGTTGAGCCGGGTTAACGCCTCAGTGGAGAAAGCTAAAACTGACCGGCATGATAAGGCGAGAGACTGGTCGCTGTTCGAGAGGTTTTTTCGGGTCCTTAAAGACTCACGCCGCTTCGAGCGAAGTTCCGGATTATGTCCGATGAAGGCGTGGATAGCGCCCCGGATTCGGTCTTCCGAATACCAGGGGCTTCGCCGAAATTTAAAATTATAGAATTCTATGGCTAAGTGAGAGTGTTCAAGCATTATAAGTCCGGTCGCCTTGTTCGTCGTGTTGAGCGCCTCCCTAGATGGACCCAAATATGGGAACAAGAGTGCTCAAGTTTATCACCGAACACCCCAGCACTTGTGGCTTGGGGGCTGAAGCCAACGACTTGCCATCTCTCAGATTTTATAAACGGCCGCACAGAAGGTAATATTTTAAATTAAACAAGCGTTGCTCATGGCGCATATGAACGAAGTTTTCAGCGCACAGGATAAATAAACAGCGAGTTCACTCAAAGATTACATTTCGGGAGCACTCATCTGCAATATTGCAAGCTCCCTTCAGGACAATATTATAATACTTCTCCGGCGTGCGATACTCCTTGCCCGGTGGCGGTGGGTCCGTGAGAAGCTTCTCCGCATCCAATTTGCCCCATTGCACCTTTATGCGGGCAAGGGCCCGACGAGCACCTTCGATACAGGCGGAGCGCTTGACTACATCCAGCCTAGGGCATGCATCCACCAGCCGCCGCACGAGGCCAAAGTAGCTACCAGGCATGGCCTGTCCAGGCCACAGCCGGACTATGAGGCCCTTCATGGCCTCCTCAGCTACTTTGTGGAGTTCGACCAGCTGCTTCAGCTGGTCGCTTGGGGGCACCGGATGGCCGGCCTCAGTATACTGAGACCAGAAGACCTTCTCCGTCGAGCTCCCCTCCTCGCCACAATAGAATGCGGCGGCATCAGCCGCACTACGCGGCAGATATGCAAATGCCCCTGGAGAGCTCCGAATTCGGGTAAGTGTCAGGTAGTTCACATTAACATGCCTGCTTTGCATGAAAAACGCCTTACCCGCTGCTATCTTCTTTGTGTCCTCAACCTCCTGAAGGGCCTTATGGGCCTCGGCCTTGGCAGACTTGGCACTTTCGAGAGCCGAGGCAAGCTCGGACTCTCGAGTCTTGGAGTCACGCTCCAAACTCTCATGTTTTTCCATGAGAACATAGAGCTCTTGCCGAACTTCCGCCACCCGCGCCTCTTGCTTTTCTCGCTCAGCCCGTTCCGCGGCCGCATTGCGTTCGGCCGCGGACACAGCATCCTTCAGGGTTGCCACCTCGTTAGTGGCCCCTGCAATGCACATATTATCCTTGTTAATTTTATTTGCAACCAAAATCCTTTTCTGTAAGGTACTTATTCAAACAGGTGTTACTCACTTTCTTTTTTCTCGAGCTGCTTCTTTGCATGGCCGAGCTCTTTCTCGGACTGCTCGAGTTCCTTCTTTAGCACATCAACCTCCGCCGTCAGTGTGGCAGAGGTCAGCAGTGCAGCCTGCAAACCCATATTGACATATTTTAGGCAACCCTGCGTATATCTTGTTATAGATCCTTAGTCCGGCTTTTCTTTCCGAACACCGAACCAAGCATCAGGGGCTACTGTCTATGCGGTATTATATTACATAATTTTAACTTCTTACCTCAAAGCCTGTTAAAAGGCTACTGCAGGCTTCGGTCAGCCCGCTTTTCGCGAGATGAACCTTCTCAATCACCGCACTCATGATAGTGCAGTGTTCTTCCTCGATGGAAGCGCCTTTAAGCGCCTCCAGCAGGTTATCCGGCGCCTCCGGTTGGACGGAGGCCGCCGGTGTCATGGTCCTGCCCTTCTTTCGAAGGGGCCGCTTGCCGGACTCTGGAACCACTGCGAGTTCCAATGTAGAGTCCGGCATGAAGTCCGGGGGGCTGCCTGACGGCGCCTCCGGAGCCTCCTCCTGATGGGTCCCTCTCCGGGATCCCACCTCGACGTCCTCATTGGCGCGTGGGGTGGAGGCAGTTGGGATGGAATTCACATCCGACAAGGCCAATGACCCGCTCGATGAGTCGGGGAGATCATCATTGGCCGGACTACGGGCAGAATGCTGCGTTAGAAGGATACTACGCGACAGAAATTACACATAAAGGATCCGGATACTTACGATCTTGCCGGACGCCTGGCCCTTGGAGGCCGCTCATCCTCACCAACGCTGATGTTGGCGGAACTGTCCGGGGGGATAGTCCTCCCCCTCTTGGACCCTTCGGCCCCCCCGATGGGGGAAGCCTTCCTTTTCTTCTCTCCCTCCTCCGGGAGAGAGTACTCCTCCTCCTCGTCTTTGGGAGAGGAGTCCTCGTCATCGTCAGACGCCTGATTGCGGGAACTCTTTCGAGTCCCCGCGGCCACCTTCTTGGCCTTCTTCTCCGGCACCACGTGCGGTGCCGGAACCAGCAGCCCTGTTAAGCGGGTGTTCGCTGGGTCTTCTGGCATGGGAGCCGGGCTGATGAGCAGCTTGGCCTTCTCCATCCATTCCTGTCAAAGGAAGAGGCAGAATGAAGGCTCACTAGAGTCAATCTAATTATCACAAGTGTCCCGTAATGGGGTTGAATCACTTATTGTCGTGGTTCTAAGTCTGACAGTAGAGTGGGGGGTAGGTATGGAGAGGCAAGGTCCTAGCTATGGAGAGGTTGTAAACACAAGCGATGTACGAGTTCAGGCCCTTCTCGGAGGAAGTAAAAGCCCTACGTCTCGGAGCCCTGAGGCGGTCGAGTGGATTATGTGTATGGGTGTTACAAGAATGCGAACCCTCCTGCCTGTGGAGGGGGGTGGCTTATATAGAGTACGCCAAGACCCCTGCCAGCCCACGTAATGAAGGGTTTAAGGTATATTAAGTCTGGGGCGTTACTGGTAACGCCCCACATAAAACGCCTTAACTATCATTAAGTCTATTCAATTACAGGCCGTTGTAGTGCAGAGTGCCTTCTGACCTTCTGGTGGTCGAGTGTATCTTCATGGTCGAGTGAATCTCCATGGTCGAGTCCTTCTGGTCAGTCGAGTGGGTTCCTCGTTGGTCGACTGGAAGGTGATCTCTTCTAAGACTGTCCCTGGGTAGGACATTCAGGTCAGGCCTATGACCCTACCCTAGGTACATGAATCCATCACTTACCTCGTCAGTTGGATTCTGCGAGCTGAATCCGCGGTCTTTGGTCGCGGACGCGGGGGCTTCGGCGCCCTTGAACAGCACCCTCCAGGCGCCTTCGTATGTTGTATCGAAGAGCCCGTTTAGCGCCTGGTGCTGTTCCGGATTGAACTCCCACAAATTAAATGCCCGTTCTTGGCATGGGAGGATCCGCCGGACGAGCATGACTTGGACCACGTCGACGAGCCTGAGCCTATTGCTCACCATCTTCTTGATACATGCTCGAAGTCCCGTCACCTCCACCAGATTCCCCCACTGCAAGCCCTTCTCTTTCCAGGAGGTGAGCTGCGTGGGGATGCCTGATCTATACTCGGGGGCCGCCACCCATGTGGATTTGCGCGGCTCGGTGATGTAGAACCACCCCGATTGCCACCCCTTGACGGAGTCCATGAAGGTCCCTTCTAGCCAAGGGACGTTGGGCAATTTGCCCAACATAGCGCCTCCGCATTCCGCTTGCGTACCCTTCACAACCTTCGGCTTGACGTTAAAGGTCTTGAGCCACAGGCCGAAGTGGGGCCGGATGCAGAGAAAGGCCTCGCACACGACGATAAACGCCGAGATGTTGAGGATAAAGTTCGGCGCCAGATCGTGGAAATCCAGGCCATAGTAAAACATGAGCCCCCGGACAAATGGATGGAGCGGAAAGCCCAGTCCGCGGAGGAAGTGGGGAAGGAAGACGACCCTCTCATGAGGCCCGGGGGTAGGGATGAGCTGCCCCTCGTCGGGCAGCCGATGCGCGATATCGCCGGAAAGGTATCCGGCGCTGCGCAGCTTGGTGATGTCCTCCTCCTTGACGGTGGAGGCTAACCATTTACCTCCCGCTCCAGACATATTCGGAGAAGGTCGAGGTGAGATGCGCGAGTTCGGGCGCTGGAGCTTGAATTCGCGGGGATGGATAAGCAAAGGAGGAAGAAGGCGTAGGTGAGAAGGTGAATCCTTATCCCTTATACATAGGCGGACAAAACTATGCGTCCCCCACCGGCCTGGTAAAACTCGCTTATCTCCCAAGCGCCACCATTGATGGCGCGGTTGGGTTACCCACGCACGTATTGATGAGAATCCCGGAATAAGGGGAACACGATCTCTGCTTCGACAAGACGTGCCAAGGAAACCGCTTCGCTAAACATGCTGAGGTGGTATAGTAATTCAAACAAAGGCCTGGTGGTGGTGTGATGTCATGCCGCATAATACGTCAGCAGATTGAACTAAGTGTACATTTTATTCTCTCTACGGTGGAGTGTGGAATTTATTTTGCAGAGCCGGACACTATCCTGGTGTTCATTATCTTCTCTGGATTATTCAAGGGAGGAACCCGCCTTGCAATGCCGAACATTATGCACGCCGGACTTATCGTCATTGAAGACTGGTTCAGGGGCTACTGAGGGAGTCCTGAACTAGGGGGTGTTCGGACAGCCGGACTATCAATGTCCGCCGGACTCCAAGACTACGAAGATACAAGATTGAAGACTCTGGCTCGTGTCCGGAAGGTACTTTACTTGGCGTGGAAGGCAAGCTTGGCGATACGGATACGTAGATCTCCTACTATTGTAACCGACTCTGTGTAACCCTAGCCTTCTCCGGTATCTATATAAACTGGAGGGCTTTAGTCCGTAGGACAACATACACAACATACAATCATACCACAGGCTAGCTTCTAGGGTTTAGCCTCCTTGATCTCGTGGTAGATCTACTCTTGTACTACCCATATCATCAATATTAATCAAGCAGGACGTAGGGTTTTACCTCCGTCGAGAGTGCCCGAACCTGGGTAAAAACATCGTGTCCCTCGTCTCCTGTTACCATCCGCGTAGACGCACAGTTCGGGACCCCCTACCCGAGATGCGCCGGTTTTGACACCGACAGCCGTTGCTCATCCTCAATCCAATGGTCAAGCAGAGAGAGCTAATCAAGATATCCTGAAAGGTATCAAACCCCGGCTCTTAGTCCCCTTACAGCGGACTCCGGGTTGTTGGGTGGAGGAATTACCCTCTGTGTTATGGAGCATCAACACTATGCCTAACAGATCTACGGGATACACACCTTTCTTCATGGTTTATGGCGTAGAGCCGGTCCTGACGAGTGATATCCGGCACGACTCACCCCATGTGGCGGCTTACATTGAGGCGGATAACGAAAAAGCTCATCAGGATGCACTTGACTTGTTGGACAAGGAGCGAGACTTGGCAATAGCCCGCTCGGCAATTTACCAGCAAGACCTGCGCCACTATCACAGCCGCCGGGTTAGGAGCAGAACCTTTCAGGAAGGCGACTTGGTGCTTCGGCTCATCCAGGATCAGTCAAACATGCACAAGCTATCCCCGCCTTGGGAAGGGCCCTTTGTGGTCAGCAAGAATCTGCACAACGGGTCATATTATCTCATCGATATTCGAGAGTACAAGGACTCACTTAAATCGGAGGAGGAGACCCGCCGGCCGTGGAACATAGCTCATCTCCGGCCTTACTATACTTAAGTTGCCAGTTTTTAAGATATCTTTTATGATGTACATATTATATAAAGCAATAAAGCAGGACCTCTGTCCTTTTTTCCCATAAAGAATGTTTCATGTCTTCTTTATCAGGTGATGGACACTGCCAAGAGGGGACGGATCATATCTGAATCTGGCTTTCCCTTTGGTCCGGCTTATGATCATATCTGAATCTAGCCATGGTCACTTGGGGGCTTCTTGTTCAAACATAGGTCATATTCGAACCAAAGAGGACATAGCTGTCGATACCCACTTGATCGGCATACTGCCAAACACACTTGGGGGCTTCTTGATCATATTTGAATCATAGCTTAACCCCTTTGGGTCTGACGTGGATCGTATTCGAATCAGCGTCATTAAACAACTCTTATGTTCACTTGGGGGCTTCCTGTTCAAACATAGGTCGTATTCGAACCAAAGAGAACATAGCTGTCGATACCCATTTGATCGGCATCGCCAAAGCCACTGGGGGCTATATGATCGTATCTGAATCTTAGCTTAACCCCTTTGGAACAGTTCTCTGATTGTATTCGAATCAGGAGCCTGTGAACATTGCTTATAAGTATGATTACTTTAACTATCATTGAAACCTTCTTGAGGAGATGGTTCTTGATCCTTCCGGTTTTCATATTGATTACCTTTAAGTTCTGAAAGAGCCGGGTGAAGCCTTATATGAGCCGAGGAGACTATTAAAATGGTCACAGGTATGCTGTTGTGATTATATTTTAAACCAATCATGAACCGGCTTATACATGTTATCTTTTGATCATGTTCCGGGTTATCAGTACTTTATAACCCCCTGGCGCAGTGAACCACCTAGGAAACCTTTCCTGTTTTTATGTGCAGGATAAAGCAGAACAAGTTAAAATATCAAGGAAACACATGGTTAACATAAGCCAGAGGAATTTAGTGATGGCGGCTTAACAAAAGCAATGAGTACCATAAAGCATGACAAGCATTAAGGAGTTTTCTCTATCCTATTACAAGACTCCCCGAGTCTAAACAAGTGAAGCATTAATTTTTGCAAAAGTTATAACCCGGCTGGTGGCTCATTCCTCCAGCTGGCTTGATGACTCCGGGTTATCCTTCCCCGCCTCTCCTTCGGTTGTTTTGTCCTAGAAGGTGGACGAGGCCCAGTCAATGCCGCTCAAAGCTTCAAATTCAGCCTCACTATCTATTAAGCTGGCCGGGTCCACTTCAGGGGCAAAGGTATGCTTACATGTTGGAGGGATCAGGATGACTTGGTCATATGGGGCGTTTGGGATTCTCCGGTTCTCGCTATTGTAACCCAGCGAATACTTAGTGAGATCAGTATCATTCCCAATGAGAGTCGCCAGGGGACGTACGACTTTAACACAGGCAGTGAAGTCTTGTTCGTCAAAAGCAGTGCCGTCCTCCTTAAGGCTTGGATATCTAAGAGAGAGATGAGCAAGGTCAAGTTCCGACACCCATGCTCTTGCCCGACTCAATGCAGCCACGGCTCCGGCTCTCGCAGATGCCCGCCTTAAGTCCTGAATTCGTTGAGGTAGCACCGAAAGATGCCTCAACACATCTTGTAGGAGCCGAGGAGTGCTATTTGATAAGGCCACAACAGCCAACGCACACTGTGACCCGGAGTACAGCTGTTCTACTAAGGTATACACCGCCTTAAGCTTGATCAGCATATTCTCCTTCAGATTGGTACTCCTGGGGCCTGTATGTTCACAGGTATAACAGTAAGCCGGAGGTAACTATTACGATAACTCTTGGAAGATTACAATATTTACGAGCGACTTACCGAAGATGGCTGAGACCATTTGGGATATCTGCCGTTTTAAGTCGGACAGCTCATTTGTTGCCTTGGCAAGAGATGCCTCTGCTGTTTCATCCTGAGTCACCAGTGAAGCCCTCTCATCAACCCAAGTTTTCTTCTCCGATTCAAATTTTTTCTTCAGCTTCTCTTGTTTAGAGACACTGAATTCAAACTTGGAGTTGGCTTTCTGAGCTTCGAGCTCTTGGGTTTTCAACTGAATCTTCAGATCGGCAATCTCCGCCTCAAATTGACTTATGGTGGCCTGCATTGACATCAGGCTATAGTAAGAATCTTGGTAAGATAACATTCAAGTCCCAAACACTTTACAAGTAAAGATACTTGGCACTTGGGGGCTAATGTATGCTTAAAGAAATTTTTAAACTATTTTACCGAGTCAAATATATTAAGTCTCAAGCACTTTACAAGTAAAGGCACTTGACACTTGGGCGCTAATGTGTAACCCAAATTCAAAGTCTCATGCTATCACCGAGTTAAATATATTCAATTTAAACCGGATAAAACTAATAGTAAGTAGATTATTAAGTCTACAGCATATTCATTCATAAGCAATAGACTTGGGGGCTGGTACAGGAAGTAAGGTTCAGAGTAAAAGCTTAAATTATACCTCAGATTTATGATGTATTTGCTTCACCATGTCAATTTCCAGGTCACGACTACTGTGTACTTAGTTCAGATAGCCCGAGACTATAACACCAATACTTAGGTGAGAATAATCAGTGATGTCTTGTTTGGCTTTCCGACGCTGGGCAAACTCCTCCTTGGCAGTGCATTGGGCAAGAGCAGTAGGTCGTCCCGGTTCAACATATTGGCTCTTCACAATTTCAACCTCCGGGTCAGTCGTCTTGGCCGGGCTAGGAGTTTCCGGGTCATCCGAGTTGTGAATAACGGCTTCTGCAGGCGGGTCAAAAGTTGGCACCGGAATATCAGAAGCCGGTTCAAGTGGTGGCTGATGAGTGGAGCTATCAGGAACGGATGAGTCAAGCACCGGTTCAGTAACCACCGGGTCTTGGGACGGCTTATTCTTCTTTTCCCTCTTGCTGGGCTTTACTTGCAAGCTGTCAATCAAAGTGGAAGGATAAGCATCAAAGTATAAGTATGGAAAAACTTAAGGTAAGAAAGGTTATATTACCCGGGAGCCGTTTTGAAAGCCGACATGTTTGATTGCATCGACTCATCAGAAGAAGGGGAGGTATCCTGATAGTTGGAGTCAGATGAATTGAGAGGTTGGCGAATCAAACCCATCAAGGGAAAAACAAAACGTAAATCAGAGATAACCTCGGTCCGACGCTTCCTGGTTACGTCGGGTAAGCCGGAGGAGAGCTCTGCGTCCTGGTTGGCCTGAGTCTGCCGCCGATTTTCAAGTTGTTGTTGCTTCAAAAGAAATTGAGGATCTTGGTAAGCTAGAGGGTGTGAAAACCTTACTTTTCGGGTCACCCTGCGGATTTTTTGTGTTGGCAAAGGCTCTGAGTCAGAGGAAATTATAGTTACCTCTTTGCCAACTGCTTGACTGTACCCAATATCCTCCTGAAAGGATCAAATATCAGTAAGGTAATGACAAAGGAGTTAAAAAAATCAAAAAAGATTACCTCTTCCTCATCCGAAGAAGAGTCATCCAGTTTCAACATATCAGAGGCGCTGGGTTTCTTCTTCTTAGAGGTGCCCGTCCTGGCAGCCTTCCTTTCAGTTTTCTTGGCCGCCCTGGCTTGTTTGGCAGCCTCATGGTCATACTTGACCTTCCAGAAATTATCATCGGCCTGTAGAAAAAGATAAAGAATCATAAGTACCAGAAGGTAACATATTAAAGAGTATTTGTGAAGATTAGTAACTTACCGCAGGGGCCGGGTTCTTCTTGCAGAAGGGAAGTAAACTGAAGGTATAACTAGTTACAGTGCCCTCCTTCAATAGCGACTGGACTGTAGCATCTACCACATCATCTGGTAAGTCCTCAGTGCTATGACGCATTGGGTCTTCCTTTTGGCCTGTGTAAGTACACATTAAGCCGGAGCGGCGGCTTAATGGTAGTATCCGCCAGGTAACCCAGACCCGGACCAAATCGATGCCACTTAACCCATTTCCTAAAAGGGCTTTGATCTTCCGGATGGTGGGATTAAGAGGCAGGCGCTCAACAACAGTTAACTTGTCCGCCAGATGATGGTTGGACTCAAGACGCAGGGCACGAAAGCTGGGCAGAGGCTTCTCATTAGCCGGAGAGGTGTCTTGACAGTAGAACCACGTCTAGTTCCAGTCTTTTGGGTGACTCGGTAGCTCAGCATAAGGAAAAAGGCAGTCTCTCCGCTGCTGGATTGAGATGCCGCCAAGCTCAAGACTAGGCCCGTTGGCACTTTCATTCTGCCGGTTCAAGTAAAAAAGTTCTCTCAACAGCAGCAGACTTGGTTCCTCTCCTAGGTATACCTCGCAGAAGACTTGGAAATTACATAGATTTGACACGGAATTATGGGTCCAATGTCTTGAGGCTTCAGGTCAAAGAAATCCAAAACTTCCCTGAAGAATTTTGAGCTGGGAGGGGCAAATCCCCGGTTCATATGGTCTGTGAAAACTACTACCTCCCCATCTTTGGGTTGAGGTATCTCCTCAGACGGGTGAGGAGCACGATAAGACATGGCTTCCTTCTTTGGCAAATGGCCAGACTTTACAAACTCGGCAAGTTTGCTTTTGGTTACTGTGGATGGAACCCAATTGCAAGTCACAGGGGCCTTGGCCGCCTTAGGAGCCATAACTGCAGTGGCCTATGACAAAGTAAGAAAGCTCCAGCTCAAGTTTAACCCGGGGAAAATATTTAAAATTATTTAAAGTGGCGGCTTAAAGAAAAGGGGCCTAATTATATGAGGGTGATTGTGCAATCATATTTAAGCCTCTAAGCAGTGTCAAGAGCAATTCAGGAATTCTTAAGATCATAAGAAGAAGAAGAAGTTTGTCGGGTGATAGAAACAAGTTTCACAGATGACTGCTATTATTCTGGATCAAAGTATTGCTCTGAAAGAGAAATTTTCTAGACCTAAAAAATGGGCAGAGAAGTTCATACACTCGAAGAGAGATCCTAAGCAAGGGAAATGAGATCCCTATGCAAGATCAACACAAACAACTACCGCAGCAGTTCTGCACAGGTTTTTCGATCTAAATAGGGCTTTGGAGGCGAAAACTAATGAGGGTCTGCATCGAGCAGTGATGAACACCGACGAACTCGGCAGAGCTTCAAGATAGATCTAAGAAAAGGGAAGAAAGGAACTCACGGATGAGGATGAGCTGCAGAGGCTTGCCGTCGATCTCTGGTCAAAGTCAGGTCGATGCAGCAGCCTGAGTCGATGAAGACGAGGGGGTTGATGGTGACGGCGGCGGAGCTTGAGCGGCAGAGAGGAGGAAGAAGACGACTGAAAGGATAAAAATGAAAAGACCTAAGTCGCGGCTATTTATAGGGAGAAGATAACTGAGACGGCGCAGGAAACGAGGAGATAAGAGTTATTATCCAACGGCCCCGACGCCTCGATTTTTGGAGCAATCAGTAAAGAAGAGATCCGTTGAAGGATTCGATGGAATAAAAAAATGAGTTAAAGGAAGAATGACGTCACGCCGAGTTAAGACGGATCCAGAAGATGACGTCATGGTGGGTTAACAAAAACCCTCTATGTAGTCAGAAGACTGAAGATTTAAATCTTTAAAAATATTTTTTAGATTGACATGAACAGGTTCAAATCAATCTGGGGTCTAATGTTGGGAATATAACTATTTGTGTAAGCCGCCCAGAAGGGGCCGGGTTATGCAAAGAGTATTCATCAGAGAGAAGCAAAGGCCAAGCATGAAGATGGCGGTTCATAAAGGGCCCAAAGCCCACAGGTGACTTAAGGCCCGTTGTAGTAAACCGCCATGATGGCATGACTTGTAACATAAGGTAGATTTAACTAGTCACCGAGCCGGACACTGTTTATAAGCCGACCGGGACTCTGTAAGCCACAGGGCGTCAACTCGTGTATATAAGGGGACGACCTGCTGGCGGCTTAAGGCAAGAAACAACTCATCGAGAGCCAGGCATAGCGTATCTCGCTCCCTGGTCATCGAAACATCAATACCAACCCAACTAGACGTAGGCCTTACCTTCACCGTAAGGGGCCGAACTAGTATAAACTCTCTCTCGTGTCCCTTGTCCCTATTTAACCCCTTCAAGCTTCCTAGTTCGATGGCTCCACAACTAAGTCCTTTCACGAGGACATCTGACGTGACTATTCCACGACAACAGCAATACTAGGTTCAACTTTGATTTGCTCAGCAGGTGTATAAGTCCTAGTATTACTCTTACGAACAATAGTCGAAGTTTTAGCATGATCCTTTATCCTAACAGGAAAAGGAGGTTTCTCAACATAAGTAGTAGGAACAATAGGATCACTATATGTGACAGTCATTTCTTCAACTGTAATAGGTGCAACTACTTTTACTTCAACGAGAGGATTATATTTAAACCACTTCTCTTTAGGGAGATCAACGTCAGTAGCAAAAGATTCACAGAAAGAAGCTACTATCTCAGAGTCAAGTCCATATTTAGCGCTAAATCCACGGAAAGCATCGGTATCCATAAAAGATTTAACACAATCAAACTTAGGTGTCATACCTGACTCCTTACCATCGTCGGAATCCCAATCTTCAGAGTTGAGTTTAATTTTTCCAATAAGTCCCATTTAAATTCAATAGTCTTCAGCATATAAGAAGCAGCACAGGAAGTATCGAGCAGGTTGCGATCATTGAGAGAAAGCCGAGCATAAATTTTTTGAATAATCAGTTCTCTGGAGAGCTCATGATTGGGGCATGAATATAATATTGACTTGATACTCCCCCAAGCTTGAGCGATGCTTTCTCCTTCGTGAGGCCAGAAATTATATATGTAATTATGATCACGATGAACAAGATGCATAGGATAGAACTTCTTGTGAAATTCCAACTTCAATCGTTTATAATTCCAATATCTTGTATCATCACATAGCCTATACCATGTCAATGCATCTCCCTTCAAAGATAAAGGGAAGACCTTCCTTTTGACAACATCATCGGGAATACCTGCAAGCTTAAATAATCCACAAAGATAAGGTGTAAGTCGGGATGCAATGTTCCATCTCCTGCAAATGGATTAGCTAGCAGTTTCTCTATCATACCCGAAGGAATCTCAAAGTAAACATTTTCAAAAAGTTCAGTAGGTTGAGGAGCAAATCTTTGCTCTTCTGGTCAGGGTGAAGATACCCCGAACAAGCCCCTCAAAGGATTAGTTTCCATAGTGACAAGTAACAGAAAATTTCAGCACACTATATAAATGTTTCCTTTCCAAGTTCCACTCACCAAAAGCGCTACACTCCCCGGCAACGGCACCAGAAAAGAGTCTTGATGACCCACAAGTGTAGCGGATCTATCGTAGTCCTTTCGATAAGTAAGAGTGTTGAACCCAACGAGGAGCAGAAGGAAATGATAAGCGGTTTTCAGTAAGGTTTTCTCTGCAAGCACTGAAATTGTAGGTAATAGATAGTTTTGTGATAAGATAAATTGTAATGAGTAACAAGCGATGAAAGTAACTAAAGTGCAGCAAGGTGGCCCAATCCTTTTTGTAGCAACGGATAAGCCCGGACAATTTCTTATAATGAGAAAAGAGCTCCCGAGGACATGATACGTCTCCAACGTATCTATAATTTTTGATTGTTCCATGCTATTATATTACCTCTTTTGGATGTTTATGGGCTTTATTTTACACATTTATATCATTTTTGGGACTAACCTACTAACCGGAGGCCCAGCCCATATTGCTGTTTTTTTCCTATTTCAGTATTTCGAAGAAAAGGAATATCAAACGGAGTCCAAACGGAATGAAACCTTCGGGAGCGTGATTTTTGGAACGAACATGATCCAGAGAGCTTGGAGTGCAAGTCAAGAAGCTTCCGAGGGCCCCACGAGTTAGGGGGCCGCCCCCCCCCTGTAGGGCACGCCCCCCTGTCTCGTGGGCCCCTCGGGCGGCCACCGACATACTTCTTCCTCCTATATATACCTACGTACCCCGAAAACATCCAGGAGCACCACGAAACACAATTTCCAACGCCATCACCTGTTGTATACGCCAGATCTCATCTTGGAGCCTTCGTCGGCACTCTGCCAGAGGGGGGATCAACCATAGAGGGCTTCTACATCAACATCCTTGCCCCTGCGATGAGTTGTGAGTAGTTTACCACAGACCTACGGGTCCATAGTTATTATCTAGATGGCTTCTTCTCTCTTTTTGGATCTCAATACAATGTTCTCCCCCTCTCTCGTGGAGATCTATTCGATGTAAACTCTTTTTGTGGTGTGTTTGTCGAGATCCGATGAATTGTGGGTTTATGATCAAGTTTATCTATGAATAATATTTGAATCTTCTCTGAATTCTTTTATGTATGATTGAGTTATCTTTGCAAGTCTCTTCGAATTATCAGTTTGGTTTGGCCTACTAGGTTGGTCTTTCTTGCCATGGGAGAAGTGCTTAGATTTGGGTTCAATCTTGCGGTGTCCTTACCAAGTGACAGAAAGGGTTGCAAGGCACATATTGTATTGTTGTCATCGAGGATAACAAGATGGGGTTTATATCATATTGCATGTGTTTATCCCTCTACATCATGTCATCTTGCTTAATGCGTTACTCTGTTCTTATGAACTTAATACTCTAGATGCAGGCAGGAGTCGGTCGATGTGTGGAGTAATAGTAGTAGATGCAGGCAGGAGTCGGTCTACTTGTTATGGACGTGATGCATATATACATGATCATGCGTAGATAATCTCATAACTATGCACTTTTCTATCAATTGCTCGACAGTAATTTGTTCACCCACCATAATACTTATGCTATCTCGAGAGAAGCCTCTAGTGAAACCTATGGCCCCCGGTTCTATCTCTTATCATATTTGCTTTCAATCTACCTTAATTTGCATCTTTACTTTTTGCATCTATATAATAAAATACCAAAAATATATCTATCTTATCATACTATCTTTATTAGATCTCACTTTCGCAAGTGGTCGTGAAGGGATTGACAACCCCTTTATTGCGTTGGTTGCGAGTTCTCAGTTTGTTTGTGTAGTTGCGTGGGACTTTTGAGGAGCCTCCTACTGGATTGGTACCTTGGTTCTCAAAACTGAGGGAAATACTTACGCTACACTTTGCTACATCACCCTCTCCTCTTCGAGGAAAACCAACGCAAGCTCAAGACGTAGCAAGAAGGATTTCTGGCGCCGTTGCCGGGGAGGTCTTCGCTCAAGTCAAGACATACCAAGTACCCATCACAAACCCATCTCCCCCGCATTTACATTATTTGCCATTTGCCTCTCGTTTTCCTCTCCCCCACTTCACCCTTGCCGTTTTATTCGCCCTCTCTTTCCCAATCTCCTTCTCTCTTTTTCGCTTGCCGTTTTTCTGTTTGCTCGTGTGTTGGATTACTTGTTGCCATGGCGCAAGATAATACCAAATTGTGTGATTTCTCGAATACCAATAATAATGATTTCCTTAGTACTCCGATTGCTCCTCTTAATGATGTTGAGTCTTGTGAAATCAGTATCGCTTTGCTGAATCTTGTTATGGAAGATCAATTCGCCGGCCTTCCTAGTGAAGATGCCGCTACTCATCTAAACAATTTTGTTGATTTGTGTGATATGCAAAAGAAGAAAGATACGGATAACAATATTTTCGAATTGAAGTTATTCCCATTTTCACTTAGAGATCGTGCTAAAGTTTGGTTTTCGTCTTTGCCTAAAAATATTATTGATTCTTGGAACAAGTGCAAAGATGCTTTTATCTCTATGTATTTTCCTCCAGCTAAGATCATCACTCTTAGGAACGATATTATGAATTTTAAACAACTTGATCATGAGCATGTTGCCCAATCTTGGGAAAGAATGAAATTGATGCTTCGCTATTGCCCTACTCATGGTTTGAATTTATGGATGATCATACAAAAAATTTATGCCGGTTTGAACTTTGCTTCTAGAAATCTCTTAGATTCGGCCGCGGGAGGCATGTTTATGGAAATCACGTTAGGAGATGCTACAAAATTACTTGATAATATTATGGCTAATTATTCACAATGGCACACTGAAAGATCTTCTAGTAAAAAAGTGCATGCTATAGAAGAAATCAATGTTTTGAGTGGAAAGATGGATGAACTTATGAAGATGTTTGCTACTAAAAATACTCCTCTTGATCCCAATGATATGCCTTTGTCTTCCTTGATTGAGAATAATAATGAATCTATGGAAGTGAATTTTGTTGGTAGGAATAGTTTTGGAAACAATGCTTATAGGGGAAATTTTAATGCTATACCGTTCCCTAGTAATCCCTCTAATAATTATGGAAATTCCTACAATAATTCCTATGGTAATTTTAATAAGATGCCCTCTGATTTTGAGAATAGTGTGGAAGAATTTATGATTTCTCAAAAGAATTTTAATGCTTTGCTTGAAGAAAAATTGCTCAAAGTTGATGATTTGGCTAGGAACGTTGACAGACTTTCGCTTGATGTTAATTCTCTTAAACTTGGATCTTATTCTCCTCAGCATGATATCAATGAGTCTCTCAAAGTAACGAGAATTTCCATTGACGAGTGCAATGAAAGAACCGCTAGATTGCGTGCTAAGAAAGAAAGCTTTATAAAAGCGTCTTCTTCTAGTTTCCATGAAAATAATGATGAGGATCTTAAAGTTATTGATGCGTCTCCGATTAGATCTATGTTTTGCAATATGAATTTTGATGATTATGGGACTGATGATGAATCAACTTTGCCTAGAAGGCGTCCCAAGAATTCGGAATCTTTAGATCTTAATGCTAAATTTGGTAAAAGTGAGATTGGAGAATCCTCAACTTCTAATAATATTGAACCTTCTATCTCGGATTTCAAGGATTTTGATTATGATAACTGTTCTTTAAAAGGTTGTATTTCCTTGTTGCAATCCGTTGTTAATTCTCCTCATGCTTATAGTCAAAATAAAGCTTTTACCAAACATATCGTTGATGCCTTGATGCAATCTTATGATGAAAAACTTAATTTGGAAGTTTCTATACCTAGAAAACTTAATGATGAGTGGGAACCAACTATAAGGATTAGAATTAAAGATTATGAGTGTTTTGCTTTGTGTGATTTGGGTGCTAGTGTTTCCACGATTCCGAAAACTTTATGTGATATTCTAAGTTTCCATGATCTTGATGATTGCTCTTTAAATTTGCACCTTACTGACTCCACCATTCAAAAGCCTATGGGAAGGATCAATGATGTTCTTATTGTTGCAAATAGAAATTTGGTGCCCGTAGATTTTATCGTTCTTGATATAGATTGCAATCTTTCTTGCCCTATTATTCTTGGTAGACCTTTCCTTAGAACGATTGGTGCGATTATTGATATGAAGGAAGGGAATATTAGATTCCAATTTCCATTAAAGAAAGGCATGGAGCAATTTCCAAGAAAGAAAGTCAAATTACCTTATGAATCTATCATGCGTGCTACTTATGAATTTAGTGCCAAAGATGGCACTCGTTAGATCTATCCTTGCTTTTATGCCTAGCTAGGGGCGTTAAAGGATAGCGCTAGTTGGGAGGCAACCCAATTTTTCTTTTTGTTTTTTTCTTTTTGCTCCTGTTTAGTAATAAATCTTGATTCTACCTTCTGGTTAGATGTGGTTTTATCTTTTAATTAGTGTTTGTGCCAAGTAGAACCTATAGGATAACCTACGATGATAGTTGATTGGATTCAGCTGAAAAATAGAAACTTTGCGCGCACGAATATAATTTTGTTAAATCACAGGAACGTGATTTTGCGTTGATTCTTTTTTCTGATGTTCAATAAACAAATTGTCCAGGACTTCCTATTTTGGTAGGATTTTTAGATTCCATAAGTTTGTGTTAGTTACAGATTGCTACAGACTGTTCTGTTTTTGACAGATTCTGTTTTCGTGTGTTGTCTGCTTATTTCAATGCATCTATGGCTAGTAATTCAGTATATGAACCATAAAGAAGTTGGAATACAGTAGGTTTAACACCAAATTAAATAAAGAATGAGTTCATTGCAGTACCTTATGGGGTGATTTTGTTTTCTTTCACTAACGGAGCTTATAAGATTTCCTGTTGAGTTTTGTGTTGTGAAGGTTTCAAGTTTTGGGTAAAGCTTTTATGGACTATGGAATAAAGGGTGGCAAGAGCCTAAGCTTGGGGATACCCATGGCACCCCAAGATATTCAAGAATAGCCAAAAGCCTAAGCTTGGGGATGCCCCGGGAAGGCATCCCCTCTTTCGTCTTCGTTCATTGGTAACTTTACTTGGAGCTATATTTTTATTCGCCATATGATATGTGTTTTGCTTGGAGCGTCGTGTATTATATTAGCCTTTGCTTTTTAGTTTACCACAATCATCCTTGCTGTACACACCTTTTGGGAGAAGCATATTTGATTAGAATTTGCTAGAATACTCTATGTGCTTCACTTATATCTTTTGAGCTTGATAGTTTTTGCTCTAGTGCTTCACTTATATCTTTTAGAGCATGGTGGTGTCTTAATTTTGAAGAAATTGCTAGTCCCTCATGCTTCACTTATATTATTTTGAGAGCTTTTTAGAACAGCATGGTATTTGCTATTATCACAAAGTTGGTCTTAGAATGGTAGGCATCCAAGTTGGGTATAATAAAAACTATCATAGGAAGTAAATTGGATGCTATGATCAATTTGATACTTGATAATTGTTTTGAGATATGGAGGTAGTGATATTAAAGTCATGCTAGTTGGGTGATTATGAATTTAAAGAATGCTTGTGTTGAAGTTAGAAAGTCCCGTAGCATGCACGTATGGTTAAAGTTGTGTAACAAATTTGAAACATGAAGTGTACTTGGCTTGTGCATCCTTATGAGTGGCGGTCGGGGACGAGCGATGGACTTTTCCTACCAATCTCTTCCCCTAGGAGCATGCACGTAGTACTTGATTGTTGATGACTTCCAAATTTTTTCAATAAGTATATGAGTTCTTTTGACTAATGTTGAGTCCATGGATTATACGCACTTTTACCTTTCCACCTTTGCTAGCCTCTTCGGTACCATGCATTGCCCTTTCTCACCTTGAGAGTTGGTGCAAACTTCACCGGTGCATCCAAACCCCGTGATACGATACGCTCTATCACACATAAACCTCCCTATATCTTCCTCAAAACAGCCACCATACCTACCTATTATGGCATTTCCATAGCCATTCCGAGATATATTGCCATGCAACTTTCCACCGTTCCGCTCATCATCATCATGACATACTTTACTTTTTTCATATTGCCATTGCATGATCATGTAGTTGACATCGTATTTGTGGCAAAGCCACCATGCATTATTTTTCATACATGTCACTCTTGATTCATTGCACCATCCCGGTACACAGCCGGAGGCATTCATATAGAGTCATATCTTGTTCTAGTTTCGAGTTGTAATTCATATGTTGTAATCAATAGAAGTGTGATGATCATCATTATTAGAACATTGTCCTATAAAAAAAGAAAGCCAAAAAGAAAAAAAGAAAGGCCCAAAAAAAGAAAATAAATAAAAAGGGCAATGTTACTATCTCTTTTTTCCACACTTGTGCTTCAAAGTAGCACCTTGTTCTTCATGTAGTGAGTCTCATATATTGTGCTTCAAAGTAGCACCATGTTTTTCATATAGTGAGTCTCATAAGTTGTCTTTTTCATACTAGTGGGAATTTTTCATTATAGAACTTGGCTTGTATATTCCTATGATGGGCTTCCTCAAATGCCCTAGGTCTTCGTGAGCAAGCAAGTTGGATGCACACCCACTAGTTTTCTTTTGTTGAGCATTCATTTATAGCTCTAGTGCATCCGTTGCATGGCAATCCCTACACCTCATGTTGACATCAATTGATGGGCATCTCCATAGCCCGTTGATTATCCTCGTAAATGTGAGACTTTCTCCTTTTTTTGTCTTCTCCACACAATCCCCATCATCATATTCTATTCCACCCATAGTGCTATATCCATGGCTCACGCTCATGTATTGCGTGAAGGTTGAAAAAGTTTGAGATTATTTAAGTATGAAACAATTTCTTGGCTTGTCATCGGGGGTATAGAAGTTGGGAACATCTTTGTGTGACGAAAATGAAGCATAGCCTAACTATATGATTTTGTAGGGATGAACTTTCTTTTGCCATGCTATTTTGAGAAGACATGATTACTTTGATTAGTATGCTTGAAGTGTAACTATTTCTTTTATCAATATGAACTTTTATTTTGTATTCATTTGGATCTGAACATTCATGTCACAATAAAGAAAATTACATTATGAATTATGCTAGGTAGCATTCCACATCAAAAATTCTCTTTTTACCATTTACCTACTCGAGGACGAGCAGGAATTAAGCTTGGGGATGCTTGATACGTCTCCAACGTATCTATAATTTTTTATTGTTCCATGCTATTATATTACCTCTTTTGGATGTTTATGGGCTTTGTTTTACACATTTATATCATTTTTGGGACTAACCTACTAACCGGAGGCCCAGGCCATATTGCTGTTTTTTGCCTATTTCAGTATTTTGAAGAAAAGGAATATCAAACGGAGTCCAAACGGAATGAAACCTTCGGGAGCATGATTTTTGGAACGAACGTGATCCGGAGAGCTTGGAGTGCAAGTCAAGAAGCTTCCAAGGGCCCCACGAGATAGGGGGCCGCGCCCCCCCCTGTAGGGCGCGCCCCCTATCTCGTGGGCCCCTCGGGCGGCCACTGACATACTTCTTCCTCCTATATATACCTACGTACCCCGAAAACATCCAGGAGCACCATGAAACACAATTTCCAACGCCATCACCTGTTGTATACGCCAGATCTCATCTTGGAGCCTTCGTCGGCACTCTGCCAGAGGGGGGATCAACCATGGAGGGATTCTACATCAACATCCTTGCCCCTCCGATGAGTTGTGAGTAGTTTACCACAGACCTACGGGTCCATAGTTATTATCTAGATGGCTTCTTCTCTCTTTTTGTATCTCAATACAATGTTCTCCCCCTCTCTCGGGGAGATCTATTCGATGTAAACTCTTTTTGCGGTGTGTTTGTCGAGATCCGATGAATTGTGGGTTTATGATCAAGTTTATCTATGATAATATTTGAATCTTCTCTGAATTCTTTTATGTATGATTGAGTTATCTTTGGAAGTCTCTTCGAATTATCAGTTTGGTTTGGCCTACTAGGTTGGTCTTTCTTGCCATGGGAGAAGTGCTTAGATTTGGGTTCAATCTTGCGGTGTCCTTACCCAGTGACAGAAAGGGTTGCAAGGCACGTATTGTATTGTTGTCATCGAGGATAACAAGATGGGGTTTATATCATATTGCATGTGTTTATCCCTCTACATCATGTCATCTTGCTTAATGCGTTACTCTGTTCTTATGAACTTAATACTCTAGATGCAGGCAGGAGTCGGTCGATGTGTGGAGTAATAGTAGTAGATGCAGGCAGGAGTCGGTCTACTTGTTATGGACGTGATGCATATATACATGATCATGCCTAGATAATCTCATAACTATGCGCTTTTCGATCAATTGCTCGACAGTAATTTGTTCACCCACCGTAATACTTATGCTATCTCGAGAGAAGCCTCTAGTGAAACCTATGGCCCCAGGGTCTATCTCTTATCATATTTGCTTTCAATCTACCTTTATTTGCATCTTTACTTTTTGCATCTATATTATAAAATACCAAAAATATATCTATCTTATCATACTATCTTTATTAGATCTCACTTTCGCAAGTGGCCGTGAAGGGATTGACAACCCCTTTATTGCGTTGGTTGCGAGTTTTCAGTTTGTTTGTGTAGGTGCGTGGGACTTTTGAGGAGCCTCCTACTGGATTGATACCTTGGTTCTCAAAACTGAGGGAAATACTTACGCTACACTTTGCTGCATCACCCTCTCCTCTTCGAGGAAAACCAACGCAAGCTCAAGACGTAGCAGGACACATGGCAATTATCGTCAAGCTAGTTTTCATCACGCTCATATGATTTGCGTTCGGTACTTTGATAATTTGATATGTGGGTGGATCGGTGCTTGGGTACTGCCCTTACTTGGACAAGCATCCCACTTATGATTAACCACTATTGCAAGCATCCGCAACTACAAAAGAAGTATTAAGGTAAACCTAACCACAACATTAAACATATGGATCCAAATTAGCCCCTAACGAAGCAACGCATAAACTAGGGTTTAAGCTTCTGTCACTCTAGAAACCCATCATCTACTTATTACTTCTCTATGCCTTCCTCTAGGCCCAAATAATGGTGAAGTGTCATGTAGTCGACGTTCACATAACACCACTAGAGGAAAAGACAACATACATCTCATCAAAATATCGAACGAATACCAAATTCACATGACTACTAATAGCAAGACTTCACCCATGTCCTCAGGAACAAACGTAACTACTCACAAAGCATATTCATGTTCATAATCAGAGGGGTAATAATATGCATTAAGGATCTGAACATATGATCTTCCACCAAGTAAACCAATTAGCATCAACTACAAAGAGTAATCAACACTACTAGCGACCCACAGGTACCAATTTGTGGTTTTGATACAAGATTGGATACAAGAGACGAACTAGGGTTTTGAGAGGATATGGTGCTGGTGAAGATGTTGATGGAGATTGACCCCCTCCCGATGAGAGGATCGTTGGTGATGACGTTGGTGATGATTTCCCCCTCCCGGAGGGAAGTGTCCCCGGCAGAACAGCTCTGCCGGAGCTCTAGATTGGTTCCACCAAGGTTCCGCCTGGTGGCGGCGGAGTTTTGTCCCGTAAGCTTGCCCATGATTTTTTTCTAGGGTAAAAGCCTTCATATAGCAGAAGATGGACACCGGGGGGCCACCAGGGGGCCCAGGGGACAGGGGGCGTGCCTAGTAGGGGTGGGCGCGCCCCCACCCTCCTGGCCAGGGTGTGGGCCCCCTGAGGTGTTTCTTCCGCTCAATAATTCTTATTAATTCCAAAAATAAGTTTCTGGGAGTTTCAGGATTTTTTGAGCAGTGCAGAATAGGTTTCCAATGTTTCCTCCTTTTCCAGCCAGAATTCCAGCTGCCGGCATTCCCCCTCTTCATGGTAAACCTTGTAAAATAAGAGAGAATAGCCATAAGTATTGAGATATAATGTGTAATAACAGCCCATAATGCAATAAATATTGATATAAAAGTATGATGCAAAATGGACGTATCAGGCCGCTCTCAGTAGTACCGGTTCATGGCGAACCTTTAGCACCGGTTCGTGCCACGAACCGGTACTAAAGAGCGTGGTGGCAGGATGTTGTCAGACTGGGGCCCCTCCAGCACCTTTAGTACACTACAAAAAAATACACTTCCGTGATGATACGTGTTTGTCACAGTAGGTCGCGTTTTTTTTCATGCATGTACATCCATGACAATTTTATGACAGAATCAAGATAGTCATACATGTGCTGTCGTAGAAGTGTTCCGTGACATTACCAAAATTATCATCACGAAAGTGTCCACTTCCATGACGATAAATCGCGCGTCACAGAAGTGCTTTCATCAAGGGTGACCGACACGTGGCATCCACCATAACGGAATGTCGTTAAGCTATCGGGTCGGGTTTTGGATCCGATAACCCGTTAAAAGCCCCGACCAATGGGAAATTTCCACGTGTAAAATTCTTATTGGCCGGACGAAACATGTGTCATCTCGTCAGTGGGTCAGATAGGCGCCTATGATATGTCGACACGTGCCACGGCCCACGACTGGCCCATTTAGCTTACAAAGCCGGCCCGTTTGACTTGGTCAAAAGTTAACGGGCTGGCCCATGAAAAGCCTGTTAACGGTCTCTTCGCGAATAGCCCATTTCACGGCCCGGTACCTCATGGCCCGTTACGCCCTAATGGAAATCGGCCCAACAATGTCTTGTGGGCCATCGAATATAACACCAGCCCATTTCACTTTCGGCCCATGTATGGCCCACGACGTCTTTTGGCCCATATGAGGCCTTTGTATCTTTAGGCCCTTTAGAGGCCCACGGTGACTCTAGCCCATAATGAACAGTAATTTTCTTTGTAACCGTTAACGGCCCGTGATTCACATGGGCCATTTCCAGCCCGTGTTAGCTTTCGGCCTATTGACGGCCCATACGTTCTTGGGCTCCTTTCCGGCCCTTGATTACTTCCGTCCCGTTACTGGCCTGTTCCCCTAATGGGCTAAATTCGGCCCATGGCAAGAGTCGGCCCGTTTCTGGCCTGTTAACCTGTTGCGCCGTTTCCAGCCCGTCCTATATTATGGCCCATTAACGACCCGTTATGCCTGTGACAGAATTAAGCCTTTGCTGTCCTCCGCCCTATTAACGGCCCGTTACCGTGCTGGGCTGATACCAATTACGCCCGTTTACGGCCCATGTAGACCCATTTATCCGATGGCCCGAGACCCACTGATTCTACGGCCCTGTTGGAGGCTCATTTATCGACGGCCCATAGGAGACCCATGGATCCTACGGCCCGTATATGGCCCATGGTTGTTGCGGCCACTAGCAAACCAGGGAAAAAGAAGACTAGAAAATAAATAAGGCTGAAACTAACGCTAGGCTATTAAGGCGATTGCACAGATTACATCTACTCGGCATCAAAGATCGCCACTAGTGCAAATATAGGGAACACCCTACACTATACAAAAATGGCTTGCTGTTTTCTTCTGCCGGTGGCTGCACGTTAAGAACAAATTTTCTATTGCACCAAAACAAATTACAACTATATAACAAAAGGAAGGTTGGCATAAAACTTAACAGTCTAGCAGATAAATGCACCACCAGAAGTTCAGAAGCTCAGTTCATTTGACCTGACTGTTACGTTTTCATGCTGTATTGTCCGATGGAGCACCATAACCCTCAGCTTCATTTCTCCTGGGCTCCTGAACAACATAGCAAATGTCTGATAGTCTGGTTTCAAAACCATGCATATCTTAACGACATCGAACAATGTCTCTCCTTGTTTCACAAAGGGTCTCTGTTAGGGAATGGACTTGTGTCTGGAGCGTAGATACACCATTGCTTTGAGCTTTCATATCTTGATCATGAGGCAGTTTGGACGAGATTTCCTTAACAACCAACCCAGTATTACGCAGGAACGTGCTTTTGGCACTGTTAGTGGTCAGGTACTGACCCACTGCAGCAAGAGCTGACATTGCGGTTATAGTTTCCTCGCCACCTTCAGAAGGTGGCGGTTCCACCATTTTTTCCATAGCTTGCTGAAAAGTTGAGTTTTTACATTAGTAGTACCAGAACAGAAGATATTAAGAAGGCAGCAAAACCAAACAAAATAGCTTTGGTGTATATACAGAACTTATTCTGGTGAACCCATGTAAAATATTAGTTGTATTTTATTGCAAAGTACATAATAAAACCAGGTTCCAAACATATGGCCATGTACCATCGCTAATGTATTGTCTATTTCTTCACATTGTATTGAGGGCTAAGGATAAAGAGACAAAGTTTATAATACGGTAAGCATAGTATGACATCATTCATATCACAAAACAACTGAGAACAGACAAACAGGCAATTGTAACGTTGTGTGGGCAAGTCCAGCACGGAACTAGATTACGGGTCAAGATCAAAGGAACATCACTCCTCTCTTTTAAACTTGTAAGGTGCAATGATACGCTAAGACAATTGTGTATAAAATTGAAAAGAGTAATAGACATTGGCTGCAAACCATGCAGTTCAAGGCACAAGTCAGAGTAAGTAGTAGTTAAAAGGCATGAGGATTAAGGACTTACAACAGCGGCTTTGACTGGTGTAGTCATGCCCTTCTTCTTGCTGGTGTGACAGTCCTTGAAGATTTCCACAGCATTTGGTCCAGGTACTTTTTGGTCCTTGTGGGCTTTCCTATGCATTTGGAACAAGTCAATATTGATCTGATAATATGGTACAACGAAAAGAGTGAAACAATAGCTCATTAAAAGAGCCTCATAGTGTGCAATATAGCTTCGAGATCCTGTCGTCTGTTGGAATTTCACTTTCGTACGGTTGGCCTTGTTCTTTGAACAGTTCACCTACAAGAAGATAGATTTGTGTGGCACATGCGTAAATAGGACTTCAACATGTGATCTGATCACATATATATAATGTACCTGATACTTCGGATCGGACCAGTGTTTAACGAGGCCCCTCCAGTCTTCATCCGATATATTTTCCACTAGAGATGTCTGGAAAAGTTCACTGTTAGCCTTGCCTTCAAAGTGAGTTTTCCTCAAGTTATACCGATACTGTCGCAGAGCAGACTTGAAAACATGGGTGCAAGCTTGTCTGGTTGCATCATCTTGGCTATCCAACTTGAACCTCATCTGTTGAAAATTATGGAAGTCTCATTATCAGCAACCTAGAAAGTATGGGACATAGCAAGACGATATTACTAGTTTCCATACATAACCATACTTACAGATAAATGGTCGAGGAAGGTGTTGAACTGGGTTTCATCTTTGTCATTTCTGTACTGAATCCATGTTGGGAGGATACGTACATGACACCTAACGGCAACCGTTGCCTCTGATACTAACTTGACTGACTCTGTAGTATCACGTGGCCTTTTTAAACCTGCCTCAAAACGGATCTCCATTCTTCCTCCCCTAGATTTAGTCAACCTATCGAGCATTATCCCTGATGTTTGTTTCCTCTTGCGCCTAGGTGCTAGTCCAACAATGAACATAGGAAGTGTTAGTGTACATCAAACTGTGAGACTACATATAAAGAAGCATGCAACTGTAACTTGACTCCAGTAACTACCTTCTTCTTGTTGAAGCTCACAAGGTTCATCTGATCTTGCCAACTCATCATGTGTCAAGAGTGCTTGGTAAGTAGTGTCAGGTGGCAAGGGAGCTTGGGAACGTGCTGCTAGCTCAGTTGACGCACGAGTAACTCGTGCAGCTTGTAGTACTGTGGTAGGTGTTGCAAGAACTAGGGTTGTCTCTGCTTGTTTGGTGGCAGCTATTTGTTTCTGTTTGGCTTTTTTACAGCTCGTGTAGCATGGGATGCCCTATTTGTAGAATTTTCTGCTGGACTTTGACCTTCTATTGCACCATCAGTACCAGCAGAATCTGTAGGATTCATCTGCTTCTCATTCCCTGCCATTATGTGTTTCTTCCTCTTTATCTGTGCCATGTTAAGTCAAGTCGACAAGAAAAACGAATAACAATTTAGTTCTTCAGAATAAATTGATGCGTGATGCAGATGAACTAAACTTTGATGTTAGACAACCACGTGATAGGAGGATGTAATATGTACGAAAAACAGGACGGAAGAGATAACCAGAACTATGATGTGTAAACTAAGCAGAAGACATTTCACCAAATTAGAAGCAATGCAATGGAAGGTAGACACCATATGAAAGATGCTGCAAATATCGCTCTGCCAAGTTAACAATGTCTCATCATAAATGGCGTTTAAACAAATGTGAAGCAGTACAAGAAATAAATCATATGCAAGATGCAAACAACATCACACTACCAAGTTAGAGGTCTCTCGTCATTAGTGCCATTGCATATTCACAACATTGCATATTCACAGCTTATGATGTGTAAACTAAGGAGAAGGCATTTCAACAAATTAGAAGCAATGAAAGCTAGACACTGTATGAAAGATGCAACGAATATCACTCTACCAAGTTAAAACTGTCTCGTCATAAGTGTCATTTCAACAAATTAGTAGTACAAGCTAGAAAAGAATGCGCGATGTAACCTATATCACACTCCGAAGTCAAACGTGTCTTATGATAAGTGATAGTTGCAGGTTACACAACAGTAGTAATTTGATGTAAGAACATGGTGTGATAGACAAATATTGTATGTTCTAGAAACAGGAACACGTGTCTTATTCAAGTATAATGTGTAAAGTAAGCAGATGGAATTCAACAAAATTAGAAGCAATATAAGCTAGACATCACACATAACATGCAACCACATATAACGGTGCCAAGTTCGAGGGAGCACCAGTGATGGTGCACTAGGGGAGACATGCTCATCATAAACACAGCTTTGTTGAGTGTCTATGCATGTGTTGTCTTGGAAATCATCTTGGGCGGATGGAGGAGTAGAAACTGTAGAGGCCCTCCATTTGGAAGGAGCACCTTTATCCGTTGCCTTGCTAACTTCCTTCCGCTTTATTGATTTTGAATTGTCAAGTAAAACCGACAAGAAAAAGCAATAAAATTCTCTCTTCAGAACTCATTCATGCATGATACTGACAATCACTACTTTGATGTAAGGCAAACACATGATACCAGGATGGAATATGTACGAAAAACAGGACGACATGGCATGTTCACAACTGTTTGTGTAAACTAAGCAGAAACCATTCCAACAAATAAGAAGCAATGCAAGCTAGACACCACATGAAAGATGCAACCAATATGACTCTGCCAAGTTAAAAGCGTCCCATCATAAATGGAATTTCAAAAAATTAGAAGCAGCGCATGCTATAAATCATATGAAAGATGCAACTAATATCGCACTGCATATACTAAAGGTGTCTCATCATATTGATTGATGCGGGATACAAAAAAACAATAGTTTTATGTAAGGACATGCTTAATAGACAGATGTACTATATACTAAATACAGGAATGCATGTCACGTTAACAGGTATAATGTATAAGCTAAGCAGACTAGCACATGCAGTTTAACCAGATTGGAAGAATTACAATCTAGACACCATATGCAACATGCAACCACATATCACGCTGCCATGTTCGAGCAAGCACCTGTGATGTTAGTGTAGGGGAAATGCGGTAATCAACTACAGAGCTATGTTCACTATCTTCATCTAGCCTTGCTGTTTCTTGAGAATCATGTCGGGAGGCTGACGCTGCATTCTTTAAATGAGGAGTAGTCCACTTGCCTGCCTGCCTCATCATAAGTGATTGATGAGGGATACACAAGAACATTAGTTTGATATAAGAACATGGTTAATACACAGATGTACTAGTATGTAACAAAAACAGAAAGGCATGTCATATTTAAAGGTATAATGTGTAAGCTAAGAAGATGCAATTTAACCAAATTGGAAGCAATACAAGCTAGACATCCGGCTGGAGTGGTGAGCATGATAATCTAGGACCTGAGAGCCTGGTGATGCCTGTCTTTCCTGGGCTTGTCACTAGCTCGGCCAGTGCCCTGACTAGCTATTTGTCTTCTGGTGCTCACGGGATGGTGGTTCATGTAAAAAAATATCTTTCCTTATCTTAATAAAGACCGACTTCGGCCTTTCAAATACAAGCTAGACACCATATGGAACATGCAACCACATATGACACCGCGAAGTTAAAGCAAGCACCTGGGATGGTGGTTCATTGCGAGCGAGGTCATCAACTCCAAAGCTATGTTTACCGCCTCCATCTGCTAACACTGCACCCTTTATAGCGTTGCAAAGTGTCGTGCCTACCCGTGAAGAAAGCTGGCACAACTTCTCTCTTTTCTTTGCTGTGTCTCTCAAGGCAGACTCTGAAATATCCTTGCATAAAAACACAATAGTGAGAGTATGCGTGAAGTGTGTGCAGAACTAGTGCACTATAAAAGTAGCAGATAGCAGGTGGCTGAAAAATAAATGATAGGAGACATATGATAGCTCTACAACATTGCATGGCAAACAAAATTAGATTCTACTCCGTATGATTTTTGTAATATATGAGCACAGGAAATGCAGGTACTCCTCCAGCACACCACCACATGTGGTCATATATAAGATAACAGTCGACTGAAAATAAATAGGTCAGTCGATTTTTTTAATGAACCGTCCGATCTGTAAGGAACGGGCAGATGGCCTTCGTCTACCTCCCGCCAGTCACTGTTGACAATCTTTCTCGAACCGCCAGCGACCACTGGCCCAGACCCCTGCCTCCGCCGCCCCGCCCTTCCCTCGACCTCACACCACCGCCATGCTCGGCAGCGCCCCCAGGCCATCCCTTTAATCCCGTCCGACCTCTAGATCAGGCGCCAGTAGCTCTAGGCCCCACACGCCCCTAAGATAAACACCAAGGCGCTGCTTCCACGGTGAAATAGGCGTACTAGCGCCTGTTACACTGGGGAATGCTTCCATTAATTGGGAATCAACTGACCAGAAATTGAAATTCAGGGGGGGTGTCGGACCTCTAGCTAAGGTGAAATAGTATATAAGGAGAAACCTTGTGCATCGCGAGTTACTAGGAACGTCTAGTATCAAGAAGAAGCGGTCAACTAGTGTCATCTGTGGGATGAATACCGTGCAAGCAGACACGTAAGATTTGCACGAATAAGGGAAGAGGAGTACCCTTATCGGTTGCCAGTGTGGTCTCCATATGTCGCGGCAATCTTCTTCTTTTTCCCGGGAGAACCGATGTTTTGGAGAGCCGTGGATCCTTGGACAAACCCATGGCCAAATTGTTGACTATGTTGCCGTGGCCGTATATCGGCGGAGGGGAAGCAGATCCGAGGCGGCGAAGGACAGCGTAGCAGGAACAGCTTCGGTGCAGTGGACGGTGGCGAAGTTGGAGCGGCAGCGGTGAGGCGCAGGACGACGTGGTTGAACTGGCTCGGGTACAGACGGCTCGGCCTCGGCTTCAACTACTAGCCGTGGAGGGCGTTGCAGTTGAGGTTGCGGTGGACGACGACGTCGGGGTATCGGCTCCGGCGTGATGGAGGAGGGCGGCAGTTGATGGGTGGGATGGGGTGGCGGATGGAGGACGCTGGGGTTTTGCGGCTGGTGGAGAGGTAGTTTTTGCGCCCACGGAGTACGAATGGTGAATCGGACGGGTGGGGGGGAGGGGGAGAACCATGTTTCGGTCTGGGACGTGCTTGTTTTTGACTTTTTTGAACAGAAGATGGGACGCACTTGTTTGAAATTTGGGGAAAGTACAAACTTTGCCCCCTCTTAAATTTCGGACCTACTAAGGGTCGGGGGTAGGATGGTAATCCTAGGTGTCCCAAATAGTGGGTGGGAGCGATTTCAGCCGTGTGTATGTGTGCTTAGGCGGCCATTGTGTTTGAATGTTTTTCGGATGCGGTTGCATGGCATCTAGATGAAGCTACAAACCTACCCCGGTTTAGACCTTTGGACGTCGGGCCGGTAGGTTTCACGGGTCGGAGTTATTAGAAAAGTAATTTCCTTGTACTACCAAACATTGGTCTCATGCGGTTTCGGGCGAGTAGAGGCTCTTTTGGCGCTTCGTTCGAAATTTTAAAACACAAGCATTCACGTTTAGAGTACTCTTGAACTATGAGGATTGACCTAAATAGACAACATTATATTTTGACACTTGAAAATCCTATAACTACGATTATTTTGGAATGGAGAAGCTAAATTTGAATCTATTTTGTACACGACTACATATGCTATTATGTATAAAATCAGAGCAAAGATTGGTGCCCCCATAATTTAGGTATGATTTACAAATGCCATGATATCAAATTCAAATAACTGAATGGACTTCATGTTGAATTCGATTTTTTTAACCACCTTAAGTTGAATTCAAATGTATGCTAGTTCATAGGTAGCTATTTATAATGTTCATTGTGTAAATTTCGTATGTATAATGTGGTTAACATGGATGAAAAAATACATCAGCACATCCTAGCCAGTCATTGTCATGACAATGATAGCAAGAAAAAACATTCATGCATCAACAAACAAAAAATACAGGAAGTTTCATCGCTCTAGCTCCCTTGTTCATTGAGTGTGCAGAAGTATCGAATGATCCATGATGCTGAAAGCGAAATAAAGTTGACTGTTATGAGCAAGATGACAGGGCAAACTGGAAACGGCGACCAAGGTCAACAAGCAACTATATTAGTGAACTGAGTGATCACAACTGATAAGTGATGGTGCAAAAGTACGCGAAAAGTAAAGAAACATGTCCATAACTCTCTGTTCTGATTGCATTATCAGCAAGTTTATTTTCTTCCTGTTTTCCGAATTTACAATTGTTGCCGGTACAGTCTTTGGCTTGAATTTATTACTTCAGTTTGGCAAGATTCGCCCGAAAAGAAATTCTGCTGAATTGTGTGATCAAAAAAGTGGGAGATGAGGGCCAATATAAAGTGGGAGATGGATCAACTAATGAATAGAACAGCTGCTGCACCCTGATACTAATTAAAACATTGGAGTAACAAGTAAAAACAAGTTCATATACATAGAAGTGGGAGGTTTCAGAATTTGGAAAGGGGCAAAAGACCTCACCCATTTGATTCCATGGTGGAGGCGGGGAGCAGCCGCCGATGCGCCTACTTGATCGATAAGATGACAACGAGTGGCGCTGTGTAGGGTTGTGCACCGCCGCTGTTCTTTTGCTCACGTCTTAAATGGGCAGCTAATAACATGAAGAAATAACACTGCTTACTATATTGCAAAACAAACAATCACACAAAATCTTTACTGGAGGCCGAGAGGACACATCTCAGATATCCCCAACCTGCCATTGCTGGAGGCCAGAGTAGTGTTGTTGAACAAGGTCCTCATAGTGGCGGACCCCTATTCCCAGCTAGTCTTCACCTCCGCGACTGCCCATGCTCTCGCCGCCATGGCGTTAGACGCGGCTCCGGCAGATTACGGGGCAGAGGAACTGGAGCTCGCCTAGGGGCAGGGACGGCCGTGAAGGCGCCGAGGGGGAGGGAGTCGCAGGTGCTGAGGTCGGGCTTCTCCGGCACGTACTCCACCTCCACCTACAATAAACCATGGCGTTAGGCGCGACTCGAGCGGATTACGGGGCGGTGAAACCAGAGCTCGCCTGGGGGCGGAGGCCAGGTTCAGGGCGGGCCGAGCTAGCCATCGCCGGCTCCCGCGGCCCTGCTCTTCCTGTCCCTGCGGCGGGGTGGCCGCGCCCAGTGTCCCGCGGCTTGGGGCTCACCGCGTCCACCGCGGTGTCGACGACGGTGGGGGTAGCGGTGGTCAGCAGAAGCGAGCGAGGCGATCCCCTCCTCCTTGGTGCCTCCGTTTCGCTCCTTCCTCTCTCCTGTGTTTTGATTTTCGGTTTGAGCTTTTTTTCGCCCTAGGCCGAGATGGCCGAATTTCGGCCATTTTCAAAAATTTCGGCTGAAATTTGACCAAATTTTGACTGTAGTTTGACTTAAATTTGAGCAATTTCGGCCAAAATATACTTTTCGCCTCCGGCCGAGATGGCCGAAATTCGGCCGAAATACACATTTTGCGGGCGAAAATCAAAACACAGCCTCTCTCTGGTGGTGACGAAATTTGGCAGGAGAGAGACGAGATCGGGAGCGAGGTCTCGGAGAGAAGTGAGGCGGTTTATTCTCTCAAAAAAAATTTGACCCACGATGTGTGGGATCGTGGGGTGGTTTTCCGGTTTCTCGTGCGTGCGGGATCCAGCGATTTTTTTACCGCCTGCCATCGAGGGGGTAGGATACGGTTGAACCATCACGACGACGGCAGATCCTCCTTTAATAGTAGTGATTGGATGGCGAGATAGATGTGGGTGGGCCTCCTGGTTTAGGAGGTGATGTAACACCATTCCGGGGATGGCCACCGGGATAGATTTGGGGTGTCAGATCTTCTATGCCTGGTGGATCAGATCTAGTGTCGTGCGATCGAAACTGGCTACAGTGTCGGGAAAAAATATGCCATCAAATGTCACATGGCGAGAAATAATAAATGTGCGTATGTGTAGATCAAGGCATTAGTATCCTTCTGTTTGATCATGTATCTGAGGAATACAAAACGTGTGGGGCGAGGGGAAGGTTTATGCAGGTTTGTGAAGCAACGTTAGTCGAACATGCGCATATGAACATAGGTATGATGGTGGACAAAGAGGAGAAAAATATAGTGTTAGGAACTAGATGTAGGAGGGGGCAAGCAGAGTTGAGAATGTAGGTACGAGTTTGTAAAGCTTCAATCCTGAATTAGGGGGGGGGGGGGGGGGGCGGGGGGGGGGGGGGGGGGCGGAGCAGTAGGACAAGTAATATGTCTTTTGTAGTACGAATGAGCCGCTTGGTATTTCCATTTTGAGGTAAAGCGTAGGGACAGTAGAGCCGGACAGAAGCACCATGGCGAGAAAACAACACGCCGGGGGAGGTGGTGAGGGATTCACTCTGTTTTCTCATTGCATGCACTTGATGGGCACTTGAAATGGAATGAGAACGTTGGTGAAGAAGCGATAGAGAGTAGCGGAGATGTCAGATTTGTGGTGTAGAGAGTAATTCCATGAGCAGTGGGAGAAATCATCATATGGACAATGAGATAATATTGGTAACTAAGAAGCCACAAATAGGTAGGCTAAGTTCATATCACAATGGTTAATTGAGAAGGCGCGATAGTAATAGAAGACGTGGAATAAGAACGACAAATGTGGTGTGTTTTTACATGATTCACAAACATGTGGTGGCGAGTTATCTTTATTACATGATTGAAGGTTTTTGCCCAAAGTGTAAAGATATTTATTGCTAGGGTGGCCGAGTCGTTGATGCCATAGGTCGCCGACTATGAAGAGGGGGCAGTGTACTTGCTGAAGAACGGGTAGAGGTTGACATGACTATTGGACCTCATGATGATTCTCCGAGTTTCTAGGGCCTTAACAGTAGGCCAAAGGGGTCAAATTTGACGGTGCATAAATTATCACGTGTTAAGTGGCAGACATGAATTAATTTCTTAATTATGCTAGGGAAACAAATATATCATTGAGTAAAGATGGACGATTTTGTTGAACTAGTAGCCGTAATGGGGAGCCTAGAATTGTTTCCAAATACAATACCTTGAAAACTTGGCGAAAGAACCCATATTACCAGTGTTGTGAGAGGAACCATATATGTCCAGATACCAGTCATGCCCATCCTCTTCTTGCTGCGGTAAGAGGTTGTTGAGGGTGGTATCCAACATGATGTGTAGGCAGACAGTCCTGGAGCCAGTACAACGTGTTGAACACCACCCTCGATAACCTCTTGATACAACAACAAGGTTTCAGGCAAGACTGGTATCTAAACATTGGGACTTCCTTTCACATCACTTGTAATTCGAGTTATCTCATCAATTTTCGTGCGTGAGTGGTATCAAGCCATGGTTGTTGAAAATGGTTCTAGGCTTCCCATAAAGCTAGTGGCTCCACCGAATTGTCCTTCCTGTACTCTCAAGGGTATCGTTGTTTTAACTAATTAAGAACCTAATTATTGTCCTCCACATCACTCACAATAATTTTTGCATCATCGAATTTGACCCTTTGGTTTTACTATGAAAGACCTACCAACTCGGAGAATCCTTGTTGTTGGTAGTTCTTCAGTAACCATGGCATCAAGCAAGACTCTCCATCGTTAGCGACATGTGGCATCAATGACTCGACCACCCTAGCGATGAATCTATTTCTACTTTAGCCAAAAACACATCTTCAATCATGTAATAAAGACAACCCGCCTCATGTTTGTGAATCATGTCAATAGGAAAGCAACCAATTTTGCCTTGTTCTCATTCCATGCCTATTACCACTCCACCTTGTCAGTATACATTGGGATTTGTAGACTTCTCCTATTTGCGTCTTCTTGGGTTGATGGTTTCTCCCACTTCTTGTGGCCATTCTCCCTATGTCACAAATACGACACTTGCTCTACACTCCATTTCATCTTCATTTGTGTTGTCGCACAATTTCACGTACCCACCTAGTACATGTAATGCAATAACAACGGTGAATTTCTCACCACCACACTGCGAGCTCTTTCCTCAACATGCTGCTTCCTCCCTCCCCCTCCCCCCTGTCTGTACACCTCACCTCAAAATGGAAAGGCCGAGCGGCTTATACATACCACAAACATCTTAGGTGTCATACCGCTCAAAGCCTATCTCCCCCTCAACTGTGTGCAAAAAAAAGCCGCGTTGCAAAATCTTGCACTATTTAGTCCAAAGTTACTTTATGTTGTATGATCAATTAGATAAGTAGTTTATTTTTGGAACTTAGCTTATTAGTTTCTAGTTTTTCCCGTCCTTGCAATCGACCTTAGGATTTAAGGTGATGTATTGATCTCGTTTCATGTATTTGATATTCTGCAGACTAATAACCTATAATAGATCATGGTCATGTAAATTTATTTGTTCAAATGTAGTTGATTCATGCAATGATGACAAAGGCCAATGGTCATGGGGTTACTTTCATAAGGTACTAGATGATGCCCCGCGCGTTGCTGCGGGACATTTTTCAGAATTTTGTTAGAAAGGTCGGGATCCAATCTGAAGTGCCATAAAGCACTGACTTGCACATTCTGCGTCATAGTGGATGTCTGCAGAAAATGTCTGGATGACATCAACGGAGTTGATGCAGATAAATGTAGTCTCACATGATGACACATTGGTACCTTTTGCATCCCTCAAAATACCCAGAAGATGAGAATGTTTCTCAGTTACAATAGGTGACGATAGTTACGGGGTTGTGGAAATGGTCCGTGCATGAATTATATGTTGCAAATTAGAATACTATCAATTCAACATGTACATTATGATTTATCATGTACATTTGCATTAATAGTAGGTGTTTCTTTTTTGAAAAAGGGGCAACCCAGATCACTGCATCATTGTGATTACATGAATCGTAGGTGTGCACCCATCATTAAAACAAAGTGTGCAGATATTACCCAATTGTATCATTGTACATAAACTGCTATTCATTAGCATTGGTAGAAGAATAGCTCTCTTCGGAGCATTGCATAACCTGTCTAAAAAAATATACATAATCTGGAGGATGTTAAACGTAGGTTGCAAAAAAATTGTGTAGTTTCCGTATCATATACTACTGACTATAAGATCTTTTTTTTAACTGCTGATTATAAGATCTGAAAGTAACAAAGTGGTTACGTGCACGGTTAATATAGAAGAGTACCTCCACTTAAAAAAATAAAAAATAAATAGAAGAGTACCTCTCACAACATAGGCAGCCCCCTCGGTCAGGCCGTGGGCGATGTCTTCCATCCCTGTATTTTGACCAGGAGCTTCACATCGTGTACACACGGCAAGAGCAGGGATCAGTCATGGCGGCGGTGAGGCGGCTGCCAACGATGTGCGGAGCAAGAAGCAAGGGATCGTCGGCTCCTGTGGAGATGATCAGCGGCGGCGGAGAGATAGCCAAAGACGACGCATGGAGCAAGCTGTAATGTGGTTCAACTTCTCGCACGGTGATGATCCGCAGCGGCCCCGCCACGGTGAGATGGCCGATGATGACGCGCGGAGCAAGCAGCAACAGGTCGCTGGTTCCCGCTAGATGATATGTTCCCGAGGTGAGACGGCCGACGAAGACACACAAAGCAAGCAGCAAGGGATCGCAGTCTCTCGCAGCGATGATCTGCAACGGTGGTGAGAAGGCTGATGACCACACGCGTAGCAAGAAGCATGTGATCGTCATCTCTCGTGGTGATTATCTCGTCGTGGCGCTCCTGAGCGGTTAGCGGTCGCAGGGTATCATGGTTCTGTGGGCGACGCTTACAGCATTAGGAACGTGGGGAGCTCGGTGGCGCCAGGGGCGATGGACGCAGGATGTCGCAGTTGGTGCTGTTGCTCGGCCTTGTGCTCTTCCTCCGCCTCTGTCACTTGAGCGTTGCGTACAAAACCAAGGTCCTATTTAAGATCAAATGGCAGAAGGGGTAACGATCGACAACAGTAGCGGAGATCAAACGCTTTTACTTCAGAGCTACTTAAGCTCCAATTTAATCTAGGATGGCTATCAGAAGGGCAAGAGCGTTTTCTCATGCGGACCTACCTTTTCATCCACGGCATCCTCTTTAAAATGCCCGAGTTGTTTAACTTTCCTAATTAATTGCAGCGGTGAGTGCGATATTTGCTTTGGACGTGCATGCATTGTGGTTGCATGCACCTCTCCTTATTAATGCAGTTTTCTTTACTCACGTATAGGAGGGAGACCGAGGTACTAAAACTGATGTTCAGCCTGTAAAGACGAACGACACTTCGTGTTCCGTTGACCTAATTAGCTCGGACAAATTGAGTAGTACTATTTACTTGTGAAAATTATTGCACAAAATAAATGATGACAAGGCTGTTGATGTGGATAACTTGCATGTCAAGAGAAATAGGATAGTGGGGATGAGCTATTTAGGTATTATAGATTTGGTAGACTAACCTACATGAAGTGATGATTTATAAGATGATTAGTGTTTTTCTACCATTCAATTGTTGTTTCTTATATTTCACATGGAATGTTTGCATATGAGCTACTAAATAGGAGCATTCAATCTTGATGTGATTTTGGTTGAATTAAGGTGAAGAACGAGGAGATCAAGCATGGATGGTAAGAGTACTTCGACAAGCTGTTCAATGGGGAAAACAAGAGCTCTACCGTTGAGCTAGATGATTCCTTTGATGATACCAACATATATTATTTGCGATGAAGTTTGGAGTCTGTGGTCAGGAGGCTTTAAAAAGGATGGAATGAGGCTTTGCAGACACTGCGAAATATGCAAAGTTATACAACCTCATCTTTTGGTCAAACAAGATGCCCGAAGAATGGGGGCGGAGTATATTAGTACCAATCTTCGAGAATAAGAGGGATATGCAAAGTTAAATCGTAATTATCATGAAATTAAGATGATGAGCCATACAATGAAGCCATGGGAAAGAATGACAAGTGTAACAAAATCAATTTGGTTTCATGCCGGGAGGTTGAGCCATAAAGTGAAGTTATAAGTCCGGCTACTTCAATATGAAGAGAAGGTCAAGCTAGTGATGCCTAGTGTATCGTACTATATGCTTCTTTTATGTCGCGATGCCTTTTGTATTTTAAGAAAAGAATGCGGCCATGCTTTATGTTGAACTTAATCTTGTTCATATATGTGTATGTCGCGGTGGGATGATGATTCTGTATTCAAGAACCAAGCTCGTGGAGAGGACAAGACACTGAAACGGTTCATCAGCGACACCATCAGAAGCGATTTCCATCGCAAGTTTCTGCATAGGTACATGAAATGATGCTGCTGTATGCTTCATGCTATCTTGGGAGTTTGCATGGAAGAGCCTGTGATGTTTACATATTCTGAAGATCGATGATCGATTTGTATGACATAACTGTAACATGTTTGTCAAGTGTATAGTGATATGTTTACCCTATTCTTAGGACTAAAGAAAACAACCACTACTTGTGTATTACTGATGCTTTACCGTGACCTCAGGATCTTTCTGTTAGTATTTACTATTTGAATTCTTTCAGACCCACATTGACCTGGAATTATTGTGACTGCCCGATAGTGCCTTGGAAATTGTTTATATTTTTAGCTGAATTCATTGAGAGTTTGAAACACCAATTTTCTTGTCGGTCTTCTCTTTAGAAAAGTGATTTTAATTAAACTAGAACCCTAAGTTTCTTCTCTATTTGATTGTTTTTCTGGTTTGTCTGCCTGGACAGTTAGGGAGAGTTTAGCCGAGCAAATTGGCAGGTTACACTTTGCCTTGTTTCTCATGGCATTGGCGTTGTTGTACTGCTCGGACATTGATATCCTGGTTCTCCATTGTTGACTGGCCACTTCTTCCATGGCTGTCCGGGAGGAGCTAGGAACATTTATTTTCTCCTTTTTAATTGGTCAGCTAGTTGTTTTTACTTGGTCAGACAGTTCTGCTTGAATGGTTGCACCTGTTGTATTTTTATTGTTCATAATGTGCATAAAAGATGTCTTGATTTTGTTCATTAATGTTGAGATAATGTCGTTCGTTCTGAAATGATGTACTCCCTCCGATACATATTACTTGTCGCTGACTTGGTACAACTTAGCCAGCGACAAGTAATATATATTGGAGTAAGTAGCTTGTTTTCCTCTATTTTTTCTTTATTCTAATTCGGATTTATTATTTATCTGGTCTTCTTTGTTACACACAAGTTGAACTTCTATTTGGTTTCTGGCCCCTCAGGGGGAAATGATCTTAGCGCTCTTGGTTTGTAGTTCTTGCTATTTGATTACTGTCTGATTTGTGATTAGTGTAGAAGCAGTGAGATTTTTAGCCGAGCAAAATGGCAGGTAACCCTATTCTCATGGCATCTGAGTCTTTGTGCTGCTTGGAGATTTATCACTCCCTGCTTCTCGTGACGTCAGGTGAGCATATTCTCTTCGGCTGAATCAGTCAGTTAGCCTCTTTGCTCTGCAGTTTTCTTACTGTAGTGACTGATCTGACATATCTGCTGGTTCTGGATATGTTCGGATCAAAGGCTTATCTATTAGTACTGGAACTGCTCCTACTCCCTCCGTTTCAAAATATAGCGCGCCCACGCTTTTCAAGGTTCAACTTTGACCATAGATTTAACCAACGAGACCGACTGTAACGGGAGAAAAAATTATATAATTGAAAACTTCTTTTGAATACAAATTCACCGGTATAATTTTTGCTCCCGCCGTAGTCGATCTCGTTGGTTAAATTTATGGTCAAAGTTGAAGCACGGAAACCGAGGACGCACTATATTTTGAAACGGAGGGAGTACTAAACTTATCTGCTTGTTATGTCAATTTTGTTGGTTGATAGTATGTTCAGATTATGGCTGTTGTTAGTGTTCATTGCCAAGTGGAGCTGCTCCTCCCGATCAAAGCTTCTCTATTGATGTTTTTGGGTTCTGTTCGACAGTATGTTAGTTGGTTGATTTCTGACCATAAGCTAGGCTAGACTGAAGTAGTGATAGTTCATGCTCGGAAAGTAGCAGGTTACTCTTTTTTTTTTGAAACTATAGCAGGTTACTCTTTGCCGCTGTTCCTCATGACATTTGAGTCGTGCTGCTCGGAAATCGAGCACTCATGACTCTTCACTGTCCATGCCCACTCGATGCGTTTGTTCCGGAGGGTCTAGGAGCTGCTAATCATGTGTGTTTTTTTGATTGGCCTGAGATCAATCGAAAGATCTCAGAGCTGCTAAGATGTTGAGGCATATGTTGCTTGTTATGGGATGAAGTAGATTATGTTATTTTCTCTTTTTTGTTTGCGGTGGTAAAGGGAGTTTTATTCCATTATGGTAGGCTACAATGGCAAGACAGCTGCTCCTCACAACACGGAGGACACGGGTTCAACCATACTGTGGTACATGCTTCGGTACGACTATAGTTTGCCAATTGATGCGCTACAATATTTTGATCTCTGCTAATTTTAGTGGAATAAACTCCTAATTACCATATGGTCCTTAATCACAAAAGCTAGATGACCGTAGGCCGACCTAGAAAGAGTGCCGCCCGAGAGAATGGCCAAAGCATTTGAACAGGCCTGTCGGACTGCCGAATGGCTAGTGCCATACCTTTTCCGCTTCCAGGGCATCATTATAGGATCGTTGCTGACGGATTTGATGGATTCAAAGCGGAAAAGCTCCTTCGCATTCGCTCATTGGAGCGATCGAATCCATCAAAAGCGAAAAGTCCACGGACAGGTTTCTCCTATACAACATATAATCCCCCCCCCCCCCCAATTTTCCCGCACGAGGGGGGGGGGGGGGGGGCGGGGGGGAGGGGGTACCGCAATTATCCCATAACCCTTCACTTAATCATCTAAAAACCTGTTGCTCACTATCCAAATAGGGAATACCCAGCCAGTCGGAACTTGCACGTTGGGACAAGCGCACGTGAGGTTAGCAATGCCCGGAAGCAGAAGATGTATCTGTATGCCGCAAATACCAAAGAACCTTTCTCCCCGCGCAGCACCATCCTAGCGGCAGCGCGGCCATCCTGACCGTCTATCATCTTGAACTACTTATACAAAGCAAAACTGAATGGAACCTTGCTATTCCTCTGGTTGCACTGTTTTGCCGGCTGATTTTGGCAATCATGTAAATCTTCTGTCTCTTGTGTTTTGGGGAGACCAACATTTTTGTATGCTGCTGCTGCCGCTGTCCACCGTGCCCTACAAGAGATTGTTGTATATTTTAATTAAGGAAAACATTTTAAAACAACCAGACGATTTCTTGAGAAAATAAGTCGGCTCGCTCGTGTGCCATGCATCCTCGTGGGGCCATGCACAGCGCCGCTGCCTTATCCCTAACGTCAAGCCGAGCTGTTCGTTCCTTTCTTCTACGCAGCGAGATCCCTTTTTCCTCTTCCATCCCCTACCTTTGTCACGCAATGACTATCTTCCGCTTCGCTATTGGTGCTCGTCGGAGCAGCCCGTGGGGTGGCTTGCAGCACCAGGCGGTGATGCAGCACTCCAGGGGTCGGCGATCTGTAGCACCCGCATTCCCTGCAACTCCATATGCCGGTGATCTGCAGCATACACATCGACCTAGAGTTCCCTACGCCGGCCTCCATGTTGCCGGTGTTGTGAGCGCGGCGGTGCAACGTCGGTGGTGCTGCGGGGAGCGCCCAGTGTTGCAGAGCGCACCGATGCAGCGTCTCTGGTGTCGCGGGAGCGTCTCAGTCTCCTTGCTGCTGCCGGCGTTGCGACAAATTGAGGACGGTGACGTTGCCATGAAGCGTGCATTGATGCCGATGACGCTGCAATGAAGTAGGCGTTGCTGCCGGCGGCACGATAAGTCGAGACAGGCAATGCTGTAGTAAAGCGGCCACTGCTGGCACTGCTGCCGCCGGCGGCAGTGCTGTGAGGAGGGCCACCTCCGTGCTCCCGCATCCGAGCGCCCGCGGCGACATGGGGAACGAAGTAGTGGCATCTAGTGAGCTGCACGTTGACCAAATTTGATGGTCACGTTGCGTCCATATCACAACGATCGGACGGCTCTCGGGGCGGCTTAAGTTTCACACCTATCATGGGGCTGATTGCTAGCAGTCGCCTTGAATTAATGTACATGATGGGGACACACTCTCACCGCGCTTGCGTCTGACTGTTTAACCTCTGTGGTCAACGTCTTGTTTCCACTGCGGTGTCAATCTGAACTCTGTAGTGGTCGAGAACTCGAGATGGGACCAACATTACAAACATGGCTTTTTTTTTTGAGGGAAACATGGCCACTTTCTTTGTGGCAATAGCGTAATAATCTGATGCGGGGGCAGAAACACCCATGCATCCATCCTTCTCTGGAGCCCTGTACGATCGCAGTCGTCCACTTGACTTGAACCCTAGATGGTGGGTGGCGAGTGGCGACGGCAGGCACCGTATATAAATCGGTCAGCACTCCGACGCCGATATACCCTCCTATCACCTGTGGCCAATCTGCCTCCCTTCTCCACGGCGGCAGTTGGCATCCATCCGTCGATCGCCAGATGCGGCGCGGTGGCTACGATGGCAGGCATCACCGCCGGATCCCTTGCGTCCAAGAGAACGACGGGGGATGACGATGACGCGGAGGTCGCTCGGAGGCCCTGCACATCGCCTGCCGCGACGGCATCACCGAGAGCGACCCAAGGAAGAATTTCTTGGTCCCGATCCGCTTCTGCAGCTTCAAACCTCGGCATTTGACAGCGAGTCTATGTCAGCCAGTACACACACGATTCATCCATCTATCTGCAACAAAATCATTCATCCATCTCCCTTCATCTTTTCTTCTCTTGTCTTGTTCGTCCTGACTTGTGGATTTACAGCCAAGTTTGCCCTCGCTGGATACCTGATCTGGAGTCGTGCATGGATCCGGTCATCAATGTCGTCTCCATCAAATTAACCGGATCCGGTCATCAATGTCGTCTCCATCAAATTAACCGGATCCGGTCGGTATACGGTATTGTTCTTGCAAGGGATAAGATTGACTATACAAGCGTGTCTACGTCTTCAGACGTGAAAGATGAAATACCCCCCATATCATCAGCGCCAGGGTGTGTACATCTTCTTCCCCAAAATTGTTTCTTATATCATTGTTCGTTGCTAGAATGTGCTAGTCAAATATCCGTAAATCTACTGTGAATAAAAGGCGTGTATATATGCTGAATTTCATCCTAATATTATAGGATCGTTGCTGCAGTGGTGAATAGGTACATTAGTTTGGCAACCATTTAGGCTTACTACAAACTAAAAATTTGCTAGGTTTATGCCCTGTACACATCATCGAAGATTCTTGTATACGAAAAGGTGCTATAGCACCCGGGTGCCCCGACACCCCCTAATCTGGTGCGTCGAGTGGTTTCATGATTCGTGCGGTGGAATAGTCAGTAGCCAGCCACATGCAGTGTCAGGTTAATCTAGCAGGCAATTTGCAGACCTGTACTAGTCTGTAGCAGGCAGAGGAGACCTCGCAGTAGGGGCACCGGTAGGACAGTTATAGCCCTGGCATGAGGCTAGGTGTGTGATCGGGTGAAAAGACAACACATGAGGCTTATCTCAGTAATCCCCACAACAATACTACTATGAGACAACTTAGTGCTCTGCTAGATTCGTTTCTTTGTCGTTCAAAGACGGAGTCAAGGAATATTTCCTAAAACTAAAACAGGGTGCGGCCAATGCATGCATAGCCCGGTCGAGCAGTGAGATTCCTGCCAAAAGAGGTCAGATACTCAAGCATCTATCAATCTGTAGCTGGCCGACATGTCAACTCAAACATCTATCAATCTGTTTTCGGTAGGTGGAATCAGGCTAGGACGAACAGTGCTAGACATGTCAATACTCCCGCACTTAGTGAAGAACTAGCCCTGCTAATGGATTTCATTGCTACAATGTGTGATACAGATCTCGATACGCAAGATTCTGGACGGATGGTAGTGATAAGAGGGTGCCTAGGCACCCGGGTTCTAAAAAACTACTCTCTTCTTGTATATGAACCTTTTTCCCGATAAAATCAGGTCCTTCTCTGCCAGCATCATATATCAATATTTACTGTATTTTTTCTTGCTTGGTTGCAAATAGCATTATTTAGAAGCTTCACATTTATCGTATACACTTATGTCTATAAAAATAGTTTGCGAATTACCTTTTTAGTTGATGGCATCGTCAAGGGAAAAAGAATTTGATTATGCAAAAAGTATCGCATCGATGAATTTGAAACCTTCAGTATTACTGAGAAGGACCTAGCGATTTGAAGAATTCTCATGAGATCCAATAGTCATAGCGACCTCTACACATTTTCCAGCAACTGTGTCATCCAGTGAGTCCTCTCAGTTGTTGGCGACTTGTGGCATCAACGGCTTGACCAACCTAGCAATAGATATTTGTCTACTCTAGCCAACTTCCTTCAATCATGTAATAAAAATACCTCTTCTCACATTAATCATGTCAAATACTAAAGCAACCACGTTTGCCATTTTCTCCATGTGCATTACTGCTAACCTTTTCAATTAATATAGTGTGATTTTTCGACATCGCCTATTTGCAGCTTTGCGGGTTGCCAATATTACTTCGTTTTCCCTTGACGATTCCTTCCACTACTCATGGAATTTCTCCCTACATAAAAATCAGAAAACTTTGCTACTCTCCATCCCTTCTTCACCGACATTCTCACCCAATTTCACATACCCATCAAATGCATCCAACGCGGCAACGGACAGGGGCGCAGCCAGGATTTCACCATGGGGGGGGGGGGGGGGGGGCGAAGAACACATTGAAGCACACAAGAGACATAACACAAAAACTATTTCAAGTCTTGAATATTGTAGTGATATCAAACATGTAACAGTATAAGCTTTACAATAAAAGGACTACATTTCTACTAGTTTGAATGCAGATCTACGCCCCCTAGCCGGTCGATCGAACAAATCAATAATCTCATTAACATTGAACTTTGCGGCTATTTCCTTCCCAATGTATACAACCATGTAAGGTCGAAGAAAATCGTCACTCATTTTACTTCGGAGACGCGTCTTGATAATCTTCATTGCTGAAAAAGCTCTCTCTGCAGTTGCAGTTGACACCGGGAGATGACCAAGCGCAATAATCTATCAACCATTGGATACACAGAGGCTTTACCTGTTTTATGCAATGCAACGGTCAAATCAGCCAGTGATGACGAAGAGATTTCAGCTCTGGATGGTTGCAAACATCTAACTGATAGTGTGGAAGTTGTGACTCTAGGCGAGCCTGCTCTTGACTAGAAAAATCCGCTGGATAGAATTTTTCCACAAGCCTGTAAATCTTTGATATGTCAAATGAGTCATGCCTTGGATCGAAGGATGCATAGAGTTTCATTAGCTCTGTAGTCTGAACGCTAAAATGGTCATTTAGCTCAACCAGTTGTTGATCTATCGCCACATTGAACACATCTGCTTTGTAGTGGTGAAGCACCGTGTTGTTATTATGTTTATTCCGAGAGTTAGTCACATCAACATCCCTGTAAATTACAAATACAGTATGTGTTAGAATAAAGCATATGTAATTAATATTACTCTATGATACAGTAGAGGAAAGGGACATACTTGCGACTCATATTGGGGATCTCAACTTCATGCTTCACACAAAAGGTTTTAACCTCCTCTATGAGAGGTTCCCATCCTTCTTCTCTTAGATCAACGAGGAGCACCTTAGTGTTAGAGAGTGTATCTAATGCATTCAAAATGTCCATAGATTTCTTCTGGAGTGTTTGGCACAAGACATCTGTGATTTTCATAATCCTCTCCACGAGGTGCAAAATGAGCACAAAATCAAAAGAAACAATCATCCTTAGGGTGCCTCCAGCATCTCCACCGGAATATTGTGTCACCGAACGATCATTCGCTATACTTTGTAGGACTATAATTGTGGCACCAAACATCTTCCTCAAGCTCCGAATTGACTTCAAGTGTGAACTCGATCTAGTGTCTGCTGGTCTCTGTAAAGAGCCTATCTGGTTTGCTCCTTTTCACGTATCAAGATCCCCCAGTTCAATTTCACGTGCAATCTCAATGGCTTGATTTGCTAGTAACTCATCATTGCGTTTAGGTGAAGCACTAACAACATTTATGACAAAATTTGCATGTTGAAAAAACTTATGGACTTCATGTACCTCTCGTGACAACAAGGGCCAATTTAAGCTGATGCACCATATAATGAATGTAATATGCATAAGGGAACGCCTTCAGAATTAAAGCCTTCAATCTGTTCCACTGCCCTCGCATATTACTGGCCCCGTCATAGGCCTGACCTCTGATATCTTCCACATTTCAATTGTTATCTACTAGAACAGTGCAAGTTGTCTCCTTGAGAGTCAATGCAAGAGTGTCATTCACATGAATGACATCAACAAAACACTCCTGTATGAACCCCTTCGGTGTCGGGAAATTGAAGGACCAATTCCATTTGCTCTTCCTTGGATTCATCGCGAGCTTCGTCAACCATTATACAAAATTTGCTATCACCAATTTCTTCTCTAATTGTTCTTTGCACCTTTCGAGAAAGTATACCAAGAATTTCCTCTTGAACCTGATGAGATGTGTACTTTGCGTTTCCAGGAGCATTTTCCAAGACAACATCTTTCACCTCCTTGTTATAAGAAGCCAAAAGTTTTACCAGTTCTAGGAAATTACCATGGTTAATTGATCCCGGAGATTTAACATGCCCTCTAAAAGCACAAGCCTGGAATGTTAACCACCTGCATCATATCATATAATTTTTTTGTTAGGATACTACAACATTCAATATTTTAATTATTGTAACAGAAGATGGAAGAAAAATATTGCTTACGGATGGAATCAATTGTAACTTTGAGCCTTAGCCTTGCATCTAAAATCGTTTTTGTGGATGCTTTCCCAAACACCTTATCAATATGAGTCATGATGTTTTTAAAATTATCATAACAACAAACTGAGAAGTTATGGGCTGAACCAGCTTTATCCATATGAGTTAAAAAAGCACACTCTTTCCCATTATTCACCTTCTTCCACCTATCAAAGCCCCAAACAGTAAATGTTTCCGAGCCACACTTCCCAATCGGCTTTCTTGAGAAGAGGAAACAATGGAAGCAATATGCACACTTTGTGTAAGGTGAAAACTCGAGCCTTTCAAAATCCTTGAACCAACAAACGCCGACGATGTTTCGGTGGATCATCATTATATGGATACTCTCTCATGTATGGCATGTATCGGCCTTCAGAAATATAGAATTGGTGTGCTTCATTTTGCTTATCAAGAGGGAGTTCCCAAATCTGTTTGCGCTTTCCAGGGTCTCGCTCGAATGGTGTGCTTCCGATTCTTTGTTGTTCTAGAACTTCTACTTCTACAGATGCCTCAATATTTTGCTCGGGGGGTGGCATATCAACTGAACTGAGATTCGGGACATTATGATGAGTGGGTTGCTCTGTGACATCGACCTCCACGGTTGCATTTGCATTTTCAACTGTAGAGTTTGAAGCAATTGGCTTGAAAAAAATTACTTATCCGTGGTGTCTTCCTCTTCTTCATGACCTATGCAGTTCTTATATTAGTACAAAGCAGATATGTAATCTGGAATTGAAGTAGTAAGTACTAACAGTTGATCAATTGATTTGTTGAACCAAACTGACGAGTGACAACTACAATAGTAGTATGAACCTGTAGTGGGTAGACAATAATACCTCCTTCTTTGACCACGGGACAGGATTAGTTAGGAATTCGGTGTGGGCTTGTGGTGATGCCGTGCGGCTGCCTGTACTCGATTGATGTGCGGTCGGCGGCAGCTTCGCAATCAGCAATCGATGACGGCCGAAACACGGCGGCGCGACGCCCGACGGCCGGCGTCAATGAAGCCCTAGCGGCTAGCAGCGCGTCGCGGACAAAAGAGTCCGGGTCTCTAGGAAGCTAGTCGCGTGCGTGTCGTTCATCGTTGTTCGATTGAGATGGTGGATGGGTACCCGCGTATACATGCGTGGTAACGCAGCCTTGGCCCTTCTTGCGTTTTGGGCTTGACATGTGTTTAGCCCATGCATATCTTTGTTAATGGCCTGATGGCCGGATAATTATGCCTAAACTATTAGTACTAGTCCCCGCTGCAGTTCGTTGGGGGGGGGGGGGGGGGGGTTCCCACTGCCTCCCTTTGGCAACGGATGAATTCCTCACCACATCCCTTCGCAAGCTCTCTTATCGCCATGACACTTTCTATCGGATGAAGTAGATTATACTATTTTCTAGTCGGCCTATTATCTTGAACTGCATGTAAATAAAAATTAAAGAATCTCCCCTAATTCATTTTCCAACGGAGATTTGGGGTTTGGGATCTTTGGTGGTGAATGGATCTGGTGCGATCGAAAGTGGCTACAGTGTAGGAAAAATATGTTCATCAATTGTCAAATGGCGAGAAATAAGAACTTTGTGCATTCGTAGATCGAGGCATTGATAGTTCTTGTGTTTGAGGGAGTAATCGAAGAACACAATGTGTGGAGCGAGGCAAGAGTTTGAGCCGGGGGGAGGGGGGCAGTGGTGGAGAGTTTGGAAAGCAGAGGGAGCCGAACATGCGCATATGATCATAGGTAGGATGGTGGACAAAGAGGCAAAAATATGGTGTTTGAAATTGGATGGAGGAGGGTTGGGGGTTGAGAATGTAGGCAAGAATTTGTGAGTCTTCAACCCGTAATTGGGTGAGGTGGAGATGGTCGTGGCATGCATAGTAGGACACGTGAGATGTCTTCTATAGTGCGTATGAGCCGCTTGATTTTAATCTTTTGAAGTGAGGTTTAGGAATAAGATAGCCTAAAGTGCCATGTCCAGAAAAAAGTTCATGGCAGTAGATGCATTGGATGGGTACATGAAATTGTGTGAGAATGTATGTGAAGAAGCGAAGGAGGGTAGCAAGGTGTTGGATTTGTAACATAGGGAGAAAGTCCACGAGTAGTGGGAGAAATCACGAAGGACAATGCGATATTGTTGGTAACCCGAGAAGCTACAAGTATCTAGGTGATGTCCATAGATCACAGTGTATTAGTCGAAAAGGTGTAGTAGTAATAAACATTGAATGAGAAAATGTCAATTGTGGTTGCCTTCCTATTTGACATGATTCACAAATATGAGGTGAGGTGTATTTATTACACGATTGAAGGGAAAGTTTGGCCAAAATAGAAAGAGATTTATTGATAGGGTGGCTGGTCCATTGATGCCATGGTTCGCCGACGACGGTGATGTCTTCATGGACATCGAAGTCACTGAAGAACGGGCAGAGGTTGCCAAGACTATTGGATCTCTTTAGGGTTCGTCAAGTTGTAGGTCCTTCATAGTAAAACCAAACGGGTCAAATTCGATGGTGTGATAATTATTACATCATTGAATTTGATCCCTTCGGTTTTACTATCAAGGTCCTAAGAATTTGTAGAATCTTCAATAGATCCAATAGTCATGGTGACCTTTACCCCGCAACTACGGCGTCCATAAGCACAATCCATCATTGGCAACCTGTGGCATCAATAACTTGACCACCCTAGCATTTCCACTTTAGCTAAACTTCCTTCAATCATGTAATAAAAACACCTCTCCTCATGGTAATCATGTCAAATACGAAAACAATCATGTTTGTCATAATCTCATTGCATGTCTATTACTACTGTACATTTTCAATTGATGCATTGTGATTTGTTGACCTCGCCTATTTACAGCTTTTCGGGTTACCAACATTTCCTTGGTGTCCTGTCGTTATCCTCGACTAATGATGCTGTTGTACGCTTTATGTTGTCTGGACAGTATGCATGCTGAAAGAGCCTGTGATGTTTTGGAGATCTATTTGTATGAGATAACTGTAATAGCTACATTATCTTAATGGTGGTATGTTTACTCTGTTCCTAAGAATAAAGAAAAGAACCTACTGCTTGTGTTTTATTGATGCTTCGCTGTGACCTCAGGATGTTTCTATTAGTACATCATGTACTCAGTTTGTTTGACTGCCCAGCAGTGTCTTGGAAAATTCATTGAGCGCTTGATACACCAATTTTCTTGTCGGCCTTCTCATTGGGAAAGTGATTTTAATTAAACTAGCAACTAAAGTTCCTTCTCTATTTGATTGTTTTCTGGTTTGGCTAGATGGACGGTCAGCGAGAGTTTAGCCGAGCAAATTGGCAGGTTACCCTTTGCTTCTTTCTCATGGCATTGGAGTCGTTGTGCTGCTCGGAGATTGATATCCTGGGTCTCCAATGTTGGCTGGCCACTTTTTTCATGGCTGGCCGGGAGGAGCCAGAGGATATTTATGTTTTCTCCTTGTTTATTTGGTCAGTCAGTTCTGTTTGCATGGTTGCATCTGTTGTATTCTTATTGTTCAGAATCTGCATAGAAGATATCTTCATTTTGTCGAATGATGTTAGAGATAATGTTGCTTGTCATCGAATTTGAATGAAGTAGCTTATTTTCCTTTCTATTTCTTCTCTTTTCTACTTTGGATTTATCATTTATTTGGTCTTCTTTGTTGCATGCAAATTGAACTTTTATTTGCTTGCTGGTTCGTTAGGGGAAATGATCTTACTAAGCCTGCAATTGAAGTTGTGTTCTTGGTTTGTGGTTCTCACAGTTTGATTAATGTCTAATGTCTAATTTGTGATTACTGTAGTAGTAGTAGTAGGGAGAGTTTTAGCCGAGCAAAATGGCAGGTTACCCTATGCCTCGGTTTCTCATGGCATCAGAGTCGTTGTTCTTCTCGGAGATCCATCACTCCCTGGTTCTCGCGATGTTTGCTAGCCACTTTCCTGGAGCTGTCGACCGAGGCTGGGTGAACATATTCTCTTTGGTTGAATTAGTAAGTTGGCCTCCAATGACTGAGATCTGTTTTTGTCGGCCATGGCTAAACTTAATCTGCTGGTTCTGTCTATTTTAAAGGTTGATATTTTCAGATTGTGGCATGTTTCTTACTGCTATCTACTCCCTCCGTCCGGAAATACTTGTCGGAGAAATGCATAAAAATGGATGTATCTAGAACTAAAATATGTCTAGATACATCCATTCCTCGACAAGTATTTTCGGACAGGAGGGAGTACTACCTAGGGCTGCTCCTGACCATGATCTTGTTATGATTTTTGGGGTCTGTTGAACACTTCTGTTAGTTGGTTGATTTCTGATTAGACTCGACTAAAGTAGTGAGAGTTTAGCCGAGCAAAATGGCAGGATACTCTTTGTTGCTGATTCACATGGTAATGGAACCGTGCTGCTGTTGGGAGGTCCATCACTCCCGGCCCTCTATGGGTTTGGTCGAGATTCGAGAGGGCCTAGGATCATTGTTTAATTGTTGAGTCGATTCTGTGTGTATTGGTGTTTGGCTCGAGACTCAGCAAAGGATCTAGGAGCTGGTAATTCTCTTGTTCTTGATGTTGATACAAATGTTTCTTGTTATCCAATCCAATGAAGTATTATATATTATTTTCTGGTCTGTCCGCTGTTATGTTGAACTGCCGGCAAATCAGAGCGAAAGGGATCCTTGGTGCTCCTCCGGTTACAGTGTTTTGATGACAGATTTTGGCAATATGTGAATCTATGGTTTCGTTTTTTTGGGAGAGCAACATTCTTATTATCTTGAGAAAAGAGGAAGCCCCTTTTTGATGGAGGGAAATTAAGGTGTGTTCCTGATGTATGCTGTGTCCCAGAAGAATTTTATTGTATAGTATTGTCCAGAGATGAAACAGAGATGAATCAATGTATATGATGGTAGTACTCTACCCGGACAGTTAAGGAGAGTTTAGCCGAGCAAATTGGCAGGTTACCCTTTGCCTCTTTCTCATGGCATTGGAGTCGTTGTACTGCTCGGAGATTGATATCCTGGTTCTCCAATGTTGGCTGGCCACTTTTTTCATGGCTGGCCCGGAGGAGCTAGGGGAAATTTATGTTCTCTCCTTGTTTAGTTCGGAATCTGCATAGAAGATATCTTCATTTTGTCGAATGATGTTAGAGATAATGTTGCTTGTCATCGAATTTGAATGAAGTAGCTTATTTTCCTTTCTATTTCTTCTCTTTTCTACTTTGGATTTATCATTTATTTGGTCTTCTTTGTTGCATGCAAATTGAACTTTTATTTGCTTGCTGGTTCGTTAGGGGAAATGATCTTACTTAGCCTGCAATTGAAGTTGTGTTCTTGGTTTGTGGTTCTCACTGTTTGATTAATGTCTAATGACTAATTTGTGACTACTGAAATAGTAGGGAGAGTTTTAGCCGAGCAAAATAGCAGGTTACCCTATGCCTCAGTTTCTCACGGCATCGGAGTCATTGTGCTGCTCAGAGATCCATCACTCCCTGGTTCTCATGATGGTTTCTGGCCACTTTCCTGAGGCCGGTGAGCGAGGCTGGGCGAACATATTCCCTCTTTGGTTGAATTAGTCAGTTGGCCTCCTTGCTCTGCTGTTTTCTTATTTTCCAATGATATGATCTGTTTTTGTCAGCCATGGCTGAACTTATCTGCTGGTTCTTTCTATTTTTTCGGTTGATATTTTCAGATTGTGGCCTGTTTCTTAATGCTATCTACTACCTAGGGCTGCTCCTCTTGACCATGCTTTTATTTTGATATTTTAGATCTGTTCAACGCTTTGTTAGTTGGTTGATTTCTGATTAGACTAGACTGACAGTAGTGAGAGTTCACCCGAGTAAAATGGCAGGTTACCCTATGCCTCAGTTTCTCATGGCATCTGGGTCGTTGTGCTGCTTGGAGATCAATGACTCCTGGTTCTCATGCTGTTCGCTGGCCACTAACCATGGGGCTAGAGAGTGAGGCTGGGTGAACATATTTTATCTTGGTTGAATCAGTATGTGTGTTGCATGTTGAAAGTGATTGAGATCTGATTTTGTTGACTCTGTTTTATGCTCTAGAGAAGATACATGATACTTATCTGCTGATTCTTTTGATTTTGTTGGTTGATATGTGCAGACAGTGGTTTGCTATCTACAACTGGAGCTGCTATTCCTAACCTGCATTTCTTATGTTTTCCATGGTTCGTTTGACAGTTGGTTAATTTGCTGATTCCTTATTAGACTAGACTGTAGTAGTGTGCGAGGAAAATGGCAGGCTACTCTTTGCTGCTGTTTCACATGGCATTGGAGCCGTGCTGCTGTTTGTGGAGGTCTATCACTCCTGGCCCTCCAGTTTCCATGCCCGCTTTGCGGGTTTGGTCGAGACTGGAGAGGGCCTAGGGCCATTGTTTGATTGTTGAGTCGATTCTGCGTGTATTGGTGTTTGGCTCGAGACTGAGCAAAACATCTCTGAGCTGGTAATTCTCTTGTCGTTGATGTTGGGACATATATAAGTTGATGGTTATCCAATCCAAGGAAGTAGTGCATGTTGTTTTTTTGGTCCGGCCTCTGTTATATTGAACTGCTTGCAAACCAGAGCGAAAAGGAACCCTTGGTGCTCGCCCGGTTACGGTGTTTTGACGACTGGTATTGGCAGTTTGTGAATGGTCGCATTCATTTTTTGCGAGCGCGACATTGTTGTCTCGAGAAAAGAGGAAGGAAAGCCCCCGTTTGATGGAGGTGAAATAAGGAATGTTGCATGCTGATGTATGCTGTGTCCCTGAAGAGTTATGCTGTATATATATTATTGTCCGCGGATGAATTGGAGAAATGTACATGATGGTAGTACTCTACCCCCTCAGTGATGTGGGAGGAGAGGAACAGGCGCTGGTATTTTGCATAGGATCATCCTTTCTTTTCAGTCTTGTAATGTCGGTGCTTACATGCCTTGTAACCGGATCTTTATTTTATAAATGAGACATGTATTACCATGCAAAAAAAATGTAAAAGAGTAAATCATACTCCCTCCGTCTAAAAATCCTTGTCTTATATTTGTCTAGATATGGATGATTAATTGTTTGCGTCTCATCTTTGTTGATGCGATGTCTGTTGTGATGTCAGTCGCTCCACAGAAACGAAGTAAAAGCACACAGTAGTACAGAGATGAGAGGAGATATGTACACTGTATATCCAAAGTGTAGGTAGCACCCACGTTACGGTGACCGTAACTCTTGGCCTGATCTGAGGGTGTGCAAAACCGAAAACCGAACCAAAAAAACCAAGTCGAATCAAAATTTTGCTTTTTATGGTTTTTGGTTAGAGCATCTCTAGCAGATCCTTCAAAATGCGAACCCGCATATATGTGTTTTGCAGTTATGTGTTTTGCAGTTCGCGGAAAAGTGTGTATGCAGCTCAGCGCGGGCGAGGTCAGAATCAGACCCCGCAAAACGGACCTGTAAAAAAGCATATTCTTAGTCTGCTCGAGCAGCGCCGCGTCGACCCGCAAACCAAAAACCCCAATAAGCGCATTTGACAGTTAATCCGACAAATGAGTTCAAATTCAAACGCTAAAACATAGTTCGCGCACGAAATAAAAGCATAATTTTGGTAGGACAAACGCAAAAGGACTTGCAAAAGCGACGACCACGTCCAACATCATCTTGGTCAATCTTCACTCCGCGCCATCGAGTCCATGGAGATCATCGGAACCACCGAATCCACCTCTGGTGCTTGTTTCAACTCCTGCACCGAAATCATCGGCCGGTGCACTGAACGCATCAGCGACATTGGCTCCAAACTCCGCACCGAATCCACCTCCCGCACTGTAACACGCACAGGCCGACGCAACCATTCTCCTCTTCAAGATTTCTCTTCTTGCCATATCATGCCATTCTTTGGTGAGGTATTGATCTTCGATCCTTTGCCAATACCTTTTGGAGGTTTGAGAAGTACCCGTGCATGCATCAAGAGATACCGCACTCCATGCCTTGATCAAGATTTGATTTTCCAAGATCGTGTAGTTCTTCGATCTCTGGGTTTTTCCAGTCTTTGCTTGCGATTGCTCATATGCCATCTTATCGATCTCCTCCATTTCTTCTTCACCCCCATGATCATCCACTCCGCCCTCCATTTCATTGTATTCAAATGCGGCGAATGGGGCCTCATCGATGTCAATGGCGTTGGTGTCCAACAAGTTTACGAACTCGGCAGTTGCATTGTTCGAACTACCGCTATAGCGAACGACAAAAAGTCACAAGCTATCACGAAAGCAAAGAAAATTTCCATGACTGAAGAGTGAGTGGATGACCAAGTCATACCTTGCGCCCATTTCGTCGAAGACATCGCCTGCGGTGGGAGCAACACCATTGAGCGGGATCGCCGGGGAACCTCTTTCCCGGGCGGAGGGAGTGGATGAAGTAGCCGACCGCTTTGTAGCCGGAATCTTCCTCCGCTTTGTCCCCGAGACCTTGGCGACCTTCACCACCGCCGGCCGGGATCGCGCAGCCGCGTTGGCATGCAGAGCGCGGGCCTGCCAGTGGGAGCAGCCGCGTTCCCGCCCTGCACGAGCATGTTGCCCTGACGTTTGCGGGCTGCCGCGGTGGCGCCTTGGGCGACGGCGGGGCCAACATGGCCGGCGACGAGATCCGCCCGAGGGGATTGAGCGTGCGTGACCCTGAATGAGACGGGGGACAACAAGGTGTCATCCATGGTGGCGAAAAGATCGCCGGGGAAGATGAACTGGAGCGGGAGGTGATGACCCACTAGTGTAGGGGATCTATCGTAGTCCTTTCGATAAGTAAGAGTGTCGAACCCAACGAGGAGCAGAAGGAAATGATAAGAGGTTTTCAGTAAGGTTTTCTCTGCAAGCATTGAAATTAAAGGTAATAGATAGTTTTGTGATAAGATAAATAGTAATGAGTAACAAGTAAATAAAGTAAATAAAGTGCAGCAAGGTGGCCCAATCCTTTATGTAGCAAAGGATAAGCCTGGACAATTTCTAATAATGAGAAAGGAGCTCCCGAGGACACATGGGAATTATCGTCAAGCTAGTTTTCATCACGTTCATATGGTTCGCGTTCGGTACTTTAATAATTTGATATGTGGGTGGACCGGTGCTTGGGTACTGCCCTTACTTGGACAAGCATCCCACTTATGATTAACCCTTATTGCAAGCATCCGCAACTACAAAAGAAGTATTAAGGTAAACCTAACCACATCATTAAACATATGGATCCAAATCAGCCCCTAACGAAGCAACGCATAAACTAGGGTTTAAGCTTCTGTCACTCTAGCAACCCATCATCTACTTATTACTTCCCTATGCCTTCCTTTAGGCCCAAGTAATGGTGAAGTGTCATGTAGTCGACGTTCACATAACACCACTAGAGGAAAAGACAACATACATCTCATCAAAATATCGAACGAATACCAAATTCACATGACTACTAATAGCAAGACTTCACCCATGTCCTCAGGAACAAACGTAACTACTCACAAAGCATATTCATGTTCATAATCAGAGGGGTAATAATATGCATTAAGGATCTGAACATATGATCTTCCACCAAGTAAACCAATTTGCATCAACTACAAAGAGTAATCAACACTACTAGCGACCCACAGGTACCAATTTGTGGTTTTGATACAAGATTGGATACAAGAGACGAACTAGGGTTTTGAGAGGATATGGTGCTGGTGAAGATGTTGATGGAGATTAACCCCCTCCCGATGAGAGGATCGTTGGTGATGACGTTGGTGATGATTTCCCCCTCCCGGAGGGAAGTGTCCCCAGCAGAAAAGCTTTGCCGGAGCCCTAGATTGATTCCGCCAAGGTTCCGCCTCGTGGCGGCGGAGTTCCGTCCCATAAGCTTGCCCACGATTTTTTCACGGTAAAAGCTCTCATATAGCAGAAGATGGACACCGTAGGCCCACCAGGGGGCCCAGGAGATAGGGGGGCGCGCCCAGTAGGGGGGGGGGCGCCCTCCACTCTCCTGGACAGGGTGTGGGCCCCCTGATGTATTTCTTTCGTCCAATAATTCTTATAAATTACAAAAACATGTTTCGTGGAATTTCAGGATTTTGGGAGCGGTGCGGAATATGTTTCCAATGTTTGCTCATTTTCCAGCTAGAAATCCAACTGCCGGCATCCCCCCTCTTCATGGTAATCCTTGTAAAATAAGAGAGAATAGCCATAAGTATTGAGATGTAATGTGTAATACCAGCCCATAATGCAATAAATATTGATATAAAAGCATGATGCAAAATGGACGTATCAACTCCCCCAAGCTTAGACCTCGCTTGTCCTCAAGCGGAATCTGAAATCGAAAAATATGTCCACATGTTTAGAGATAAGGTGTCGGTAACAATAAAATACGGACATGAGGGCATCATGATCATTCTTATAACAGCAACATATATAGATTTTATCATATGATTTCTTGTGCTCAAGTAACAATCGATTCACAATGTCAAGTATGGTTCAAAAACTTCGTTGGAAACTAACAAACTATAATCTCAGTCCATTTGAACCCTGTCAGCCACCTTATATATAACGGTGCCTACTCTCCAACGTCGATATAGCCTTCTATATATATCACCCGTCTCCACGGCTGCTATGGCGGCGACAGTTAAGATCCATCAATCGATGCGGGGCGGCACCACCGCCAGACCCCTCGGCGACGACATCACCGAGCGTGACCTGCTTCTGCAGCTTCAGCATCGCCGGCTGGCTTCGACCTCGACTCCACATGGGAGTGTATGTCAGCACACACGCACATCGATATCCATCTTGAACCCGTCCATTCATCCACCTCACTTCATCTTCTCTTCTCTTCTCTTGTTTGTCCTGACTAGTGGATTTCCATGACCACCTGGGATCTTCTCCCACCACAGGGAGATCACCATGTGAGTTTGGGGGACAGGGAGGAAACTGCCAAATTTCATAGAAAAAATATAATGTCAAAAGAACTGCAAACTAACTACGATTCTTTTTACACAAACATCATTTCAGTTCAAAATTAATTGAAATGTGTATATATGTCCTTGGAAAATCCATGAAATCCGAAAATTTCAAGGGAAAACAGGAAACATGAAGTGTACACATAAAAAACAGTAAAATAATTCAAACCAATCATACACGCTGATCATAAGCCATACATGTCAAGTCACACAAGTACTGCTACACCAAAGATAATTAATGTGTTAACCATGGTCGTAACATTGCGGTGCTAACTCCAACTAGAAATCAAGCAATAATTAGCATTCAGTTTCATTAAAAACAATGCCTATATGTGATTGCCATGCCAAAAGGATTTGTTGTTGGAAGAGTCACTCTGCTGAAGGCCTGAAGCTTTCACATTTAACTTCTTTGCACATTTTCATTGGCTAGCTTTAAGAAACCCGCAAAGCAGAAAAGAACAATGCAGTTACTATAGTACCGAGGCCAACAGCAGCACTGGTGGCTACTCTGCTCGTGCAACTCCATCGCCGAGGACGATGAGGGGAGGGGTGTTGGAATTAACCACGATAATGTTGTCCTGTCCGGGTTGGACTAGGAGCAGTCACCGAGTACGTATAGGTGTAGGTCAGCTTGGCTCCTATATATACGTGTACCCCTTGTAATATTTGTAACCAGATTAATAGAAAGATATTAGCGGGGGCGACACGCTCCCGTGGCCATCAAATCTCTTGTGTTTCGCCGAGTTGTGCTAGTCTAGATCGATTTAGTATCCAGCCGTTGCTACGTACTAAGCTAGCTAGCTTCAACATCCATCAGCTAGTTTAGTACGTGCACGTTGCCTCAGGAAGAATCGATCAAGCGTGGTTTCGTACGGACGTGTTCGGTCGACGGAAAGTACTCGTCAAGGAGCCGACGTGCAACGTTTGATCGGGCCTGTGCCAACAATTGGTATCAGAGCTTTGGTATTGACGTGATTCTCGGAAAGCAATCGAAGGATCATGTCGACCACGGGCAAGGAGATCGTGACGGCGGCAGCAGGAGCACCGATGCCGATGGTGGGGGTGTCGCAATTCCCAAGTCTGGATCGAGAGGACTACGCACTATGGGCGATGAACATGGAGGTAGCGATGGAGGAAGCCGAGTTCTGGGAAGCCGTCGAACCCGGCGGTGCCGAGTACGCGAAGGGCGCGGCGAAGTACCGGATTGATCGTCAGGCGTTAACGGCGATCTACTCCGCAATGCCGAAGGATGTGCTGCAACACCTCGTCGGAAAGAAGACGGCGAAGGAGGCATGGGAGACCATCAAGATCCTGCACCAGGGTCATGACCGTGTCAAGGAAGCACACCTTCAGTCCCTGATGAGAAGCTACGAGTGCCTGAAGATGGATGAAAGTGAGACGGTTGATCAGTTTGCCGCCCGTCTCAAGACCCTCGTCAACGGCATACGCAGCTATGGTTCAACCCTAGAAGAAGTTGCGATCGTCCGGCGATTCTTGCGCGCCGCGCCGGCACGCTACATTCAGATCGTTACGTCGATCGAACAATGTCTCGACCTGAAAACTCTCACGGTCGAGGATCTCGTCGGAAGGTTCAAGGCCCACGACGAGAGAATTCGTCTCAGCTTCGGCGACGCGGAGGCAAGTGAGCACCTGATGCTGACAAAGGCGCAATGGATCGCCCTGTCGAAAGAAAAGCAAGGCGGATCCACGAGCGGTGGCAAGAAGAAGGGAAAAGGGAAGCAGCGCTCGGCGAGAAAGAACTTCGCCGACTCGGACGACGAGGCTGTGCCTGCACCACCGAGGAGGAAGTTTGACATCAGAAAAGTGAGGTGTCATAAGTGTGGCCTCCTCGGTCACTTCAAGGCTAACTGCGAGGAAGCACCAAAGCAACAGGCGCTCATGGCCGAGGAAGGAGACGATGGGGATATGATGCTGATGTGCGAGCTAGTGGACGAAGAATATCCAGATGATCTTGGTCAGCTGGACACATGTCCGGTGAGTCCATCCGCGCCAGTAAACCCAGGCGATGTCGTGGCGCCAGAAGACCATGACACAAGGCGTGATGGTGTAGTCATGCCAGTAAAACCAGGCGAATTCGTGGCGCCAGAAGACCATAACGCAAGGCGTGACGGTGTGGTCATGCTAGCAGCAGGCGAAGAAGTGGCGCCAGAAGTCCACGGCACAATGCGTGATGGTGTGATCGCGCTAGAAGCAGGCGAAGAAGTGGCGCCAGAAGACCACAACGCGAGACGTGATGATGTAGTCACGCAGGAAAACAACGAAGACGTGTCGCCGGAACAACTGGAAAGTTCGGCAACACAGAGCGATGCTCCGGACGATGGCGCGCGGCGAGACGCGTCAGGGACCTCAAATGGATCAGCTGGCGTCCCAGGAACACGAGTTGTAGCCTCTCCTCGAAGCACAAGGAGCACCGCGTGGAGCGCTGGCGCTACAAGCGACAGGCATGGCGTACGAGGCGTGCACGATGTGCCATGCAGCTCAGCCAGCTGGACTGGAGGCAGTGACCCAGCGGACGGGCCAAAAGCTGGGCGTGGCCCAGCGCCAAGCTCCCAACCGGGGAGCCCAGCAGGTAGGCCGGCTACTGGCAGGCCAGAGCTGCCAGAAGGCCCAGCCCTGGCTCAACCTTCAGTTGACCACGTGGCTGGAGGAGCAGAAGGGCATGCACGTGAAGCATCTCCAGCGTTTTTGGCTGGTTCAACTTGTGAACGAGCAGCTAATTTGGAAGGGACCAAATTGCCAGAAAATGGAACTTTGGCAAGTACAGAAGCAAGCGTGTCTTCTCCGACAGCACGAGAGCGGCGCTTGTTAGATCTCTCTCCAACGGAAGCGTTTCAAATTAATTCGGTGAAGATGAAGAGTAAAGGGCAACGACATTTGCACATCGAGGAACCGGAAAGTTTTGAAGATGCAAAGACGGAAGAGTGTTGGCGTCGTGCTATGGATGAAGAATTGGGTTCGATCCGAGACAACTATACATGGGAGCTCGCGGATCTTCCCAACGGACATAATGCCATAGAGCTCAAGTGGGTGTACAAAGTCAAGAAGGATGCCAAAGGGAACTTGGTGAAGCATAAAGCAAAGCTCGTGGCTAAATCAAACATGCAAGACCAAGGTGTGGACTTCGAAGAAGTGTTCGCTCCACTTGCAAGGATGGACACGGTGAGGCTACTTATAGCTCTCGCGGCTCAAGAATCTTGGAGGATACATCATATGGATGTGAACTCCGCGTTGTTGACTGGGGAGTTAGAAGAGGAGTTGTATGTGAAGCAACCACCGGGATACATCCAACAAGGAGAGGAGCACAAGGTATTGAAGCTACACAAGGCGTTGTACGGGCTACGACAAGCTCCTTGGGCATGGAGCATGAAGCTTGACAGTATATTGATTTCTCTTGGGTTTGAGAAAGCCCCACTGGAGCATACGATGTATAAACGAGGTAAAGGCAAGGATCGTCTCTTAGTGGGCATCTATGTGGATGATCTATTGATAACTGGAGCAGACGAAGAGGTGATTGCAAACTTCAAGCTACAAATGGAGGAGCTATTCAAGATGACTGATCTAGGGCTCTTGAGTTACTACCTTGGGATTGAGGTACAGCAAAAGCCGGAGGCGATCACAATATGCCAGGAGGCATATGCAAAGAAGGTACTTGAAAGCTGTGGCATGAAAGATTGCAATCCAAGTCATGTTCCGATGAAGCCTTGTGTTGTTCTAAGCAAGAAGAGTGAAGCACCCGCGGTTGATGCAACAGAGTATAGAAGTGTGGTCCGGAAGTTGAGGTATCTCACGAATACAAGACTGGACTTGGCCTATTCCGTTGGCATAGTGAGTCGCTTCATGGAAGCACCCACGACAGAACATTGGGCAGCTGTGGAACATATACTCAGGTACATCAAAGGGACAACAAATTTCGGTTGTGTCTATTTGAGAGAGAAGAAGAAGGAGATGGTGGAGCTACTTGGCTATAGTGATAGTGACCTGGCAGGAGATGTGGACGACCGTAAAAGTACCTCGGGCGTGGCATATTTCTTGGGAGGAAGCATAGTGAGTTGGCTATCACAGAAGCAGAAGGTGGTCGCATTATCATCTCGTGAAGCGGAGTATATCGCAGCTGCAACCGCGGTGTGTCAAGGCGTGTGCCTAGGAAGACTACTCGGTGACCTCTCAGGTAAGGAACGAGTGGTGCTCAAAGTTGACGACAAGTCTACAGTCTCTCTATGGAAGAATCCAGTGTGTCATCATGAAAGATGGAAGCACATCGATACGAGGTATCGATACCTAAGGGAGTGTGTGGAAGAAAGCAAGATCGACGTCAACTACGTTTGCACCGACGACCAGCTTGCAGATATCCTGACCAGATCTTTGGGACGGCAGAAATTCGTGAAGATGCGGCGAAGGATTGGTGTCCAAGCTGTGACGTGAGGACATCGTGCTTAGGGGGTGATTGTTGGAATTAACCACGATAATGTTGTCCTGTCCGGGTTGGACTAGGAGCAGTCACCGAGTACGTATAGGTGTAGGTCAGCTTGGCTCCTATATATACGTGTACCCCTTGTAATATTTGTAACCAGATTAATAGAAAGATATTAGCGGGGGCAACACGCTCCCGTGGCCATCAAATCTCTTGTGTTTCGCCGAGTTGTGCTAGTCTAGATCGATTTAGTATCCAGCCGTTGCTATGTACTAAGCTAGCTAGCTTCAACATCCATCAGCTAGTTTAGTACGTGCACGTTGCCTCAGGAAGAATCGATCAAGCGTGGTTTCGTACGGACGTGTTCGGTCGACGGAAAGTACTCGTCAAGGAGCCGACGTGCAACGTTTGATCGGGCCTGTGCCAACAATTGGGATAAAGAGGGCGGGCCTGAGCAGGCAACGGAGACATTGATGGTGCTCGGGGCGGTGTAGCACCCGACGGCGAGCGGCCATGCGGCCTGAAATTGGGGATCGTGGGTGGCCGGTGGGGATAGGCAATGGCATCTGAAGAACATGAAAACGAAGCGGTACGCTAACTTACGGATAACGGTGACCAGGATTGCGGGTTTATTTCCATAAAACTCAAGGCGGTTTCTGTAAATTTGTTGACTGTGAACCCGACAAACTCAACCCGTACTTTATTATTATAGGGAAAGATATTTTAGGATGCGGATTTGGAGAGCATTCATCGGCGTGACGTTGCTGGACGTGATGGGGCCAACAGACGTCATCTTCCATGACCGATTGTTATCAACGATGACCACAAAGCTCTTGTCCAACTCCTCTTAATAATTAACACCCATCGAATTGACCAATGACTACTACACAGAAAGTAATTGAGGGGAAAAGGAATACCAGAGCACGCGCTCGATCGATTAGTTAGTCCTGTGTTAATTCCTCGTGGCGCATTTGGTGTTCTCTCATCTCACCCCTCTGGCAATTAACACAACATTAGTTTATTGATTATTGTTTTCAGAAAGAGGGAATATGAGTTAGTTTATTGATGGTTGGGGGTTGCCTACTACGTACTACTAACGACTAGTGCTAATTCTTTGAGTTGTTAATTCTCCAGTCATGCGCTTAGCAAACATGCATGTTGGACTCCATTAGCCGGCCAATGCCTGACCATCATCACTCATCAAAGATAAAAGCAAAAGGATCTCGAGTCAGGTCATTATTCCGGTGCTTTCACGACCAAATTGACACAAAAAAGTTAATTAACATTTGCTCGGCACTATTTGTCGCATCTGATGATTCGGTGGATCATCTCCTTTCACGACCAGCAATGTAGTTTAGTGTTGTTGTAGATTCGATTAGAACTTCAATACTCTTTACCACAAAAGAGTATTCGGTTGGCTTTTCCATCAACACGCTTGCTAGCTTTAACAAGTCACATCCAGGATATGTACCAGAGAGCGGTCGTAAAAAGATTCAGGATATGTAGCAGAAAGCGGTCGTAAAAAGATTCAGGATATGTAGCAGAAAGCGGTCGTAAAAAGATTCAGGATATGTAGCATAAAGCAGTCAACACACTGGTTCTGCTCAAGAAAGATTGTTACCTCAACCATTTTACTAAAGTTATGGAGTTTTTCAATTTTGACCTCAATATACAGGAGTAAAGGGGCTTCAGAATATTAATATAAGATGTACAATTCTACCTGATGATGCCAAAGTGTGATCTTTGTGCGTGTCGTCAGACTTAGATTGCGACCTAAGCATCATTAACTTAACCGAAAGAACAAATTTTGAGCCTGATATCTGACGCAACATTGGAATATTGACCATGCATGCTATCATGACACATCATATTAAGTTACTTTGGGGATCGTTGCAGGCGGAGAAGCAATAAGCAAAGGTTGATGTGATGGTAACTAACGCTACCAGATTATTCGTATCTGACGCATTTCATTTCTCTGATGTTCTTTTTCGTCCAACAGATGATTCCCTCCTCGCTATTAAGATAAGGAAAGGTAGTAGAATGCCAACCATACAAAGTAATGATCGGACTATCAAATCTTAATTAGACTTTTTCTTTTCTTTGGAGAGGGATATTCCGGGCCTCTACATCGGGGTGATGCACACAACCATCTTATTAAAGCAAAGTTAAACATCCCTACAGTCTTGCAATAAAAGATAAAAAAAGAAGTGGTGCCACAATCGCCTAGAATAGGATTGCATGACTCATTCACAAATCCTACTACAGGATCATCATCCAAATGGGTTGAACATAACCCAAGTGACCATCTCTCATTGGCTACACCACAAAGCAATGGCCGTCCGTGCCACCACACGACGCAGGGAACACCACATATGGATCCTCCAAGGATAACTGCAATTTTTGTTGGATGTTTTGACATGTTAAAAATAATAATCAGCCTGGCAATTCCAGATGGCCCAAACTAAAGTGCAACCAGTTTTCAAACAAATTTGGTATACTTGTTGAAGCGGGTGAATTATAGGCCACATGGACGGTAGGCCAGAGTATGGTGGTAAACGGACAGGTGAAAAATAAGTGTTGAGCGGGTTCCTCCTTATATCACAAAAGCTCACACTTCTTGGAGCCCTCCATTTCCGTTTGGCCAGATTATATTTCCTGAGAACCACATTTCTGTCCAAGTACCACATAGAAATCTTGTTTTTAATGGCATTTTGATCTTCCAAATGTATTGCTTGCGACAAACTAGATCGGCGTTGATGATGTCAGCATACAAGGAATTTTTATCAGCATATTGATCTTCCAAATATATTGCTTGCGAAAACTGAAGCGTCATTGATGAGGTCAACATACATGGATTTGACGAAGAAAACACCAGCGAAACACATCATGTTCTTGATACAAGTCGATCAACATTAAGCTACAAACTAAATATAACCAAGTCGCCCACTTATACCTGGTGAGCACCCTTCAAAACTCAATATTCAAATGGCTCACTTGTATTATGGAAGCTATAGAAATATCTTTATGCTACACAATATTGTAAAGACTTGGATACTAATGCCAAGAGGCGCATCAACTAGCCATGTGTCCTCCTATAATCTCGTCTTAAAGCCATTACCAACCAAGAATGAACCTCGTCTAAAGAAATCCGCCTCGAAACTCATCAAGCCTTTCCAAAAAGTGAATCTATCGGTTTTGCCGTCACCTAGGACACAATTTTTTATTTGAGGTATTTGTTATGAAGCAACTGATGCCAAACTCCCCCTCTCTACCCATCATTAGCTCTGACTTAGGTCAAACTTTATAAATATTCGGCCAAGTTTATAGAAAATAATCTAAATTTTTACACTAACAAATACTATACATGATATGTAAATATATACAATGATGATTCTAATGGTGTTGATTTGATATTGTGGGTGTAATATTTTTCTGTATAAACTTGGTCAAAGTGTGTAAAGTTTGACTCACGAGAAAGCTAAGATGCGAAGTAAATAAAAACTAAGGGAGTAGTAAGTAAGCACTTATTCTTAATTTTGAGGTCCTCAATATCTATCCCACTTAGTTCGATACTTCTTCTTTCTTTTACATCACGTTGCCAGAAAAATCTGGATCTATAATAATCCAATCTTTTCCAGACCCCTTTGCGTATCACAAAGGAGAGCATAAACCTTTTTTTTGCATGGTAACACGTGTCTCATTCATATCATAAAGAACAAGGTACAAGTCACGTAAGGACCAACATGACAACACTGAAAAGATAAGAGAACATCTGAGCTTGACACCAACGCACGTCGCCTGCCTCCGGCACCACCACAACAGCCACCGGAAAAAAGAATGACAGATCACCTCCTCACCAGAGCTCGAAGCGGCTCCATCGCTAATATGCAGCTTTGCGGACCTCCAAGATGGCTCAACAAAAGTGAAGCCATTGCCGTTGAACGAATCAGACCGGGGCAATACCCCGGACACGCCATCGAACTCCAGATCTGTCACCCCACCACCACTAAGACGCTGAAGGGGGAAACCATACATGTCATCCACGAACCACGAGCCCAGTACATGTTCCGTCTTTCAGATGTCGTCGATGCAGACCACAATCTGCATTCGCTCCTGGACTACCTCCTAAGCTCCGTGCCGACGCTGGAGCAAACGCCGTCGCAACGGCGGAGCCCAAGGACATAGGTCCACCACGAGGATGCTGCCGCCACCACGCCATCCTTGCTTGAACATACAGGTTTGCAAATACATCCCCAACCATAGGACCGATGGCCTCGGCAAGGAAGGATCCGAAGAATCTTTATTCAACGCCGCCATCGTCGCCGCCGAAGTCAAGACTATAAACAACCTAAAAACCTAGATTACAAAGAAGTAAAAATGATACTGAGAATATCACGGAGAGTCAAGTCTACCCCCATAAGACTCGTATGTAGTCAAAGTCATACGTACAAGGCCATAAAAAAGTCATGTATTTTGGGGGAAGGGGAGTAGAGTTTAAGCTTACATGTACCCATGGAGCTAGCATGAAGTGATAACCCAAACCTTGTACGCATGCATGATTAGCCGTTGAGACGCTAATTGTAGCATTTTTGGACGCTGATTAGTCGCATCAAACGGATTAGATATCTTTGTACATGCATGGTATGTAAATATATTCAATGATGATTCTAATGGTATTGATTTGATATTGTGGATGTAATATTTTTTTAATAAACTTGGTTAAAGTTTGACTCGAGACAAAGATAATATGCGAAGTAAATAAAAACGAAGGAAGTAGTAGGTAGGCACTTATTCTTAATTTCCAGGTCCTCGATATCTATCCCACTTAGCTCGTTATTTTTTACTTTTTCTTCTTTACATCACGTTGCCAGAAAAATCCGGATATATAGTAATCCAATCTTTTCATTACCCCTTTGCGTATCTCAAAGGAAAGCATAAACATCGGTAAGATATTGAATATCATTTTTATAGAACACAATATAGACACATGCGCTCATATATGCGTGCATACACTCATTTCTATGAACACACACACATACCCTATCGCTATGAGCACCTCCGAGAGATTGAGAACATCTTCTTCCACTGAACGCGCATCGCCGGAGATCCTGAAATGAATCCAGAAATGATGTAAGCAGTAGGATTTAAACCCTAATATGCTAGGAATACCACTGTCCTCCTAACCATCCAACCACCAACTAGGATTAGTTTTTAGATACTGAATATCATTGATAAGTCAAGTCTACCCCCATAAGACTCGTACGTAGTCAAAGTCATACGTAGAAGGCCATACAAAATCCTATATTTTGGGGAAAGGGGAGTAGTGATAACCCAAAGGAAAACCTTGCACGCATGCATACATATACATGCATGCATGATTAGCTTGAGACGCTAATTGTAGCATTTTTGTACGCTAATTAGTCTCATCCGTGGATTAGATATCACCGTATCCAAACCCCCAGGCCGGCCCCACAGCCATGCATGCAGATCGTATCCAAACCCTAATAATTAGTTAGGCACGGCGCTCGATCACCAACCTTTATAAAACCCTACCCGCGCTGTGCTGCAAGCCTTGCACTCACCATCACCAACCCATTTTGCTTAGCTCCCATTTTGCTTAGCTCCAAGCTACCCGGCGCGTGCTCTCATGGCCATGGCCATGGTTGCCACGCCAATCACGGCCCTCCAGACCGCAAGCCCGGCTCTCTTGGGAGAAGAGGACGACCGCTCCGTGCTTTTAGTCTTCAAGGCCGGCGTGTCAGGCGACCCCAAGGGAGCGCTCGCTGGCTGGGGCTCGCCGGACGTGTGCAACTGGACCGGTGTCGCTTGCGACACGGAGCGTCATGTTGTCAAGTTAATACTAAGTGAACAAGAGCTTTCTGGCGAGGTCTCGTTGGCGCTTGGCAACCTCTCGCACCTCACGACGCTCAACCTCTCTGGCAACCACTTCGCTGGCAGCATCCCGCCGGAGCTCGGCAACCTCTCAAGACTCAGCACCCTCGATCTCTCCGAGAACCTCTTCTCCGGGGCGGTGCCGCGGGAGCTCGGGGAGCTTTCTCGGCTGACGCAGCTCAGCCTCGGCGAAAACCAGTTGGAGGGCTTGATTCCGGTGGAGCTCACACGTATTCGGAGCCTGGTATACCTCAATCTCGGCGACAACAATTTCTCCGGGCACATCCCGTCCGCCATCTTCTGCAACCTCTCCGCCTTGGAGTACATTGATATGTCGTCCAACTCTCTCGACGGCAAGATCCCCATCCGAGCGGATTGCCCACTCCCCGAGTTGATGTTCCTCGTGTTGTGGTCCAACAAACTCCATGGCGGCATCCCCCGCTCGCTGTCAAACTCGACGAAGCTCCAATGGCTGCTACTACAGTCGAACTTCCTCGTCGACGAGCTGCCGTTGTCTGACATGTTCAGCGGCATGAGGAGCCTTGAGCATTTGCACCTGTCATTCAACCTCTTCACGAACTCGCAGAACAACACCAGCCTCGAACCATTCTTTGCCTCGCTTACCAACTGCACCAACCTGAAGGATCTCGGCCTTGCCGGGAATGACATCGCCGACATGATCTCGGCTGTCGTCGGTCGCCTCTCTCCTGGCCTCATGCAGCTCCACCTTGAGTTTAATAGAATCTTTGGCCCGATCCCGGCGAACATCTCCAACCTCATCAACCTCAACACCCTCAACCTCTCCCATAACTTCCTCAACAGCTCCATCCCACATGGCATTGCCAACATGAGGCAGCTCGAGCGGTTGCACCTCTCAAACAACCTGCTCTCCGGTGATATCCCGCCATCCCTTGGCATGATCCCGTGGCTCGGGCTCGTCGATTTTTCGCAGAACCGGCTCACCGGCCCCATTCCTCCGAGCATCGTGCAATGTGTGATGATGCAAAATCTTGATCTCTCCTACAACATGCTGCGAGGCGAGATCCCAGCTGGCTTGACTATGCTGAGCGGAATGCTCAACCTCAACCTCGCCCGCAACCTGCTGTCGGCCGCGATCCCGATGACCATGGGCGAGATGGTTAGGCTGCAATTGCTTAACCTGTCATCAAACAAACTCTCCGGCACGATCCCGTCGCAGCTCGGCAGCTGCATCGATCTGAAGTACCTCGACGTGTCCTACAATGGCCTCACAGGGACCCTGCCTCAATCCTTGGAGAAGGTGGCGTCGCTGCTACGTGTTAACTTTTTCTACAACGACTTCTTGGGCGAGGTGCCGAGCAGCGGGGCCTTTGCAGGGTTTTGGCCGGACGCGTTCCTCGGCAATGACAGACTGTGTGCGGGGACGGCGTCAATGACGCCTGGGTTGGCTAGGTGCAGCGGCGCGAAGCGCAACTTGCTCCATAACCAGCGAGTGGCGTTGCTCGTCGCCATCACGGTCGTGAGCTTCACGATGGCAATCATTGGGCTCGCCGTGGGACGAGACAGGCGGCGCTCACCACCGCTACCATGCAAACCCAAAACGAGGGGGACTACCCGAGGATTTCTCAACGAGAGCTCTACGAGGCAACGGGTGGGTTCGAGCAGTCGAGGCTGATCGGCGCGGGGCGGTTCGGGCGCGTGTACGCGGGGAGACTCCATGACGGCACGCGTGTCGCCGTCAAGGTGCTCGACCCAAAGACCGGAGGCGGTGAGGTCTCCCGGAGTTTCAAGCGGGAGTGCGATGTGCTGAGGCGGACGCGGCACCGGAACCTGGTGCGCGTTGTCACGACGTGCACCCAGCCGGACTTCCACGCGATCGTGCTCCCGCTGATGGCCAATGGTAGCCTCGAGAGCCACCTCTACCCGCGTGAGGGCGGCCCCGGACGTGGCATGGACCTCGCATGGCTGGTTGCCATCGCCGGCGACATAGCAGAGGGGCTCAGCTACCTGCATCACTACGCGCCCATCCGCGTCGTGCACTGCGACCTTAAGCCCAGCAACGTGCTCCTCGACGACGACATGACGGCCGTCGTGGCTGACTTCGGCATCGCGCGACTGGTCAAGGACATGGGCGACGACGACAACACAGGCTCTACTAATCCCTGCAACTCCACTGCCGGATTGTTGCAAGGCTCCGTGGGCTACATTGCACCAGGTAATTCACAAGACAATCGAATCAACATAGCATGTGAGTAGTGTAAATGCATGTGACGTTCTTCTCTTAACATTTTTATCATGCATGGCGTTCTCGTTGCGTGGTTTTAGAGTACGGACTAGGAGGCCACCCTTCGACGGAAGGCGACGTGTACAGCTTTGGTGTGGTGCTACTGGAGCTGATCGCCGGGAAGCGCCCGACCGATGTGCTCTTCCAAGAGGAGCTTACGTTGCACGGCTGGGTGAAGCGGCACCACCCGCATGACCTCGCCGCCATCATCGCACGCCCATGGCTGGCGGCCACGGACGCGATGTCGTCGGCGGCTCAAGCAGACAACATCGTTGTCGAGCTAATGGACCTTGGGATCGCGTGCACTCAGCACTCGCCGCCGGCGTGGCCCACCATGGTGGAGGTGTGCCGCGCGATCACCTCCTCAAGGATCCGTCTTCTTCCTGACGTACTTGTGGTTACGTATCCATGATATACATTAGGTTACAGAATAAACTTGTGGCATCCCCGGTCCAGATATGAAGATAGTCGCAGGGTTCATGGAAAACTCGGGGGTGCCGGACGTGCGGAGATGTGCAAGTAACAAGAAGACAACGGGTGTGGCATGGGAGTACGGGTTAGAGACTTACCTTGTACTATGTTGATGGTATTGAGTATGTTTTGTATCTTATAGTTAAACTGTTACACCGGGGCTTGATGCAATTTGTATACGCACATGACCCGGTGGTGTTTTCGGTCATCGATTTACGGTGCTGCAACTTGATAAGCAGCAGATCGAGTAGTAGAGGCATTTGTATTTTGTATTGTGTGTAAAATGTTTCGTCCTTAACTTTATGTCGCATGCATGGAAGTACTAGTTGAACTTGCAACCTTTTATTCCTCGATGCCGCAGCAATTCTTTTTCTAAAAGGGTAACTCCGTTCACTAGAGGTAACTAAATTAAGCAAATTCAAGTATTCTTTATTTCTTTCTTGATTTCTTGGGGTTTCTTTTTTGCATTGTTTTACTCCGGTTTTCTTGTTTCATTTTTCTCTTCAGATTTCATCCATTTCTTTATTTGGTTTTCTTTAGTTTTTTTCCCTTTTCTTTTTCAACACATGTCTACATTTCTTGTTACACATTGTACATTTTTAGTACGCATTAAGAATATTTTTTAAAATAGACGTTTAGCATTTTTCAAATACATAATTAATATTTTTTAAAATAAATGTCTCGATGCCTATTGTTTTCATACACATTGTGTATTTTTTGTATAAATATAAATATTTCTTAATATAGGTTTAATACTTTTCATATATATGATTAACATTTTTTTCAAATATATGTTTTGATGTCTATTTTTTTGTACACATTGCACATTTTTCTTATATATGATACATTTTTATACATGGTTAAAATTTAATATATACACATTTAATATATTTTTACATGACTAACATTTTTTAGAACATATAGTTTTAGATGCCTACTTTTCATAAATTTTTATACTTTAGAAATATTTTTTATAAACACATTTAAAATTCTCCAAATACATGATTAGTAAATTTTTGAACTTTTTATATCTACTCACTCCGTCCCAAAATTCTTACTTAGATTTGCCTAAATACGGTTGTATCAAGTCACATTTTAGTATTAGATACATCCGTATCTAGATAAATCTAAGAAAAAAAAATTGGAACGGAGGGAGTACTTTTTTTCATGCACATTGTATATTTTTCGTATAAATCGAATACAATTTTCATACACATTTAATATTTTCAAATGCATGATTAACAGCTTACAAATGTTTCTATGTAAAATAATTGTTGTAATATATATATTTATAATATTTGGAATTATAAAAAAGTAAAAAAATAAAGAAAATGAGATTGTGGCCTGTGGGGCTGCCGGTCGCTTTCCGGTGAGGCTGCCCTTACATCTCGCGTCAAGCGAGACATAGGCGCGTCATTCGACTCCCATGGCGAACCAAACGGCTCCCCTCACGATGGATCGCCCAATAATAAGGTCCATAAGAAATAACTATATTGCAATACAATATGATTACACTAAACACCATCCTAGACAAATAATTAAGCATATAGCAAGTGAAAAAAGTTTGACTCACCACTCAAAAAATACTTCCTCCGTTCCTAAATATAAGTCTTTATATAGATTGACAATATGAATCACATACGGATGTACTCCCACCGTCCTAAAATAAGTGACTCAACTTTGTACAAAGTTTAATACAAAGTTAGTACAAATTGACTCACTTATTTTAGGACAGAGGGAGTATATAGATGCATTTAGAGTGTAGATTCACTCATTTTGCTCTGAATATAGTTTATAGTGAAATCTGTACAAATACTTATATTTAGCAACGGAGGGAGTAGAAGAGTTCAAAACACTCCATATGAGCTCCATCTAGCAGGAGAAGATTGCCTAAAAAAAATCTACTCTGGCAGGAGAAGAAGAAAGAAAGCCACTGACTAGAAGCCGGAAATTCTCCGGAGCACGAACATGCCAAAGCCAATGCCGAGGAACGTGGCAATGGAGATCCCAAAGATGCCGACGAGGATCCCGGGCACGACGAGCGAGCTCCACCCTTTCGCCGTCGCCATGGCGGCCGCCGTGGTCGGCCCGCCGACGTTGGCGTTGGACGCGATGAGCAGCTGCTTCCTGTCCAGCCCCGCCAGCCTCCCGACCCCGAGCATCACGGCGAGATGCACGGCCACCTGCACGGCCGCGAACGCGAACACGGCGGGCGCCTTGGTGACCGCGTCCACCACGCTGCCATTGGCGCCCACCACCGTGAAGAACACCTGCATGAGGATGAGCGCCATGGTCTCGCCGGAGGGCGCGAGCCGGCCCAGCAAGCCCGGGAACGCCGTCGCCAGGGCCACCACCAGCGCCGTCACGCACGGCAGCGTGCCGCCGGCGGCCACGCCCAGCCCCGCGGCGATCGCCGTGCCGGCCCTGCAGATCACGAACGACAGCGCCAGCGCCGCGCCGCCGTGCAGCACTGACATGCTGCCCCGGGGCTCCCCGCCGCCGTCCTCCGCGGACGTGGAGCTCTTGGGCTCCTGCGGTATCTTGGACGCTAGCGCGAAGAGGGCCGTGAAGTAGAGCGCGGAGATGAGGTTGTCCGCCGCCACGCCGGCCGCCACCACCGACGGCGTCGTGCCCAGCGCCTCGGAGATCGCCACGAAATTCACCGCTGCCCACCGCCATGATCAGATCACAGTGCGTTCGTCAGACTGACACGGTGGATCAAATGCATCAGTATTTTAGCAGCGAGCGAGCTAAGAGCATTACTAGTAGAACCCTCAAACCCTCAAATCCTCAAAGCAGTTTTAAGGGTTAAGTTGTGCCACTTTTTGACACTTTTAAGGGTTGAAAAATAGGGGCAAATACTAGAACCCTCAAACCCAACCCGTAAACTGCTTTAAGGGTTGGATTTGAGGGTTCTAGTCTTTGCCTCAACCCCAACCTTTAAATCTATCATTTGGCATCTCACAATTTATGACAACAAGAACACAATCATCCATCCATCCATCTCACAATTTAGCATTGCCGACTTCTTGGATGCGGTCTCTTGATCCCTCATCTAATCTACTCCTAATTAACTGGGCCGGCCATTGGTACAGCCGTGCCTCACCTCCAGTGGCTAAGCCACGGCTGTGTTGCCAGGGCCAACAAGCATGGACATAGAGGCAGCGGCCATGCCCATCCGCAATAGCAGGAAGCAGCATCGCATCAGTAGGAGTAAGCAGCAGCAGTACAACAAGTACATCAGGCAGTAGCGATGTAGTAGCGGCAGCAAAACAGCATAAGCAGCGGTAGCGAGCAGAGCAACAGCAGGGCATGAAGCAGCTGCAGGGGCGGATAGGCTCGGCCACTATGGACGAGGCACGCGCAGTAGCACGGCGGGGCGAGCTGGCACGGGATGGTTGCGATGCGGCCCGCGTGACGGCAGCGCTAGGTGGCTCGAGGAGTAGCAGGAACGCAACTGCGCAGCAGAGCAATCGGCAGGGGCCGCGGCGCGTGGCGAGGAGCTCGGACCACGACGAACAGTGGGGTAGTACGACACGGATCGAAGGGGAAAACGAGGGGAATCGGCCCAGGAGCTCACCACAGAGGCACACGGAGGCCTGTTGGTGGCGGGGGCGGGGGCGGGCGCCGGGGCGGGCGACGCGGGCGGGACGGGCGGGGCGGGAGCGGCGGCCGCGGCGGGGGCGGGCGCCGGGGCGGGCGACGCGGGCGGGACGGGCGGGGCGGGAGCGGCGGCAGCGGCGGGCGGGGGCGCGGCGGCGGCGGGGCCTTCCATGGCCGGCGACGAGGAGGAGTGCGGCGGGGACGGGTGGGAGGAGGAGCGGTTGGCTCCCGCACGGGCTCGGAGCGAGCGACGAGGACGAGTGCGGGTTGGGGGGAGATTTTCCCCTCAACCCCTCCTTCTACAGATTGCAAATTGGTTTGAGGGTTGGACCTCTAAATTTTTTTACGGGTTTGAGGGTTTAGAGGTTCTAGTCTACGGCGTTTTTTCGGCGAAAACTGTAAAAAAGCGGTTATTTTTAGGGGTTTGAGGGTTTGAAGGCTCTACTAGTAATGCTCTAACTGATTAGATTACCTCCGCCAATGTAGCTCCCCATGAGAGCAGCGGCGATCTTCCAGCTATCCTCGCCGAGAGACCTCATCGGGAACAGCAAATAAGCCACCGTGGTGCCGATTACAGTTGCAACTACATTGAATTTGAGCCATAAGATTAATTAGAGTGAGAGTGGCTATGAATTTCTCAACTGTTTCTGTTCAGAACTTCAGATAGAATAAGAAAAATGAAGAGAATTTTTTTTATGGTTACCTGATCCGATGAGGAAGGCCTTGAGGAGGTCGCCGGTGGCGCGGACGACGCGGCGGATGTCGGCGCCGAGGAGAAGGAGCGGCACGGCGACGGGGAGCAGGTACTCCATGACGACGGCCTGCGCGGGCGCGCCGGGCGCCACCAGCCCCGCCGACGACGCCGCCAGCCCCGCCAGGATGCTCACCAGCGCCCCGCTCAGCGCCGCGCCCCACGCCGTCCGCTCCTCCGCCCTGACGAACACATACACGGATGGATCACTCCTAGTCCTCCACGGCGGCGACGGACGGGCGTAGCGTGCGCGAGCTGAGGGGTCTCGGCCGGCAGCGGCAGGTGGTTTGCGTGTCGGTTACCAGGTGCCGAAGGCGGCGGCGGAGAGGAGGAACGCCCAGTTGCCCCACTGGTCGCCGGGCGCGATGATGGGCGCGGAGCGGGGCGGCCGGACATGCCGGAGCCGAGGCGGCTGGCACCCGTCACGCCAGAGGCGCGGCAGCCGAGGCGCCAGCGGCCGGAGGCTGCCGGCGCGGTGGCGTTGGAAGAGGTGGAGATGGCACGGCGGCGAGGGGGAGGGTCGGAGCAGGGAGGCGGCGAACGGCGCCATGCCTGCCGGCCGCGCGATCCAAATCCTCTGTCTGTTTGGCAACGGCAGCGCTGAGCCAAGTGTTCACTCGTGAGGTCGACCCAACCAGCTGCCAAATAACATTGGAGAAGTGATGGCGACATTGTTGTCTTCTTGTGTACTAAAATCAAGATGCAAGATGCAAGATGCAGCCGGCCGAACTACTCTTCCTTGTATAGTCTCTGTGGCCTGTAGCCTGTTGCTTCCAGGCATTTTCCTTGGCTCCAAATGCAGTGGAAGCTGTTTGTTCTATCCTCAAATTCTTGATTAATCAGGCTCTACTTTCTACAGAGGACTTTCCATCAATCAGGAGACAATCATGTACTCTACTATTAATCTATCAACAAGAAGGTTGACACTGGGAAAATTGATGGTGACTCGATCCGGTCTTGGTTTTCGTATGTCAACCTTTTCCAACTCTGAGGAAATAAATAAAACAAGATTAAAATGAGCAACGCGTATTACTTTTACTCACGCATCTCCCGTCCGTCTTCACTATGTCAACAGGGGATCGGAGCTGGATGGCGCGGACTTTTAAAACTTGCACTGATAATTAAGTTTCAAAACTTACACCGGCAAATTCTGAAAACTTAAAAGACCAATCTAGACCATGTATCTTTCACCACAGGGACTGTTTCTATTCCTCGCAAAAAAAAAAGGAAAAGAAAGAGAGGACTGTTTCTATGGTTGTTGCCCCAGAAACAACAAGAGCAGAGTACTTAGTATACAACTAGAAGAACGCCCGTGCGTTGCAACAGGGCCACATTAACTTTAAGAGTTCAATATTACGACATTGGCGACCTTTTTTACCATCAAATCCTCTCACACACATACAGACACACACTCTCCCTCCCTCTTCCTCACTCTCTATCCCCCTCTCCCTCTCTCTCTAACACACACACATATCCATCTTATTGGGTATGGGACCATAATCCATCTATTTCACACATACACGCTAGTGCATAACAATATGGATTATGTGTATTATATTTGCCACCAGAACTGAGGGAATTAATTTCATGTAAATCGACCAGCCACAGCTCCAAGAATACGCGGACGAGGTGGCTCGGGTCGGCGTCGGCGCCGTCCAGCGCGGGCCACGGGCCCGCTTCCAAGTGCACGTGCAATGCACGTCTTCACAAATATTATAACCAGATGTGAGAAATCACATGCATAGAAAAGACATTCTGATAGCAATCCAAATACCATACTCAATTGAATACCTAACCTGGACAATACTCTTATTTCTATGCGCCAGAAAAAATGGAATAGCAAAGCTAAGTATGCCTACATACGCTCAGATTATATATAAGAATCTTAGGTGAACAATTGCAACAAAGCACTAAGCAACGATAAATTTAAATAAAAAATCAATTAACTATGCAGGCAGCAGGCTTGTTACAACATAGAGAGATAGGAAAATGTCACCTCCAGTAATGTAGCGCAAAGGAGTGGAACGAAGCATGAATGAGCGGTTGTCTGTTCTTCTCCATGCACATGGATCAGCAGTAGAGGCCAAGTATATAAGTACTTGACCGAACACCACTCTTCGTGTACGGAGAGCCATGTCACCTTCTCGCCGCTGCAGCATGGGAGGACGGCTGGTTCACGTGACCCTCCAGCTGGGGGATCCATGGTGGCTGACCGTCGAGCTCGAGGCAGAGAAGTTGAGGGTAGTAGTGGCGAGATCCATGCCGGCCAACCGGGCGAAGAGGAGGTCGTCGAGGAGGGACACATCGGCAAGATCCGGTCACCACGCGAACTGAAGAGCAACAGTGATCTCCACAAGCTGTTGGCCGACGGCGTGCTCCATCCCCTGCGATGGGGTGACCATGGCGGTGGCCACAGCTCCTCATGCTCGCCTCGATCTCGGCGACACACCCTGAGTGTAGGAGGCAGCAACGACCTCGACGAAATCATGGCCTCCATCCCGGAACGCAATCATGTCGTTCTAAATAAATGGATTCAATCATGTGACTCTAATTACTTCGGATTGTTATGTGCACACTAAGCGGGGTGTAGTTAGGAAAGAAAATGTTTTCTAATTAAAGTGATTAAGTGATTTAAGGTAAGGTTAATTAATTTAGATTTGATTTTTAGTGATTGTTAGTAAAGTGTGATGCGTCTTTAAAATCTTTTATTTGTTTCCTTAAAATCTATTATTTGTTTCCTAAAGAAATTTGCAATAATGGAAGGTATCGGTTGATTTGGATAAGTTAGTAAAATTAGATCCATGACTGCGTGTACGTTTGGAAAGTGCTGATTTGCAAGGAAAGAGCTGAGGGGTAAATAAACCAGTGAATAAGAAACCAGCATCGAAAAAATCTACGACGGTTAACCTACGGAAAAAAACCGGACGAAAGTGGTGGGACGAAAAAACCCTGAAAGCGAGACTACCAACTGCTCCATTAGAAGTAGAGATTGTAGAGATGGTCCTGAGAGTACTTGATGACACGGGTAACAGCAACCTTATTCGAGAGCAAATTATGCAAGACGCAGCCGGCCTGGCTACTGTCCTTGTATAGTCTCCGGGCCTGCATCTCTCTGTTGTTTCGTGGCATTTTCCTTGGCTCCAAATGTAGTGCAGTCTGCTGTTCTATCCTCAAACCCGTCAATAAAAGTGATGCATGCCTTCATTGTCATGCCTTGATTAATGAGGCTAAGCTTTCTTGATTTATGGGAATCAAATGATTAGGAGGAAAGTGCCATCTCAATAAAACTGTAGAGGTCTTATGACCAATCACAGGAGACAGACATATGTCTTATTCTATCTACAAAAAGTTGACCATAATGTCCTCAATGGGGGCAGGAGTATATATGCTACATACAGATACATGTATTCAACCCAAGGCCAGCCAAGGCCAACCACAACACTACAGCTACTACATCAGACAAGACAGTGCAAATGAGTAGCAGCAACCAGCAAGCATGAGACAGGAACCTTCTGACGACCCCCAATTAACGAGCATAATCACACAATTAACAAGCATAATCAAAGATGATTCTTCATAGAAAGATTGATACTCTGGATCTGGGGACATCACAGGTTGGCAACCATTCCCTTCTCTGCACATACACATGATACATCATACATGTACCAGACACCACAGGTGTCCATGATTGCCAAATCATTTGGCCTAACATGCGCCCACAGTGTCTGTTCAAGAGTCGACGATTTGCAGGAACAAAGAGCCCCAAGTCATGCCTGGGATAAAACAGATGAACAACAGCTTCTCGTACCAACTAAGCTAGTTAAAATTAGTCGTACTCAAAATGGCATTGCAAATTTCTTAGCTAAATTTGCAAGGAGGAAACATCTAACCAATGTTTCAAACTTTGGAAAATGGTGGTGTTCTTGTTCATATTAAAAAAATGTTTGTTTTGGAAAAAATGAATAAAACAATAAAAACGCTACTGTACCTCAGTACAGTCCCGGTCCGCTATAGTCCTGAGTGTCATCTGCGATGGAATGGGCTGGCCTAGTCGGGGGTTCGCCTATGCGAAACAGCAGCAAATTGACGCAGGGAGCGTCACATAAGCGCTCACAAGGAGCATGCGGCTCCTTCAACAAAACCTTATGAAACAAACAGAGGCGGCGAATCCTATTCGGCGCATATGCGCCCGTATGCAAAAGGGCGCCTGCAGAGCGCGGGTTGTTGGGCTCGGCCCATCTCCACCTTTCATTTTGTTGTATAAGAACAAAAATGAGAGTGCAAGAACTAGGGTTCGAACCAGCACCCTCACGGTTGTTCTTTCACTGCGGTGACCACACCACCGGCCAGACATGATGCGCTCAATTATATCTGCTCCATTCTTTAATCTTCTTTATTTTAACTATATTATTTTTGCTTTTCTATCAAGTGCGTGACCTTTTTTCAAATTCAATGAACTTCTTATTCAAAATCAGTGAACTATTTTCAAGTATGATGAACTTTTTTTAAACCCGATGAACTTTTTTCGAATTCGATGAAGTTTTCCCCAAAATCGACCACTTTTTCCCAAAATTGATGAACTTTTTTCGAATTCGATGAACTTTTTTTTAATTCGATGAACTTTTTCCCAAATTGATGAACTTTTTACCAAATTTGACGAACTTTTTCCCAAAATCGATCAAATTTTTTGAATTGGATGAACTTTTTCAAATTTAGTTCACCAAATACAAATTTTGTTCACACATTTTTAAAAGTTGTTCACCTGATAATATTTTTTGTTCCCTTTCTGTAGCGGTCTGGCATTCCCATCAAAAGAAACAATCGTGTTCCCGTAACAAAACATAGCGATCAACTTCAGGAGCGAGAGATCGAAATAGTCTAGCGAACTCTAATTGGGCTTCATAGAATCAGCCCACAAAGAAACCTAGTAGGCGCCACAACTCCTAACCGGCGCAGAAGGCGCCGATTAGGAGCTCCCAGCAGAGGCGACCAAGTCAAAAACCCACGCACATCGATCGAGAGTCAGAACTCATGCACAGCCCACAAAGCCCACAAATTCAGCTGGGCTCGGGTGATAGTAGAGAGGGGGAGGGCTTACACTTTTTACTTTTTCTGTTTTGTAATTTTTCTTACTTTTTTCGTTTTGTGTTTTTTCTATGTTTTTCAATACTTGAACATTTCAAAAATCGTAAATATATTTGTAGAATTATGAATGTTTTTCAAATTATTGAATTTTTTAGAAAAAATACATGATCATTTCAGTTATGATCTCTACGGTTAGCACCTTAGTTGGTGTGTCCAGTAAATGAGTCGGGAGCATGAACAATTGGCAAGTGATGTTGGTTTGATCAAACATAGGTTGTCATTATCCAAACTTATAGTGTATACACTCTATTCATTCCATTTTAGATTAGAATAGGAGAGTCATTGCATAATATAAGTTAAAAACAAAAATATACATAATTAAATTGATGCTAAAATCAAAATTAAATATGTGTAAATTCTTGTAGCATTGACTATTCATTTATATATGAAATTATAGTTAATTATGAAAAATATATTGCAACGTTTTTATTAAGAAGCCTAATGGCAATGATAGCAGTAGACAGTTTTTTAACAGCGCTTCCTAATAAATAATGTGTCACTGTGTGCATGCACATGTTTTTAATTTGGTTATTTAATCGAGTCGGATAATAACATTAACATAATATTTTCCAATTTACACTCAAATAATTTTTTAATTTTTTTACTTTTGCTTATTATAATTCATGGAAATGAGCTAATCAACCGACCATGACTAGGTAGACGAAACTACACTAAGCTAAACAAACAACGATTTTCATTTATTTATACCAAACTTATATACTTATTTATGATTTATTAATTAACATAATATTTTGATTAATATATTTTACTTAATACAATTGGCAGCATCCTAGTGCTTCTCTTACGCTTTCATGATCAAAAGTCAATTAGCAACATTACAATGCTACTAAATATTTCAATATAATGTTTGTTATAACTTTGATAGTTATATTGGCAAATACACTTGTGTTGACTTGAAAATGTTAATTTGCACCAAAAGTTGTGTTTTGTTTTCTTAAGATCTTGTTTGATGTACCACTAATAAAACCGTTGGACCAAAGCAAATCTCCCTCCCACATAAAGAAAAACAATAATGCCAAAACATATTTACTCTATGGACTAATATGAATCTTTAGACATGATATAGTTTATTTCTATGCATTCACAACTATTTTAATATCCTCAACTATGTTTCTAGATAGATCAAGAATCGATGTATTTAACAAGGTATTTAATAGATATTTGTAGAAAAAATTAGTATCATGTTGACCTCTCTAAGTATAGGGTGTAGAAAAGGGCATGAACCGTTTGGTTCCTAGGTCTTTTATATACACCCAATATGAAAAATAGTAATTAAATAAATATTCAAAAAATTCTAAATATATTTTTGAAATTGACTTTAGGGCAAAAAACAAAAATTAAGGTCAAATATAAGATGGTTTAGCTTTTCTCTATTATATCATATTCGTATGCATCTAGATGCGTTTTAGTGTGTGTTTATTCACTCGTTTTAATCCATATGCAGTGCATATTGTAATATCTAAAAGACTAAAACATCTTATAATTAGAAACCGAGGGGTATTATAGAAATATATTTTTCCCAGAAGTCAACACGGATTTTTCCTTAGCAAAAGTTTATATACTAGTGCAAAAGAAAGTCAAGTTTGTTCCAACATAAGTTCTGAGAATTTTTTTTCTTAGGTTGCGGTGAGTGGCGCACATTTAGTGTGACACTTGACAGCACCAGAGAAAGGTGGGAGTAACATTCGTAAGGGGTACCCGTTAATGAGCAATTTCACAAATAAGGAAGTGATACCCACAATGTTCGGCGGGTCGGGCCCAATAAGGTCGGGGGCCCTTTTCTTTTTCATTTCATGTCTATTGATATTTCAAAAAGCACGAATTAATGGGTACCTCTTACAATGATAACTTGCAAATTCCTCTCACGATGACAAGTGGTTAGAAGTAAAATTGTCGTCACTAAGAAAGTTTTAGTAGACTTTCTCCACGGGAGACGGTAAAGGGGTTGACAGTACGTGTTTTTTGGCGTATCATTTTACATCTCTTAAGCAGGGTGTTCAAATTATAAACCATTTATATCGTTGTGGTTCTCGTGTTGATATCTATGAAACCAAATCTCCTACTGGGAACGTGGGTACGCAAGACAAAGGAATAGAAAACAAGGTGCTCCCTCCGGTCATTTTTAGTTTGCATGTTAGTTTTGTCTAATGTCAAAATTTTAAAAGTTTGACCAACTTTATACAAACAATTATTAGCATTCACATAAAAAACTAAGATCAATATTTCCATATTATATTTATTATGTATTATAAATTTTAATATTTTTAATATAAATTTGGTCAAACTTAGCAAAGTTTGACTTCAGACAAATCTAATATGCGGAGTAAAAATGACCGGAGGGAGTAGGAATAGGATTTTGGCCAATGTGAAAACCTACAGGTTTGAGATTGCAGAAAGAAGTTTAACTAGTGGTGTTCGAATCGCGGGAAGCCATCATAGAAGGAAGATAGAATACACTAACGATTTTGCTTAATAAAATATTAAGGGCAATCGACAATGGATGCCGCTGCTCTGATGATGTATCCGTCACATTATCGGTAGTTTGAAAACATACTGATTACATTAATCAGAAATGATATTAACTATGTTATATTAAACGCAATTAATCTTGAAATCAATATTAATTAAGGTTAATATCGAGAAATAAGAAAGACATGGAGAACCAAGCCTCCTCAGCGATTTGGATTTCTGACCGCTGGATCTGGCTGCTTGATGCGATCTGGGCCATTGGATCAAGCCGCTGGAGAGTCTCGCCCGTCGGATCGGAGAGGGGCAACTATAGCAATGAATAGTTACAACCCGTTTGTGCCACCGCGTGCAATTACAGCGCCCCCCGAGGGCATTGTCGTCATTTCCCACGCAGGGGTATAAAATGCATCAGCCCCTGTGGAGATGACCTGCCTCCTCCTCCCCCCACACTCCCGCCGCACCTCTCTCTCCCCCGCACCTCTCTCTCTCTCTCTCTCTCTCCCGTACGTCTCTCTCTCCGTCGAGCCGCCGCCGCTGGCAACCATCCTTCCCATCCGCCGGCTCCCACCAACCACGGTGACGGCGGCAGTGGGCACGAAGGAGGGCGGCGGATCAGCGGCACCGACGATGGCGTCTGTGGCGGTGGTGGAGGGCGCGGCCGCGACGGTCCGTCCGGTGCTGTCGCGCGCCCAGCCGGCGGCGGTGCGGTCGGGGCGCGTGGTGGCGGTGAGCAAGACGAAGCCCGTGGGCGTCATCCATGGTGTGTACGCCGCCGGCCACCGCTGGTCCAAGAGGAGCGCCCCCACCCTCTCCTCTCCTCCTCCCCTCATCACGAGCCAGGACAAGGAGGGCCACCGTGGCCGAGCAGGTCAGGTGGCACGTCCAGATCGCTGAGGAGCCGCCCGCAGGTTGGCCATGGCGACCAAGCAGAGCAGGTGAGGAGGGAGACACTGCTTCCTCTTTCCCGCTGCTTATCTATGTCTGCCTAATTTTTTTGGCTTCCTAATAAGCAGTTCTCTTTGGTGCATCATGTTCTTCCATATGCTTGATTGATTAGAGAGCCCTGCCACATTTATTTATGAGAGGAGGCGCTCAAATAGATAGGGATTCAGTAGGAGAAACTGCTATATAGGGATGACCTTTGTATGTTTATGAAAGAAAATTTTGATGTAGGCCTCAGGCTTTCTTGGGTTTATTAAGTGAAAGAGTTAGATTAGCCAGCCAGTTCTCTTTGGGGTTTGCACATAAATCCTACATCTTCAATATGATTTTTAGGCCTCATGTTATGCCAGGGGTTTGGTTATTGCATCACCTAGCTGATTTACCCCCTTATTTCCTTGGTTTGATATTGTGCATGTATTAATGTTTAGTGTCACTTGGATTCAGAACAAAGAGTCAGGACACCGTACAAAAGAAAGAAGTATGTAAATCCGCAGGTTCCCGATGCTATAATTTTTATATATGCAAAGCATAGTTTTTATATATGCAAAGCATAGAGATAGTTCCAGATAGAAGTGTATTGAACTGTTGATGGTTGGAATTGTTGGAAGGGAGAGAGGGATTTGGTGGAATAGTTCGTTGTATTGCTTGAGCCTCGTGGGCATATATATAGGAGTATATGATCTACTTGGAGTACAAGGCAAGCCAGGATATTTCCTAGTCTAATCTACGTTTCCTAATACAATCACGTTACTCAACATCCCCCCGCAGTCACAACGGTAGCGACGCAGACGGTTAGACTGGAGAAGAATCTGAAGGCAAGCCGACGGACACCCCCCCCCCCCATAGTTGTAACGGTCGACGCATCGCGGAGTCATGGCTGGAGTGGAAACCAACGAGGTTGCTCAAGCAGGCGGTAGCCCTTTGTGCCATTGTCGATGTAGCCAAGAGCGTGGGTAGTGGAGCCGTGGTCGAGGTAACCGTGCGAAGAATGCCGTGGTCGATGTCGAGTCGAGGTGGCCGGTGTCGAGGAAGTCGCCGTGGAGCCACGGGCGCAGGAGGGCACCGAGTTAGCATGGGCGCAGTGGTGTCGAAGTAGGGGTGCGCCGGGAAGAAAATATTGTTGACGGCGCGTCGCGGCGGGTTTGCCAAGCCCGGGGACACATCGTGGATGAAGGCACGTGCCGGTGTTGCCAGCACCGGGCATGCGTTGTTGGAAATATGCCCTAGAGGCAATAATAAATTAGTTATTATTATTATATTTCCTTGTTCATGATAATCGTTTATTATCCATGCTATAATTGTATCGATAGGAAACTAGATACATGTGTGGATACATAGACAACACCATGTCCCTAGTAAGCCTCTAGTTGACTAGCTCGTTGATCAATAGATGGTTACGGTTTCCTGACCATGGACGTTGGATGTCGTTGATAACGGGATCACATCATTAGGAGAATGATGTGATGGACAAGACCAAATCCTAAGCCTAGCACAAAGATCGTGTAGTTCGTATGCTAAAGCTTTTCTAATGTCAAGTATCATTTCCTTAGACCATGAGATTGTGCAACTCCCGGATATCGTAGGAATGCTTTGGGTGTACCAAACATCACAATGTAACTGGGTGCCTATAAAGGTGCACTACGGGTATCTCCGAAAGTGTCTGTTGGGTTGGCACGAATCGAGACTGGGATTTGTCACTCCGTGTGACGGAGAGGTATCTCTGGGCCCACTCGGTAGGACATCATCATAATGTGCACAATGTGACCAAGGGGTTGATCACGGGATGATGTGTTACGGAACGAGTAAAGAGACTTGCCGGTAACGAGATTGAACAAGGTATCGGGATACCGACGATCGAATCTCGGGCAAGTACTATACCGGTAGACAAAGGGAATTGAATACGGGATTGATTGAATCCTCGACATCGTGGTTCATCCGATGAGATCATCGTGGAACATGTGGGAGCCAACATGGATATCCAGATCCCGCTGTTGGTTATTGGCCGGAGAGTTGTCTCGGTCATGTCTACGTGTCTCCCGAACCCGTAGGGTCTACACACTTAAGGTTCGATGACGCTAGGGTTATAAAGGAAGTTTGTATGTGGTTACCGAATGTTGTTCGGAGTCCCGGATGAGATCCTGGACGTCACGAGGAGTTCCGGAATGGTCCGGAGGTAAAGATTTATATATGGGAAGTCATCATACGGTCACTGGAATAATTTGGGGGGTTACCGGTATTGTATCGGGACCACCGAAGGGGTTCCGGGGGTCCACCGGGAGGGTCCACCTGCCCCGGAGGGCCCTGTGGGCTATTTGTGGAGAGGGACCAGCCCCTTAGTGGGTTGGGCGCCTCCCCCCTTAGGGCCCATGCGCCTAGGGTTTGGGGGAACCCTAAAGGGGGGCGCCCCTTGCCTTGGGGGGCAAGGCAACCCCCTCTGGCCACCGCCCCCTCCTCAGATTGGATCTGAGGGGGCCGGCCCCCCTCTCCCTTGCCCCTATATATATGTGGGGGGTGGGAGGGCAGCCGCACCCAAGTTCTGGCGCAGCCCTCCCCCTCTCCCAAGTACTCCTCCTCTCCCACGGTGCTTGGCGAAGCACTGCAGGATTGCCATGCTCCTCCACCACCACAACACCGTTGTGCTGCTGCTGGATGGAGTCTTCCCCAACCTCTCCCTCTCTCCTTGCTGGATCAAGGCATGGGAGACGTCACCGGGCTGCATGTGTGTTGAACGTGGAGGTGCCGTCCGTTCGGCACTAGGATCATCGGTGATTTGGATCACGATGAGTACGACTCCATCAACCCCGTTCACTTGAACGCTTCCGCATAGCGATCTACAAGGGTATGTAGATGCACTCCCCTTTTCCTCGTTGCTAGATTACTCCATAGATTGATCTTGGTGATGCGTAGAAAATTTTGAATTTCTGCTACGTTCCCCAACAGTGGCATCATGAGCTAGGTCTATGCGTAGTTTCTATGCACGAGTAGAACACAAAGCAGTTGTGGGCGTCGATATTGTCAATTTACTTGCCGTTACTAGTCTTATCTTGATTCGGCGGCGTCGTGGGATGAAGCGGCCTGGACCGACCTTACACGTACGCTTACGTGAGACAGGTTCCACCGACTGACATGCACTTGTTGCATAAGGTGGCTAGCGGGTGCCAGTCTCTCCCACTTTAGTCAGATCGGATTCGATGAAAAGGGTCCTTATGATGGGTAAATAGCAATTGACATATCACGTTGTGGTTTTTGCGTAGGTAAGAAACGTTCTTGCTAGAAACCCATAGCAGCCACGTAAAACATGCAAACAACAATTAGAGGACGTCTAACTTGTTTTTGCAGGGTATGCTATGTGATGTGATATGGACAAAAGAATGTGATGAATGATATGTGATGTATGAGATTGATCATGTTCTTGTAATAGGAATCATGACTTGCATGTCGATGAGTATGACAACCGGCAGGAGCCATAGGAGTTGTCTTAATTTATTGTATGACCTGCGTGTCAATGAACAACGCCATGTAATTACTTTACTTTATTGCTAAACCATTAGCCATAGTAGTAGAAGTAATAGTTGGCGAGACAACTTCATGGAGACACGATGATGGAGATCATGATGATGGAGATCATGGTGTCATGCCAGTGACGATGATGATCATGGATCCCCGAAGATGGAGATCAAAAGGAGCAAAATGATATTGGCCATATCATGTCACTTTTGATTGCATGTGATGTTTATCATGTTTATGCATCTTATTTTCTTAGAACAATGGTAGTAAATAAGATGATCCCTCATTAAAATTTCAAGAAAGTGTTCCCCCTAACTATGCACCGTTGCGAAAGTTCGTTGTTTTGAAGCACCACGTGATGATCGGGTGTGATAGATTCTAACGTTCACATACAACGGGTGTAAGCCAGATTTACACACGCGAAACACTTAGGTTGACTTGACGAGCCTAGCATGTACATACATGGCCTCGGAACACAAGAGACTGAAAGGTCGAGCATGAGTCGTATGGTAGATACGATCAACATGAAGATGTTCACCGATGATGACTAGTCCGTCTCACATGATGATCGGACACGGCCTAGTCGACTCGAATCATGTAATCCCTTAGATGACTAGAGGGATGTCTATCTGAGTGGGAGTTCATAAGATGAACTTAATTATCCTGAACATAGTCAAAAGATCTTTGCAAATTATGTCGTAAGCTCGCGCTTTAGTTCTACTGTTTAGATATGTTCCTAGAGAAAATTCAGTTGCAAGTTGATAGTAGCGATTATGCGGACTAGGTCCGTAAACTGAAGATTGTCCTCGTTGCTTCGAAGAAGGCTTATGTCCTTAATGCACCACTCAGTGTGCTGGACCTCGAACGTCGTCTGTGGATGTTGCGAACATCTGACATACACGTTTTGATAACTACGTGATAGTTCAGTAATGTTAGACGGTTTAGAATTGAGGCACCGAAGATGATTTCGAAACGTTGCGGAACATATGAGATGTTTCGAGGGCTGAAATTGGAATTTCAGGCTCATGCCCACGTCAAGAGGTATAAGACCTCCGACGAGTTTCTTAGCCTGCAAACTAAGGGAGAAAAGCTCAATCGTTGAGCTTGTGCTCAGATTGTCTGAGTACCACAATCACTTGAATCGAGTGGGAGTTAATCTTCCAAATGAGATAGTGATGTTTCTCCAAAGTCATTGCCACCAAGCTACTAGAGCTTCGTGATGAACTACAACATATCAGGGATAGATATGATGATCCTTGAAATATTCGCGATGTTTGACACCGCGAAAGTAGAAATCAAGAAGGAGAATCAATTGTTGATGGTTAGTGAAACCACTAGTTTCAAGAAGGGCAAGGGCAAGAAGGGATACTTCATGAAACGGCAAATCAGCTGCTGCTCTAGTGAAGAAACCCAAGGTTGAACCCAAACCCGAGACTAGGTGCTTCTGTAATAAGGGGAATAGTCACTGGAGCATAATCACCCTAGATACTTGGTAGATGAGAAGGTTGGCAAGGTCGATAGAAGTATATTGGATATACATTATGTTAATGTGTACTTTACTAGTACTCCTAGTAGCACCAGGGTATTAGATACCGGTTTGGTTGCTAAGTGTTAGTAACTCGAAATAAAAGCTACGGAATAAACGGAGACTAGCTAAAGGTGAGCTGGCGATATGTGTTGGAAGTTTTTCCAATCTTGATGTGATCAAGCATCGCACGCTCCCTCTACCATCGAGATTGGTGTTAAACCTAAATAATTGTTATTTGGTGTTTGCGTTGAGCATATACATGATTGGATTATGTCTATCCCAATACGGTTATTCATTTAAGGAGAATAATGGTTACTCTGTTTATTTGAATAATACCTTCAATGGTTTTGCACCTAAAATAAATTGTTTATTGAATCTCGATCGTAGTGATACACATGTTCATGCCAAAAGATATAAGATAGTAATGATAGTACCACCTACTTGTGGCACTGCCATGTAAGTCATATTGGTATAAAACGAATGAAGAAGCTCCATGTTGATGGATCTTTGGACTCACTCGTTTTTGAAAAGTTTGAGACATGCGAACCATGTCTATTGGTGTATATGCATGAAGAAACTCCATGCAAATGGACCGTTTGGACTCACTTGATTTTGAATCACTTGAGACATGTAAATCATACCACATGGGCAAGATGACTGAAAGCCTCGTTTTCAGTAAAATGGAACAAGAAGGCGACTTGTTGGAAGTAATACATTTTGATGTGTGCAGTCCAATGAGTGCTGAGGCACGCAGTGGATATTGTTATGTTCTTACTTCACGGATGATTTGAGTAGATACTGAGTATATTTACTTGATGAAACACAAGTCTGAATTATTGAATGGTTCAAGTAATTTCAGAGTGAAGTTGAAGATCATCGTGACAACAGGATAAAATGTCTATGATATGATCATAGAGATGAGTATCTGAGTTACGAGCTTTGGCACGCAATTAAGACATTGTGGAAATTGTTTCACAATTAATACCGCCTGGAACACCATAGTATGATGGTGTGTCCGAACATCATAGTTGCACCCTATTGGATATGGTGCGTACCATGATGTATCTTATCGAATTACCACTATCGTTCATGGGTTAGGCATTAGAGACAACCGCACTCACTTTAACAGGGCACCACGTAATTCCGTTGAGACGACACCGTTTGAACTATGGTTTGGAGAAACCTAAGTTGTCGTTTCTTAAAAGTTTGGGGCTGCGACGCTTATGTGAAAAAGTTTCAGGTTGATAAGCTCGAACCCAAAGCGGATAAAATGCATCTTCATAGGACACCCAAAACAGTTGGGTATACCTCCAGTCTCAGTTCCGGAAGCAAAAGGGATTGTTTCTAGAATCAGGTCCTTTCTCGAGGAAAAGTTTCTCTCGAAAGAATTGAGTGGGAGGATGGTGGAGACTTGATGAGGTTATTGAACCGTCTCTTCAACTAGTGTGTAGCAGTGCATAGGAAGTTGTTCCTGTGGCGCCTGCACCAATTGAAGTAGAAGCTTATGATAGTGATCATGAAGCTTCAGATCAAGTCACTACCGTATCTCGTAGGGTGACAAGGATGCGTACTACTTCAGAGTGGTACAGTAATCCTGTCTTGAAGATCATGTTGCTAGACAACAATGAACCTACGAGCTATGGAGAAGCGATGGTGGGCCCGGATTCTGACAAATGGCTAGAGGCCATAAAATCCGAGAGAGGATCCATGTATAAAACAAAGTGTAGACTTTGGAAGAACTACCTGATGGTCGTAAGCTGTTGGGTACAAATGGATTCTAAGAGGGAAGACAGACAATGATGGTATGTGTCACCATTAAGAAAGCTCGGCTTGTCGCTAAGATGTTTCCGACAAGTTCAAGGAGTTGACTACGATGAGACTTTCTCACTCGTAGTGATGCTAGGAGTCTGTTGGAATCTTATTAGCAGTTACTGCATTATTTATGAAATCTTGCAGATAGGATGTCAAAACATTGTTTCCTCGAAAATTTTCTTGAGGAAAGGTTGCATGTGATACAACCAGAAGGTTTTTGTCAATCCTAAAAGATGCTAATAAGTATGCAAAGCTCCAGCAATCCTTCTAAGGACTGGAGTAAGCATCTCGAAGTTGGAATATACGCTTTGATGAGATAATCAAAGTTTTTGGGTTTATACAAAGTTTGTTAGAAACTTGTATTTACAATAAAGTGAGTGGGAGCACTACAACATTTCTGATAAGTATATGTGAATGACATATGCTAATCCGGAATGATGTAAAATTTCTGGAAAGCATATAGGGTTGTTTGAAAAGTGTTTTTAATAGAAAACCTGGATTAAGCTGCTTGAACATTGATCATCAAGATCTATGAGGGTAGATCAAAAATGCTTAATGGTACTTTTAAATGAGCACATACCTTGACATGATCTTCAAGGTGTTCAAGATGGATCAGTCAAAGAAGGAGTTCTTGCCTGAGTTGTAAGGTATGAAGTTAAGACTTAAAGCTCGACCACGGCAGAAGAAAGAAAAAGGATGAATGTCGTCCCCTATGCCTTAGACATAGGCTCTATACATATGCTATGCTAAGTACCGCACCTGATGTGTGCCTTGCCACGTGTCTAGCAAGGGGGTACAAGAGTGATCCAGGAATGGATCATTGGACAACGGTCAAAATTGTCCTTGGAGTAGTAGGGACATGTTTCTCAATTATGGAGGTGATAAAGAGTTCGGCATAAAGGGTTACATCTATGCAAGCTTTAACACCTATCCGAATGACTCTGAGTAGCAAACCGGATACGTATAGTGGAGCAACCATTTGGAATCACTCCAAGTGGAGCGTGGAAGCAGCATTTACAATATGACCTAGAGATTTGCGAAGTACATACGGATCTGAATGTTGCAGACCCGTTGACTAAAACCTCTCTCACAATCAAAACATGATAAAACCCCAGAACTCATTGAGTCTTAATCACATGATGATGTGAACTAGTTTAGTGACACTAGTAAACTCTTTGGATGTTGGTCACATGGCGATGTGACCTGTGAGTGTTAATCACATGGCGATGTGAACTAGATTATTGACTCTAGTGCAAGTGGGAGACTGTTGGAAATATGCCCTAGAGGCCATAATAAATTAGTTATTATTATTATATTACCTTGTTCATGATAATCGTTTATTATCCATGTTATAATTGTATTGGTAGGAAACTCAGATACATGTGTGGATACATAGACAACACCATGTCCCTAGTAAGCCTCTAGTTGACTAGCTCGTTGATCAATAGATGGTTACGGTTTCCTGACCATGGACATTGGATGTCGTTGATAACGGGATCACATCATTAGGAGAATGATGTGATGGACAAGACCCAATCCTAAGCCTAGCACAAAGATCGTGTAGTTCGTATGCTAAAGCTTTTCTAATGTCAAGTATCTTTTCCTTAGACCATGAGATTGTGCAACTCCCGGATACCGTAGGAATGCTTTGGGTGTACCAAACGTCATAACATAACTGGGTGGCTATAAAGGTGCACTACGGGTATCTTCGAAAGTGCCTGTTGGGTTGGCACGAATCGAGACTGGGATTTGTCACTCTGTGTCACGGAGAGGTATCTCTGGGTCCACTCGGTAGGACATCATCATAATGTGCACAATGTGACCAAGGGGTTGATCACGGGATGATGTGTTACGGAACGAGTAAAGAGACTTGCCTGTAACGAGATTGAACAAGGTATCGGGATACCGACGATCGAATCTCGGGCAAGTACTATACCGGTAGACAAAGGGAATTGAATACGGGATTGATTGAATCCTCGACATCGTGGTTCATCCGATGAGATCATCGTGGAACATGTGGGAGCCAACATGGGTATTCAGATCCCACTGTTGGTTATTGGCCGAAGAGTTTTCTCGGTCATGTCTACGTGTCTCCCGAACCCGTAGGGTCTACACACTTAAGGTTCGATGATGCTAGCGGTATAAAGGAAGTTTGTATGTGGTTACCGAATGTTGTTCAGAGTCCTGGATGAGATCCCGGACGTCACGAGGAGTTCCGGAATGGTACGGAGGTAAAGATTTATATATTGGAAGTCATCATACGGTCACCGGAATAATTCAGGGGGTTACCGGTATTGTATCGGGACCACCGAAGGGGTTCCGGGGGTCCACCGGGAGGGTCCACCTGCCCCGGAGGGCCCTGTGGGCTGTTTGTGGAGAGGGACCAGCCCCTTTGTGGGCTGGGCGCCTCCCCCCTTAGGGCCCATGCGCCTAGGCTTTGGGGGAACCCTAAAGGGGGGGGGGCGCCCCCTTGCCTTGGGGGTCAAGGCAACCCCCTCTGCCCGCCGCCCCCTCCTCAGATTGGATCTGAGGGGGCAGGCCCTCCTCTCCCTTGCCCCTATATATATGTGGGGGGTGGGAGGGCAGCCGCACCCAAGTTCTGGCGCAGCCCTCCCCCTCTCCCAAGTACTCCTCCTCTCCCGCGGTGCTTGGCGAAGCCCTGCAGGATTGCCACGCTCCTCCACCACCACCACGCCGTCGTGCTGCTGCTGGACGGAGTCTTCCCCAACCTCTCCCTCTCTCCTTGCTGGATCAAGGCATGGGAGACGTCATCGGGCTGCATGTGTGTTGAACGCGGAGGTGCCGTCCGTTCGACACTAGGATCATCGGTGATTTGGATCACGACGAGTACGACTCCATCAACCCCGTTCACTTGAACGCTTCCGCATAGCGGTCTACAAGGGTATGTAGATGCACTCCCCTTTCCCTCGTTGCTAGATTACTCCATAGATTGATCTTGGTGATGCGTAGAAAATTTTGAATTTCTGCTACGTTCCCCAACATGCGTAGATGAACGAAGACGAAGTTGACGAAGCGCCGACCAGGCTTGCCAGGCCCGGGGACACGTCGTGGATGAAGGCATGCATCAGTGTTGCCAGCACCGGGCATGCGTAGACGAGGGACCTGCACGAGCTGTACGTCATGTCGGAGAAGTCGGAGGGGCTAGCAGAGAAGAACTCGACGACAATTGTGGCATCCATCGGCACGGGGTCGATGTCACCAACAGTGGTCGGAGTAGACGAAGTGGTCGGGGTAGATGACGGCGACGCTGGCGACGGGCTGGTGCTTGACGAAGATGAAGGGAGGTGGACGGGTAGCGGCGGCGGCTACGGGGGTAGCAGCGGCTGCGGCCGAAGAAGAACGGCGGCGGCGGCCTGACGGCGGCGGCGGCCTGACGGCGGCGGCGGCGGCTAAGTTAGGAGTGCGACGGCGGTGCTCGAAATAGGCGAGTAGAACCCAACAGCATGACGAAGATCGGCACGGACGGTGGCGTTCCCGCGCAAGGGAGACGGCGCGGCGCATACCACGGGAGGTCGACGCGCGGTGACGGCAGAGTGGACCGCGGACCACGGTGCTACGGCCCGAAGGGGCGACGCAGCGGCGGTAGGCGGGTCGGGGCGATGGCGGGAAGACCTCGGGGCGGCGGCGGGGACCGCGGACCGCGACGCTGCGGCCCGAAGGGTCGACACAACGACGATTCGCGAGTCGGTGCAACTGCGGGGACGGCCTCGGGACGGCGGCGTGGACCGCGTGCCACGCTCGCTACGGCCCGACAGGGCGACGCAGCGGCGGCGCGAGGGTCGATGCAGCCACGGGACGCCCTAGAGCGGACGCCCTCGGGGCGGCAGGGGACCGCGGGCCGCGGCACTACGGGCCGAAGGGGCGACGCAGCGGTGACGCGGGTCGGTGCGGCCGGGAGAAGAACCACGGGGCGGCGGCGCTGCGGCCCGACGGGGCGACGCAGCGGCAGCCCGATGCTCGATCGGTGGAGAGGCGCGCTGAACTCGGGGACGATCTTCATGGGACCTGCGAAGGCGCGTGCAACCGACGGGCCAGGTCGGTCGCGCGGCGTAGATGAGGCGGATCGCGGCGGCGAGCGGGTGATCAAGCCGATCGCGCGCGAGGTCGGGGACGCCGCTCGGTGGAGGCGTGGTGGCGACGGAGTCCGAGATGAAGCCGGCGGCGGCGGGCGGCAGGGCGGCTATGATTGGCCGCCACATGGCGTGAGGCCGCCAGGTCGGGGTGATGCAGGAGTCCCGGTCGGAGCAGGGCGGTGACGGCCGGCGTAGATCGACGGGCGGGATGTCGCGCGAACGGCGGCGGTGAAGGGCCGCCGCATGATGCGAGGCCGCCGGGTCGGGGCGACCGGCGGGCCGACGCGCGGACGACGCGCGAGGCCGACGAGTCGGGGCGACCGACGGGCAGACGCGTGGACGACGCGCGAGGCCGCCGGGTCGGCCAATCACGCCGGTGTTGGAGTAGAGGTGCACGGGGTCGACGGCGGCGGTGGGCTAAGCAAACCGGATCACATAGACCAAAAAAACAAAAAGTAGACGCCGGTCAAAGCGACCGGCGAGAGAGAGAAAACCCGGATCTAAGGATCGGGAAAAAAGACTCTCTAGGGCAGCCGGCCAACACGGCCGGCGGACGAACCCTACGTACGGGCGGCGCGGCCTCCGACGGCGGTCATGGAGGCCGACCGCCCCGGGGGCGGCGGATGCTAGGGTTTAGAACCCGGAAACTGATATCATGTTGGAAGGGAGAGAGGGTTGCTTGAGCCTCGTGAGAAAGAAATACGGTAAAGATATGTCAACACAGTGTCATTTCTTCTTCATTTTTATCTACATGATTACATCAACATAAAATAACGAAGACAACTATCGTGTCTCATAAAAAAACACTAATGTGGGTTCTGTGAATACCAGGGTGTTAAAATACCAAGTATCTGACTCGAAAGCAGAATGGGCACACTATATTTCTATTGACAAAATATTCAACTCAGAGTGAACAAGTGTATTTAGATATGGATGTCTACCTCTTGTCTGAAGGTACGTATCATTTCTTCTGAATATTCATACCTGAAGAATACTTTAACTGCCACATCTCACAGGGGCATGGCTAGACATTCAAAACATATTTTTAAGATTTAAAATATTTATCCATAATTATGATAGACTATGCATACCGATCCATACCACAAAGCATGATACACTGTTCTGCAAGAACCTGCGTGGATCAAACATGAACATAGAGGAAATGAGTGATTTTCTATTTAGAAAGGAATAGGATAGCAATACCAACTTCCATGCAGCATAAATCATTTGAAGTACATGTCAACATCCATGTCTGTAGCCAGAGGGAATTGCAAATTCTCTCTCGAAAATAAAAGGTGCACCAGGGTAAAGTGAGAATTAACTACCTTCACCTAGTTGTTCTCCAAGTGTTAGGTCTTCCCACAAGATCTGCTTCATAATCTACTCTCTCGATAGGACCGCTATTACTACTTACAGTGCTGCTCATGGTACTACTTGTGCTGTTATTGTTGAAAGTCCACCAGGAACCTGAGGCCTCATATTTGCCTGCCTGGGCGTATTCAGTGTCCTTGCTGTCTGGAATTGTGATAGGCTCTAGAACTGGAACTCTTGACGAATCTGGGTGTTATCATGATTATCATGTAACGGTGATGAAGTCATGTTATTCTTTCCACAAACACCATCGTTTACATTTTCTTCCCAAGGCCATGATATCCCCTTCTTGGTCAATAATGCCAATGCCTTTGAACTAAAAATCTTCTGAAATCCTCCTTTTCCTTTTCCTTTGTCAATATTTCTTTGATGTTATCATAGCTGATAGATTTTCGGTTATACTGTTTGCTGCACAAATGTTTATATATTTGAGGGGCTTGCCACTGTCTACAAAGGTTGTTGATAAATTTATCGCCACTGTATAATCTGCAAATGTTCACAGATTTGAAGGAGTTGCCACTTATCCACGGCTATGAATATCCTGAAATTTATCCTACTCATTGATATGCACATGGTTACAACTACGAAGGCACTATATAAATTTATCCTACTCATTGATATGCACATGGTTACAACTACTATACTAATTAAATGAATATCCTGAAATTTGGTTTGCATCTATAGGTCCAATTATGATGTATGATTGGTAGACTCTTCCACTAAATATGACCACATTCAAAATGAAGTGCACTTAAAAATTATGAGAATAATCCATCTTTTAATTTTGTTGGGACCATTCTCTCTAGGCCTGTGCTGATCCCACTCTTTTGCATTTTTACTTTCACATAGGACACATAGGACCATGGGTGCACTGCTGCCGTGAACTCATCCATGCTACAGTTGCCGCAGCCTGCAGGTAGCATCTCTATTCTTCTTTATTCTCTACCTTAGTTTGTGCTTCTGTTGTTCACAGCATGATAACCAATGTTTTGGGAAAGCCTCCAAACTGTATTTGATATATTGGCAATGAAGAATTTATGGTCCACTCCCTCTCTAAAGCTTCATCAAATAAGTCTAATATTCTCCTCCACCCTTGCTACCAGAAAATTCTTCTATGTTTAATATATAATCTTTGTCTTGTCTTGTGTACCACTTCTTTCGGAATATGACCTTATTTATTTCCCTTTAGTTTGCATGGATTATTTCTTTGCCTGAGCGACGGTTTAGATGTTTCCCTTAAAGAAATAGTTTTAGATACTTGATCCATGGTCAGGTAAGTTAATTTGAATGTTTCTTGCTAAATCATAGAAAGCAAAATTCACAAGTTTTGAGCAGCAAGCATGGCTTACAACCATTTTATTTATAACTACCCATAAATAATATTGATGTTGGTCTCTCTGCATAAAAAATGTCTTATGAGCTTCTGCTACTTACTTGTTTAAGTCAAACATTAATGTTGATGCACATGTCGAAACTGTAGGATTGCAATTTATGTTTTGTGGAAAGATGGCAGACTTTATTTTTTCTACACAAGGGAAGATAGCTATCAAGGCTGCTGCATACTGTAGCATTTGTGTTTTTCCTCATTCAACGAGATTGAACTTGATGCATTTCTATGTTAGGGGATTTAAATTATGTCTCATCTGTACACGAGGTATAGCTGTCAGCGACCGGGACGACGCCGACAACAAAAGGAATTAAGGAAGGGTTCTCGAGGTCTGCTCCTTCTCCACTGGTAGAGAGGAGCCTCCTTCTCGTGATCCGCCTATCTTCCCCGGCCCTCCCCGGCCAGAGCTGACACCATGGAAGGTCCCTTCCCCCACTCCCCTCTCTCTTCTTTTCCCTCTTTGTTATAGGCCCAGTCAGTTTTTTTGTTCTTTCTCTCTTTCTGATTTAAACATGAGCATGGCCGCGCTCCCTTTTTGGTCGTGGTAGTTGTCATACCATTATTGCAGTTTCAATTACGTTTTTTAGTCCCCTGTATATCCAAATCAAAAAATACTTGTGGTTTGGTATAGTTATATTGCAAGTCAAAAAATATTGTATGTGTTAATATCGGATGGTCCAAGTTGAAATTCAGTTTATATTATTCAATATGCATTGTAACAAACATCTTGTGTTAGGCATCATTCTAACAAATATTAAGCTGTGGTGTTAATCGCAAGCACATAAGGGTAAGACACATACCATTTATATGTCATTAAACTTTATTGCAATTTCTATGTTATTCTATTTCACCTCTGGTACTACATTGTGATCTTTCAAGGAATTACTACTTCCTTTCTGCCCCTGGTTTTCTTTTTCTTGGATATTGTAGCCTTAGTAGGATGGATTAAGAGTGTCATCTGCTCCCTTTCCCTAACCAAACTAATGATACTTGCACTCCTTTTTATCTGTTGATCTCCTTAATTCTGATTAAAACTTATGTTTCACAAATATATGCAGGTTTCTACTCTTTTTCAGTGGTCCTTAGTTGATCTCTTGATTTATGATTACAGACTGTCTCTCTGATTATAAGTGATTTTGGTGTTGTTTGTAGTTGGCACTTCTCATTTCAGAAATCAGCTATCCTGGTATTAAACCATGTGAGTTTAGAGAGAACAACCAAAGGAGGAACAAGCTCAAGACATGTTTAGCAGCTTCTGCTAAGTACGTATTCCTAGAGCCTTCAACTCCAAATAAAACAAAATTTCAAGAGTATGTTCTTCACATATGAAATAGATAGATGCTGACATGCTTGCTGCATCTGATGATATTGTGGATCAAGAAGTTAATGGACATGCTTGCGAATCATGGACAATCACGGCATGGTATGGTTGCTCGAGTCTGAGCTCTTGCTTGGCTTTACGTGCAAACATGGACCTTCAGTTCACCTAGAACAAGAATCAGATCCTCGTGTCAATTGCTGTTGTGATAAGATGCCCATTGCGTATGGCCATGATGTATGCATTCACTCTGGGATCTGACAATAGTTATTGTCAATTTAACCACTTATTTATTGGTTTTTTCTTTTGTTGTGTTATGTATGGAGATGCAGATTCTCAGGCTTAAGGTTTTAGTTTTGGTAGATCGAAGTGCTATTGATTATGTTGTTGTAACTGGTCCTTATCAGCATGGTAACTGAAGGGATGACTCTTGGAAATTAAGATCCTTATTGAGGCGATGTAAAACTATGTGCTCTTGGCGAAATGTGTACTGAGTTTTTTTATTTTGGATTTGGTGGGTTAGACCGAGGCTCTTATACTTTATAGGGCAATGCATTATATCATTGATGTTCTGCATATATGATTGCAACATGTGCTAAACTTAACTTCCTACTGTGGCAATATGTGTTTGATCTTTATGGGCTTGGGCAAGTCGTTGGGACCGACACCCTCGGAGCCAAGGCGCGATGCCGATCTAGTTAATGTTAGACTGGGTATTCTTTATGTGAAAATTTTGGCGAGGCAACAATACATGGCCTTTTTCACGTACATGAGCTAGCCGCCATCTCCCAAAAAGTTAGGGTTCTCTGCCTCCCGCCGGCGCCGGTGACGGTCCGTTCCGTCTCCGGTGGCTTTAGGGCCATGGAGGCGGAGTGGATCTCGGCCCTTGCTGGTGGGAGGGCTCCGTCTTTAGATCTTATTTCGAGCTTTGATAGGGTTTGTGTCCTACTGAAGAAGGCGAGACAGCGGTGGCTCCCTGAAGATGGAATAAAGGTCTCCCCGCCTAGCCCCCGTTCTAGTGATGCATCTAGCATCATCGATGGGCATGTGGAGGTGTGTCTCCGGTAGATCTGTCTTTGGTGGATTTGCTCGGATCTGTTCGTCGTTCGTCTTCGTTCGTGTGTTTTCAGGTTGGATTCTTTTGATCTACACTCTTTATCCGCGGCGGTTGCTGTTTTTGTGTGTTGGTTCTATGGGGCCTTAGCACGGTGACTTTCCGACTGTCTACTACAACAAGGTTTGCCCGGCTCCGGCGAGGGAGGGGCGATGACAGCGGCGCGTCTTCGGCTCGCTTCAGTGCTAGTAGTTGTCGCTAGGTGGTCTACGGATCTGAATGTAATTTTTATTATTTCTAGTGTTCGTTGTACTACCATGATAGAAGATGAATAGATCGGAAGTTATTCCCGCAAAAAAAAGGCTGGACATTCTTTTTCTTTTGAGAAAAGTTAGACTGGACACTCGTGCATCCATTACAAGAAGTAGAAGTTTTATTAGAATTTTGTTTTTGAGAACTAGAAGTATTAGATTTTTCTTTTTGAAAAAAACTAGAAGTATATTAGATTATAGGGAGGGAGGGAAGAGCACAAGAAAGCGGAAGGAAGAGTGGGCCGGCTACTGATGAATGGGCTGGAACAAACCCCCAATGGGCCAGCACGTGTCCCCGGCGGGCAGCGGCCACTCCCCGATCCCGATCCCGATCCCGAGCGATTGATTCGGTTCCCCAATGCGAAATCGAATCGCCGGTCCCCCTCAAACCCTAGCCACCTTCTTCCTCCTGGGTGGCAAGATGCTGGGCGAGACCCAGCTGCCCGTGCTGGCGCAGATCGGTCGGAAGCGGGGCCGGAACAAGGACGACGCCGCCGCCACCGCCAGCGACGAAGAAGGTTCCCGTCTCCTTCCTTGTAGTCCCCCCTTCTTCTTCTTCTTCTTCTTCTTCTTCTTCTTCTTCTTTGTAGTCCCCCCTTCTGTTTACCATGGATTTCTCGGTTGCTGTACAGCAAGCGATGTTGGTCCCAAGGAGCAAGCCCCTATGGACATCGCAGCTAGCCCAACTGTCCACAAGGAGGAGGAGACTGGCACTTCTTTGATGGTCTCAAATGTGGTGGAGGAGGAAGTGACCGAGGAGCCTGAGATTCCAACGTGGGACAGCGACAACGATGGTGGGATTACACGCATGACAAAAGCCGAGCGGCAGGAGCTTCACATTGCCTGCGTCAAAAGCTTCACCGAGTTGGATCCCAGGAAGAATCTTTGGGTCCATACCCGCTTCTGCAGCTTCAATATAGGGGGCTTCGACCTCGATAGAGAGTGTGAGCAGTACACTTGCACTCATTTCATTCCATTCCATTCGTCTGGGTATTAATTGATTGAGCATGCAGCGACTGATGAGTGTGGATTTCACTTGAGTTTCTTCCCTTGTTAGGAGACGATAAACTGGCCATAGTTGTTGGCTCTGACTTGTGTCTCTTGCCCTTCATTTGCAGCTAAGTTTGGCCTTGGGCCGCCGCTTTATGACAATCTAACTCCCAAGTTGGAGAGGTACATGGCGTCGTTAGCCGTCAATGTCATTTCCGTCAAAGTAACCGAATCCGACCGGGGTTATCCAATCAGCGTATATGGCACTGTTCTTGCAAGGGATACGATTGACTACAGATGTGTCTATCTCTTCAGACGTGCAAGGCAAGATCCCCAGATCATCAACTCCAAGGTGTGCACTGGTTCATTCCCTGTTTCCTTAACTTTGACTTGCTCGTATATACTGATCAAATCCAAATATTGCTATCCTCTTCTAATAAATATGTTGTATACTATAAAAGGTGTGTGTGTGTGTGTGCTGATTTCACGATATGATATTATATGATTGCTGGTGCACTAGTGAGTAGGTACACTAGTCTGCTTTCCTATCAGAACTTTCTTGACGAAATGCAAACAGCTCCATTCTTCAATATAGTTTGCTAAAATTTGCTGGGTTTATGCCCTGCACCCTTCGGCATTTCTTGTATATGTACTTGTTTCCTTGTAAGAACAAGTCCTGCTCTGCCAGCATTATGTGTTGGTGTTTACTGAAAAACGTTTCTTGTCATTCTTGGTTGCAATTACCACTGTTCAGAAGCTTAACATCATATTGAGTAAATTGCACAAAACCACCACTTTGAAGGCTAGGTTTGCAGAGAACACTACGCTACATTTTTTCGGTAAAGAACACCACGTCTTGAGTAATCTTTTTGCAAAAACCACTGATCAGTGGATTTGGTTCTGTTGATTGCGTTTATGACAGATGGGGCCCACTAGTCAGGCCGACGTGGCACCACTTAATGTCTCATATGTAACGGCGACGTTTGGTAATGTTAATCATCATGTGGGGTCCTGTAGGGTCCACTTGTCATTGAAAGAAAAAGAAAAATAAATCTGTTCGTCTTATCTTGACCACCCAGGTCAATGCACAGGGCGCGGGTGTGAACGCACCGGCCCATCCCGCCGCCGGCCGAGGCCGAGGCCGCCGCCGCCGTGGCTGCGTTGAGGGCTTTGACAGCGGCCTGAGGCAAGGCCTTGCTGAGGCCGATCCCCATGCGACCATCGCCGCCCTCGTGTTGTTGGGCTCGATGGATCAGACGAGACGACGAGGGCCACCAGTGGACGCCGGCCGTGCCCACAACATGTTGCGCATGAGGCCCATCTCCCGTCCCGCCTCTTGCCGGGGCAGAGGCCACCATAGTTGTTGCCGCGCGGAGCCCGTCCCGCCATCGGCCGAGGCAGAGCTCGTCGTCGCTGTTGCCGGGCGGATCTGAAGCGCAGAAGCGGATGGTAGCAACGGCTCGCTTCTTGCCGGATCTAGGCGAGGGCGGGCTAACGGCGGCGATGGTCGTAGAGTTCCGATGCTATGGCGATAGGCAGCGGCGGCGCTCCTCCATGGAGCTCCATAGCGCGGGTCCGACGGGAGAGAGAGAGAGAAATTAGTGGAGAGGAGAACTAGAGAAAAAAAGGTAGTATTACACTGACAAGCGGCCCCACATCCAGCAAAACAAGTCAATGTAACGGTGTGAGAAATTGGTGCCACGCCGGCCTGACTAGCGGGCCCCATCTGTCATAAACGTAATCAACAGAGCCAAATCCGCCGATCAGTGTTTTTTGCTAAAAAGATTACTCAAGACATGGTGCTTTCTGTCGAAAAAAATGTAGCGCAGTGTTTTCTGCAAACCTAGCTTTCAAAGTGGTGGTTTTGTGCAATTTACTCCATCATATTTGATACACTTATGTTTGCAAAAAAGGTTTGTGAGTTACCATTTTGATTGAAAACATTGATAGCTTCATGATGTAGCTATTGCAGCTTACTGTTTATCTCATGATGTAGCTTTCTTTTTCAGCTCTCATGATGTAGCTATCTCAGCTTGCATGATGTCCAAGCTCTGTTTTGTCAATGTAGTAGTTCCCTAGTATACACCACTCTTTAATCAAATTGGGTGTATTTTCATATATCTATGAGATTTCTCCATTTAGTTATTCTCACTTGTTCAAAACTTGTTGCCTTTTAACTTCATGTGAGATTTAGTTGCGTATTTTTTTACACTGGTCTGATTAATTGCTTAACTTCATGTGAGTTTGTGTGACTAGTCAGATTTGTTTGCTTAGCATGTCCAAATACACAGCTTGCTCTACTTACTTAATAGAGACATATTTGACATATCTTAAATTATTTTTCAGGATGATATGCTAACATTGATAGGTCCACGGCGAGGATTAGTTCAGTTAGATAATATTTATTTTGAGTTGAATCTGAGGGTGAAGGGTGATGCTGGCGACGAAGATTTTAGCAAAGGTGTGGTAGTGCTCCATGTTGGTCCCTATGATCCTAAACCAATCACAAGGGTGCTGAGCAGTTGGCTGAGCAGAGTGGAGTTGGTGCTTGCAACTGTTGAAAGTCCAGTGGCAGCTAGCCTTGAAGTCAAAGTTTTGAAAGTAGCAGCACCTTTCAGTGGCAAAATATGTGTTGGGACTAGTGAAAACCCGAAGACTCAGATGATTGTGTATGATAGCAGAGATACGGAGAGCGGCCCCTCTGTTGTGTTAACTCGCAACCTCGTAGCTGTCCCTGACCCAGATGATGAAGGAGATGAAATTGGTGTCTATGTTCGCTTCCTTGATGATGACGACGACGTCGATGATGAGGATGCAGGCACCTTGGTCAAGCTAGCATACCCTGCTGAAGAGCAAGTTTGCTGTCACGGCGCCTGGGAGCTGCAAGTGAAGGTTTCATGGAGTGCCATCCTGTGCAAACCAATGGCAAAATATGTCTTAACAAGAGGGACCAGTATGCCCAGAGATTATACTTGCCCAAAGTACGCGCCTCTGTTCTGATTGGTCGTGCTCTAGAATTTCTGTTCCTGCCCGTAGTAGTACATGTAAGAAGAATTCTGCCTGTGCTGCTGGTTTACCCGTGGATGGTAATGGTTCCGGGAGAGCCGAGATCGCCCTCGTCGCCTCACCTGTAACCTAACCTAGTGATGGCATCGGTCGGCGACTCGCACTGGCTCTTTTTTTTCGAGCACAAGGACGGGCCACCCGATGGACATCTTGCACAGCGACCGGGTAATGGGCTCTACGGTAAAATAGACGTTATCGAGCTTCACAGAGAAAGGTGGCAGTTACAAGTTATTAGGCCCAATTTCATACCAGAGGCCCAAAAAATGTCACCAGAGCAGCGGGCCAGCAAAGGTGAGCGCTCGTTGGTAGCGATCAAACCGAGCGAATGTGCGATTTAGGGCAAATCAGGCGGCCAGTAAACGCCCTAGTGATGATCCGATGGCTACAAATGCTAATGGCCTGGGAGGGCAGGAAAACTGCGCAGTTATAATGTATCTAAATGTCTTTCTATTTTAGTCTCGTCCCCAAAATTTTCTAAAATCTTTTTAGAGATTCCAATATGGACTATATATGGAGCATTAATTTCTAAAGATTTGAATATTAATGAGGTGAACTATTGATGTGTTATTTCATTTTCCTTGCAAAAAAATTATGCCCGGCATTAATTATGAAGATTCGGTATAAATCTTCTGCTTAATAATCAAGCATTTCATAATGTTCATTTATATGGGGGATTTACTAATTAAAATAAGATTGTGTCAGTGGTCTGGATCATTTTGTCGCTCCTTCTCGCTTGAAATTATCAAGAAGGGAATGGAGCAATAGTAAGGAATAAGTAAGTATCACTTATTGGATTTAATTGGTCTGGGCAATTGGAGATGATAATAAATCCAAAATTCCAGGTCAAATTGTTTTTCTATGTGTTATGCAAGCGAATCAATTAGTAGAAAATGCAGGCTCCTCAGCCCCATCGACTCCATTTTAGAGTGCTCCACATCAGACTACCCCCAAAGCCCCAACAAGGAACAAGCATCAGGAACCCTAGTTGTCTAGCTACAGATCAAAATCGAACACTTACAGATATTAGCGTCGAGCAACCTCCACCACAGCTGCCGGCACAAACCATTCCCTCGCCTTCCCGCCATCTTTCTCTCCCGGCTCCTCTGCTCCATGTGCACCCCGGATCGGACTCTGGTGCGATTTAGGTGGCTGCTCTGCTCTCGCATTAAAAGGGTCAATTTTTATTCTAATACTTCAGTCTAGGCTTTAATCCTAGGTTATCAAGGTTTCAACCACATTCACGCAAAGCAATACTTGATTTATTGTAACACATTTATTCAAAGAGCACGAAGACCATTGGTCACCAAATACACTTTTGGATACAAAAGAACAACTCAAGTTGAACCCATCACGCGCCACCCGCAATCCAGGCACACACATGAACCTTTATTGCAGTGGCCATCAGCAGCACCATTATACTTGCACCACGTCTGACATGTCGAAGAATCACGACAAGTGACCTTGCTGGTATACTCATGGCAAGTGCTTTGAACCACATCTGCACAAAAAAAAAGTTATTTTTTATTTAAATGAGCAAAAGTCATATATGGAGAGAAGAGACCATTATCTTCTTATTACCACAAGAAATGAGGAACGCCAATATGAGGATGGATGCCACAACGTTGAAAACCTTACGAGCCATGGCTAATTCTTAATCTGGTTGGCGGTCTATCATACATGTGTATTGTATTTATATGGAAGGTTTCTCACCTCCTTCCTCTCATAGTCATTTATGTCTTCCTATTTTAGTCTCGTCGCCAAAATTTTCAGATCTAGCATTAATTTCTAAAGATTTGAAAATTAATGAGATGAACTACTGTATTGATGTGTTATTTGATTTTCCTCGCAATTTATCCCACGACATTAATTTATGAAGATTCGATGTAAATTTTCTGCTTAATAATCAAGTAGTTCATAATGTTTTTTTTGGAGGGAGTTCATAATGTTCATTTATATGGGTGATTTAATAGTAATCAAAATCAGATCGTGTTGGTGGTCTGGACCATTTTGGCGCCCCTTCTCGCTTGAAATGAGTAAATCTGTCATCGAGAGGGGAATGGAGCTATCGCAAGGATTAAATAAGTACCACCTGCTGGATTTAACTGGATCTAGACAATTAGAGATGATAATAAATCCAAAATTCCCAAGTCAATTTGATTTGCTATGGGTTATGCAATGTATCAATTCCAAGAATCAATTAGCAGAAAAGTGTTATGTTGAGAAACCTATATGCTTTTCCTACACTGAATCACACCGAGCAGTGATGAGTGCATAAAACAGACCCATACACCCGCATGGAGCACACATGTGCACAGAAAAAAAAAAGAAGAAAAAAAACCATAAAAGGCCGAAGAAAAGGAGAAAAGATGAAAGAAAAACGTGAAGTACCAAAAAACTGAGGGAAAAAGCCAGAAAATTGAACAAAACTGAAGAAATGAGAAAAGAGAAACAGTTACAGTACAGGGGCGTTGTTTTTCACCACTCGGTTGCTCGCTCGTACTGCCTCCGTCTGAAAATACTTGTCATCAAAGTGGATTAAAAAAGATGTATCTAGAACTAAAACATGTCTAGATGCAGGGCCGGCCCTGTGTTTCGGGAGGCCCTAGGCAAACTCGACAACATGGGCCCCTAAGTCCTAAGACCATATATCTGTATGTATCTATGTATTTGCGTGATAAATAAACAATACATATAACTTCATTTGCATAATATTAAAAGTAAACTTTCAACCACGCATCTTTAGTTTGAAATTTGACTACAATAATAGTTGTACAATGCAAAATAAAACTAACATGACATGATTACCTCAAATAGGAAACAAATTTATTTGCTCCTCTGTACTTGCACCATTTCATTGACCTTAACATCTGAACTTTCATGCTTGGGATTAGTTCCTTGCCTATGTTCTTCATTGACATCGACGATACTTGAAGATGTAGAATACTTTGTCTAAGAACCCTTCAGTGGTTGAATTTTCAGATCTATTTCTTTCTTTCTTCTCCTTTTTTCAGCACCCGACAAATGCTTCTTAGGCAACATGGCATGCTAATGTCCTAATATTATGAAGCACAGAGTAGATAACGAATTAGAAATTTATGGATCGGATGATCAGAACCCTAGACATGTACACAGAATGACAAAAAATTAGGATGGTTTAATACATACTATGAAAGATTGAATTAGAAAATTATACATAAATTTTTTGATACTTCATGGGATGGATCATGGATGAATAGTTTAATATACGTGCTAAAGAAACTAATGAAATTGGGTCATGGATGAATGGACCAGGAACATCGGAACATTGATATTGGATACGTACCTGCATTCACATACATATGTATTGCCGTATTGCTGGAAGTTCGAGTTGCCGGACTGCTGCGTGCCGCGGCGGCAACGAGCGGCCGAGGCACCGAGCGAGGAACTATCGAGCGATGGACTGATGAGACGACGAAGACGAACCAACGAGCGACGAACAGGAAAAGCCAGATATTCCGATTGATTTGTTTCACACGTACGCGTGCGTCGTGCGGCCGTGACTTGCGTGCCGACGCTTCGCTACGCATTACGAGGCGATCTGATGGGCCGAGCCCATCTTGTTTTCTTCCTCTCATAATATTTTCCTTGTCTATTTTTTGCTGGGCTATACTATATGTGTGTACTACATCATGGGCCCCCCTCCGGCCTGGGCCCTTGGCCGTCGCCCCCTGGCCATACCCCCAGGGCCGGCCCTGTCTAGATGCATCCCCTTTTATTCATTTTGATGACAAGATGACAAGTATTTCCGGACGGAGGGAGTAGGTAGCAGTCCACCATGTGTTGGCTTTAATTGCGCTATGCACGCGTCACTCGGGCAGGTCGATGACCATCACTAGTCGCTCTCGTGCCATTACCACCCGCACCCAGAGCGCCGCGCCAGGGCCCGCATCGCCACGAGCTCGATCCTCCAGGTTGAGCAGCAGCAAGTAGGGCGATGCACCGATCAGCATGGTCAGTAGTGCAGTGAGCAGCCACCGCAGTGCCATCAGGAACAGGGCATTGTTGGCACGGAAAATCGCCGCGCAACATCAAGATAATTGTCGTGCTTTCGTGACGACGAACGATTGCTTTTCGAGCAAAGCAACAAAGATCCCTCGCTTTCGTGGAGGAGAACCGGCCGCTTTCAGCGCAAAACGGCAAAGATTACCAAACCCTAGGGCTGCTAGGGCTCGACAGAGAAGAACGATAGAGAAAAAGACATAGGTAAAAAAGTAATGTATTTGTTGATAGATCGATTGATGTTTTTCTCAATCGGCCATGGCCTATTTATTAAGGCACGCGGAACTTGGCGTATATAGAAGTACTTGTCGTACAAGTATAGAACTCCAAAACTAAACCGATTAAGATCTGATTCGGTTACCATGTATACTACCCTTTGCCTTATATGAATATATAAAATATTCCGGCCATGTCGCAATCACAGCCCTAGTTATACACATACGTATAAATACTCTTGAGCCTACAAGGAAAATAATAAAATACTCCGGCAAGGTCGCTAATCACACCTGCTAATAATGATTGATCATTCATCATGTATTGTTGCATCTTCTCATACGTGACTCCATAGCTCATGCAAGAATCCTTCATCTTAGCAACCACAGTTTAGCCCAGCGTACAAGAATTTATCCAAGTAGCCGCTAATCCTTACAAAATCCCATATATTTGTCCTGGGTAAATAGCTTCAGTGCACCTGATCTCCTAATGTGTCATCTGCACTGGACTATGACCACGCCTGCATTTTGAATTAAACAACAAGGGTAGATATATATATGAACGAATAATCCGACCACATTCATTTAAATTAATTTGGCCGATCATACAGACTATTAGCCAAATTACACCATGAACAAATGCCCCCCTGTTTTTAGTATAATTGTATTCACCAAAAACACTATCACATTTCCATAGGAAGGCTTCGATAACTTCACTAGCCATATAATTTGTTGAAGGGTGATGTCCAAATAGCACAGCGGCCAATTTCCTCTTTGGAGATATATTCAAATAATATGTCAGCCAAATGTTCTTAGGGCGATATTTAGAATAATATATCAGCCACATTATCTCAAGCCTCCTTTGACATGCTAGGATAGTAATTTTTTGAATATTTTCCATTGGGAGATTTTGGCAACTTCTCCACAACACGCTTCTCCATCCATGTCATCTTCGGCACCATTGGTTTTTGTCGATCGAACAAGCGATTCTTCTCGGCTATCTCTTCTCTCATTCTAAATGCTCATAGTCGCTGGACACACTGTTTCTTAGTATGTGTCAGTCCCATGGGACACCACCGAGTTCCTGGTTTAGTCCCTATTGCAGCTGAAATAATTCTGCTGTCCCTCGAGTCTCTCGGCCTATACTGTCGTACTGTTGTTCTGGGAGCAAATATTTTGTTGTTGGCCGAAGAAATCATCCACTGATCATATGTACTCATAGTTCCATATTGCCCACTGCCTCCAGTGAGTATATGGGCACATGCATCAGCCGACTCATTAGTACTAGCATGTACAACTTCCTTCTCTGAACGTGTGTGCACCTTAGCCTCTAACTTAGATGCATCAATGTCTGTTGTTTCTGGACTATTCTCTACACTTGCAGCCGATTGGTGTTCACCAAGTTTCATAACATTAAAAGCATCCGAATCATTTGAACTTTGTATAGACTTAGATTCAGCATGCTTCACCGGCACCCACACAAACTTCTTATCACCTCTATGAATTGTGCCATTTGTATTGTGCCTCCTAGGTGAGTTTGAAGTTCCCAAGACCTGTTGGGGAACGTAGTAATTTCAAAAAAATTCCTACGCACACGCAAGATCATGGTGATGGCATAGCAACGAGAGGGAAGAGTGTATGTCCACGTACCCTCGTAGACCATAAGCGGAAGCGTTATGACAACGCGGTTGATGTAGTCGTACGTCTTCACAATCCGACCGATCCAAGTACCGAACGTACGGCACCTCCGAGTTCAGCACACGTTCAGCTCGATGACGATCCCCGGGCTCCGATCCAGCAAAGCGTCGGGGATGAGTTCCGTCAGCACGACGGCGTGATGACGATGATGATGTTCTACCAGCGCAGGGCTTCGCCTAAACTCCGCGACGATATGACCGAGGTGGAATATGGTGGAGGGGGGCACCGCACACGGCTAAGGAATGATCCGTAGATCAACTTGTGTGTCTATGGGGTGCCCCCTGCCCCCGTATATAAAGGAGGGAGGGGGGAGGCCGGCCGGCCCCTTTGGGCGCGCCAAGGGAGGAGGAATCCTCCTCCTAGTAGGAGTAGGATTCCTCCTTTCCTACTCCTACTAGGAGGGGGAAGGAAGGGGGAGAGGGGGGAAGGAAAGGGGGGCGCCGCCCCCCCTCCTAGTCCAATTCGGACCAGAGGGAGAGGGGGCGCGCGGCCCACCCTGGCCGCCCCTCTCTCTTCCCACATAGGCCCATGTGGCCCATTAACTCTCTCGGGGGGTTCTGGTAACCCCCCCGGCACTCCGGTTTTCTCCGAAAACTCCCGGAACCTTTCCGGTGTCTGAATATAGTCGTCCAATATATCAATCTTTATGTCTCGACCATTCCGAGACTCCTCGTCATGTCCGTGATCACATCCGGGACTCCGAACAAACTTCGGTACATCAAAACTTATAAACTCATAATAAAACTGTCATCGAAACCTTAAGCGTGCGGACCCTACGGGTTCAAGAACTATGTAGACATGACCTAGAACTATTCTCGGTCAATAACCAATAGCGGGACCTGGATGCCCATATTGGCTCCTACATAATCTACGAAGATCTTTATCGGTCAAACCGCATAACAACATACGTTGTTCCCTTTGTCATCGGTATGTTACTTGCCCGAGATTCGATCGTCGGTATCCAATACCTAGTTCAATCTCGTCACCGGCAAGTCTCTTTACTCGTTCTGTAATGCATCATCCCATAACCAACTCATTGGTCACATTGCTTGCAAGGCTTATAATGATGTGCATTACCGAGAGGGCCCAGAGATACCTCTCCGACAATCAGAGTGACAAAACCTAATCTCGAAATACGCCAACTCAACATGTACCTTCGGAGACACCTGTAGTACTCCTTTATAATCACCCAGTTACGTTGTGACGTTTGGTAGTACCCAAAGTGTTCCTCCGGTAAACGGGAGTTGCATAATCTCATAGTTACAGGAACATGTATAAGTCATGAAGAAAGCAATAGCAACATACTAAACGATCAAGTGCTAAGCTAACGGAATGGGTCAAGTCAATCACATCATTTTCCTAATGATGTGATCCCGTTAATCAAATGACAACTCTTTTGTCCATGGCTAGGAAACATAACCATCTCTGATAAACGAGCTAGTCAAGTAGAGGCATACTAGTGACACTATGTTTGTCTATGTATTCACACATGTATTATGTTTCCAGTTAATACAATTCTAGCATGAATAATAAACATTTATCATGAAATAAGGAAATAAATAATAACTTTATTATTGCCTCTAGGGCATATTTCCTTCAGTCTCCCACTTGCACTAGAGTCAATAATCTAGTTCACATCGCCGTGTGATTTAACACCAATATTCATATCTGTATATGATTAACACCCATAGTTCACATCATCATGTGACCAACATCCAAAGGGTTTACTAGAGTCAATAATCTAGTTCACATCGCTATGTGATTAACACCCAAAGAGTACTAAGGTGTGATCATGTTTTGCTCGTGAGAGAAGCTTAGTCAACGGGTCTGTCACATTTAGAGCCGTATGTATTTTGCAAATATTCTATGTCTACAATGCTCTGCACGGAGCTACTCTAGCTAATTGCTCCCACTTTCAATATGTATCCAGGTTGTGACTTAGAGTCATCTGGATCAGTGTAAAAGTTTGTACTGATGTAACTTTAACAACAAACTCCACTAGTAGAAAAAGGGTCAAACGTGCAGCACATTAGTGCCGGTTTGTATTAGAGCCGTCACTAATGTATACATTAGTGCCGGTTCCAACGGCTAGCCGGGCCGCTCTCATTAGTACCGGTTCGTGGCTAACCTTTAGCACCGGTTCGTGCCACGAACCAGTACTACTGAGGGTGGTGGCAGGGTGTTGTCAGTCTGGGCCCCCTCCAGCACCTTTAGTACCGGTTCGTGCCACGAACCGGTACTATAGGTCGACGTACATAAACCCTTCGTCCACCCGAGCCACTCTGTTCTTCCCCTTTCCCCTCACTTCCCCTCTGTTCTTCCCCTTTCCCCTCGAGCTCCTCACAAATTTTACCCAAAATTTGTCAAGATTTGAAGGCCCCCATCCATTCAAATGATCACAAAGGTTAGCAACTTTGTCCTTTCAACTCTCATTGCTAGATTAGCTCTTCCCATGCTTTGTATAGTTACTAATTTGTGAGTTTAGTAATTTGGGAGGAAATATATATATGTGCTAGTATTTGATTTATATGCAATTTGAGGTAAAAAATAACACTTAGTTTGCATATGTAGGTGTGGTTTACTTAGTGCCTTCTAAATCTCCGTCGTAACCACCGTCGATCGCCCACACCGTCCCGTCACCGGCACCACCTTGTGGTGAGCCTCTTGTTCATGTAATTTTATATAAAAAATTGATGTTTGTGTGATTTGGATATATAGTTAATCATGTAATAATTATCTTACCCGTACGTTGTTTGTTATACATAGTGCCATGGTTTTGATATCCGTCCCCGTCGGCCCTCGTCCTTGTTATGATTCGGATGTGGTATATTCTCTTTTAGAACTATTAGTTGCATTTCGTGTTTCTGACAAATTATGCCCATCAAGTTGACATAGATATTTTTATCTAGGAGGTATGTGAACCGGAAATTCCAACAGACCCTATTGTCGAGAGGTTAAATTTAGTTGAAAGAGAAAACGAGTACTTGAAAGAAAAATTGAAAAGAATTGAGGGGGAGAAGATGGAATTGGAGTTGCATGTTGCCGATGTCGTCGATGATCACAAGATCAAGATGGAGAAAATGCGCTTGAAGAATAGAAAGATTAGAAAATATGCCATCGATAGTGAGGCTTGGTATCATTATGCTGTTGGATCAATTGTTACCTTAGTTGCAATCTTGATCGCATTTGTTGTTGCATTTAAATGCTTTAGCTAGAGAGTTATTTGTTTGTTGCATTTAAGTGTTGTATGAACTTTATGTATGAACTTGTATTAATTTGGTCTATTCGGTGTTGTGTAATGAAGATGAGCCGACAATGGATGTACGATGACCGATGCTCTCCCCAGTTCGTTGAGGGCGTGCATACTTTTCTGCTTGCGGCTGAGGCAAACAAGCGGGCGGATGGTTTTATGCCTTGTCCATGTGCTGTATGTAAGAATGATCGCAATTACTCTACGTCAAGAACCATTCACGTCCACCTGTTTGAGTCCGGTTTCATGCCCCACTATAATGTTTGGACCAAGCACGGAGAAAGAGGGGTTATGATGGAAGACAATGAAGAAGAAGAGGAGGACGACAGCTATCCTGGCCATGGGTTCCCTGAATACGATGATACAACAATGGGGGAAGAAGCTGAGCCGGTAATGCGGGAAGAAGCTGAGCCGGCAATGCGGGAAGAAGCTGAAGAAGAGGCATCAGATGAGCCCGTTGATGATCTAGGTCGGGCCATTGCCGATGCAAAGAGAAACTGCGCAAGTGATTTGGAGAAGAAGAAGTTGCAGCGCATGTTAGAGGATCACAAAAAATTGTTGTACCCGAATTGCGTAGGTGACAAGAAAAAGCTGGGCACAACACTGGAATTGCTGCAATGGAAGGTAGAGAATGGTGTATCTGACAAGGGATTTGGAAAGTTGCTGGTAATGATAAAGGATATGCTTCCAAAGGACAACGAATTGCCCGAGAGTACGTACGAAGCAAAGAAGGTTGTCTGCCCTCTAGGGTTAGAGGTGCAAAAGATACATGCATGCCCTAATGATTGCATCCTCTACCGCGGTGAGTACGAGGATTTGAACGCTTGCCCGGTATGTGGTGCATTGCGCTATAAGATCAGCCGCGATGAGCCTGGTGATGTCGAGGGCGAGCGCCCCAGGAAGAAGATTCCTGCCAAGGTGATGTGGTATTCTCCTATAATACCACGGTTGAAACGTTTGTTCCAAAACAAAGAGCATGCCAAGGCGATGCGATGGCACAGAGAAGACCGTAAGAAAGACGGAAAGTTGAGAGTACCCGCTGACGGGTCGCAGTGGAGAAAAATCGAAAGAAAGTACGGGAAAGAGTTTGCAGATGACGCAAGGAGCGTATGGTTTGGTCTAAGCGCAGATGGCATTAATCCTTTTAGGGAGCAGAGCAGCAACTATAGCACCTGGCCTGTGACTCTATGTTTGTATAACCTTCCTCCTTGGTTGTGCATGAAGCGGAAGTTCATTATGATGCCAGTGCTCATCCAAGGCCCTAAGCAACCCGGCAACGACATTGATGTGTACCTAAGGCCATTAGTTGAAGAACTTTTACAACTGTGGAATGGAATAGGTGTACGTGCGTGGGATGAGCACATGAGGGAAGAATTTGACCTCAAGGCGTTGCTGTTCGTGACCATCAATGATTGGCCTGCTCTCAGTAACCTTTCAGGACAGACAAACAAGGGATACCGCGGATGCACGCACTATTTGGATGATACCAACAGTATATATTTGAATAGTTGTAAGAAGAATGTGTACCTGGGACATCATCGATTTCTTCCGAGCAGGCATCCCGTAAGAAAGGAAGGCAAGCATTTCAAAGGTGAGGCGGATCACCGGACGAAGCCTCGCCACCGTACTGGTGCTGATGTACATGATATGGTCAAGGATTTGAAGGTGATATTTGGAAAGGGTCCTGGCGGACAACCTGTTCCGAAGGACGCGGACGGACGCGCACCCATGTGGAAGAAGAAATCTATATTTTGGGACCTGCCATATTGGAAAGACCTAGAGGTCCGCTCCGCAATCGACGTGATGCACGTGACGAAGAATCTTTGCGTGACCCTGCTTGGCTTCTTGGGCGTGTATGGGAAGACAAAAGATACACCTGAGGCACGGGAGGACCAGCAACGTATGCACGGAGAAGACGGCATACATCAGGGTCATGCAAGCTACGCTCTTACCAAAGAAGAGAAGGAAATCTTCTTTGAATGCCTGCTCAGTATTAAGGTACCGTCTGGCTTCTCGTCGAATATAAAGGGAATAATAAACATGGCAGAGAAAAAGTTTCAGAACCTAAAGTCTCATGACTGCCACGTGATTATGACGCAACTGCTTCCGGTTGCATTGAGGGGGCTTCTACCGGAAAATGTTCGATTAGCCATTGTGAAGCTATGTGCATTTCTCAATGCAATCTCTCAGAAGGTAATCGATCCAGAAATCATACCAAGGTTACAGAATGATTTGGTGCAATGTCTTGTCAGTTTCGAGTTGGTGTTCCCACCATCCTTCTTCAACATCATGACGCACGTCCTAGTTCACCTATGCAAAGAGATTAACGTTTTGGGTCCTGTATTTCTACACAATATGTTCCCCTTTGAGAGGTTCATGGGAGTCTTAAAGAAATATGTTCATAACCGTGCTAGGCCAGAAGGAAGCATCTCCAAGGGCCATCAAAATGAGGAGGTCATTGAGTTTTGTATTGACTTTATTCCTGACCTTAAGCCGATTGGTGTTCCTGAATCGCGGCATAAGGGCAGACTGGATGGAAAAGGCACGCTAGGAGGGGAACAAATAATATGTATGGACGGACATTCTCTCACTGAAGCACACTACACAGTTCTACAGAATTCCACCTTGGTGGCTCCGTATATGGATGAACACAAGAATTTGCTACGCTCCAAACACCCGGAGCGGTCTGATGACTGGATTACACATGAACAAACCAGGAGTTTCACCAACTGGTTGCAGACACGTACCATGCATGACACCTCTATTGAAGATGACCTGTACTTGCTGTCCCAGTTACCATCTTCGAATATAATGACTTTCAAAGGGTACGAGATAAATGGTAATACATTTTACACGATCGCCCAAGATAAGAAGAGCACCAACCAAAACAGTGGTGTCCGCTTTGATGCAGAAACCAAGACGGGAAAGGAAACATATTATGGTTATATACAGGACATATGGGAACTTGACTATCGACGTGGTTTAAAGGTCCCTTTGTTTCGGTGCAAATGGGTCAATATGACACGAGGCGGGGTAACGGAAGACCCGCAGTACGGAATGACAACAGTGGATCTCAACAATCTTGCATATGCAGACGAATCATTCGTCCTAGCCAATGATGTGGCACAGGTTTTCTATGTGAAGGACATGTCTACCAAGCCAAGAAAAAGAAAAGATAAGGAAGCGAATGCATCGTACGATGAGCCAAAGCGGCACATAGTTCTTTCTGGGAAGAGAAACATCGTGGGAGTGGATGACAAGACAGACAAGTCAGAAGATTATGAAAAGTTTGATGAAATTGCTCCATTCACAGTGAATATTGACCCGAGCATCCCGTTAAATGATGAAGATTTTCCATGGTTACGGCGCAAAGGGACACACGTGAAGAAAAAGTTTCACACCCAAAGATCTGGGATGTGATCGGCTTCACTATCATCACTTTCTTCTGTGTTTCACACCCAGGAGGGAATGTCTGTAATAGTTAGGGTAGTTATGTGTTTTGGCATTTGAAACGCGAAGAAATTTTATGTGCAAACAAATTCTTTTCATGCATTTACTGATTTTTTTTCCAGCTAAATGACCCTGAGATTGAAAAGCAATTCAAATGAACTCGGAAAAGGTTGAAAGTTGGCATGGTATCATAATTTCATACAAATAGCATGTGCAAGAAAGTAGAGAGGGTTACGGCAAAAACTGGATGCACTTCGTGTACAAAATGGACAATCTCTTTCGAAGTATCAGGGTTTCCGACGAAAACTGAACTGTTACAAAGGCATTTCATTTTTTAAATAACCTAATCATTACTAAATTGAATATAATGATAAAACACACTAATATTAAACATAAGAAAAAATAATCACTGAAAAAACTTTTTTCAAAGTTAAGTTATTCACAAACTAGTGATTGACACAAATTTCAAATAATTCAAAATTTAAACTATTCAAATTTGAAATCTACCGGCACTAACAGAAAGTTTGTAATTTTTTGTACCTAAAGCAAAAATATTCACAAAGAAACTCTAAATACAGAAAAAAAACTCAAAAGTAAATAAAACAAAAATAAGTAAATAAAAAAATAAGAAAATAAAAAAGCCCGCCTACTGCGCCATAGCGGCATGCATACGACTAGAAACCCAACCTGTAGTTGGGCCAGGATGCAGGCCCGCAAGCCCAGTAGGCCCACAGGCAGAGTGGGAGAGGTAGGCCCAGAAGGCCTGCTATCGAGAGGAGTTCAATGCAGTGCCCGCGCCGGGGCTTATAAACTGGTCCTGGCGCTCCTAAATTAGCGAGGTGGGACTAAACTTCTACGCCCCTTGCCTGGCAGCGCACCCCCTTTAGTATCGGGTCGTGGCACAAACCGGTACTAAAGGGAGGCCTTTAGTACCGGTTTGTGCCACCACCCGGTACTAAAGGGGGTCGCTTCCCGCCGCTTGGCCTGGCCAAAACAGACCTTTAGTACCGGTTGGTGGCTCCAACCGGTACTAAAGGTTCCTTCTATATAAGAAAACACTTCGAAATTTTGTCAGTTTCTCATGTCTCCCTCTGCTTCTTCTCCTCTGCACCGTCGCCCGCCGCCCCCGCCGTCTCCATACCCCTCGACACCGCCCCGGCCCGTCGCCGCCCCCGACGCCGCCCCGTCCCCGTCGTTGCCGCCCCGTCGTCCCGTCCCCGTCGTCCCCGTCGTCACCGCCGCCCCGTCCCGGCCGCGTTGTCAGCGTCCCCATCGTCGTCGCCGCCCCGGCCCGTACGTCCCCGTCCCCGTCGTCGCCGCCCCGGCCCGTACGTCCCCATCCCGTCGTCGCCGCGCCCGTCGCCGTCCCCGTCGCCGCGCGCCCCCGTCGCCTCTCGCCTCGCCGGCCGGTGAGCGCGCACACACACACACATACAATTTTAGTTATAAATTTTTCTGTTTTTAAGAAATTGTTAGACATTTTTCTGTTTTTTAGAAATAGTTAGAAATGTTAGAATTGTTAGAATTGTTAGAAATGTTTGAAATTGTTAGAAATTTTTCTGTTTTTTAGTTATAGAAATAGTTAAAAAAAAGTTAGAATTGTTAGAAATTTTTCTGTTTTTTAGTTATAGAAATAGTTATAAAAATGTTAGTTATATATATAGAAATGTTATATTTTTTTTCTGTTTTTTAGTTATAGAAATATTAGAAATGTTATAGAAATGTTAGTTATATATAGCATTGTTAGAAATGTTATAGAAATGTTAGTTATATAGAAATGTTAGAAATTTTAGTTATCAAAATCCAATCATTAAAAAAATGTTACTTTTTGCGGGCATATAGCTAGTATTTGTTCTCGACGATGCCCGGCCCGCATCCTCGCCGTTGACCCGTCCGCAACGATGTCCAGCCGACCCATGTCCGGGACTGGGCTCCGCCGGGCTGGCACTGGGAGGTGCTGCTTGGAGGGGCGCGCCGCTTGACGAGGAACCCGGCCGCGGGTCCCGTCGTCGACCCTGATCTCATTTGGTGGCGTTCGCATGGGCCAGTTTCGGTGCGGAGGGACCCGGCCCCGCCGGAGGTGGTACGTCGCCGTGTCAGGGAGGAGGACGAGCACGTCCATCGCTACATGGTTGCGTTAGAGGGCGGCAGGTTCTCCAATACGTGGCAGTATCTTCGGGGATCTCACTTCAGCTATGATCCTGTGAGGGTTCCTTCTCTTTGGGTGTCCACTGCCCGCGCCGGAGGAACCGCGAGTGTCCTAGATTCTTCTGTAGTATTCGATCTTTATTAGCTAATAGCCAGTGATGTACTATTCAATATTATACATTATTCGAGACGATGTATTCCAGATTATATCTATTATTCTGGACGATGTATTCGAGATTATATCTATTATTCGATATTTGAATACTAAATTGTTTTATATTTCTTTTGGATTAGTTAAACAAAAGCTATGGCAGACAATACCGACAGAGAGGGAGAACAGACCATGTTCGATATGATACGCGGGGCAGATGATAATCAAAATGAAGAAGATTATGACGGCTCTGAATTTCTAAACAACACTGGAGAGGGTGATATGATATTCGATCACGACGAAGTCATGAACTATGATTATGACGATGACGAAGAACATGATCCTGAAACAACAAACACCGATGAGGTATATATATTTATATAAGCAGGCATCTGGTGATCATCACATGTTTTAAATGACTTGAAGATATATTAACGAATCGATCTTTGTTCTTTCAGCCATCCGGATCGAGCAAATCTTCAGGCAAAAGGACGAAACGAGGCCCGAACAAAAAGTTGAAGCCGGGCGTAAAGTACAATATCGAGGCATGCGGCCCTACTGGCAAACCATTAGCGCCTAAGAAGATTGCGGACAAGTTCGTTTGTCAGTGCGGAGTTCTTGTGAAGGACCAACTCCCGATCAAACTTCAAGAATGGAGAGCGCCAGCAAAGCCACGTCCAGATGTTACTTATGTCGACAAGAATCAAAAATATCTGCTTTGGGATACTCTCATGGAACATTTCACCCTACCAGATCATTTCACAGAAGCAGATGTGCAGAAAGTAAAAGAGGCTGCTCTTAAGATGATGGCGACTGCATTCAAGAACTACAAGAATGGTGAATGGAACAAGTACGTCAACGGAGGAAGGAAGACTCCAGTATTCAAGGGAACACTGGAGAACCAACGTGATCATTGGGACGATTTCATGAAATTCAAGGATTCGGAATTAGCTAAGGAACGGTCGAGAATAAACAAGAAGAATGCCGAAAAAAAGGATAAGTTCCATAAGCTGGGGCCAGGTGGCTATGCGGTGGCAATGCCTAAGTGGGATAAGTCTGAGAAAGAGATGGAGGATGCATGTGTCACTCCGGCTACTAAGAGCTGGCCCCCCAGGGTCAGGACTTGGTTCTATGCGCATGGGGGGGGAGTTAGACCGGGAGACAGGCAATGTTTCGACGAGGGCAAGTCTGAAGGGAGCCGACGATGCGATACTTGTTGCAATAGAAGAGGCACGAACGGGGGTGTTCCAGCCCAACAGAGAGAACGACGAGCTTACGCGTGCCCTGGGAAATCCTGAACACCCGGGAAGAACACGAGGCAAGGGCGCTCTGCCGTGGTATGAGGGGTTTTCAGACTGGAACAACGACTACAGAACCCGTGCGAGAAAGAAGATTGCGGAGGAGAAGAAGAGGAAGATGGAGGAGGAGCAGAGGAAGCGGGACTATGAACGCCTTCAAGGCCTAGAAGCAAGTCAAGCGGAATTGGCAGTCAAATTCCAGCGGCAGCAGGAGCAGATCGACTCACTTACCCATCAAAGGGGGTCTCAGCAGCTGCAGCAGCTAGCGGATGATCCAGCATTGGATAGCACCGGCCCATCCAAGCCGAGAAGCAGCGTGGGTTCCGTCCCGGACGACGCAATGCTGGGTAGATACCCCGTGGATGACATCACGGAGAACACTAACTGCGAGCTACACGTCAAAATGAAGAACATATCCATGAAGGTGGAGGACGGCTGTGCTTTCACAAATCCCCCCGAGGCAACCTTCCATTGCAACCCGATTCCAGCGGGCTATGCTCGTGTCTTGGTTGATGAGGTGGTGGACCCACCATATTCGGGGCTACAGCTTGACATTGCTGGAGGTGACGGCGAGCGCTTTCTCGGAGAGTCCTCGTCGAAGTCCGCCACCGAGTCAGCAGACTCCCGCTCCTCCAAGTCCAGCAAAGTGTCAGGACAATCCTCCTCCTCCAAGTCCGGCAAAGTGTCAGGACAATCCTCCTCCTCCAAGTCCGCCACAACGTCAGACGTCCACTCCTCCTCCAAGTCCGGCACAACCTCAGGCCACTCCTCATCGTCCAACTCAGTCCCGTCAGCCGTCTCCGCCGCCTCAGCAATCGCAGAAGAGACACCCCGCAGCTATGGTGCGTAGCGGTACGAGTCGAGGTAGTACAGGAAGTACAGGCGGAGGCAAGTGATATAAATATGGTCCAAGCCTCAAGCCTCTTCCGCAGAGGTCTTATGACAGGTCCGAGGAGGAAATCACAGCCATATCGAAGGCCGAGGTGGAAGCCCATTTTGCACCGAAACCGCCACCGCCGCCAAGAGAGAAAGTGCCTGAGGAAACGATTGACCACTTCATTCGTATGGCTCAACCACCAGCTTCCAAGCCTGTTGACATAGACTATAAGCGCCACATCAGGAAGTTAAATCGAGCACGTCTACAAAGGGAGGCGAGCATGTCTACATCGGGATCGAGCAAACAAGAAGCAGCTGCCAAAAAATGCGGGAAAACCATTCCCCAGCTGGGAGAACAGGCGGCGCAATCGATCCCCTTGCTTGTTGTGCCAACAATAGGTGACAGTACGCGCCCCCAATATTATTGTGGGCAAACAGTGCATGTTCCCGAGGTGGGCAATGTGGTAATAACGGGGGAGCATATAATGCAGGCTAAAGTTCTCAACATCACTGTTGGACAACTCCTCGAGATTGAGCCCATGCCTTTGCTTAGAGAGGATGAAGTAAAACGGAAATATGTCCGGGGCGAACCTTTGGTCGTGCCAGACAAGGTCAAGAACCTCCCAACGAGAATATATGAATTGCATCAATGGTACATGAACATTACCAAGATTTCAGATCGAGTGTCCCTCATGGTGAATGTCAAGAAGGACCATTACTACCATGAGAAAGCTGGGTCCGTTGAGTATTTAGAACTGTTTCAGTTATACAATCAGGACACACTCGACAAATCTATCGTCAGTTGCTATTGTCTGTAAGTGATCTCTTTCTATAATTTAAGTCTCAAGCTAGCTGTAGTGATCCTTTTGATCAATCATTACCTGTAATTATCCTCACTATATTCTTTTCTGTGGTATTATGCAGGATGAAGATATATGAAATGAGAAAAGGTGGACGCTTTGGCATTGGGTTCATTGACCCAAACACCGTTAATGAATTCACATGGAAGATAAATGAACATCATGCAAAGGAAGTAGAGGACAGCATGCTAGAGTTCTTGAAGCGCCTCAAATACAATAAAGATATACTACTTCCTTACCACTTTGGGTGAGTCACACTGTCTTGTACTACAAATTCTCTGTTTTTGCCTACTAGCTAGCTACATGTTTTTGCTTACATATGCCCGCTTAATTAAGACATGTAAACGTGTGTGCATGCAGATTTCACTGGGTCTTGTGTATCATTAAAGTTGACGCTGGAACAGTTGAAGTACTGGACTCACTAATCTCAAAAAAAAACTGACTTTAACATCTTGTATGGGATAGTCAACAGGTAATTTCAATCATTATTAACTATATATCTCGGCCTATTTAGTTCGTCATTTCATGATATGAACTATTTAATAACCCCTTTATTCATTTTCTTTGTCGGCGGGCAGGGCTTGGGCAAGATTCATCAGCGTCACGGAAGGTGAATGGAAACAAAAGCTTCAATGGGTTCGACCCAAGGTAAGTAATTAAGTAGTATTAGCTAGCTAGCTAGCTGCCATCTCTTTAATTATCATGCTTGATTAATTTTTATCTGATCAAATTCCATTCTCGTAAAGGCCCTGAAGCAGGCGCAGGGGACTGATCTGTGTGCATTCTGCGTTTGCGAGAACATTCGCATGATGGCGTCCGAAAGGAGCAGATCTCAAAGACAGCAATGGGTACGCTTGTCAGAACACTATTCACAATTTTTACACCATTATCGATATCTAGTCACACAACTAATACACATGCATATTGATCTCTTTCTTAACAGTTCAAAGAGGTGCGGGAGAAGCTCATAGAAAGGGAGCGCGTAGAAGCACTTCAAGAGGAAATAGCGGGATTTTTGCTCGACCAGGTCATATATCCGAATGGAGAATTCTATTACCCGCTACCGCCCCCATGAAAACCACTTTCAATTGTCATCGTGCTCCGAAGGAACCAATTAGGCTAATGCCACTGGCTCCGAAGGCAACATTCATATGTAGGAGAAATTGTATATAGCTATACATGTGTGTATGTGTGAATTAATTAATATGGTGGTTTAATTTGTAAGACATTGATGTGATATATATATGCATGATTGGTTCTACTAGAAATTCTATATATATATATATATATATATATATATATATGCATAACGTGTACAATGTATAGTATCGTAAAATACCAGCAAATGAAAAAGAATTAAAATGGAAACACAAAATTAAATGAAAAAGAAATCATAAAACTAAAAACCCCCCAAACCTTATAGTACCGGTTGGTCTTACCAACCGGTACTAAAGGGCTCCATGTCCCCGGAGCTGGCTCGTGCCACGTGGTTGCCCTTTAGCACCGGTTCGTGCTGAACCGGTACTAAAGGGGGGGGGGCTTTAGTGACCACAAATTAGTGCCGGTTATGTAACCGGCACTATAGAGCGTTACGAACCGGTGCTAATGCCCGGTTCTGCACTAGTGCTCTTTTATCACCTCCATAATCGAGAAACATCTCCTTAGTCCTTACTAAGGATATTCTTGACCAATGTCCAGTGATCTACTCCTAGATCACTATTGTACTCCCTTGCCAAATTCAGAGCAAGGTATACAATAGGTCTGGTACATAGCATAGCATACTTTATAGAACCTATGACTGAGGCATAGGGAATGACTTTTCATTCTTTTTCTATTTTCTACTGTGGTCGGGATTTGAGTCTTACTCAATTTCATACCTTTGCAACACAGGCAAGAACTCTTTGTTTGACTGTTCCATTTTGAACTATTTCAAAATCTTGCCAAGGTATGTACTCATTGAAAATCTTATCAAGCGTCTTGATCTATCTCAGTAGATCTTTATGCTCAATATGTAAGTAGCTTTTACTGAGGTCTTTTCTTTTTAAAGAACTCCTTTAAAACACTCCTTTATGCTTTGCAGAAAAATTCTACATCATTTCTAATCAACAATATGTCACTCACATATACTAATCAGAAAGGCTGTAGTGCTCCCACTCACTTTATTGTAAATACAGGCTTCATCGTAAGTCCATATAAAACTATATGCTTTGATCAACTTATCAAAGCGTATATTCCAACTCCGAGATGCTTGCACCAGTCCATAGATGGATCGCTGGAGCTTGCACATTTTGTTAGCACCTTTAGGATTGACAAAACCTTCTGGTTGCATCATATACAACTCTTCTTTAATAAATCCATTAAGGAATGCAGTTTTGACATCCATTTGCCAGATTTCATAAAATGTAGCAATTGCTAACATGATTTAGACAGACTTAAGCATCGATACGAGTGAGAAAATCTCATCGTATTCAACACCTTGAACATGTTGAAAACCTTTCGCAACAAGTCGAGCTTGGTAGATAGTAATACTACTATCAGTGTCCGTCTTCCTCTTGAAGATCCATTCATTTAACATGGCTTGCTGATCATCGAGCAAGTCAATCAAAGTCCATACTTTGTTCTCATACATGGATCATATCTCAGATTTTATGGCCTCTAGCCATTTTGCGGAATCTGGGCTCATCATCGCTTCCTCATAGTTTGCAGGTTCATCATGGTCAAGTAACATGACTTCCAGAATAGGATTACCGTACCACTCTGGTGCGGATCTTACTCTGGTAGACCTACGAGGTTCAGCAGAAACTTGATCTGAAGTTTCATGATCAATATCATTAGCTTCCTCACTAATTGGTGTAGTCGTCACAGGAACCGGTTCTCGTGATGAACTACCTTCCAATAAGGGAGTAGATACAGTTATCTCATCAAGTTTTACTTTCCTCCCACTCACTTCTTTCGAGAGAAACTCCTTCTCTAGAAAGGATCCATTCTTAGCAACGAATGTATTGCCTTCGGATCTGTGATAGAAGGTGTACGCAACAGTCTCTTTTGGGTATCCTATGAAGACACATTTTTCCGATTTGGGTTCGAGCTTATCTGGTTGAAGTTTCTTCACATAAGCATCGCAGCCCCAAACTTTAAGAAACGACAACTTGGGTTTCTTGCTAAACCACAGTTCATATGTTGTCGTCTCAACGGATTTAGATGGTGCCCTTTTAATGTGAATGCAGCTGTCTCTAATGCATAACCCCAAAACAATATTGGTAAATCAGTAAGAGATATCATAGATCGCACCATATCCAGTAAAGTGCGGTTACGGCGTTTGGACACACCATAACGTTGTGGTGTTCCAGGTGGCGTGAGCTGTGAAACTATTCCACATTGTTTTAATTAAAGACCAAACTCGTAACTCAAATATTCCTCTCCGCGAACAGATCGCAGAAACTTTATTTTCTTGTTACGATGATTTTCCACTTCACTCTAAAATTCTTTGAACCTTTCAACTATTTCAGACTTATGTTTCATCAAGTAGATATACCCATATCTGCTCAAATCATCTTGTGAAGGTCAGAAAATAACGATACTTGCCACGAGCCTTCAGACTCATTGGTCTGCATACATCAATATGTATTATTTCCAATAAGTCGGTAGCTCGTTCCATTGTTCCGAAGAACGGAGTTTTAGTCATCTTGCCCAAAAGGCACGGTTCGCAAGCATAAAATGATTCATAACCAAGTGATTCCGAAAATCCATCTTTATGGAGTTTCTTCATGCGCTTTACACCGATATGACCCAAACGGCAGTGCCACAAATAAGTTGCACTATCATTATTAACTTTGCATCTTTTGGCCTCAATATTATGAATATGTGTATCACTACGATCGAGATCCAACAAACTATTTTCATTGGGTGTATGACCATTGAAGGTTTTGTTCATGTAAACAGAACAACAACAATTATTCTCTGATTTTAAATGAATAATCGTATTGCAATAAACATGATCAAATCATATTCATGCTCAACGCAAACGCCAAATAATATTTATTTAGGTTTAACACTAATCCCGAAAATATAGGGAGTGTGCGATGATGATCATATCAATCTTGGAACTACTTCCAACACTCATCGTCACTTTCCCTTCAACTAGTCTCTGTTTATTCTGTAACTCCTGTTTCGAGTTACTAATCTTAGCAACCGAACAAGTATCAAATACTCAGGGGCTACTATAAACACTAGTAAGGCACACATCAATAATCTGTATATCAAATATACACTTGTTCAATTTGCCATCCTTCTTATCCACCAAATATTCAGGGCATTTCCGCTTCCAGTGACCATTTCCTTTGCAGTGTAAACACTCAGTTTCAGGCTATGGTCCAGCCTTGGGCTTCTTCGCAGGAGTGACAACTTTCTTGTCTTTCCACTTGAAGTTCCCTTTCTTTCCCTTTGCCCTTCTCTTGAAACTAGTGGTCTTGTCAATCATCAACACTTGATGGTCTTTTCTTGATTTCTACCTTCGTCGATTTCAATATCACGAAGAGCTCGGGAATCGTTTTCGTCATCCCTTGCATACTATAGTTCATCACGAAGTTCTAGTAACTTAGTGATGGTGACTAGAGAATTCTGTCAATCACTATCTTATCTGGAAGATTAACTCCCACTTGATTCAACCAATTGAAGTACCCAGACAATCTGAGCACATGCTCACTAGTTGAGCGATTCTCCTCCATCTTTTAGCTTTAGAACTTGTTGGAGACTTCATATCTCTCAACTCGGGTATTTGCTGGAAATATTAACTTCAACTCCTGGAACATCTCATATGGTCCATGATGTTCAAAACGTCTTTGAAGTCCTGATTCTAAGCCGTTTAAGGATGGTGCACTAAACTATCAAGTAGTCATCCTTTTGAGCTAGCCAAACATTCATAACGTCTGCATCTGCTCTTGCAATAGGTTTGTCACCTAGCGGTGCATTAAGGACATAATTCTTCTGTGCAGCAATGAGGATAAACCTCAGATCACGGATCCAATCTGCATCATTGCTACTAAAATCTTTCAACACAATTTTCTCTAGGAACATATCAAAATAAACATATGAAAGCAACAACGCAAGCTATTGATCTACAACATAATTTGCAAAATACTACCAGGACTAAGTTCATGATAAATTTAAGTTCAATTAATCATATTACTTAAGAACTCCCACTTAGACAGACATCTCTCTAGTCATCTAAATGATCACGTGATCCAAATCAACTAAACCATAACCGATCATCACGTGAGATGGAGTAGTTTTCAATGGTGAACATCACTATGTTGATCATATCTACTATATGATTCACGCTCGACCTTTCGGTCTCCGTGCTCCGAGGCCATATCTGCATATGCTAGGCTCGTCAAGTTTAACCTGAGTATTCTGCGTGTGCAAAACTGGCTTGCACCCGTTGTAGATGGACGTAGAGCTTATCACACCCGATCATCACGTGGTGTCTCGGCACGATGAACTTTGGCAACGGTGCATACTCAGGGAGAACACTTCTTGATAATTTTAGTGAGAGATCATCTTAAAATGCTACCGTCAATCAAAGCAAGATAAGATGCATAAAGGATAAACATCACATGCAATCAATATAAGTGATATGATATGGCCATCATCATCTTGTGCTTGTGATCTCCATCTTCGAAGCACCGTCATGATCACCATCGTCACCGGCGCGACACCTTGATCTCCATCGTAGCATCATTGTCGTTACGCCATCTATTGCTTCTACGACTATCGCTACCGCTTAGTGATAAAGTAAAGCAATTACAGGGCGTTTGCATTTCATACAATAAAGCGACAACCATATGGCTCCTGCCAGTTGCCGATAACTTCGGTTACAAAACATGATCATCTCATACAATAAAATATAGCATCACGTCTTGACCATGTCACATCACAACATGCCCTGCAAAAACAAGTTAGACCTCCTCTACTTTGTTGTTGCAAATTTTACGTGGCTGCTACGGGCTTAGCAAGAACCGTTCTCACCTACGCATCAAAACCACAACGATAGTTTGTCAAATAGACTCCGTTTTAACCTTCGCAAGGACCGGGCGTAGTCACACTCGGTTCAACTAAAGTGAGAGAGACAGACACCCGCCAGCCACCTTTAAGCACGAGTGCTCGTAACGGTGAAACCAGTCTCGCGTAAGCGTACGCGTAATGTCGGTCCGGGCCGCTTCATCTCACAATACCGCTGAACCAAAGTATGACATGCTGGTAGGCAGTATGACTTATATCGTCCACAACTCACTTGTGTTCTACTCGTGCATATAACATCAATGCATAAAACCTGGCTCGGATGCCACTGTTGGGGAACGTAGTAATTTCAAAAAAATTCCTACGCACACGCAAGATCATGGTGATGGCATAGCAACGAGAGGGGAGAGTGTATGTCCACGTACCCTCGTAGACCGTAAGCGGAAGCGTTATGACAACGCGGTTGATATAGTCGTACGTCTTCACGATCCGACCGATCCAAGTACCGAACGTACGGCACCTCCGAGTTCAGCACACGTTCAGCTCGATGACGATCCCCGGGCTCCGATCCAGCAAAGCGTCGGGGATGAGTTCCGTCAGCACGACGGCGTGATGACGATGATGATGTTCTACCGGCGCAGGGCTTCGCCTAAACTCCGCGACGATATGACCGAGGTGGAATATGGTGGAGGGGGGCACCGCACACGGCTAAGGAACGATCCGTAGATCAACTTGTGTGTCTATGGGGTGCCCCCTGCCCCCGTATATAAAGGAGGGAGGGGGGAGGCCGGCCGGCCCCTTTGGGCACGCCAAGGGAGGAGGAATCCTCCTCCTAGTAGGAGTAGGATTCCTCCTTTCCTACTCCTACTAGGAGGGGGAAGGAAGGGGGAGAGGGGGGAAGGAAAGGGGGGCGCCGCCCCCCCCCCCCTCCTAGTCCAATTCGGACCAGAGGGAGAGAGGGCGCGCGGCCCACCCTGGCCGCACCTCTCTCTTCCCACCTAGGCCCATGTGGCCCATTAACTCTCCCGGGGGGGTCCGGTAACCCCCCCGGCACTCCGGTTTTCTCCGAAAACTCCCAGAACCTTTCCGGTGTCCGAATATAGTCGTCCAATATATCAATCTTTATGTCTCGACCATTCTGAGACTCCTCGTCATGTCCGTGATCACATCCGGGACTCCGAACAAACTTCGGTACATCAAAACTTATAAACTCATAATAAAACTGTCATCGAAACCTTAAGCGTGCGGACCCTACGGGTTCGAGAACTATGTAGACATGACCTAGAACTATTCTCGGTCAATAACCAATAGCGGGACCTGGATGCCCATATTGGCTCCTACATATTCTACGAAGATCTTTATCGGTCAAACCGCATAACAACATATGTTGTTCCCTTTGTCATCGGTATGTTACTTGCCCGAGATTCGATCGTCGGTATCCAATACCTAGTTCAATCTCGTCACCGGCAAGTCTCTTTACTCGTTCTGTAATGCATCATCCCGTAACCAACTCATTGGTCACTTTGCTTGCAAGGCTTATAATGATGTGCATTATCGAGAGGGCCCAGAGATACCTCTCCGACAATCGGAGTGACAAAACCTAATCTCGAAATACGCCAACTCAACATGTACCTTCGGAGACACCTGTAGTACTCCTTTATAATCACCCAGTTACGTTGTGACGTTTGGTAGTACCCAAAGTGTTCCTCCGGTAAACGGGAGTTGCATAATCTCATAGTTACAGGAACATGTATAAGTCATGAAGAAAGCAATAGCAACATACTAAACGATCAAGTGCTAAGCTAACGGAATGGGTCAAGTCAATCACATCATTTTCCTAATGATGTGATCCTGTTAATCAAATGACAACTCTTTTTTCCATGGCTAGGAAACATAACCATCTCTAATAAACGAGCTAGTCAAGTAGAGGCATACTAGTGAGACTATGTTTGTCTATGTATTCACACATGTATTATGTTTCCGGTTAATACAATTCTAGCATGAATAATAAACATTTATCATGAAATAAGGAAATAAATAATAACTTTATTGTTGCCTCTAGGGCATATTTCCTTCAAGACCACCATGTCATCATTACCACAGATTACATTGCCACCACGTGGTCTCACTTCCTGATTAAACTGAACCCCTTTTTCATGCAATGATTTCCTGTACATTGGCCCTGCTGGAATCCAATCTGGTCGAGAATAACACATTGGCCTTGTAGGATATGGCGCCCAAGGATTAAAACCCCACGGAGGAAACCATGGATAAATAGGAGGTGCGCATCCCGCATATGTCGGATCCATTTTAAAATACATATGTTGGTCATATGAATTTCCTTGCCGTCGTTGATGACTGGTAGTTCTGGAAGGAGATCTAGGACACTTATTACCTCCAAGCCGATTAAACACATTGCTTGCCTTGCGTGAGGTGTACTTTTCCAACAACAGGCTAACTGTCGGCTTTGGTCTTGGAGCTTGTTTCCTTCTTCCATTGACTTTCCACACTCCTACTTCTGGATTTTTTGTTTGATCATTCTTGGAGGAGCACTATCGTCAACAACATTCTTTTTTCTTGCAGATTTGGTCTGATCCGACCGAATAAGCATTTTCTTACTCTTAAGCTCGACCACATTGATGGAAAAAGGGTCACTATCAAGCTTTATCTTAGAACTTTCTGTAAATGTCAATCGTCCTTCATTAATGGCATGAGATAAAGAATTGTGCCACTTACAATAAGCTCGATTACCCAACTCTTCTGGAGGTGGAATTACATGGCCCTCTCTCACTCTAATTATTTTATTTTGCAGTAACATATCAAAAATTCTATCACACTTGCTAACATCAAAAGTGTATTTTGTTTCATCCCTTCTAGCAAGCGTGGGCTTCAAAGCAGAACATGCAAAGGGTTTTGACTTTGACGCTGGAATCCATTCGGCTACACATATATTAACGTCAACTTCACTAGCTGAATTACTATCATAATCAAAGGCATTACCTACATGATTATCCTTCTCATTATCAATATTATCTTCAAACCGGTTATATTGTTTAATCTCCTTAGTCCGGTTTTCTGCGCCAAAGCCTTCTGCAAAACTTGATTAACATCTAAAAATTCTTTCCCTTCTAGTTTATCCTTAATATGAGCAATAAGACCCCGAAAAGGCAAGATCGGCTAAATCCTTTTCGGCTATGGTCAAGCTGAAACATCGGTTTTTGACATCCCTAAACCTCCTAATATAATCATGAACATGCTCATTATATTTCTGCCTAACCATAGTTAAATCTGAAAGCCGAAGTTCTATTTCACCGCTATAAAAGTACTCATGAAATATTTGCTCCAATTTTGCCCATGTTGAAATAGAATTAGGAGCAAGCGATGTAAACCAAGTGAATGCAATACCGGACAAAGACAACGGAAACAATTTAATCCTATAAACATCCGATGTGCCGATATCACAACATTGGGCTAAAAATTGTCCGATATGCTCGAAAGTAGATCTACCATCTTCCCCCATAAATTTAACAAAATCTGGAATTCTAAACCCACGAGGATATGGTGTCGAGTCAAAGTAATCAGGGTATGGTTTCTGATATGCGTGTGCTTTACTCTTAGGTTCTAAACCGAATTGTCTTAGTATACTAGCAAGCTTATCCTTAAAACTATCCTTCGGCTGTTGAGAACTAGTTTGTGGAGCAGATGGAACGCTAGACGTGATGGAAACTCCGACAAAGAAATTTGAGCTTGTGATGCTTGCAGCGGAGACCCATTAACATATGAATCGGGTACCGGCCCGCACGGAATCCCGGTACTGACAGTCAACAGCGGTGGTGTACTATATTCTACAGTTGGATAAAAAAGTTGTTGCAAACTAGAATTAGAAATAGCACTTCAGTTATTGCTGTTGTGATTTTGTGGAACCAAAGTTGAGACAGTAGGAGCAGCTACGCTAGGCATAAAATTATTGGCCGAACTGTTCACATAGTTCCGGCCACCTTAATCACTATTTAAAGGAACATTGGGCTGCACAACGTTATTAACCGATGCACCATGTATATGAATATTACTAGGAAAGTTAATGAATCCTGTATTTTGCAGCGGCATCAGCTTTTTCTCAGAATATCCATCATTGATTTGCAGCATTAATGATTGAACATGACTAGGTAAACTATTTTCAAGATCTTTGTGAAGCTGCTCCTTAAATTCTTCAATTATATTAGCTACTGATTGAGTAATTGTGTGTGTCGTAGTTTTCACATCAGAATCGTACTTGGCAGCTACGCACACATCGATTAGATGAGAAATTTCTTTGGTTGACTTTTTTACCTCGGTATTGAATGAATCTGAAGGGTTCGGCACATGTACCTTTTTGACGACGCCGATCCTTGTCTTGCGGTATCCAGTCAACTTCAATTTTAGTCGCTCAGCCATCTCTTTCTTAAGCTCTTGTTCAAGCTCACGCCGATCATCTTCCGACAGATCGTCGAGTGTGACGGTGATGACGTTCTCCGGGTTGATGTCGCTCCCGTTCCTGGACTCAGTACTCATCATGTGCTTCTTTTTCTTTCCGTCCCCAGCGGAGTCGCCAATTGTGTTGGCACGGAAAATCGCCGCACAACACCAAGATAATTGTCGTGCTTTCGTGACGACGAACGATTGCTTTCTGAGCAAAGCAACAAAGATCCCTCGCTTTCGTGGAGGAGAACCGGCCGCTTTTCAGCGCAAAACGGCAAAGATTACCAAACCCTAGGGCTGCTAGGGCTCGACAGAGAAGAACGATAGAGAAAAAGACATAGGTAAAAAAGTAATGTATTTGTTGATAGATCGATTGATGTTTTTCTCAATCGGCTATGGCCTATTTATTAAGGCACGCGGGACTTGGCGTATACAGAAGTACTTGTCGTACAAGTATAGAACTCCAAAACTAAACCGATCAGGATCTGATTCGGTTACCATGTATACTACCCTTTGCCTTATATGAATATATAAAATATTCCGGCCACGTCGCAATCACAGCCCTAGTTATACACATACGTATAAATACCCTTGAGCCTACAAGGAAAATAATAAAATACTCCGGCAAAGTCGCTAATCACACCTGCTAATAATGATTGATCATTCATCATGTATTGTTGCATCTTCTCATACGTGACTCCATAGCTCATGCAAGAATCCTTCATCTTAGCAACCACAGTTTAGCCCAGCGTACGAGAATTTATCCAAGTAGCCGCTAATCCTTACAAAATCCCATATATTTGTCCTGGGTAAATAGCTTCAGTGCACCTGATCTCCTGATGTGTCATCTGCACTGGACTATGACCACGCCTGCATTTTGAATTAAACAACAAGGGTAGATATATGTATGAACGAATAATCCAACCACATTCATTTAAATTAATTTGGCCGATCATACGGACTATTAGCCAAATTACACCATGAACAGGCATCACCAAGAGACTCCGGCTTCAGCTCATCATAACCGAAGAGATTGTAGAGCAGCATGGTGTGAGTTAGGAGAAGCAGCGCTGTAGTCTTGTATAGACCGAGCCCAGTGTACGGTGAGCAAGGTCTAGGAGACCACACGTCGTTCAACCACTGGCAGCCAGTCTTGTTGAAGTCCGGAACACCTCCAGCTGCACCCTCACTCTCTCTCGCGCGATTCGCGACGAGAAGGCAAGGAAGAAGAAGAACAGTGGAGCACACAAAGGATTTTCCGGCGACGAACATCTTGGCCTATTATTTCTCGGGGGTGCTACACATCCGCCGGCTAATCTTTTTAAAAGATCAGCTGGACCGCGAGCCATTAGATCGTATGCCATCGGGCGACCGAGCGTCGTTCTTCAATTTTGCAATAGAGGTAATGTTGCGAAAACCTTTGCATCAGAAGTTGTGTTGCGGTAATCTTTGTAACAAAGGTCATGTTGCATAATGTTAGAATAAATCCGAGGCACTCTGTCGATCATCCGAGGACTAAGCAATCATACGAACACGACACCGAGATTTGTTAACGAGGTTCACCGATATAGCTACATCCCCGGGGCATGACTGCGGGCGCTCCTCCCCGTGACACCGTCACAATACCGCACACCGGCCACCCGGGCGCCGGCACGTGCCGCCGGCTTCCCCTTGCGCACCTGTGCTATTATGTTGGCATAGGTTACATCGTGTGTCTACCCCCGCTATATATGAGAGGCCTAGGATACGAGTGTCCTACTATGACACGACTCCACATTCTATGTAAACACGATACAACTACAAGTCCAACTGTAACCTACCTTGTACACTATATTCGACACAACTCTAACAAACTCCACCTTGGCGAATATTCTCCACCACCTTGAATTCGTCAATGCGTCAAACTTCCATGTACATTAGACTTGAGCTTATCCCATGAGTACCGCTGCTACTCCAAAGACTCCATGTGACTCCACCTGCAACTTGTAGTCCCTTCTTTTCTTGACCACGGTCAACACTCGAGCAAAATTAAGTTTCTTGTTACTCTATGTACTCCTAACTTCCAGAGCATCCGTCCAACGCCATCACACACTGATCACTGACCTGCGTGAAAGTGAACAACTCACATATTGGGTGTCACACATAAGAGTTACCTGAACTCAACATCATTGGTCTTTTCTTGACCGCCTGTCTGAAACTTGAAAGAATTTCACCGTTGCTTGTAGTCATCCCGATTCAAATTCGCAGTTGTCTCACCACATGTATGACCACCAGAGCCCTGGCCCGTCTCCATGTCCCGTGCTACCGCACGCCTCGCCGCTATTACCGCGTCGAGCCTCCGCTGTCCCGGTCGAGTCTCAAGGGTCGCAAAACCACAGCACTCAACCCCCACTGCAGAGTACCACCGATCATCACCGGTCGATGACGAGTTTCACGCTTCCATCAGACCACTGGGCTCCAGTCCGAATTGCATGTCACTCGCTTTTTTCCCGCCGTTGAATAGGCTTCGACTCTCTGTCGACTTACGCCGTAGCCCCTCAATCCAGCTCCACCTTCAACATGACTCCATGGTAAATGATCAATCCACCCATGCGCCTCACCGACTTCAACTTCCGTGTATACACCACCTTGAATCAATCCCGCGCCATAGTCTTGTCGAAGCCGCACAAGCCTCGGGCATGTGCATCACGTGTTTCCACGCCCAGAAGTCGGTCACCATCAGCATCACGCTCCTATGTCGTCGTCGCCGATCCCAACACCGTCTTCTGTACCAACCGACATCCGTCGATCCGTCAGACTGCCTAGTCCAACCCAGCCGAACTTGTCCGGCTACATGACACGCTCGAGGCTCCCAAATCGTCTTCTGCAAATTTCAATCCATCACATGATAATTCCATCACCGCTGACATGACTTCCCGCAACGCCTTCAAGCATCCCTGTTGTGCCTACAAATCTTTCACCCTTGCCTGCCGTAACCCAAGGTTTTCAGTCCTGTGGAACTTCTCCACCTCAAACCTGGAATCGATGGCACCACAGTTCTTTGTACGACTGACCCTGCGAAAAAAATACCTAGGCTATCCCCGCGATGCCGAAGTATACAAGCACTTCTGTGCACAACTCCAGCCAAAAAGAGACCTCCTGGTCTTCACGCGATGGGCAGCTCCCTTGTGGCACTAATTACAATGCTGGCTGTTGCCTTGCTTTGCCAACTATTCCAATGGACAATCTGATGGATTTTCTTTGGGTCGATTTGATCTGCCTCTCGCCAAGTCAACACGAGGACTCCGTCCTCTTTTTGTCCAAAACAAATCCTGTATATGTTGCACGGATCGCATTGTAACCGTGTGTTCTGCCTTGGGCCTGGGCCACGTACCGCATCCAGCACGCCCACGCCTCCAAGCCCTTCGGACACGTCTCGTGATGCTGCTGGCCGCTCGCCCTCGCCGACACGGTCTCGAACAATACGCCCTGCTGTATACAATCCAGTCGCTCGATTGCCTCCGATCTTCGCCGAGATCTCAACCGCGGTACAAGACGACTTTCATGGAAAAACTTGCTTCTCATCGGAGCGTAAGCTTCGGCCACAAAGACTGATTCTTCCACATGTCATCTCCACGACTAACTCAACGACCCTTATATGGATCAACACGCAGCCTCAAATCGAACCTTGCTCATGATACCACTTGTTAGAATAAATCCGAGGCACTCTGTCGATCATCCGAGGACTAAGCAATCACACGAACACGACACCGAGATTTGTTAACGAGGTTCACCGATATGGCTACATCCCCGGGGCATGACTGCGGGCGCTCCTCCCCGTGACACCGTCACAATACCGCACACCGGCCACCCGGGCGCCGGCACGTGCCGCCGGCTTCCCCTTGCGCACCTGTGCTATTATGTTGGCATAGGTTACATCGTGTGTCTACCCCCGCTATATATGAGAGGCCTAGGATACAAGTGTCCTACTATGACACGACTCCACATTCTATGTAAACACGATACAACTACAAGTCCAACTGTAACCTACCTTGTACACTATATTCGACACAACTCTAACACAAAAAACTCTTGCTACATATATCATGTTGCGGAATTTTTTATCTTCATCTTTTTGCAACATAGGTGATGTTGCGGAACAAACTCTTGCAACACAACGCATGTCGCAGCAACATCCCCGTCATTCATTGTCGTCATAATTGCAACTGGAGGCCCCGGTGATGATTGGGAACTGCATGGAGCCATGGAGGAGGCCGGCGGGGTTGTGCCAAGGTCGAGCGCTCCGCTGCAGCCAATGTCCCTGCAGCGACCGACGGTCGTAGTGGAGGCGGTCGATGGCCCGGCGAGCTGCGGCACTTCATGTAGTGCGGGCGAACAGGCACGAGAGATGACGAAGAGAGATGAGAGAGAGAAACAGGATCTGGTTAGGATAAGGAACGAGCAACTCAGGTGAGATAAAGGAGAAAGACGTAATGCGGTGCACGGGGACACGCGTCACGCCCTAGTGGCGACGGACGCCCTACGGTGAATCGGCCGGCTGATAGTAATCATTTCCCTTATTTCTCTGGACTCCACGGAAACAAACGTGAGTACAAGAGTGCTTAAGTAGCATACGGCCACACACACGCACGCACTCAGCTGGTGTGCATCTCAAAGATCAGCTTCAAAAGGTCAAGTTCAGAGGCCTAGCGACGGAGAACTCTTGAACAACTCCGCGAGACGTACGCGGTACGCCAGGGAGGAGTTGCTCCAGCGCCAACGCTCCCAGGTGGATTGGCTGCAGGCGGGTGTTGCAACGCTCCCGGGTGGATTGGCTGCAGGCGGGTGATATAAACACAAAGTACTTCCAAGGGAGAGCGTCTCACAGGAGGAGGAAAAACACTGTCCGGGCGCTACGACGAGAGGATGGATCCAAGTGCGAGGTAAATGAAGAGATGGCCGCTGGTTTCTATGAGCAGCTCTTCACCTCAGAAGGATCTACGAATGCCGAAGCTGTCCTTGGAAATACCAATGAAATGGTCTCGCCTGAAATGAATGCCAAGCTTACTGCTCCGGTTTCTGATGATGAGGTGGAGACGGCCTTGTTCCAAATGGTGCCGACGAAGGCGCCGGGCCGGACGGCCTCCCGGCGATGTTCTACCGGCGACATTGGTCGCTTGTCAAGGATGATGTGTGCCGCGTTGTCAAGGACTTCCTAGCTGGCGTGGCTGTTCCGAATGCTTTTAACGCTATGGTGATTGTTATGATTCCGAAAGTTAGCTCACCGGAGCTGCTTTCCCAATTTCACCCTATCAGTCTGTGCAATGTCTTGTACAAGATCGCGTCCAAGGTTCTTGCTAATAGGCTCAAGTTGATTCTGCTGGCTCTCATTTCTGAAGAACAAAGTGCCTTCGTTCCCAGGCGGCTTATTACTGATAACGTTCTTGTGGCCTATGAATGTGTTCACGTGATCAGAACTAGGAAAAGGAAGAGACCCCTCTGCGCCATCAAACTAGACATGATGAAGGCGTATGATAGGGTGGAGTGGAGTTTCCTGGAACAGATGTTGGCTCCCTTTGGTTTTGAGGCTGGTTGGATAGCTATGATTATGCGTTGTGTCACCTCTGCTAACTTTGTTGTGAAGCTTAACGGTGGTTACTCCCGGAGATTTTGCCCATCCAGAGGATTGCGACAAGGGGATCCTCTCTCCCCTTACCCATTCTTGTTCTGTGTGGAAGGTTTCTCTGCTTTGTTAAAGCGGGCTCAGGAGGAGAATGAATTGAAGGGGGTGTCGTTTGGGAGCACTGGCCCCCAAGTGACACATCTTCTGTTTGCTGATGATAGTATAGTCTTTCTTCAGGGGTCAGCGGATAATCTTGAGAAGTTGAAAGCCATCTTGGAGGTGTACGAGGTGGCTTCGGGGCAAAAGGTGAATATGAACAAGTCCTCTATTTTTTCGGGAAGGGATGCCCGGAGGGGCAAAAGGAGGCTCTCAAGATGGCCATTGGGATCGAGTCTGAGGCCTTGAGCGAGCGATATTTAGGCCTACCAACGGTGGTTGGGAGATCTAAAGATGGTGTGTTTAAATATGTCACGGAAAGCTCGAAGAAGAAGACTACAGGATGGAAGGGGCAAGGTCTATCCAAGAAAGCTAGGGAGGTCCTAGTGAAATCGGGGCTGCAGTCTACCCCCACGTTTACCATGAGTTGTTTCCACCTCACAAAGAAGATGTGCCAGAATCTGTCATCTATCTCCTCTAAATTCTGGTGGGGGGCTATCAATGGTGAACGCAAAGTACACTGGATTGCCTGGGACAAGATGTGTACGGCTAAGCGAGTGGGTGGCATGGGGTTTCGAGATCCCGAAGCTTTCAACCAAGCCCTCCTAGCAAAACAAGCTTGGCGGCTACTGCAGGTGCCTTCCTCATTGTGCACAAGGGTTTTGAAGGCTAGGTACTACAGAGATGGGAGTATTATGAATGCTACTTGCCCGGCGGGTGGATCGTACACTTTCAGAAGCATTATCCACGGGCGTGACTTGTTGCGTACTAGCCTGGTATGGAGGATTGGAGATGGCTTGCAGGTCAATATCCACCACGATCAATGGATCCCGGGGAAGGGGTGTTTGACACCGCTAGGTGCAGAGTTCATTCCGGGGTTGACAAAAGTTGGACACCTTCTAGATCAGTCTGGGGCGCGGTGGGATGATCAGAAGCTGGATGCTATGTTTTCAAGCGATGATGCTAGGGATATCAAACAAGTTGCTGTAGGCGGGCCTGGCGTCGAGGACTGCCTCGCATGGAACTATACGAAGAATGGACAGTTCACGGTCCGCTTGGCCTACCATTTGCGGATGGAGATGAATAAAGCAAAGCACGATAAGGCGGAGTCCTCATCTGTGAGTGATCATAAAAGCTGGCTGGCTCTATGGGACTCGAACGCTCTGGGGAAGGCCAAGATACACATGTGGCGCTTGATGAGAAATGGCCTTGCTGTTGGGATTGAGCTGCGGAGGAGGAGCATCAAGGCTGGTGTTTTCTGTGTTGCTTGCGGCCGAGATGAGACTGTTTTCTATCGGTTCTGGGGATGCCCGCACTCGGCATTGTTCTGGAAGAGTCTGCGCTCAGAAACGGGGATGAGGGTGGCGATCCCACCCTGTCAAATCGATTCCCAGAGTGCACTCCATCGGTGGTTGCTGGATTGGCTTGCCGCTGCTCACGAGGAGGAGAGGGCGTTGGTGATCCAAGCTGTATACGCCCTATGGCTGGCGCGCAATGAGACCAGGGATGGGAAGCATATAGAAGATCCACGCGCGGTCGCTCGCCGTGTGGTGGCGCTCACGGAGGAGTGGAAGGGGGCCCATCAGCGCTCTCCACTACAGCCGAAGCAAAGGGCTCAGGTCAGATGAACGGCGCCCAAGGCCGGCTGGGTGAAGGCCAATACTGACGGGGCGATGTCCATACAAAGGGCAAGGGGTGGGGCTGGTGTTGTCCTCCGAGACCACAATGGTGGTTTTTTGGCTGCTGCATGCCACTCTTTCAAAAATGTGGGTAGCCCTGAGATTGCTGAAGCCCTTGCTTGCAAAAGGGCGATTCAGGTGGCTGCTGAAATCAATCTGCAGAGGATTCACCTGGAGCTGGATAACGTGGCTGTTGTTCGGGCTATTTCTAGCAGCGAAAGGGATTTGTCTACGGTTGGGCCTGTTGTGCAGGATATCAAGAATCTGCTCCAGGAGTTCACTGATGTGAAGGTGTCGTGGAGGAGCCGTGAAGCAAATTGTGCCGCCGACAAATTAGCTAAAGTAGGTTTAGGTGATGATTTATGTAAGGTGTGGTTCTCTGTTCCCCCAGGGTACATTCTCGAGTTCTTGTCGGGCGACATTCCTAGCTTCGTTTAATAAATGGCGGCGATGATGATCCTCAAAAAAAAAAAACTGCCCAGATTTTTTGTCACTCACGCACTAACCAACTAACCCACGCATGCATGCACTATCCGGCCACCACATTAGGCCACTAACTAACCATGCACACACACGTGCTAAGCTAAGCCAGCTCTCCTTTATTCGCTCCAACGTCTAAGGACTAGGCCTATCACACAGCCAACAAAACTCCATGCATGCTGCAACTACTTGAAGACATGGCGCACACCATTGCCTCACCTAGACCGCCACCATGGATACGAACGCGAGCACGGACTCACGCGCCACCGGGGCATACACGCAGGCTCAAGGACACACCTACGGACTCGGCACGGCAACGAACCAGTGCCCGACTCGACCAGCTAGCACGCACGCGGGCACACACTGGTCACCACCACCGTGGCTTGTTCCGACAGCCAGGAGGCGAATCCACGAGCGGTGCTGACGAGGTGCTAGCCCGCGATGGGAGGGCTCTCTGCGCTGGTATCGTGCACGCGAGCACTACCACGGGCGAGAGCGAGAGAGAAGACGAGGGCCAGAGGTAGAAAAAGGAGGCTGCGAGTGGCCCCTGGGCCAACATGTCACTGAGAGAGCCCACTGTTCATCGGGACGCATCTAGCCTTTTTTATACTATATTTGAGAAAAGAAAATTGTTTTTTTATTTGAAAAATCCCTATAGTAGTGGTCATCGCATCAATGTATCAATCTGGGTGCACCAATTGGTGGTACCACTAGGTTGTGTCCATTTAAAAGAGGTTGAATAATCAACCCAGAGATATTTGCCACCAGGGCAGGTCGGCGACTTGCCGTCATCCTAAGATCTAGTAACATATTAGATGACAAGGTACCACCTACATTTTGCTAAAAAGTAACTTATTAAAAAAACAAAAACAACTACGTACCTATCCATGTACAGAAAAAATAACAATAAAATGGTGCATACTAAAACAACTAAATGAACTAGCCTACTAAATCAACTAAATCAAAATGTTCTAAATCAACTAAATGAACTAGCCTACTAAATTAACTAAATCAAAATGTTCTAAATCAACTAGCCGACCTTGTAACAAATATGTCATAACTGCAGGACTTTCAGGTACTAGTTCGGAACCAAATCTACCCATACTAAATACTTGAGCAATCTGCATGACACCATATTTAGTAAACCATATACCATATGGACCATGGCACCATATATATCCCAGCATTCTGCATGTGCCATTTGAATTACCCTACCTGAATATGTTTTTATTGATACATATGCTGAGCCACTGAACATCGAGGTTTTCTGTTCATGCAAGCTTGCGATAGTTTACTACTGACACTATATGCTACTGGAGAGTGGATTTTGCTTTCAGGAAAACTCGGAATTGACTATGTTTGACTAAATTATTTTCTCCAGACAAAATCTGAAGAACCTTCAGAAACAGGATTGGTTTGATAACCCTAGTAGCTCAACAGTATGGTCAGGATTCAAGTAGGAAAAACTGGTCAATCAGAAGTTCAATCCCGCAAAAAAAAAAGGTTGAAAAACAGGAAATTAATTAGAAACACACTAGTAGCTAGCGACAAACAGCAAACTTAAGGAGTGCTTAGTTTTAGCTGCGGGCAGAATCATTTTGCTCTCTCCCTTGAAAAAAAAGGTAAGATGCATACTGTTTAATATAATATATATAGAAAAGCTCCATATTGGTTTCATAAATGACAGTAGCATCTCTTTACACTCTGTATATGCAGCAAAATTCTTTTACTGCTACAAAACCAGGGCATCATCAATGTAGCATAGATGGACAGCAAGTCATATTGATATCTATTTGCTTGACAGAAATGGAAATAACAACAGAAATATAAATACTTCTAAACATGGGTAACGTAAACTCACATTCAGCCGGCGCGAACAGATAACAAGTGACCACATTAATCAGTACTACATAAACGCAAATATATTTAGGTGACCAAGTCATTCATACAACGTACTAAGCAAGCATTTACCCATTTGGACCGCTTGTCTCTTACAAAATCTCTACGACTAACCAACATTGTTCAACGCCACAAAACGGATGCACCTGGAGAGCACATATAATTTGGAATGCTAGGAGGCCATATCCAAACCAGTGCCACGAAACCAACTAGAAGAGTGATTGTTGCAAAGGTCGAGGCAAATCCGCAAAGCAGGGAATAAAAGGCAGACCACCCAGGAAATCTCCAGTGGTGCACATGGGATGCACTTGCCTACTGTCCATATCGTACGACAGATTTACCTCCTTCCAATCGGTAAGGAAGATAACATTATGCTCCGGATGAATCGCAAACACATCGTACTTATGGGTCCCATCCTCTTGGCGACAATAATCCTCTTCTCCTTCATCGGATTCCGTTTTTTCTCCAAAGAGACGCGGGACGTCGACGGTATGCTTTAGGGTCCACTCTTCTTCGGTCGCATAATAATAATCCTTGAGCACCCACACGGAGAGGTGGTAATCATGAGGATCCATATACCAAGCATGAAGGAGTCCCTGAGAGCACCCCACCGAACCATAACCAGGTATGGCTCCTAGCATGTCATCCGGGATAGCAATCTCCCGACAAACCTCCCCCTCCATGTCCAGCACGGCTATCAAAGGCTCGTCGACCGTCAAATGAAGAAAATGCATCATGCCATTGAGGAGGACGGCGCATTCCGGATTGACGGCGGGATACGCTATGTCTTCCCACCCACTGCTCGGAGCCCATCGTCCGGTCTCCCACGAGTATACCGCCACGACGTCGACCGACTCCATGAGGGGCGCAAACACCACGAAATGAGACGGAGCGGCCGGGTCGAAAACCAGGAAGGGATACATCAGCTCGAAACTTTGGGGTTCTCCATCGTCTTGGTCCAGCCATTCTATAGGAGGCAGCACGGTCCACTGCTCGGTCATGGGATTGCACACGACGAAGTCGAACTCGTCGTCGTCGTCTTCCGATTCCCAGCACTTGCAGAGGAGGAGGCTGGTGGAGCATTGCTGGAGCTTGAATCTTTGGTAGGTCTTGCGCAGGAACGGGAGCGAAGCGTCGACCAGCGGCCGTCCGCCGGACAAATTGCGGAAGCAGAGGTTCCCGGCCAAGTTGTTGTGGAAGAATCCGGACAGGGTCTGCGGCGCCCTCTTGATGCTTTTGATGAGGTCGGAGCAGAGCTCGCGCCACTGCTTGGAGACGCACTGGAAGCGGCAGAGCGACCGGTAGGGCAGCCGCGCCAGGATCTCGGCGAGGGGGCCCTCGGAGGAGACGCTCCCCGCCGCCGCCGCCGCCGCCCCCGGAGGTTGTCTCTGCTTCCTCTGCTTTTTCGTCTTCTATGAACGGACCCAAGAAAGAAAGATTGATTAGGCTCCCGGCCGATTCCCTTCCGTTGACCCAAGAAAGATTGATTGGAAGAAGAGGTATGGATCATACCTGAGAAGCTACGGCAGGGAACGGCGGCGCAGGACGGGACTCGTCGCGGCGGCGGATCGCCGGCGGGTGGCTCTGCTCCTTTCCCGTGCGGCCATGCTTGCTTGCTTCTCCTCCCCCCGGTGGCATCGGGCTCCTCATGGCCTCGTGGATCGGTGGCTGGCCTTCAAGTTCCGGAGCTCGCCGGAAGTCTAGGGTTTGGAAGCCGGAAGGGCAACAGAGCGGCGGCGGCCGCGGCTCGTGTTCCTCGATGGCATTCACGATTTTTCCAGAACTCTGCCGAGATAACCGTCCGTATGTATATCTCGAAAAGTGATTTTTTTTTAACTTCAATAACTACCTACTTTATCATGAATCAACATGTGCTTGGATGGTTACAAGGACAGTGGTACCCCAGATCACCAAGGTTCAAGTCTTGGTGCTCGTATTATCCTGAATTTATTTTAGGATTTTTGTGGGCGTACCTTCAGTGCAAGGAGACGTCCCCATTGATTGCGAGGCGTTTGTGAAGACTTCGTCAATCTCAAAATGATATGCCGGCTCAGTCTCTTTGGAGGTGCTCATAGAGTAGGGTATGTGTGTGTGTTCATAAAGGTGGATGTATTACCACGCTTCGTCTCTCTAGAATTTTTGTTCGCCCCTCTTTTCTGAAACTATTTTTTTTGTCCATCTGCAACCTTTAACAACAAATCAACGGTGGATGCATGCCAAATGATTTTACGATAAGTTTTGCATAATAAACAATTCAACAAGTTCATCATTAAATGCAACAAATCGGACGAATCAAAGTTGGTCGATGCTTTAATGTTGCTATGCATCATGGGGACCACTTGGCGTCGATATTAGAGGGCCTTTTTAGGCCGGACTAGTGGATACACATAAGTAGGGGAAGGGTTGGGGTCGCCCAACGATCCAACAAGAGCATGATGCTGACATAAAAGAAAAGCGACCTATAGGAGTAATATGGGACTCGCCTCTAACCCTTGGGTTATCCTCGAGCAACCTTGGAGGACCCACCACCACCTACCCACATTGCACCATGCCTTTTTTATCGTCGTTAAATGCTAAGCCCTATCTGACGTACGACGACAGTATACCCATGCTCAACATGCTCCCTCGTTTGTGGGCTTCTTCCCCCTCCACAAGGCGGTTGCTCTGAAGCCCCCTCATTTCTCTTCTTTGTCTGGCTATGACCTTCAGCGAGCTGCAGTGGCCTGGATCAGGCATGGATCTAAAATCTTAAACCGTGGCAGCCTCAATCACCCTACAGTGCCAACAATACACGTGTTAGGAATCTCTATCAGTGTACCAGTTGAGTTGTGGGTCTCGTTGAGATGCATGGAGGTTGAAACTTCCCCCCTTCTGCCTTAGATCCAAATGTGCCCCTGCACCCTCGGCTTCCTCTACCTCGGGCTCAATCGTGACTATCAATCGACCTATAAGTCACAAGTCATGCCCTTGAGACCAGGTATGGTTGATTGGTTGTGTGGTGACTAGCAGAAGGCTGGAGAAATCTGTGTCGGCGTCAACTATCTAAAATTGGTGGCACCTTCGGGTGACGTATCCCACTTGGTGGCGTTGTCCTGTCTTCCCTCCCTCTATGGTGGGCTTGGGGATGTGAAGAAATCATCGTTTGGCTTCATCCAGCCATGAAACGTTGTTCTCCCATATTAGTGGCATCATTCATCCCCTTTTGGTGGACTCTTTTTTGCATTCTTGTGACCTTCAAATGTCCTCGGCATTTGGTGCCCCCATTATTGTCATTCTCGTCGTGATATCATGTCAATTACTATCTCTCTTCACTACTAGGGAAAATTCTAGCAGTAGCGCTGGTTTTTGGCCTATCAGTAGCGCGGGTAAGCGCTCTACTGATAAGGCGCTACAGCTAAAGCTTAGCAATAGCGCCGACTGGCACGCGCTACTAATATATCTTCTTAGTAGTAGCGCTTTCCATGCCAATCGCTACTGCTAATTACTAGTAGCGCTTTTGAGTACAACCGCTAGTACTATTATTCCGTATTCCATTTCTTTTAAATTTTAGGTCGTATTCATACACCTGTATATAATTTTTCATACAGTAGCAATTTAGAGATTTTTTAACATCATAATGAGTTATTAAATCACTAGGTGAAAGAACATTGGATTAGTTTCAAGTGCATGGATCCAAAATAACCAATGGTCACTTTGGATCCATGCATTTGAAACTAATCTGCGGTTCTTTCACCCAATGACATAATAACTTATCATCATCATCATAATATCATTAACAACTTATCATCATAATATATCATTGTCATATAACTCCTCATAATCATCATTTTCGTCCATGATGAGACATCATATAACAACTTCGTCACTAGTTATAATAACAACTCCTCCTCCTCATCATCATAGTACTCATAATCACTACTCCTACTCAGCATCACCATCAAGTGTAAGACATTGTAGTCATATATAATCAACACTAACGAATTGTTCTTAATACTTAGGACCTACTCCTCTCTCCTAGATAAAATACCATAAAATAGATAAACCGGTCCTTCACCATAATGGAGAATGGACATAAACCTATCTCCAACTTGTGGCTTGCGCACATTCATTTTGTCTCCAATTATTTGCATGTGCGCATTCATCACTTTGCTCCATTCTTTGATTTTGAGCCTTCCATCATTTGAAGAAATCGAGTATGCAATATGTTAAGCCTCCGAAAGAGTTGGTTGTAAGCTAACCATATGCATAACACCTTCGGTACATAGCATGTCAGGCACAACCTGCTTCGGGAGCCTCTGTTCAAAAATGAAATAGTAACATATATAGTTAGCAATGTAGTTTCCTTAAGAATAATGTATGCAATAAAGTTACCATCATTAATAAAATCTTACCAAGTTTTTGGCAATGAAGTTACCATCAAGCAATTTATGGACTAGTGGCACGTATCTAGTATAATTTGGGTTGATAGAGTGACTGGTTTTGAAGGCCTCAACATCTTCTATGAATGAGACAAGATAACCTTTCTCCTCACAATTAAGCTTGGAGTCATAGCTGTAGTATGTGTTGTCTACTACCTTCCGAGTATTTCTTGAAGATAAGAAATAAGCTGAAAATTATGAATAAGTAAGTTTAGTACGAACGAACACCAAATATTTTTAAATTCCAACATAAATTACTGAACTTAACAAATTAGTTTGACAAACTCACATCTAGGTAAAACTGGAGGCATATCCACATCCACCCAAATGTCGATATTATCATCATCATCATAATCTTCGGGACGAATATCAAATCTTATTCGCATTCCCTCCTCAAATCCATATGCCTTGCAGAGAGCTTCCCAATTAGAGCAACTAAAATGGGAGCAATCGACCGCATTGTAGAACTTAACCAGAAACTCATAACCATGTTTAGTTCTTAAGTGAGCCCTCCTCGTCTCCACATTCTCAAAGTCATCTAAACCAAAACCAAGCTTCTCCAATACATATGGTCTAGCATGGCACGGGATGTACTAGTCGAATTGAAAAAACATCCATAAATTATACGTTGAACAAAAGAAGCACAAGTGATGATATTTATTACGATGAAATGCTTGTCGTTGTGTACCGTACAAACATCGAAGGTCTCTTCCAGCTTCACGGTGAAAAACCTATCATTTGCAGGTGAGGAAACCTGTTGCACACACCACGGTCATCGTAGCAGTACCCACACTCCGGGATCCCATCGTCATCAGACATCTCTTGTGTTCAAAATTCAAAGATTATAACTCGACGGCAAAACCCAAAAAATCCGGGATAACCTTTGCTAAAAAAGGACATATCGAGCACCTGAAATTTGCCGGAACGGAAACTAATCAACACTCCGGCAAAACATAGGCCACTTATCGATGGTCATTGCATTTCAATGGTTCAAAATATGAAAAAAAAACATTTGAAAATATCTTATATATAATCCTAACACTAAATAAACTAGTTTTATTAACTACTTACTAAATAAACTAGTTTTATTAACTACTTACTAAATAAACTAGTTCTATTAAGCACTTACTATAAATAAACTAGTTCTATTAAGCAGTTACTAAATAAACTAGTTCTATTAAGCACTTAATACAAATAAACTAGTTATATTAATCACTTACTAAATAAACTACTTCTATTAAACACTTGCTAAAAATTCTACTACCCTAGTTCTACCCAAAATTTTCTAACTTCTATTTTATTCAAAACACCTACGATTTCCAAGAACATAGACAAGGGAGGGAGGGAGGAGAGAGGAGGGGGAGGGGGCGGCCGGAGGAGGAGGGGGAGGGGTCGGCCGGAGGAGGAGGGAGGGGTGGTGGGAGGAGGGCTGTCGGCGGAGGAGGAAGGAGGGGGCGGCCACAGGCGGAGGGAGGAGGGCGCGGTGGGAGGAGGAGGGGGGAGGGCGCGGTGGGAGGAGGAGGGACGGAAGGAGGGAGTACCTCGGTGGCGGGCGGACGACGGCGGTGGCGGCGGCGGGCGACGGCGGTTATAAGCGCGGGCGAGAGTGAGAGGGGGAGAGTGAGTGAGAGAGAGGGTCGGCCGTGCGCGTGGGGATAAGATAGGGTTAGTAGTAGCGCGGGTACGAAAACGCGCTACAGCTAATGAGAATAGCAGTAGCGATGTGCGGGGATGCACGCTACTGCTAAGTTGGACTAGTAGTAGCGCTTTGCTACTAAAAGCGCTACTACTAAGTGTAAGCATGCAAAAATACATTGTCTGTCAATGCAAAAATACATTGGCCATCAATGATCTTTTTGTGTACAATCTGAATTGTCAATATGAGTCCTCTCCGGTAGGAAGCGGAGAAGACTCATATTGCGGCCACAAATTCTACACATAGAGTTCAGTGAAGACCAAGTGATTGTGATAGTTTGAGAAGTACCATATTTAAGGTGGTAAACAACCTGTTTGCGGAGCGAGGTGGGACTAAAGTTGTGGGCTGAACTTAGCAGTAGCGAGTTTTACAGAAGTGTGCTGCTGCTAACATCTGTAGCAGTAGCGCGGTTCGTTACATCATTAACAAAATCTTACCAAGTTTTTGGCAATGAAGTTACCATCAAGCAATTTATGGACTAGTGGCACGTATCTAGTATAATTTGGGTTGATAGAGTGACTGGTTTTGAAGGCCTCAACATCTTCTATGAATGAGACAAGATAACCTTTCTCCTCACAATTAAGCTTGGAGTCATAGCTGTAGTATGTGTTGTCTACTACCTTCCGAGTATTTCTTGAAGATAAGAAATAAGCTGACAATTATAAATAAGTAAGTTTAGTACGAACGAACACCAAATATTTTTAAATTACAACATAAATTACTAAACTTAACAAATTAGTTTGACAAACTCACATCTAGGTAAAACTGGAGGCATATCCACATCCACCCAAATGTCGATATTATCATCATCATCATAATCTTCGGGAAGAATATCAAATCTTATTCGCATTCCCTCCTCAAATCCATATGCCTTGCTGAGAGCTTCCCAATTAGAGCAACTGAAATGGGAGCGATTGACCGCATTGTAGAACTTAACCAGAAACTCATAACCATGTTTAGTTCTTAAGTGAGCCCTCCTCGTCTCCACATTCTCAAAGTCATCTAAACCTAAACCAAGCTTCTCCAATACATATGGTCTAGCATGGCACGGGATGTACTAGTCGAATTGAAAAATATCCATAAACTACATGTTGAAAAAAAGAAGCACAAGTGATGATATTTATTACGATGAAATGCTTGTTGTTGTGTACCGTACAAACATCGAAGGTCTCTTCCAGCTTCACGGTGAAAAACCTATCATTTTGCAGGTGAGGAAACCTGTCGCACACACCACGGTCGTCGTAGCAGTACCCGCACTCCGGGATCCCATCGTCATCAGACATCTCCTGTGTTCAAAATTCAATGATTATAACTCGACGGCAAAACCCAAAAAATCCGGGATAACCTTTGCTAAAAAAAGGACATATCGAGCGCCTGAAATTTGCCGAAACGGAAACTAATCAACACTCTGGCAAAACATAGGCCACTTATCGATGGTCATTGCATTTCAATGGTTCAAAATATGAAAAAAGAACATTTGAAAATATCTTATATATAATCCTAACACTAAATAAACTAGTTTTATTAACTACTTACTAAATAAACTAGTTTTATTAACTACTTACTAAATAAACTAGTTCTATTAAGCACTTACTATAAATAAACTAGTTCTATTAAGCACTTACTAAATAAACTAGTTCTATTAAGCACTTAATACAAATAAACTAGTTATATTAATCACTTACTAAATAAACTACTTCTATTAAACACTTGCTAAAAATTTTACTACCCTAGTTCTACCCAAAATTTTCTTACTTCTATTTTATTCAAAACACCTACGATTTCCAAGAACAGAGACAAGGGAGGGAGGGAGGAGAGAGGAGGGGGAGGGGGCGGCCAGAGGAGGAGGGGGAGGGGCCGGCCGGAGGAGGAGGGAGGGGTGGTGGGAGGAGGGCTGTCGACGGAGGAGGGAGGAGGGGGCGGCCACAGGCGGAGGGAGGAGGGCGCAGTGGGAGGAGGAGGGAGGAGGGCGCGGTGGGAGGAGGAGGAACGGAAGGAGGGAGTACCTCGGTGGCGGGCAGACGACGGCGGCGGCGGCGACGGCCGACGGCGATTATAGGCGCGGGTGAGAGTGAGAGGGGGAGAGTGAGTGAGAGTGAGGGTCGGCCGTGCGCGTGGGGATAATGTAGGGTTGGTAGTAGCGCGGGTACGAAAATGCGCTACAGCTAATGATAATAGCAGTAGCGATGTGCGGGGATGCACGCTACTGCTAAGTTGGACTAGCAGTAGCGCTTTACTACTAAAAGCGCTACTGCTAAGTGTAAGCATGCAAAAATACATTGTCTATCAATGCAAAAATACATTGGCCATCAACGATCTTTTTGTGTACAATCTGAATTGTGAATATGTGTCCTCTCCGGTAGGAACCGGAGAAGACTCACATTGTGGCCACAAATTCTACACATAGATTTCAGTGAAGATCAAGTGATTGTGATAGTTTGAGAAGTACCATATTTAAGGTGGTAAACACCCTGTTTGCGGAGCGAGGTGGGACTAAACTTGTGGGCTGAACTTAGCAGTAGCGAGTTTTGTAGAAGTGCGCTGCTGCTAACATCTGTAGCAGTAGCGCGGCTCGTTATAGGGCGCTACTGCTATAACTAGTCGGATGGCGAGGTCATGGCAATTAGAGCAGTAGCGCGGTTTAGTGGGAACGCGCTACTGCTAGTTTTATTTCAGCAGCGCGTTTTTCTTGGACGCGCTGCTGCTAGATAGCAGTAGCGTTATATTTTGAAGATCACTGTTGGTCAGATTCTGTGTATAAGGTTTTCCCTAGTAGTGATTCTTTGCACTTCCTTGGGTAATGACCACACAATTAATATCTCTCTTCTCCGCACTCCCTTGGGCAATGGCCACCCTTTCAGTGAAGAATTTTCAATCCTTCATGCATGCTCGATGTGCTAGTATCTCTCGTCTCCTTGCACTCCGGCATGTCTAATGACCACCCTTCCAACGAGCATGGGCACTGGGGTGGAAATGGAGTAACTCCCCGATCATCAGTACTCGTGGTCCTTTCTCGCCGATGATTTCAGCATTGCCTTAATTGGAGCTCTCGTGGAATATGAAAGTAAGATACAAGGCATATTTAATGCTCTCTAAATTCATCTATGGATTTTTCTTTTCAAAGGTTCTTGAAGGAAATATGCCCTAGAGGCAATAATAAAGTTATTATTTATTTCCTTATTTCATGATAAATGTTTATTATTCATGCTAGAATTGTATTAACCGGAAACGTAATACATGTGTGAATACATATACAAACATAGTGTCACTAGTATGCCTCTACTTGACTAGCTCATGAATCAAAGATGGTTAAGTTTCCTAGCCATAGACATGAGTTGTCATTTGATTAACGGGATCACATCATTAGGAGAATGATGTGATTGACATGACCCATTCCGTTACCCTAGCACTTGATCGTTTAGTATGTTGCTATTGCTTTCTTCATGACTTATACATGTTCCTGTAACTATGAGATTATGCAACTCCCGTTTACCGGAGGAACACTTTGGGTGCTACCAAACGTCACAACGTAACTGGGTGATTATAAAGGAGTACTACAGGTGTCTCCAAAGGTACATGTTGGGTTGGCGTATTTCGAGATTAGGTTTTGTCACTCCGATTGTCGGAGAGGTATCTCTGGGCCCTCTCGGTAATGCACATCACTATAAGCCTTGCAAGCAATGTAGCTAATGAGTTAGTTACGGAATGATGCATTATGTAACGAGTAAAGAGACTTGCCGGTAACGAGATTGAACTAGGTATTGGATACCGAAGATCGAATCTCGGGCAAGTAACATACCGATGACAAAGGGACAACGTATGTTGTTATGCGGTTTGACCAATAAAGATCTTCGTAGAATATGTAGGAGCCAATATGGGCATACAGGTTCCGCTATTAGTTATTGACCGAGAATAGTTCTAGGTCATGTCTACATAGTTCTCGAACCCGTAGGGTCCGCACGCTTAACGTTACGATGACAGTTTTATTATGAGTTTATAAGTTTTGATGTACCGAAGTTTGTTCGGAGTCCCGGATGTGATCACGGACATGACAAGGAGTCTCGAAATGTTCGAGACATAAAGATTGATATATTGGATGGCTATATTCGGACACCGGAAATGTTCTGGACGTTTTCGGAGAAAACCGGAGTGCCGGAGGGTTATCGGAACCCCCCGGGAGAAGTAATGGGCCTTATGGGCCTTAGTGGAGAAGAGAGAGGGGCGGCCAGCATGGGCCGCGCGCCCCCTGCCCCTCTGGTCCGAATTGGACTAGGAAGGGGGGGCGGCACCCCCCTCTTTCCTTCTCCCTCTCCCCCTTCCTTTCCCCCTCCTAGTAGGAGTAGGAAAGGGGGAGTCCTACTCCTACTAGGAGGAGGACTCCTCCTCCTTGGTGCGCCCTCTAGGGCCGGCCGGTCTCCCCCCTTGCTCCTTTATATACGGGGGCAGGGGGCACCCTAGGACACACAAGTTGATCTACGGATCATTCCTTAGCCGTGTGCGGTGCCCCCCTCCACCATATTCCACCTCGGACATATCGTCGCGGAGTTTAGGCGAAGCCCTGCGCCGGTAGAACATCATCATCGTCACCACGCCATCGTGCTGACGGAACTCATCCCCGAAGCTTTGCTGGATCGGAGCCCGGGGATCGTCATCGAGCTGAACGTGTGCTGAACTCGGAGGTGTCGTACGTTCGGTACTTGGATCGGTCGGATCGTGAAGACGTACGACTACATCAACCGCGTTGTTATAACGCTTCCGCTTACGGTCTACGAGGGTACGTGGACAATACTCTCCCCTCTCGTTGCTATGCCATCATCATGATCTTGCATGTGCATAGGAATTTTTTTGAAATTACTACGTTCCCCAACAGTGGCATCTGAGCCTGGTTTTATGCGTAGATGTCATATGCACGAGTAGAACACAAGTGAGTTGTGGGCGATACAAGTCATACTGCTTACCAGCATGTCATACTTTGGTTCAGTGGTATTGTGAGATGAAGCGGCCCGGACCAACATTACGCGTACGCTTACGCGAGACTGGTTTCACCGTTACGAGCACTCATGCTTAAAGGTGACTGGCGGGTGTCTGTCTCTCTCACTTTAGTTGAACCGAGTGTGGCTACACCCGGTCCTTGCGAAGGTTAAAACAACACTAACTTGACGAACTATCATTGTGGTTTTGATGCGTAGGTAAGAACAGTTCTTGCTAAGCCCGTAGCAGCCACGTAAAATTTGCAACAACAAAGTAGAGGACGTCTAACTTGTTTTTGCAGGGCATGTTGTGATGTGATATGGTCAAGACGTGATGCTATATTTTATTATATGAGATGATCATGTTTTGTAACCGAAGTTATCGGCAACTGGCAGGAGTCATATGGTTGTCGCTTTATTGTATGAAATGCAAACGCCCTGTAATTGCTTCACTTTATCACTAAGCGGTAGCGATAGTCGTAGAAGCAATAGATGGCGTAACGACAACGATGCTACGATGGAGATCAAGGTGTCGCACCGGTGACGATGGTGATCACGATGGTGCTTCGGAGATGGAGATCACAAGCACAAGATGATGATGGCCATATCATATCACTTATATTGATTGCATGTGATGTTTATCCTTTATGCATCTTATCTTGCTTTGATTGACGGTAGCATTTTAAGATGATCTCTCACTAAAATTATCAAGAAGTGTTCTCCCTGAGTATGCACCGTTGCCAAAGTTCATCGTGCCGAGACACCACGTGATGATCGGGTGTGATAAGCTCTACGTCCATCTACAACGGGTGCAAGCCAGTTTTGCACACGCAGAATACTCAGGTTAAACTTGACGAGCCTAGCATATGCAGATATGGCCTCGGAGCACGGAGACCGAAAGGTCGAGCGTGAATCATATAGTAGATATGATCAACATAGTGATGTTCACCATTGAAAACTACTCCATCTCACGTGATGATCGGTTATGGTTTAGTTGATTTGGATCACGTGATCATTTAGATGACTAGAGAGATGTCTGTCTAAGTGGGAGTTCTTAAGTAATATGATTAATTGAACTTAAATTCATCATGAACTTAGTCCTGGTAGTATTTTGCAAATTATGTTGTAGATCAATAGCTTGCGTTGTTGCTTTCATATGTTTATTTTGATATGTTCCTAGATAAAATTGTGTTGAAAGATGTTAGTAGCAATGATGCGGATTGGATCCGTGATTTGAGGTTTATCCTCATTGCTGCACAGAAGAATTATGTCCTTAATGCACCACTAGGTGACAGACCTATTGCAGGAGCAGATGCAGACGTTATGAACGTTCGGCTAGCTCAATATGATGACTACTTAATAGTTTAGTGCACCATGCTTAACAGCTTAGAATCGGGACTTCAAAGATGTTTTGAACATCATGGACCATATGAGATGTTCCAGGAATTGAAGTTAATATTTCAAGCAAATACCCGAGTTGAGAGATATGAAGTCTCCAACAAGTTCTATAGCTAAAAGATGGAGGAGAATCGCTCAACTAGTGAGCATGTGCTCATATTGTCTTGGTACTTCAATCGCTTGAATCAAGTGGGAGTTAATCTTCCAGATAAGATAGTGATTGACAGAATTCTCTAGTCACCATCACTAAGTTACTAGAACTTCGTGATGAACTATAGTATGCAAGGGATGACGAAAACGATTCCCGAGCTCTTCGTGATGTTGAAATCGACGAAGGTAGAAATCAAGAAAAAGCATCAAGTGTTGATGATTGACAAGACCACTAGTTTCAAGAAAAGGGCGAAGGGAAAGAAAGGGAAACTTCAAGTAGAATGGCAAACAAGTTGTCACTCCCGTGAAGAAGACCAAAGCTGGACCAAAGCCTGAAACTGAGTGCTTACACTGCAAAGGAAATGGTCACTGGAAGCGGAAATGCCCTAAATATTTGGTGGATAAGAAGGATGGCAAAGTGAACAAAGGTATATTTGATATACAGGTGTTTGATGTGGGCCTTACTAGTGTTTATAGTAGCCCCTGAGTATTTTGATACTTGTTCGGTTGCTAAGTTTAGTAACTCGAAACAAGAGTTACAGAATAAACAAAGACTAGTTGAAGGGGAAGTGACGATGAGTGTTGGAAGTAGTTCCAAGATTGATATGATCATCATCACACACCCCCTATACTTTTGGGATTAGTGTTAAACCTAAATAAATGTTATTTAGCTTTTGCGTTGAGCATGAATATGATTTGATCATGTTTATTGCAATACGGTTATTCATTTAAAGTCAGAGAATAATTGTTGTTCTGTTTACATGAATAAAACCTTCACAGGTCATACACCCAATGAAAATAGTTTATTGGATCTCGATCGTAGTGATACACATATTCATAATATTGATGCCAAAAGATGCAAAGTTAATAATGATAGTGCAACTTATTTGTGGCATTGCCGTTTGGGTCATATCGGTGTAAAGCGCATGAAGAAACTCCATAAAGATGGATTTTCGGAATCACTTGGTTATGAATCATTTGATTCTTGCGAACCGTGCCTTTGGGCGAGATGACTAAAACTCCGTTCTTCAGAACAATGGAACGAGCAACAAACTTGTTGGAAATAATACATACTGATGTATGCAGACCGATGAGTATTAAGGCTCGTGGTGGGTATTGTTACTTTCTGACCTTCACAGATGATTTGAGCAGATATGGGTATATATACTTGATGAAACATAAATCTGAAATAGTTGAAAGGTTCAAAGAATTTCAGAGTGAAGTGGAAAATCATCGTAACAAGAAAATAAAGTTTCTGCGATCTGATCGTGGAGATGAATATTTGAGTTACGAGTTTGGTCTTCAATTAAAACAATGTGGAATAGTTTCACAAACTCACGCCACCTGGAACACCACAATGTAATGGTGTGTCCGAACGTCGTAATCGTACTTTACTAGATATGGTGCGATCTATGATATCTCTTATCAGTTTACCACTATCGTTTTGGGGTTGTGCATTAGAGACAGCTGCATTCACGTTTAATAGGGCACCATCTAAATCCGTTGAGACGACACCGTATGAACTATGGTTTAGCAGTAAACCTAAGCTGTCGTTTCTTAAAGTTTGGAGTTGCGATGCTTATATGAAAAAGGTTTTCAACTTGATAAGCTCGAACCCAAATCGGAGAAGTGCGTCTTCATAGAATACCCAAAGGAAACTGTTGGGTACACCTTCTATCACAGATCCGAAGGCAAAAACATTCGTTGTTAAGAATGGATCCTTTCTAGAGAAGGAGTTTCTCTCGAAAGAAGTGAGTGGGAGGAAAGTAGAACTTGATGAGGTAACTGTACCTTCTCCTGAATTGGAAAATAGTTCATCACTGAAACCAGTTCCAGTGATTCCTACACCAATTAGTGAGGTAGCTAATGATGATGATCATGAAACTTCAGATCAAGTTACTACAGAACCTCGTAGGTCTTCCAGAGTATGGTCCGCACGAGAGTGGTACGGTAATCCTGTTCTGAAAGTCATGTTACTAGACCATGATAAACCTACGAACTATTAGGAAGCGATGATGAGCCCAGATTCCGCAAAATGGCTGGAGGACATGAAATCTGAGATAGGATCCATGTATGAGAACAAAGTGTGGACTTTGGTGGACTTGCCCGATGATCGGCAAGCCATAGATAATAAATGGATCTTCAAGAGGAAGACGGACGTTGATAGTAGTGTTACTATCTACAAAGCTCGACTTGTCGCAAAAAGGTTTTTGACAAGTTCAAGGTGTTGACTACAATAAGATTTTCTCAACTGTAGTGATGCTTAAGTCTGTCCGAATCATGTTAGCAATTGCCACATTTTATGAAATCTGGCAAATGGATGTCAAAACTACATTCCTTAAAGGTTTTCTTAAGGAAGAGTTGTATATGATGCAACCAAAAGGTTTTGTCAATCCTAAAGGTACTAACAAAATGTGCAAGCTCCAGCGATCCATCTATGGACTGGTGCAAGCATCTCAGAGTTGGAATATACGCTTTGATAAGTTGATCAAATCATATAGTTTTGTACAGACTTACGGTGAAGCCTGTATTTACAAAAAGGTGAGTGGGAGCACTACAGCATTTCTGATAAGTATATGTGAATGACATATTGTTGATCAGAAATAATGTAGAATTATTCTGCAAAGCATAAAGGAGTGTTTGAAAGGAGTTCTTTAAAAGAAAGACCTCAGTAAAGCTACTTACATATTGAGCATCAAGATCTATTGAGATAGATCAAGATGCTTGATAAGATTTTCAATGAGTACATACCTTGATAAATTTTTTGAAATAGTTCAAAATGGAACAGTCAAAGAATGAGTCCTTGCCTGTGATGCAAAGGTGTGAAGTTGAGTAAGACTCAAGACCCGACCATGGCAGAAAATAGAAAGAGAATGAAAGTCATTCCCTATGCTTCAATCATAGGTTTTATAAAAGTATGCCATGCTATGGACCAGACCTATTGTATACTCTGCCCTGGTTTGGGCAAAGGATTACAATAGTGATCTAGGAGTAGATCACTGGACATTGGTCAAAATTATCCTTAGTGGAATAAGGATATGTTTCTCAATTATGGAGGTGACAAAAGGTTCGTCGTAAAAGGTTACGTCGATACAAGTTTTGGCACTGATCCAGATGACTCTAAGTCTTAATCTAGATACATATTGAAAGTGGGAGCAATTAGCTAGAGTAGCTCCGTGCAGAGCATTGTAGACATAGAATATTTGCAAAATATACATACGGCTCTGAATGTGACAGACCCCTTGGCTAAACTTCTCTCACGAGCAAAACATGATCATACCTTTGTACCCTTTGGGTGTTAGTCACATGACGATGTGAACTATGGGTGTTAATCATATACAGATATGAATATTAGTGTTAAATCACATGGCGATGTGAACTAGATTATTGACTCTAGTGCAAGTGGGAGACTGAAGGAAATATGCCCTAGAGGCAATAATAAAGTTATTATTTATTTCCTTATTTCATGATAAATGTTTATTATTCATGCTAGAATTGTATTAACCGGAAACGTAATACATGTGTGAATACATAGACAAACATAGTGTCACTAGTATGCCTCTACTTGACTAGCTCGTGAATCAAAGATGGTTAAGTTTCCTCGCCATAGACATGAGTTGTCATTTGATTAACGGGATCACATCATTAGGAGAATGATGTGATTGACATGACCCATTCGGTTAGCCTAGCACTTGATCGTTTAGTATGTTGCTATTGCTTTCTTGATGACTTATACATGTTCCTGTAACTATGAGATTATGCAACTCCCGTTTACCGGAGGAACACTTTGGGTGCTACCAAACGTCACAACATAACTGGGTGATTATAAAGGAGTACTACAGGTGTCTCCAAAGGTACATGTTGGGTTGGCGTATTTCGAGATGAGGTTTTGTCACTCCGATTGTCGGAGAGATATCTTTGGGCCCTCTCGGTAATGCACATCACTATAAGCCTTGCAAGCAATGTAGCTAATGAGTTAGTTACGGAATGATGCATTACGTAACGAGTAAAGAGACTTGCCGGTAATGAGATTGAACTAGGTATTGGATACCGACGATCGAATCTCGGGCAAGTAACATACCGATGACAAAGGGAACAATGTACGTTGTTATGTGGTTTGACCGATAAAGATCTTCGTAGAATATGTAGGAGCCAATATGGGCATCCAGGTTCCGCTATTGGTTATTGACCGAGAATAGTTCTAGGTCATGTCTACATAGTTCTCGAACCCGTAGGGTCCGCACGCTTAACGTTATGATGACAGTTTTATTATGAGTTTATAAGTTTTGATGTACCGAAGTTTGTTCGGAGTCCCGGATGTGATCACGGACATGACGAGGAGTCTCGAAATGTTCGAGACATAAAGATTGATATATTGGACGGCTATATTCGGACACCGGAAGTGTTCTAGGCGTTTTCGGAGAAAACCGGAGTGCCGGAGGGTTACCGGAACCCCCCCCCCCCCGGGAGAAGTAATGGGCCTTATGGGCCTTAGTGGAGAAGAGAGAGGGGCGGCCAGCATGGGCCACGCCCCCCCTCCCCCTCTGGTCCGAATTGGACTAGGAAGGGGGGGCGGCGCCCCCCCTCTTTCCTTCTCCCTCTCCCCCTTCCTTTCCCCTCCTAGTAGGAGTAGGAAAGGGGGAGTCCTACTCCTACTAGGAGGAGGACTCCTCCTCCTTGGCGCGCCCTCTAGGGCCGGCCGCCCCCCCCCCCCTTGCTCCTTTATATACGGGGGCAGGGGGCACCCTAGGACACACAAGTTGATCTACGGATTGTTCCTTAGCCGTGTACGGTGCCCCCTCCACCATATTCCACCTCGGTCATATCGTCGCGGAGTTTAGGCGAAGCCCTGCGCCATTAGAACATCATCATCGTCACCACGCCATCGTGCTGACGGAACTCATCCCCGAAGCTTTGCTGGATCGGAGCCCGGGGATCGTCATCGAGCTGAACGTGTGCTGAACTCAGAGGTGCCATACGTACGGTACTTGGATCGGTCAGATCGTGAAGACGTACGACTACATCAACCGCGTTGTCATAACGCTTCTGCTTACGGTCTACGAGGGTACGTGGACAATACTCTCCCCTCTCGTTGCTATGCCATCATCATGATCTTGCGTGTGCGTAGGAAATTTTTTGAAATTACTACGTTCCACAACAGTTCTCTCACATGAATTGACAACAAGGCGAATAACATTTATATGGTGTGTCATTTTCTCCTTACCCTGCCATGTTTGAAGGAATCTGAACAACATATCAAACGCCATTGAGGGAGTCCTGGACTAGGGGGTGTCCGGACAGCCGGACTATCATCATCAGCCGGACTCCAAGACTATGAAGATACAAGATTGAAGACTTCGTCCCGTGTCCGGATAGGACTTTCCTTGGCGTGGAAGGCAAGCTTGGCGATACGGATATGTAGATCTCCTACCATTGTAACCGACTCTATGTAACCCTAGCCCTCTCCGGTGTCTATATAAACCGGAGGGTTTTAGTCCGTAGGACAACATAACCATTACAACAATCATACCATAGGCTAGCTTCTAGGGTTTAGCCTCCTTGATCTCGTGGTAGATCCACTCTTGTACTACCCATATCATCAATATCAATCAAGCAGGAGTAGGGTTTTACCTCCATCGAGAGGGCCCGAACCTGGGTAAAAACATCGTGTCCCTTGTCTCCTGTTAGCATCCGCCTAGACGCACAGTTCGGGACCCCCTACCCGAGATCCGCCGGTTTTGACACCGACATTGGTGCTTTCATTGAGAGTTCCTCTGTGTCGTCGCCGATAGTCTTGATGGCTTCTTCAATCAACAACAACTCAGTCTAGGGTGAGACTTTTCTCCCCGGACAGATCTTCGTATTCGGCGGCTTCGCACTACGTGCCAATTCGCTTGGCCATCTGGAGCAGATCGAAGCTACGCCCCTGGCCATCAGGTCAGGTTTGGAAGCCTAAACTTCACGGCAGACATCCACGGAGACTTGATATTCGATGGATCTGAGCCACAACCGAGCGCGCCGCACTGTCACGACGGGCATGATCTAACTCTGCCGCCGGATAGTGCTCTGGAGGCCGCACACAGATCCGCTCCGACCTATAGTCCGGAGCTGATCTCGCAGATCGAGGACGGATGGTTGGACACCACCTCGGGGGCTGCAACCGCTACGGCGATAGAGCCGAACACTGACCTTGCCCCTTATAAAGCTCGTGACTCCGAGGTGCTGGACTCCTCGCCGGACTCCGAACCTCCCGCGCCCCGGCCAGTCGAATCCGACTGGGCGCCGATCATGGAGTTCACTGCCGCGGACATCTTTCAGCACTCATCCTTTGGCGACATCCTAAATTCGCTAAAGCATCTCTCACTATCCGGAGAGCCCTGGTCGGACTACGTCCAGGATGGTTGGGATACGGACGAAGAAATTCAAAGCCCACCCACCACCCACTTTATAGCCACTGTCGACGATCTAACCGACGGTATGGACGACGATGCCGGAGACGATCAAGAAACGGAGCTCACCGAGCACGGGAACGCCACCCCAACCCACGGTGTATATATGGTGGACACCCCAAAAGGAAGCGATGACGAGGAGCAACAGGAAGCGGCAAAGGACAATTCCGCCGAAAAACAACCAAAACGGCGACGTAGGCGCCGCCCTAAGTCCCGCCTCGACAACAACAACACTCCTAATGACCCAGCAATAGAGCAGGGCAAACCGGTGGGCGACAAACATGCAACCAAACAACCGTCCGAACAGGATGAATTGGATAGTCAATCTATGCCCGGCGAAAACAACAGTCCAAACGATCCCACGCCGGACACACCACCGGAGCATAAGGACAATCACAAAAGACTTCTCGCCACTGCAAGAAGCCTGAAGAAAGAAAAGAGGAAGCTCAAACAGCGGAAGACATACTCAGAATGAGGTGGAGCAAAGTGCTCAAGACCGCGGACAAATATGGTAATAGCCATCAATCAAAGAGCTATCCGAAGCGCAAGCTGCTGCCAGAATTTGACGAGGAAGCCATAGAGCCCCCATAGTCGAAACACAAAAAGGCCGCCTGGCCGGATAGATGGCCAGATGACAGGCCAAAAGCGACAAGCGGCGCCGCACACAAGCCGACTCATGACCTTCGGAAAACAAATGGCCCGGTCAGGTCCATTTACGGGCCAAAAAAGAGGGCCCCAGGAAGCAATACAACACGCCAAGTGTTCGAAGACAGCGGCACACCCAAATACAGGGACGCCGCACACCCACTATGTTTCACCAATGAGGTGCTGGATCATGAACTTCCAGCAGGGTTTAAACCCATAAACATAGAGGCTTACGACGGAACAACAGACCCTGGAGTCTGCATAGAGGATTACATACTACACATACACATGGCCAGAGGAGATGATCTCCACGCCATAAAATATCTACCCCTCAAGCTCAAAGGGCCAGCTCGGCACTGGCTCAAAAGCCTCCCAGAAAACACTGTCGGCAGTTGGGGAGAGCTCGAGGACGCGTTTAGAGCAAATTTTCAAGGGACTTATGTCCGCCCTCCGGATGCAGACGACCTAAGTCATATAACTCAACAGCCCGGAGAGTCAGCGCGCAAATTCTGGAACAGGTTCCTTACTAAAAAGAACCAAATAGTCGACTGTCCGGACGCTGAAGCCTTAGCAGCTTTTAAACACAACGTCCGAGACGAATGGCTCGCCAGACACCTCGGCCAAGAGAAGCCGAGGACAATGGCCGCGCTAACAAGCCTCATGACCCGCTTTTGCACGGGGGAAGACAGCTGGCTAGCAAGATGCAGCACCAGCGACCCGAGTACATCCGATATCAGAGATGGAAACGGAAAATCACGGCGCAGAAAGGATCAGCGCCGGAATAAAGAAAAAAGCCCAAAGAACACGGTAGTCCACGCCGGATTCAAAAGCTCGCGGCCAAACAACAAAACACTGCCTCTTAAGGACAACAGTGATGAGCTATCCAACTTAAACAAAATTTTGGATCGGATATGTCAAATCCACAGTACCTCCGGAAGGCCTGCAAACCACACCCACAGAGATTGTTGGGTTTTCAAACAGTCCGGCCGACTCAACGCCGAACACAAGGGGCTAGACATGCCAAGCGAGGACGATGACGAACCCCACCAGCAGAGCACCGGAAAACAAAAGACTTTCCCACAAGAGGTCAAGACAGTAAACTCACTTCAGGTGATAGTACGGAAAAACAATGCGGCACCCGCTAAGGTAGGTGTCGCACGGTCCACCCCAGCGGAACCTCGAGATTGGATGTCAAAACCAATCACTTTCGACCACCTGGACTATGCCAGAGGTATTCGGAACGCAGGATGGACTGCTCTGATATTGGATCCTACAATCGACGGACTGCAATTTACACAAGTCCTGATGGATGGCGGCAGCGATTTAGACCTGCTATATCCGGACACAATCCGCAAGTTGGGGATAGACCTTACTAAAATTCGATATAGCCGCACTTCCTTCAAAGGAGTGACGCCAGGCCCTTACGCCAAGTGCACGGGCTCCTTACTACTAGAAGTTGTGTTCGGGTCACCCGACAACTTTCGACATGAAAGGCTAATCTTCCATGTCGCCCCATTCAAAAGTAGCTATCAAGCACTATTGGGACGTGAAGCTTTTGTCCGCTTCAACGCAATACCACATTACGTGTCTCTTACACTTAAAATGCCCGGTCCATGTGGCATCATTTCATTAAAAGGTCGTTCAAAGACCCCGGACACGGGTAGACGAGTCCGGCATAAATAGACTAGGGGCTCCCTAGCCGCACACCCCTTCACAAGGGGTTGTGTGTACAAGCAATAATGAGCTAATATAGGCTCAGCCTTATTCACTAATATTTCAATTTTTTATGCATTTTTCGCACGACTTCCTTTAAAACTAAGTTCCTCTCTTTTTACAGATGAACAACGTGCACACCCGTCTAGGATACGGCACAACGGAGACACAGGCGCAGACATGCAGTAGGGACCCGTGGCAAGGATTCTTTTCAGATTAAGACCCTGCGTAAACCTTTTTTACTATCTCTTGTTGCTATAATCCCCTGATTTCTCATTATAACCAGAGAGGAGACTGACGTTTTAGCATAGGCCGCGTCAGTGGATCTCGCCCGTACCTGGACACTAGGGGCTCAGGGCATTGTTCTGCCCATTACTATAAAGACCGAACACCTTAGGGAGTGTTCGGCGTCTCGAGTTAGGCCTTATATGCATCAGCTCCGAATCATGTCTTTGGTCAAATGTTGGGTTTGCCCGGCTCCTATGTTTTGCTGCCTTACATTCCGTATCATCGGCTAACGCAGCACCAGGAGAACTACTGCGATTGTGCCCCAGTTCGGCTGGGCGAGCACCTCAGTAGAGAAAGCCGAAAACTGACTGTCATGATGCAGCGAGAGACTGGTCAACCACTCGATCGACCACTGGAATGTTTAGAATTCCTCCGCTTTGACGAAGGGCCGTTTCCCGGTCAGGCACACACGTGCCCTGAATTCGGAGAGCACGGTGCCACTAGGGGCTATATCGTAGCCCCACCCTCGAACTCCTATGGCTAAGTGAAAGAGATAAAGCATTATAGTCCGGTTGCCTCGTTTGCTACGCTACCACCTCCTTCACAGGACCGAGACGTCGGATTAAGTGTGAAAATGTGCTATTTTTTGCGAACACCCCCGCACCTTGTGCGTGGGGGCTGAAGCCGACGACTGCATCTTTCAGGTTATACAAACGTATACATAAACGGCCGCACAGGAGATATTCCACTATTTGGACGCACAAATATGAAAAGCGCTTACATCATAAACATCGTCTTACAAATTAAAAGCGTTCACTTGAACGTGACATTTTTTGAGCACTGCGACTCTATTACACGAGCACCACGCAGAACTTCTCCAAAGTAGTGCTCGGCGGGTAATCGGCTATCGTCCGAACCCTGGGTCGCAACGGCGGTGGCATCCATCTCTGTCCAATGTGTCTTCAGACGGGCGAGGGCCATCCGTGCGCCCTCTATGCAGGCCGACCGCTTCATCGCCTTGATATGCGGCACCGCCCCAAGAAATTGCTGCAATAAGCCAAAATAGCTCTTCGGCTTGGGCCTATCCGGCCAGACATGAGTCACGATATCCGTCATGGCAAGTCCGGACAACCTATTCAGCTCAGCCCATTCGGCCAACCGATCGGTCAGCGGAAGTGAACGATCCGGACTATGGAATTGAGACCAAAACAGCTCTTCCGTCTTGTGATCCTTCTGACTTCGGAAGTGCACAACGGCATCCGCCGCACTCGCCGCTAAGTCCATATAAGGATCCTCCGGACCCCACAGCTGGCCGAGCTGAGCATACTTCGGGTCCGTGAACCTCCGGCGCAGCAGAAAAGGCTTGCCAGCCACAATGTCCCCGGCTTGGCACAGTTCCTCCTTTATAGCCTGCATTGCAGAACGGGCATCCTTGGCTTCGGCGGTGACCTTCCCTAGGTCTCCTCGCTCCGATAGGTGCTCCTTTTCAAGAGCCTCCCTGTGGTCGATAGCATCCTTTAACTTCACGGCCATTTCGGCCATCTCTTCCCTGCTTCGGCAGTGTGCGGCCCTTTCGGCCTCTAACTCCTCGGCCGCCCTCGAGGCAGCCGAATCACTCCTTCTGGCTTGCTCCTTGGCTTGAGCAAGTTCTGCCCGAAGGCTCTCCACAGCAGCGGCACCATCTGCGTCAAGCACACATATTGTAAGAGGTGGGCTTCGGCTCCCTTACTAGGTGACCACGGAGAAATAACTTACCTTGCGATTCGTCAAGTCGCCTGTTGACTAGCGCGATGTCCGCATCCACAACGTCGAGTTGCCGCTTCAGTTCAGCAACTCTATCACTCCGGCTGGCCCCCGGACTATCCGCCACCTGCATAGGAAAGGCGAAAGTTAATACCTGCAATTTTGATCCTCGGCACGCTGTTGCTTTCGACAACCTATCGAGTCTCAGGGGCTACTATCTATACAGGGCGCACGTTATGTGCAAAACTATCAAAAAGGTGTGTCATTTTTACGTACCTCAAACCCCGCCAGCAAACTCCTGACGGCATTACGCAATCCGCTTTCGGCGGATGAAATCCTTCCAATCACCATACTCATCAATGCATGGTGATCTTCTGAGATGGACGCCCTCTCAAGCAGATCCTTCAGCTCCCCCGGCCGAACACTAGTCGGCGCCGAACTCTTCGGCTCTGCCGGGCTCGGGGACACCCTTCGTGATGACACTTCAGGCTCGACCGCCCTATCCGACGGCGCAGCGGACGGAGGCGTCTCGCTCTCCATCATCTCCGGACGAAGGTCCCCCGAAGATGAGCTCATCTGAGAAGGTCGGAGATCCGAACTACAAGGCAAAAAGGTCAGTTATCCTCAGAAGCACAAATAGGGATGTCTCCTATTAGCAAATTCCCCTTTTCTCCACTTACGGCTCACTGGAGGGCTGATTCTTTAAGGGAGATTGTACGGCCGGGGTCTCCCCGGACGCAGGACCCTCTGGTGAAGATTTCTTCCCCCGCTTAGGGGCTTTGGCCTCCGGGTCTTCGGAGGCGGTACTCTTCTCCCTTTGGAGGGAGGGATTCTCGATCCCCCCTTTTTCAAGAGCCTCCTCGGGCGAGGCGGCAGCTCCCTTATTTTCCCCTTCGCCTTCTTTTGAAGGCGCAACCTCCAGCATCCTGACCAGCACGGTCTCCAGGAGGGGGGCTGGACACCGTATCAGCTTTGCTTGCGCTATCCACTCCTGTTAAAGGATAACGGGTTAAAAGGCGAATCATAGAAAGGCAAACAAACGGTGTGTCCGAACACTGAGCTACTTACTTGAGTATCCGGGCGATTGCAGCTTAGGCCAGCGTCCTCGGTCAATTCCGGACACACCTCTTGTGATCCGAAGAACAATTTGTACATCTCCACGGGTGTCGAACCCATGAAGTGTTGGAGAATCCGTGGTCCCTCCGGATTAAATTCCCATAGCCGGAGAGGGCGGCGTTTGCAGGGCAGGAGACGCCTAATCAGCATAACCTGCATCACCACAACCATATCGATCTCCCTCGCTTGGAGGTCTCGAATCCAGCCCTGCAATAGGGGCACGTCCTTCGACGGCCCCCAGTTGAGCCCTTGGTTGACCCACGACATCAACCTTCGTGGAGGTCCCGAGCGGAATACGGGCGGAGGCTTCTGCCTACTGCCCTTCGGAGCGGTAATATAGAACCACTCCTGCTGCCACAAGCCAAGCTCCTCTTGGAAGGAGCCCTCGGGCCACGGGGCGTCGGCCCTCCTACTTACGGCCGCCCCGCCGCACTCTGCATGACGCCCCTCGATCATCTTCGGCTCCACATTGAAGGTCTTCAGCCACAGGGCGAAGTGGGGGGTGACGCGGAGGAAGGCTTCGCAGATAACAATAAATGCAGAAATATGGAGGATAGACTCCGGAGCCAAGTCGTGGAATTCCAACCCATAATAGAACATGAGCCCTATCATGAAAGGATCCATCGGGAAGCCTAAACCCCGACGGAGGTGGGATACAAAGACGACATACTCGCCGGGCTCGGGGGTGGGGATGGCCTGCCCTTCGGCGGGCAACCTGTGCGAAATCTCGTAAGACAGGTACTTGGCCTCTCGCAGCTTTAGCACGTCCTCCTCCGTGACGGAGGAGGGCATCCACCGGCCCTGAAGGTCGGAGCCGGACATCATTGAAGATCCGAGGCACTCGAATCTGGGGCTCTGGGTGTTGGAACTCGGGGCAAGGAAAAGATTCGATGGAGGATTGAAGAAAAGAAACGAGCCTTGGTCCCGTTATAAAGAGGAAGAATACCAAGAGCCGTCTCCGTGACCGTTCGGGACTCGCCTTCGATAGAGGGGGCGTGGCGACGGGCGCGGTTGGGTTACCCACGTCCGTATTGATGAGAATCCCGAAATAAGGGGAACACGATCTCTGCTTCGACAAGACATGCCAAGGAAACCGCTTCGCTAAACGCGCTGAGGTGGTATAATAAAAAGATTCCAGTAAAGGCTTGGTGGTGGTGTAACGTCGTGCCACAAAACACGTCAGCAGATTGAACTTGTGAACATAATATTCTCTCTACGGTGGTATGTGGAATTTATTTTGCAGAGCCGGACACTATCCTGGTGTTCACAATCTTCTATGAATTATTCAGAGGAGGAACCCGCCTTGCAATGCCGAACAATATGCGCGCCGGACTCATCGTCATTGAAGCCTGGTTCAGTGGCTACTGAGGGAGTCCTGGACTAGGGGGTGTCCGGACAGCTGGACTATCATCGTCAGCCGGACTCCAAGACTATGAAGATACAAGATTGAAGACTTCGTCCCGTGTCCGGATAGGACTTTCCTTGGCATGGAAGGCAAGCTTGGAGATACGGATATGTAGATCTCCTACCATTGTAACCGACTCTGTGTAACCCTAGCCCTCTCCGGTGTCTATATAAACCGGAGGGTTTTAGTCCGTAGGACAACATAACCATTACAACAATCATACCATAGGCTAGCTTCTAGGGTTTAGCCTCCTTGATCTTGTGGTAGATCCACTCTTGTACTACCCATATCATCAATATCAACCAAGCAGGAGTAGGGTTTTACCTCCATCGAGAGGGCCCGAACCTGGGTAAAAACATCGTGTCCCTTGTCTCCTGTTACCATCCGCCTAGACGCACAGTTCGGGACCCCCTACCCGAGATCCGCCGGTTTTGACACCGACAGCCATACTACTCAAATTTTCTCCATCGGTTTTCAGAGGAGTTCTTATCAAGATTATGGCTATGTGCAAGATCAAAATTGATTAGGATAGTGATAGAGTTAATTTAGCATGGGTTGATTTTGTACTTTCCACTTTTGGCAGCCATCCCTTTTGCAAACCACCTTGCATCTCCAACATGGTGCCGCAAACCACTCACTATCCGTCTGCGGATGCGTACGCGGACATGGATACGGGAGCCGTCCATCCAACGTTATTTCCGAAACGCCTGCCCGATCACAAAAGTTTATATGTTGATCAGTAGCAGTTGTTATGAGTAAATAAGTGCATACATAACCTAAAAGTGGCAGATGTTTGTAAGTTTTTACATGTCTTTGATCACATAAGTTATAGTTTGGCAGTTTGTGCAAATTGTGCCCTCTCAGACTGGCTGTTCGTTCCTACTCTCTTATCACTCTGTCGCCGGCTCCTCCATAGCTTTTGCTTCCGCCATCTCTGCCGCCAAGCACTTCAACATCTTCACATGGACGGCTTGCATGATCTTCCCTCCACCGGGATCCAAAATTTTCCCATCTTCATGGACAACATTTTGGTTTCCTCCGAAGAGACCGCAAGCTCAACCTCCTCTCTTCGAGCTTGCTATTCTTCTCTTCGAGGTTGATCTTCTTCTCCGCCGTCGCCATGAAGATGTCAAACCTCTCCGACCTCTTTTCCTCCTTGACGTCATGACGCTTGACACATGCCTCCTCCTTCTTTTCCACAATGCCCTTGAACTTCTCCATCACCTTGGCTGCCGCCCCTTCTCGCTTCCCCTTCCTATACTCTGTACTCCCCCTTCCTCCCTCGGATCGCCCTTTTGACCTTCTTGGTCGGGTCTCCTTTTGTTGGATCTATTGGATCACCATGTTTGCCTTCATTGCCAATGTCGGCGCTCTTGACAGTATGAGAAATGGATAGGGGCCACTTAGGTTGACCATTCAACTTCAACCAACAACGCATGACGATGAAGTTATTCTTCTCCACCTTCAAATACAATGTGACCACACATGATGGATAGCAAAAGAGGCATGATCAACACATATAGCATATTCAGACAGATGACCAACACATATAACAACTTACTGTTGGGGAACGTGGTAATTTCAAAAAAAATCCTACGATCACGCAAGATCTATCTATGTGATGCATAGCAACAAGAGGGGAGAGTGTGTCCACGTACCCTCCTAGACCGAAAGCGGAAGCGCTATGACAATGCGGTTGATGTAGTCGTACGTCTTCACGATCCGACTGATCTTAGCACCGAACGTACGGCACCTCCTCGATCAGCACACGTTCAGCTCGGGGACATCCCTCGTACTCTTGATCCAGTTGAGGCCGAGGGAGAGTTTCTTCAGCACGACGGCGTGGTGACGGTGGTGATGAAGTTACCTGTGCAGGGTTCGCCTAAGCACTACGACAATATGACCGAGGTGTGTAACTATGGAGGGGGGCACCGCACACGGCTAAACAATGTCAACTTGTGTGTTCTAGGGTGCCCCCTTGCCCCATATATAAAGGAGCAAGGGGGAGTCCGGCGGGCCCTTGGGCGCGCCAAGGAGGGGATGAGTCCTCCTCCTAGTAGGAGTAGGACTCCTCCTTTCCTAGTCCAACTAGGAGGGGGAAGGGAGAAGGAAGGAGAGGGAGAGGGAAAGGGAAAGAGGGGTTGCGCCCCCTCCCCTAGTCCAATTCGGAATCCCCTTGGGGGGAGGGGGCGCCACCTCCTGGGTTGCTGCCCTCTCTCTCCCCTAAGGCCCACTAAGGCCCAATACTTCCCTGGGGGGTTCCGGTAACCCCTCCGGCACTCCGGTTTTCTCCGAAATCACCCGGGACACTTCCGGTGTCCGAATATAGCCGTCCAATACATCGATCTTTATGTCTCAGCCATTTCGATACTCCTCATCATGTCCGTGATCACATCCGGGACTCTGAACTACCTTCGGTACATCAAAACACATAAACTCATAATACTAATCGTCATTGAACGTTAAGTGTGCGGACCCTACGGGTTTGAGAACTATGTAGACATGACTGAGACACGTCTCCGGTCAATAAGCAATAGCGGAACATCGATGCTAATATTGGTTCCTACATATTCTACGAAGATATTTATCAGTCAAACCACATAACAACATACGTTGTTCCCTTTGTCATCAGTATGTTACTTGCCCGTGATTTGATCGTCGGTATCTCAATACCTAGTTCAGTATTGTTACCGGCAAGTATCTTTACTCGTTCCGTAATACTTCATCCCGCAACTAAATCATTAGTCACAATGCTTGCAAGGCTTATAGTGATGATTATTACCGAGAGGGCCTAGAGATACCTCTCCGAAACACGGAGTGACAAATCCTAATCTCGATCTATGCCAACCCAACAAACACCATTGGAGACACCTGTAGAGCACCTTTGTAATCACCCTTTTACGTTGTGACGTTTGGTAGCACACAAAGTGTTCCTCCGGTATTCGGGAGTTGCATAATCTCATAGTCTGAGGAACTTGTATAAGTCATGAAGAAAGCAGTAGCAATGAAACTAACACGATCATAATGCTAAGCTAACGGATGGGTCATGTCCATCACATTATTCTCCTAATGATGTGATCCCGTTCATCAAATGACAACACATGTCTATGGTTAGGAAACATAACCATCTTTGATTAACGAGCTAGTCAAGTAGAGGCATAGTAGGGACTATAGTTTTTGTCTACGTATTCACACATGTACTAAGTTTCCGGTTAATACAATTCTAGCATGAATAATAAACATTTATCATGAATTAAGGAAATAAATAATAACGTTATTATTGCCTCTAGGGCATATTTCCTTCAGTCTCCCACTTGCACTAGAGTCAATAATCTGGATTACATAGTGTTGATTCTAACACCCATGGAGCTTTGGTGCTGATCATGTTTTGCTCGTGGAAGAGGCTTAGTCAACGGGTTTGCAACATTCAGATCCGTGTGTATCTTGCAAATCTCTGTGTAACTGATAACCCACAAGTGTAGGGGATCAATTGTAGCCTCTTTCGACAAGTAAGAGTGTCAAACCCAACGAGGAGCTAAAGGTAGAACAAATATTCCCTCAAGTTCTATCGACCATCGATACAACTCTACGCATGCTTAGCGTTCGCTTTACCTAGAAAAAGTATGAAACTAGAAGTACTGTCTAGGTGTTGTTGGATAGGTTTGCAAGTATATAAAGAGCACGTAAATAAAAGGTAGGGGCTGTTTAGATAAAGAAGCAATAAAGTAAATATAGCAAGTGTGGAAAAGTGGTGGTAGGAGTTGTGAAATTGTCCCTCAGCAATTGACTACTTTACTAGACCGATAGCAAGTTTTATGTGGGAGAGGCATAAGCTAACATACTTTCTCTTCTTCGATCATATGCACTTATGATTGGAACTCTAGCAAGCATCCGTAACTACTAAAGATCATTAAGGTAAAACCCAACCATAGCATTAAAGTATCAAGTCCTCTTTATTCCCATACGCCATAACCCCCTTACTCGGGTTTATACTTCTGTCACTCAAGCAACCCACTATAAGCGAATCATGAACGTATTGCAACACACTATAGCAGGAATCCCTCACGCTTGCGCGACACGGAGGGCACAATAGGACAGCAACATAACCACAACCAAATTAAACCAATCATAACAATTCATCAATCACCGGTAGGACAACGAAAATCTACTCAGACATCATAGGATGGCAACACATCATTGGATAATAATATGAAGCATAAAGTACCATGTTCAAGTAGAAGGTACAGCGGGTTGCGGGAGAGTGGATCGCTGAATATATATGGGGGAAGGTGATGGAGATGTTGGTGAAGATGGCGGAGGTGTTGGTGTAGATCGCGATGATGATGATGGCCCCCGGCGGCGTTCCGGCGCCACCGGAAGCGAGGGGGAGAGAGCCCCCCTTCTTATTCTCCTTCCTTGACCTTCTCCCTAGATGGGAGAAGGGTTTCCCCTCTGGTCCATGGTCTCCATGGCGTGGGAGGGGCGAGAGCCCCTCCGAGATTGGATCTGTCTCTCTGTCTCTCTCTGTTTCTGCGTTCCCTGATTCTGCCCTTTCACTGTTTCTTTTATATCCGGAGATCCGTAACTTCGATTGGGTTGAAACTTTCGCCCAGATTTTTCTCCAAAAATTAGCTTTCTTGCGGCAAAAGAAGAGCATCAACCGCCTTACAGGGTGCCCATGAGGGTCAGGGGCGCACCTGCCCCCCGGGGCGCGCCCCCCTGCCTCGTGGCCCCCTCGGGCTCTCGCGTTGATTGTTCTTCCAAAAAATCATAAATATTCCAAAAATAATCTCCGTCCGTTTTTATCCCGTTTGGACTCCGTTTGATACTGGGTTTCTACGAAACATAAAACATGCAACAAACAGGAACTGGCACTGGGCACTGGATCAATATGTTAGTGCCAAAAATAGTATAAAAAGTTGCCAAAAGTATATGAAAGTCGAATAACATTGGCATGGAACAATTAAAAAGTATAGATAAGACAGAGACGTATCAGCATCCCCAAGCTTAATTCCTACTCGTCCTCGAGTAGGTAAATGATAAAAAGATAATTTTTGATGTAGAATGATACTTAGCATAATCTTGATCATATATCTAATCATGGCATGAATATTAAGACACGAGTGATTCAAGGCAATAGTCTATCATTTGACATAAAAACAATAATACTTAGGGCATCCCAACAAACAATCATGTCTTTCAAAATATCAATGCTAAAGAACACTATCCCTACAAAATCATATAGTTAGGCCATGCTTCATTTTCATCACAACAAAATACACCCATCATGCACAACCCCGGTTTCAGCCAAGCAATTGGTTCATACTTTTTAACGCGCTTTAGCTTTCTCGACTCTTACGCAATACATGAGTGCAAGCCATGGACATAGCACTATATGTGGAATAGGGTGGTTGTGAAGACAAAAAGGGAGAAGATAGTCTCACATCAACTAGGCGTATCAACGGGCTATGGAGATGCCCATTAATAGATATCAATGTGAGTGAGTAGGGATTGCCATGCAACGGATGCACTAGAGCTATAAATATATGAAAGCTCAACAAAAGAAACTAAGTGGGTGTGCATCCAACTTGCTTGCTCATGAAGACCTAGGGCATTTTGAGGAAGCCCATCATTGGAATATACAAGCCAAGTTCTATAATGAAAAATTCCCACTAGTATATGAAAGTGAAAGCATAGGAGATTCTCTCTATGAAGAACATGGTGCTACTTTGAAGCACAAGTGTGGTAAAAGGATAGTAACATTGCCCCTTCTCTCTTTTTCTCTCATTTTTTTTATTATTTTGTTTTTTTTGGTGGGCTTCGTTGGCCTCTTTTTTTTATTTGGGCTTCTTTGGCCTCTTTTATTTTTCATAAAGTCCGGAGTCTCATCCCAACTTGTGGGGGAATCATAGTCTCCATCATCCTTTCCTCACTGGGGCAATGCTCTAATAATGATGATCATCACACTTTTATTTACTTACAACTCAATATTACAACTCGATACTAGAACAAAGATATGACTATATGAATGCGTCCGGGAGTGTACCGGGATGTGCAATGATCTAGCGTAGCAATGACATCAAAAAACAGACAAGCCATGAAAACATCATGCTAGCTGTCTTACGATCATGCAAAGCAATATGACAATGAATGCTCAAGTCATGTATATGATGATGATGGAAGTTGCGTGGCAATATATCTCGGAATGGCTATGGAAATGCCATGATAGGTAGGTATGGTGGCTGTTTTGAGGAAGATATAAGGAGGCTTATGTGTGATAGAGCGTATCATATCACGGGGTTTGGATGCACCGGCGAAGTTTGCACCAACTCTCGATGTGAGAAAGGGCAATGAACGGTACCGAAGAGGCTAGCAATGATGGAAGGGTGAGAGTGTGTATAATCCATGGAATCACATTAGTCATAAAGAACTCATATACTTATTGCAAAAGTCTACTTGCCCTCGAAGCAAAGTACTACTACGCATGCTCCTAGGGGAACGGTTGGTAGGAGTTAACCATCACGCGATCCCGACCTCCACACATAAGGAAGACAATTGAAAGAGCACCCCATGCAACAAATTTGTCACACAACTTTTACCATACGTGCATGCTACGGGAATCACAAACCTTAACACCAATATACTTACTAAACACAACCATCTACTAGAACCTCCCACATATTATCATCTCTATATCGCAAAACTATTGCAAGGAATCAAACATATCATATTCAGTGATCTACAAATTTTATGTAGGATTTTATGACTAACCATGTGAATGACCAATTCTTGTCATCTCTATAAATAGATATAAGTGAAGCAAGAGAGTTTAATTCTTTCTACAAAAGATATGCCCACGCTCTAACAAATATAAGTGAAGCAAAAGAGCATTCTACAAATGGCGGTTTTCTATGTGAAGAGAAACAGGCAATCCAAACTTCAAATGATATAAGTGAAGCACATGAAGCATTCTATAAAGCTATACTCAAAAGATTTAAGTGAAGTGCAATGAGCATTCTATAAATCAACCATGGACTATCTCATACCAGCATGGTGCATAAAAGAAAAGTGAAAACTAAATGCAAAAGACGCTCCAAGACTTGCACATATCGCATGAACGAAACGAATCCAAAAACATACCGATACTTGTTGAAGAAAGAGGGGATGCCTTCCGGGGCATCCCCAAGCTTAAACGCTTGAGTCTCCTTGAATATTTACTTGGGGTGCCTTGGGCATCCCCAAGCTTGAGCTCTTGCCTCTCTTCCTTTTCCTCATATCGAGACCTCCTCGATCAAACACTTCATCCACACAAAACTTCAACAGAAAACTCGGTAAGATCCGTTAGTATAATAAAGCAAATCACTACTCTAGGTACTGTTGTAAACCAATTCAAAAAAAAAATTCATTGTAGCTACTGTAATATAACTTTTTCATGGCTTAATCCACTGATAGAAATTGATAGTTTCATCAAAACAAGCAAATTATGCATCAAAAATAGAATCTGTCAAAAACAGAACAGTCTGTAGCAATATGAACATTCACCATACTTCTGTAACCCCAAAAATTCTACCAAAATTAGGAACAATAAAAAATTTGTACAGCAAGACAGTGCAAAAAGAATCAGAACCATTTGACATTCCAGTAAAAAATGTAAAATAGCGCACCACAGCCAAAGTTTCTGTCCTGCACCGTACAAACCAACAAGCCTTGTAAACATCCTAAAGGCAAACCTTGGCACATTATTTTTATAATACAATGGAATTGTACAAGGGGATAATTATTTTTAATTAAAATTTTCAGTAATTAAGATTCACAAAGTTTCTGTGAGCATGAACAAAGTTCAAGGAGCTCTCCCACTTCAACAATTCTTGTCTTTCTTACTTTCACTTTCCTTTTTGAGAAGTTTTTGGTTCCCCTCTTTATTTTTTTTTGTTTTTAAACTTTATAAAAGCACACAACAGAAATAAATGACTCTCTAAAACTTCCGGGTTGTCTCTCTGGCAGCGCTTTCTTTAAAGCCATTAAGCTAGGCATATAATGCTCAAGTAATGGATCCACCTGGATCCCAAGGTATATCAAAGCCAATTTTAATTAACAATATTTGTAATTTAGTAGTGAGAACAAAGTAACATATATCATGCAACAACAAAGTCTAACTCTCTTCCTATGCATCATCATGTCATAAAAGAACAATTCATGCACACATAGTAAAGGCCAATGCATAGTATACACAGTTTCTTGCAATTTTATCATATTGGAAACATAGAGAGGTGGAGATATAGTTCCTCTCTCATAATAATTAAAAGTAAGAGCAGCAAGCACATGCATATTATATCTATCAAAATCATCATGTGTAGTAGAAAATGCAACCCATCAATATAATCCTTAATAAGCACAAACTTCTCCGATATAGTGTAGTTTGGAGAATTCAAAAAGATAATAGGACTATCATGCATGGGTGCAATAGCAACAATTTCATGTTTAACATAAGGAACTATAGCAAGTTCATCTCCATAAGCATCATTCATATTGGCATCTTGGCCACAAGCATAGCAAGCATCATCAAAAAGGGATATTTCAAACGAATTAAAGGGATCAAAGCAATCATCATAGCAATCATCCTTCGGTAAGCATGAAGGGGAATTAAACAATGTATAAGTTGAAGAGTTACTCTCATTAGAAGGTGGGCACGGGTAGCTAATCCGCACTTCCTCCTTTTGTTCTTCGCTCTCCTCATCATCTTTTTCATCCAATGAGCTCACAGTTTCATCAATTTCTTCTTCCATAGATTCCTTCAAAATATTAGTCTCTTCTTAGACAGCGGAGACTTTCTCCATAAATGCATCAATATCAGAATTGTATTCATAATTCTCATAACAATATTTAGGTATAGCAAAATTTTCAGGTCTGTAAACAGCATCATTAAGATTTTCACACGTTCTAAACAAAGATTCAATCTCCTAAGCACCCATAAAAGCAACAAATTCTTCTATTTGTTCCACATCATAGTAATCAAATATACCATTAGCATAAGAAGCTAGGGTTTCATTATCATTAAATTTGCATGAAAAGAGAAGGTGTGGAGCCTTCATCCTAGAGCAACAAGTATAATCATGTCTCAAGCATAGATCCCGAGCATACCAACACAACATATAAATTTGATCCCATAATAATTTCCCTTTTTGTGTCAAGCGATAATCCCTAAGGTATTCACGTTGATCCAACGTGTCTCCCATAACATAATTGAATGGGGTTTTCTCGGGATTATCAAAGTAGTACATAATTTCTTTCACATAATGAGCATCGAGGGTTTTAGGAGGTTCCGCATCTCCATGAGTAGCAAGTACACCTAATTTTTTTGGTATTTCGTGTTCCATATCCATAACTAAAGATAGAGAACAACTAAGAACAGCAAATAAAAATTACTTAGTGATAAAGCAAACAAGCACACACGAGAATATTCACCCCATGTTATGACTCCCTGGCAACAGCGCTAGAAAAAGGTCTTGATAACCCACAAGTGTAGGGGATCAATTGTAGCCTCTTTCGATAAGTAAGAGTGTTGAACCCAACGAGGAGCTAAAGGTAGAACAAATATTCCCTCAAGTTCTATCGACCACCGATACAACTCTACGCATGCTTAGCGTTCACTTTACCTAGAACAAGTATGAAACTAGAAATACTTTCTAGGTGTTGTTGGGTAGGTTTGCAAGAATATAAAGAGCATGTAAATAAAAGGTAGGGGTTGTTTAGATAAAGAAGCAATAAAGTAAATATAGCGAGTGTGGAGAAGTGGTGGTAGGAGTTGTGAAATTGTCCCTAAGCAATTGACTACTTTACTAGACCGATAGCACGTTTTATGTGGGAGAGGCATAAGCTAACATACTTTCTCTTCTTGGATCATATGCACTTATGATTGGAACTCTAGCAAGCATCAGCAACTACTAAAGATCATTAAGGTAAAACCCAACCATAGCATTAAAGTATCAAGTCCTCCTTATTCCCATACGCCACAACCCCCTTACTCGGGTTTATGCTTCTGTCACTCATGCAACCCACTATATGCGAATCATGAACGTATTGCAACACCCTACAGCGGGAATCCCTCATGCTTGCGTGACACGAAGGGCACAATAGGAAAGCAACATAACCACAAGCAAATTAAACCAATCATAACAATTCATCAATTGCCGGTAAGACAACGAAAATCTACTCAGACATCATAGGATGGCAACACATCATTGGATAATAATATGAAGCATAAAACACCATGTTCAAGTAGAAGGCACAACGGGTTGTGGGAGAGTGGACCGCTAAATATAGATGGGGGAAGGTGATGGAGATGTTGGTGAAGATGTCGGAGGTGTTGGTGTAGATCACGGTGGTGATGATGGCCCCCGGCGGTGTTCCGGTGCCACCGGAAGCGAGGGGGAGAGAGCCCCCCTTCTTCTTCTTCTTCCTTGACTTTCTCCCTAGATGGGAGAAGGGTCTCCCCTCTGGTCCATGGTCTCCATGGCGTGGGAGGGGCGAGAGCCCCTTCCGAGATTGGATCTGTCGCTCTGTCTCTCTCTGTTTCTGCGTTCTCTGATTCTGCCCTTTCACTGTTTCTTTTATATCCGGAGATCCGTAACTCCGATTGGGTTGAAACTTTCTCCCAGATTTTTCTTTGAAAATTAGCTTTCTTGCGGCAAAAGAAGAGTGTCAACCGCCTTACGGGGTGCCCACGAGGGTCAGGTGCGCGCCCCCCTGCCTCGTGGCCCCCTTGGGCATCGTCTCGTGTTGATTTTTCTTCCCAAAAATCATAAATATTCCAAAAATAATCTCCGTCCGTTTTTATCCCGTTTGGAATCCGTTTGATATTGGGTTTCTGCGAAACATAAGACATGCAACAAACAGGAACTGGCACTGGGCACTGGATCAATATGTTTGTCCCAAAAATAGTATAAAAAGTTGCCAAAAGTATATGAAAGTCGAATAACATTGGCATGGAACAATCAAAAATTATAGATACAACGGAGACGTATCAGTCCCCTTTCGACACTTGGTGACGGATGGAATTGAAGCGTCTCTTGATGTGCTTGGTTCTCTTGTGAAATCTGGATTCCTTTGCCAAGGCAATTGCACCAGTATTGTCACAAAAGATTTTCATTGGACCCGATGCACTAGGTATGACACCTAGATCGGATATGAACTCCTTCATCCAAACTCCTTCATTTGTTGCTTCCGAAGCAGCAATGCACTCTGCTTCACACGTAGATCCCACCATGACGCTCTGCTTGGAACTGCACCAACTGACAGCTCCTCCATTCAATAAAAATACGTATCCCGTTTGCGACTTAGAGTCATCCAAATCAGTGGCAAAGCTTGCATTGATGTAACCATTTACGACGAGCTCTTTTTCACCTCCATAAACGAGAAACATATCCTTAGTCCTTTTCAGGTATTTCATGATGTTCTTGACCGTTGTCCAGTTCTCCACTCTAGGATTACTTTGGTACCTCCCTTCTATGCTTATAGCAAGACATACATCAGGTCTGGTACACAGCATTGCATACATGATAGAACCTATGGCTGAAGCATAGGGAATGACTTTCATTTTCTCTCTATCTTCTGCGGTGGTCGGGCTTTGAGTCAGACTCAACTTCACACCTTGTAATACAGCCAAGGCCCTTTCTTTGACTGATCCATTTTGAACTGCTTCAAAACTTTATCAAGGTATGTGCTTTGTGAAAGTCCAATTAAGCATCTTGATCTATTTCTATAGATCTTGATGCCCAATATGCAAGCAGCTTCTCCAAGGTCTTTCATAGAAAAACTCTTATTCAGGTATCCCTTTATGCTATCCAGAAATTCTATATCATTTCCAATCAACAATATGTCATCTACATATAAGATCAGAAATGCTACAGAGCTCCCACTCACTTTCTTGTAAATACAGGCTTCTCCAAAAGTCTGTATAAAACCATATGCTTTGATCACACTATCAAAGCGTTTATTCCAACTCTGAGAGGCTTGCACCAATCCATAAATGGATCACTGGAGCTTGCACACTTTGCTAGCACCCTTTGGATCGACAAAACCTTTCGGTTGCATCATATACAGCACTTCTTCCAGAAATCCATTGAGGAATGCAGTTTTGACATCCATTTGCCAAAATTTTACAATCATAAAATGCAGCAATTGCTAACATGATTCGGACAGACTTAAGCATCGCTACGGGTGAGAAAGTCTCATTGTAGTCAACCCCTTCAACTTGTCGAAAACCTTTCGCAACAAGTCGAGCTTTGTAGACAGTAACATTACCATCAGCGTCAGTCTTCTTCTTAAAGATCCATTTATTCTCGATGGCTTGCCGATCATCAGGCAAGTCAACCAAAGTCCACACTTTGTTTTCATACATGGATCCCATCTTAGATTTCATGGCCTCAAACCATTTTGCAGAATCTGGGCTCATCATCACTTCCTCATAGTTCATAGGTTCGCCATGGTCAAGTAACATGACCTCCAGAATAGGATTTCCATACCACTCTGGTGCGGATCTTACTCTGGAATACCTACGAGGTTTGATAGTAACTTGATCTGAAGCTTCATGATCATCATCATTAACTTCCTCACTAATTGGTGTAGGAATCACAGGAATTGATTTCTGCGATGAACTACTTTCCAATAAGGGAGCAGGTACAGTTACCTCATCAAGTTCTACTTTCCTCCCACTCACTTCTTTCGAGAGAAACTCCTTCTCTCGAAAGGATCCATTCTTTGCAAAAAAGATTTTGCCTTCGGATCTGTGATAGAAGGTGTACCCAACAGTTTCCTTTGGGTATCCTATGAAGACGCACTTCTCCGATTTGGGTTCGACCTTATCAGGTTGAAGCTTTTTCACATAAGCATCACAGCCCTAAACCTTAAGAAACGACAACTTTGTTTTCTTGCCAAACCATAGTTCATAAGGCGTCGTCTCAACGGATTTTGATGGTGCCCTATTTAAAGTGAATGCTGCCATCTCTAGAGCATAACCCCAAAATGACGGTAAATCAGTAAGAGACATCATAGATCGCACCATATCTAATAAAGTACAGTTACGATGTTTGGACACACCATTTCGCTGCGGTGTTCCAGGTGGCGTTAATTGTGAAACTATCCCATGTTGTTTCAAATGAAGACCAAACTCGTAAATTAAATATTCTCCTCCACGATCAGACCGTAGAAACTTTATTTTCTTGTTATGATGATTTTCTACTTCACTCTGAAATTCTTTGAACTTTTCAAATGTTTCAGACTTATGCTTCATTAAGTAGATATAACCATATCTGCTCAAATCATCTATGAAGGTAAGAAAATAACGATACCCGCCACGAGCATAAATACTCATTGGACCACATACATCGGTATGTATTATTTCCAACAAGTCAGTAGCTCGTTCCATTGTTCCGGAGAACGGAGTTTTAGTCAGCTTGCCCATAAGGCACGGTTCGCAAGCACCAAATGATTCATAATCAAGTGAGTCCAAAAGTCCATTAGTATGGAGTTTCTTCATGCGCTTTATACCGATATGACCCAAATGGCAGTGCCACAAATAAGTTGCACTATCATTAGTAAACTTCAATCTTTTGGCTTTAACACTATGAATAGGTGTATCACTACTATCGAGATTCAAAAAAAATGGACCACTCAGCAGGGGTGCATGACCATAAAAGATATTACTCATATAAATAGAACAACCATTATTCTCTGATTTAAATGAATAACCATCTCGCATCAAACAAGATCCAGATATAATGTTCATGCTCAACGCTGGCACCAAATAACAATTATTCAGGTCTAAAACTAATCCCGATGGTATATGTAGAGGTAGCGTGCCGACCGCGATCACATCGACTTTGGAACCATTTCCCACGCGCATCGTCACCTCGTCCTTAGCCAATCTTCGCTTAATCCGTAGCCCCTGTTTCGAGTTGCAAATATGAGCAACAGAACCAGTATCAAATACCCAGGCGCTACTGCGAGCATTAGTTAAGTACACATCAATAACATGTATATCAAATATACCTTTCACTTTGCCATCCTTCTTGTCCGCCAAATACTTGGAGCAGTTCCACTTCCAGTGACAAGTCCCTTTGCAGTAGAAGCACTCAGTGTCAGGCTTAGGTCCAAACTTGGGTTTCTTCTCTTGAGTAGCAACCTTTTTGCCGTTCTTCTTGAAGTTCCCTTTCTTTCCCTTGCCCTTTTTCTTGAAACTAGTGGTCTTATTGACCATCAACACTGGATGCTCCTTTTTGATTTCTACCTCCGCGGCTTTTAGCATCGCGAAGAGCTCCGGAATAGTCTTGTCCATCCCTTGCATATTATAGTTCATCACGAAGCCTTTATAGCTTGGTGACAGTGATTGAAGAACTCTATCAATGACATAATCAACTAGAATATCAACTCCCAGCTGAGTCAAGTGATTATGATACCCAGACATTTTGAGTATGTGTTCACTGACAGAACTATTCTCCTCCATTTTGCAGCTGTAAAACTTGTTGGTGACTTCATATCTCTCAACTCAGGCATTTGCTTGAAATATTAACTTCAACTCTTGGAACATCTCATATGCTCCATGACGTTCAAAACGTCGTTGAAGTCCCGATTCTAAGACGTAAAGCATGGCACACTGAACTATCGAGTAGTCATCATCTTTGCTCTGCCAGACGTTCTTAACGTCATCAGTAGCATCAGCAGCAGGCCTGGCACCTAGCGGTGCTTCCAGGACGTAATTCTTCTGTGCAGCAATGAGGATAATCCTCAAGTTACGGACCCAGTCCGTGTAGTTGCTGCCATCATCTTTCAACTTAGTTTTCTCTAGGAACGCATTAAAATTCAAAGGAACGGTAGCACGGAACATTGATCTACAATAACATAGACATGAAAAATACTATCAGGTACTAAGTTCATGATAAATTAAATTCAATTAATCATATTACTTAAGAACTCCCACTTAGATAGACATCCCTCTAATCATCTAAGTGATCACATGATCCAAATCAACTAAACCATGTCCGATCATCACGTGAGATGGACTAGTTTTTAATGGTGAACATCACTATGTTGATCATATATACTATATGATTCACGCTCGACCTTTCGGTCTCAGTGTTCCGAGGTCATATCTACATATGCTAGGCTCGTCAAGTTTAACCCGAGTATTCTGCGTGTGCAAAACTGGCTTGCACCCATTGTATGTGAACGTAGAGCTTATCACACCCGATCAACACGTGGTGTCTCGGCACAACGAACTGTAGCAACGGTGCATACTCAGGGAGAACACTTGTACCTTGAAATTTAGTAAGGGATCATCTTATAATGCTACCGACGTTCTAAGCAAAATAAGATGCAAAAAGGATAAACATCACATGCAATCAAAATATGTGACATGATATGGCCATCATCATCTTGTGCTCATGATCTCCATCACCAAAGCATCGTCATGATCTCCAACGTCACCGGCGCGACACCTTGATCTCCATCGTAGCATCGTTGTCATTTTGCCACCTATTATTACTACGACTATCGCTATCGCTTAGTGATAAAGTAAAACAATTACATGGCGATTGCATTGCATACAATAAAGTGACAACCATATGGCTCCTGCCAGTTGCCGATAACTTTGTTACAAAACGTGATCATCTCATACAACAATTTATATCACATCATGCTTGACCATATCACATCACAACAAGCCCTGCAAAAACAAGTTAGACGTCTTCTACTTTTTTGTTGCAAGTTTTTACGTGGCTGCTACGGGCTTCTAGCAAAAACTGTTCTTACCTACGCATCAAAACCACAATGATTTTTCGTCAAGTATGTTGTTTTAACCTTCAACAAGGACCGGGCGTAGCCACACTTGATTCAACTAAAGTTGGAGAAACAGACACTCACCAGCCACCTATGTGCAAAGCACGTCGGTAGAACCAGTCTTGCTAAGCATACGCGTAATGTCGGTCTGAGCCGCTTCATCCAACAATACCGCCGAATCAAAGTATGACAGGCTGGTAAGCAGTATGACTATTATTGCCCACAACACTTTGTGTTCTACTCGTGCATATAACATCTATGCATAGACCTGGCTCGGATACCACTATTGGGGAACGCGGTAATTTCAAAAAAATTCCTAGATCACGCAAGATCTATCCATGTGATGCATAGCAACGAGAGGGGAGAGTGTGTCCACGTTCCCTCGTAGACCGAAAGCGGAAGCGTTATGACAACGCGATTGATGTAGTCGTACGTGTCGGTATCAAAACCGGCGGATCTCGGGTAGGGGGTCCCGAACTGTGCGTTTAGGCGGATGGTAACAGGAGACAAGGGACACGATGTTTTTACCCAGGTTCGGGCCCTCTCGATGGAGGTAAAACCCTACTCCTGCTTGATTGATATTGATGATTTAGGTAGTACAAGAGTGGATCTACCACGAGATCAAGGAGGCTAAATCCTAGAAGCTAGCCTATGGTATGATTGTTGTAATGGTTGTTCGTCCTATGGACCAAAACCCTCCGGTTTATATAGACACCGGAGAGGGCTAGGGTTACACAGAGTCGGTTACAATGGTAGGAGATCTACATGTCCGTATTGCCAAGCTTGCCTTCCACGCCAAGGAAAGTCCCATCCGGACACTGGACGAAGTCTTCAATTTTGTATCTTCATAGTCTTGGAGTCCGGCCGATGATGATAGTCCGGCTATCCGGACACCCCCTAGTCCAGGACTCCCTCAGTAGCCCCTGAACCAGGCTTCAATGACGATGAGTCTGGCGCGCATATTGTCTTCGGCATTGCAAGGCGGGTTCCTCCTCCAAATAATTCATAGAAGATTGTGAACACCAGGATAGTGTCCGGCTCTGCAAAATAAATTCCACATACTACCGTAGAGAGAATAATATGTACACAAGTTCAATCTGCTGATGTATTCTGTGGCGTGACGTCATACCACTACCAAGCCTTTACTGGAATCATTTTTATTATACCACCTCAGCGCGTTTAGCGAAGTGGTTTCCTTGGCACGTCTTGTCGAAGCAGAGATCGTGTTCCCCTTATTCCGGGATTCCCATCAATACGGATGTGGGTAACCCAACCGCGCCATTGATTGTGGCGCTTGGGAGATAAGCAAGTTTTACCAGGCCGGTGGGGACGCATAGTCTTCGTCCGCCCATATATAAGGGGATAAGGATCCACCTTTTTTACCTACGCCTTCTTCCTCCTTTGCTTATCCATTTCCACGCTCTCGAGCTCCAACGCCCAAGTCCGCACATCTCGCCTCAACCTTCTCCAGCCATGTCTGGAGCGGGAGGCAAGTGGATGGCCTCCTCCGTCACGGAGGGGCATATCGACAAGCTGCGCGGCGCCGGATACCTGTCCGGCGACATCGCGCACCGGCTGCCCGACGAGGGGCAGCTCATCCCTACCCCCAGGCCCCATGAGAGGGTCGTATTTCTTCCCCACTTCCTCCGCGGACTGGGCTTCCCACTTCACCCTTTCGTCCGGGGGCTCATGTATTACTACGGCCTGGACTTCCACGATCTGGCGCCAAACTTCATCCTCAACATCTCGGCGTTTATCGTCGTGTGCGAGGCCTTTCTCTGCATCCAGCCCCACTTCGGCTTGTGGCTAAAGACCTTCAATGTCAAGCCGAAGGTGGTGAAGGGCGTCCAAGCGGAGTGCGGAGGCGCCATGGTGGGCAAAATGCCCAACGTCATTTGGCTCGAGGGTGCCTTTGTGGAGTCCATCAAAGGGTGACAATCGGGGTGGTTCTACATCACCGAGCCGCGTGACCCTAAATGGGCAGCGGCCCCCGAGTTCAGATCTGGTACCCCCATGCAGCTCACCTCCTGGAAAGAGAAGGGCTTGCTATGGGGTAGTTCGGAGGAGCTGACCGGACTCCAGTCCTGTCTCCAGACCCTGGTGAACAAGAAGCTTAAGCTTGTCAACGTGATCCAGGTCATGCTCGTCCGTCGGATTCTCCCCTGCCAGCAACGGGCCTTTAATTTATGGGAGTTTAATCCGGCACAGCACCGGACTTTGACCGGGCTCTTCGACACGACGTACGAAGCTGCCTAGAGGGTGCTGTTTAAGGGCGGAGAAGCCCCCGCATCTGCAACTGAAGATCGCGGATTTAGCACGCAGCGCCCGGCCGGCGAGGTAAGCTATGTTATCCTTTATGGGACACTCATTTCTTTCATAGTTTGACTCTATGTGGGATCTAAACTCCCAATGCCTTTAACAGGACTGGCAGAAGACGTCCGGACAGGTTAACTGTCCGGCTCCCCTTCCAGAAGACCCAGCGAACACCCGTTTGACGGGGCTGCTGGTCCCGGCACTTTACGTGGTGCTGGAGAAGAAGGCCAAGAAGAAGGCCATGGGAACCCGAAGGAGTTCCCGGCGCCAGGTGGTATCGGACTCGTCATCCGATGACTCCGAGGCGGACTCCTCCCCTGAGGAGGAGGAGAAAGAGGCCTCTTCCCCAGCGGGGGGAGAGAAGAAGAGGAAGGCCTCCCCAACGAGGGCGGCCGAAGGGTCCAAGAAAGGACGGACCCTTTCTCCGGACTGTTCCGCCAACGCCGACGACGGCGACGAGGAGTGGCCCTCAAGGGCCAAGCCCCTGGCAAGATCATAAGTGTCCGAATTCCTGGATGATTTATAATTTCTTTTTTTGCCACATGGTGTCCTTCTAATGCCGCATACAACCTGTAGTCCGGCCAAGGACGATCTTCCCGCTTCATCGAGTGGGTCCTTGGCACCGTCGGATATGGATTCCCTTCCAACCGCCTCCACCCCTCGTGACGCTGACGACGCCGAGGTGGGATCCCGGGAGGGGACCCACCAGGAGGGGAGGCTCCGGAGGTGCCATAGGGCAACCTCCCGGACTTTGCACCGAACTCCGCATCGGAACCCGCAGTGGTCCCGGAGTCCGGCAGGCGGCCCCTTCGTAAGAAGGGCAAGACCGTGACAACGGCGGCCTCCGTCCAACCGGAGGCGCCGGACAACTTTTTGGAGGCGCTCATTGGCGCTTCCGTCGAGGAAGAACACCGCACTATCATGAGTGCGGCGATTCAGAAGGTTCAGCTCGCCAAGAGCGGGCTGACCGAAGCCTGGAGCAGCCTTCTAACAGGCTTTGAGGTAAGAAATTATAAAATATGTAATGTAATACTGCATAGACAGTAGCCCCTGATGCTCGGTTCGGTGTTCGGAAAGAAAAGCCGGACTGAGGATCTAAAAAGATATACGCAGGAGTTCTAAAAATTATGTCAATATGGGATTGCAGGCTGCGCTGCTGACCTCTGCCGCACTGACTGCGGAGGTCGATGCTTTGAAGCAGAACCTCGAGCAGTCCGAGAACGAGCTCGGCCTTGCCAAGAAGCAGCTCGAGGACAAAGAAGGTGAGTAACACCGTATTAAATTTGTACCTTACAGAAAAGGATTTTGGTTGCAAGAGAAATAACAAGGATAACATGGGCACTGCAGGGGCCACGAACGAGGTGGCGACCCTGAACGAGGCCGTGTCCGCGGCCGAGCGTAATGCGGCCGCGGAACGAACTGAGCGAGAGAAGCAGGAGGCGCGGGTAGCGGAGGTGCAGCAAGAGCTCTAGGTTCTCATGGAAAAGCATGAGAGTTTGGAGCGCGACTCGAAGACTCGAGAGTCCGAGCTTGCCTCGGCTCTTGAGAGTGCCAAAGTCGCTAAGGCCAAAGCCCATAAGGCCCTCCAGAAGATCGAGGCGGTGAAGAAAATAGCGGCGGGTAAGGCATTTTTCATGCAAAGCAAGCATGTGAATGTGAATTATCTGTTACTTACCCGAATTCGGAGCTCTCCAGGAGCGTTTGTAGATCTGCCTCGCAGCGTGTCCGATGCTGCCGCATTCTACCGGGCCGAGGAGGGGAGCTCGAAGGCCGGACAACCGGTGCCCCTTAGCGACCAGCTGAAGCAGCTGGTTGAGCTCCACAAGGTAGCCGAACAGGCCATGAAGGGCCTCATAGTTCGGCTGTGGCCTGAGGAGGCCATGCCTGGGAGCTACTTCGGCCTAGTGCGGCGGCTGGTGGATGCGTGTCCCTGGGTGGAAGTCGTCAAGCGCTCCGCCTACATTGAAGGTGCCCGTCGGGCCCTTGCCCGTGCAAAAGTGCACTGGGGCAGGCTGGATGCTGAGAAGCTTCTGACGGACGTGCCGCCGGCGGGCAAGGAGTATCGAGTGAGCATCAGCCCTCAAGGATCAAGAGTATGAAGACAGTTCTTCACGATCCGACCGATCTTAGCACCGAACGTACGGCACCTCCGCGATCAGCACACGTTCAGCTCGGGGATGTCCCCCGTACTCTTGATCCAGTTGAGGCCGAGGGAGAGTTTCGTCAGCACGACGGCATGGTGACGGTGATGATGAAGTTACCGGCGCAGGGCTTCGCCTAAGCACTACGACGATATGACCGAGGTGTGTAACTGTGGAGGGGGCACCGCACACGGCTAAACAATGTCAACTTGTGTGTTCTAGGGTGCCCCGTTGCCCCCGTATATAAAGGAGCAAGGGGGAGGCCGGCCGGCCCTTGGGCGCGCCAAGGAGGGGAGGAGTCCTCCTCCTAGTAGGAGTAGGACTCCTCCTTTCCTAGTCCAACTAGGAGGGGGGAAGGGGAAGGAAGGAGAGGGAGAGGGAGAGGGAGAGGGAAAGAGGGGTTGCGCCCACCTCCCCTAGTCCAATTCGGACTCCCCTTGGGGAGGCACCACCTCCTGGGTTGCTGCCCTCTCTCTCCCCTAAGGCCCACTAAGGCCCAATACTTCCTCGGGGGGTTCCGGTAACCCCTTCGGCACTCCGGTTTTCTCCGAAATCACCCGGAACACTTCCGGTGTCCGAATATAGCCGTCCAATATATCAATCTTTATGTTTGGACCATTTCAAGACTCCTCGTCATGTCCGTGATCACATCCGGGACTCCGAACTACCTTTGGTACATCAAAACACATAAACTCATAATACCAATCATCGTAGAACGTTAAGCGTGCGGACCCACCGGGTTCGAGAACTATGTAGACATGACCGAGACACGTCTCCGGTCAATAACCAATAGCGGAACCTGGATGCTCATATTGGTTCCTACATATTCTACGAAGATCTTTATCGGTCAAACCGCATAACAACATACGTTGTTCCCTTTGTCATCGGTATGTTACTTGCCCGAGATTTGATCGTCGGTATCTCAATAGCTAGTTCAATCTCGTTGCCGGCAAGACTCTTTACTCGTTCCATAATACTTCATCCCGCAACTAACTCATTAGTCACAATGCTTGCAAGGCTTACAGTGATGAGTATTACTGAGAGGGCCCAGAGATACGTCTCCGAAACACGGAGTGACAACTCCTAATCTCGATCTATGCCAACCCAACAAACACCTTTGGAGACACCTGTAGAGCACCTTTATAATCACCCTTTTACGTTGTGACGTTTGGTAGCACACAAAGTGTTCCTCCGGTATTCGGGAGTTGCATAATCTCATAGTCTGAGGAACTTGTATAAGTCATGAAGAAAGCAGTATCAATGAAACATAACACGATCATAATGCTAAGCTAACGGATGGGTCATGTCCATCACATCATTCTCCTAATGATGTGATCCCGTTCATCAAATGACAACACATGTCTATGGTTAGGAGACATAACCATCTTTGATTAACGAGCTAGTCAAGTAGAGGCATACTAGGGACTATAGTTTTTGTCTATGTATTCACACATGTACTAAGTTTCCGGTTAATATAATTCTAGCATGAATAATAAACATTGATCATGAATTAAGGAAATAAATAATAACTTTATTAGTGCCTCTAGGACATATTTCCTTCACTTACTTGCTCAGAGATTAGCGTACAACTTGGCCACTGGTTTACGGGCTCTTGGGTGGTATACCATTGATGTGTGAGCGACTTTGGCGTACGATCTTTGATCACTTTCGAGTTTTAGAAAAAGTTCTTGTGCTCAAGGAACCAAGTATGAATATTGGACCAAAAGGTCGAGCCTTCTTGCTCCGTGCCTTGAAAATGGTCGATGCTAATGGCGAGCCAAGCATCACACAACAATTTTTCCTCCCTCAAATTGAACCTTGCTTCCCTCTTCTTCTTCTTTGGGTTGCCACCGGCCAACCAATCGTCCGGATCAAGGCCCGTCTAATCGGCGTATAAGTCTGACTGCTAGGTGTACATTTTTGATTGCTCGATGTACGCACCCAGCTGCTCGTACGTGCCCGACTGCTCGTTGTACATCTTTGTTTGGGAGTCATTCACTTGTCCGTCTTCGAAGCTACATCCATCATGGATGATGTCCAACATCTCCCCGTTATCCGCTGACGTCGCGCCCGATTGAGACATACCAGCGAATAGAGAGCAGGCACCCAATTGATCCACGTCCGACATTTGTGACCAGACAAGCCGTGATAATGGCAACTCAGCGAAGTGGAGGGATGCGTTGAGGTCGACGGCTCATGGCACGGATGTGCTGGAAGTTGTCGTAGGTGGGTGTTGATGACCCAGTTGCGTGGTGGTGTAGTAGTATCGGCTTCATCTCCGCCGCCCAGGGTGGAGACTGCATCGGCGGTGGCGATGGCGCGCTTAGTCCTCGCCCGCCAAGGCCACTTTCTCATTGCACCTTTGGACGCTGTGGCACACGTTGTGGGTCGCTGAATTGATTTTCTAGGCCGCCACCAGCTTTGGATCCTCCTTCTCCAACTTCGAAATGGTACAAACAAATCCAAGTGGAGGTCGACGGTGAAAAGGGCAGGAACATGGGTGGAGGGTGCGCGACAATCAACTAGAGGGGGGTGGGAATGCGGGGACTTTGCTGCATTGGGGCTCCAAGTGTGGGTGGAGAGGGGTTGTCGGAGTCCTACGTGGTAGAGGTCCTGACTCCCGCAGACCTCCCCAATGTTGCATTTGATTTCCAGGAACTCGAACACGCGGGACGTATGCCACATCACATTGGATGACAAAAAGGTCTGGATGCGTCGGTCGGGAGGTCTTGTGGCTCGACGTTGGAGATCCGCTAAGAGCATCTCTGGCAGGTCTCGTAAAATCTCATACCGTAAAATCGTTTCGGATATTCCATAACAGTATAGTGTGCGTTCCGCCTGAACAGATCTCACTAAAAATAGTAAGCCCACTTGTTAGTAGTTAAATTCACAGCAGGGTCCTAAAAATAGCATAAAGCCCCTAAAAGCAAAATGTAGATTACAATTGGGTTCTGGCCGCCGCCCTGGCAACGGCACCGAGCGGCTCCTGGCTAGCCGGCGACGTGTAGTCGCGTGGCGTCGAGTCATTTTTTGGCTAAAAGCAAAATATTTACGGTTTGGCTAAAATGCAGGATCTGCTCGGGTCATTTTTTTTGGACAAAAGCCGGAAACCATGCTCTAACTGGGTATATATACACCCTGACCATCATCACTCATCAGTGAGAAAACCCGCTCATTCTGCAGTTATCAGCTTTAATTACAACATAGGAGCCTATAGGAAGGACGAAAGCACAAGTGATCCATCTCAGTGGCAAGTAAAACCAGGCAAATCCACAGCGCCAACTGAGCCAGAAATACATCATTATCATCATGCCCGTCAAAAACACCAGCTGAGCCTGAGCCTACAGGCAACGCACACAGCAAGAACAGAGAAGAAGAAAAATCTCGATACGGCGCCTCATGAGCACAGGCAGCACCGAGGGCGAGGGACACCGCCGCAGCACGCGGCGCCGCAGCCGGCACAGGCAGGGCACGCGCAAGAGGAGGAGCAACCGGCGCAGGAGCATGAGCAGCCACACGAGGGTCCGCGGCTGCAGCCCCCGCTCCCCACGCAGCACCGGGGACATCCGCAGCAGCAGCTCGGCCCCTTGAGCTGGACGGCGGAGCACCCGCCGCCACAGATCCACGGGAAGCAGCTCAAACACGCCCACCGGGTTCTGCAGACGCAAACATTAACACCCCCCTCGGTCAGTGCATTACAACGACTAACTAAAAACGAGTCCAAATCGATGCATGCATTACTGCCTGATTCATAATTGTTAAGGATTGTAGAGTGCAGATGTAAAAACCGGAAAATTAGCAATAATTCAGACTTTTAAATGCTTCAAGTGCAGTTTAGCATAACAATTTGCATCAGCTTGGGTTGATCCGGCGTCATTTTGTTTCAAGACAACCATCGACATATATTAAGATCTGCAGGGAGGAAATGATTACCGTATCTTCTTTGGGAAGCGATGAGATTGATCGGCGTTTCCCTTCTCAGATGAACTGCAAGCTTGTAAAGAGAGATACTAGTAAGAACAAAGATATCTTGTAGGCCAAGACAATTTCTCAACCTGAAAATCCATACATCGTTATGAATGGATCGGCATTCTTTCCTATGAACTCATCGACCCTGCAAATTTTATCAAAGGGGAAAATGACGATCAATCACCTCCATATGTCAAGAAGAAAATTAACTTAAAACTGGCACAATTGCATGAACTGATTGACGCATGAAGAAGAATTACATATTTTTGCCTTTTGCACACATGATCTGACTGCTACGTATGCAGCTTACTCTGATATTCGATTATGAAGAAGAACAAAGTAAACAGTGGCACCAAGACTGGAGATGAAAATAAAAGCACACCGCAACCCTATGTAATTTAAGTCCAATTCCAAAACATATTCACATATTTAAATACAATCAATCATCCTAATCAAATTTCAACTAACCAAACCTCCCAAACTATTGCTACCGGATTTGCATAATGTTCAACTGCACGTGTATCAAGAGAGACGTGTATACTAGTTTCAATTATTGGTGTGCAAGCCCATGGTTGTAGATAGCACTGTATTGCATAAATTTCCACCGAGAGCGACATTTCTTGGCTAAAATGTGGAACTTCATTTATACTCCCTCCGTCCCAAAATTCTTGTCTTAGATTTGTCTAGATACGAATGTATCTAATACTAAAACGTGACTTGATACATCCGTATTTAGACAAATTTAAAACAAGAATTTTGGGACGGAGGGAGTAGATTTTAACTAAAATCTGTGTTGCTTTCACACATCCATGTAGATGTGCTGCGCATATCTGTGCAACTTTGTTCAAACATGGGCTCACTTGTAATGGATTGTTCTCCATTCTTGGAGCCGGAGAACTATTTCTTGTTTTCGTTCCCCAAGTTACCTCTTAAACTTCAAAAAGAAATTGATAGTATAAGAACTGAACAAAACAGCGGCTTACTCTTTGCAGCATATGGAGGCAGCATGGAGCCCTTCAATGGAACTGATCTCCCCCTGGCACAGAGAGAATAGCTTCTTGAATTCCAGAGAAATTATCTTTTACTGAAAAAAAAAAGCAGTTGCTACTAGCTAGCAAGTAGCAATATAGTACAAGGGGGAGAGGGCATGTGCCAACTTTTCATGCTGCTGTGTGGGATATTTTAACACTTAGAATCTACTACTAGTAGCAGTAGTAGTAGTAGAAAGGGACACTTGGAACTGGCTTAGAAGTGACAACCAAACCGTGTGCTGGTAACAGACTCTAATACCTACAAAAAATGGTAATCATTTGTGTAGGCTCAATTGCAAACTAGTATTTTTCTTGCCTAATAATAACAGAGTAACAGCAGCAGGGCGCCATGTAACAGGGCAGTAGTGCGGGAGCCAACCAGGAAGAGCGATTAAGGCAGGAGCTTGGTTACCTCGAGGAAGCTGATCTGGCGGTGGAGCGCGTCGACGGCGAGCTGCAGGCGGTGGCGGCCGCAGGGGTCGAGCGGGGACTTGGGCCTGGGCGCCGCCATTGCCGGCCTCAGAGGAGCTTGGCTAGCTGGACGGTGGACGACGGGGAGCTCGCTCGCTCGCTCGCGCTGGCTGGCTGGCTAGCTGGGCCAGGAGAGGAGCGGGGGGCGGGAAGTAGACGGCGGCGGGGAATGCGGGGAAGCAGAGAGCGTCATGAATAGAACGAATGAGCGATCAGTCTAGCAGAGCAGATCAGATCACGCCGCTGATGTTGATGTGCTGCCTCCTCGGAAGGAGGAGCAAGGGGATTCAGAGGCCGGGCGGCGGCGGCGGCGGCGGAGAGAGGGGGGAGAGCGATGGACGGAGGTGGCCGCCGGGAGGAGACAGGAAGTCGTCTGTAGGGCTGGCCACTGGGGTAGGTAGGTGGTGGGTAGTGGACTAGTGGGTAGGGTTAACCAGGACGACTGGCTGCTGGGCCGGCTGGATCCTCGCGGGCCTACCAGGATCACCACTTCTTCTCTCCTTTTACTCTACCGTCTCTGTACCCCTCAAAAAAAAAATTACTCTACCGTGTCTGTAAAAAAACAGCATTTCTTTTGTTTGTTTCTGGAGTAGCTAATCAAGCCCATTTTTTTGGGACTAAAAAACAAAGCAATTTTCGCAATTCTTACTAGCTGATTGGTGACTTGATTATCATTTTTCGATTGAGAAAACATTATTGCTGAACGTGAACTAGCAAGTAGACGAGGAGACGAAAAGAGTTCACTGCAAAAATATAGTCCGAATCCGTACTCATGACGATGTAGATAATAAACTTACAAACAAAATCATCTCAAAACAAAGAATCACACACACAAGAACGGTCTTCCTTCGTGGGTAATAAACACTTTCCCCTCTTCCCTCTCCAAAACAACATGCGCAACCATGCCCTGACTATACATGCCACAAGCCGGATAGATAAAAAGTTCCCAGACCTAAGAGCCCGAGAACATCTCGAAGAACTATTTACAAACATAGGTGGTGCTGCGGCAACGTGCCACACCTCTGACAAGAAGCGATGCTGCAACATGTCACACCTCTGACAACAATGTACTGTACTCTCCCCTCATTTGCTCCTTACCCTGCAGAGCGATCCATGCGCTTAGTGAAATTAGCGAGCATGGATCCGTGCTCACGAAGAGGGTGACTAGAGATTACATGAATGGGGCGCGAAGGGTCTGAGTAGACCCCGGATCTCCTACGCTCTTGTGCTTGGCTTAGCACATGCCGCCACCGTGCGACGAGAGCATCCTCCTCTGCAACAGTCAGGGATGCTGTATGCTCAGCTGGATTTCCAAGTAAGACGGATTGCAACATATTAGGGAGCATGAAATGATCTCATGAAGCACAATATTATACTATATTTTTTTATTCCTGACAAAGCACCCAGCAAGCAAAACACCACCCTGCCATTTACTTTTATTTTACATAACGAGATAGCTTCGATTCAATTATTGTGCAGCATGGAGTGGAACATAACTGTTTTGTGTCGATTCAGTTCAGAACAGTCACAAAAAGAATCTTCAAAGCGAATGGATTAGTGCTACAAGTTGCGGCAGATTCACAAATTAAGCAAAACTGTTATGATAAAATAATTAGTTGAACAGAATAGTTGTTGCACTAATGGGGATGTCGGCAAGGAAAACAATTCGAGAACTGTTCCACAATAGCACAAGCTACTTCTGTTCTACAGTAGCATCAGCTACTTTATTTCCAGTAGGTAGACAAATATGTTGGATCACGGAGTAAATATTAAGCAGATGGTGTGCAAGAAAAAATAATTTAAGTCCTTACGTGTGTCTCAAAGTCCGGGCCAGACAGGTTTACCGATAGATTTTTCATCAGTTGTAGTACCTGGAGATTAGCCCATAAAAAGATCATTGTAAGTGAGTAGAAGTTATTAGGTAATAGTGAATCCCTGACAGTAGCAAATGAATCAATTATAGAGGGGACATTAGCAAACGGCACTGGCCTTCATGCTTGCAGAAATTAATAGCTTTATAGCAGGACAAATGAATCAATTATAGAGGGGAGATTAGCAAATGGCATACCGTTTCAGCATCTATAGGATCCATCTCTCTCAACTTCTGCAAATGTCCTGTTGTATCTGGATCAAATACACCCCCAAGAAAGTTGTATACTTGAGCAAAGTCTGGCATGGCTGCAAGTTCACCAGAATAAGTACAAAACAAATGTTAGACTGGGAACTGATAGACCAAAAAGGTGAACACATTGATTAATATCAAGGCCATCAAAGGGTAATATGAAATACTGCACATCATTGCATTTTCACATTGTAACAGGGTACATCATTTATCACCCAGACATCAAGAGCATTATGGCAAATTAGCAAAATTTGAAGAACAGAATGAAGGTAAGCCAAATGCAGAAGGCTCCAACAGAGTTAAACAGGAAAAAACACACTGATTGACACCACAAACTAAAAGGTTCAAAAAATAATGAATGGCAGTTAAACTAGCCTTGTTAGTGTACTCTCATATCATGCACATCTGCCAGATATGCGGAATAGAATTTGCACATATCATATCATGCACTTTAACAAGTGGAATAGAATTAAATGAATGTGACCGATTGATCAACTCTTTAACAAGTGGAACAGAATTTGCAGTTTTGCACGTATCATGCATTCCAGTTTACATCTAATATAACCAGATGAATCTTAATACAGCCACAACAGTTGCCACCATAATCCATAGGGTTGCGTATTTATTAAAAAATTGTATCGATGTCCACAACAGTCTCCAGCATGTTAACAAACTGTATAGATGCATGATGTACAAAGAGAAGCTCACCATGCAGTGCTGGAAGTACAATCTCTTGCTCAATCGCATCGGAAGTTGGCCAAATTTCTTGCTCAATCGCATCAGAAGTTGCCCAAGTTCCAGATTGGCACTCTATGCTACTAGAGCTATTATTTGCAGCACCTAAATCTGTCGGTTCAATAAGAACAAAGAAGTTAATGGTACCTTGTGAAAATATTGACCATAGACAGAATATGCGGTAGTTAACACAATTGTAAACCTTGTGTATGTCTTGGGCTATAAGGTTGGGTAAGAACATTGTCCCAGGAAGGAAATGTGTCGTTTGAGTTTGTAGCGACAGTAGGTGCATCCATAGGTATAACACACCCTTGCTCCACGGCATGAGGAGGCTGTTGTGGTAAGTCGACTTCAGGGGCTGCAGGAGCTCCAAGATATCATATTAGACCGTTTTTTCATTGAAAGATATTCAGGTTAGTCAGATGGGGGGTGAAAAAATGCTTACCCTTTTTCGAGGCTTTGTTATGTGGGTACGGGTGTGCCGCCTTCCTCTTGGGCCTAGGTGGTGGCAGATGCTCACCTGTTCCATTCTTTTGAACCTTCAGAAAGTACTTCTGTGCATGGCTCCTGATCTGTCAACAGAACTGTTTATTTAGATCACCGCACAGTTTGTCAGACGCAAATATATAAGAAAGGAGCAAGTGCATCTACTTATTGGAACAAGTCGACAGTGGGAAAGCTATAAACTTATAATGACTGTGTTCAGAGAAGAAGCAGATAAAAGATTGCAACCAAGCAGATCTGGAAAATGTATTATCAACTATAAAATACGGGTTGCAAACCAAACAACTAAGCATACTTTGTCAGATGATAACTAACCAAACAGCAAAGAGAAGCAGAAGCTGAGGGCAGAACAGAGCATCTATGTGTACCTGTATCACCGTCTTGGAGCCAACAAACGCCTCAATCTTTCTCCAATCGCGATCGAACCTGTTACGCAGAAACACAAACAAAGAGATGCATGTCACTGACAAGGGTAGATAGACAGACTATACATCGAGAGCCATTTCAGTTGTCACATGAGCTTCTCGAGAAGCACACGACCTAAGGTACTAACACAAAGCACTCTTGTGCTGTCCATAGATTTATCTGAACCTATGCGACGGCTACCACACGAAATCTCGATGTTAAGTTGCGCTGGCAGACGGATGAGGATGCCCAGGCCGCTCGGTCAGAACAAGTTAACAGAGTGAAGTAGTGCAGGGCAATATTGCTTAATCGGTGAAAAGATGGTGAAAATTCCCAATGTAAAATGACCCATGGTTTGATGGCAACGGATGGAGTGATGATTTCTGTCCCCGGCGCCGCATCGAGCATCGATCGACGACGGGTTAAGCAGTTAACCACCAGGCCCATGTGTCCCAAGGAAGATATACATCCTGCTCCCACCTGCCATGTTCCATGGGGATTCAGTTCAGACTTGAGACCAGCCGTCTAGTACAGCGTGCGGCCCAAATCAAAATCAACTAGGCAGGCAGCTGCCAGATGTTCTACTCCAGCCACTAGCCCGGCCGGCGGGGCGGGATCCTCGGCTGAACCCGGCGATCTAGCACGCCGGCGAGCCGATCGACGAGCTCCGACCAGCCGGACGTAAGCCCGATCCCCAACCAGCAGACGAGACAGGAGAAGACGGGTGGGGTGGGGAGGAGGTGGTCTGTGCTCACAGGAGGAGCGCCTCGATGAACTTGTCGTGCTCCGGGTCGGTCCAGCTCTCGCGCGACTTGGTGATGGTGTAGGGCTTCCGCACCCTCCCCGCCTCCGCCCCCTCCCCCTCCCCGCCGGCCACCGTCGACTCCATCACCGCCGCCATCGCTCTCTCTGATCCGATCTCGGTCGCTGGAGTCTGCTGGGGAATGGAATGGAATGGAGATGGAACTCTGTGGCCAGCAGCAGAGTCCTCCTCTCGTGGACAAGGAAGGAAGGCGAGACGAGGACGGTGACGTGGCGGGGGCCTCGGCCGCTCCTGGCCACGAGTTCTCCCCGCTCTCACCGACGCCCCGGCCCCACCGGAGCGCCACGCCACTCCCCACCACTAATAGGGAAAAGTCTATCCACAGAATCTTAGCAGCAGCGCGGTTCAAAATGGGGCGCTGCTGCTAAGTAGTTGTAGCGCGTGTTATGTAAACTCGCTGCTGATAAGGATTTAGCAGTAGCGCGCTCGGCCAGAAACGTGCTGCTACAAATATCGACCGGCGGTGTTCACCTAACTCTAAGTAGCGGTAGCGCGGTCACAAGAACAGCGCTACTGCTAAGTATGTAGTAGTAGCGCGCTTTTTTCGTGATCGCTGCTGGTAAGTTTCAAATTGCCACAATTTTTTGTCCCAGTTAGCAGTAGCGCCCTACCGCAAAGCGCGCTGCTGCTAAAATCTTAGCGGCAACGCGTTTTCGCTCCCACGCTACTGCTAACCCGCACCAATCCAACACCTTTCCCCACCCGTCCCTCCCCTCCCCCTCCTCTTTTCCCTTCCCCCTACCTCCCCCTCCTCTCTTCCCTTCCCTCTACCTCCACCACATGCTCCCACTCTCACTCTTCTTCTTCTCCTCAATACTTCTCCCCCATTACTCTCTCTCTTCTATCCACCTTTCTCTCTCTTCATTACTCCTACATAACTACACCACCTCCATTAATGCATCTCCCTTCTCTTTTTCCTTCCCCCTCCACTAGTTGAAGTTGTCTCCTCCCAAATTAGGTAGTTAGGTAGATGTAGGATTTAGTTAAGTGACCTATTTGCCCCCTAACTAGATCTATCTTTGTCAAGAAGAGCTTTGTGCACTTTTGATCTCCCTACAACATCATCTCCACCGTGTGCTCGATCTCGATCGAGATAGAGGTGATGAAAATTTCATGCTTTTGCAAAATGGAAATGTGTTTATGTGTGTGTGATATGTTTGTGGAAATTGTGTGTGTGGCATGAGTTGACGCCGCCAAATTGTGCTTTTGAGTTGCCTATGTTTTGCCGAAATGTCGATTTATTTCCGTTTCGGCGAATTCCGGGCAAACTCTAGATCCATATATGTCCTATTTTTAGGGAAGGTCATACCAAATTTTTTATGACTTTGATGCATGCATGCATTTTTATAATAAATTTTTTTATTATTACCATGCAGAGTTGACGATGGTCAGTGGAACGATGGTGGACAGGTGGTTGCGGTCGGCAGTGCAGGACATGAAAGAAAATAACCGGACAGAGGTTTTATGTCCGTGTCGAAAATGCAAAGGAATAGTTTGGAAGCATAAGAAGAGAGGATACCGGCCGCGATGGTGGGAAGGTACCGGCCCCGATGCCGCTACCGAAAAGAGGAAGCATAAGAAGCAGAGGATACGGAAACCTAACAAACTAGGGATTGGACGACTTGTGATCACAAAGATGGCACCTGGCAAGTTTGAGCCGTTAGAGCCGGAAGAACCTCGCAAGTGCTATGGGAACCAAGTAGGATGCATCCTACAGGAATGCGCGAGCATCAACGACGATGACTTAAGGAGTAAAGAACATTTGACGCAGTTGCTCCTAACGAAGTTGCACAAGAGATTCAAGTTTCCCGACCGGGATGATAATATAGAACAACCGTGGGATGATCCGAAGATGAAAAAGATTAACAATCACGCCATGGGCATGTTCAGCAATGATTTGGCCTCCTGGAAAGGGAGGGTGAAACGAGCTATTGAGGCTGATGAACCACTGTCCAAGATTTTGGAGGAAAATCCGACACTTACGGAAGAGGAGTTCGAAAAGTTCAAGGACACTTGCGCTACCGAGGCAGCCAAGGCTAAGGCTGCGAAATTCAAAAGCCTTCAGCTCCGGAACACGGGGAAGCATCGCCTCGGAAGCCGTGGCTACCTCGGTAAAAGGCCCATATGGGATAAGGAGGACGCGGAACGTGAAGCCGCGGGTCTCCCAGACCCCTTCGCGAAGTTCACCAACCCCTTGGAGCATGACTTCATCAGGGCCCGCTACAAGTGGGACAAGGCGAAAAAGGTTTTTTACACGGACAAGATCAAGAGGAAATTGATTAGACTACTGGAGAAGCAACACCGGCTTGCAGCCGAAAGCCCTACTTCTCCGATGAGGCCCAAGTGGGACACCCCTCTCAACCAGGCCTTGAACGAACTTAAGGAACTCCCGTTGGACCAGCGGCCGCAATATGGTCGTGTGCACGACGCTGGAGACGGCGCCACGTGGAAGGTGTTTTACAACGACGGCCCGGAGGCCAAGAAGCAGAAAAAGAAGTTTAGTCAGGCGGACATCGACGCAAAGGTGAAGCTTGCGATCGAGAAAAAAGCAGCTGAGAATGCGAAAAAAGCAGCCGAGGACAAATATGAGTTGCTACAGCAGGCAGTCAATGCAGCTATAACTGCCTGCAGAAATGATTTCGCTACTAACTTGGTTCCAGTTATCATCAACTGGGCGAAGGAAAATCCAGACAAGACGGTACATGATTTCCCGATGCCCAGTTTCGTCGCGAGCAACTCCATGAACAACAACACCATCGCACCATCACTTGCTTAAGCAACCGGGCCTCCTCTCGCAGCCGCTCCCGCTCATAGCAGCCCGTCCTTAGTCTCAGGCGCGCTAGGTGGGCCTTCGTCTTTGGCTGAGCTCGACGCCGTCACGATAATTACATGTCGCACCAACATATATATATATAGATAATATTCCATTTTTGTTGCCTTTCGGTTGTTTTACGCCACAGACATATGTGTTTGCAGGCAAAAGAAACCCCGTGCACCATACTCTACTTGATCAAAGACCAGAAGGTGGACGTGGGAAAGGGGATGATAATGGACCCCTCTCAACGCACGTTCCACAACCAGCCGATCCCCGCTGGGCACTTCAGGGTTAGCTTGACCAGTGTGAAATCGGGGCACGAGGATTTGCCTCCTCCAGTACAGCATGTGGGAGCGGACGACGAGACCCCGCCGCGGATTGGAAGCTGCAAGGGTTGGGTGCTACTATGGCCGAAGAATCTTATTCGTCTGGAGCCGGCCGAGAGCACACCAATAACTACCACACATCAACAAGCATGTGCGGAGACCACCATCCCGCCTACGCAATTACCAGCTCCTGTAGTGCCGGGTGAGAGTGGCGGACGACATGATGAAGGGGGTGCAATAGTATTGGCTGATGTAATTTCTCCTGTAGAACAGAGAATGGATGATGAGACGGAGGTCGACCCTATGGATTACCTCAATACAAACACGTATGACTGTGACATAGATATGATGAGTCAACCATATGACAAATCGGGCTATCATCTTGCTAATGAGGATATGGATGATATGCCCGGGCAGGGTCGTACCATGGATTGCAAAAAGTCTCTCTTCATGAAATCCTCATAGGACACGCCTGAAGATGCCGCCTCAACATAGGCTCAACTAGCCGGGCGCGAGGGTCGTACAGTACTTAGCCCGGGAACACTTGGGCAGGGGTTAAGGAAGGGTCTGGAAGGTGTGCCCAAGAAAAAGGAGAGGAAGAGATCGGGAAGGTAACTGCCTCCAAACAAGCCAGAGCACACAGCAGCCAGACGATGCATTCTGAAGAGCGTGTACCCGTGAAAGGTGCGGTCATGTTCCATCTCACGGGCGAGCCGATGCTACCGCCGAAACCGCTGGAGGCACTATCAGGGGATCTCAGGAGACTGCACGACCATGTGTTGTCGACTGAGAAAAGCCTACTAGCCTCAAAGGATCCAGGATATCCGACATACACGGCTCGTGTGCCTGAGGGGAAGTGCTACGTCGACACACGGCCCGCGGAGGTGTTCTTCCTGCGGTTTGACCATATCTTTGAGATGTTTCTAACAAGGCGGCTTGATTTTACTATCGTCCGCCTTTTTGCGCTACATATGAGCTCCGTCATGAAGAGTGAAGAAGTCTCGCAAATCTGTGTGGCAGATCCGTACTACATGCACGAGTCTTTCTTGAGTCTCGGCGACTTTGAGCGTGAAACTGCTAGGGAGTACCTCCAAAACTTCATGATATAGAATAAGGACCGAGAAATTGTCCTCGTGCCTTATCATCCAAAGTAAGTTAGTTCCGGACAACCCTTTCGTACATTTCAATCATTCCTTCTCTCTCATATGGGGAATAATTTGAGGTGTCTTTTCCCCGCAGCAACGGGCGCGCCGTCCTTATCGTTCTTTACCCACAAGTCTCCCACGCCGTGTATTTTGACCCTTCCAGAGACTACGAGAAAAAGGACTACACCCACATAATGAATATTCTAGATGATGCTCTCCAAGGCTTCAGCTTTAGAGGTGGCCACGTGCATATCAAGAAACAAAGGAACAAGAAGATGGGTTTCGCGCATAAAACTAACTTCTCCTGCATCCATGTCCCAAAACCAAGCAAGAAGGATGGATTCTACATCGTCCATCTCATGATTCAGTTCAACACGGATCACCAAAAGCTTCGCATTAACAGCAGAAATGATGATCATATCCACAAGTGGCTAGAATCTCATGGAGAAGCGAATTATAAACTTAGAGATGACTTCTTTCGCATCCAAAGCGACATTGCAACGATCATCATGAAAGAAGTCGTCGATGAGAAGGGAATGTTCCACCACGGCCCTATATCGTGAACTGACGTCCGAACTCGCATAGGCATGCAACGTCTAGACCTCACGCCGTTCAAGAAGCTAGGGTTCGTCCTCGATGATATGGAAGGATGGAACTTCTAGTGATTTATGATGCCGATGATGATGATATGTGTCGGTTGAACTTGTATACTTTTTGTAGCGATGAAACTTTGTGATGTCCACGGTCCCTGCCGAACTTGCGTAACGCTACTTTGTTAGTTTGCGTACGATGACCTGAATACCTCTAGTTAATTAATTTGCGTACTGCATATGTTGCATCTAGTTGCTAACCTTTCTTTTTTGGTGTTGCTCTAGTATATTTTGTTGCATATATATGATTGTACATCCTCTTCATGAACATGCATCTCTAACAGGTACCTAGTTTCTTGATGGCGAGATGGAAATGCTATGTCGTGTACAAAGGGAAGGTTCCGGGGGTGTACAACGAGTGGCATGAGTGTCAGGCGCAAGTGAATGGGTTCACGGGCGCCAGCCATAAAGGCTTCAAAAAGCAGACAAGAAGGAGAAGCTAGTTACTTGAGGTTCACGCTAGCGCGAGAGAGGACTTGTAACCGCCACCTCATGTACTGCATAGTTCCGCTCTCACTCATAGTGATAGCACTTCTTGCGTATACCTTTGTTTAGATGGATGACGTTGTTGTAGTTGCAAGTATTCGAGACTTGCATGTATTGCTATTTTCGAGATGATGACAAGATATCACTTTGTGTTGGATGATGATTATGATGAGACTATTTGTATGTACATGCTATGATTATATTTGTGGTCTCGCAGGCATTTGTATGTGTATCATGATGATATTTCTATGTGCTAAAGATTCTTCTACAAAGCCGGTTCAAATACAAAACAAATATGCCAAAAAAACTACTAAAATTAGCAGTAGCGAGTGTATAAAAGTTAGCAGCAGCGCCGCAATAGCAGTAGCGCGTCCAGCCAAAGAGAGCTAGCGCTACTAGCAGTAGCGAGCTTCCTCTAACAGCGTTGCTGCTACACTTGTGTAGCAGTAGCGCGGGCGCGCACGCGCTACTGCTATGAGTTAGCTGTAACGCCTTATTAGTAGCGCGGGTACCCGCGCTACTGATACATCTAAAACCCGCGCTGCTGCTAGCCTTTTCCCTAATAGTGCACGGCCACGCCAACTATGGCCCCAGTACGGCTTGATAGGCCGCATCCTTTTTCTTTTAACCTGCTTCCATCTGTGGCTCATCTTTTTTTTTACAACTCACAAACCCTCAAACATGGTTTTAGATTTTTATTATTCGTAGCAGCCCGAGCAGTGCACACATATTGTCTTTTTTTTAACAAAAGATGGGGCACGCGACCCAGAAACTGCATTAACCATAGATCGGTAGCACTAGCACACCGCAGTTTACAACAGGACCCACAAAGGAAAGAAAATTACAGACTAGTCCCTATTTTTTGCATGGAGGACCCTGAACAGGAAACAAGAAATGCAATTGGGTCCAAATCATCTCCCAACCGGATCCAATCCCGTCGTCGCCGGGGACGTAACCACTTGGTACGCCGGGACCTCCGCAGCTGCTTCTCCCATAGCACAACACCGCAGAAGAAGAAGCCTTAGACTCCGATTCAGAGATGAACTGCCTCCCATCTAGGCACCAGGCCGGGAGGAAGAGAAAGGGCCACCCTTCGGCCAGCATATTCAATGGCGAGATGGTGAGGACCGGCTGCCGACAGCCGAAGCGGGCGTCGTTGCCTCGTCTCAAACACCATTGAGGATGAGCTCCTTCCCAAACTGCATAGTCCAGCTCGCCGCCTCTCCTTCTTCCTCCATCCACCACCACGATGGCCTGAAAAGAAAGGGAAGAGCAGCCGGGCCTCTGCCTTAACAGGAAACACAGCGAGCTTATTGAAGGAGTCGCCGTCGTCATTTCCTCCGGTTGCACGCAGCACCACGCCACCACAACCATCAGAAACGCCGACGCTAGCCACCAGGCGCAGCTCGCGTGCGCCGGCGGCGCGCTCCACCACGGCATAGCGCCAGACGCCACTTGGGCAAGACTCAATCTAATCCTAGACCTGCTATTTACAGAGCTCCACACACCTCTCCCGTCTCTCGTCCGGCCGGCATCGCCGTCGTTGGAGATTGGGGATCGGGCGGGATCAGGGAAGCTACAGGTGACTCTCAAGGGGCTCTCTCGAAGGGACTCGCTCCTCATATTGTCTTTCCAAAAGGAAAGGAAACAGAGCGTAAAGCCTCTTCGACCGTACATTTGACAGATTTACCGCATACGATTGAGGGGGTAGAGCTAGATCTCTTGATGAAAGCCTTCTTAGCCAGAGTATCTTCTGATCCTTTTTGGCTCTTGGCCAGTAAGGGATTTTTGTTCTATGCAATTAGTAGATTCATGCCATGCCTTTGTTTGCCATGTTAAGTTCCTGTAGCATGTTGTTTGATAGATCTAAACATTGCAACCTGATGTTATTCCTGCTAAGCCTGAAACTGTTAATATTTGCAATCTTCCCATGTCCTTTTGAGCATGTTCTAGTGATTTCTGGAGATAGCTCAATGTTCATGTTTTGTCATGCTTTACCTGTACTTCATGCCCATGCCTTTTGTTCTTACGTTGGGGTGTTTTAGCATATTGTCTTGATGCTTGCAATATGCCTAATTGCTGTTTTGGGAGATTGTTGTTATGTCTTGTATAGAGTGTATGTGTTGAACCGTTGCTCCGTTTTGAGTGTGCTCTATATGAAACTTGCTTGATTTTGCATGTAGTTTCATATTATCATGTTGCATCCTTGTTTTGAGGTGTTTGCTTGATGTTTGTATGCATTTTGCATCAATGCCATGCTTAACTTATTTTGCTCATATCTTCTAGGCCGTAGCTCCAAATCTAATGAACTTTATATGTAACTTAACTAGAATCTCGTGTAGATCATCTTGGTGCATCTTAACTTGCTGTTTAACAACTTGAACATGAGGTTTATTCAGATCTGGACCAACTTTGAAACTTGCATATGAGGACTTACCGGATTTGTTATATGTTGTTTCCGGCCTCATTTAACTTGCTTTGATGTGTTGTTCTTGTTTGCATCATCTCTTGCCATGAGTAGCTTCTTGTAGTCTGGTCATGCATCATGCTTGTTGTGCATCATGCCTTGTTCATGTGTGGTGTGTTTACCATGTTGTGTGCTTCTTCTCGATAGTTCCTGTTTCGTTGCGATCGTGAGGATTCGTTCGTCTACGCTTGGTTCGTCTTCGTGGCTTCTTCCGTTCGTCTTCTTCATGGACTCGTTCTTCTTCCTTGCGGGATTTCAGGCAAGATGACCGCTACACTGGATCTCACTACTATCATTGCTATGCTAGTTGCTTCGTTCTATCGCTATGCTGCGTTACCTATCATTTGCTCTTCAAGCCTCCCAAATTGCCATGAACCTCTAACCTTTGACACCCTTCCTAGAAAACCGTTGTTTGGCTATGTTACCGCTTTGCTCGGCCCCTCTTATAGCGTTGCTAGTTGCAGGTGAAGTTGAAGATTGCCCCATGGTGGACAGGATTATGTTGGGATATCACAATATCTCTTATATTTAGTTAATGCATCTATATATTTGGTAAAGGGTGGAAGGCTCGGCCTTATGCCTGGTGTTTTGTTCCACTCTTGCCACCCTAGTTTTCGTCATACCGTTGTTATGTTCCCGGATTTTGCGTTCCTAACGCGGTCGGGTGATTTATGGGACCCCCTTGACAGTTCGCTTTGAATAAAACTCCTCCAGCAAGGCCCAACCTTGGTTTTACCATTTACCTCACCACCACCTACCTTTCCCTTCGGAGTAATTAACCCAAGGGTCATCTTTATTATAGCCCCCCCCCGGGCCAGTGCTTCTCTAAGTGTTGGTCCGAACTGAGCTGCCTGCGGGGCCACCTCGGGGCAACTCGAGGTCTGGTTTTACTCGTAGCTAGTCTCACCCGGTGTTGCCCTGAGAACGAGATATGTGCAGCTCCTATCGGGATTGTCGGTGCATCGGGCGGCTTTGCTGGTCTTGTTTTACCATTGTCGAAATGTCTTGTAAACCGGGATTCCGAGACTGATCGGGTCTTCCTGGGAGAAGGTATATCCTTTGTTGATCGCGAGAGCTTATCATGGGCTAAGTTGGGACACCCCTGCAGGGTATTATCTTTCGAAAGCCATGCCCGCGGTTATGTGGCAGATGGGAATTTGTTAATGTCCGGTTGTAGATAACTTGACACCAGATCCGAATTAAAACGCATCAACCGCGTGTGCAACCGTGATGGTCTCTTCTCGGCGGAGTCCGGGAAGTGAACACGGTTTCTGTGTTATGATTGACGTAAGTAGGAGTTCAGGATCACTTCTTGATCATTACTAGTTGACGACCGTTCCATTGCTTCTCTTCTCGCTCTTATTTGCGTATGTTAGCCACCATATCATGCTTAGCCGCTGCTGCAACCTCACCACTTTACCCCTTCCTTTCCCATTAAGCTTTGCTAGTCTTGATACCCATGGTAATGGGATTGCTGAGTCCTCGTGGCTCACAGATTACTACAACAACAGTTGCAGGTACAGGTTATGCGTTGATCATGACGCGAGAGCGATGTTCCTTGTTTTGGAGTTCTTCTTCTGCTTCTTCTTCGATCAAGGGATAGGTTCCAGGTCGGCAGCCTGGGCTAGCAGGGTGGATGTTGTTTGAGTTTCTGTTTATGTATCATCCGTAGTCGATTGATCTCTTGTATGATGATGTTGTATTCGTGTGTCATTGTATGCCTTTTGTATGTATCCCCATCTATTATGTAATGTTGATGTAATGATATCCACCTTGCAAAAGCGTTTCAATATGCGGGTCTATCCTTGGTGGGACCTTCGAGTTCCTTTTGGATAGGGTCGCATATTGGGCGTGACACTGGCTATCATTTATCTCAACCTGGTGGAAGATGATGAAGATGACGAAGATGATGAAGATTATGAAGATAATGAGGACCCACTCGATGAAGATGATGAGGACCCACTTCATGAAGCCATCATAGCTCAAAGAACAAGGCTGAGCGAGGAGGAGGTCTCCAACCTGTGGGACATAATTCCGCCACGTGCTGATTTTGTCGGGGTGCCATTCGTGACCCGACTGACAAATACCATGGTTGATCGACATGATATGGTATGTTATACTTACAAATGCAAATTATTCGATGAAATACTTAGTGTACAGTCCAATCATGATATGGTATGTTGTGTGGAACCTAGTCGATGATATGTTTTAGTGTAGAGTTCGATCACATGCTTATTAGTGTAGAATCTAAAAAAACTATTAATAGTGTAGATAATCCATATGTACTTATTTGCGAGGCTATTTATTAATTGATATGGTTTTCTTATTTAAAAATTGGCAAAGAGCATATCTGTGAGTTATGGTATCGAGCCTGATGAAGAAGGCTCAGCTGGACTACGCCTTACTGCAAGGGGCTCCGTCACAACCTGTACTTACCGCGTGGACACGGACGGTTGCACACACTTAAACTCGGTTGGTGGAAGAAATTCCTCGATGGCAAGAATCTTCGTGTTGGACATGCCTGAAGGAAATATGCCCTAGAGGCAATAATAAAGTTATTATTTATTTCCTTATATCATGATAAATGTTTATTATTCATGCTAGAATTGTATTAACCGGAAACATAATACATGTGTGAATATATAGACAAACAGAGTGTCACTAGTATGCCTCTACTTGACTAGCTTGTTAATCAAAGATGGTTATGTTTCCTAACCATGGACAAAGAGTTGTTATTTGATTAACGGGATCACATCATTAGTTGAATGATCTGATTGACATGACCCATTCCGTTAGCTTAGCACCCGATCGTTTAGTATGTTGCTATTGCTTTCTTCATGACTTATACATGTTCCTATGACTATGAGATTATGCAACTCCCGTTTACCGGAGGAACACTTTGTGTGCTACCAAACGTCACAACGTAACTGGGTGATTATAAAGGTGCTCTACAGGTGTCTTCGAAGGTACTTGTTGGGTTGGCATATTTCGAGATTAGGATTTGTCACTGCGAATGTCGGAGAGGTATCTCTGGGCCCTCTCGGTAATGCACATCACTTAAGCCTTGCAAGCATTGCAACTAATGAGTTAGTTGCGAGATGATGTATTACGGAACGAGTAAAGAGACTTGCCGGTAACGAGATTGAACTAGGTATTGGATACCGACGATCAAATCTCGGGCAAGTAACATACCGATGACAAAGGGAACAACGTATGTTGTTATGCGGTCTGACCGATAAAGATCTTCGTAGAATATGTAGGAACCAATATGGGCATCGAGGTCCCGCTATTGGTTATTGACCGGAGACGTGTCTCGGTCATGTCTACATTGTTCTCGAACCGTAGGGTCCGCACGCTTAAGGTTTCGATGACAGTTATATTATGAGTTTATGAGTTTTGATGTACCGAAGGAGTTCGGAGTCCTGGATGAGATCGGGGACATGGCGAGGAGTCTCGAAATGGTCGAGACGTAAGGATCGATATATTGGACGACTATATTCGGAGTTCGGAAAGGTTCCGAGTGATTCGGATATTTATCGGAGTACTGGAGAGTTACGGGAATTCGCCGGGGAGAAGTATTGGGCCTTATTGGGCCATACCGGAAAGAGAGAGGGGCTGCCTAGGGCAGGCCGCGCGCCCCCCCATGGCCTAGTCCGAATTGGACTAGGGGGAGGGGCCGCACCCCCTCCTTCCTTCCCTTCTCTCTTCCCCTTCCTTGTCTCCTACTCCTACTACTTGGAAGGTCTCCTAGTTGGACTAGGAAAGGGGGAATCCTACTCCCGGTGGGAGTAGGACTCCCCTAGGGCGAGCCATAGAGAGGGTCGGCCCTCCCCTCCTCCACTCCTTTATATACGGGGGCAGGGGGCACCCCATAGACACACAAGTTGATCTTCGTGATCGTTCCTTAGCCATGTGCGGTGCCCCCCTCCATGATATTACACCTCGGTTATATTGTAGCGGTGCTTAGGCGAAGCCCTGCGACAGTTGAACATCAAGATCGTCACCACGCCGTCGTGCTGACGGAACTCCACCCCGTACCTCTGCTGGATCGGAGTTCGGGGTGCGTCATCGAGCTGTACGTGTGTCAAGAACTCGGAGGTGCCGGAGTAACGGTGCTTGGATCGGTTGGACCGGGAAGACGTACGACTACTTCCTCTACGTTGCATCAACACTTCCGCTTCGGTCTACGAGGGTACGTAGACAACACTCTCCCCTCTCGTTGCTATGCATCACCATGATTTTGCGTGTGCGTAGGAAATTTTTGAAATTACTACGTTCCCCAACAGTGGCATCCGAGCCTAGGTTTTATGCGTTGATGTTATATGCACGAGTAGAACACAAGTGAGTTGTGGGCGATACAAGTCATACTGCTTACCAGCATGTCATACTTTGGTTCGGCGGTATTGTTGGATGAAGCGGCCCGAACCAACATTACGCGTACGCTTACGCGAGACTGGTTTTACCGCCGTGCTTTGCACACAGGTGACTAGCGGGTGTCTGTTTCTCCAATTTTAGTTGAACCGAGTGTGGCTACGCCCGGTCCTTGCGAAGGTTAAAACAACACCAACTTGACGAACTATCGTTGTGGTTTTTTATGCGTAGGTAAGAACGGTTCTTGCTCAGCCCGTAGCAGCCACGTAAAACTTGCAACAACAAAGTAGAGGACGTCTAACTTGTTTTTGCAGGGCATGTTGTGATGTGATATGGTCAAGACGTGATAAGATATAAGTTGTTGTATGAGATGATCATGTTTTGTTGAAGTTGTCGGCAACTGGCAGAAGCCCTATGGATGTCTCTTTGTTGCATAAGATGCAAGTGCCAAATAATTGCTTTACTTTATCGCTATACGATAGTAATAGTTGCAAGAGCAATAGTTGGTGAGACAACCATGTGATGACACATTGATATAGATCAAGATGATGAAGATCATGGTGTCGTGCCGGTGACGATAGAGATCATGACAGTACTTTGGAGATGGAGATCAAAGGCGCAAGATGATCATTGCCATATCATGTCACATATTTTGATTGCATATGATGTTTATCTATTATACATCTTATTCTTGCTTTGATTGACGGTAGCATTTTAAGATGATCTCTCACTAAATTATCAAGAAGTGTTCTCCCTGAGTATGCACCGTTGCCAAAGTTCGTCGTGCCCAGACACCACGTGATGATCGGGTGTGATAAGCTCTACGTCCATCTACAATGGGTGCAAGCCAGTTTTGCACACGTGGAATACTCAGGTTAAACTTGACGAGCCTAGCATATGCAGATATGGCCTCGGAGCACGGAGACCGAAAGGTCGAGCGTGAATCATATAGTAGATATGATCAACATAGTGATGTTCACCATTGAAAACTACTCCATCTCACGTGATGATCGGTTATGGTTTAGTTGATTTGGATCACGTGATCACTTAGATGACTAGAGAGATGTCTATCTAAGTGGGAGTTCTTAAGTAATATGATTAATTGAACTTAAATTTATCATGAACTTAGTCCTGGTAGTATTTTGCAAATTATGTTGTAAGATCAATAGCTTGCGTTGTTGCTTTCATATGTTTATTTTGATATGTTCCTAGAGAAACATTGTGTTGAAAAATGTTAGTAGTAATAATGCGGATTGGATCCATGATCTGAGGTTTATCCTCATTGCTGCACAGTAGAACTATGTCCTTAATGCACCGCTAGGTGACAGACCTATTGCAGGAGCAGATGCAGACGTTATGAACGTTTGGCTAGCTCAATATGATGACTACTTGATAGTTTAGTGCACCATGCTTAACAGCTTAGAATCGGGACTTCAAAGACGTTTTGAACGTCATGGACCATATGAGATGTTCCAGGAGTTGAATTTAATATTTTAAGAAAATACCCGAGTTGAGAGACATGAAGTATCCAACAAGTTCTATGGCTAAAAGATGGAGGAGAATCGCTCAACTAGTGAGCATGTGCTCAGATTGTCTGGGTACTACAATCGCTTGAATCAAGTGGGAGTTAATCTTCCAGATAAGATAGTGATTGACAGAATTCTCTAGTCACCATCACCAAGTTAGTAGAACTTCGTGATGAACTATAGTATGCAAGGGATGATGAAAATGATTCCCGGGTTTTTCATGATGATGAAATCGATGAAGGTAGAAATCAAGAAAGAACATCAAGTGTTGATGGTTAACAAGACCACTAGTTTCAAGAAAAGGGCAAAGGGATAGAAGAGAACTTCAAGAAGAACGGCAAGCAAGTTGCTGCTCAAGTGAAGAAGCCCAAGTCTGGACCTAAGCCTGAGACTAAGTGCTTCTACTGCAAAGGGACTGGTCACTGAAAGCAGAACTACCCCAAGTATTTGGCGGATAAGAAGGATGGCAATGTGAACAAAGGTATATTTGATATACATGTTATTGATGTGTACTTTACTAGTGTTTATAGCAACCCCTCGGTATTTGGTACTGGTTCAGTTGCTAAGAGTAGTAACTCGAAACAGGAGTTGCAGAATAAACAGAAACTAGTTAAGGGTGAAGTGACGATGTGTGTTGAAAGTAGTTTCAAGATTGATATGATCATCATCGCACACTCCCTATACTTTCGGGATTAGTGTTGAACCTAAATAAATGTTATTTGGTGTTTGCGTTGAGCATGAATATGATTTGATCGTGTTTATTGCAATACGGTTATTCATTTAAGTAAGAGAATAAACTGTTGTTCTGTTTACATGAATAAAACCTTATATGGTTACACATCCAATGAAAATGGTTCATTGGATCTCGATCGTAGTGATACACATATTCATAATATTGAAACCAAAAGATGCAAAGTTAATAATGATAGTGCAACTTATTTGTGGCACTACCGTTTAGGTCATATTGTTGTAAAGCGCATGAAGAAACTCCATGCTGATGGGATTTTGGAATCACTTGATGCTTGCGAACCATGCCTCATGGGCAAGATGACTAAGACTCCGTTCTCCGAAACAGTGGAGCGAGCAACTGACTTATTGGAAATAATACATACTGATGTATGCGATCCGATAAGTGTTAAGGCTCACGGCGGGTATCATTATTTTCTGACCTTCACAGATGATTTGAGCAGATATGGGTATATCTACTTGATGAAACATAAGTCTGAAATAGTTGAAAGGTTCAAAGAATTTCAGAGTGAAGTGGAAAAATCATCGTAACAAGAAAAATAAAGTTTCTACGATCTGATCGCGGAGACAAATATTTGAGTTACGAGTTTGGTCTTCAATTAAAACAATGTGGAATAGTTTCACAAATTCATGCCACCTGGAACACCACATCATAATGGTGTGTCCGAACGTCATAACCGTACTTTATTGAATATAGTACAATCTATGATGTTTCTTACCGATTTACCAATATCATTTTGGGATCATGCATTAGAGACAACTGCATTCACATTAAATAGGGCACCATCTAAATCCGTTGAGATGACACTATATGAACTGTGGTTTAGCAAGAAACCAAAGTTGTCGTTTCTTAAAGTTTGGGGCTGCGATGCTTATGTGAAAAAGTTTCATCCTGATAAGCTCAAACCCAAATTGGAGAAGTGCGTCTTCATAGAATACCCAAAGGAAATTGTTGGGTACACCTTCTATCACAGATCCGAAGGCAAAAACATTCGTTGCTAATAATGGATCCTTTCTAGAGAAGGGGTTTCTCTCGAAAGAAGTGAGTGGGAGGAAAGTAGAACTTGATGAGGTAACTGTACCTGTTCCCTTATTGGAAAGTAGTTCATCACAGAAATCTGTTCTTGTGACTACTATACCAATTAGTGAGGAAGCTAATGATGATGATCATGTAACTTCAGATCAAGTTACTACCGAACCTCGTAGGTAAAACAGAGTGAGATCCGCACCAGAGTGGTACGGTAATCCTATTCTGGAAGTCATGCTACTAGATCATGATGAATCTACGAACTATGAAGAAGCGATGGTGAGCCCAGATTCCGCAAAATGGCTTGAAGCCATGAAATCTGAGATGGGATCCATGTATGAGAACAAAGTGTGGACTTTGATGGAGTTGCCCGATGATCGGCAAGCCATATTGTATAAATGGATCTTCAAGAGGAAGACGAACATTGATAGTAGTGTTACTATCTACAAAGCTCGACTTGTCGCAAAAAGGTTTTTTGACAAGTTCAAGGTGTTGACTACAATGAGATTTTCTCAACTGTAGCGATGCTTAAGTCTGTCTGAATCATGTTAGCAATTGCCACAACTTATAAAATCTGGCAAATGGATGTCAAAACTGCATTTCTTAATGATTTTCTCAAAAAAGAGTTGTATATGATGCAACCAGAAGGTTTTGTCAATCCTAAAGGTGCTAACTAAATGTGCATGCTCCAGCGATCCATCAATGGAATGGTGCAAGCATCTCGGAGTTGGAATATACGCTTTGATGAGTTGATCAAAGCATATAGTTTATACAGACTTGCAGTGAAGCCTGTATTTACTAGAAAGTGAGTGGGAGCACTACAACATTTCTGATAAGTATATGTGAATGACATATTGTAGATCGGAAATAATGTAGAATTATTCTGCAAAGCATAAAGGAGTGTTTGAAAGGAGTTTTTCAAAGAAATACCTCGGTGAAGCTGCTTACATATTGAGCATCAAGATCTATAGAGATAGATCGAGACGCTTGATAAGTTTTTTCAATGAGTACATACCTTGACAAGATTTTGAAGTAGTTCAAAATGGAACAGTCAAAGAAAGAGTTCTTGCCTGTGTTACAAGGTGTGAAATTGAGTAAGACTCAAAAACCCGACCACGGCAGAAGATAGAAAGAGAATGAAAGTCATTCCCTATGCCTTGGCCATAGGTTCTATAAAGTATGCCATGCTGTGTACCAGATCTATTGTATACCCTACACTGAGTTTGGCAAGGGAGTACAATAGTGATCTAGGAGTAGATCACTGGACAACGGTCAAAATTATCCTTAGTGGAATAAGGATATGTTTCTCGATTATGGAAGTGACAAAAGGTTCGTCGTAAAGGGTTACGTCGATGCAAGTTTTGACACCGATCTGGATGACTCTAAGTCTCGATCTAGATACATATTGAAAGTGGGAGCAATTAGCTAGAGTAGCTTCGTGCAGAGCATTGTAGACATAGAAAATTGCAAAAATACATAACGGATCTGAATGTGAAAGACCCGTTGACTAAGATTCTCTCACAAGCAAAACATGATCACACCTTAGTACTCTTTGGGTGTTAATCACATAGAGATGTGAACTAGATTACTGAATCTAGTAAACCCTCTGGGTGTTGGTCACATGGCGATGTGAACTATGGGTGTTAATCACATGATGATGTGAACTATCGATGTTAATCACATGGTGATGTGATCTAGATTATTGACTCTAGTGCAAGTGGGAGACTGAAGGAAATATGCCCTAGAGGCAATAATAAAGTTATTATTTATTTCCTTATATCATGATAAATGTTTATTATTCATGCTAGAATTGTATTAACCGGAAACATAATACATGTGTGAATATATAGACAAACAGAGTGTCACTAGTATGCCTCTACTTGACTAGCTTGTTAATCAAAGATGGTTATGTTTCCTAACCATGGACAAAGAGTTGTTATTTGATTAACGGGATCACATCATTAGTTGAATGATCTGATTGACATGACCCATTCCGTTAGCTTAGCACCCGATCGTTTAGTATGTTGCTATTGCTTTCTTCATGACTTATACATGTTCCTATGACTATGAGATTATGCAACTCCCATTTACCGGAGGAACACTTTGTGTGCTACCAAACGTCACAACGTAACTGGGTGATTATAAAGGTGCTCTACAGGTGTCTCCGAAGGTACTTGTTGGGTTGGCGTATTTCGAGATTAGGATTTGTCACTGCGAATGTCGGAGAGGTATCTCTGGGCCCTCTCGGTAATGCACATCACTTAAGCCTTGCGAGCATTGCAACTAATGAGTTAGTTGCGAGATGATGTATTACGGAACGAGTAAAGAGACTTGCCGGTAACGAGATTGAACTAGGTATTGGATACCGACGATCGAATCTCGGGCAAGTAACATACCGATGACAAAGGGAACAACGTATGTTGTTATGCGATCTGACCGATAAAGATCTTCGTAGAATATGTAGGAACCAATATGGGCATCCAGGTCCCGCTATTGGTTATTGACCGGAGACGTGTCTCGGTCATGTCTACATTGTTCTCGAACCGTAGGGTCCGCACGCTTAAGGTTTCGATGACAGTTATATTATGAGTTTATGAGTTTTGATGTACCGAAGGAGTTCGGAGTCCTGGATGAGATCGGGGACATGGCGAGGAGTCTCGAAATGGTCGAGACGTAAAGATCGATATATTGTACGACTATATTCGGAGTTCGGAAAGGTTCCGAGTGATTCGGATATTTATCGGAGTACCGGAGAGTTACGGGAATTCGCCGGGGAGAAGTATTGGGCCTTATTGGGCCATACGGGAAAGAGAGAGGGGCTGCCTAGGGCAGGCCGCGCGCCCCCATGGCCTAGTCCGAATTGGACTAGGGGGAGGGGCCGCACCCCCTCCTTCCTTCCCTTCTCTCTTCCCCTTCCTTGTCTCCTACTCCTACTACTTGGAAGGTCTCCTAGTTGGACTAGGAAAGGGGGAATCCTACTCCCGGTGGGAGTAGGACTCCCCTAGGGCGAGCCATAGAGAGGGCCGGCCCTCCCCTCCTCCACTCCTTTATATACGGGGGCAGGGGGCACCCCATAGACACACAAGTTGATCTTCGTGATCATTCCTTAGCCGTGTGCGGTGCCCCCCTCCACGATATTACACCTCGGTTATATTGTAGCGGTGCTTAGGCGAAGCCCTGCGACAGTTGAACATCAAGATCGTCACCACGCCGTCGTGCTGACGGAACTCCACCCCGTACCTCTGCTGGATCGGAGTTCGGGGTGCGTCATCGAGCTGTACGTGTGTCAAGAACTCGGAGGTGCCGGAGTAACGGTGCTTGGATCGGTTGGACCGGGAAGACGTACGACTACTTCCTCTACGTTGCGTCAACGCTTCCGCTTCGGTCTACGAGGGTACGTAGACAACACTCTCCCCTCTCGTTGCTATGCATCACCATGATCTTGCGTGTGCGTAGGAAATTTTTGAAATTACTACGTTCCCCAACAATGCCATCCTAATTACTATCAGGAACACCAACCGCCCAAACTTGAGGATGATGATTGTCTTTGATATCATCTAGAACTACATATGTGTGTGTGGCTATATCATCTAGAACTACATATGATGATCGTCGTCGATATCATCTAGAACTACATATGATGATCGCCGTTGATATGACCTTGTACTGCTTGAGGATGCATGTTGACTATGCATGAAATTGTTATCTAGTACTCCCTTCGTTCCAAATTACTTATCTTTCATCATTTTCCCCCGTACCCCTTTCCCTTTCAATTTCCCTTTCAGATACTAGATACTAGGTACTGCTAGTAGATATCAAATTCATAAACCATTACTGGGTAGTACTCCCTTCGTTCCAAATTACTCGTCGTGGTTTATGAATTTGATATCTACTAGCAGTACGAGTAATTTGGAATGAAGGGAGTACTACCCAGTAATGGTTTATGAATTTGATATCTACTAGCAGTACCTAGTATCTAGTATCTGAAAGGGAAACTGAAAGGGAAAGGGGTACGGGGGAAAATGATGAAAGATATAGCAGTAGAGAGGGACTGCGAAATCGCTACAGCTAGGTAATAGTAGCGTGTTCACAAAAAGCGCTGCTGATATCGTCAACAGTAGTAGCGGGGGTACGGGCCGCGCTACTACTATAAGTTAGCTGTAGCGCCTTATTAGTAGCGCGGCCACCCACGCTGCTGCTAGCCTCAAAACCCGCGCTACTACTAGGGTTTTCCCTAGTAGTGTCGGAAGGCAGCAAGGATGATGTAGAAGCCCTCCGTGTTTGATTCCCCCTCCGACAGAGTACTAGAAAAGGCCTCTGATACGTCCATTTTGCATCATGCTTTTATACCAATATTTATTGAATTATGGGCTGTTATTACATGTTATGTCACAACAGTTATGGCTATTCTCTCTTATTTTACAAGGTTTACATGAAGAGGGAGAATGCCGGCAGCTGGGATTCCGGGCTGGAAAAGGAGCAAATATTGGAGACCTATTCTGCACAGCTCCAAAAGTCCTGAAACTCCACGAAAGTCATTTTTGAAATTAATGATAATTATTGAGCGAAAGAAGAACCAGAGGGGGCTCACACCCTGGCTACGCGGGTGGGGGGCGCGCCCACCCTTACAGGGCGCCCCCCTGCCTCGTGGGCTCCCTAGCAGCCCTCCGGTGCCCATCTTCTGCTATATGAAGTATTTTACCCTGGAAAAAATCATAAGAAAACTTACGGGACGAAACTCCGCCACCACGAGGCGGGACCTTGGCGGAACCAATCTAGGGCTCCGGCGGAGCTGTTCTGCCGGGGAAACTTCCCTCCAGGAGGGGGAAATCATCACCAACGATCCTCTCATCGGGATGGGGGCAATCTCCATCAACATTTTCACCAACACCATCTCCTCTCAAACCCTAGTTCATGTCTTGTATCCAATTTTTGTACCAAAACCTCAGATTGGTACCTGTGGGTTGCTAGTAGTGTTGATTACTCCTTGTAGTTGATGCTAGTTGGTTTATTTGGTGGAAGATCATATGTTCAGATCCTCAATGCATATTAATACCCCTCTGATTATGAACATGGATATGCTTTGTGAATAGTTATGTTTGTTCCTGAGGACATGGGTGAAGTCTTGCTATTAGTAGTCATGTGAATTTGGTATTCATTCGATATTTTGATGAGATGTATGTTGTCTCTCCTTTAATGGTGTTATGTGAACGTCAACTACATGACACTTCACCATTATTTGGGCCTAGAGGAAGGCATTGGGAAGTAATAAGTAGATGATGGGTTGCTAGAGTGACAGAAGTTTAAACCCTAGTTTATGCGTTGCTTCGTAAGGGGCTAATTTGGATCCATATGCATCTACATGGATAGATCTTCAAGGGTATGAAGATGCTCCCCCCCTTTCGTAGCTATGCATCTCCATGAATAGATCTTGCGTGTTTGTAGAAATTTTTTGTTTTCCATGCAACGTTTCCCAACAAAAGCAACCCTTCTTCTGCTGCAACTCGAAGTTGGTAATGATCAGATCTAAGCTCGTATGTGCATCTTTATAATTGGGCTATGCTGACACATGACCCGCGAGGCCCAAAACAACCAAAATGCTAGAGTGACAGAAGCTTAAACCCTAATTTATGCGTTGCTTCGTAAGGGGCTGATTTGGATCCATATGTATCTCCATGGATAGATCTTCAAGGGTATGAAGATGCTCTCCCCCTTTCGTAGCTATGCATCTCCATAAATAGATCTTGCGTGTTTGTAGAATTTTTTTTGTTTTCCATGCAACATTTCCCAACAAAAGCAACCCTTCTTCTGCTGCAACTCGAAGTTGGTAATGATCAGATCTAAGCTCGTATGTGCATCTTTATAATTGGGCTATGCTGACAGATGACCCACGAGGCCCAAAACAACCTAAATGCTAGTTCTTTTGCTGACTTCTGGAATAAGCTACCCCTCCCCAGCTTATTCTAGAAGCCTTATAAAAAACATTGTTTTAGAAGCCTACTAGTTAAGGGCTTGTTTGGGACTGCTCTGCTTCACCAAAATCAGTTTCGCTCCACTAAATTTACTTTGGAGCAGTTTCAAGCAGAAGTTGTAGCACTACCAAAGAGAATGTTTGGCTTCCATCTAGCTCCAGCTTCAAGAATGGGAAATTTGATGGAAAGGATGTATTTGATTGGTTGAGGACGGAGAAACGAAGGGGTATCTACTTACTGGTGGCAGTGGTGGGTGATTTCCACCCAACTCCAGCTTCTAGAGTTTTGTGAAGCACCCCCTGAGGAGCTTCATAAAAAACTAGGAGTTGTACCCCAGATTCTAGTTTTTTGCGGAGCGGCATATCGTGGAGCTACCCCTGTTTGGCTTGTGTTTTCCGGAGCAGAGTTGAATTTTAAGAAGCAGAGCAGTCCCAAACAGGCCCTAAGTCTTAATTAGTAGACTTCTAAACATATATTTATGGTTGCTTCTAGAATAAACTGGGTAGGGGACAACTTATTCTAGAAGCCAAAAAAAAGCTAACAAAAGATGTGGCCCTAATAGGCTGAATTCCACGCGGGCCAACAGGCTAAACGGGCCGTCATGCCGGCCCATGCAAGAAGGGGGCCGTGCCTGGGTCAGGGAGGGCAGCACACCGTGCTAGCTCTGCACAGTCCTGTGGGGTTCGCCGTGCCATGCCTGGTCCGTATAACCCATGTGGAACCGTGCCGGCCCATTTGGCCAGGTTTGCTTTTTTATTCCTAAAAAAGGGACCGGAGCGAGGATAACAGAAAAATAGAGGGGGCAAACGCGAAAAGTGCCTTCTCCAAAATGGTTTCTCTCTCTTCCTGTTAGCTTCCTCCCTCTGTCTCTCTCTCTCTTCCTCGCCATCATCATCCCCGTCCGATCTCTCTCCCCCGACCCCGGCGAACCGGAGCACCCAAATCCGCCCGCCCCCCGCCGTCCCCGACCCAGGCGACCGCCGCCGGCCGCGGATCCCCGACCAGCCCAGGTACGCAGGCCCCCCGCGCCCCGCTCCCGCCCGAGTTCCTCAGATTCGCGATTGTCCCTTCTTCCCCTCTGATGCGGGTTTCCTCTTCCGATTCTCTCCGCAGGAGGAAGGCGGCCGCGCGCGCGGGGTTCTCGGGGGCCTGCGGCGCTCGGGAGCAGACCGGATTCGCCTCGCCCCCGGCGCCGGAGGGAGCGAGGGGGAGCTGGGTTTCGGCGCGCGGCGTGGGATGAGCTAGATTTCACTCGACCTAGGATGGCGGCCGCGGTTTGAGTCCGATGAGCGCCTCCCTCCCGCCCCGGTTAATTAGCTGCTGCTACTGCTGCTGATAGAGATTTTAGCCTAGTCTGCCTAGAGGTGCTGCTGCTGTTGCTGCTGCTGCTGTTGGCGATGAGCTCCGAGGCCCCCAAGTGAGTACTCGTCAGTACGCCCTGCTCTGTCTGGTTGCTGCTAGTGTGCCGGTCTTCCTGCGACATGAACCCTTCCATCTGATTCGCTGCTGCGGCGATTGCTTGTTTGTCTGTCTGTGCCAGCAGGAACATGAGGACGGTCTACTCGAGGGAGTTCCTCATCTCGATCGGCGAGTCGGACCGCTGCAAGAACCTGCCCCCCGGCGTCAACCTGTCGCTTCTCAAGTGCGTCTGTCGCTTTGCCCTCCTTGTGTGTGTAACTGCTTTCATTTGTCTGCGGCCTTCAGGTGGTGACAACCTTTATCTCTGTCTGCGAGCAGCGAGCTGCAGGAGGCGTCGTCGGTGGCGTACGAGAGGAGCAACAGGGGCCAGTACACGACGCCCCTCGGAAGGTCCGACGGGTCCGGGGGTTACACTTACTCGTCGCGTGGCGGGAGCTCCGGCGGAAGGTGGGACACTCGCTCGACGGGGTTGAGCGACCGTGAAGGAGACTTTCCTGACCGTGAGTCGTTGACGCAGGGTAAGCATGTGTTCTTTTCGGGCAAGTGTTTGCTGTCTGTACTTGCTTTCCTTTTAGCTCTGGGAACATGTGAAGGATTGGCTAATAGTTGTTACGTTACCCTTCTCGATATGACCACCCTGTGTTGGTGAAATGACATTTTTGTTGCGTATCAGGAGCTTTTTACTCTGCGTCTCAAAAAGGAAACCTGCTGTCCTTGTTTGTGCTTGTGTGTCTCTGTTGGTGTCACTAAGAATAGTAAACAGATGAAGTCAATAAATTACATTGTCATACTGTTTATTAGTTAGCTATACTAATTTTCTTTCCTGTGCATCCTAATTTACACACTTATTACTTTACTTGAAATGTCAACTGGCATTCTTCTTATCTGCTGTGGAATTCTTTTTATGTCTGTAGAAATGTCAACTGGCATTCTTCTTATCTGCTGTGGAATTCTTTTTATGTCTGTAGATAGGAATAATGGAACCCAATACAAACGCACTTGGCAAAAAGTAGAACATGATGGCCTACTGGGAAGCGGTGGATTCCCTAGACCATCAGGATATGCAGGGCCGCTGGCGGCCAAGGATCGTGGGAATGCGCCTCAGCCAAACAGGACAGCTGAGCGCTATCAGCCACCACGCCCTTACAAGGTTTGAGCTGCCACGTGTGTCTCTCCATCTTTATATTGTAGATCAACTACAGTTGTTTAGTGAATACATTACACACCAATGACAGGCTGGACCTCTTTCACGAAAAGATGTTGACTCAATGAATGATGAAACATTTGGGTCTTTTGAATGCTCAAATGACGATAGAGCAGAAGAAGAAAAGAAACGAAGGGGTCAGTATTTATTACTGCCACATATAATGTATGTTGTTTCTGCTGTAGTCATCTACAATATCTGATGCTGCCCTTCTGTGCAGCATCATTTGAATTGATGAGGAAAGAGCAACATAAATCTCTGCAAGAAAAGAAGAGTGGTCCTGGTGATGATATCATGACAATGTTACAGAATTCTACTGAAAACTTAGGTTCCGCAACTAACAGTGGGAAGCCAGATGGAATAGTGCCCTCAGTTTATCAAGATACCACTAAAACATCTTCAGTTCTACCAGCTCCTGCGGCGAGGCCACTTGTCCCGCCTGGTTTCTCAAATGCAGTTGTGGAGAAGAAGGTTCAGTCCCAGTCGTCCAACATTGCACTTGAACCAAAGGTGCACAGCTTGACATTGTTTCAGTAATATAGTTAGATGCCAGCAAATGCATGCAATTATCATCTAAGTACCAGCTCTGTACCATGTGGTTGCTAACAAGATCTGGTATTAAAAATTAGTTTACTGAACCATCACGTCTTCTCTGTGATCAAAATTGGTCTAAAAAAATCTATTTACTATTGCTGACAGTTTTTACTCGTGTCTCATGGGTTCATCTGTTTTATATCTTTTACTGACATGAGTGTGTAACACTAGGTGAAAAACAGTTGCTTTATACTCCCTCCGTTCCTAAATGTAAGTCTTTGTAGAGACTTCACTATAAACCACATACGGATGTATATAGATGCATTTCAAGTTTAGATTCATTCATTTTGCTTAGTATGTAGTCCATCTTGTGGGATCTCTACAAAGACTTATATTTAGGAACGGAGGGAGTAGTTTATATGATACTCATGCACTATGAGATATTGTTCTGATTTCCGCAATTACTAGATTATAATGTGTTCATCAGTATAAAGGGAATAGCACTCTTGGGATTCTAGTTGCCATCTCTGTAGCAAAACATGTTAACGATATACTATCTGCCAATTCGATACTGTTTCTCAGTTGCGTTTTGCTCTTTTTTAGGCTCACATTCCTGCTAGAGAGGATAAGTTACCGACTATTGTGCAATTTAGTAGCCAAGTAGAGGGAAACCAGTCAGCAACAGACATCACTGCAAGCAACAAAAAGAAGGGCATTTCTGATAACATTGGTGTACATCAAAAGCACACACTTCCATCTGGAGGCGTTAGCTCTTCAACTGAATTTGTTCCTAAAATTCTGAAAGGAACTGAGGACTGGGAAGCAGATGCAATGGATGATAAGTACTCCATTGAGAAACAAGGCATGTCAAAAAATGGTGGTTCAGTTGGGAGGGACAATTCAATCTCAATCTTGGAGGAGTTTTTTGGCAACGCATTGTCAAAAGGCAGTGGCAATTTACCGACATATGTTGAGGTAATATGCCAACTAATCCTTATTTTGTTGTGCTCACTCTTACGTTCCGACATTTGCGGTTGTCTCATGTGGATCTTTGTCATCTCTGTATATAAGCATTAAATACTCACATATTACAAAATCAAGACCATTTTGTACAGTTATGACCTGTAACATGGACCAACCTTATCCTCTGAATGTAAATGTGCTGTTGGCTGAATTTGCACCTCTGTAATTTTATATCTGATGTTATGACGGTTCTATGCTGTTCATGTCGTCACAAAATGCCAATGGGTCTTACTCAAATATGATATATTTTTCTGTGCCAATTCAATGATTTTTGTTTCTGGGGATGAATGGCTGCTGAGACATTTTCTATCAAATTATGTAAGTCATCTACATGTAGTCTTGAACGTTGATAGCTGATGGTGACATAAACTTCTTGGACCTTTTACTTCTTTAGATGGCATCATACCCATAACTTTAACCTGTTATGCGCTCGTGCTTAAAAGTAGCATTTGGTGGTCAAAGTGCAGAAGTGAAAATATTCCTGGTTATTGCCACGTTGCTGCAAGGTTCTCCAGTAAGAAGGAAGTTACAGATTTGTTGGGCATTCACATATCTATTAACTGCCGTGTGTTTATTCTGTCTCCGCCGTCTTTTTTCAGAGTCAACAGCTGAATACGGGTGCTGATATGATGGCCTCTTCTGTACCAGAATCATCCAAATTTGCTCGCTGGTTTCGTGATGAAGGTAATCCTGTTTCATAATTGTGTCATATGCTATGTGTCAGTCAATAGAAGTAGAATAGTCATGCCACGGAAATTTCCTAACAGAAAAAATTTTTGTATACATATCCCTCTTTCAAGTATGCAAAGTAAATTTAGGTTAAAAGACATGTTTACATTTCTCCTTTTATTTTACAAGGTTCGTTTGATGATTTTTGTATTTGTATATACTGTAGATTCAAAACCTTCAGAGGACTTGCCATCAAAGAGTCTGCTCTCCATGATTGTGAACAATGACAAACCAGGCCCACAAAACATAGCTCCTGGTCCAACTTTGTCTGATGGTCCTATTCATCAGAATTTATCATCAAAATTAACTACTGATAAATTCGATGCTTCATCAAGGCTACTACCATTTCCATCTCCTGCACCTGCTGGTGGTATCCAGGAACAGTACAGGCATGCTGGTATCCCAGAGCCAGCTCCAGTTATGATGACATGTGAGGATCTTGAGCAGGCGATGCTGGCACAGGTTGCTAGCAACAGCGGTTCTACTCAGAAGAGTGCTGTACAGAGGCATCAGGCTGTTTTGGACGAGCCAGCCGCCAAGCAGAAAGTAGCTGTAGACAATCATGCATCACACCATCTTCTTTCATTATTACAGAAGGGAACAGATAGCAAGGGATCATCTCCGTTTGGTTTCCACATAGGATCAGCTGATGAACCGCAGAGTTCTGATGTAAATGCCATGGCCAATGGTGGTATATATGGAACTGTTCCGAGTAACAAAACTGAAACTGTTCCGATTAACAAAACTGAGACTGTTCCTGCTTCAGGGAAGAGCGTGACCTTGGAAGCATTATTCGGGGCTGCATTTATGAATGAGCTCCATTCCAAGGATGCACCAGTTTCTATTCGGGGATCTGCATCCAGTCATGAAGGATACTACCCTGGTGAAGAGGCTCTGCCCTTCAACAGCAATGAAGGTCCTTTTAAAGAACCAAGAACTGGAATAGAGTACAGGAATACATCATTCAGTGGTCCAAGTCAGGGTACTAGCTTTGACAAGAATGGGTTGGAAATTAATCTGCCTGAGGAAGACAGTTTGTTTACAATGAATGACTCTTTCGGTGTTCGAAAGCCTGATATGTTGCCATCACTGAGATCCGGTAGGGTGGAGGTGCAATTACCTGAGAAGGCAGTTGATGATCTTAACTATAAGCTTCAAGGCCTTGTGCCTGGTGATGTAGAACCTGCTCAAGTACTTGGTCCTGATGCCCTGGGGCCTCGTTCCCATGAACAGCGTTATCAGGTTGAGTCCCAGAATCTTTACCATCTTCTACAGGGTGGTAGGCAACCTGCACTGGCTCCTCGTCCGATGCTGGATCACGTTGGTAATAGGAGTCAGCAAGCCCCATTTGACATGCCACAAGCGATACGGCATGATCCCCGGCGTTCTTTCCCACCTAACATGAATCCTATGCAACACACACTAAATGCTCCAGGGGTCCCTCATGTAGATCCTGCTGCCCATCATCTTATGCTGCAGCGCATGAGTGGAAGTTTTCCAGCAGAAGGCTTGCCAAGAGGTGTTCTGCCATCTCAGCCTGTGCATCAGGCGGCTGGTTATAGACCTGAGATGAACAATGTAAATAATTTCCATATGCACCCTCGCCAGCCCAGCTATGGAGACTTTGGGTTGATGCCGCCAGGTAAGAATCTGTACAAGTACATTTTGTACTTTGTGCTTACTTGCAGTTTATTCCATCACTGTTTGGTTTGTTGCCAATGCGAAGTTTTGATGGCAGATGCCTGCTGTTACTGACTAGACAAGAATGATTTGTTTATTTCCAAAATCTGATATCTCTTATTACATTGCACAAAATTCACTCATTCTAGTTGCACCTGAAATGTCACCAATCTGAATTTTAGTGGCACACATACTGGTTGATTGAAGTCGAATTCAGTGTCTTTTTGATGGTCATGATTTTCCCTGCAGCTTCAGTTATTACCCGTTACAATAGAAAAACTCCAATATTTTCTGAGTTAAAGTAGTTTAGATCTCCTTGATCTCAGGAAAATGGTTTCCTCCCCCCCCCCCCCCCCCCCCCCTCATTTTGATGTATCAGACATGTGATATCCAAATCGTTCAATTTTATTCTGAATTTATTATGATTGAACTCTGGTTTCTCCTTATTTAGGTCCATCAGGTCCAGAGGTGCGAGGCAACCACCCAGACGCCTTCGAGAGGCTGATGCAGATGGAGCTCACAGCCAGATCAAAGCAGATACACCCAGCCATGGCCGGCCCTGTACCCGGCGGCGGAATGTACGGGCCCGAGCTCGACATGAACCTGAGATACAGATGAAGAACTGTTCTGTTGTGCCTGTCGTCGCCATGCCCTATCACCCAAACAAACCACCATGTTCTGTGTCCATGAACGAACTCGCGTTAGCGTTTGCGGTTGCTACAAGATAAGATAGCTCGTCGGGGAGGAAGTTTCGCCGGTGCCGGTGTGTGCCATGTATGTAGTACTTTGTGCCTGAAATGGTTGGATGGGTTGCTGATGATGATCTTGTGAGGATGGAGGGAGGGAGGGGGGATACATTGGGTGCTGTCATTGTAGCAGCCACATCTGTACCTGTGTCTGTGTCTGTGTGTGTGTCTGACTATTTGTTTTTCATTTTTGTATAAATACTAAAAAAGGGACCAGATTAACAATAACATATTTGCATTTGGTCCCCCTCCTTGATGTTTTAACTTTTTTTTTTGAGGAAAAACAAACCATTCACATCAACTGGAATAAAAGGGTATGACACAAAGTTAACTTCAATAAATAAAAAGACCAATAGATGGATGGATGGCATCCTTGCACAATAATCTTTAGTTCAACAAAGTGCGAAAAATGCACCTCATGCTGAACTTGATAATGTTATTTAGTACTCCCTCTGTCCCAAAATAAGTGTCTCAATTTCGCATTAACTTCAGTACAAAGTTGAACTAAGGTTGAGACGGACACTTATTTTGGGACGGAGGGCGTAGTTGGTCGGGGTAACATGCTTGCTGAAATCAGTGACATGAAGTTAAAAGGTTTATCATCTCAAAACCAAAAATTGTACATTTTGGTCAATATTAAAGAACAAATTTTAGCTTATAACAGAGGAAAAAAGCAGTGCCATTTTTTACTTTGTTTTTCTGAGGGTAAAATGGACAATTTTTGGCTAGTCTGACTGAACTCTGAAGTGGTGGCACTGTGTAGGAGTGTGGTGTGGTTCCCATCAGCCATGGTCGCAGCCGCCACCTCGTGAGATCCTCCCGAAACCCTAGCCGCCGCGCGCCAATGGCGTTCCCACCGCGGCTCCTCCTGCCGGCACGGCCCCCCTTGCCCTCGCCCGCACCGGCGCGGACCTCCGCGCGGCACAGCGGCAGCGTGGGGCGGACGGCGCCGGAGCTGTCGGGCCCGACGCCGCGGGTGGTGGTGGTGACCTCGGGCAAGGGCGGCGTGGGGAAGACCACCACCACGGCCAACCTGGCCGCCTCCCTGGCCCGGCTCGGGCTCCCCGTGGTGGCCGTGGACGCCGACGCCGGCCTGCGCAACCTCGACCTGCTGCTGGGGCTGGAGAACCGGGTGAACCTGACCGCCGCCGACGTGCTCGCCGGGGACTGCCGCCTCGACCAGGCCCTCGTCCGCCACCGCTCCCTCCGGGGCCTCCACCTGCTCTGCCTCTCCAAGCCCCGCTCCAAGCTGCCCCTCGCCTTCGGCTCCAAGACCCTCACCTGGGTCGCCGACGCCCTCCGCCGCGGCGCCGACCCGCCCGCATTCATCCTCATCGACTGCCCCGCAGGTCCGCCCTCGCCGCCCGCCGCATATTTTTGTTGGCGTGAATTATGCATTTGATGCATCACACCTGATGAATCCAAATTTCAATTAGCTCATTGCAATACGATCTTATCAGTATGCTTCTACCATGAATCCATTATATTCTCTAGTGTAGTCCAGTCGATTACTCATGCCATCATACCGTAACACTCTGGTACCGATTACTCTTATGAAATGGACAGTGCCGGGTAATAGCTAGTATGGTTAATTGTCAGTGTTCTGTGCCCCTTGATTTTATTGAGGAATGCAGCTACTGCTGTTTGTTCACCCCTCCCTAGGTTATAAGGATTTCAGAGCCAGCACTTGTTCTGAATCTCTGATTGTTTCATGATGCTTTTGCGCACTTGCGGTATGCCGGTATGGGGATGGTATCTGGATTTGTCAGAATTGAGCCATTTATTGGGTTATTCTTACAACGGTGTATCTAAGTGGTATTTTCTTACTGCTGTTCTCAAGCAGCATTATTCAAGTTTCACTGCTTGAACTTGTCATATACCGCCGTTTCAACTAACTGCCTGGTGGCTAGTAGGATCATGTATCTGTAATGTAGCAGCGAATGTTTGCATGTTCTGTAGTATAATTTGCATCATCAGTAACAGTTCTACAAGAAGTCTGATTCCTTCCCAGCCTCTGCAGTATGCATTCAACCCTGTTTCATGCAGTTGCCTGAAAGGCTGAAACGCTCATCTTTACACTGCTTATCTTGGGTTTTTCCCCTGTAGGTGTTGATGCCGGGTTCGTCACAGCCATCGCCCCTGCAGAAGAGGCGGTGCTTGTCACCACTCCTGATATCACGGCACTCCGTGATGCAGACCGCGTCGCGGGGCTGCTGGAGTGCGACGGCATCAAGGACATCAAGATCATCGTGAACAGAGTGCGGCCAGACCTGGTGAGGGGGGAGGACATGATGTCAGCGCTCGACGTGCAAGAAATGCTCGGGTTGCCTTTGCTAGGCGTTGTGCCGGAAGATTCAGAGGTGATCCGCAGCACAAACAGGGGCGTGCCGTTGGTGCTGACGGACCCGCCCACGCCCGCGGGCCTCGCCCTGGAGCAGGCGACGTGGCGGCTGGTGGAGCGGGACGCGATGACGGCCGTCATGGTCGAGGAGCAGGAGCGGCCCAAGAAGAAGCGCGGCTTCTTCTCCTTCTTCGGCGGGTGATGAAGCCTGAGCTGAATCGGGTCGCCGGTCACGTACGTGGTTGTGTTGTGTATAGAGCTGCGATTTGGAGCTGCTTAGTCGTTTTTCAGTTTGTTTTGCTCTTGTTTTTTTCCCTAGCGTAGCACGATTCATTCGGTGTGCTTGATTCCAGAGACAGACGGTCTTTTCTTTGTTCTTCCAAAATTACGCCGAACATTAGCAGAGTAAATGTATGTAGTTTTGTGATTCGTTGCTTCTTACTGTTGCTGTGAGTTCATCTTGTTGGAGTGTTGTTGTTCATGGCTTAATTTTGATTGCTGAACTGAGATGGAAAGGAAATTTGAGAGGAGGAACAGAGAAACTTGATCCTATTTTTCCCATTCCCAGGAATGCACCCACCCATTGCAAGCCATTGCAGCAACTCTAGATAGAGGCAGAGCACGTTTCATCATCTTTTGGAGGCTGTCCAGGCAACGTGCAAACTTAGAGTTGCCAAAAATGCGGCCTCCAAAAGTATATGTATTTCTTTACTCCTTTTTCTTGCTATTCATTTGAAATGTCTAATTCTAATTTTAGGTTTTAATTAAAACAGTAAATAAAAGTGAATCAAGAACTCCACGACATTCGGAGTACTAAGTTCTTACACTAGGGACAAATTCGTCGCATTGTTTTTAAAATGGAACCCGGTGCATACACAAAATACTTATCATTCTAGTGGTTAGCTAGTGTTTTTTTTTTCTTGTGGGGAAAAAAATTGATTTTTGCGCTGCGTCCAGGGAACAACTGCGCGTTGAAGATAATCTGACGTTGTGCGTATGCTTGTATAGTCCCTTTTGTTGGGCCCGATTTTGGGCACTCCATTGTGCACTGTATGACTCAGTCATCCACTGTTATCTCTGAATTTGTTATGCACATGAAGCACATGTGCTTCCCAACCTTGGATGCAATATCTTTTATGATTTTATTTTCATATATCCATGCTTTCCAACTAATAGTACATATGTAACTGCACCATGTTGTTCATGCTTCTTCACCATTTGTGTTTCTTCGTTGTATTGCATATGCTTCTTCCGAAGATAGAGTTTGCCTCATTTCGTATGAGGGGAGCAGGCATTTGTTTCATTTTTCCTTTTATTTTACTTTTCATTTCTATGTTTCACTTTTATTTCTCACAAACGCTTCTATGGTACTAGAACTTTGCTTCTACCGCTTCCTACTTATATTTCTCACATATGCTTCTGTGCTAGTGATTTTTTACTTCAACCACTACAAATGTATGCTTCTTTTAGTGAATTAATTTGTTTCAACTACTCCTGACTTTGCTTAACTATGCCTGATTGATGTTTCTGTTATATATACATTTTTGCAGCATAAAATTGTAGTCGTCCTTCTTTGTTTTGGGCACATGTCAAGGATATTATAATGATGTCTAGAGCATTACTACCGGGATGATGCGACACTCTTTGTCCGGTGGATTCCTTGTTGGCGACAAACTAGCATTACATGTGGAGCTCTTCCATGATACGATGCTGCGAGGCAAGGATTCTTATGTTTTGATGCAAACATGTTGCTATTTCGTTGGAAGCAATTCTTTAGTCAGTGGAAACAAGATAATGATGCTTATGAATTATTGTGTCGAGATGACAAAAAACCTAACGCTAGGATGTACAACTTCTATGGAAGCAATTTCGGAATTGCTTTGAAGCAAATTTTATTTTTCTTCGGAAGCAAGTTCTAATTTTTTTTATGCAATGTTTGATACAAAACTTTTTGGGAAGCACATCACCGATATACCCGAACAATTCTTTGGTCGCACGAAACATATGTTGTTTGCTCAAACAAAATACATTGGACACAACTAGTAACATGAAATAGTCTCGAACAATTGTAATGTGACAGAAGCAATCTACAGTTTTCGTGCAACCATATAGAAGAACTTTGATCGAAACAAATAAAAAGACAGTCCAAAACAAGAAGGTAAGCCAAACTAAAGTTTTGGAAGCAAAGATCCTCACGATTAAAAATAGCGAAGGAAGCGAACAGAAATAATCCTCATACGGCTGAAAACTTCTTACGAAGCAAAGAAAATTTTGTGAAGCAACGATCCTGTTTAGGAAGCAATGGTCCTCATGATTGGAAACATATAAGGAAGCACCGATCCTGATCAGGAAGCAATGGTCCTCACGATTTGATAAAATATCTTTAATTAACCATGCCTGGATTTGGGGAAGAAGTTGTTACTAGCAAAAATCAGTAGTCTGATGCCTAGTGGCGCGTGGCATTTTTTATGATGCACTTAGCAGAACCATGACACATTTAAGTAGTGTGATAGTGCAACTGATGATAAAGACCATACATATTAAATAACCCAGTTCAGATCACAAGGGCCAGTTCCTCTTCATCCTAATAATACTCCGCAATGGTGTAAACCAAAGGCACAGGGATAATGCAAGCCAACGACCACTTCAGAACCTTGCCAAACTTCTCCATTAATCCAACGTGTCCCCTTCAAAAGAAAAAAAAAGAACACCATTAGTTGATCTGTATGATAATACATCATTATCATAATAGAAATAAGAAACTTGAATGAAAAGAATAATTCTTACTTGAACCTTTCGTGACTCTTTTCCAGGCGTTCAAGTATGGCAGCATACTGCAGCACCATCTTCCGAGCTGCATCTTCAGGTGGAGAACCCCCCTGATTCATCAACACACCAATGAGTGAAAACCAATATTAATTAGGAGCCAAAACTGCTAAACCCAGATTTATTTCCTTTTGAGTTCTTATTACAAAATCTTTGAGCTGGTAGAAAACAGAGACAGTTGACTTCATAAGAATATAACAACAAACATATTTGCAAATTACAGTCCTGGAGAGTGGACATACGACAATAAGCAGTTCCGATATGACAACATTAACGCAGGGCTTGACAGAAGGGTAGCAATAGCATCGCCCAAATGTTCCAAAATGCCAGGGTCCATCACTTAATCTCATCCAGGTCTGACCACTTGACGTTGCTGCTGGTGTTTGGGAGGAGTACAAAAGGAAGACAAACTCTTTTCCTTATATGAGCTAGCTAATGTGGGGTAGATTAAACTCATGGCTATGAAGCAGGCGGTTCAAGGTTGGGCCCATACGGATTTTGGTTCAGTTAGAAAACAGATTAAAGTAAATTACTTCGCAGTGAGCTGGGGAAGATTTGGAAGCAACCATCTTCGGCCGAAAATCAGAAGGGAAGCAAGGAAATCTCGAGGGAGTTGGATGAGACGCTGCTTAGGGAGGAAATTATGTAAAGGGTCAAGGGTTGACTGGATGAAGGGGGGCGACAGAAATACAGGGTACTTCCAAAGAAAGGCTACTTGGTGGAAAAAGAAGAGATTCATTATTGGACTGAAAGATGGTAAGGGCAATTGGGTTGAGGAGAAGGTGGAGATATAGAAGCTAACTATTGACTTTGTTTTAAGAAACTGAACGCTAAGGATGAAGGTGTGGTTCCACACGAGGTCATTGAGCTCCTCACGGAGAACGGTTAGTGCATAAATGAATGAATCCTTAACAAAGTTTTCTTGGATAAGGAAGTAGGTGACGCACTATTTCAAATTGGGCCGCTTAAAGCACCAGAGCCGGATGGTTTCCCGGCGAGGTTTTTTCAGAGGAACTGGAGCACCCTAAAAGACGAGATTGTGCGTGCTATGCAGAGATTCTTCGTGGACGGGGTTATAACAGAGGGAATTAATGATAGCGTAATTGTGCTTATTCCGGAAGGCAACGATCCCCAGAGCCTGAGAGATTTTCAACCCATTAGCCTCTGCAATGCGATTTACAAGGTGCCCCATTAGCCACTGCAATGATCCCCCCCCCCCCCCCCCCCCCTGCTTGATGAGCTTATATCAGAGATCCAGAGTGCATTCGTGCCTGGCAGAATGATTATGGATAACACAATTACTGTGTTTTTGAATGCTTTCATAAAATTCAACACAGCAGTAACCAGCACAACACTCATTGTGGGTATAAGCTCGACCTAGCTAACGACTATGACAGGGTGGATTTGGAGGATTTTTAAGGGAAGCTCTCACAAAGTTTGGTTTTGACCAGAGATGGGTGGATTGGGTTATGAAGTGTGTCAGTTCTGTTAGGTATACGGTCCGATGCAACTGAGAACTCATTGAACCTTTCAATCCATATAGGGGGCCGAGGCAAAGAGACCCTCTAAGTCCATACCTATTTGTCTTTGGTGGCGGATGTTCTGACGAGTATTCTGAACAAAGAAGGTGCTGGTGGTAGCTTGCTCCCTATTAAAGTGGCTCGGAACAGCCCGGGTATTTCTAACCATCTATTTGCAGACGATTCCCATTTGTTTTCCAAAGCAACCGTGGAGCAGGCTCATGTAATCCAAGAAGCCTTGGCGAAATTTCAGAGGGGCGCAGGACAATTGTTAAGCAACAGCAAGTGTTCGTTGCTATTCAGTGAGGTTTGCTCGGAACAAACTAGGGAGGAGATCAGAGATGTCTTGGGCGTGGAATCAGTCGCCTTTGAGAGCAAATACTTGGGCCTTCCTACTCTGGAGCAGAGGATGAAGGATGGAAAATTCCAAGCAATCATGGACCATGTTGGTAAGAGATGTAGTGACTGGTCAGAAAAGTTCATCTTCCATGCAGCTAAAGAAGTTCATATGAAATCTGTAATTCAGGCCCTCCCCGCTTATCCGATGGTTATCTTCAAATTTTCAGTGGGAAAATACGAGAAGTTAATTAGGGACTTTTGGTGGGGCGATGAGGAGGGGTAACAAAAAGCACATTGGATGGCTTGGGACCGTATGATTAGACCAAAGAGGGCAGCAGGCATCGGTTTTAGAGATATGTGCCTTTTCAATCAAGCTCTTGCGGCAAGACAAAGATGGCGGTTGCTACAGAACCCAAACAGCCTTTCTGCGAAGTATTATCCTAAAGGTGAGGTGTGGAAAGGTATTGAGTTGGGGCTAGAACTCCTAAAGCAAGGACAGACATGGAGAGTAGGTGATGGTAAGAATATCCAAATTCAGAGAGACAATTGGTTGCCCAGGAAAGAAGGGCTCTAGTCAGCCACGTTCAAGAGAAGATCTAAACTGTGGTGGGTTAAGATTCCAGGCACTAATTCATGGGATCAAATTCAATTGATCAGACAGATATTCCAAACTTCCGATGCGGATGTAACCTCTCCCTAAATATGCTTCCGAAGATCGACTGTGGCTTGACATATGAAACGGATGGGAATTTTACTGTCCAAAGCGCCTACAAGCTAGCAGCAGCTACAAATTAAAGCAGAACAAATACAAGAGGAATACTGTTGTTGCAGATGAAGTATGTGGTGTGTGACAATGCTGCTGAGGATGAGGAGTTTCACGCGGTCGTCGAATGCACAAAAAGTAATCTTGGCTCTGGGTATGTCGGGTTGCCGACTAGTCTGCCAAGTTTGATGCTTTCTGAATGTAATCTTGGCTCTGAGTAATGTCACGTACCAGATTCCTGCTGGGGGTGAGGTGGGGACGGCCGCCGGCCGGAGGGGAGAGGCGGCGGGTGGCGGCGGCGGCGGAGTGGAGGTTGGGGCGGCCGGCGGGCGGAGGGGAGAGGCCGAGGGCCGGCGTCTGGAGGCGGACCGCAGCGGCGGAAGTCCGCACCCTCGCCGCCAGGGTTCGCAGCGCCATGGGTTGCGATGGTTCGCGGCCTGGCCAACTCCGTCTGTCTCGTGGAAGGAAGCAGCCGAGGGTCTCTGCAAGCGGCGGAGATACATGGGCCGAGCGTTGCGTTGGGTTTCTCTTATCTTTTTTCGCTCGCTTTTATGTTTGGTTTTATTTTCTTTAGTTTTTGTTTATTTGTGCGACTTTATTTCTTTTCATTCTTTGTTTTCCATGTTTTATCTGTTTTCCTTTTTTGTTGCCTTCTATTTTATTTTTCGCTTTGTTTCCTTTTTTGTTTTTTTGTTTGTTTTGTGTTTAAAAATAAAATGAAATACACTAATACTTCGTATTTTTTGTGAGATATTGCCCGACTCTTACAAAAACAATGTTGTAGGATCGAGGGTATATCGACCAGAATGGGGGGTGAATAAGAGGTTTAAAGTTTTCTCTTTCGAAACTTGAAATCTCTCGGCACAACACAACGAAAAATAAACTAACACATGCAGTTGTACGAAAAAAACTATCATATATGAAAAAACATGGCAAAACTTAGGGAATATCTATCCGGAAGGAAACTACCAAGACTCTTAACTTTTTAAAAACACATGACAGAAATCACAACTTAAAATAAACTACTGAAAGTAACACAAAAGTTAGATGGAACCCGTGGTACTCGCTTGAGAGGGACCATGCATAGGAGGATACCTAGCAATGTAGTTTCTTTTCTTTCCGTATTCCTTTTCTTTGTCTTCGTCTTTCCGTAGTTTGTTTGCTTTTGTTTGATGAGTCATAGAGAACATCGTACTACTTAAGAGGGTCTAGGTGATACATAGGCGTATTTCTGAAGTGATGCTCAACCTATCTATTTGTTCGAGTGAAGGCTATGGAAATCTCTTGCAGTACATTCGAGTTCTTCAGCGACAGAGACGATGTTCTTCTATTCAATGATGAAATTGGTCTGACCGAAGAGTTAGGGTGTGTTTGATTTCTATCCTGAAGTGAAACAACACGGGTCGGTTCTGTTCCCAGCACTCATTCCCGCGTTTGGATCATCAAAGGAACTGGAACCGCCTGATTCTAGGGAACGACATATTCCTGTTTATGTCGTTCCACATGGTCTCTCCAAATTGAGTGGACCACATGGAACCGCTCGCTCCCATGACCTCCCCTCCTCACCCCTAGATACCATGGCCTCGTGTGCCGTCTGGAGGAGCCGCTCCAAGTGCCGGGAACCGCGGTCGTGCATCGCTAGGGGTCTGGAGCGACCCCTCCAAGCGCCAGGAAAAGCAGGGAGCACGCACCGCTGAGAGCGTTCGATCCAGACAGTCGCCGCGCTTGAGTTGCGCCTGCATGCGGTGGCAGCACAAGTAGCCGGTTGTATCCTCTAGGATGATGTAGTAGTACTCCATCCGGCGAGCTTCAAGACCATCGAGGACCACCACTCTTAGCTCTACTCCACCACCTGCCGACGTTCTGCATCAATGGGCAGACAGCTGGGGCGTGTGGCCTCTCTACTTGGCCGCCGGAGGGAGAGACGAGAGGGCCGAAGATTCAAGGTCAGGCCTCTGCCCAAATTGACCTCGAGCACAGGTCATGTTTCCCTTCGTGGTTAATTTGGCTTTCTTCATCAAGTCCGGCATCGCACCAAGTTTTGCCGTTCTGACCCTAGGAACCGTTTCATGCCACCTCATCCTTTTCTAGCAAACATTAAGATGGAATCTCCCATGACATTCCACTTCGTTCTGGAACCAAACACACCCTTAGGAAAATTGCTAGTGTGATTCTCCTACCATGAGGAATTTGAGAGTTCAAAATTCTGACCATTGCTGAGCTAGTGCCAGCTGTCGAGTGGACCCTTATCCTAACAACAGTCATGTCGGAAGGGTATAATGATCCTTTCACCTCGGGTTGCCCCCAGGCTATAAATAGCCGACCCGACCACCATTTGTTGGTTGGTTGCTCCGAGCAATTGCATGACAAGTTTCATCTAGGGCAACTCATCCGCGGAAGAATCTGAGAGAATCCTAAGTGAGGAAAAAAATCCAAACACCTAGAGCCAAAGTGATTGAGCATCACTAAATAATGTGTCATGTGTGATCCAAGCTTGTTAACTTTGAAGACTGTGATCTTCTAGACGGTTAGTCGTCATGTTTTGAGCATCCAAGAAGAACTTGTGGAGTGCCAAAAAACGAGCCCGTGAAGGTTTCGGAAGTCTACCTTGAAGACTTAGCACGAGTGATTGGGAGAGGTCTAAGTGATGTTAGCTCAAGGGGAATAAGGTGAAGACTAAGTGTCTTCCGAATTAAATCTTAGGCCTCTCCAACCAGACGTATAGTTGCCACAACAACTGGAACTAGTCGAACAAATTCATTGTCTGCTCGAACAATCCGGTTTAAATGCATATGCCTTTAACTTCAGTAATTCTATGTCGAAGATTTTGTCCTGATCTATGAAGACTTTTATATTTCGTCAATGATTTGTTGTGCCTTCGCTTTCGCAGTTCTGAAGTGTGTATGTCTGTAAGGGCCTGTTCTGATTCTCTCCAGCTCTCAACTCCAAAAACTCCACACGTGAAGTCGTCCCGAATGCCTGAGCTCCGCGGAGTGAACTTCTAGGAGCTGAGCACTCGCGCAGTGCAAAAAACTGAAGCAGCGTCGGCCCAGCTCCACCGAAACCAAAAGCTGGAGTTCGCTCAAATTACACCTGAAATGCCACCGCCAAGTATTACGATTCGTTCCTGGCTGCCGAACATAACATTTCGCTCGTTCCCAGCCACCAAACATAATGATTCGCTACCGTCTCGTAGGGTGACGGTTGGCTCTCGTCCGGGATTTCCGGAGGCGATCGTTTTGGCGATCACGTCCGTGTCTTGCCAGGCTAGGGTTCCTCGAGATCTGCCGCTCTAGGTCTCCCCGGCGTTCTCTGCGCCGGAGTGAGCCCCATCCAAATCCAAGTCCTGTCCACCATATACCTTCTCCGCGCGGCCCTAGGGCGTGGGGTCGTAAAACACCTTTACCTAGAGGTGCTGGGAGGGCGCAGGAGGGTAGTCATGGCGGTGGAGGGAGTAGCCGGGCTGATGAGGGGGCTGAAGTTGACGGAGGAGGAGAAGAAGGAAGTCAAGGTTCGAATCTCATCGGGGGGGGGGGGGGGGGGGGGGAGGGCAAGGAATCGGCTCCGCAGGCTGTTGGTAAGGTGATGTCAGAAAAGTTGGCGCACCGAGACGTGATCTGTCTCTCTCTTGGCAAGGTATGGTGTCCGATTAAAGGGATCGACTGCAGAGAGATTGGGGCAGACCGGTTCCTTTTCACTTTCCACCAAGAGACGGGGAAGCGTAAGGCGATCGAGGATGGACCATGGATGTTTGATAAGGAGTTGGTAGTGGTTGAGGATTATGTGCCCAGTAAAAGGCCAGAAGACTATGCTCACAACAACGTCCCCATCTGGGTTAGGGTCTATAACCTACCCCTCGGCATGATGAACAAAGAAGATGCAGAGGACATTGGAAACATCATAGGCGTGTATGTGGAGGCAGATACTGGACCAGATGGGAAAGCTTTTGGAAGATTTCTTAGAGTAAAAGTCAGGATGCAGATCGACAAGCCATTGATGAGGGGTTTTACTCTAGATGAAGAAGCTGCTGCGGGAGAGGAAGGGGACAATGGGAAGGCAGACATGGTGAGTGGTGATGGCGAGGAGGAGAGGGGCTGGTGTCGGATGGAGTATGAGTTTTTGCCGGACTTTTGCTATACTTGTGGGACTATTGGCCATGGAGAGAAAGATTGTACCATCAAACTTAAGAAGGGAGAACAGGCCTAATTTGGTCGGTGGTTGAGAGCAGATGTAGGCCAACGTAGAGGGGGTATGAGGAGAGACCATGGAGGGGAGGTGGTAGAGGTTCAAGCGGAACCCGTAACTACGGTTTTAGTAAATCGAGCGGGAGATCTAGTGGAGGAAGTGATAGCCTATCTTGGAGGAAGAGTGACTCTCGGTCGGGTGGAGGAGAGGAAGAGAAGAATGGGAAGGAGGATGAAGTTACCAGCCCGATCAAAAAAACTTCTGTTTCCGCTGACAAGGGAGCCGTGAGGAAACTAGTTCTTGACCAGAGTGCATTGGTGCTACATGCTGGCTCGGGGAGTCAGAGAGAGAAGGCCATAGACAAAACTGATGTCCATGGCGAGGTTTTGCAGGTGGGGGGGAAAGGTGAACGGCGGCTGGATATGTCTAAGGAGGCGAGTGGCAGTGACAAAGTTCCAGGAGGAAAGAAGTATAGAAAGAAGGGCAGGGAGAGGGTTGAAGGTGGAGAAGGGCAGGGGGTGGTTGCGATCTCAGGGGAAAAGAGGGACATAACTAATGAAGAATAAGAGAAGCTCAGTAAGAAGATTAGGGTTCAGGAGATGAGTCAGGAGGACAACTTGGCGTCGGACACTGCAGCGATCGTTGCTAATGAATTAACATCGGCCGGGCTGTAGGAGCAGTCCCGCCGGGAGCTATGAAACTGATCGGATGGAACTGTCGGGGGCTAGGGAATGGCCCGGCAGTTCGCAGCCTCCTCGACTTGGGGAGGGCGGAGAAGCCTGGCGTTTTGTTTTTGGCAGAGGCAAAGCTTTCGGTGCAGGAGTCGGAGAGGTTCCGTTGGTCCTTGGGTTTGGTTAATATGACTGCATGGAATCCAGTGGGGAGGAGCAGAGGGGTGGCGTTGTTTTGGAGGAGAGGGTTGGATGTTGCGTTAAGATCTTATAGAAGGAGGCATGTTGATGTGGATATCATGGAAGAAGATGGTCGGGTATGGAGGCTAACAGGAATATATGGAGAATCTGAATCGGAGCGCAAGGTGGAGACATGAAGGCTGTTAAAAAAATCCTTGGACAGCAACACCAGCACGGGCGCCCATGGCTTTGCTTGGGTGATTTCAATGAAATACTAACTTGTGATGAGAAAATTAGTGGGGCTGATCGGAGTCAAAGATTCATGGATAATTTTAGAGAGGCGCTCGAGGCATGCGAGCTTAGTGACTTGGGGTATGAGGGAGATAGATTTACGTGGAGGAACCACAGCAAGAGGGTGGACACATATATTTGTGAAAGGCTTGACAGAGCGACAGCAAATGCAACTTGGTGCGAGTGGTTTCCAGAGTTCACAGTTATAAACGGCTCTCCACGACACTGAAGGAAATATGCCCTAGAGGCAATAATAAAGTTATTATTTATTTCCATATATCATGATAAATGTTTATTATACATGCTAGAATTGTATTAACCGGAAACATGATACATGTGTGAATACATAGACAAACATAATGTCACTAGTATGCCTCTACTTGACTAGCTCATTAATCAAGGATGGTTATGTTTCCTAACCATAGACATGAGTTGTCATTTGATTAACGGGATCACATAATTAGTAGAATGATGTGATTGACTTGACCCATTCCGTTAGCTTAGCACTTGATCGTTTAGTATGTTGCTATTGCTCTCTTCATGACTTATACATGTTCCTACAACTATGAGATTATGCAACTCCCGTTTACCGGAGGAACACTTTGTGTGCTACCAAATGTCACAACGTAACTTGGTGGTTATAAAGGAGCTCTACAGGTGTCTCCAAAGGTACATGTTGAGTTGGCGTATTTCGAGATTAGGTTTTGTCACTCCGATTGTCGGAGAGGTATCTCTGGGCCCTCTCGGTAATGCACATCACTATAAGCCTTGCAAGCAATGTAACTAATGAGTTAGTTACGGAATGATGCATTACATAACGAGTAAAGAGACTTGCCGGTAACGAGATTGAACTAGGTATTGAGATACCGACGATCGAATCTCGGGCAAGTAACATACCGATGACAAAGGGAACAACGTATGTTGTCATGCGGTTTGACCGATAAAGATCTTTGTAGAATATGTAGGAGCCAATATGAGCATCCAGGTTCCTATATTGGTTATTGACCGGAAACGTGTCTCGGCCATGTCTACATAGTTCTCAAACCCGTAGGGTCCGCACGCTTAAGGTTTCGATGACAGTTATATTATGAGTTTATGAGTTTTGATGTACCAAAGATTGTTCGGAGTCCCGGATGTGATTATGGACATGACGAGGAGTTTCGAAATGGTCGAGACATGAAGATTGATATATTGGAAGCCTATATTTGGATACCGGAAGTGTTCCGGGTGAAATCGGGATTTTACCGGAGTACCGGGGGGTTACCGGAACCCCCCGGGGGCTTAATGGGCCATAGTGGGCCTTGGTGGAAGAGAGGAGAGGCGGCCCGGGCTGGGCCGCGTGCCCCTCCCCCTAGTCTGAATAGGACAAGGAGAGGGGGGCGGCGCCCCCCCCCCCCCTTTCCTTCCTCTCTCTCCCTCCTCTTCCCCCCCTTCTCCAAGTCCAACAAGGAAAGGAGGGAGTCCTACTCCCGGTGGGAGTAGGACTCTCCCGCCCCCTCCTAGGCTGGCCGCCCCTCCCCCCTTGCTCCTTTATATACGGGGGGCACCTCTAGAAACAATAATTGATCTCTTGATCTCTTAGCCGTGTGCGGTGCCCCCCTCCACCATAGTCCTCCTCGATAATATTGTAGCGGTGCTTAGGCGAAGCCCTGCGACGGTAGAACATCAAGATCGTCACCACGCCGTCGTGCTGATGGAACTCTCCCTCGACACTCGGCTGGAACGGAGTTCGAGGGACGTCATCGAGCTGAACGTGTGCTAGAACTCGGAGGTGCCGTAGTTTTGGTGCTTGATCGGTCGGGCCATGAAGACGTACGACTACATCAACCGCGTTGTTCTAACGCTTCCGCTTTCGGTCTACGAGGGTACGTGGACAACTCTCTCCCCTCTCGTTACTATGCATCACCATGATCTTGCGTGTGCGTAGGAATTTTTTTGAAATTACTACGTTCCCCAACAGTCACTCCGACCACCGGCCGGTTATCGTGTGTACACAAGGTGCTACTAGGAAGCAGGGGGGAGGAGATTGTGGTTTTCGTTTCGAAGCATGGTGGCTCGAGGAAGAAGGGTGTAGTGCGGAGGTGCAGGGGGCGTGGGAGGAAGGTTGTATGATGGGCCATGGGGATGTGGCCTCTGCCATGAAAAATGTGGCTGGTAGGATGAGGAGATGGGGTAAAGAAGTGGAGGGAGAGCTTGAAGGAAGATTAAGGATACTAGGAGAGCTTTGGAGAGATGCATGAGGGCGCCGGTCTCAGAAGAAAAAGTGAGGGAGGAAGGGAGGCTGCGAGGCTTGCTGGAGGAGCTGGAAGGCAAGAAGAACACCAAAGCTAAGCAGCATTCACACGTCACTTGGCTGAAGGATGGCAATAAGAGCACTAAGTATTTCAAGAAGTTAAAGAGGGTTGATGGCGTGGAAGTGAAGGAGGGGGAGGAACTAAATGACTATGTTTGTTCTTTTTTTCAGGACCTTTTCACTACCGCCGGAGTCAATCGCCTTTCTGAGCTCATTGATAAAGTTCAGCCCCGTGTCACGGCAGCCATGAGGGAGTTTCTGGAGGCAGAAGTTACTAGGGAGGAAATTAAAGCAGCCCTTGATCACATAGGGGATCTTAAGGCCCCTGGGCCGGACGGCATGCCCTCGGTGGTCTATAAGAAACATTGGCATTTCATGGGGGAGAAAGTTATAGAGGAAGTCATGGCAGTTCTCAATGGTGGTGCCATGCCGGAGGGATGGAATGACACAACTGTGGTCCTGATTCCTAAAGTGAAATGCCCAAGCAGGATCAAGGATCTCCGGCCGATAAGTCTATGCAACGATATATACAAATTGGTCTCTAAGGTCATCGCCAATCGCCTCAAAATTATTCTCCCAGACATTATTTCATCTAACCAAAGCGCCTTTGTCCCCGGGAGAATGATAACGGACAATGTACTAGTGGCGTATGAACTGTCACATTATCTCCTGAATAAGAAGAGAGGAAAAGAGGGAATTGCTATTGTCAAGGAGGATATGAGTAAAGCTTACGATAGGGTCGAATGGGATTTCCTCAAAGCTATGCTGACCAAGCTGGGTTTCGGGACTAGGTGGATAGATCTTGTCATGTCATGTGTTTCTTCGGTTCGCTACCAGATTTAAGTGAACGGCGAGTTGACTGAACAATTTTCACCATCCCGGGGTTTAAGGCAAGGAGACCCTGCCTCGCCCTATCTTTTTGTCATATGTGCGGAGGGCCTCTCGGCCCTCTTGCATGACGCGGAGGCGACAGGGAGGATCAGCGGTGTCAGAGTATGCCAATGGGCTCCAGTGGTATCACATTTGCTCTTCGCTGATGACTCGCTCCTCCTTCTGAGTGCTAAGCAGGAGGAGGCCCGGGAACTGCGCAGGGTGCTTGATCTTGAGAAGTCGGTCGTGATGTTCAGCCCAAATACTGCAGATGGGGTTCGTGATGCTGTTAAAAACTCGTTGCAGATCCAAAGTGAAGAATGGAATGACAAATACCTGGGGCTGCCAGTTCATGTGGGTAAATCACGGAAGAAAGCTTTTGCTTTCGTTAAGGGTGCTATGGCTGGCCGGGTATACGGTTGGAAGGAATGGCTCATTGCAAAGGCTGGGAAGGACACCTTAGTAACTACAGTTGCCCAAGCTATACCCACTTTCGCCATGTCGTGTTTCGATCTAACAAAATCATTTTGCGAAGAACTCAGCTCGTTGCTCGGAAACTATTGGTGGAGTCAACAAGATAAGGAAAGCACCATCCACTAGATCGGCTGGAAAACACTTACGCTGCCAAAGTCACAGGGAGGGCTCGGATTCCGGGATATGCATGGGTTCAACATCGCCATGCCGTCCAGACAAATTTGGCGCCTCATTCAGCACCCGGATTCCTTATGCGCACAACTGTTACGTGATCGATACTACCCGAACGATCAAATCCTTGCGGCTGTGCCGAGAGATGGCATCTCCTACTCTTGGAGAAGCTTGCTGCACGGGCTCCAACTCTTCCGGGAAGGATATATATGGAGAATAGGAGACGGCACTCAAGTCAACATCTAGTCGGATCCATGGATACCTAGGCCTTGGTCGCGCCAGGTTATTACTGCTCGGGGTCCTAATCTTCTGGAAAGAGTCTGCGAACTTATTGATCCGTTAACTGGCCAGTGGGACGAGCTGCTCGTGAGGGATACGTTCTGGCCTGATGATGTTAAACATATTCTCCAGATCCCGTTGAGAGAGGGTGCTCAAGATTTTATTGCCTGGCACTATGATAGTAAAGGTATCCATTCAGTCAAGTCGGCTTACAAACTGTTTGGCCAGCTAGAAAAAACAAGGAGGACTGGAGGCGTGGGTGGCAGCAACACTGATCCAGGGGTGTTTGATAGAGTGGAGGATGACTCGTGGAAACGGATATGGAAAACTCCCTTGCCCAAAAACCATACAGATGTTCACTTGGCGCGTTAATCATGATTCTCTCGCCCTCAGGACAAATGTGGCTCGACGAGGCATCCCCATTGCTGACACAAAGTGCCTGTTTTGTGGCAAGGCAGATGAAGACGGGGCTCACCTATTCCTGAAGTGCAAAATGGTCAAGGCTGGATGGAGGGAGTTAGCCATGGAGAGGGAGCGGCTTGCTCTTGAACGTATCACGTCCGTGCATGCAACCATGGATTTCTTATGGGGGCTGGACGTAAAAAATCGCGTTCTAGTGCTCACCTTCTGGTGGTTATGGTGGACCAACAGTAATAAACTCCGAGAAGGGAACCTGCCTACACCGGCCGATGAGCTGGCTAGGAGGGCTAGAAGCAATGTCAGCGACTACGTGCAGATCTTTGTGGCCAATGCAGCCAAGATTCCTCCTGACAAGTGGCGACCCCCAATCAACGTTGAGTATAAGATCAATGTTGACGGCTCCTTCATACCGGGTCAGAACCATGCTGGCTGGACGGGCACGGTGCGATCATCCAAGGGTCATCTGCTATGTGCACGGGCAGGTTGTCAGGAGAATGTGTTCGATGCTTTCGCTGCTGAATCACAAGCCATGTCTCATGCAATAAACTTGGCAGCAAAGTTAGGCATGGTCAGGGTGTAGTTTGAAACCGATTCACAACTAGTAGATGAAGCCCTGGATCTGGGGAAGGTGGACTCCTCGGCATATGCAGCGGTGATTGAAGACATGAAATACCAACTAAAAACTTTGGTTTTCTAAGTTCTCGATCTCGGTTTGTAGGAGGAGTGCCAATTCTGTAGCTCATGAGTTAGCTATTCTTGGACGTGTGTGTGTCCCTAACCACTGTATGCAGTGGGAGTCCGATGTACCTGCCCATGTGGGCGCTTGTGTTTTGGGTGATATGCCCAGCCACCGTTGAGTAATAAAGCTTTGGTGCTTTCAAAAAAAAACATAACGATTCGCTACCTGTTTCCACAAGCTTTTTTTTTGACGGGTAACTAGGGACTTTATTAAGGAGTTATAGTAAACGGAATACAAATAATGTCTGGCACTGTCCCTAGCCAAATATGACGACCTACTGGAAGCGAACATGCAGCTTTCGCAAGAGCGTGTGCTTCAAAATTATTCTCTCTATGTTCAAACTTGAACTTGACGTAGTTGAACTCCTTTCTTCTGGCCGAAATTTCCTGCAAAATTGGTGCATAATGGGTCGCTGCATCCATGTCAATCTTGCTCACCACTTCCATGCAGTCGGAGGCTATAACCATACGTGAAAGATTTAGGTCCTGAGCCAGCGCCAAAGCCTCATTGCATGCCTGTGCTTCTAGCCCGGTGGATTCAACCAGTCCATCAAAAATAACCGCATATGCACCCAAGAATTGGCCTTCCTTGTTCCGGCATATTGCAGCTGCTGCACCAAATTTGCCCTGCCGTGAGATCCCGCCATCCACATTAATCTTTGCTTCATCTCCGTCAGGTGCCATCCACTTTGAACTCGGGGTCGCACACTACCCACGTTTTTGGCCTGCATACTCTTGCTGTCCAGGGCAATTTCCAGGTCTTGGAGAAACCTGTTTACGAAACAGAAGGTTGACAAAGGGCTCTGAAACTCATTATCGTGAATTGCTCTCCTGCGTGCCCACCAAATTGCCCACATGGTTACTAGGACTTTCGCAAGGTCTGCTTCGTCCAGAGTTTCAAAAAGCCAAAAAAGCCAAAGCCGTGCATCATTTGATCTATTGGACAGAATGTGTTCCAGTACTTCCTCATCTCCTAGTGCCCAGCCGCACCGTGCCATATGACAGTCAAAGAGCGAGTGGCGCCAAGTATCTGATTCCGCATTGCACAAACTGCAGGCCTCAGATGTGGTCATCTTCTGACGGTGACGAGTTTGTCCCGTAGGTAACGAGGTGTGGGCAAGCCGCCACACAAAAACACGAACTTTTGACGGGACTCTCGATTTCCACAATCTGGTCCAATCTCTTTTACTTGCATCTTTATCAGATCTGTTTGCTCTTTGCTCTATCCAATCCTCCCTTTGAGACTTGATGCTGCTAATCATTCTATACACCAATCTGACAGAGAAAAGACCTCTCTTGTCATAATGCCAAGCATAAAAATCCCGGTGTAAACGAGTGCTCAAAAGGATATTTAGAATAGCATCTACATCTGGCCCGATGAAGTGCTCATTTAAAACATCCTTATTCCATGTCCTGGTTCCACAAGCTGACCGACCTGGGCTGGTTCTCCTGGCCCATTATGGCGCTAAGGCAGGCCACCCATGCTGCAGCCCATAGTGCCGATGGGAGAAGCCAGCGATCACTGCCGAACGAAGCTATCTCGCTGCGTGGAGTGCGAAGCTGGGATGGGAAGCTGGAATCGTGGAGTTCGTGGAGTTGGGAGGAGATCAGAACAGGCCCTAAGTGCGTCTGTTTTTGCTTATACTGCTACCTTGTATGCATTCTTAGTTCTGTTCTGATGACTCTGTCTTCATTCTTATTCGCATGGATAACGCAGTTTACCTTCTGTCGAGCTTTTCTTTGTACCGCTATTCTTCAAAGAATTCGCGTCTTTGAAGAATTTGATAAAATTCTCCCATTCACTCCCTCTGGTCAATATCACGCTCTTTCAAAGATGTACGATTTGGATCCCGATGGGGCGAAGATCATGCAAGCCGTCCCTGCAAAGATTTTGAAGCGCTTGACGGTAGAGATGGAGAGGGAAAAGCTGCAAAGGAGCCAACGGCAAAGTGATGAGGAAGGAGGCACGAATAGCTAGTCTGAGAGGGCACAATTTGCATGGACTGTCGGAATAGAACTTATGTGATCGGTGACATGTAAAAACTTACGAACATCTGCCATATTTTGGTTGTGAAGATTACGTACGTATGCACTCATTTACTCATCAAAATTGCTATGGATCAACATTTGCACTAAAATGTATCCGTATGGGGCCGAACCTGGGCAGACGTTTTGGGAACGGCGTTGGATGACCGGCTCCCTTATTCGTGTCCGTGGACGCATCCACAGACGGATACTGAGTCCATTATGCGGCACCGCATTGGAGATGCAAGCCGGTTTGCAAAAGGGACGGCTACCAAAAGCGGCAAGTACATAATCAACACATGCTAACTTAACACTATCACTATCCGAATCAATCTTTGATCTTTCAAGTAGCCATAATCTTAATAAGAACTCCTCTGAAAACCGGTGGAGAAAATCTGATTAGTATGTCATTTGATATGTTGTTAAAATTCCTTCAAAAATAGTGGTGAAATAAGGAGAAAATGATACACCATATAAAGGTTATTTGCTTCGCTCGCAACTCATGTGAGAAAACCTTTGAAAAGAAAAATCCATACATGAATTTAGGGACAGTAAATATGTCTTGTATCTTCTTTTTATATTCCATGAGAGCTCCAATTAAGGGAAGAAACCACTGGCAAGGAAGGACCACGAGTACTGATGATCGGGGAGCTGCGCCATTGCCAACCTAGTGCCCATGCTGGTTGGAAGGGTGGTCATTACGCAGAAAAAAGTGCAAGGAGATGTGAGAGCACGTCGAGCATGCATGAAGGATTGGACAAATTCTTCACTAAAAGGGTGGCCATTGCCCAAGGGAGTGCGAAGAAGACAGATACTAATTGACATGATATCACGATGAGACTAACAATAATGGGGGCACCAAATCCCTAATTTGAAGCTCACAAATGCAAAAGGAGTCCACAAAAAGGGGATGAAGATAACGCCGCCAATATATGAGAACGACGCTTCATGGCTGGACGAAGCCAACTAGTGATTTCTCCACATCCCCAAGCCCACCATAGAGGGACGGAAGGCATGACAATGCCACCAAGGTGGGATATGTCACCCGAAGGTGCCACCATTGTTAGCCAATTGACACCGACGTAGATTTCTCTAGACCTCCGCTAGTCACCACACACCCAATCAACTATACCCGGTCTCGAGGGCATGACCTACGACTTCTAGGTCGCTCGATAGTCGCGACTGACAGAGTAGAAGCAGAGAAAGCTGAGGGTCCAGGGGCACATTTGGACCTAAGGCAGAAGGGGGGGGGGGGGGGGGGGAGTTCAGCCTCCATGCATCTTGACCAGACCTGGAACTCAATTGTACACTGATAGAGACTCCTAGCATGATGTATTGTGGCACCGTAGGGTGCTTGATGCTGGCGGCTCAAGCTTTTAGATCCATATCTGATTCATGCCACTACAGCTCATTAGAGGTCATAGCCAGACAAGGAAGAGAGAGGAGGGGGCTTTAGAGCAACCACCTTGTGGAGGGGGAAGAAGCTCACAGGCGAGAGAGCATGCTGAGCATGGGCATACCGCCGCCAGATGTCACGTAGGGCTTAGCATCTAACAATGACAAAAGGGCATGGTGCAATGGGGGTAGGTGGTTAGGTTGGTGCTGGTGAGGTCCTCCAGGGTCGCTTGACGACGACCCAGGAGTTAGACAGGAGTCTTGAATGGACAACAAACAAACACCCTCAACACGCTTCGCCGAAGGAAATATACTATCCAAATCAATAAGTACAACTGCCTGTTGTGTGCTAGCCCCCCCCCCCCCCCCCCCCCCCCCCCCCCCCCCCCGCCAAAGAAACACTGAAGCATCTCTTTTTTGAGTGCCCCTTCAGCGCAGCATGCTGGAACACTGTGGGAATTGAATGAGAGAGTGGAGGAGACAAACTGCAGAAACTGCAAGCAACTACTCCTTTCGTTCCTAAATATTTGTCTTTCTAGAGATTTCAATAAGTGACTACATATGAAGCAAAATGAGCGAATCTATACTTTAAAATATGTCTATATACATCCGTATGTGTAGTCCATTTGAAATCTCTAAAAAGACAAATATTTAGGAACAGAGGGAGTGGAAGAGACTGGACTAGACCTCTGTTCATGAAAATCTTCGTAGTTGCAGCTTGGAACATCTGGAAGGAGCGAAGCGACAAACATTTTAGAGGTGTCTTGCCCACGTATGCTGCTTGGCTTGAGAGGGCCAGGAAAGATTTTGAGCTCCTCAAATACAGAACCAAGGAGAGTCTAGAACACTTCATCACTCAATTTGCTGCTTCAATTTGTGTTTAGTCGTAGTGTGGCTTCTGCGTACTAACCATTCTGTCCCTCTTAGTACTCACTGCCATAGTAGTAGACCTACCACCCACTCGCTCTCATTTTCTCGCTCCCCCCATGTAATTACTGTACGACAGAATTTTGTTCTTATATCCTTTTAATAGAAAAAAGGTCAGTGAGGAGTTCCCTCACTGTCATTGACCCCTAAAAAACAATCATATTTAATTACTTTCATAGATCGCTTTTTTCTTTTACGTCAGCGGTGAGCTCTCGTTGGGTGGTAGGGCAAACCCCACTCTTCAATATCAACGCCTAGTGGTTCCCATCATCCATAACAACATTAATTCGGCGAACTTTGATTCGTTTGGTTTGTCGCATTCAACGATGGACTTGTCGAATTGTTTGTCATGCAAAACTTACCGTTCGGCACGTTATATCTACCATTGATTTGTTGTTGAAGCTTTTGCAAATGGAGGAACAAAATTAGTTTGGGCGAAGAGGATATTTTTCTTTTTTGCAGAGCGAAGAGGATATTTTGGAGAGACGAATCGTGAGGGTAATTTGCACCTAATAATCCTACATCTACATAAGGGTAAACTGCCTAACTAATTAATTTCTCCAATACTAATTAGCCACGTTGCACTTTACGTAAAACACGTAACATTATTTACGTAAGTGTAGCATTGCTCATTTGCACCTAGGCAAGGTAGTTTATTGGAAAATCACTTTTCCACATCTACATACGGGCGGTTATCTCGGCAGAATTCCGGAAGAATCGTGAAGGCCGTCCCATCGAGGAACACAGCCGCGGCCGCCGCTCTGGCCCTTCCGGCTTCCCAACCCTAGTTCCGGCGAGCTCCGGAACTTGCTCCCACGACGGCCAGCCACATCCACGAGCTGACGAGGAGCCCGATGCCACCGGGGGGAGGAGAAGCAAGCCAGCATGGCCGCACGGGGAAGGAGCAGAGCTACCCGCCGGCGATCCGCCGCCGCGACGACTCCCGTCCTGCGCCGCCGTTCCCCGCCGTAGCTTCTCAGGCCTGCTCCATATCTAATCTTCCAATCAATCTTTCTTTCTTGGGTCAATGGAACGGAATCGGCCGGGAGCCTAATTAATCTTTCTTTCTCGGGCCCGTTCGTAGCAGAGGAGGAAGAAGAGGAGGCAGAGGCAGCCGGCGACGGAGGTGGTGAGCGTCCCCGAGGGCCCCCTCGTCGAGATCCTGGCGCGGCTGCCGTACCGGTCGCTCTGCCGCTTCAAGTGCGTGTCCAAGCAGTGGCTCAAGCTCTGCTCCGACCCCAAAATCATCAAGACGGCGTCGCAGACCCTCTCCGGATTCTTCCACAACCACCTGGCCTGCGGCCCCTGCTTCGACAATCTGTCCGGCGGACGCCCGCTGGTCGACGCTTCACTCCCTTTCCTGCACGAGAGCTACGAAAGAATCAAGCTCGAGCAATGCTCCACCAGCCTCCTCCTCTGCAAATGCTGGGAATCGGAGTCGGAAGACGAAGACAAATGTGATTTCGTCGTGTGCAATCCCATGACCGAGCAGTGGACCGTGCTGCCTCCTATAGAATGGCTGGACCAAGACGATGGAGAACCCCAAAGTTTCGAGCTGAGTTATCCCTTCCTGGTTTTCGACCCGGCTGTTCCGTCTCGTTTCGTGGTGTTTGCGCCCCTCTGGGAGTCGGTCGACGTTGTGGCGATATACTCATCGGAAACTGGACAATGGACTCCGAGCAGTGGGTGGGAATACAGCCCATCTCCAGCCGTCATTCCGGAATGCGCCGTCTTCATGAATGGCATGATGCATTTCTTGCATTTGCTTGTCGATGAACCTTTGATAGCTGCAGTCATGGGCGGACCCAGGCCCCAGGCAGCCCGGGCGGCGGCCTGGGGCGTGAGGCCCATGTTGTTTGTTTACTGTAGCAAAATGTACTGTAGCTAACAAAGGCGGCCTGGGGCGTGAGGCCCATCTCGTTCGTTGCCTGCCTGCCTGCCTGCCTGGGGCGTCGACTTGGACGACAGTCGACAGGATGAACCAACCAGCTGCCCGCTGCCCCTTCCCCCGACTTGGACGGACCCTAGGTCCCTGCCCGCCGCCGCCGCCTGCCGTCGTGCCTACCCAACCCTACCGCTTGCGTAGCTAGAAACGAGAAGCCGAGCAGCACAGCGGCGGCGCGCTCACCACCGGCTCTCCGTCGCTGCATCGCCACTCCTCCGCCGTCCGAGCGCGACCAGGTCACTTCCTCTTCTGGTCCCCTTCCTCTGGCACGGCGGCACCCACAGTCCCTCGCGGCTCCCTGACATTCTCCGTCCCCGCACAGCCAAAAACTGCAGGTATTTCTTCAGCTTATCTCCCTTTGTAGATTTGTAGTACTACTGACTGAGTTAAACGATGGTAGCAGGATAAGATGATTTAGTCAGGATTCGCTACCTGCCTGCTGATGGTACACTGTCCGATATGTAGTTCTTCATTATTGGTGAATCCAGAAAAAGTTATAGGTTGCAATGGCAATTGCTTATGTGAAGCTGCACCTATACAACATTTTTCTGGACTTCTTTTAGGTTCTTTCTGCTGGTAAAAGTTGGGAATGCCATAGAGATGCTTTGCCAACAAAAAGTTTGATATCTTTTCTTTTTCCTCTTTGTATATTCTAGTATTTTTCTTACCACCATGAAACAATGCTCTGAAGTTGCATTCTCCTGATTCGTAGCTATGCCTGTGTGTATGTTCAGATGATTGTTACAGCTCAACTTTCTGATCGTTATATTTCTGAATTGGACTGAACTGCTGTTATGAAGCTAACCTGCCATGAACATTGTAGTTTGGTATCTATCAAAACATACGCCGTGGGAGGTTGTGTTATTTTACTACTTGGTTGTATGTCTTTGTCCCAGTAGATTGATTCTGGATAGCTGGGTTCTTTGTAACTAATATATTTCATGTGGAAATCAGGGGGCTGACTTGAGGATCAAGCTTTCAGCTCCTTCACCTTTCCTTGTTGTGGTGGCCACATACTCTGCCCATATGATACATTATTTGATTTCTTTTGCTTTTAGGAACTAGGAATGTAGTAGTATCTGTCATGTAGCAGGCTAGTCCAGATTAGTCTAATCTTGTAAGCATAGCAATCTCAGAAATTTTTGTTTCTCTAAAATTTTACAGGAACGCAAGATGAGTAAAAGAAACAAGACATAAGTTATCGCACACGCAAAGGCCTTTTGCCTCGTCCTATAACGTAAGCTTTCATATTTTGCATTTGTTATTAACTACTTTTACCTGCTATATTATGCACTGATTTGCATTTCAAAATTTCTGATTGAAGGTTTAGCTTCTTGTGCGATTGAAGATGTAGTCATGGGAGGCTCAGATCAACCAATCCTTTGATTTGGTATCAATCTTTTGTATCATCTATATATGCTACATATTGTCTTTTGATTTGTCTTGCTTCATTAGTAGACACATCATGGAACACATGCTGCCATTGAATATTATGTTTGGTTTCTTATTAGTTATGCAACATAGATTGGCTTTTGTATGCCTTGAAACTGGAGTTTTTTTGGGTAGGTTTTAGCCCTTAGTTTCTCGCATGGGGCGTCAGCAAATCCTGGGTCCGCCACTGGCTGCAGTGGACATTGAGGGGAAGGTTTGTAGGGAAATTGCTATCCCGGATGGAATGATAGGAGCCAGCCCTGGTTATTGTTCGGTGGGGTGTTCTCAGGGACTCCTGCATGCTTGGTATATGGATCCTCATGATTACGAACTCTCTGTGTGGATGCTCAAAAATTATGTCAGTGAAGAGTGGATCCTAAAGCACACTGTTGACGTTCCAAAACTCTTTGAAGAAATGGACTCCAACGAAGAAAAGGGTCGTGACCAAGAGGATGGGACCCATAAGTATGACATGTTTGCAATTCATCCGGAACATAATGTGATTTTCCTTACTGATTGGAAGGAGGTGAATTTGTCGTACGATATGGACAGTGGGCAAGTGCATCACATGTGCACTTCTGGAGATTTCCTGGGTGGTCTACCTTTTATTCCCAGCTTTGCAGATTTGGCTCTCGGATGATCACTGAAAAGTCGGCGCTGCGTCAAAACAGCAATGGTTGCCTTTTGTAAAAATCACTTTTCCAGTTCTGTGGCACCGGTTTGGATATGTCCTCCTAGCATTGCAAATTATGCTCTTCGGGTGCAGCCGTTTTGTGGTGTTGAACAATGCTGGTTAATGGTAGAGATTTTGAAAGCGACAAAAGCGATCCCATGGGTAATGCTTAGCTTTACGAATTACCTAGTCACCTAAATATATTTTCCTTTATGTAGCATTGGTTACTGTCGTCGCTTGTTATCTGTTCTTGTCGGCTGAATGTGAGCTTATGTTATCAATGTTTAGAAGTATTTACAATTTCTGCTCTTTATTTCCATTTCTGTCAAGCAAATAAATCTTCAATATGACTTGGTATCCATCTATGCCAAATATTGATGATGCCCTGTTTTTGTGACAGTACCGGAATATTGCTGATGGTCTCTTTCTATGCTGCATATACATAGTGTAATGAGATCTTAGTGTCATTTATGACACATATTAGACAGTATGCAGCTTATCAGATGTATTGAACAAAATCATTTCTTTATTTTTGTTAAGTGGAGCGAACAAAATGATTCTCTCTGTAGCTAAGGCTAATTACTCGTAAGTTTGCTGCGTGTTCCTAATTTCCTGTTTCTTTTTTGCGGGGATTGAACTTTTGATTGAGCCGCTGACAGTGACTAGTATTTTCCTAGTTGAATTCTGACAACACTGATCAACTTCTAGGTTGTTCTGAAACCAAGCCTGTTTCTGAAGCTTCCTCAGATTTTGTTGATTATGATGTAGCTCACATAATATATTTTTCTTGCCACTTACCCAGCATTCTGAACCTTGTATTGAGTGCAAATTTAAACTCTTAAGCATATGTTTTGGCATACAAGTGTCTCTTTCTTCAAGACCGGTAAATCAAGTGCGTAAATAAACAAGAATGCAATGTTGGAGTACTGTAGTTGCTAATTTGTTACTACAAGCTCAACATTTATCATAATTACCACATCAGTTAAGTTATGCCGGCCCTACACTAAGTTGTGCTGATTGTTCTACACTAGGTTGTGACGTTTTTTATTCCATGATAAAGTAAATTGAAAGTTCCATGCTACTCGTTGTATTGAGATTTTCTTCTTCTTTGTTCATGTTGTGTGTGTTACCTGTTTGCTCGGGTTCAGCTGGTGGTTTTGATGGGCATGATCATGGTGTATTTCTGGCAAAGGTGATGTCGTGAATTTGCCTAGTTTTACGTGCCACTTAGATCGATCACTTGTGCTATCACCCTTGTTAGTCCCCTACAACCATGCAAGTTGGGTCCGCTGGAGCTCTCTGACAGCAGTCATCATCCTCTGTCGCCGCTGCTATTTGTGTGCTGGTCTTGGATGTGCTCGCCGCCCTCCCTCCTTTGCCTAGTTGATGAAGAAGGCATCCTCAGTGCCAGTGGTATGATGGGTCAGCATGTGCCCATGCTGCAGACGTCCATTTGTCTGGCTTCTGTTCCCTTCAAAATAGTGATGGAACGACAACCCAGTGCACGACCGAACCCTAGCTTTTACAGCAGTCCTTCAGTAATCAGCCCTCGGCCCTCTTCAAGCAGTGCACGCTGCGACGGATTATGATAAAATCGGCTCTGGAAAATGACAAGTGTAGTGAAGAAATTATTGCAATGAAGGCTAGATGTGTAAGGATGGAGAGAAATGCAATGCATAACGGTGTGTTTTATGGCATTATCATGTTAATAGTTGGTCTATTTGTAGGATTTATCTACTACCCCTATAAAAATAGGGGAGGGGGCAGATCCATCAAATATTGCACCGTACCATTCAAAGATTTAACGTCGTAGATTCATTCCATGCTTATATAACACCAAGCCATCAAGCCTTGTTTTAGCGCTAAACACGTCCTGACGCACTCACCCACGACTCCCGCCTCCAGCGTCCCCATCTCCCACAAGTCCTCAACTGCAACCTCCCCGCCTCTCCCAACCGTCGCCGCCCACCTCGTCCACGACATCCATCCCCCGCCCACCCCTAAACCCTAGCCGCCGCCGCCGGCGGTTCATCCTCCTTGGCAGCCTTCTCCACGGCTGCATCCCACCCCGCACGCGCCCTGGTCCACTTGGGTGCGAGCCTCCGCGCGGTTGCGGCCATGGTCGCAGCCCCGGCCAAGGTCGGCGCCGCCATGCCATCGATCGAGTTCGACATCCCTCGCCGGCCACGGGGAGGTCCTCACCTGCTCCCATTGCCCCCCTCCCCCGGAGTTCACTTTTTTGGATGCCGCGCTCAAGTGAAATGTCAGATGCCGTGTGCATTTTCACTGTTTCCCCACCTTCCGAATTCGCTTCATAACCCATGGACACAGTTTAGTCCTATGTTTTTGTAAGCTTATGTCGAGTTCCCTTGAATATAAATCTGTTTCAAAACTTACTGTACTTTCTTGGCTGCTGGACTTTAGTTTCCTGTCCATTGGTTCATCCCCAAATCATCGATCCATGATTAAAATGAAGGTGAACTGTTCATTTTTTTTCATACTATAGAGACAGAGTATCCCGGTATTGCCATTGAAGGAAAAAGTGTATGTTGTTGGTGCTTATTCTAATCAGTCTGGGGGCCATGCTGTGCTCTAACAGAGTTTTCTCATGGTATTTTCGCAGGTTTGGGCGCAGGCTCGGAACCTAAGAGACTCTTTCACTAGTAGAAAACAGGGCTAACGTTCAGGTCTGGCCAGCCCAATTAGTCCCGGTTTTTCAAGAACCGGGACCAATGGGGGCTATTAGACCCGGTTCGTGAGCCCAGGGGGCCAGCCGGGGCCTCGTGGGCATTGGTCCCGGTTCGTGTGGAACCATTTGTCCCGGTTCAAGCCACGAACCGGGACCAATGGTCCTCGCTCCTGGCCCACAACCATTGGTCCCGGTTCGTGGCTTGAACCGGGACAGAAGGGCTGGCTTTAGTCCCGGTTCATGCCACGAATCAGGACAAATAACTTGCCTATATATACCCACCGCCGCGGCAGAGCACTTCAGAGTGCTCTGTTTTGTCAACAGGCGAGGGGAGGGCATTTGGGTGCTCTAGTTCACCTCTTATGCACATGAGGTGTTCGATGAAATGCCCGAGCCACACTAGTTAAGCTTTCTCCTCTCAAAACTCGACCTCCTAGCTCCATTTTCAACGAGATTTGTCTAGATCTAGCGGTCCGTCACGCCCCGTCCCCGCCCCGTCTTCACCGCCGTCGATCGCCCACGCCGATCTCGTCGCCGGCACCACCGTGGTGAGCCTCTTGTTCTTATCTTCTTTCTGAAAGAAAAAAATTCTGACTTCAGATAGATACTTGTCTAATTTTCTTATTTTTATTATTCTTTGTTATTTTATAGTGCGATGGTTTTGGTATCCGCCCCCGTCGGCCCTCTTCTATGATTCAGATGTGGTATATATTATCTTTGCATAACTATTTGGTTCACTTATTGTTTATGACAATTATGTCGACCAATGTGACATAGATTTTATTTATCTAGGAGGTTGTTCAACCGGAAATTCCAACCGACCCTATTGTCGAGAGGTTAAATTTAGTTGAAAAAGAAAACAATTACTTGAAGGAAAAAATAAGAAAAAATTGAGGAGGAGAAGATGATATTGGAGTTGCATGTTGCAGATGTCGTCGATGATCACAAGATCAAGATGGATGCAATGCGGTTGAAGATTAAAAAGATTAGAAAATATGCCATTCATACCGAGGCTTGGTATTATTATGCAGTTGGATCAGTTGTTACCTTGGTTGCGATTATGATCGCATTTGTTGTTGCATTGAAATGTTTTACATAATTTCAATGTATGGTTTAATTAGATGCTCTGGAGAGCTATATGTTGTTCAATGAGAACTATGTATGTACTTTGGTTTTAATGCTCTGGAGAACTATGCATGTACTTTGGTTTCAGAGTTCATTTCAAATGCTTTTCAACTTCATGGTCTTATAGCTCAAAATAATCAGCAAATGCATGAAAAATAACAAATGTTGTCAGAAAGGGTTGTAAATTGATGATGTGGCTTTGAATGGTGCATATTGAACACAGAAAAACAAAGGAGTTCAAATAAGTTCAAAAAATGAAATCCCTTTGTAACGGACGAGTTTCCGTATGAAACCCTGATACTTCGAAAGAGATTATCCGTTTTGTACACGAAGAGCATCCAGTTTTTGCCGTAACCCTCTCTACTTTCTCGCACATGCTATGTGGGTGAAATGATGATACCATGCCAACTTGGAACCTTTTCAGAGTTCATTTCAAATGCTTTTCAATTTCATGGTCTTATAGCTCAAAATAATCAGTAAATGCATGAAAAATAACAAATGAAGTCAGAAAGGGTTGTAAATTGATGATGTGGCTTTGAATGGTGCATTTTGAATACAGAAAAACAATAGAGTTCAAATAAGTTCAAAAAAATTGAAATCCCTTTGTAACAGACGAGTTTCCGTATGAAACCCTGATACTTCGAAAGAGATTGTCCGTTTTGTACACGAAGTGTATCCAGTTTTTGCCGTAACCCTGTCTACTTTCTCACACATGCTATGTGGGTGAAATGATGATATCATGCCAACTTGGAACCTTTTCAGAGTTCATTCCAAATGCTTTTCAATTTCATGGTCTTATAGCTCAAAATAATCAGTAAATGCATGAAAAATAACAAATGAAGTCAGAAAGGGTTGTAAATTGATGATGTGGCTTTGAATGGTGCATTTTGGATACAGAAAAACAATGGAGTTCAAATAAGTTCAAAAAAATTGAAATCCCTTTGTAACAGACGAGTTTCCGTATGAAACCCTGATACTTCGAAAGAGATTATCCGTTTTGTACACAAAGTGTATCCAGTTTTTGCCGTAACCCTCTCTACTTTGTCGCACATGCGATGTGGGTGAAATGAAGATACCATGCCAACTTGGAACCTTTTCAAAGTTCATTTCAAATGCTTTTCAATTTCATGGTCTTATAGCTCAAAATAATCAGTAAATGCATGAAAAATAACAAATGAAGTTTTGTGGAAGGCTGGCTTTCCGGACGTAGGGGTTACAAAACCCAGGAGAGGAGGAAGAAAGTGGAGCATATCCATCTGCAGGCGCTGCACGAAATGGTACAAGGGCTAGAGGAACGAGAAGCAGATCGCAGCAAACGACCTGCCGAATCTTCCCCTGAAGCTACACCGCCATCTCAGCGGAGAAGCAGCGTGGCTTCCACCGAGCAGACTCGGCAGCTGGAGCATGTATTCACGGCTCCTGCTAGCTACCCCGTGGATGCTATCACGGAGTCTCAACATTGCCACCTTATGACGCGATGGATGACATTGAAAGTCAAGGCGGCTGTTGGCTGTGTTATACCTAATAAACCTGACTCAACCTACCACGGCCAGCCAATTCCAGAAGGATATGCTAGGGTGATGGTGGATCAAATAATGGACGGACTTGAGGACCTTCAGCTTGACCACCCTACGGGTGAAGGGGAGATTTGGCTGGGTTCTTCTCTGAAGACTCCATGCCTATGGCGGAAGGAGCTCATCAACCTTCCGAACTGGACGCCTCCACCTCCTCCTCCTCCTCTGTCGAGTCAGGGCAATCCGCCTCCTCCTCCGGCGAGTGATCAGGGCACTCAGCCTCCTTCTCCGGTGTGTGGCGACACTCCGCCTCCTTCTCCGCCCGAGCCAGCGCGCCTGAGTAGCCAGTCTCCTCCTTCTCTGCCTCGTCAACAAGGGCGGATCAAGAGACCCGCCGCCGCTCCGGCTGCTCCGGCGCATCATAGTCCTTCGCCTCCGCCTCGTAAGGAAGGAAAGACAGCCGCAACCGCTCCGTCTGCTCCGGCGTCTAGCAGCATAGCCAGAGCCGGGAGGCAATACAAATACGGTCCTTCTCTCAAGACTCCAGAGAAGTTACCATACAAGAGGACCGTGGAGGAAAATACGTGGATCGTGCAAGCCGAAGTGGATAACTTCTTTGAAGGGGTGAAAGCAAAGAAACATCCACCTCCGGTGAGAAGATAGATCCGGTAAAAGTGAAGCGTACTCTGGTGCCCTGCAGAAACCGCCAAAGTCTCCGGTGAAAGGCAACTATGAGCGCATTCTTACAAAGTCATTTGTGGAAGCGTCGCAGTCGGGAAGTACTATCAGTGGTCAATGATACGTCTCCAACATATCTATAATTTTTTATTGCTCCATGCTACTTTATCTACTGTTTTGGACTATATTGGTCTTTATTTTCCACTTTTATATTATTTTTGGGACTAACCTATTAACCGGAGGCCCAGCCCAGAATTGCTGTTTTTTGCCTTTTTCAGTATTTCGAAGAAACAGAATATCAAAAGGAGTCCAAACGGAATGAAACCTTCGGGAACGTGATTTTCCAACCGAACGTGACCCAGGAGACTTGGACCCTTCGTCAAGAAAGCCACGAGGCGGTCACGAGGGTGGAGGGCGCGCCCCCCTGGGCGCGCCCCCCTACCTCGTGGGCCCCTCGAAGCTCCACCGACGTACTCCTTCCTCCTATATATACCTACGTATCCCCAAACGATCAGAACAGGAGCCAAAAACCTAATTCCACCACCGCAACCTTCTGTATCCATGAGATCCCATCTTGGGGCCTGTTCCGGAGCTCCGCCGGAGGGGGCATCCACCACGGAGGGCTTCTACATCAACACCATAGCCCCTCCGATGAAGTGTGAGTAGTTTACTTCAGACCTTCAGGTCCATAGCTAGTAGCTAGATGGCTTCTTCTCTCTTTTTGGATCTCAATACAATGTTCTCCCCTCTCTTGTGATGATCTATTCGATGTAATCTTCTTTTTGCGGTGTGTTTGTTGAGACCGATGAATTATGGGTTTATGATCCAGTATTATCTATGGAAAATATTTGATTCTTCTCTGAATTCTTTTGTGTATGATTGAGTTATCTTTGCAAGTCTCTTCGAATTATCCTTTTTGGTTTGGCCAACTAGATTGGTAGTTCTTGCAATGGGAGAAGTGCTTAGCTTTGGGTTCAATCTTGCGGTGTCCTTACCCAGTGACAGAAAGGGTTGCAAGGCACGTATTGTATTGTTGCCATCGAGGATAACAAGATGGAGTTTTTATCATATTGCATGAATTTATCCCTCTACATCATGTCATCTTGCTTAAGGCGTTACTCTGTTTTTACTTAATACTCTAGATGCATGCTGGATAGCGATCGATGAGTGGAGTAATAGTAGTAGATGCAGAATCGTTTTGATCTACTTGTCTTGGACATGATGCCTATATACATGATCATTGCCTAGATATACTCATAACTATGCTCAATTCTGTCAATTGCTCAACAGTAATTTGTTCACCCACCGTAGAATACTTATGCTTTTGAGAGAAGCCACTAGTGAAACCTATGGCCCCCGGGTCTATTCTCATCATATCAATCTCTATCACTTTATTTACTTGCTTTGCTTTTACTTTGCCTTTTACTTTTCATTTTGCATCTATCTATCAAAAATACCAAAAGTATTATTTATCATCTCTATCAGATCTCACTTTCGTAAGTGACCGAGAAGGGATTGACAAGCCCTAATCGCGTTGGTTGCGAGTTGCTATCGTTTTGTGTAGGTATGAGGGACTTGTGCGTGGTCTCCTACTGGATTGATACCTTGGTTCTACTTACGCTACTTTGCTGCATCATCCTCTCCTCTTTGGGGAAATTCAACGCAGTGCTCAAGAGGTAGCAGTCAACGACGAGCTGGGAAAAAAGTTGCCCAGCTCGGCGAACAAGTGAACCAATCGCCCCCCCCCCCGCTCCAGGTGTCTAGCGATATCGTTGCTAATGTTCCGGGCGGGATGGTGCCCGGTTATAACAATCCTGAAGATTACCTGCCCGACAAAGTACATTATGATTTATTGGAGGTGGACGAACACAAATACGTGTATGGGAAGCCTCTCGTCAAAGATGAAAGATCTCTACCAATGATGATGTTCAGATTCCTTGATTGGTACATGAAAACCTGCAGAGAGTGTGAGGGGAGCAATATTTTGACGCTGATGGTTAGAGAGGAGCATGACCTCGTTGGACTTGAACTGTTGAATGTTCCATTTGAGGAGTTCTTCGCATTTTTCAATCTAAAGGCCCTCGATAAATTAATGATCACTTGCTACTGCCTAAGTACAGTACTACTTGTGTCATTAAGTCTCTAGATATAGGTCAGCTCTTTCATTGCATGTATTTTTAATTATCCTCACTATATTATGCAGATTGAAGATCGCCGAATTGAAGAAACGACAAATCGGTGATATTGGGTTCATTAACACAAATCTCATAGATGCATATATGGTTAAATCTCAGGCCAAAGAAACCGAGGCCAAGCTGCTAAAATCGTTTGTACTAAATCAAAACAAAGCTATAATGCTCTTCCCTTACGAATTCAAGTGAGTGTTACTGTCTTGTGCATATTCGATTTCCCTTATTAGTCGAGGTTATAGTAGTAATGTAATTGATGAGTTATGCATGCGTGCGCAGGTTCCACTATATTCTCCTAGAGATTAAGCTTGAGCAGGGACTAGTAACCGTCTTAGACTCGAGAAGAAAAGATCCCACGGAGTATGCGGACATGACTGAAATGCTAGAGAAGTAAGTTAAATCGATCATTATCGCACCATATCGGCAACTTTATTCATTTCCTGATATGAAGTAATTGTTTTCTTTGTCTGTTGGCAGGGTTTGGAAAAAATTCACCTCAAAAACTCCGGGACTGCCGAAGAAGCTACAATTTAGACACCCGAAAGTAAGTACTATAGTAGCATGTTCCACGCATCTCCTAGTGATTCAAGCGCTAGTTTCATCAATACCATTTAGCATGCTTGCTAATTATCAGTTTGATTGACCTCTATTTCTTGTAAAGTGGTTGTGGCAGGAACAAGGGAATGATTACTGTGGATACTACATTTGCGAGTCCATACGCCACACGACCTGTGAGCGGGGCTACTCTGGCAAACAATATGAAGTGCGTAAATAATAATATTCACATTTTTTATTTTATTACCATCATTTGTGTTCAGTTTGATTTATTCATATATATATATGTATTGACCCCCTTCTTCAAATTAGATATTTCGGATGCGGGATGAACTCCTACCACCAGATCGTATGCGAGGAATTCAAGAGGAATTGGCGGCATTCTTTCTTGACCACGTGATCGCTAAAGACGGAGAATACCATGTGGACCCTGAGTTCATTTAGAATTAGGAGATTATATTGTAAGAGATAATTATATTGTATATATGTAGCCAGTACGTAGCATCGGATAGATATACGAGAACTTGTTGTTCGACCAATCTCTCAGAGAAGGAGAGGTGGTCGATATCACTTTTCTCTATATGCATATGTTCATGATGATCTTCTGTTTCCTTCATTTGCTTACTAGCTAGAGTGTCTAGTACTCTCCATACGTATAATACGTAGCGTCAACCAAGCACGGAGATAAGAGAGGACACTTCTCTCTATTAATTAGCTAGCTAACACAATATATGAAACACCTAAATTAACCCCCCAAAACCCCCTAACCCACCCCTTTCAAAAAAACAAAAACAAAAACCCCAGCACCTGAAACGCTGACGCGTGGATGCCTATTGGTCCCGGTTGGTGCCACCAACTGGGACCAAAGGGCCTCCTGCCTGGGATCGCCGCACTGGCCACGTGGAGGCCCATCTGGACCGGTTTATGCAAGAACCGGGACTAAAGGTTTAGGGCATTAGTACCGACACTTTAGTCCCGGTTCAAAAACCGGGACTAATGGCCCTTACGAACCGGGACTATAGGTCCTTTTTCTACTAGTGTTTGGTTTGCGCCCTGAACCTGAGAGACTCTTTGGTTGAAGCCAAGTATAACATCGTCATTAAGGTTAGCTACTCAAATGTATCCCAGTCGAGCTACACCACCAATTGTCGTTAAGATTAGCTATTCTGAGGTTTTTTCTTCTGTATGCTTAAATAGTGGGACGAAACAAAGCGCTGCAACTACCTGAACTATCTTCATTATAGAACTGAATGCAGCGCATATTAGTTCTAATGCTCATACCCAGAATTTATTGCACTCATTTTAATCTTCCGTTTGCATGTGTATTTTAAGGAGGAAAGATGACTGTGACCATATAATGGAGAGAGCTTGTGAAATTTCGATTAAATACTAAGTCTGATATCAAAGAGTTGGAAATGCTTCTCGAATCTTCATCCAGGCCGATGGCACACTGAACAAGTTATGTCATGTATGCCACATCTTTGATTTTATTTACTGCTTGTGATTGGCCCAATCATACCTGCGGGACATTCAATTTAGATTTTTCTTTGTGGGATTCAGTTTTTTTATTGTAGTTGTGGGGTTGATTTTATTATTGCGCAGACCTAATATTCTTGTGCGCTGCATTCAATTCTTGACTTGCATCTATTCATTTTTATGTAATGCTGCTCCTACAAGGCGCGGTTGAAGGATGAGAAGGTGTCTATTAATAACATCAAAAGATGAGTTGAGTGACTTTTTTGCTTACATCAGACATGTTTGATTTCTATGGAGATATATACATGGTTAATCCTCTAGCGAAGTATGTGCATGCAAGGAACTATTTTAGATTGGTTTGCATTTTATGGGCAGAGTTGTTGGTTTTCGTAGCATGGCAACCTTCAGATGTTGATGCAAAACACATGCGATGCGTTACTCGCTATAATTTTCATATGGTCTATTTAATTAGCTTTTGTCTGATCGTCATGGTACAAGGCAATTCTACCAAATGTATTGCTTGATACTGGTAGGAAACATAAACACATCTACATGAGCTATTTTAAGCTTTGCTTTTCCTATGTTATGTTTTAACTTCCAATAGCATATTACATGAAATACTCATTGCATCTTATTTTGCACCATGGTCCACTCACCAAAATAGGGGCAGCCAACAGTGTTTTTGTAAGGATTGCAATGAAGCAAAGTAGAATCTTGTATTTTTTTCACACCTGAAACAGTAGGAGAGGCTCCTACTGTATGTATTAAATTAAAGTATCAAAAAGGTTCTCACAAAGTCATAACCTTACATCCATGGCCATTGTCAATCTAAGGTAGAATTGGGAAACCAAAGTAAATACTAGATTAGGGTACAACAAAGGATTGGGAAAAAGAAGAAATAAATTGTCTGTGTTTCTCTTTGGCTCTATGTATGAGTAGAGAGAAATCCTCTTTGAATCTTCTTGCCCATGAGTCGATAGTGGGGTTTATCCTTCGGAAGTGCTTGTTATTTCTTTCTTTCCATAGACTCCAGGAGGCGTATAGGAAAATCTCCATAAACATTGGGTTGTTCCATGCCGTCTTTGCTTCTTTGATCCAATTTAGACGATCTCCATTAATTGTCCAGTGGATGTTCAAAGCATCCCAACAAGTCACACTGAAACGACAAGTAAAAATCATGTGCTCAATCGTTTCTTCCTCCGTGCTGCCACACAGGATGCAACCGTGATAGTCCCCAATGTTATAGTGTCTTCTCTTAAGCATGTTTCTGGTGTTCAGACGATCAGAGAGCAGAAGCCAACCAAAAACCTTGATTTTCATTGTGGCCGAAGATTTCCAGAGCCATTTATAACTATTGTGTGCAGTGACCTCCCGAAAGTAGAAATTGTAATACCTTTTTGCAGTGTATATCTCAGAGCCCCACTCATAAACCCAAGAGTCCATGCCCTCTCCCGCATCATTGCCAACGTGTGACGTGATCTCCTGGATATCTCGCAATTCATTGTGGGCTTGCATGGAGAGGGGGAGGTGAAAGGTTTCGTTGAGGTTGGTGCAGCCAAGGAAATCCCGGACCAAAATATCTTCTTTTTTGGCATAAGAGAACGCACGGGGATGTGAATCTGCCAGGACATCATCCAACAAGAGATCTTTCCACATAAGCGTAGTGTCTCCTCTGCGAACGATCACATGTGAGATGCCTCTATAGATAGGAGTAAGTTTGAGCAAATCTTTCCACCAGAACGAACCACATGGGTCTGAGGCGTGTAGGATTTTGTCTGTGTAGTATGTGGACCAAATCAAATCAACCCACGGTAGATCCCAATGGTTGTAGAACTTGTGTAGGTATTTCATGAGCAAAGCATCACTTTGAGTTTGTAAATCAAGCACCCCAAGGCCTCCACATTCCTTGAGTTTGTAGAATCTTGTATTAACTTGTATCAATCTTGTTTTTGTCAGGCTTGCAAAGAAGCAAGGTAGAATCTTGTATTAACGTGTATCAACCTTGTTTTTCTAAGGCTTGCAATGGAGCAAAGTAGAATCACAAAAGGACAAAATTCCTTCGATAGTAAAGTGCAATATGTAATACATTGTTTATATGTTTAATATTAGTAGCACGTGCCTTATAATTGATCTGCAGTGATTGTGACAGCACTAAGCTAGAACCTAGAAGTGACTCATTCGGCGTGGGCACGCTGCTAGATATGCATGTGTGTCAATGCTTGTTTTATATGGAGCTTCATGTTGTACATTGATCATGCTGATCCTTTCATTTTTATTCCACTATTTTTTTCATCACAACTTTAGGATTCATCGATTGTAGCAAGTAGTGGGAGTGCAAGGTGAAAATATACTTGGCTACTTAATATGTACTTCATCTTATTGTGAGATTGATTAATGCTTTGATGGCTTTCAATTTTCTCACCAAAACTACAAGGCTTCACTGAAGGGAGGACAAGACCTAAGTTAAAGGCATTGAGGGAGTGATACTTGATACAGATCGAAGTTGCACCCATCGTATGTGGGTGTCAAAAAATCTGAAATCATGAGAATAGAGAAAGTTCTCGTCCTTCAACTTATTTTTATATTTTTATGTATTATGATTGGTGACACTTCAGTGGTCAAGGATATAAATTGTCCTCTTATATAGGATGAGTTGTGTAATCTAATTTCATTCCAGGCTCGAGCTTCACAATGATATTTACTTTTAGTGGGTTTTGTAATGTGCTTTCATTGAATTAGATGAGTAGAGATGCACAATATGACTACAAGATTGCTACACTCTTATCATTAAGTTAGACAACATGTAGAATTCCGAAGGACCTCTAGCCTACACTATAACATATGGTCAGTTTCATCTGCGTAGACTTGTTTTTCTTTTTCACAGAAAGCGTGTAAGCAAGGGTCCTTCCCTTTCAAATTGAGTGGCTGTGGTGTATGTGTATCAACTGTCATCCCTTATCCTCTTCTCCATGATTGGGAAAGTTGCTTTTCTTGGATCGCTTCAAATTGTCGGGCATTTAGACTGTCTGAGGTCGTCTGGTGCTACTAACGTTGTCATGCAAAGTTCATTCTGTGAGGATTTTGTATTGATTGTATTTTGGCATTCTCGTTCATCATTGAATGGGAATAGGATCATGAATGAATATTGATGTGTAGGATATACAACAATATAGACAGTTTCTCTGGTTAGTATACCAAATAAGAATCTGGTATGTTTCAGTTGAGTTGGTTTCATATTGCTTTGACAAATATTTTTGTCAAGATATGTAAGCAATTTTGAATGTGAGTATAATTCTCTATGTGTTGTGCACCCGTTGGCACTGATGTTGAGTTATTTTTAGTTCTGTTACCTTTTCCTCAAGAGACAGAAAATATGCATTAGGACTATAATATTTGGCTAGATTTTCTACGGTGGCTTTTCCTGTAGAAAACACATAGAAATTCATGGATTATCAACTTTTTTATGATTTATCAATTTAAATAAAATGCTTGATTTAATTTAAAACATGTATGACGCGCGTTGCAGGTGCACGCTGACTAGTTCTGTTTTTGTGATTTATGGGCTTTGCACCAAATTTATGAAAATTAAGAATGCATATGTGTTCAATTTTGCCAGCATGCAAGTATAGTAGACAATTGGTATGCGACAACACTTTTTGTGCTAATTATAAAACAATATCTAGTTCCAATAGACAAGTCTGAAAAATGGAGCAGAAAAGTATCTAGTTCAAACTCTATGATAATTTCAGAGGAGAAAAGTCTGAATACTGAAGCAGAAAAGTATCTAGTTCCACTTTTTTTCCATTTCAGAACAGTATGTACTTCCACTTGACACGAGTAGCATGTAGCATGTAGTTCCAATTGACAAATGGAGCAGAAATATACCATCTAAACTGTAGACTAGTATGTAGTTGTAGTTGACATTAACCAATAGTTCAAACAGAGCACAAATTTCAGTACATAACATCATCACTTAAACCAAGAGGATATAGGTTTTGACCAGCAACAAAAGTACATGATCAGTACTAAAACCAAAAGTACATAATCATATGTTTGGGAGTTGGTGATCATGCTATCTCCTCGGCTTCTTCAACTGGAGAAATGACAAAAGTGAGAGTGAATTGCACCTACGGTCCTTGTAGTCGCTGGTTTGGTCTAAAACAGTCCTAGAGCTTGCGTGTTGCCTCGTTACGGTCCTGAAACTTGCCAATATGGTCCATCGACGGTCCTCGGGTGGGTCCCACGTACGTATCATCCGCGTCCAGCCACGGCAGCACAGGCCGACGCGGGCCGAATCAGTTTCTTGCAATGCGGCCCCTTACTTTGAGAAGAATACAACCCGCAGTACATCCTCTCAGGCTGGACGTGCACTGATTGAAACGACGAACATGGGTGGCGGCGGTTGGATTCGATCGGAGGCGATCGGCGAGGAGATAGCAACCATTTTGAGAGATAGTAGGAGTCGATCGGCGACGGTGGCGAGGACATAGCCACCGTGAGTCGCCATCGGTGGCGATGGCTCCCGTTCGGCGGCATGATAGGGTCCCCGTGCCCAATTATGGTATCTCATAGCACCATTTTTTTCAGATGTGTTTTTAAATCCAAGCGGAGGATTCCCATTGGAGTTGCGGGCATTAGATGTTCTAGGATCAATAGTTAGGAGCGAGGCTGCTGTTTCCTTTTTGTGAACAGAAGTGGAGGTTCCATTGCTCCTGGCTTTCCATTGGTAGTATCTGATGAAACTGATAGTATACTCAAATATTCTAGCATAATCATCAAGTTCATGGGCCATTCTATTACACACCCTCTTGAGTGCACTGATCAAAACCTCCTTAACCTCTTCATTAAACCCTCTCATAATCAACTAGCGGGTATGTTGCAGATTGGTTTACCAAGGAGGGATTCAGAAGTGCTGCCACCTCAGAGCAATCAGTTTCCACACACAGCCAGCTAATGTACACTTTACTAACTTTCGACAGGCCACAAATTATTGCACTCAACTCTGCTTCTTCAGGGCTATTACATTTTGGCAGGCGTCTGCAAATGGACAGGCCCACTTGGCCTTTTTTATCTCTGAATATTACACCAGCACTCGCCTCTTTGGTGCTCGCAAGAACCATTTGGGTTTTTTCAGAACCATCATATCTGCTGCTTAGTTTGATTACAACCCATAGCTGATTTGGTTAAGGTTTTCATGTACAATTATGTTGATTTCGAGGCTCTGCACCGTTCTGGTCATCAGTTTAGTTCAACTTGTTACTGATTATGTTCGGGTTTCGATCAGCATAGGATTTCAGTATGTATGAACTGATAATTTTGATTTTTCTTTGTTTGTCAGGACATGAGACTGATCACTTCACTATAGAGTTCGTTCATGGTGGATTTTTCATGGGGACCGGAGGAAATAGATCATATGTTAATGGCAGAAAAGTTTAATATGATTACTGCGAAGCTAACATAATATGCATGGCCATGTTTGATGATTTAATTGAGACACTGGGTTATGAAAGAAAGGGAAGAATTAACACATACTTATTGCTGCCGGGTATGCAAATCAATGAAGATGGTCTTCGGTTGTTATCAAAGGACAGCGACACAACGTGCATCAAGGCAATGGTTAGAGAGGGACACAAATTTCTCATGTTTTATCTTGGGCATGAGGATAACATTACCGCAGAAACATGGCACAATGTTACTGCAAACCCCACCACTCAATTGCCTGATGTTATCAATCCTATGGAGTGCAGTAGATACCAGGAGCATGAGAGTGTTTTGGAGAAGAGCAACGTGTCATACAATCGTGTTGATGAGAGTACAAAAGAAGGGACAAGTACTTGCAGAGGGAGAGAAAAAATAGAGGAAGAAGATGATGTGGGCAGCGATGATGAATCATGCGACTCCGATTATGCTCCATCTTTAGTAGACAGTGACTATGATTTAGAGGAAGGTGATGCTGATCTGTTCACTGATAGGAAGTAGAATGGTGCAGAGAAGGCATGCAAAGGGAAAGCAAAAGAGGTTGTAGAAGATGACATTTCGGAAGATGATAAACTGGAGCTTCCAGATTCTGATGAAGAAGACATGAAATTCAATTTCAAACATTTTACAGATGCAGATATGAATGAGCCCAAGTTCCATTTGGGCCAGGTGTTCTCATCTATTGATCAGTTGAGGAAAGCAATTAGAGAGTACAGCTACAAAGAGAGGTTGAACATAACATTTCCGAAGAATGACAAAACTAGACTTGGAGCTAAATGCAATGATGGATGTCCCTGGTATTTGTATGCATCATACGACAACATGACACAATCAATTATGATAAAGACATTCAAAGATGAACACACTTGTTGCAAGAAGTGGCAAGTAAAAGCTTTTACTTCCAGATATATAGCTCATAAGTATGTGGATAAGATCAGAGCAGATGAGAAAATGACACTGAAGGGTTCAGGGTCACTAGTGCAACAAGAGTGGAACATGAAAGTCAAGAGGGGAAAGCTTGGGAGAGCTAGGAAAATTGCACACAACATAATATATGGAGATGAAATTGCATAATACAAGAAGTTATGGGACTATGGGCATGAGTTGAGGAGATCCAATCCAGGCAGCACTTTCTTTGTTGAGCTTGGTGATGATGGCCAGTTTAGGAAATGTTATTTCTCATTTGATGCATGCAAGAGGGGGTTTCTATCTTCTTGTAGGCCAGTGCTCTTTCTTGATGGAACCCATTTGAAGACCCAATTTGGAGGCATTCTCTTGACAGCTATTGGAATGGACCCCAATGATTGCATCTTTCCAATAGCTTTTGGCGTTGTCAAAGTTGAGAATACAAAAAGTTGGAGGTGGTTCCTGACTGCTTTGAAAGAAGACCTAGGCATTGTGAACACCTCTCGATGGAGCATTATGTCAGACAAGCAGAAAGTAAGATCATACCTCTGCACATGGTGCACTCATGCTACTCCATTCAGACATATTTGAAAGCATATGAGCATATTATCATGCCATGCAAAGATGTGGCTGAGTTTCAGAGGATGTATGGTAGAGAAATACTCCCTCCTCCAATTCTGAAAAAGAAGGGAAGGAGAAAGAAAAACAGGAGGCAGCAACCAGAAGAGAAAGAAGGCAGGGCGGGAAGAAAAAGGGGTAGAGGAGGGGCTGTTATCCATTGCAGTTATTGTGGTGCTGCAGGTCACAATATTGGAGGATGCAATGATTTCAAGCTTGGTTTGAAACCAAAGAAAAAGGGGAAGGTTGTTAGAGCTGAGCCACCAGTTTCCTCTAATTCAGAAAATGAGGATCTTATCCTAACACAGGTAATATATCTAATAGCATATGTCATTTTCCCTTTATTTAGTTAATAGCATGTGTCATTTCCTATATATTTAATTAATAGCAAGTTTCATTATTAATATAGGAGCAAAACATGCAAACCATGGGCATGAGTCAACCAGAACATAGTAGATATGAAGCAGAGGTCATTTCTACATTGATTGCTGAGGTTTGTTTGTATGTGCTTTCTAGTGCCATTTCTGACCATATGCATTGTTCAAATCCAATATTCAATATTGCAGACACAGTCAAGCCAGAGACCGAATGTGCAGCCAACTGATTTACCAGAAAATGCTTTCATTCAAGAAAATATCGAAATGCACCCCCCTGTGCATGAGACAACTGCCACAGTCCATGGAAATGTTCATAGGAAGAGAGAGGTGTTAGCTTTGGCCAAATTGAAAGCAGCTGCTGAGAGAAGGGAGGTTGCAGATCAAGCCAAATTTGAAGCAGCAATGGCAAAGCTTAAACAAGAAGAGAACAAACTAATGCTAGCAGCTGAGTTGAGAAAGAAAGAGCTGCAAGAAAAGAGGCAAGCTGCTGAAGAGAGAAAAAAAGCAATTTTGGAGGAGAAAAAATTAGCATCTGAGGAAAGAAAAAGAGTTGCTGAAGAGAAGAAAAGAAAAGCGCAAGAGGAGAAATTTGCACTTGCCGAGGCGAAAAGGTTAGCTATGCAAGCAAAAAAGAGAGAAGCGGCAGAGGCAAAACAACAGAAGGCAGAAGAAAAAAAAAGGATTCAAGAAGAGAAGAAGAGAGAGGCAGAGGAATCATATGCAAGGGAGGAAAGTCAGTTCATTTTCATGCAACAAGAGGAGCAGGAAAGGCAGCAGAGATGGAGAGAATATCATCAGCGAGAGGAGCAAGCAAGGCAAAAGGCTGCTCCACAAAGTGAAGAGGAGGTTGGTAGGGCTCAAGATGCTCCAGCAAGGCAAGATGAGATTAATAGGGCTCAATTTGGTACAGCAAGGCTAAACCACAATCATGAGAAAAAAAGCTAGATGATATGAAAGCATTGAGGTTAATGGCTGATGAGGAGAGGTACAGGGCATGGCTGCAAAAACAAGAGATGGAGCAAGCAAACAGTCAACAAGGCACTTCCAACAAAAGAACTCTTCCCAGTCAGCAAAACACTCAATTTAAGATGCCAAGAAAAGTTAGAATGTTTGATTATCTCAAGGAGTAGTTTACTTCATTGTGATGTGCCAATTTCAGTTTATTTTGGACCACTAAGTAATTGAAACTATGTTTATTTTGTCACATATTCTCATGACCATGAACTGATCATGTGTAGTGTTCATGAGCTTGTGTGCCAATTTCAGTTTATTTTGGACCACTACCTAGTTGAAACTATGTTTATTTTGTCACATGTGCTCATGACCATGAACTGATCATGTACTGTTCATGATCATTCTGTCTTTGGATATGCCATATGTCGTGCCGTCAGATTAGTATATGTTGTTTGTTTCCTGTCATATATTGCCCAAATTATGTGATATGTTGTTTGTGTTTCCTGAGATTTGCAAATATCCTGTGATCTATTGCCTACTTTCTGAATATTGCAAGTTCATGTGTAAATCCTGTAGAAAATGCAAAGCAGTGACCAAATGGTAGAGCACATGACCATACCCTGTACAGATTGCACATCACCCATGCCCTGTACAGGTTGCACATCACATGACCAAATGTGCCTGGCACATTACAAGATCATATCATGTAGAAAACGGTAAGCAAATGACCAAATGGTACCAATCTGACCAAATGCTAATAATCTCACCAAATGGCACAGCTCAAACATCATATATCAAATAGGAATTCTTTTGTTCAGGCTACAAAACTCGTCACAATCATAGCACAGATCACAACACAGTACGTACTATGCAATTACCAAAAGATCACAGACAGCCCAGATCATCTGGCTTAACTAACATATTTCACTGCATTTTGTCCACTGAAATTCAGAACAGTACACTACATCTTGTGCAGACAGTGCCTCCCCGCAGCTGGTCCAGGCTTCCGGACGGCGTCTGACAGCAGCGACGCACGAACGTATATCGTGCCGGAATCCTCCAGCAGCATCTTGCGCCGCTGCCGACAGCCGCACCACCTACGGCTCCATTGTCGCCGTCCGCAGGGGCTCGAAAGACAGTGTCCCCTTCGGCCCCGCGCCGGCGCTGCCCCCTTCTCCGTCCTCCCGCGCAGCCACGGAGCACTAGCACGGCTTCCACTCCGCCTCCACGTCGTAGTCCGCCACCTTGTACACCACGCGGAGCAGACCTGCCACCGGCCGCTGCGCGTATGACCCACGCAGAGCACCCCGCCACCGCCGCTGTTCGACATCCTGCACTCGCCGGCCCTGCCACCGGGCGCCATGCCCATGGCCGCTGCCTTCTCCAGCGAACGCCTGTGGTTCGCAACTGCCGCCGCCACGCATGGTTCTCTACAGTTAGGGATTGGAGAAAGAATTGGGGATCGAACAGAGGAAGTTTCCGCTTCTCAAGCTCGACTGTAGAGAAAACGATTCGGCCCGCGAAGCCGTGACAGCCTGCGTCGGCCCGCCTTGACCTGGCTTGAGGCGTAGACGTGTACGTATGTGGGGCCCGCCCCAGACCGTCGATGGACCATCTTCGCAAGTACCAGGATCGTAGCGAGGCAACGCGCGAGCTCGAGGACCGTTCTGGACCAAACCGATGAGTATGGGGACTGTACGTGCAATTCACTCCAAAAGTGACACCTTCACCACAACAGTACAAGAGGCCACCAGCTTTATGGTACCCCAAATATCCTTCATTATAAGATCGGACCTCTCCTTCTCTGCCATCTCTTGTTCAATCTATATTCTAGACTAGCAGATTTCAAGTTGATTTGTGTGCGCTACAATAAAAATAGAGAAATTTTACAAGGGATCTAATAATACCTTTTTTTGACATGCAGTGAGGCATAAAAATAATCACTACAATTTATAATGAACTTTTTTATTTAGAAAGGATTTGGATTCAAACTACATGCAAGTCGTTTTATTCTAGTATAACTTTCGATATAATATATTATGTTTTTTTAATATATACCCAGAGTATTGTAATGAAATGACACCTTTTATAAATAGTAAAATGCATTCTTGACGTGTAGCTATTATATTTATTATAAAAATATACTTTCTTGTACTAATCAATATTACGTTGCAAATCGTTTTAAGTCCACCATGTTTTGTTATATCTGTTGTTACAACAAATTTTGGGACAAGTCTAAGGAAGCCGATAATATCACATTAATTTGGAAAGCAATTTATGCTCTTCATCATCTATTGTATTGTATATGTATCTTTGTTTATAGTATCCTTAAATATCTATAGAAATTGAAACTTTCTCGACTATTTAAATTTATGAGAATCAAACAAATAGATTCATAGAGAATTCTAGAGTATAAGAGTATGATGTCTAGGTAACTAAAGAGAGATTCCAAGAGTGTTTGAGGAGTCAAATTTCCCTTCTTATTCTTGGTGTTCAGTTTAGAACTAGTATCGAAATGGTCATCTAGCAGCAAACCAACCTGTGATTGGATGATTAGGAGGACAGTGCTATCCCCAACCCACCAGGGTTCAGGACCTAGACTTGACACTGGTGCTCGCCTTTTTTGGTTTTATTTCAGACCTTTCAGCTTTATGTGTTCAGTGGGAGGAGACATTCCTGTCGACTACCAAGGCATCTGCGGCAACTTCGTCAATTCCAAAGATGATTTGTCGGCTCAGTCTCTCACTCACAATGGTAGGGTGTATATATGCATATGTTCCTAGGAACAAGTGTATGCGCGTATGTATAAGCGTCTATGTCTATACTATGTTTGAAAAAGGTCATTCAACACCATTTGTAGTATATGACTCATTGAAAACCATCTATAGTAGGCTTACCACAGAAGATTCATAATGAAAATGGATGCAACCGAGACATTCAAGGGTACAAATAGACCAAAACAGAGCTAACGTTGCATACATCATACAATACACAAGGATTGGGGCACACAAGTGATGACTTTCAGGGTAGCCACATCTTCTTGAAGTGCTCCTTTAATAATTCTTACTTCGATCTTTAATTGAAAACCAAGCACAAAATCATTTTCTTGTAGTAGCTTCTTATTTCCTTTAGTTTCTGAGCCAAAGCTCTTCTAGAAAAACATTTAATTTGGTCACAGTCCTTGTTATACCAATTCTATTATTATTCTATAATCAACTAGATGACCCGTTGTGCTAATTGACGTAGAGACCAAATCAACATCGAAAGCTAAGCGAAATATTTCAAGAAATTTTTGATACATCAAAACTACTTCAACAAGCCGCTGGCAACTTATGTCAAAGTGCGCTTAGTATCAGTTTATGTAGTGCTTAATCATGATAATGGATGTCTCACGTGGCGATCTCACATCTCATAACATAGGCCACACAGTCCTCATATACACCAGACAAGCACCAAAGTGCTCCTTCATAATACATGCCATAGATGGATAAAATAGAGCAGGGAATCATCATTTCTCCTCCAACTGGTGATCACTTCCAGGGTAACAGTGGCAACATGAATAGGCATAAGCAGCTTGAAAGACCAGCTCATGCACTTGTTCCTTCTTGAGAAACGCAATGCGCGACCTTCAGAGAGGAGGAAAATGGATTAGGATCATTTCAGTTAAACAATCATGCAACAACAAACTCTAGTTCCATACCTCATAAATGCTTGGTGTTCCTTCACTCAATAAAGTCGAGTACACCCTTTTTACATCTTCCCGGTCTTCCTGTTGACACCAATTTAGCGGTAAGACAACATTAGTTGCAATGCCTAGAACAAGTGAATAAGGAGGCAAACATGCTACTAACATTATCTTAAAATATCTTATCATGTCTCAAATTACACCATGAAGGGATATACTGAAGCAAGTATGATTTCAGAATTTATATACAACATTGTACCAGACTGAGAACAAAAGTTGCAGCTTTGTAGTATATGCAAAATGTAGTTGCCAAGTCGTGGAGCTCAACAAGAATAGAGAGTGATCGAGAGGTGGCATACAAGGTTTTGCGCTGCAAATTGAGAGCAGCCTTTCTCTTTCTGTTTATTTTATCAAAACTCACCATGAGCTGCAGAAAATCAAGGAGGAAATGGTGCACACGACGAGCCTACAGATCATGCCATCCCACAATGCCCAACGTGTTTTATCCCTACTCACTCGCTATGAAGAATACGTGATCCTGCCATCCCATGTCGATTCTTCCGGCGAGCTGAACTACCGCTCACAGGCTAACTGAAACTACTAAAACCGTGCATGGACAGGTACACGTTGACGGTCTGTACTTACTCAGACAACTGAAACTTAGCTGAAAACTGAACCTAAGCAAATGGTATAGCACACACATACTGCCGTATGTTTGATCTAGCTAGTAGTTGCTGAACACATCATTATTGGCAATGGAAAATCACTTACGATACGCAATGCACCTAGTGCAATGAACTATTTGCATGGGGCGAAGAGACCTAACAATGATTAGAACTCATCTATGCATGAAGGCAACATAATAAATACCTACTTCAATATTCGACAATACATGACAATGCAAGATGTCATAACTGTAGGCTTTTGCTTTTACTGTATTGTGTGAATGCACCAAGCTTGGGTGTAGCGATTACTTTTCCTCACACAAACAAGAGAGCACCAGGACATGGGCAAAGTAAACCGGTAATTCCATACTTGTCCAATGCCCGGGAGGGGTCAACAACATCATTCCTTCTACTCTTCGTTAGGTTCGACGCTCTTACGTATTGAAAAGGCTATGATGGATCTCCTACACTTGTGGGTTATCAGTTTACTAACTGGCTCAACCTTTCTCAACAAGCGGTTTCACAATTGGATCCACCTCTGATAGTTTGGGTAACAGATATAACCACATCCGTTGGATATTATAGGCGCCTCTCTCTCTCTCTTTCTCTTTCTCTCTCTCTATCTCTCATATTATAGGCGCCTCTCTCTCTCTCTTTCTCTTTCTCTCTCTATCTATCTATCTATCTATCTATCTATCTATCTGTCTCTCTCTCTCTCTCTCACACACACACACACACATACACACACACACACACACACACACACACACACACACACACACACACACACACACACACACACAACCAAACTGTTCCTGTACATAGAGTTGCAAGAGTTGAGCTCACAAGTGATAGAGTGAATTGGTTATAGAAAAGAGCAAGGGGTTTTCTTATGTAAGTTTACATATATGTGCCTAATAAATAGGCGAGTGGACTTCCCCTTCGAGCAGATTTTGGAGCTACCAAAGAAATTGAAGGAGTTCTCATGGTTGGTGGTTTAAAACATAATCCTAACAATGAAACACAATAGACATCAACAAAATAGGGTTTTATTCACTGAAAAAATAGCGCGCTATAGCGCCGCTAATAGCACGCTATAGCGTGTAGAGAATTGTCTCGCTAAATTGATCAGTGTACAATGTCTCGCTAATAGCACGCTATAGCGCACTATAGCACGCTAATATAATATTTTCAGGGGCGACGCTATTTTGTGTAGCGCGCTATTTTTTTCATTTTATTACATCAAAACTACTTCAATAAGCCGCTGGAAAAATTATCTAAAAGTTCATAGTAGCACTTTATATAGTGCTCAACCATGATAATGTACGTCTGACATGGCGACCTCACATCTCTTAACTAACATACACCACACAGTTCCCATACAGCTGACAAGCAACAAAGTGCTCCTTCATAATACATCCAATAGATAGATAAAAGAGAGTAGGGCGTACATTAAAAAAGAGAGCTTGAAACATTCTTTTATATTAAGAGAAGTAAAATATAATGCAATATATTCATCAATTGGTAATCATTAAGAAAAAAATGAGAAGTTGAAACATTCTTTTATATCTTGTCTAGTACATGTGGTTTAATTCATGTTAAGCTAAGTAAAATTTGTAACACCTGATTATTGTTCATGCTCCTCAGGGAAACTAAGATTCTGATAGATGCCGGCCCCGGCAACAAATATCGCCATTCATCTGCTACACAATATAGCAAAATACGTACACAAAAGGAAGGGGCTACTCTATGGGTAGGTCGCCGTATTTTTTCCTTGGGAAGTTGTACGGAGTTAGCACCACTGAGCGGAGGAAAACAAAGCATGAAGTGCAATGTAGAAGAAGCTAAAACTTGTTAGAGTGCACTCCAAAACACCACCACTGGCCCTCCAACCTTCAAATATGAAGGATGAGACGACTCTGCTGCAATCTATTTACCCCTCTTTCTTTTATAGAAACCATAGTTACTTATGCTTTCCCTGATCCTATTGTGATTCTTTCGGCATGTTTGATCTACCATTTGCCACACTTTTTTATGGCACACGTGCATAATGTTAGGCGATCAAAATTGTGCTGTATAGTTTGTGTGATGGAATCTTGCCATAAGTATGGCTATAAACCTGAGGGATAATTAATTATGTGCCCTTAGTTGTGTCCTCCTCGGCCGGTTTACCCATAGTTTCCAAAAACCCTTGTTTTTCCCTTTGAACGTTTGACCGTCACTTTAAAAAATCATTAACAAATTCATACTAAGTCAGAAAAGTGTGAATAAGATATCAAAATGTTCAGGAAAACATCACCTATATGTGCATGTCATTTCCATTCATGACAAAGGTGTTACAGGTCCCCAACTCGGTTTGAGCTCATATGGTCTCAACATGAACAGTGAAATCCAAAAAAAATTGAAAAACAATTCTAAAAATTCTAAATTTTATTGGTGGCAAACATTGACCAATGTTTTGAGTTCTTGCCAAGTTTCATCAGGGAATGACATTCATGGAAGTAGCGGCAAAAAAACAAAACCAATGCTCCAAAATAAAAGCATTTTGGAGCGCTAATTTCGTATTTTGGCCACGCTTTCCATGATTGTCATTCCCAGATGAAACTTGGCTAGCACTCTAAACATTGGCCAATGTTTGCCACCAAAAATTTAAGACTATTTTTTTTTTCAAATTTTACTGTTCGTGTTGAGATCATATGAGCTCAAACTGAGATGGGGACTTTCCAACACTTTTTCATGAATTGTAATCACATGCACATATAGGTGATGTTTTTCTTAACATTTATGTATCTTATTCGCATTTTTCTAAGTTAGTATGAGTTTGTTATCAATTTTTAAAATGGCAGTCAAACGGTCAAAGGGCAAAAGCATAAGACGAGCAAAGTGGTTTGGGCGACAACGAGTGTTTTCGAAAACTAGGGGTAAACCTGCCGAGTGCGACCCAACTAGGTCATAAAATCAATTATCCATAAACCAAAAAGGGGGCTAACTCAGTCTAACTCATGCCATAGTAAAATATGGCAAACTTAGTATGCCAATCAAACACAACAAGAATCTAAGTATTGTTGGGTGATTATCCTACATAAGCAAATGCATGTTGCACTCATAGGTAGAGACATCCATATCCATACTTATAGGGAGTGCCATAACTAGCTACATAGATATCCATACATATGAGTGGGAGTTCATTATCTACTCACACATAATGGATAAAGTACTAATCATTCATAACTCATAAACATCTGATTATCATGCCATCTACTCGGCTTCTTCAACTATAGAAATAGCAAATGTGATGACTTTCACCACAATAGGACAACATGCCATCAACTTAATGAGAATATATCCATGGAGGGGAAGATGTTGAGCAAAAGACGGACACTTCTCGCCTTCAGTGACTAGTGTCTCGCGTTTGGCCGCTCCTCGCTCGTCCTTCTACAACACACCGTGATTTTTACGTAGAGTGAGCCAATTTTTCAGAATAATCACTACTATTTATAATGAACTTTTTTATTTAGAAATGATTCAAAATCAAACTAAATGCAAATAATTTTATTCTAATACAAATTTTGATATAATATATTATGGTATTTTATATATATAACCAGAGTATTGTAATGAAATGACACCTTTATAGACAGTAAAATGCATTCTCAACATGTAAATATTATACTTATTATAAACATATACTTTCTTGTACTAATTAATATTATGTTGCAAATTGTTTTTAGTCTGCCATGTTTTGTTATATCTTTTGTTACAGCAAATTCCGGGACAAGTCTAAGGAAGCTAATAATATCACATTAGTTTGGAAACTAATTTATGCATTTCATCATCTATTTTGTTGTATTCATATGTATCTTTATTATAGTATCCTTAAATATCTACATAAATTGAAACTTTCTCAACTATTTAAAATTATAAGAATTAAACAAATACTTAATAGAGAATTATAGAGTACAAGAGTATGACGTTTAGGTAACTAAAGAGAGAATTCAAGAGTGTTTGATGATTCAAATTTGCCCTTCTTATTCTTGGTGTTCAGTTTAAAACTATTACCGAAATGGTCATCTAGCAGCAAACCAAAATATTATCAATGATTTTTTTTCAGTTTTGAAGAACCTTTTTTCCAAATTTATGAACCTTTTATGAAAAAACTGATGAACTTTTTCAAAATTGACGATTTGTTTTTCAAAACCGATGAACATTTTTTAAAATTGATAAACTTTATTTCAAAACCGATGGACTTTTCCCATATTAAAGGAATTTTTCGTAATTCCTGATTTTATTTTTGTTTATTTTTCATTTTTCGTGAACCTTTTTGAACCCAAGAACATTTTTTAATAAATCGATGAAATCTTTTTGATTTTACAAAAAAAAGGCCGTTCTTTTGCTGAACTAGCAGCGCAACACAGAAAAAAACAGAATGCCAGCAAGACGAGTTGATGGCACGAACAATTTATTTTGAGAGAGCGAGCGAAAGCAAGTCAGGAGCGAGAGAGAGAGAGAAATTTTTTGGATCGCGGCCTGCTCGTGTTCACATGAGCGCGCCGATTAGGAGGCCTCGCGGGGACTTCCTATTTGATGTGTTTTGCGTCAAACTCACAATTGTTTTTTGAAAATCTGATTTTGTTTGCATTTGCAAACAATTTTTGAAAACATGGTCATTTTTTGTATTTGTGAATAAATTTTAACAGGAACAAGTTTTGAAATTGAAAACATTGTTTGAATTTGTGAACAAATTTAAAAGATTTGATCATTGTTTTGGAAAAAGTGAACGTTTTTTAAATTTCGTGAGCATATTTAAACATGTGAACAATTTTTTGGAAACACAAACATTTCTTGCACACGTGAACATCGTTTGAATTTCCCGAACAAATTTGGAATGGGAGGAGGTGTTTCCGTCTACGACGAGGTGCCTGCTGTGATTTCATAAATCTCAAGATGATATTCTGGCTCAGTCTCTTAAATGTTCGTATAGGGATAAAATATGCGTGTGTGCGTTCATAAGGATAAGTAAAGGATGAGTGTATGCGCATATGTATGAGACGTTGACTGCCGCTGGTTCGGCCCATCCATCAGGCCCATAACGTGGCAGACCGGGACGGACGGACACGCACGGGTGGGTCTCGAGCCCGCGACGCGCAGGCCCGACGGCAGCAGGAGGAAAGCTTGGAGCGAGCGAGCGAGAGAGAGAGAGAGGAGGGGAGAGGAAGCCACCACCGAACCCTAGATCTCGTCCAGATGTCCATGTCGCTGCGCAACCTGGCCACGAGGATGCGGTCCCCGGCCGCCGCCGTCCTCCGTCCCCGCGTCTCGCCTCCCCTCCGCTCCAGGCTCTTCAGCTCCTTGGAGGTAATTTGCCCGCCCCCTTGCTCCCCGCGCTCCCTCAAAGTCCGAGGAATTTCCGTCCGCCCCGTGCGATCCGTGCCGACGATTGCCCTAGTTTATTACTCCGACCTGTCCGTCCGTCGTCGCATCATTGCTTGATTCCCCGCCGTCCGGTCCCTCTCGCAATCTGTACAAGTCTCCAAATTAACACTTTGGCCACTGATTTCTAACAAAATCTTCTGCTTTGACTTGCATATATATTCAAATATACATCTTGCAACTGTATTTCGTGATAACTCATACCGCTTCTGCTCAACATTTCCCTAGTGATATTGAGAACAATGTTTGACTAGCCAAGCAGCCACCTGCATTTGCAAATCACAGGGGTCTATCCTCCTCAAGCTTGAAGCTCAACAAGGGTTGTTTGACAAACCAAGTTGAATGATGCCATGCTTATTATTATATATACTGGGTCTTAAATTATAAAATGCCTCCACCAACTAGTTTGAAAGTACAGAGTCGCAGTAGCTTGTCGGAGTAATTAATTAGCTGATTTGCATAGACTGCCAAGCTGCAACTTTTATTCCCACAAGTGAACTTTCTATTATCTGCCCTGTGTGATGCATTCTGATTACCTTACCGGCGGCGGTTTAGTTACTTAATTTCTTCGGCTCAGGGTCTAGATATCTTGCTTTATTAGCATGGATGGGGCTGTTGACCCTCTCAGGCATCCGACAATTAAGGAACTACCAGTTTACTTCGTTCATGTCCTGGAGCTCTCTTGTTTCTGTGTACATTGTAGGCTTCATGCATATATGAGTTCTTATCGTTTTGATAGGTCTCTTCGCGTCATACAAATAATTCGCTGCATTAGGTGCATCATAAGTGATTTTCTGTTGCCGATAAAGATGTGTTCGGTAGCTACAAGCTAGATAAACATATGGCAATATGTTACTCCCTCCGTTCCACAATACATGCCTTCCATTTGTTAAATATAAATGTATCTAGACATGTTTTAGTATATAGGTACATCCATTTCGGACAAATGCAAGTCAAGTATTTTGGAACGGAGGGAGTAGTTCAAAAGAATCACGCTTATAGGCTATTTTTGTTTTGTTCGCAAGAAAGACCACATTAGCTTGCAACTACTTCCACTGTGTTGCAGGTTATATATAATTGCAGAAATCAGACCTGCTTCAGTATATCCTGTCATGTTGTAATTCCGAGACATGATATGATTGAAGATGGCGTTCAGTAGCATGTTTGCCTCCTTATTCACTTGTTCTTTTCGTCGCAAACTAATGTTCTCTTTTCACTAATTTGGTGTGAACAGGAAGATGGGGAAAGTGCGATAAGGCTGTACCAAGAGAATCTAGCTACACTTGATCGAGTGAAGAAACACCAGGAATTTATGAGGTATGGAACTAGAGTTTGTTGTTGCATGATTTCTCAAGTGAAATGATCCCAACCCCTTTTCCTTCTTTCTGAAGGTCGCACATTGCGTTTCTCGGGAAGGTGAACAAGTGTTTGAGATGGTCTTTCAAGCTGCTTATGCCTATTCCCACCGCAGCTGTTATCCTGAAAGTGATCGATCACCAGTTAGAGGAGAAGTGATTATGCCTTGATCTGTTTTATCTATCTACATGGCATGTATTATGTATTTATGCCTGAAGTGCTTGTCTGGTGTATGAGGATTGTGTGGCGTATGTTATGGGATATGAGATATCCATTATCATGGTTAGAGCATTTCTAATAGATGGTCCAAATGTAAAAGTAACTAACTTTTGGACCGTCTAAGGCCAAAAACGCAGCTCCAACAGACGGTCCATATGTAAAAAAAATTGGACTGCGGCCTCCTCGTGATGTAAAATACAACACCACCCGGTGCAAATTTACATCACGAGGTGCATCTGGTCCAAAACAAGCCGCCGCCCGCGAACGCCCAACCGCCAGTTCCTTTCCCGCCTGCCCGCGACCTTCCGCCCGTCCGCCGCCATCCCATCGCATGCTGCCCGCATCAGATCCGGCACTGCCCCGCCCCCCGCCGGCCGCGGTCGCAGCGCACGCCGCTGCCCCGTCCGCCGCAGCTCCGACCCGCCGCAGCTCTGCCCGGCCCCGGCCCGCCCGCCGTAGCTCCGACCCGCCCTGGCTCCGTCCGCCATCGCCCCGCATGCCGCTGCCGCTCCGCCCCGCCCGACTCCGTCCGCCACCGCCCCTCAGCTCCGCCCCGCCCGGCTCCGTCCGCCTCCGCCCCGCCCGGCTTCGTCCGCCACCGCCCCTCAGCTCCGCCCCGCCCGGCTTCGTTCGCCACCGCCCCTCGGCTCCGCCCCGCCCGGCTCCGTCCGCCACCGTCCCGGCCGCACGCCGCCGCCGCTCCATTGCTCTCACCGCTCTCCGATGGCGCCGAAGAAGACACCGAAGGGCAAGTCGGGCTTCTTCGGCGTGAGGCAGAAGCCCTCCGGTAACTTTGGAGTGGAGTTCTCCGACACCGGGAGGCGTTGCTGGATCGGCACGTACCCCTCCGCCCACGATGCCGCGTGTGCCTACGACGTGGTGGTGTGGCGTGCCAAATGGCCTCGGGAGCACCTCAACTTCCCAGAGATCGAGAGTCGGGCGGAAGCGGAGATGCTTGTGCCGCAGGGCATCAAGATGAAGGGGATTTCGACGAAGAAGAAGACGACGAAGAAGCCGTCGGTTGTCGTCAGTGCCGACGAGACCGACGAGGAGGCGATGGCGAGGTTTGCTCGGGAGCATCCGGAGTACATCCAGGCCGAGCTGAAGTACTACTGGAAGTGTGAGGCGGAGCAGAAGAAGAAGGGGGCGAAGAAGGAGGACGAGGCCGGTCCCTCGACGGTGATCCCCATTGAGTCCTCTTCGGATGAGGACTGAGAAGACTTCTCGGAGGAGGAGGAGGGGTGCGACGACCCGGAGAAGGAGGAGTTCTGGGCGCAGTTCCACAGCTCCGACGATGAGTAGTTTATCTAGTAGTTTGTATAAGTAGTAGTTGAAGTTCATGTATGCAACTATGTTGAATTTGATGTTTGAACTATGTTGAATGGACTACTAATTTGTCGTTTTAAGAAATTTACATCTTTATTTTGGACCATCTATTGGAGTTGCTCTTTTGGCCATCAGTTTGGACCATCTATTGGAGTTGAGCTTTTTTCGGAGCTCCAAAACGCACTTTTTGGCGGTCCAAATTTTACATCTCCAGTTTTGGACCGCTAAATTTTGGACCATCTATTGGAGATGCTCTTAAGCACTGATATATGAAGTTTGACTGCCTGTGAGAACTCAAAATATCTGAAAACCAAAATGCAAGAGTATCCCTGTAATATGGCTCTCGGTCTCTCTAGAGATTTTGGTCTTGCAAAAGATGAATACCATGACAACATTATGTCATAACCTTGATGTGGAATGTGGAGGATGCATTACCCCATTGCAAATTTTGCCAAGGTTGAAGGAGACGATGTTGATTGAGTTACCAATCCTGGATATATGCGCAGAAAAATAGTGTGGAGAGACTTATATGTTTAACTGTTTGAAAGAACTTGAAATGTCCGACTGCCCAAGATCAAGAGTATACCTGTCGTATGGTTATCGGTCTCTCAGGAGATTTTGTCCTTACAGAAGATGAATAATAACCTGGCCACATTATGTAATAACCTTGATGTGGAAGTTGGAGGATGCATTATCCCTATGCAAATTTTACCAATAAATTTGTTACTTTCTTTGTGGAAGACCTAGAAGCAAGCACTGCGAAATTCTGCATGTACACTTCAAATGTAATTCAAAACCTATTAGGCTTTACAAAATACCTTCCTTTCGAACATGTAATATATGAATAAAATTCTACTTTATATGGGTTTCCAGCATGTTGAACATCAACGGGGTCATACTTTATTCTTGGTCATAGCTTTCTGTGAGGATGGTTCATGTAATAGCATGCAAGCCAGTGATGGTGATGGAGATAAATAAAGAAGGTTTTGATGGGCTGACAACACTTCTGCGAAGCCCGATCGTGTGCACGCTAGACGGTTCACGTGTCACGTGTGATGTGAACAACTGAAAGAAACATGCCTGAATTAAATCGAAGCTGTGATGAATGGGGTGCGGCAAATCCTCGTGTGCATCCAGAGCACCACCCTTTGTGTGAGAGCAGCCCGATCAACATTGTATCTATGATAATTACTAGAGCAGGAAGATCTGAAGCCAAAACGCTCAGAGGACACATGACAGGTGCTCGGCGCACCGGCTCCTGGTACAGGGGTGCTGGCTGAACAGGGGCCAGCTTCGGCGCAAATCAAAGTGGCTTTGTCACATGTGTAATTGGAATGTTTGTTTTAAACGTACAAGATAGATACACTTTTGTCCATGTTTTGGAAAAGCAAAGGGAGATGTAAATATACTGTTACAAATAGGAGGTTAAACAAACACCTTGGCTGCTTCAATTTTTTGCTGCTCTTGCCTTGGTTAACAACTACAAGTGTATGAAAACAACGAATGATGATGATATATATATATATATATATATATATATATATATATATATATATATATATATATATATATATATATATATATATATATATATATATATATATAATCTAATGGCCACATAGATACCACGACAATATGTACGGAGGAAAAGAGAAGAAGAATTGGCCTTCTGAACAAAGAAAGGCAAGAATTAACTAATAGTTCTGCATGAACCTGAAAACCATACCAATGGGCCTAGTCATAAAATTTCGAAACCTAGGTGGGACGATTGGGGTACTCCTCCATTGCTTTCTCCATAGCCGCCTTCAGCTCAAGTTCCTAATCCTCATCATGCTTGATGCAAAGATGGCGCAGCCCGGGCAGACCTCCCAGTATCTCCACGTCTTGCTTCGCGTCCATGGGGATGTGTAGTTTCTCGAGGTTGATGAGCGAGGTCATCCATGCTGGAACCTTCGTGGCCCAGCCCCCATTAATGTTAAGTGCCCGAAGGCCACACGAAGGATGGGGGAACCATGGACCCTCAAAGTACTCATGGGTTGCCTCATTCATGCTGATGTGCAAAGACTCCAGGCTAGCTTTATACTGAGCTCACATATGGAATATATAATCTCCTCCCCGTGCTCCTCCCAATCATCTCCAGAGTCATAGTTGTTGAATATTATGCCCAGCTTCCTCAGGTTTTTCAGTTGGCCAAGCCTCTTGAGAAACTGCATTGACTGAGTATAGACATTGAGACCTTCAAACACCCGCAGTACCTGCATTTCTGCGACTTCATCCGAGACTGTTTCATAATCATCCATAAGTAGAGTTACATGACAGGTCAACCGTTGTTGGATGGTCATATGGATTTCCATACTTTGTTGAATCCATGTATGTCAATCTCTAGATGCTGCAGCCTTGCCACTTGTTCTGAAAGCTTTGTGAGGGCATGTGCATGCTTGAACCTCAGATACTTGAGGTGCAACAAATTGCGAACACCTACAAGGTGATCATTTTCCAACTGCAAGCACTCATTGAAGTCCAGAACACGCAAGATTTGACACACCAATAAAGATGGGAATTTTGCATTACAGCCAAACACATTGAGTGACCGGGCATGAGGTACATCAAGATCCGGTGGAATCTCTCCATCATTCTGCAAAGACACTCGATGAACCTTGCCCTTTGAGTCAGGATTTACAACAACAGGTACACTTATTATAGTAACAAAGTTCTCTTCGATGGCCTTGGATACGATGAAATCAAAAACAATGTCATGAAGTCGGCAACTCTTCACCTCATCACCAAATGTCATGTCTATCTCCATGGGGTGGATCAAGCTCCTATTGATGAACTCATTGAAACACACCTCTGCAGACTCATGCAATGTATAGCCATCCCTCTTGTGAACGAATCCCTCGTTAGTCCACCTCTTGATCAGATTATCCTTCTCGATAGCTGATACGTCTCCAACGTATCTATAATTTTTTTTATTGTTCCATGCTATTATATTATCTGTTTTGCATGCTATTATATTTTTGGGACAAACCTATTAACCTAGAGCCCAGTGCAAGTTTTTGGTTTTTCCTGTTTTTGAATATCGCGGAAAAGGAATATCAAACGGAGTCCAACCGGAATAAAACTTTCGCGATGATTTTTCTTGGACCAGTAGACACCTATGGGACTTGGACTCCAAGTCAAAAGACCTTGGAGGAGACGACAAGCCACAGGGGCGCGCCTTAGGGTGGGGGGGGGGGGGGGGCGCCCCCTGGCTTATGGCCCCCTCGAAGACTTCCTGACCTACTTCTTCGTCCTATAAATCCTCAAACATTCCCAATCCATCAGGGGAATCCATGAAAATACTTTTCCGCCGCCGCAACCTTCTATTCCCGCGAGATCCCATCTTGGGCCCTTTTTCGGCGATCCGCCGGAGGGGGATTCGATCACGGAGGGCTTCTAAATCAACCCTATTGCCCTTCCGGTGATGCGTGAGTAGTTTACCTCAAACCTACGGGTCCATAACTAGTAGTTAGATGACTTCTTCCCTCTCTTTGATTCTCAATACCATGTTCTCCTCGATGTTCTTGGAGATCTATCAGATGTAATCTTCTTTTGCGGCGTGTTTGTCAAGATCCGATGAATTGTGGATTTATGATCAGATTATCTATGAATATTATTTGAATCTTCTCTGAATTCCTATATGCATGATTTGATATCTTTGTATTTCTCTTCGAATTATCGGTTTGGTTTGGCCAACTAGATTGGCATTTCTTGCAATGGGAGAGGTGCTTAGTTTTGGGTTCAATCTTGCGGTGTCCTCACCTAGTGACATAGTAGGGGTAGCGAGGCACGTATTGTATTGTTGCCATCAAGGATAAAAAGATGGGTTTTTCCCTCTACATCATGTCAACTTACTTAAGGCGTTACTCCGTTCTTTATGAACTTAATACTCTAGATGCATGCTGGATAGCGGTCGATGTGTGGAGTAATAGTAGTAGATGAAGGCAGGAGTTGGTCTACTTGACATGGACGTGATGCCTATATGCATAATCATTGCCTTGGATGTCGTCATAACTTTGCGCTTTTCTATCAATTGCTTGACAGTAATTTGTTCATCCACCGTATTATTTTCCTTCAAGAGAGAAGCCTCTAGTGAAACCTACGGCCCCCGGGTCTATTTTCCATATTATATTTTCAGATCTATAAACCAAAAATACAAAAAAATATCTCACTGCAATTTATTTACTTTTATTCACTTTTCCGTTTTAGCAATCTGTTATACCTATCTCTATCAGATATCAGTGTTGCAATTGACCGTGAAGGGATTGACAACCCTTTTTCGCGTTGGGTGCAAGTGTTTGATTGTTTGTGCAGGTGCGTAGATTGGGGACTTTCTTGTACCTCCTACTGGATTGATACCTTGGTTCTCTAACTGAGAGAAATACTTATCTCTACTTTGCTGCATCACCCTTTCCTCTTCAAGGGAAAAACCAATGCAAGCTCAAGAAGTAGAAATAGCATGATCCTTTGGAAATATACAAGTACAGTAGGCACATTTTGAGATGAGGAGGAAGATCCATGTAACTAAGAGATATTATATTTACCATGTCTTTGATGGTAGAGTTACTTAGGGCATGACCAATTGAATCGTTCACTTGCTCCCATAGTTCCATTTCACCTGCCCTATGAGACAATACACTAGATATAATAATGATTGCTAAAGGTAAGCTAGCACATTTATCTAAGATTTGATCAGAAATTCCTTCAAGGTGTGAAGGGCATTTTTCTTGGGAGCCAAATAGCCTATCATAGAAGAGTTTCCTCAAGTGCACCATACTAAGAGGCCTTATATTGTATACATGGCCATTGAAAGAGGAATAACATGATTGGGCGACGTCATCTATACGAGTGGTGATCATTACTTTACTGCCAAAACTGATTTTGGGAAATGCACACTTAATAGCCTTCCATGTTTCCACATCCCATACGTCATCAACTACAATAAGTACCTGCAAAAAATATGTAAATAAAATTAATTTTACCGAGTCACAAAAATAAATAAAGATAGCAAAGGAATATCTTGAAGCATATACTTGTTTGGTCACGCGGTCAGTACAAGTTCCAACAATTTTAACTAAACCACTTGTACGTTGTCATGCCTCAAGAAATATAAATAATTTAGAAGCTAAATCCCCTCGGAAAAGAGGTAAAATCTTCATTTGGTATTTACACCGAGGGGTGATCTTAACAAGGGGCAACATTGCTAAGCGTTACTGGCATGTGAGTATGTAATGTTGTCTTTGTTATAAATTAAACATATTTTTCCAAATGTTAGCTCGCTCGAAGCATAAATGCCATTCATGTCTTTCTCACAAGAGAAATAGCAAAACCGTGTGTCTGGATCAAAATACATTGACGTATACTACTGGAGAGCTAGCAAAAAATAGAAAATGATAGTTTGCATGGATTTTGTTGTAAGAAATATCAAGATTTGAAGTAGTACCTTCTGTTTTTGAGGAAGTCCAAAATCATGTTGCTGAGTTGTGGTAAGTCCGCCATACCAGGGGAATATGTCTCATTTAGCTAACTATAAATGGCGCGCATAACTTTGATGATGTCTAGATTCTTTGACACGGATATAAAAACATGACACTCGAACTTTTCTTTGAGATCCTGGTACAATTGTTCTGCGAGGGTTGTCTTGCTTAGTCCTCCAAGCCCAACAACAACCACTATGTTTGGTTGCTGTTGCGTAGTGTCACAATCGGTCAACAGTTGAACGAGATCTTCCTTGTGTCCATCAACATCGACAAGCTTGGACATGTCCTCAAAGATGTCGAGAGCTCTGGGATCAACCTTGGACGCATTGTTAGCGTTGGAGGAGCTGGTCTGGTGGGCCTTGTACCTCTTTGCAACCTGGACTACTTGCTCCTTCTTCAGCTCATCGATAGCCTTCGCGATCTGATGGTGAGCCTTGGTCTGGTCCTGTATGGTCTTGATCTTGTCCATGAATCCGTCTGGGTTGGCAGAGTTTTGTCGTTGACGGGGTTCATGACTCATCGAGGTCCTCCTCGACTTCTAAGATATTTTGGCACTCGATGAAGATTTCGCCGAGTTTAATAAGTGATGTGCCGAATTGCTTTGGTACTCGACATAAACGTCGATTCTAGTAGTGCTAATTCCACTTTTTTTACATTTCAGAAGAGTATGTATTTCCACTTGACATGAGCAGCATGTAATTCCAATTGACAAATGGAGCAGAAAAATACTACCTAAAATGTAGGGCTGTATGTAGTTGTAGTTGACATTAACCAATAGTTCAAACAGAGCATAAATTTCAGTACATGACCAATACATAACACCATTACTTAAAACAAGAGGATAGAACTTTTGACCAGAAACAAAACTACAAAAGTACATGACTAGTACTAAAGCCAAAAGTACATAATCATATGACGGGGAGCTGGTGACCATGCTATCTCTTTGGCTTCTTCAACTGGAGAAATGGTAAAAGTGATGACTTTCACCACAATAGCAGAACATGCCATCAGCTTTATGGTACCCCAGAGATCCTTCATAATAAGATCAGAACTCTCCTTCTCCTTGCTTTAAAAACAAATATATTTATATGATTAGTTACATGGCAAAGAAAATCCAGTGCCAAATATTGAAAAAATAGGCAATATATCCATCCTAATACACTCCAACACCTCATCAATTCGTCCCTTTAAGGACACAACCTATTATTCAAACTCTTCTAGACTAGCTTGATTTCAAGTAGATTTTCGTGCGCTACAGTAAAAATAGATAGATTAAGGGTTCTACTACAGTTGTACAGGCATAACAGATAAGCAAACCTCCCAGGCACAACAAATAAACATGGCATAGCAGATTCTACAATACACCATTTTTTTTATATAGAGTGAGCAAATTTTTAAAACTAATCACTACTATTTATAATGAACTTTTTTACTTAGAAAAGGATTCACATTCAAATTAAATTCAAGTCATTTTATTGTAATATAACTTTCGATATAATATCTTATGGTATTTTTTATATATAACCATAGAATTGTAATGAAATGACCTTTATAGATTGTAAAATGCATTCTTAACATGTCGCTATTATATTAATTGTAAAAATATACTTTTTGTACTAATTAATATTATGTTGCAAATTGTTTCTAGTTTGCCATGTTTTTTTATATCTTTTGTCACAACAAATTTCAGGACAAGTCTGAGGAAGCTGATAGTATCACATTTATTTGGAAACTAATTATGCTCTTCATCATCTATTGTATTGTATTCATATATATCTTTGTTTATAGTATCCTTAAATATCTACAGAAATTTAAATTTTCTTGACTATTTAAATTATAAGAATCAAACAAATAACTTGATAGAGAATTCTAGAGTACAAGAGTATGATGTTTAGGTAACTACAGAGAGAATCCAAGAGTGTTTGAGGAGTCAAAATTTCCATTCTTTTTCTTGGTGTTTAGTTTAGAACTATTATCCTTTGTCAATTCCAAAGATGATTTGTCGGCTCAGTCTCTCTGAGGTGCTCACACTGATAAGGTGTCCTTTAAGGAATGAGTGTATGCATGTATGTGAGCATCCGTGTTTAAAAAAAGGTCATCAAGGACACGAGCTGACTCATTCCACTCACGCCACGACCACCTCCATGCATTCCCCTCCGGCCACGATCCCCTCCACGCGTTCCCGTCCTGCCAAGATCCCCTCTACGTGTCATTGGAGCCTCCCGCCGTGATCTGGTTGAGGTCGTCCTCCTCGAGCTCCGCGTGCGCCTGGGTGTTGATCGCTTGGACCAGGAGTGCGTGTTGCTGCTCGCGTCCCAGTCCGCTTCCTCATGCCCGCGGCCGCCGCTTCTCTCTCTAGCGGCTTCGGCAGGTAGGGCCACGCAGGTGTGCCCGACGGCGAGACGACCGGGCGCCTAATCGAGCCCTGTCCCTTGTAGCCACTGCCTTTTGCCGCCCCGTCCCTCACTGCTACTGGTGCCCGCCTGTGCCGCAAGAGGTAAAGTTCAGTGCTGCTGCCTGTAAATATTCAATGTACACATATAAATTCAATGCTGCTGCATGTACTCCCAACTTTTGTTGAAATTGAAGTTCAAATTCCTGTCTGGTCTTCGACTGCAGCGGACTTTGTGGATCCACAAGAGTGCATTTATGTTTGTGTATGTGTGGCTTTGATGAAATGCTTGCTTGCTGAAATTTTAGCAGGAACAACAACTATGGCTGAATGAAATGTTTGCAAAGAAGCTTAATTCCATGCAAAGAAGTTTGAGACCATGACACATGTTTGTAAATAATTTTCAGTTACAATAAATTTTGGAATAAACAGAAAATAGTTGATCAATTGATCCTATGCTTATGAAGAATAAATCAGCTAAGATGAGAATAAAATTGATATTGTAGATCAAGTCCAAAAAGTCTACTCCATTCAGTACCTACAAAGCAGTCTAAAAAAAGTCTACCTTAAATGGATCCATCCAATATTTGTACTCCAAGTTTAAATGGGCTGCAGTCATGTCCAAATTTAACTAAATTTATTGAGTACACATTTAGTACTCTATGTCACAATAAGTCTGTCAAAATGTTGGGCAAGGTGGCAAGATTTTGCCAAATGAAGTTGGCATATCTATCTAGTGAACAATTATAGAAGGAGGTTAATCTTGTCTTAGCAAACATTGCAGAAAGTGAGGAGCAACAAATGGGTAAACTACATTTGGTAAAGATGACAGTAAATTCTGTTAACTACTGTGTCAAAATTCAGCTAACTGAATTTTTAAACTTGCTTGCAATAAGCAGTACACTTTATATTCAGAGCAGGATACAATACTGAATTTTTACAAACATTTGCACTTGCTCTACTAGTTTCAGACATTTTACAATAAGCAGTACACTTGCTCTACTAGTTTTAGACATCTTGCTTACAATTTGTAAATCACCAAGAGCTCTACTAGTTTCAGACTAGAATTGCTTACGATGCATTTCCTTACTGAAAATAGCAACAGACATATCCATCACAGTACCAATAGCTGTTCTCTCCATTGCATCTACATACTGCTCTTTTGAGAATCAATGAGCATGGTCTGGGCATGAATATGCTCGCTCAAGGGTTACACTGTGTTGTTGCCGCGTCCCCAAAAATGAGAGAATGAAACCAAGTTTCAGTGATCTTCACGACTGCACACAAATCCATCACCCAAACAGGGAAACAACAAGGAAAGCAGCTTGGGCTTACTATTCATTGCCCAAACATTAAAACAGCAAGGAAAGTTGCTCCTGGGTTGGTGAGTGAGACCTCATGACTGCTAATTCGATGCTTGCCTCTTTCAAATCAGAGATCTTGGTGTGGAATGGAGCAGATGCAGTCGGGAGGTGATCGACGATGCCATGACGGGTAGGGACCAGCAGGCAAGGAGGTAGCCGACAACGGGTAGGAACAGTTCCGGCTCGCCGCCCTCGGGGATGGACGCCATCGTCGAAGAACATATCGGAAAAAAAAAATCCAAACTTCTCCTCACCGTGGTTCGCCATGGGGAACAAGGAGGGGGAAGCAACACGGCGGCGGAGACGGGGATGCTCCGGTGACGCATGGGAGAGCTATGCAGGGGAGCAGAGTAGGGGAGCTCTAGCGTGGAGGAGCTGAGCAAGGGAGCTTTGGCGCCGGGGAGATGAGGTGGGGAGCTCTAGCTCGGGGGTGACGAGAGGGGAGTGCGTGGTTTGACGGAGGAATGAGGAGGGGTTTTTCATAAAATGTCGTCGGGGACAACTTTTTCCGGACGGAGGGAGTACTATTTATAATGAACTTTTTTTATTTAGAAAGGATTCATATTCAAACTACATGCAAGTCATTTTTATTCTAGTATATCTTTCGATTTAATATCTTATGGTCTTTTTATATATAACCAAAGTATTGTAATAAAATGACACCTTTGTAGATAGTAAAAATGCATTCTCGACATATGGCTATTATATTTATTATGAAAATATGCATTCTTGTACTAATTAATATTATGTTGCAAATCATTTTTAGTCTTCCATGTTTCGTTATATCTTTTGTTAAAACAAATTTCAGGACAAGTCTAAGGAAGCCGATAATATCACATTAATTTGGAAAACTAATTTATGCTCTTCATCATTTATTGTATTGTATTCATATGTATCTTTGTTTATAGTGTCCTTAAATATCTACATAAATTGAAACTTTCTCGACTATTTAAAATTATAAGAATCAAACAGATAACTTGATAGAGAATTCTAGAGTACAAGAGTATGATGTTTAGGTAACTAGAGAGAGAGAGAGAGAGAGAGAGAGAGAGAGAGAGAGAGAGAGAGAGTCCAAGAGTATTTGAGGAGTCAAATTTTCCCTTCTTATTCTTGGTGTTCAGTTAGAACTATTATCGAAATGGTCATTTAGCAGCAAACCAACCTGTGATTGGATAGTTAGAAGGACAATGGAATCCCAGCCCACCAGGGTTCAGGTCCTAGACTCGACACTGGTGCTCGCCTTTTTATGGATTTATTTCAGACCTTTAAGCTTTATGTGTTCAGTGGGAGGAGACGTTCCCTTCGATTACGAAGGCTACTATGGCAACTTCGTCGACCCCAAAGATGATTTGTCGGCTCAATCTGTCACTCACAATGGTAGCGTGTATATATGCATATGTACATAGGAATACGTGTATGTACGTATGTACCACTACTAGGAAAAGGGCTATAGATAATATGGACATTAATGGCGCACCACACATGTAGTGCGCCACTACTATATAGCAGTGGCGCACCATGTGTTGGTGCGCCATTAGTGTCCAAATACTAATGGCGCATCACATCCACGGTGCGCCACTACTAACAATTTTTTTTATTTTTTCAAAACTAGTAATGGCGCACCAGGGGATAGTGCGTCATTACTAGTTTAACTAGTAATGGCGCACCACACCCTCGATGCGCCACACCCTCATTAGCACCCTCCGGTTTATAAGCCCTGAGTTTAGAGACAATGAAGAAAAGGCTCAATGCTCACCTGCACGTTGCTTAGCTTCAAGCCTTAAGGATTAGGGTAGACTGCACGGAGCTATGTGCAGTGCAGTTTACACTATTCCGAAAGGCTTGAAGCTAATTAACGAGCATTGCGCCTCTTTTTTATTTTTAATAACTTATTACAACTCAGAAATAAAAAAAATAGCAGAAAAGAAAAAAACTATATAAAAAACTACTCAGAAATAAATAGAAGAAAAAATAGTTGTAATTAACTTTACTAAAAAATGAGCATAGATACTTATTTTTAATGACTTATTACAATTCAGAAAAAATAGAAAAAAATAGTTGTGATTAACTTTACTAAAAAAATAAGCATAGATGCTTATTTTTAATGACTTATTACAACTCAGAAATAAATAGAAGAAAAAATAGTTGTGATTAACTTTACTAAAAAATGAGCATAGATGCTTATTTTTAATGACTTATTACAACTCAAAAATAAAAAGAAGAAAAAAATAGTTGTGATTAACTTTACTAAAAAAATGAGCATAGATGCTTATTTTTAATGACTTATTACAACTCAGAAATAAATAGAAAAGATAAATATAGCAGAAAAGAAAAAAAACTATATAAAAAACTACTCAGAAATAAATAGAAGAAAAAATAGTTGTGATTAACTTTACTAAAAAAATGAGCATAGATGCTTATTTTTAATGACTTATTACAATTCAGAAATAAATAGAAGAAAAAATAGTTGTGATTAACTTTACTAAAAAAATGAGCATAGATGCTTATTTTTAATGACTTATTACAACTCAGAAATAAATAGAAGAAAAAATAGTTGTGATTAACTTTACTAAAAAATGAGCATAAATGCTTATTTTAATGACTTATTACAACTCAGAAATAAATAGAAGAAAAAATATTTGTGATTAACTTTAGTAAAAAAATGAGCATAGATGCTTATTTTTAATGACTTATTACAACTCAGAAATAAAAATAAAAAAATAAATATAGCAGAAAAGAAAAAAAAACTATATAAAAAAACTACTCAGAAATAAATAGAAGGAAAAATAGTTGTGATTAACTTTACTAAAAAATGAGCATAGATGGTTATTTTTAATGACTTATTACAACTCAGAAATAAATAGAAGAAAAAATAGTTGTGATTAACTTTACTAAAAAAATGAGCATAGATGCTTATTTTTAATGACTTATTACAACTCAGAAATAAAAAGAAAAAAATAAATATAGTAGAAAAGGAAAAAAATTATATAAAAAACACTCAGAAATAAATAGAAGAAAAAATAGTTGTGATTAACTTTACTAAAAAATGAGCATAGATGTGCTTATAGAGAAAATTCAACCTAATTTCATAATAAATTTCAACTAACTTCAGAGAAATTCAGTATGAATTTAGGTCAAATTCCCTGTATAAGGGCATCTATTTTCATTTTGAGAGGAGCTCAACAAGGCAGAGAGGGAGGGGCTTATAAACCGGTGTGAGCCCCCTTCGATTGGCGAGATGGGACTAAACTCTGGCCGCAACGAGGACTAACCCTTTAGTTCCGGTTGGTGGTATGAACTGGGACTAATGGGCAGCCTTTGGTCCCGGTTCATGCCTCCAACCGGGACCAATAGTGGTGGGACAGGAGCGAGGACCATTGGTCCCGGTTCGTCCCACCAACTGGGACCAAAAGGTCCAGACGAACCGGGACCAATAGCCCACGTGGCCCGACCGGCCCCCGGGGCTCACGAACCGGGTCCAATGCTCCCATTGGTCCCGGTTCTGGACTGAACCGGGACTAATGGGCTGGCCCTGCCTGGACCATTGCCCCCTTTTCTACTAGTGAGAGCATGAAGATCTGAAGCCAGAATGCTTAGAGGACACAGGACAGGTGCTCTGCGGCACCGGCTCCTGGTACAGTGGTGCTGGCTGAATAGGAGCCAGCTTCGACTCAAATCAAAGTGGCTTTGTAACATGTGTAAACTGGAATGTTTGATTTGAAGGTACAAGATAGACACAATCTTTTTGTCCATGCTTTGGAAAAGCAAAGTCAGATGTAAATATACTGGTACAAGTGTATGAAAACAATGAATGATGAGAGAGATATAATATCTAATTGCAACATAGATACCGCGGCAATGTGTACGGAGGAAAAGAGAAGAATAATCAGCATTCTGAACCAAGAAAGGCAATAATTAATTAATAGTTCAGCATGAAGAAAAGAAATTGATACATGAAAACCAGCCAATGGGCCTAGTCATAAAATTTCCAAACCAAGGTGGGACGATTGGGGTGCTCCTCCATTGCTTTCTCCATAGCAGCTATCAGCTTAAGTTACTCATCCTCATCATGCTCGATGCAAAGATGGCGTAAGCTGGGCAGAGCTCCCAGTATCTGCACGTCTTGCTCCGGGATCGTGTCCATAGAGATGTGTAGTTTCTCGAGGTTGATGAGCGGGTCCATACATGCTGGAACCTTTGAGACCCCGCCCCCATCAATGATAAGCTCGCGAAGGCCACAAGACGGATCGGGAAACCATGGACCCTCAAAGTACTCATCGGTTGCCTCATTCATGCGGATGTGCAAAGATTCAAGGCTACCTTTGCTGAGCTCATAGATGGAATATATATTCTCCTCCCCATGCTCCTCCCAATTATCTCCAGCGTCACAGCAAGCAGCACAGCAGTAGCCCCGCAAGCGACACGCTCCAGAAACCCCGACGCGAGCGGCCTCCCCTGCTCCCGCTCCCGCTCCCTAGGGTTTCCCTCCCGCCGAGCCGCCGCCGCGGCGGCCGGAGCCTGCCGGAGCCGCCAGCCCCCTCCCCCCACCCCTCCTCCGCGCCCCCGTACCCCCGCGCCGCCTCCCCGAGCGAGGCGGCCGGGGGCCCTTCCTCCGCGCACCTCCAGCCCCTCCCCGCGCCCATCCCTCCTCCCGCCGCCGTCAGCCTGCGCCGCCGGTCCTCGGTCGCGTGATGCTGGCGGCGGTGGGCTTGCCCTTCCCCGCTCGCGGTCCTCCCCTGCTCGGGCGGTGATGGCCGGTGGTGGTCCGGCGTCCTGGTGTGGAGGCCGGCGGTGCTCGCTGTGGTGGTGCCGCCTCTTGCCGGCAGGGTGGTCTGGTGGTGCTGGTCGGTCGGGGGCGCGTCCCCGGCCCAGATCTGCGCCCGTAGGATCCCTTCTGGGTCCTTGCGGGTCGGCTCCGGCGCGACCGCGACGCTCTCTGTATGGGGAGGCAGGGGAGCGGCTTGGACTGGGACAGCGACGCCAACGGCGTACCAGCTGCTGTGCGGAGGAGGGAGCTGTCCGAGTCTTTGAGGGCCCGGCCGGGCCTGTGGGGCCACGGGCCCGGTAGGCTCCTGCCATGGCGTCCGGTCGGCTACCGTCGTGAACGGTGGAGGTGGGGCCCTCCCGTATGCCGACGGTGCTGTTGCCCTAGTCCCGGCTCCTCTTCTCCGTTGTGCAGACCATCTTCGCGGTGCCGTGGTGAGACAACGTGGAAGCTTCGTGTCCGTGTTGGCGCAGGGTGGTGGTCGGTCTGGTGGCGAGCTCCGGAGTGCCTGAGGTAGACGCTGGGATCGGAAGAAATCTCTGTTGGCTTGGCCGACACCGACGCGGTGGCGCCTGAGGGTGCCACCGGACCTTCCTGGAGGGCGTCGGGGATACCCTTCCTCTCTCCTCGCCGTGTACCGGGGGAAACCCCGGCAGCAGCATCGTCATCGTCGCGTCCCTTCTTGGAGGTGTTGTTGGGTACCGGCACTTCGGAGTCTCGGAGCTTCGTGGACGATCTCCGGTGGACGCAGCGGTCACGAGGCTTCGTCGTTTTTGTCGATCCGCCGTTATCGGCATTTGTTTCTTTTTTTTCTCTTTCCTTTCTTTTGGGCGTGTTTGTGCTGCTTTCGCCCCAGCCCCTATCGTCGGTTGTATCGGTTGGTTACTTTGTAATACATAGCGGGGGGAAACCCTTTTTCTCAGATTCCTTAGGTTTTTCAGTTGGCCAAGCCTCTCGGGAAACTGCATTGACTGAGTATAAACATTGAGACCTTCCAACACCTGCAATACCTGCATTTCTGCAACTTCATCCGGTACTGTTTCATAATCATCCATAAGTAGAGTTACGTAACAGGTCAACCGTTGTTGGATGGTCACATGGATTTCCATTACTTTGTTGAATCCATGTATGTCAATCTCTAGATGTTGCAGCCTTGCCACTTGTTCTGGAAGCTTTGTGAGGGCATGTGCATGCTTGAACCTTAGGTACTTGAGGTGCAACAAAGTGCCAACACCTGCAAGGTGACCATCTTCTAACTGCAAACACTCATTGAAGTCCAGAACACGCAAGAGTTGACACTCCAATAAAGATGGGTTTTTTCTGTTACTACCAAACACATGGAGTGAACGAGCATGAGATACATTGAGACCCAACGGAATCTCTTCATCATTCTGCAAAGACACTCGACAAACCTTGCCTTTTGGGTCAGGATTTACAACACCAGGTACACCTATTATAGTAACAAAGTTCTGTTCGACGGCCTGGGATACGATGAAATCAAAAACAGTGTCATGAAGTTGGCAACTCTTCACCTCATCACCAAATGAATTGTCTATCTCCGCGGGGTGGATCAAGCTCCTATTGATGAGCTCATTGAAAGACATCTCTGCAGACTCATGCAATGTATATCCATCCCCCTTGTGAATGAATCCCTCGCCAATCCACCTCCTTATCAGATTATCCTTCTCGATAGCATGATCCTTTGGAAATATACTCAAGTATAGTAGGCAAGTTTTGAGATGAGGAGGAAGATCCATGTAACTAAGGGACATTATATTTACCATGTCTTCGATGGTAGAGTTTCTTAGGGCATGACCAATTGAATCGTTCACTTGCTCCCATAGTTCCTCTTCACTCGGCCTATGAGCCAATACACCAGATATAATAATGATTGCTAAAGGTAAGCTAACACATTTATCCAAGATTTGATCATAAATTCCTTCAAGGTGTGAAGGGCATTTATCTTGGGGGCTGAATAGTCTATCATAGAAAAGTTTCCTCAAGTGCACCATACTAACAAGTCTTATATTGTATAAATGGCCACTGAAAGACGAGCAACATGATTGGGCAACATCATCTATACGAGTGGTGATCATTATTTTACTGCCAGAATTGATTTTGGGAAATGCACACTTAATAAACCCCCATGTCTCCACATCCCATATATCATCAACTACAATAAAGTACCTGCAAAAGATATGTAAAGAAAATTAATTCTACCAAGTCGCAAAAATAATTAAAGATAGCAAAGGAGATTCAAAATGTTGAAGCATATACTTGTTTGGTCACACGGTCAGGACAAGTTCCAACAATTTTAACTAGACCAGAATGGACAATTCACTAGTTGCTTTCTACTTGTACGTTGTGATGCCTCAAAAAATATAAATAATTTAGAAGCTAAATCCCCTCGGAAAAGAGGTAAAATCTTCATTTGGTATTTATACCGAGGGGTGATCTTAGCAAGGGGCGACATTACCGGCATGTGAGTAAGCAATGTTGTCTCTGTTATTAATTAAATATACTTTTCCAAATGTTAGCTCACTCAAAGCATAAATGCAATTCATGTCTTGCTCACAAGAGAAATAGCAAAACCGTCTGTCTGGATCAAAATACATTGACATATACTACTGGATAGCTAGAAAAAATAATACAAATGATAGTTTGCATGGATTTTGTTGTAAGAAGTATCAGGATTCGAAGTAGTACCTTTTGTTTTTTAAGGAAGTCCAAAATCATGTTGATGAGTTGTGGTAAGTCCTCCATACCAGGAGAATATTTCTCATTTAGCTGACAGTGAATGGCATGCATTTTTTTATTTTTTTTAGAAAAGGAGGAATACCTCCGGCCTCTGCATCTGGAAGATGCATACGGTCAATTTATTAATTATGAACATAAGACCTTACAAAGTCGTACAACAGTAAGACCAAAGCCACCATCTGAGCAACTTCTGTCGCTACTCCTATCAAGCTGATGAAGGGGCGTTGATGGTCTGGCCTAATACCAAACAGACCTCGCAGCCAAACCTAACATCTAAGACCTGAGGTCCCAACCAGGACGCCTGCCGGGTATGGGCACCCACCAGTCTGGCGGGCTCCTCAACCAGGACGCCTGCCGGGTATGAGGCCGCCACCTGCCACATATACATCTTCAGAGCTGTACTGCTGCATCGGCCTTGCCCGGTCTCGCTGCCGCTGAGGCCACCACGACGCCAGACAACATTGACCTCCTGCGCGTGTCCGTCACCACACATCTGACACCAAGCCTCCGCTGCTCCATGCCGCCAAGAGCCGCCGCCAAGAATATGTAGAAAGAAACACCGCTCCACCGAAAGGGAGGCAGCACACCCTCACCCCCACCTGCAGACCCTCCCATCCGATCCCAATATCTTTGGCGCCGCCTCCAGGAAGGTTACGGTGATGTCTAGATTCTGTGACACGGATATAAAAACATGACACTCGAATTATTCTTTGAGATCCTAGTACAATTGTTCAGCGAGGGTTGTCTTGCTCAGTCCTCCAATCCCAACAACAACCGCTATGTTTGGTTGCTGTTGCTCCTTCAGTTCATCGATAGCCTTCGTGATCTGATGGTGAGCCTTGGTCTGGTCCAGCATGGCCTTGATCTTGTCCATGAATCCGTCTGGCTTGGCAGGGGGTTTGTCGTCGACGAGGTTAATGAACTCGTCGAGGTCGTCCTCAATGTCATAGGACAGCTCACGCCCCTCCTTCATCCAGGTCTTGTCCTGCGTGCTGGGACTGGGATCCTCCTCCGTCAACTTCATGAGGACGAACGCTTCTATGGCAGCGAGCTCACTGGTGTGGAGCTCGACCTCACTGCGCTCCCCATGGGAGCTCTTCATTAGTCAATCAATCAATGGTGATTGATCAATTGGACCCTACCTAATGCAGTCCTGCCGTAATGAATCAGAAATTGGGGAAAGAGAAAACCTAACCTCGCTCGGAGTGCTGGATAAGGAAGGTAGCTGCTGCACATCGTGGGTCTCCTGGGCAGCTGCGGACTCAGGTAGTACGCCGGGCAGCTGGGCAGCTGTGGACTCAGGTAGTACGCCGGGCAGCTGGGCAGCTGGGCAGCTGTGGACTCAGGTAGTACGCCGGGCAGCTGGGCAGCTGCGGTGGTACACCGGGGCACGGGCGGACGGGGGGACGGGGCAGCGTCTCCTTGATGCGGGACAGAGTGGCGCGAGCGGATCGATGCGGCGGTGGTCCGATCCTGTGGATCGATCAATAGGATGGATCCGCCGCTCTGACGAGTGGCCGGCGAGGCAGCGAATCGAGCAGTGGAGCAGGTCGAGTGAATTTAGAGGACGGGAGGAGGAGGAAACGGGGACGGCCGGGAAGGCAGCCTGGTCGCCGGGAGTGACTAGTAGACGACACGTCGCCCGGTCGCCGACCTGCCCGATTGACACGTGGATAATGCAGAGCCAACACGTGGTGACAAATATCTCTGCTTGATTATTCAGTTCCTTGATTAGACACAACCAAGATGATATTAATGACTGGTTCATATAACTTACCCTCACTGTTAGAGGCCCTCGAGAGTTTTACACTAGGAGCCATGACAGTTTTGATTTTTTTTTAATTTTTTTTGCAAATGCTGGATGCACCCCAATGAACAGTGGGCTCCCTCGCTGACATGTAGGCCCAGGTGCCACTATCAGCCTCCTTCTTCTACTTCCAACTCTCGGCTTCTCTTTCGCTCTCGCGTTTCCCACGCGCACACCTAACTCGTAGGGCACCGAGCAACCTACCGTGGTAGTGCGCGCCATGCACGATGCCGGCGTAAAGAGCACTCCCATCGCGGGCCAACACATCATCGTTTTCCTGATCCAAGATAACGAGTAGCGAGCGGGTGCGGCGGTGGCCTGATCCAGTGGATCGATAAATAGGACGGGTTCCCTTCCCCTGGATCCGCCGCTATGACGAGTGGCCGGCTAGGCGGCGAATTGAACATGGAGCAGGTCGAGCGAATCTTGAGGATGGGAGGAAGAAGAAAGGGGGACTCGGAGGACGACTAGTCACCGGGAGTGACTAGCTAGTTGACGGCATGTCGTCGACCTGCCCGAGTTACACGTGGTGGGAAATATATCTGAGTTGATTTTTCATTCCCTTGATTAGACAGAATTGAGATGAGGTTACCAATAATTGGTGTTGAGAGTTGAGACACTTGTGTGATGGATGCAGTGGAGTTATCCCCAATGCTAGGGACCACCAAGGTTTTCCACTGGGAGCCACGAGTTTTGGAAAAAGCATTTTTTTTTCCAAAAATGCAGATGGACCCTAATGATACCGAGTTTCATAAGCATCAGAATAAACCCTCATTTCACTTGTTGGCCGGACGCTTGCCTGTGAGTAAAGATACTCTCAGAGGAGATTGTAATTTTTTTTGACTGGGAGAGGAGATTGTAATTTGAGTGCATCATTACCAAATCACGTGCAAGAGTGTCTAAGGAGTACCGAGTCATGCACTAAGTACACACGAGGAGGATAATGAAGTGAATGATATGTTAGGTAGATGGTTGTTACGGGAGATATGTTCCCCGTAATCACGAGATCACCTCATAGTAATGTATCCCCAAATATAGATACAAACTACAAGCTTTATCTACCTATATAAGGTATAGGCAAGCCACCGCCAAAGGAGAGGTAGAGGCACAACACTATATCAGTAGATGGGTTCATCAACATTGTAATCCTCCCATTGATCAACAAAGAAAGATATGCAACACATGTGTCCATTACCCTCAGGGTCTGAATCTAATTGGTAAAACCAGAACACCACCTTTCATCATGACGAGATCCCCTTGGGCACCATCCATCCCTCTACTCCTTCCATGTTTCCAAGTAGATCATAATAAGTCATCCACCGCCCAATCTAGATCTAACAATAGTCGTATGCTAATTCAAAGTCTGAAGGAATCAATGAAATGCATTTTGGTCTTTCAATAAGATGCGGGGGAGGGTAAATAAGAAGGGAGAGAAGATGCTCGGTAAGTTCCTTGGTGTGATATTATTGCAGTGGACAAGTGTGCTTGGTATAAGCGACCAAAAACACTTATGTACATAAGGTGCATGTAGTGTATTATGGAGAATTTGCTCACCGGGAAGAACTAGATCTGGTGTGCTTCTGTTAGGTGCTAAGTTGAGTAGTTATGGAAGGTTGCAGATCAAACAGAAGGTGTTAGAGAGTATTTGCAGTTCAGTTGCATAAATGGGGGCAGAACTAGGGTTTTGATGTCCGCTTCTCATGCTCAGCTCCTCACATGGACAATGAATGATATCTTCATTTGAAACATCACCCATTGCAGATGTCGCCCAAGATTTCTGGGGCATGCTTTTGCAGCTGCCCCAGAATCTCTAAACCCTGCTCGATCAAATGTTGTTCAACATAGCAGACGCCCGCAGATTCTTCACCATGTGTATCTCCACGAGGTAGTTACTTGCGACTTAAGAACACTTTACCTGCCCGATGGCCAGCTTGTTGAGAGTCTCCTGGTCGATCAGGACAACACTACTATTTATAATGAACTTTTTTATTTAGGAAGGATTCACATTCAAACTAAATGCAAGCCATTTTACAATGAATTTTTTATTTAGAAAGGATTCACATTCAAATTAAATGAAGCTATTTTATTCTAATATAACTTTTTATATAATATCTTATGGTATTTTTTATATATAACCACAGTATTGTAATGAACTGACACCATTATAGATAGTAAAATACAATCTTGACATGTAGGTTTTGTACTTATTATTAAAATATACTTTCCCATATTAATTAATATTATGTTGCAAATCGTTTTTAATTTGCCATGTTTTGTTATATCTTTTGTTACAACAAATTTTAGGACTAGTCTAAGGAAGCCGATAATGTCGCATAAATTTGGAAACTATTTTATTTTCTTCATCATCTATGTTATTGTATTTATATGTATCTTTGTTTATAGTATTCATAAATATCTACAGAAATTGAGACTTTCTCTTATTTAAAATAATTAGAATCAAGCAAATAACTTGATAGAGAATTCTAGAGTACAAGAGTACGACGTCTAGGTTAAAGGCAGAATCCATGAGTGTTTGAGGAGTCAAAATTTCCCTTCTTATTTTTGGTGTCCAGTTTAGTACTATTATTGAAATGGTCATCTAGCAGCAAACCAACCTGTGATTGGATGGTTAGGAGGACAGTGGTATCCCCGGCCCACAAGGATTCAGGTCCTAGACTTGACACGGGTGCTCACATTTTTTAGGAGACGTTCCCGTCGACTACGAAGGTGTCTATGGTAACTTCGTCAATCCGAAAGATGATTTGTCGGTTTAGTCTCTCACTTGCAGTGGCAGGGTGTGTATATACGTTCATAGGAATAAGTATATGTACATATGTATAAGCGTCTGTGTCTGTACTATGTTTAAAAATGGTCATCTAGCACAATTTGTAGTATATGACTCACTGAAAACCATCTAGAGTAGGCTTACCACAGAACAATCATAATGAAAATGGATGCAACAGAGACGTTCAAGGGTACAAATAGACCACAATGGAGCTAGCGTTGCATACGTCATACAATATACAAGGATTTGGGGCACACAAGTGATGACTTTCAGGGTAGCTAGGGAATCTTCTTTAAGTGCTCCTTTTAATAATTCTTACTTCGATCTTTAATTGAAAATCAGGCACACAATCATTTTCTTCTCGTAGCTTATTATTTCCTTTAGTTTTCGAGCGAAAGCTCTTCTAGAATAATATTTAATTTGGCTATAGTCCTTGTTCTATCAATTCTATTATTATTTTATAATCAACTAGATGACCCGTTGCTTCTTATTGTATGGTGGACATTGGAGTTGCTCAAACGTCATCCTTGACATGGTGATCATAACGCCAACTTATGGAGAGATATCTTAGGGCCCTCTCGGTGTGATGGCATCCATCATCGTCTGGCCAGACAAAAGTGACTACATCACGGGGATTCCGGCACATGTCAACGAGAAGGAAGAACAAAACCGGTAACGAGAAGACCGGTATAAGTGAGCATGTGTATGACTCAAGAGGATACCGATACAGGGACGAAGCTCTTGAATGGATGCTGGGGTCAATTGACCCCAATGCCTTCGAGTATTTGAAGCTAATTAGGTCCATCGAAACTGTGTTTGACCCCAACCCAAAATATGTGTTGACTCCAGCCCAGTAGCTAATGTCCAATTAGTCTCAGCCCATAAAATCCGTAAATTCTAGTAAAAGATAAAAAAGAATGTGGCGTACAGCTCCGCACACAGCGTTAGCACACAAGGCCCAATGCATTTCTATGAATCAATACTATTTTTAGGCAAAGATGAAAACCAAGTTTTAGCACGATCTCTAAGTGAAAACGGAAATAGCTTTAATTTAACAATTTCATTATCCACATCTTTCTTCTTTTGCATATCGCACAAATCAACAAAGTTGTTTAGATGTGTGGCGGCATCTTCACTAGGAAGGCCAGAGAATTGATCTTTCATGACAAGAATCAACAAAGAAGCATTAATTTAGCAAGATTCAGCATCGGTAATAGGGGCAATCAGAGTGCTAAGAAAATCATTGTTGTTGGTATTGGAAAAATCACACAATTTAGTATTATCTTGAGCCATCGTGACAAACAATCCAATACACAAGCACACAAGAGGCAAGCGAAAAAGAGGCAAATGGGAAAAAGAGGGCGAATAAAACGGCAAGGATGAAGCGGGGGAGAGGAAAACGAGAGGCAAATGGCAAATAATGTAATGAGAGGGATAAGAGTTTGTGATGTGTACTTGGTATGTCTTGACTTGTGCGTAGACTCCCCGGCAACGGCGCCAGAAATCCTTCTTGCTACCTCTTGAGCATGTGTTGGTTTTCCCTTGAAGAGGAAAGGGTGATGCAGCAAAGTAGCATAAGTATTTTCCTCAGTTTTTGGGAACCAAGGTATCAATCCAGTAGGAGGCTACACTCAAATCCCTCGTACCTGCACAAACAAATCAGAACCTTGCAACCAACACGTTAAAGGGGTTGTCAATCCCTTCACGACCACTTGCAAAAGTGAGATCTGATAGAGATAATAAGATAAATATTTTTGGTATTTTTATAATATAGATTGGAAAGTAAAGATTGCAAGATAAAATAGATAGGAAGCTTATTGATAACCCACAAGTATAGGGGATCGCAACAGTTTTCGAGGGTAGAGTATTCAACCCAAATTTGTTGATTCGACACAAGGGAAGCCAAAGAATATTCTCAAGTATTAGCAGCTGAGTTGTCAATTCAACCACACCTGGAAACTTAGTATCTGCAGCAAAGTGTTTAGTAGCAAAGTAATATGATAGTGGTGGTAACGGTAACAAAAGTAAAGACAGCAAAAGTAATGTTTTTGGTATTTTGTAGTGATTGTAACAGTAGCAACGGAAAAGTAAATAAGTGTAAACCAGTATATGGAAAACTCGTAGGCACCAGATTAGCGATGGATAATTATGCCGAATGTGGTTCATCATGTAACAGTCATAACATAGAGTGACACAGAAGTAGCTCCAGTTCATCAATGTAATGTAGGCATGTATTCCGAATATAGTCATACGTGCTTATGGAAAAGAACTTGCATGACATCTTTTGTCCTACCCTCCCGTGGCAGCGGGGTCCTATTGGAAACTAAGGGATATTAAGGCCTCCTTTTAATAGAGAACCGGAACAAAGCATTAGCACATAGTGAATACATGAACTCCTCAAACTATGGTCATCACCGGGAGTGGTCCCGATTATTGTCACTTCGGGGTTGCCGGATCATAACACATAGTAGGTGACTATAGACTTGCAAGATAGGATCTAGAACACACATATATTCATGAAAACATAATATGTTCAGATCTGAAATCATGGCACTCGGGCCCTAGTGACAAGCATTAAGCATAACAAAGTCATAGGAACATCAATCTCAGAACATAATGGATACTAGGGATCAAACCCTAACAAAACTAACTCGATTACATGATAAATCTCATCCAACCCATCACCGTCCAGCAAGCCTACGATGCAATTACTCACACACGGCAGTGAGCATCATGAAATTGGTGATGGAGGATGGTTGATGATGATGACGGCGACGAATCCCCCTCTCCGGAGCCCCAAACGGACTCCAGATCAGCCCTCCCGAGAGAGATTAGGGCTTGGCGGCGGCTCCGTATCGTAAAACGCGATGAAACTTTCTCTCTGATTTTTTTTCTCCCCGAATGCCAATATATGGAGTTGGAGTTGGCGTCGGAGGGCCACCAGGGGGCCCACGAGGTAGGGGGGCGCGCCCAGGGGGAGGGGCGCGCCCCCCACCCTCGTGAGCATGGTGTGGGCCCCTGGTCTTCATCTTTTGCGTGGATTTTTTATTATTTATTCTAAGATATTCCGTGGAGTTTCAGGTCATTCCGAGAACTTTTGTTTTCTGCACATAAAACAACACCATGGCAATTCTGCTGAAAACAGCGTCAGTTCGGGTTAGTTCCATTCAAATCATACAAGTTAGAGGCTAAAACACGGGCAAAAGTGTTTGGAAAAGTAGATACGACGGAGACGTATCAACTCCCCTAAGCTTAAACCCTTGCTTGTCCTCAAGCAATTCAGTTGACAAACTGAAAGAGAAAAAGGAAAACTTTTACAAACTCTGTTTGCTCTTGTTGTTGTAAACATGAAAAGCCAACATTCAAGTTTCAGCAATTATTATGAACTAACCATACTCACAATAACACGTATGTCTCACAATTACTCATATCAATAGCATAATCAGCTAGCGAGCCATAATAATAAAACTCGGATGACAACACTTTCTCAAAATAATCATAACATGATATAACAAAATGGTATCTCGCTAGCCCTTTCTGAGACCGCAAAACATAAATACAGAGCACCTTTAAAGATCAAGGACTGACTAAACATTGTAATTCATGGTAAAAGAGATCCAGTCAAGTCATACCCAATATAAACCAATGATAATGAATGCAAACAACAGTGTGCTCTCCAGCGGGTGCTTTTAATAAGAAGGGTGATGACTCAACATAAAAGTAAATAGATAGGCCCTTCGCAGAGGGAAGCAGGGATTTGTAGAGGTGCCAGAGCTCGGTTTTGAAATAGAGATAAATTATATTTTGAGCGGCATACTTTCATTGTCAACATAACAACTATGAGATGACGATATCTTCCATGCTAAACAGATTATAGGCAGTTCCCATACAGAATGGTAAAGGTTATACTCCCCTTCCTCCACAAGCATCAATCCATGGCTTTCTCGAAACAACGAGTGCCTCCAACATTCAACGGGTCCCAAGGGGAGTTTTGTTTGCAGTTATTTTGATTTAGTTTGCATAAAGCATGGTGTCGGTGTCAAAACCGGCGGATCTCGGGTAGGGGGTCCCGAACTGTGCATCTAGGCGGATGGTAACAGGAGACAAGGGACACGATGTTTTACCCAGGTTCGGGCCCTCTTGATGGAGGTAAAACCCTACGTCCTGCTTGATTAATATTGATGATGTGTATTACAAGAGTGGATCTACCACGAGATCAAGGAGGCTAAACCCTAGAAGCTAGCCTATGGTATGATTATTGTAATGGATGTTTTGTCCTACGGACTAAAGCCCTCCGGTTTATATAGACACCGGAGAGGGCTAGGGTTACACAAAGTCGGTTACAATGGTAGGAGATCTACATATCCGTATTGCCAAGCTTGCCTTACACGCCAAGGAAAGTCCCATCCGGACACGGGATGGAGTCTTCAATCTTGTATCTTCGTAGTCTTGGAGTCCGGCGGACGATGATAGTCCGGCTGTCCGGACACCCCCTAGTCCAGGACTTCCTTAGTAGCCCCTGAACCTGGCTTCAATGACGATGAGTTCGGCGCGCATAATGTTTGGCATTGCAAGGCGGGTTCCGCCTCCAAATAATCCATAGAAGATTGTTAACACCAGGATAGTGTCCGGCTCTGCAAAATAAATTCCACATTCCACCGTAGAGAGAATAATATGTGCACAAGTTCAATCTGCTGACGTGTTTTGCGGCGTGACGTCACACCACTACCAAGCTTTTACTTGAATCGTTTTTTATTATACCACCTCAGCGCGTTTAGCGAAGCGGTTTCCTTGGCACGTCTTGTTGAAGCAGAGATCGTGTTCCCCTTATTCCGGGATTCTCATCAATACGGACGTGGGTAACCCAACCGCGCCATTGATGGTGGCGCTTGGGAGATAAGCGAGTTTTACCAGGCCAGTGGGGACGCATAGTCTTCGTCCGCCTATATATAAGGGATAAGGATTCAACTTTTCACCTACGCCTTCTTCCTCCTTTGCTTATCCATCTCCGTGCACTCGAGCTCCAGCGCCCAAGTTCGCGCATCTCGTCTCAACCTTCTCCGACCATGTCCGGAGCGGGAGGTAAATGGTTGGCCTCCACCATTAAGGAGGAGCACATCGCCAAACTGCGCAGCGCCGGATACCTTTCCGGCGACACCGCGCACCGGCTGCCCGACCAGGGGCAGCTCATCCCCACCCCCAGGCCCCATGAGAGGGTCGTATTTCTCCCCCACTTTCTCCGCGGACTGGGCTTTCCACTTCACCCCTTTGTCCGGGGGCTCATGTTCTACTATGGCCTGGATTTCCACGATCTGGCGCCGAACTTCATCCTCAACATCTCGGCATTTATCGTCGTGTGCGAGGCCTTCCTCTGCATCCAGCCCCACTTCGGCTTGTGGCTCAAGACCTTCAATGTCAAGCCGAAGGTAGTGAAGGGCACGCAGGCAGAGTGCGGAGGCGCCATGTTGGGCAAGATGCCCAACGTCCTCTGGTTCGAAGGGGCCTTCGTGGAGTCCGTCAAGGGGTGGCAATCGGGGTGGTTCTACATCACCGAGCCGCGCGACCCTACGTGGGCGGCGGCCCCCGAGTTCAGATCTAGTATCCCTGTGCAGCTCACCTCCTGGAAAGAGAAGGGCTTGCTATGGGGTAATTCGAAGGAGCTGACGGGACTCCAAGCCTGTATCCAGAAGCTGGTGAACAAGAAGCTCAGGCTTGTTAACGTGGTCCAAGTCATGCTCGTCCGCCGGATTCTCCCATGCCAAGAACGGGCATTGAATCTGTGGGAGTTCGATCCGGAACAGCACCAGGCGTTGAGCGGGCTCTTCGACACGACGTACGAAGGCGCCTGGCGGGTGCTGTTTAAGGGCGCCGACGCCCCCGCATCCGCGACGGAAGATCGCGGATTTCACTCGCAGCGTCTAGCTGACGAGGTAAGTGATTCTACCCCTTTACGGGACACTTGTTGTTAATAGTTTGATTCTAAGCGGGTTTCAATCTCCCCTTTCCTTTGACAGGACTGGATGAAGAAGGCGGAGCAGCTCATCTGCCCGGCTCCCATGCCAGAAAACCCAGTAGACGCCCGTCTAGCAGGGCTACTGGTTCCGGCACCGCACGTGGTGCCGGAGAAGAAGGCCAAGAAGGTGGCCACGGGTACTCGAAAGAGTTCCCGTTTTCAGGTGTCCAACGACTCCGAGGTGGATTCCTCCCCCGAAGATGAGGAGGAGGAAGAAGACTCTCTCCCAGAGGAGGGAGAGAGAAAGAGGAAGGCCTCCCCAACAAGGGAGGCCGAAGGGTCCAAGAGGGGAAGAACTATTCCCCCGGACAGCTCCGCCAACACCAACGTTGGCGATGAAGAGTGGCCCTCAAGGGCCAGGCCTCAGGCGAGATCGTAAGTATCCGGATTCCTGAATGATCTGCAATTTCTTTTGTGTCACATAGTGTCCTTCTAATGCCGCATACTGCCTGCAGTCCGGCCGACGATGATCTCCCTGCTTCGTCGAGCGGGTCGTTGGCTGCGTCGGATGTGGATTCCATTCCGACTCCCTCCACCCCTCGCGCCGCTGAGGACGCCGAGGTGGGATCCCGGGAAGGGACCCATCAGGAGGAGGCTCTGGAGGCGCCGCAAGGCAGCCTCCCGGACTTTGCGCCGGACTCTACGCCGGAACCTACAGTGGTTCCAGAGTCCGGCAGGCGGCCCCTTCGCAAGAAGGGCAAGACCGTGACACCGGCGGCCCCTGTCCAACCGGAGGCGCCGGACAACTTGTTGGAGGCTCTCAAAGGCGCTTCCATCGAGGAAGAACACCGCACTATCATGAGTGCGGTGATTCAGAAGGTTCAGCTCGCCAAGAGCGGGCTGACCGAAGCCTGCAGCGGCCTTCTAACAGGTTTTGAGGTAAGAAGTTAAAATTATGTAATTTAATACCGCATAGATAGTAGCCCCTGATGCTCGGTTCGGTGTTCGGAAAGAAAAGCCGGACTGAGGATCTAAAGAACATATACGCAGGGTTGCTAAAAAGTATGTCAATATGGGTTTGCAGGCTGCGCGGCTGACCTCTGCCGCACTGACTGCGGAGGTCGGCGCATTGAAGCAGGATCTCGAGCGGTCCGAGCAAGAGCTCGGCCGTGCCAAGAAGCAGCTCGAGGACAAAGAAGGTGAGTAACACCACTTTGAAAATTTACCTTACAGAAAAGGATTTAGGTTGCAATGAAAATAACAAGGATAACGTGGGTACTACAGGGGCCACTAATGAGGTGGCAACCCTGAAGGAGGCTGTGTCCGTGGCCGAACGCAATGCGGCCGCGGAACGGGCAGAGCGAGAGAAGCAGGAGGCGCGGGTGGCGGAAGTGCGGCAAGAGCTCCAGGCTCTCATGGAAAAGCATGAGAGTTTGGAGCGCGACTCAAAGACTCGAGAGTCCGAGCTTGCCTCGGCTCTCGAAAGTGCCAAAGCCGCCAAGGCCGAGGCCCATAAGGCCCTTCAGGAGGTTGAGGATGTGAAGAAAATAGCGGCGGGTAAGGCATTTTTCATGCAAAGCAAGCATGTTAATGTAAACTACCTGACACTTACCCGAATTCGGAGCTCTCCAGGGGCGTTTGTAGATCTGCCTCGTAGTGTATCCGATGCCGCCGCATTCTACCGTGGTGAGGAGGGGAGCTCAGCGGAGAAGGTCTTATGGTCTCAGTACGCTGAGGCCGGCCATCCGGTGCCCCCTAGCGACCAGCTAAAGCAGCTGGTCGAGCTCCACAAGGTGGCTGAGGAGGCCATGAAGGGCCTCATAGTCCGGCTGTGGCCTGGAGAGGCCATGCCTGGGAGCTACTTCGGCCTCGTGCGGCGGCTGGTGGATGCGTGTCCCTGGGTGGAGGTCATCAAGCGCTCCGCCTGTATTGAAGGTGCTCGTCGGGTCCTTGCCCGCACAAAGGTGCACTGGGGCAAGCTGGATGCGGAAAGGCTCATCAGTGACGCGCCACCAGCGGGCAAGGAGTATCGTACGCCCGAGATGTACTATAAGACTGTCCTGAAGGGTGCCCGCAAGATTGCGGATGAGTGCCCCAAAGATGTAATTATTGAGTAAACTCGCTATGTATTATCCTGTGCGCTGGAAACTTTGTTCATATGCGCTAAGCAATGCTTGTTTAATTTAAAATATTACCTTCTGTGCGGCCGTTTATAAAATCTGAGAGATGGCAAGTCGTCGGCTTCAGCCCCCAAGCCACGAGTGCTGGGGTGTTCGGGATAAATTTGAGCACTCTTGTTCCCATTCTTGGGTCCATCTAGGGAGGCGCTCAACACAACGAACAAGGAAACCGGACTTATAATGCTTGAACACTCTCACTTAGCCATAGAATTCTATAATTTTAAATTTCGGCGAAGCCCCTAGTATTCGGAAGACCGAGTTCGGGGCGCTATCCACGCCTTGGCCGGACATTATCCGGTTCTTCGCTTGACGCGGCATAAGTCTTTATGGACTCGAAAAGACCTCTCGAACAGCGACTAGTCTCTCGCCTTATCATGACAGTGAGTTTTAGCTTTCTCCACTGAGGCGCTCGCCCAGCTCAACCGGGGTGCAATCGCAGTGGTTCTCCCAGTGCCACCTTAGCCGACAGAACGGAACGTAAGGTACCAAAACGTGGGAGCCGGGAAAACCCAACTATTGACCCAAGACATGATTCGGAGCCGATTCATATAATGCTATAAGTTCGGGGTGCCGCACTTGTGAAAGTGTTCGGACTTATCACACCATAATGCGGGGAACATAAGCCCCTGGTGTATTCGGCCATACCAAAATATACGGGTGCAAGATGTCATTAGTGAATATATATGTAAAGTAATGCAATAACAGGCAAAAAGTGCCGCATTATGTATTCAAGGAATTCTGCTATGAGTGCGGAATGATACAAATAGTGCGGTAAGCAAGGGTTTGGACTAATTAAACATGTCCCCCTCCAGGGGTGGGCTGCGGACTGGTGTATATAATCAAATTTAATGCTCGTAATGGAGACCACCTGAGTGTTCATCGCAGCCTTCTTTCTTCCCTGGCTGTTGCATCGTGAGTTCGGCGGGTTCACCGCCGGACAGGGCCTCTAGTGAACGGAGTCCTGTGTATACAAAGAAGGAAAATAATAATAAAAAAGAGTGACACACTTGTGAGCCCCTGGTGTGGTCGAGCCGTACTCTGGGTCTGTTGTGGTCGTGCCCCTCCCCCTAGGCCCATGGTATCTCCAGAGCGTAATGGTGTACGCGGAGGGTTGGTCTTGCAATTATGCAAGGGCTGGGGTTGGGGCCGCATTGCTACGCGTGCTCGAATCGTGCCGGGTGGTCTTGGTTGATGTTGCTTCGGGCGCGTTTGGCCGTATCCGGCCGTTTAACGGCCGGTCTCGAAAATTGCCTTAAAAGGCTGCTCTGTACTTTTGCCGCGAGAGCCGCTGTGTGTTCCTCCGTTCGGAGGGAGCGTTCCGTATTTCCGTTGACCGTGATGACTCCACGAGGGCCTGGCATCTTGAGCTTGAGGTATGCGTAATGCGGCACCGCGTTGAACTTTGCGAACGCGCTTCGTCCGAGGAGAGCATGATAGCCGCTGCAGAACGGGACTATGTCGAAGATTAACTCCTCGCTCCGGAAATTGTCCGGGGATCCGAAGACCACTTCCAGTGTGACTGAACCTGTACAATTGGCCTCAACACCTGGTATGATGCCTTTGAAGGTCGTTTTTGTAGGTTTAATCCTTGAGGGGTCTATGCCCATCTTGCGCATTGTATCCTGATAAAGCAGGTTCAGGCTACTGCCGCCATCCATCAGGACTCTCGTGAGGTGAAATCCATCGACGATTGGGTCTAAAACCAATGCGGCGAATCCGCCATGGCGGATACTGGTCGGATGGTCTCTTCGATCGAAAGTGATCGGGCAAGAGGACCATGGATTGAACTTAGGGGCGACTGGCTCCATCGCATATACGTCCCTTAGTGCACGCTTCCGCTCCCTCTTGGGTATATGGGTTGCGTATATCATGTTCATCGTCCGCACTTGTGGGGGGAAACCCTTCTGTCCTCTACTGTTCGGCGGCCGGGTCTCTTCCTCGTCATCGCTATGCAGCCCCTTGTCATTGTTTTCGGCAATTAACTTCCTGCCTGCTTGAATACCCAACAGTCACTGTTGGTGTGATTAGCTGGCTTTTCGGGGGTGCCATGTATCTGGCATAAGCGGTCGAGTATTCGGTCCAAATTGGACGGACCCGGAGTGGTTCTTTTGAATGGCTTCTTCCGCTGACCGGGTTTAGAGCCTCGGAATCCGGCGTTGACTGCCGTATCCTCCTTGTCGTCGCTGTTAACGCGGCGTTTAATTTTGCTTCGACGCAACCTGCCATTGTGGTCCTTAGTGTCCGGACTACCAGCATTTTTGCTGAGGTTGTTGCTGCGAGCTAGCCAGCTATCCTCTCCCGCACAGAAGCGGGTCATTAATGATGTGAGGGCTGCCATGGATTTCGGCTTTTCCTGTCCTAGGTGCCGGGCTAGCCACTCGTCGCGGATGTTATGTTTGAAGGCTGCGAGGGCCTCTGCATCCGGACAGTCGATGATTTGATTTTTCTTTGTTAAGAACCGTGTCCAGAATTGTCTGGCCGATTCGTCTGGCTGCTGGATTATGTGGCTTAGGTCATCGGCGTCTGGTGGCCGCACATATGTGCCCTGGAAGTTGTCGAGGAATGCGGCTTCCAGGTCCTCCCAACACCCAATTGACTCTGCGGGCAGGCTGTTAAGCCAATGCCGAGCTGGTCCTTTAAGCCTGAGCGGGAGGTATTTGATGGCGTGGAGATCGTCGCCGCGGGCCATATGGATGTGAAGGAGATAATCTTCGATCCAAACCGCGGGGTCTGTCGTGCCATCGTAGGATTCAATGTTTACGGGTTTAAACCCTTCAGGGATTTGATGATCCATTACTTCGTCAGTGAAGCATAGCGGGTGTGCGGCGCCTCTGTATTGAGCGATATCACGACATAGCTCAAGGGAGCGTTGTCTGCTGTGTTCAGCCCGGCCGGAGTTGTTGTATCCGGCTCGACGGTATTCGTCGTGGGTCGTGGGGCGCCCACGTGATCCATAGATAGATCTGGATTGTCTTGCCTTATCCTCCAATATGTCCCGCAAGTCCGGCGCATTCCCTCGTGGCTTCGTACTTTTCGAGCGATGCCGGGGTACGGTCTTGATGGAAGGCCTGGATGCCTCTTTGTCGCGACCACGGGGTGGTCGGTCGGCCGTATTGTGCGCTGGTGATGAGGGTATGTATGCTTCCTCCTCTAATCGGGGGAGCAACTTGCGTTTTGAGTAGCTCTTGGAGGGGCGTTCGAGTTCATACTCTTCGGCCGCGAGGACCTCGGTCCATCGGTCGGCCAGCAGGTCTTGATCAGCTTGAAGCTGCTGCTGCTTTTTCTTTAGGCTATTTGCCGTGGCCATTAGCCTGCGTTTGAAACGCTCTTGTTCGACGGGATCCGCGGGCACGACGAATTCATCGTCGTCGAGGCTTGCCTCGTCTCCGGAGGGAGGCATGTAATTATCATCCTCAACCTCTTCGTCTGCCGCTCTCTCGCGAGGGCTTGCTTCTGCATCCTCCTGTGCTGAATCTTGCTGGAGGGGATTGTCTTCGGCACTGTCTGGGGTGTTTTTATCTCCTGTGCCGGAATCTCCATTCTTGCTGTGGCGGGATTTAGAGCGGCGCCGCTGACGTCGGTGCTTGGGCTGTTTCTTTAAGGAATCTGCCTCCGCTGCTTCTTCGCCGTCCCCATCTTTTGGGGTGTCCACCATGTATATGTCATATGACGAGGTGGTCTTCCAGTGCCCTGTAGGCGCTAGTTCTTGTTCGTCTCCGGCATCGTCGTCCATACCGTCGATGTCTTCGGAGTCATAGTCTAGCATGTCGGTTAGATCGTGGACAGTGGCTACAAAGTGGGAGGTGGGTGGGCTTTGAATTTCTTCGTCGTCCGCATCCCAACCATCCTGGCCATAATCCGGCCAGGGCTCTCCGGATAGCGAGAGATGCTTTAGCGAATTTAGAATTTCGCCAAAGGGCGAGTGCTGAAAGATGTCCGCAGCGGTGAACTCCATGATCGGCGCCCAATCGGATTCGATTGGCAGGGGCGCAGGAGGTTCGAAGTCCGGCAGGGAGTCCGGCACCTCGGAGTCACGAGCTTTATAGGGGACAAGGTCAGTGTTCGGCTCCATCGCCGCGGAAGTTGCAGCCCCCGAGGCGGTGTCCAGCCACCGGTCCTCGATCTGGGCGATCGGCTCCAGACTGAGGGCCGGAGCGGATTCGTGTGCAGCCACCAAGGCACTGTCCGGCGGCAGAGCTAAATCATGCCAATCGTGACAGTGCGGCACGCTCGGCTGTGGCTCGAGTCCGTCGAAGATCAAGTCCCCACGGATGTCGGCCGTGAAGTTTAGGCTTCCGAACCTGACCTGACGGCCAGGGGCGTAGCTTTCGATCTGCTCCAGATGGCCAAGTGAATTAGCCCGCAGTGCAAAGCTGCCGAATACGAAGATCTGTCCTGGGAGAAAAGTCTCACCCTGGACGGCGTTGTTGTTGATTGAAGTAGCCATCGAGCCTATTGGTGACGACACAGAGGAACTCTCAATGAAAGCACCAATGTCGGTGTCAAAACCGGCGGATCTCGGGTAGGGGGTCCCGAACTGTGCGTCTAGGCGGATGGTAACAGGAGACAAGGGACACGATGTTTTACCCAGGCTCGGGCCCTCTTGATGGAGGTAAAACCCTACGTCCTGCTTGATTAATATTGATGATGTGTATTACAAGAGTGGATCTACCACGAGATCAAGGAGGCTAAACCCTAGAAGCTAGCCTATGGTATGATTGTTGTGATGGATGTTTTGTCCTACGGACTAAAGCCCTCCGGTTTATATAGACACCGGAGAGGGCTAGGGTTACACAGAGTCGGTTATAATGGTAGGAGATCTACATATCCGTATTGCCAAGCTTGCCTTCCACGCCAAGGAAAGTCCCATCCGGACACGGGACAGAGTCTTCAATCTTGTATCTTCGTAGTCTTGGAGTCCGGCGGACGATGATAGTCCGGCTGTCCGGACACCCCCTAGTCCAGGACTCCCTCACATGGGACTGGGCATACCGAATACCAGCCATTTTCTCGTGAATGAGGAGCGGAGTCCACTCCTCTTGAGAATAACCCGCCTAACACGGAAGATAAGGGCAGCTCTAGTTGACACATGAGCTATTCGAGCATGCAAAACAGAATGTTTATTTGAAGGTTTAGAGTTTGGCACATACAAATTTACTTGGAACGGCAGGTAAATACCGCATATAGGAAGGTATAGTGGACTCATATGGCATAACTTTGGGGTTTAAGGAGTTTGGTTGCACAAGCAGTATTCCCGCTTAGTACAGGTGAAGGCTAGCAAAAGACTGGGAAGCGACCAACTGAGAGAGCTACAACAGTCGTAAACATGCATTAAAATTAATTCACACCGAGTACAAGCATGAGTAGGATATAATCCACCATGAACATAAATATCATGAAGGCTATGTTGATTGGATTCAACTACATGCGTGAACATGTGCCAAGTCGAGTCACTCAATGCATTTAAAGGAGGATACCACCCCATCATACCACATTATAATCATTCTAATAGCATGTTGGCACGCAAGGTAAACCATTATAACTCATAGCTAAGCAAGCATGGCATAAGCAACTATAATCTCTAAATGTCATTGCAAATATGTTTACTTCATAATAACTGAATCAAGAACGATGAATCATCATATTTACCAAAATAAGAGAGGTCGAGTTCATACCAGCTTTTCTCTTCCCAATAAGTCCATCATATATCATCATTATTGCCTTTTACTTGCACGACCGAACGGTGTGTATAATAATAAGAGTGCACGTGCATTGGACTAAGCTGGAATCTGCAAGCATTCAACTCAAGAGAGAAGACAAGTAATATGGGCTCTAAGTTAAATAAGCAATCATGCATATAAGAGCTACTAAGCATTTTCATTATGGTCTTCTCGACCCCCAAAGAAAGAAAAAGAAATAAAAACTATTTACACGGAAAAGCTCCCAACAAGTAAAAGAAGAACGTGAAAAAAATTTGGGTTTTCTTTTTAATTCTACTACAAGCATGGAAAGTAAACTAACTAATTTTTTTGGTTTTTCTTAAAGTTTAACAAACACACAAGAAGAAAGCAGGAAAAAGAAATTTAAACTAGCATGGATAATACAGTGAAAAAGTATGAGCACCGACATCTAACAATGAGTGTGTGTGAACATAAATGTAATGTCGGTGGGAAATACGTACTCCCCCAAGCTTAGGCTTTTGGCCTAAGTTGTTCTATTGCCAGGGATGGCCTGGCGGATATCCGTAGGTGAAGCTGGGGTCGTACTGCGACGCAGAATAGTTGGGATCATAATGTGATGAAGAGGACTCCGATTGCCACTGGCTGGCAACCGTCTCAGGATCCCAAGAATAAACCGACATTCACGGAGGCTCCTCTTGAGGCTCCGGTTCCGGGGCTGGTGCAAGATTCCGATAGGCTTGAACGGCCGCCCACGGAACAATGTGAGGCTCTGCATACAAGTTAAACAAAGAAGGAGCAGGCAAAGTAATACTCTCAGGGTGATATTCATCAAAGTATAATTTATATTTGAGCTCCCCATCGTGACTCTTAACAAGAAAATCATGCGCTATCATACTCTTATAATCTAAATAAGCATGGGGCAGCGCTGTTTCTTCTTTCTCTGCATGCCTAATAGGTATTTCAAAATGTTCAGCTAGGCGCGAAGCATAAATGCCTCCAAAGATGGGGCCCTTAGTACGGTTAATACTTAACCGTCTAGCAACAATTCCACCCAAACTAACAGAGTTATTGCGGTATAAACCATGGAGCAAAATAATAATATCAGGAATACTAAGGTTCCCACAGTTCCCGCGTCCAATTAAGCATCGACTAGCAAATATGGCAAAGTAGCATAGAACAGGATAATGAATGCTAGTGATCCTTGCTTCAGAAACCTTCCTGGTTTCTCCCACCGTGATAGTGTTAATAAAAGCTTCTACTTTGTTACGGTGGGGTTCATCCAAGGTGCCCTCAAAGGGTATTCTGCAGACCTCACAGAATTCAGCTAAATGTCATCCTTTTAACAACGTCATATAAATGAAACTCTACCGATGGAGGTGATTTCTTAGGGAAAAAGTAGAAGTTTTGCACAAAAGTATTTGTGAGTAAGAGATACTGATGACGTTGGTCACGGAGGAAGTTGGTGAGGCCGGCGTTCTCAATCAATAAATAGAAATCATCATAAATCCCGGCTCTTCTCAAGAAGTCATCGGAGGGCCATTCACACGGCCGGACCTCCGCGGTGCGAGGTAAATTAAATTTGGGCTTCTCCTCTTCTTCCTTTTGTTTTTGCTTAGAGCTTCGGCTCGACGAGCCCCTCAAAAGTCTCTTCATTATTTCTGAAACAATCTGAAATTTTTAGTAACTTCAAATAAAAGTGAACCAACTTCAATAAAATTGATAGCAACAACTCCCACAAGTGCCTAGGGCCTATATCAAGCATTAGAACTACTTGGAACCATATAAATTTGACATGCAAGCTCAAGAACATGGTCACCTATGCAGCACAAATTTGCAATGAATAAAGCACTAGAACAAAAACTAATTGGACCAATGGAGGATTCACATACCAAGGAACAATCTCCCCAAGCAGTTTTGCAAGAGGTGCTTTGAGCAAGGAGATCGAAAATCACAGAAACGGGGGCTGGAACTCGTGCTTGAGTTGGTTTTTCGTGTTTGTGTGAGGTAGAGGAAGAGGATGGGTGCAGGAATAAGTAGAGGAGGGCCACCGCGGGCCCACGAGGCAGGGGGGCGCGCCCAGGGGGGTAGGGCGCGCCCTCCACCCTCGTGACCAGGTGGCAGCTCCTCCCGTGGTAAATTTTGCACAGTAAATTCTTAAATATTCCCGAAAAAATCATATTAAATTGGCATGGCATTATGAGGACTTTTATTTTCGGGATATTTTTATATGGCACGGATAAGTCAGGAAACAGACAGAAAAATACTATTTTACTTTATTTCTACTAGGTAACAGAAAATATAAAGACGGTACAGAAGGTTGTGCTTCTAGTTTCATCCATCTCGTGATCATCAAAATGAACCCACTAACAAGGTTGATCAAGTCTTGTTAACAAACTCATTTTGAATAATAACGGAACCGGAGAAATTTTGAAAGACACTAAGTTACCTCAACGGGGATATGAAAATCCCCAACAATAAGAATATCATACTTTTTCTTGACAGTAGGGAGAGGAAATTCGAAACCTCCAAATATAATCGATGGAACTTTTCCAATAGAGATGATACTATAAACTTGAGGTTGTTTCCTCGGAAAATGTACCATGTGCTCATTGCCATTAACATGAAAAGTGACATTGCCTTTGTTGCAATCAATAACAGCCCCTGCAGTATTAAGGAAAGGTCTTCCAAGAATAATAGACATACTATCATCCTCGGGAATATCAAGAATAACAAAGTCCGTTAAAATAGTAAAGTTCGCAACCACAACATGCACATCCTCACAAATACCGACAGGTATAGCAGTTGATTTATCAGCCATTTGCAAGGATATTTCAGTGGGTGTCAACTTATTCAAGTCAAGTCTACGATATTAAGAGAGAGGCATAACACTAACACCGGCTCCAAGATCACATAAAGCAGTTTTAACATAATTTCTTTTAATGGAGCATGGTATAGTAGGTACTCCTGGATCTCCAAGTTTCTTTGGTATTCCACCCTTAAAAGTATAATTAGCAAGCATGGTGGAAAATTTAGCTTCAGGTATCTTTCTTTTATTAGTAATAATATCCTTCATATACTTAGCATAAGGATTTGTTTTGAGCACATCAGTCAATCGCATACGCAAAAAGATGGATCTAATCATTTCAGCAAAGCACTCAAAATCCTCACCATCCTTTTTCTTGGATGGTTTCGGAGGAAAAGGCATGGGTTTCTGAACCCATGGTTCCCTTTCTTTACCATGTTTCCTAGCAACGAAGTCTCTTTTATCATAACGTTGATTCTTGGATTGTGGGTTATCAAGATCAACAGCAGGTTCAACTTCTACATCATTATCATTACTAGGTTAAGCATCAACATGAACATTATCATTAACATTATCACTATGTTCATGTTCATCACTTGATTGTGTTTCAGCATCAGACATAGAGATATCATTTGGATTATCAGGTGGTTCAGCAATAGGTTCACTAGAAGTTTGCACAGTCCTATCATTTTTCTTTTTCTTCCTCTTAGAAGAACTAGGCATATCAATATTATTTCTCTGAGAATCTTGCTCGATTCTCTTAGGGTGGCCTTCAGGATACAAAGGTTCCTGAGTCATTCTACCATTTCTGGTAGCCACTCTAACAGTATAATCATTTTTCTTACTATTCATTTCATCAAGCACTTCTTTCTGAGATTTAAGTACTTGTTCTACTTGAGTGGTAACCATAGAAGCATGTTTGCTAACAAGTTTAAGTTCACCTCTAATATCAGCCATATAATCACTCAAGCGTTTAATCATAAAGGTATTCTGTTTTAATTGTCTACCAAAATAAGCATTAAAGTCATCTTGCTTAAACATAAAGTCATCAAACTCCTCCAAGCACTGACTAGCAATTTTAGTAGGAGGAACTTCAGCTTTATCATAACTATAGAGAGAATTTACCTTTACTACCTGCGTCGGGATATCGGGAGGTTCTTCAGTAAATAAGTAATTGAGATCATATACTTCTTCAACAGGCGGTAAATTAAGACCATGTATTTCTTCAATAGGAGGTAAATTCTTAACATCTTCAGCTATAATACCTTTTTCTTTCATAGATTTCTTTGCCTCTTGCATATCTTTGGGACTGAGAAATAGAACACCTCTCTTCTTCGGAGTTGATTTAGGAATAGGCTCAGTAATAGGCTCAGGAGCTGGCTCAGGAGTTGGCTCAGGAGGTGCCCAATTATTTTCATTAGCCAACATATTATTCAATAGAAGTTCAGTGTCATCCGGTGTTCTTTCCCTGAAAAGAGAACCAGCACAACTATCCAGGTAATCTCTGGAAGCATCAGTTAGTCCATTATAAAAGATATCAAATATTTCAGGGTTCTTAAGAGGATGATCAGGCAAAGCATTAAGTAACTTGAGAAGCCTCCCCCAAGCTTGTGGGAGACTCTCTTCTTCAATTTGCACAAAATTGTATATTTCCCTCAAAGCAGCTTGTTTCTTATGAGCTGGGAAATATTTAGCAGAGAAGTAATAAACCATATCCTGGGGACTTTGCACACAAGCAGGATCAAGAGAATTAAACCATATCTTAGCATCACCCTTTAATGAGAACGGAAATATTTTGAGTATATTAAAGTAGCGCGATCTCAGGTTATTAGTAAACAGTGCAGCTATATCATTTAACTTAGCAAGATGTGCCACAACAGTTTCAGATTCATAGCCATAAAAAGGATCAGATTCAACCAAAGTAATTATATCTGGATCGACAAGAATATCATAATAATCATAATCAGGAACACAGATAGGTGAAGTAGCAAAAGCAGGATCGGGTCGCATCCTTTTTCTAAAAGATTCTTTACTCCACTTAGTTAGCAACCTCTTACGTTCAAGACTATCCTGGCAAGCAACTATAGCTTCAAAAGATTCAGCACTAAGAAGATGACCCTCAGGAATAGAAGGCATAGGCCCATCATCACTAACATGTGTTCAGGTTCAATAATTTCTCTTTCTCTAGACCTAGCAATTTGCTCATCAAGAAATTCACCGAGTGGTACAGTAGTATCAACCATAGAAGTAGTTTCATCATAAGTATCATGCATAGCAGAAGTGGCATCATCAATAACATGCGACATATCAGAATCAATAGCAGTAGTAGGTTTAGGTGTCGCAAACTTATTCATAACAGAAGGAGAATCTAGTGCAGAGCTAGATGGCAGTTCCTTACCTCCCCTCATAGTTGAGGGCAAAATAGTAGTTCGATCATCTTTCAAGTTCTTCATAGTGTCCAGCAGATATAAATCCCAAGTGACTCAAGGAATAGAGCTATGCTCCCCGGCAACGGCGCCAGAAAAAGGTCTTGATAACCCACAAGTATAGGGGATCGCAATAGTTTTTGATGGTAGAGTATTCAACCCAAATTTGTTGATTCGACACAAGGGGAGCCAAAGAATATTCTCAAGTATTAGCAGCTGAGTTGTCAATTCAACCACACCTGGAAACTTAGTATCTGCAGCAAAGTGTTTAGTAGCAAAGTAATATGATAGTGGTGGTAACGGTAACAAAAGTAAAGTCAGCAAAAGTAATGTTTTTGGTATTTTGTAGTGATTGTAACAGTAGCAACGGAAAAGTAAATAAGTGTAAACCAGTATATGGAAAACTCGTAGGCACCAGATTAGCGATGGATAATTATGCCGGATGTGGTTCATCATGTAACAGTCATAACATAGAGTGACACAGAACTAGCTCCAGTTCATCAATGTAATGTAGGCATGTATTCCGTATATAGTCATACGTGCTTATGGAAAAGAACTTGCATGACATCTTTTGTCCTACCCTCCCGTGGCAGCGGGGTCCTATTGGAAACTAAGGGATATTAAGGCCTCCTTTTAATAGAGAACCGGAACAAAGCATTAGCACATAGTGAATACATGAACTCCTCAAACTATGGTCATCAGCGGGAGTGGTCCCGATTATTGTCACTTCGGGGTTGCCGGATCATAACACATAGTAGGTGACTATAGACTTGCAAGATAGGATCTAGAACACACATATATTCATGAAAACATAATAGGTTCAGATCTGAAATCATGGCACTCGGGCCCTAGTGACAAGCATTAAGCATAGCAAAGTCATGGCAACATCAATCTCAGAACATAATGGATACTAGGGATCAAACCCTAACAAAACTAACTCGATTACATGATAAATCTCATCCAACCCATCACCGTCCAGCAAGCCTACGATGCAATTACTCACGCACGGCGGTGAGCATCATGAAATTGGTGATGGAGGATGGTTGATGATGACGATGGCGACGAATCCCCCTCTCCGGAGCCCCAAACGGACTCTAGATCAGCCCTCCCGAGAGAGATTAGGGCTTGGCGGCGGCTTCGTATCGTAAAACGCGATGAAACTTTCTCTCTGTTTTTTTCTCCCCGAAAGCCAATATATGGAGTTGGAGTTGGCGTCGGAGGGCCACCAGGGGGCCCACGAGGTAGGGGGGCGCGCCCAGGGGGGAGGGGCGCGCCCCCACCCTCGTGAGCAGGGTGTGGGCCCCCTGGTCTTCATCTTTTGCATGGATTTTTTATTATTTATTCTAAGATATTCCGTGGAGTTTCAGGTCATTCCGAGAACTTTTGTTTTCTGCACATAAAACAACACCATGGCAATTCTGCTGAAAACAACGTCAGTCCGGGTTAGTTTCATTCAAATCATACAAGTTAGAGTCCAAAACAAGGGCAAAAGTGTTTGGAAAAGTAGATACGACGGAGACGTATCACTTATATGTTGGAAAATAGACCATGGGCCATAGGTTTCACTAGTGGCTTCTCTCAAGATAGCATAAGTATTACGGTGGGTGAACAAATTACTGTCGAGCAATTGATAGAAAAGTGCATAGTTATGAGAATGTCTAGGCATGATCATGTATATATGCATCACGTCCGCGACAAGTAGATCAAAACGATTCTGCATCTACTACTATTACTCCACACATAGACCGCTATCCAGCATGCATGTAGAGTATTAAGTTCATAAGAACAGAGTAACGCATTATGCAAGATGACATGACGTAGAGGGATAAACTAAAGCAATATGATATAAACCCCATCTTTTTATCCTCGATGGCAACAATACAATACGTGCCTTGCTGCCCCTGTTGTCACTGGGAAAGGACACCGCAGGATTGAACCCAAAGCTAAGCACTTCTCCCATTGCAAGAAAGATCAATCTAGTAGGCCAAACCAAACTGATAATTCGAAGAGACTTGCAAAGATAACAAATCACACATAAAAGAATTCAGAGGAGATTCAAATATTGTTCATAGATAATCTTGATCATAAAGCCACAATTCATCGGATCTCGACAAACACACCGCAAAAAGTATTACATTGAATAGATCTCCAAGAAGATCGAGGAGAACTTTGTATTGAGATCCAAAGAGAGAGAAGAAGCAATCTAGCTAATAACTATGGACCCGAAGGTCTGAGGTAAACTACTCACACTTCATCGAAGAGGCTATGGTGTTGATGTAGAAGCCCTCCGTGATCGATTCCCCCTCCGGCGGAGCACCGGAAAAGTCCCCAATATGGGATCTCACTGGTACAGAAGGTTTGCAGCGATGGAAATAGGGTTTCGTGGTGCTCTCGGATGTTTTAGGGTATATGAGTATATATAGGCGAAAGAAGTCGACCAGGGGAGCCACGAGGGGCCCACGAGGGTAGGGGGCACGCCTACCCCCTGGGCGCGCCTCCTTGCCTCGTGGCCGCCTCGTTGCTTCCTTGACGTCCACTCCAAGTCTCCTGGATTGCGTTTGTTCCAAAAATGACTCTCCTGAAGGTTTCAGTCTGTTTGGACTCCGTTTGATATTCCTTTTCTGTGGAATACTGAAATAGGGGGAAAAACAGCAATTTGGACTGGGCCTTGATATGTCTCCAACGTATCTATAATTTCTGATTGTTCCATGCTATTATATTACCTGTTTTGGATGTTTAATGGGCTTTACTAAGCACTTTTATATTATTTTTGGGACTAACCTATTAACTGGAGGCCCAACCCAAATTGCTATTTTTTTTGCCTATTTCAGTGTTCCGCGGAAAAGGAATATCAAACGGAGTCCAAACGGAATGAAACCTTCGGGAGAGTTATTTTTGGAACAAACGCAATCCAAGAGACTTGGAGTGGACGTCAAGAAAGAGACGAGGAAGCCACGAGGCAGGGAGGCGCGCCTCAGGGGGGTGGGCGCGCCACCCACACTCATGGGCCCCTCGTGGCTCCCCTGACCAACTTCCTTTGCCTATATATACTCATATACCCTGAAAACATCCAGGAGCACCACGAAACCCTATTTCCACCGCCGCAACCTTCTGTACCCATGAAATCCCATCTTGGGGCCTTTTCCGGCGCTCCACCGGGGGGGATCGATCGTGGAGGGCTTCTATATCAACACCATAGCCTCTCCGATGAAGTGTGAGTACTTTACCACAGACCTTCGGGTCCATAGTTATTAGCTAGATGGCTTATTCTCTCTTTGGATCTCAATACAAAGTTCTCCTCGATCTTCTTGGAGGTCTATTCGATGTAATTCTTTTTGCAGTGTGTTTGTCGAGATCCGATGAATTGTGGGTTTATGATCAATATTATCTATGAACAATATTTGAATCTCCTCTGAATTCTTTTATGTATGATTGGTTATCTTTGCAAGTTTCTTCGAATTATCAGTTTGGTTTGGCCTACTAGATTGATCTTTCTTGCAATGGGAGAAGTGCTTAGCTTTGGGTTCAATCTTGCGGTGTCCTTTCCCATTGACTGCAGGGATAGCAAGGCACGTATTGTATTGTTGCCATCGAGGATAAAAAGATGGGGCTATATCATATTGCTTGAGTTTATCCATCTACATCATGTCATCTTGCTTAATATGTTACTCTGTTCTTATGAACTTAATACTCTAGATGCATGCTGGATGGCAGTAGATGTGTGGAGTAATAGTAGTAGATGCAGAATCGTTTCAATCTACTTGTCGCAGACGTGATGCCTATATACATGATCATGCCTAGATATTCTCATAACTATGCACTTTTCTATCAATTGCTCGACAGTAATTTTTTTACCCACCGTAATACTTATGCTATCTTGAGAGAAGCCCCTAGTGAAACTTATGGCCCCCGGGTCTATTTTCTATCATATAAGTTTCCGATCTATTTTATTTTGCAATATTTACTTTCCAATCTATATCATAAAAATACCAAAAATATTTATCTTATTATTATCTCTATCAGATCTCACTTTTTCAAGTGGCCGTGAAGGGATTGACAACCCCTTTATCGCATTGGTTGCAAGGTTCTTATTTGTTTGTGTAGGTACGAGGGACTTGCGTGTAGCCTCCTACTGGATTGATACCTTGGTTCTCAAAAACTAAGGGAAATATTTACGCTACTTTGCTGCATCACCCTTTCCTCTTCAAGGGAAAACCAACGCGTGCTCAAGAGATAGTAATAAGGATTTGTGGCGCCGTTGCCGGGGAGTCTACGCTCAAGTCAAGACATACCAAGTACCCATCACAAACTCTTATCCCTCGCATTACATTATTTGCCATTTGCCTCTCGTTTTCCTCTCCCCCACTTCACCCTTTCCGTTTTATTCGCCCTTCTTCCGTTCGATCTTGTGTTGCCATGTGTCTTGTATTTGCTTGCATCTTTGCTTGCTAAAAGTCTATTATTATGGATCCACTTAAAGTGTTCTACTTGGATATCTTCGATCCTTATGCGCTCGTGCTGAAACCCCAACTAGCCTAGTTGATGGGAAATCTTTAGATGAGCATGCTCATTTTATTCGTCACCATTTGTCTGAAATGGGGAGACTCTTATGGGATCAAATAAACAGATTGTTGTGTTATGCTTGAAATCTTTGTGGTATTTATGATTTTACTTGTTGCTCTAAGAACCCTAAAAAAACACCTTCCCTACCTATGTGAGTTTAATGAAAATGGAATCTTATCTTCTTATGCAAAGGGTGTTTATAGTTACTATGGTATTGAACAAATTGAAGAATTTGTTGCTTTTAAGGGTGCTTATGAAGTTGCTTCTTTGATTGAAAAGTATGATATTACTCTCTACGAATCTGAAAATTTTGACATACTTAAATATTGCTATGAAAACTATGCTCATAATGTCTATGTCAAAGAATTTATTGAGAGAATGACTGTTGCTTTGGAAGAAAATAATGATATGCATGAATCTATAGATAATTATTCCGATGATTTGATTGAAATATCCCTTGATGAACATGATGCTTGCTATTCTTGTGGCCATGATGCCAATATTTATGAAGATGAATTTGCTATAGTTCCTTATGTTAAACATGAGATCATTGCTATTGCACCCATACTTGATAGTTCCTTCGATGAAAAGCATGATTGCAATGATGTTATTATAAATTCTCTTGATGTCAATTGTGCTAATAATATGCAAAACCCTAAGCTTGGGGATGCTAGTTTTGCTATGTCTACTACTTGTTGCAATGATCATGATTGGGGTGATTCTTCTTATGATCTTGAAAATTTATTTAAGCCCCATGATGAATATGAGATTGATAATAATGTTTGCAATAATATTGAAAGTGGGTTTGGAAGAGTGTCAACTTTAGATCCCACATATTTGGAGAATGTTCAACCTTACGAAGTTTTTGATAAAAGTGGGTTTGGAGAGGTCATGACTTTAGTTAATGTTAATCCCACTATTTTGGAAGAGTGTCAACTTTGCATACATGTGGATCGTGTTAAGAATAAGTTTTGTGATAGCTATATTGTTGAATTTGCTTATGATACTACATGTAATTATTATGAGAGAGGAAAATATGGTTGTAGAAATTTTCATGTTACTAAATTACCTCTCGTTATGTTGAGATTGCTATTGTTTCTCTCTTCTTGCTTGCATATGGTAGTTTTTGCTTGCCTTGATAATTTGTTTGCTTATAAAATGCCTATGCATAGGAATTATGTTACACTTAAATGTGTTTGTCACATGTTTCATGATGCTCTCTTTGTGTTTCAATTATTATCTTTTGTGTGAGCATCGTTGAAATCTTATGCGTAGCTAGGGGCGCTAAACGATAGCGCTTGTTGGGAGGCAACCCAATTTTATTTTTTGTTCTTTATGTTTTGTTCCTGTTTAGTAATAAATAATTCATCTTGCTTCTGTTTAGATGTGGTTTTATGTTTTAATTAGTGTTGCTGAAAAACAAAAACTTTTGCGTGCACGAGAATAATTTTAATAAATCACACAAACGTGATTTTCAGTTGATTCATTTTGCAGGAGATTAATAGAAAAATTTCCTAGGACTTCCTATTTTTGTAGAACTTTTAGGGTTCTAGAAGTATCCGAAAATTACAGATTACTACAGACTGTTCTGTTTTTGACAGATTCTGTTTTTCGTGTGTTGTTTGCTTATTTTGATGAATCTATGGCTAGTATCGGGGGGTATGAACCATAGAGAAGTTGGAATACAGTAGGTTTAACACCAATATAAATAAAGAATGAGTTCATTACAGTACCTTAAAGTGGTGGTTTGCTTTCTTGCACTAACGGAGCTCATGAGATTTTCTGTTGAGTTTTGTGTTGTGAAGTTTTCAAGTTTTGGGTAAAGATTTGATGGATTATATAATAAGGAGTGGCAAGAGCCTAAGCTTGGGGATGCCCAAGGCACCCCAAGGTAAAGTTCAAGGACAACCAAACGCCTAAGCTTGGGGATGCCCCGGAAGGCATCCCCTCTTTCGTCTTTGTCTATCGGTAACTTTACTTGAGGTTATATTTTTATTCACCACATGATATGTGTTTTGCTTGGAGCGTCTTGTATGATTTGAGTCTTTGCCTTTTAGTTTAGCACAATCATCCTTGCTGTACACACCTTTTGGGAGAGACACACACATGAATCGGAATTTATTAGAATACTCTATGTGCTTCACTTATATCTTTTGAGCTAGACAATTTTGCTCTAGTGCTTCACTTATATCTTTTTAGAGAACGGCGGTGGTTTTATTTTATAGAAATTATTGATCTCTCATGCTTCACTTATATTATTTTGAGAGTCTTATAGAACAGCATGGTATTTGCTTTGGTTATAAAATTAGTCCTAATATGATGGGCATCCAAGTTGGGTATAATAAAAACTATCATATAGAGTGCATTAAACACTATGATCAATTTGATACTTGATAATTGTTTTGAGATATAGAGGTGGTAATGTTAGAGTCATGCTAGTTGGGTATTTATGAAAATGAGAAACACTTGCGTTAAAAGTTGGCAAGTCACGTAGCATGCACGTATGGTAAACGTTGTGTGATAAATTTGTAGCATGGGGTGTTCTTTGATTGCCTTCCTTATGAGTGGAGGTCGGGATCGCGCGATGGTTAACTCCTACCAACCCTTCCCCTAGAAGCATGCATAGTAGTACTTTGCTTCGAGGGCTAATAAACTTTTGCAATAAGTATATGAGTTATTTATGACTAATGTGAGTCCATGGATTATACGCACTCTTACCCTTCCACAATTTGCTAGCCTCTACGGTACCGTGCATTGCCCTTTCTCACCTTGAGAGTTGGTGCAAACTTCGCCGGTGCATCCAAACATAAACCTCCTTATATATTCCTCAAAACAACCACCATACCTACCTATTATGCCATTTCCATAGCCATTCCGAGATATATTGCCATGCAACTTTCCACCGTTCCATTTATTATGACACGCTCCATCATTGTAATATTGCTTTTGCATGATCATGTAGTTGACATTGTATTTATGGCAAAGCCACCTTTATAATTCTTTCATACATGTCGCTCTTGATTCATTGCATATCCCGGTACACCGCCGGAGGCATTCACATAGAGTCATATATTGTTCTAAGTATTGAGTTGTAAATAAATATAAGTGTGATGGTCTTCATTATTAGAGCATTGTCCCAAGTGAGGAAAGGATGATGGAGACTATGATTCCCCCACAAGTCGGGATGAGACTCCGAACTTTATGAAGAGAGAAGGGACAATGTTACTATCCTTTTCCACACTTGTGCTTCAAAGTAGCATGATGATCTTCATGATAGAGAGTCTCCTATGTTGTCACTTTCATATACTAGTGGGAATTTTTCATTATAGAACTTGGCTTGTATATTCCAATGATGGGCTTCCTCAAAATGCCCTAGGTCTTCGTGAGCAAGCAAGTTGGATGCACACCCACTTAGTTTCTTTTGTTGAGCTTTCATACATTTATAGCTCTAGTGCATCCGTTGCATGGCAATCCCTACTCCTCCCATTGACATCAATTGATGGGCATCTCCAAAGCCCGTTGATTAGCCACGTCAATGTGAGACTTTCTCCCTTTTTATCTTCTCACGCAATCCCTATCATCATACTCTTATCCACCCATAGTGTTATATCCATGGCTTACGCTCATGTATTGCATGAGGGTTGAAAAAGCTGAAGCGCGTTAAAGAGTATGAACCAATTGCTTGGCTGAAACCGGGGTTGTGCATGATGGGAGCATTTTGTGTAACGAAAATGAAGCATGGCCTAACTATATGATTTTGTAGGGATAACCTTTCTTTGGCTATGTTATTTTGATAAGACATGATTACTTTGTTAATATGCTTGAAGTATTACTAGTTTTATGTCAATACTAACCTTTTATCTTGAATCTTTTGGATCTGAACATTCATGCCACAATAAAGAAATTACATTGAGAAATATGCTAGGTAGCATTCCACATCAAAAATTATTTTTTTATCATTTACCTACTCGAGGACCAGCAGGAATTAAGCTTGGGGATGCTTGATACGTCTCCAATGTATCTATAATTTTTATTGTTCCATGCTATTATATTACCTGTTTTGGATGTTTAATGGGCTTTACTAAGCACTCTTATATTATTTTTGGGACTAACCTATTAACCGGAGGCCTAGCCCAAATTGCTGTTTTTTTGCCTATTTCAATGTTTCACAGAAAAGGAATATCAAACGGAGTCCAAACGGAATGAAACCTTCGGGGGAGTTATTTTTGGAACAAACGCAATCCAGGAGACTTTGAGTGGACATAAAGAAAGAGACGAGGAAGCCACAAGGCAGGGAGGAGCGCCCCCCACCATCATGGGCCCCTCGTGGATCCCCTGAATGACTTCCTTTGCCTACATATACAATAAACTGCTGCAATCTTTCTAAATTTTAGTGGTACAACATACTTGCATTATTGTACTCCTACATGTTAGCATATTGTTTGTTCCTTGCAATGAGCGCCAAGCTATCAGCGTTAGGACCACCAATCTCTTTACATATAATAAACAACTATGATTTAAGTTTAGAGTTGTTTGTTGAGATAAAATAGTTTTCATTCCAGGCATAAAACATATTCTCGGTACTTTTTCTATATAGTGGTGCACTTTTGATTAGTATGTAAAGTGACTAGGAACATTTATCCAGAGTCATCAGCGTGGGATATAAAAACAAGGAAAACAACATTGTTATATCTGTTGATCTTTATAATTGAAACATTCAGATAAAGACTTCACATTGTAATTGAAATATTCAGGTAAATACGAAGTTGCCGATAAAAGAGAAAAGGGAGAGATGCAGAGAGAGCCTATGTATACGCACCTCAATATGCAGGCGTCTTGAGCTCTTTGCTCTATGGTGGAGGGCGAGAGGACCAGATCGAGGGGCTCTATTTATAGCCCCAACACAATGAAATACCGAGGCTTCTTTGCTTTTTATTGAGATTATTTTCCCAAACGAGGCTCTTTTGTTTTTCTGGCTCTTGTTTTTTTTTGACCTCAAATAAGACTTTATTTCTCAAACAATAGACAAGTCGTTTACATTGATATTAGAAATAAAGTCAGGGATCACGTCCCAGAACCCAGAAACCCTTTTCATGAAAGAGTTATTTGCTAGTTCGTATGCCACTTGGTTAGCTTCTCTATAGCAGTGATTGAAAGATACTGACGCAAAGTCTGTCATTAGTTGCTTACACTCCATGATGATAGCTGTATCTAGCCCCATATAGTCATAGATTTGGTTCATCGAGTCCACCAAAAAAGAGGAATCTGACTCCAACACAACAGAGTTGCACCCGATATTGGCTGCTAGATAAAGGCCGTTCCTGATCGCCATGATTTCAGCGCTGTCCACCCCGGTTACTACTGGAATGAACCAACTTGCAGCCGCTATAAAATCTCCTCGATCATCCCGAGCCACAGCCCCACTCGCCCCCGAAAGTGTTTCATATTGAAAAGCAGCATCAATGTTAATCTTGACTGTCCCCCAGTTTGGCCTCCTCCAGATATGATCAGCTGTCCTTATTATGCCCTTGGGAGACGCTGACCGCAGGTAATTCGGTGTCAGAACTCTGATTGCTAGAGCCGTTTTTGACGTTTCTTGGACCTCTATACCTTTGGCAATCTGACGTCGCTGCCACCAAATGTACCAGGCTGCCACAAGTGCAAGTTCTGCCCTTGGTAGTTCATTGTCATTACCCTGAAGCTTCGACAGGATTTCCATTGTGATAGAACCAGATCTGTCCTCAGCCATCGCCTCCTGCGCATTTTGCGCCAAGCCAAGTTGTTCCCAAACCGATTTTGCTCGTGAGCAGTTAAACAAGCAGTGTTGAATATCCTCTACTCCAACTAAGCAAACTGGGCATTGTCCCGTGCATGGAATATGGCGATTTGCCAATACACCCAGGCAAGGTAGGGATCCATGCAGGACTTTCCAACCAAAATGTTTTATCTTCCCCGGTATCGTCAAATTCCACATGTCCTTCCACACCGAATTAATATGTTCTGAGCCTTGCCCGTCCCTTCGCCTCCACCGCGAACCATATTGATGCTCAAATTCTCTGTGGTAGGCCGATCGCACGGAGAATGTACCCGAGCGTGTGTAGTTCCATGCTACAAAATCTTCCAACATGTGGGGGTTTAGCTGGATCTGCAGAATCCTTTGGACGTCAACCGGTGAAAATATATCCCGAATTAGTTCTTCGTCCCATTGCCCCGTATGTGGATGTACTAACTCCTCAACCTTTGATAGCATTGTTGAACCTCTTTGTGTAATCAGTTTTCTAGTAACACTAGATGGTATCCAGGGATCATTCCAAATATCAATATTAGCTCCAGATCCAACCCGCCAAATGCAACCTCTTCTGAAGGTCTGAATGCCAGCCACAATACTCTGCCAAGTGTACGAAGAGCCCTTCTTGGGCCCTGCCCTCAAAATGTCACCATACGGGTAGTACTTTGCCTTCAGAACTTGAGCACATAAAGAATCCGGGTTTTGGATTAGTCGCCAGCACTGTTTTGCTAGTAAAGCAAGGTTAAAACTGTGCAAGTCTCTAAACCCTAGTCCCCCTTCCTTCTTCGGTATGCATAACCTCCACCAGGCAAACCAATGCATTTTCTTCTTCTCTTCATCATCTCCCCACCAAAAGCCAGCGATTTCATCAGTGATAGATTTGCAGATTCCTTTTGGTAGTTTAAAGACTGACATTGCATAAGAAGGAATTGCTTGGGCAATCGATTTTACCAAGGTCTCTTTACCTTGCATGGAGAGTGTTTTCTCTTTCCACCCCTTCAGCCTCTGACAAACTCTATCAATCAAGTGTTGAAAGCAATCACTCCTGTCCACCCCGACCATAGTCGGTAGGCCCAAATACATATCAGATAAAGCCTCTGTCATAATATCCAAATCTCTACAAATATTTTCCCTGGTTTGAACATTTGTATTCAGACTGAAGTATATGCTTGACTTTGTGTTGCTGATCAACTGCCCTGAACTAGAGCAATATGTCTCCAAAACTCTTTTTAAGGTATCCGCATTATGGGTATCCGCCTTCATAAGAATCAAAGAGTCGTCTGCAAATAACAAGTGCGAGATTGAGGGGGCATTCCTGCACACTCGCACGCCCTCTAATTCACCCATTTCCGGTTCATGAGCAAGCAGACTTGAGAGACCTTCAGAACATAATAAAAATAAATATGGTGATATAGGGTCACCCTGCCTCAAACCTCTAGTCGGTGAGAACTCATCAGTTTCTGTGTTATTAAATCTGACTCTGTAGGTTGCTGAGGACACACACTCCATGATGAGCTCCACCCATTGCGCATGGAACCCCATCTGTAGCATTATTTTCTCCAAAAAGCCCCATTCAACACGGTCCTAGGCTTTATTCATATCCAACTTTACCGCACAGAACCCATTTGATCCATGAGTTTTTTTTCTTGATTGCATGAAAACATTCGTAAGCTACCAACACGTTATCAGTGATTAATCTTCCCGGTACAAAGGCACTTTGTGTTGGAGAAATAATATCAGGGAGAATCCTCTTAAGTCTATTTGCAATCATTTTTGAAATGATTTTATAGACAACGTTACATAAGCTTATTGGTCTATACTGAGTTATCACCTCGGGGGAATTTACCTTAGGTATGAGAGTTACGTTCGTTGAGTTCCAACCAGTAGGGATTTTCCTATCACGTATAGCTTTCAGCACCTCATCAGTTAGCTCCTCTCCCACGATGTGCCAGAATCTTTTAAAGAAAATAGCATGAAGTCCATCTAGGCCCGGGGCCTTCAAGTCACCTATTTGGAACAAAGCCTTGCGAACCTCCTCCCTGGTATACTCAGCCATAAGCATATTATTCATATCATTGGTCACCACAAGATTTACAGAATTTAGCAGGCCCTGATCTACCTCCCCCATATCAGATGTAAATAGACCCTGAAAGTAATCACGAATCAACGGCTTCAAGTTGTCATTTCCTTCTACCCAAGTATTACTATTGCTTAATTTTTTAATTAAATTCTTCCGTCGACGAGCCGAAGCAGATTGATGGAAGTAAGCAGTATTACGGTCTCCCCGACGTAGCCAGCTGACTTTGCCTCTCTGCATCCAATATACTTCATCTTGTTCAAGCAAATTTTCTATTAATAGAGATAACTCCTTCTGCTGCATACGAACGTCAGGCGTCGGGATTGCCCTTGAGAGCAATTCGAGCTCTCTCTGTGCCTTCCTGAGTCTTGAGCGGGGTTCCTTCAACACCCTTCGATCCCAGGCATGCATATCCTGGTGTACCGCAGAGAGTTTAGCACCCACTCCCGGTCCAATGTTACGGGCAGTAGCCTTTTGCCACGCCGTTTTGACAATCTCCTCCACAATCTCCTCAGCTGGCCACCGTGCCTCAAATTTTCTTCCATAGGATGGTACATGTTCTGCTACTCCAACAAGGTGGTTAGTGTCCAAACGGATTGGCCTATGATCTGATTTACCAAGTTCCAAGTTGCATAGGCCTGCCCACGGATGTAGCCTCATCCATTCTGAATTTGAAACTGCTCGGTCTAGTCTTTCTCCCAGTCCTCCACGAAACAACGTGAAAACATCACCCTCGTAGCCCAAGTCTTCTAGCGAGCAATCAGACAAGGCGTCCTGAAAGGCTTTAAGACGAGATTGTTGTCGAGGGGCACCTCCGTCCTTTTCTGAGAAGAGAAGGATCTCATTAAAATCACCGATCACAACCCATGGCAACCTGGATTGGGCGTGTAGATCTCGAAGTAATTGGTACGTACGAGTCTTGTTATCCCAACTTGGTTCACCATAAATCCCAGTTAATCTCCACACCTCCCCATCGTCCTCTTAAACAGAAACATCAATGAAATCAAGGGTGGCAGCCCGGGAGTAGATCCTAACCTCCTTCTTCCAGACTAAAAGCAAGCCACCCTTTCTTCCATCTACACTAGGGACCGTAATTCTATGGTCCATCCGCAGCCTTTTCATCAAAACCTCTGCCCTAGCATCATCCAAATGCGTCTCGGACAAGAAAAACGCATCCGGTTCATGGCGCCTCTGAATATCCAGAAGCGAGCAAACTGTCGGGGCCCCCAAGATGCCCCGACAGTTCCAACTTATCATTTTCATTGATCCCGGCGAACACCCTCTGGGGGTGTCGCCGATATGCTGGTTGAAGCTGCATCTTCCTGATGATCTGCTCTCCTTCGTTTTTGATCATGAATCTTCTGTGGGGTGCTCATCGTGCTCTTATCAGTAGTCTCACTTCCACTGCCTTCCAGCAGTTGCACCTTGTCATTAACAAACCCCGGTGGCGGGGGTGCACCGGGAAGCCAAGATGCATTTGGACTATTCACCTTACCATCTTGTCCTATTAACCTCTTCCTAGCACTGGGAATAAGAGCCCCTTGATTTAAGTCCACCTCCATATCTCTGTCCTCATTCAGATTCTGCCCACTAGGGTTTCTATCTCTTCTGCCAAAACCCCTTCCATCTCCTGCAGTCCTTTCCTCTCTACCTGTCCCCCTGCCTCGGCCATTGGGGGCATCAAAGTTAACAAGTAACCATTCTCCCCATTCACATTCTTCAGGCCTGTGGATGCCATCACCACATTCAGTTACTACGTGACCGATCAGCCCACAAAAATCACAGAAATCGGGGAGTTTTTCATACTCCACCGGATATCTCTTAAGCTCCTTCAGAGTGAGAGGAACAAAACGGACCAAGGGTGTTTCCAGTTTAACAAACACTCGAGCTCGCAGATATTTCGTTGGGTTTATACGCCCTTCATTCACAACGACCTTGATGGGAGGAACACCCACCTTTGCAATTTTCTCTGCGATCTCAGTTTTTTTCATCAGGCCCTCAGGGAGGCCCATGATCCTCGTCCAAACTGGGATACGATCCAATTTGTATTCTTCTACGTTCGTCAGTCCATCATATTCCTCCAGAACAACAGCTGAGTTCCTAAATATCCATGGGCCACCATTCATAACACGATTCCAATCCCCCAAGCACATAAACTGAGCCAGGAAGAGATTATCCTTCTTAGCCTTGAAAGTCACCCCCTGTTCAGGGATCCATGCGTTTCTCATATGCTTGAACAGAGCCACATGGCTGAATGGCTTTCGGGTGTGAACCCTAAATATCGCCACCCATCTTGTCTCAGCAATCAGACCTTCAATCTCTCCAGACAAGTCCAATTCCTCTTCTTCCTCCCCCCGGAGGTTCAGTCCCGCAAATCTGTCCTCTAGAACTGCACCGTGATCACGGCCCCCATCGTCCTCGCATCTTCCAGATGCCTGTTCCGCCGCCGCCGCCGTCGCCGCCGCGGCCTCCGATGACATCGTTTCCTTTCCTGCAGCCGACATGCAATCGCCCCGCAATGAACGCAGACACAGGGGATCACACCAGAACCCTTTACGCAAGGATCTGGCGTGAGTTTTTTGGTGGTTTGGGTGGATAAGGGGAACCCTGCGTAGCCGCCAGGGGATAAGGGGAACCCTAGCGTAGCCGCCAGGGGATTTTTCGCGCGGCGGCGGGTGGTGGTTTTCTGGCTCTTGTTTCCCTCGGTTGCTCGCCATTATCTCTTCCGCACCAGGTCCACTTGTTCCTTATTAGGTCGTGTTACACGACCTCGGTGGGATATATATCGCTGTCACACTGCATATCAAATATGTGTTGGCCGTACCGTATTGCATCAAATCCAGCAGCTTCTCCTCTCTTCTAGTACTAGCTGCAGGTCCACACTTGTTTTCTTCTTCTCTCTTATAGTATATCGTTCTTATCTTCATCCTCGATGCCATTTTCGTCTAGTAGCTCCTTCCTGCCTGCCATGGACCACCAAAACGGAGCAGCACAGTTGCTTTCTGGGATGGCCATCCTCCCTCGTTCTCCATCCACCTGTTCCTGCGTCCAACGATTACACCATCGGAGGGCCGCGAGTTGGAACACTGAGGGTATCGACCTGCATGTCTAAACATATGTAAGCTACCAAACAGGGTCTCTGCGTAGCATGTCTCAGCACATACACCGCTACCAAACAACATCAAATGCATCTATTCAACATGTCTACACTCAACATGTATAGGAGAACAACCATGCTAGGTTGGGAATACTACCAAACCCACCAAGACACCATGAATGTGTTGCCACTGTGCATGCAGTGATGCAGAGATCGGACAGGTGAATGAGGCTCGACTGGTTGACCCGACCCAGGATCCCCACCTCGATGCAGCGCCCAGGTCGCCGGTGGCAGTTCTCGGTCCGACCAAGCGGCTCGGTCAAAATGGGGACCGGACCGAGGTTCTGAGCGGGCCTACTTTTACAATCCGGACCGACCATGTTTGCTAGCGAGCCCGGACTGATCGGTCCGGTCCTGTGCGGGTCACGAGCGGTCCAAAAAGCCCGCTCACTGCATCCACCCTGACACGAGCCCAAGGCCGTGTGACCTGTGTGATGGGCTCACTTATCCCTGGTAGGGACAAGGACCTGACCCATAGGGCCCACCTAAGGCCCACACCATTATTCAGAGACCCCAGACGTATTCGGATGCACACCATGAAGAATTTATTTGGATCTTGCACGGACGTCCACCGTCCAGTCGGCCGATCAACATCACTCGGATAGAGGAAACATAAGGACGACGTTGAGAAAGCAACGGTCGGCAAAGATGTATATACCGAGTGCCACTCTCGGCAAAAGCGAAAGCACGGCAAACCCCACGTATGCCGATACATAGCGGTAAACCAATTTCGGCAAAAGGCTGGCACTTGGCAAACCCTCATGTTTGTCGAGAGCCAGCCCCCGACACCCGGCAAACGGTTTCCACGTGGTAAGACCACCATTTGTTGACGGTGCTCTGATGATCGCCCTCCTTTATCGAACGCACGATGAATAGCTCTCCGCAAAGCAATACTTACATGAATATTTTATTTCCTCTTTTATATATATATATATATATATATATATATATATATATATATATAGGAAAATGGGTTGGTACACCCAGGAGTACATACTCCCGCCTATAGCCCTGTCAATCCAATTCACACTGGACGGACCATCTAGCGGGTTGCAGCCATTAAATCTGCTTATTTATTGAAGTAAAAAACACACTGGATAGAGCCTTTGGATTCGAAAATTAGTTCTAACTGATTCCTGTTTTATAGCTTGTGGACGTCTAATCCAGTGATTCCATCTGAAACGACGTTCTCATCTATAGCCTGCATCTACGACCTAGAAAAATTGCACCAGCCCGCCGCCACCGCCGGTTGGCAGGTACGCGGGCCTACGGGGTAGACATGTTCATGGCCAGGCCGTGCTTCCCAGGTGGGCGGCTTCAACCAGCACGTCCACACATACCCGGCCACTCCGGCCGGATTGAATCAGCGAGAATTCATCGAAGGTACGCCGCACTGGCTCAACACAAATCAATTGATGTCATGGTCTTGTAGTAGTAGGCATGCTGTGCTAGTACTAGTACGTATGCATGCAATCGGAGGCAGATTGATCCATCATATCTAGCTTGACGTTTCTCAATTTTTTGTTGCCAGGGTATGTATTCTCAGCACATGATTTGCTCAACACTGGAGATGGCATGCGTCCCCACAAGTCTCCACCACGGATGACATGCGGCTGGCAGCGGGGGGACGGAGACGACATGCAGGCAATGACGGCTAGACAACGAGAAGATGTGATGCATACTGCTGCACTGCCACGCTGGATACCTGAGTTGAATGCTGATCTTCCGCGAGCGATTTCATCCGTTACAGCCTATTTGAACCAGCATGGTTATGGCTGATGCATTGCGCCTATGGCCATAAGGATTATACCCCCTTTAAATTCATGATTTTTCTTAGGAAATTGTACTCCTTTTGAAGTAGTATATGTCATCTAAATAATTCTTCACTCCTTTGCAAAATGTAGAATATATGAATGCAATTACTCGACCACTCAGTAGAAAGTACTTCTCAGCTATAAACTCACCCACTAAAATGGAGTGGTATATACCGACTCAAGAAAAGTAGTATATATTGACTAAAAGTTCTGTATATACTTTTAGTCAATATATAGTATTAACTAACTCACAAAAAAAGGTACTGACCGACAAAAGATGTAGTATATACTTCTCTTTGCTGAAGATGTGGTATATACTGAATTATATGTTAATGTGTATGACCATGCGAGGACTACAATGTTGGACTGATGTTTTGCCTTAAATTTTTGACGCTGATGTTTTGCCTTATTTTTTTGACGCTCATGTTTTGCCTTATGTTCAGTTGATTTGAACAAGTCACCCTGTACTCCTTTTCTTCACTTGTGCTTATATGTAATCGTGAATGAATTAACACCAATTTAATTATACTTCCTTTCGTATTTCTATATGAATAAACTGTACTTGTTTGTTTGATACTATTTTTAATTTCAAGTTCTCTGTAAGGAATTATACAATTTTAAGTCGCATGCTACCCTCTAAAAAAGCTCAGTACGTGCCCTATCAGCAAAATGTAGTATGTACACAGTTATTGACCACTGACTAAAAGCTTGGATACACCAATTAAAAAAAAACTCACATACACCACTCATGTATAAACTCACTAACATAAATTTAGTATATACTGGCTAACAAAATGTAGTATATACCGACTAACAAAATGAAGTATATACCAACTCAAACGGCAGCATATATTGACTACAAAAATAGTACGTACTGATTCGCAAGAAATGCATTATATACTGAAATTCAGTACAATGGTATACCTTAAAATGTGGTATATACTGCAAAAAAAATGTATATACCCCATCACTAATAATATGGTATACTTCATTAAACAATAGTATATATGACCTCCTAAAAATTAGTGCACGCGAACTTACAAAATTAGTATGTTCCACGCGTACATACACTACTTCCATTGAAGTTTGAAGACATATACTTGTGTATACTACATGCATGCAGGATGTATATGGATAAGCATGGGGCTAGCCGTTCCCACAATTATAGGATCCAGCACACATGCATGCGCACACTTACAAAAGTTTGTTGCATGCAGCGATTTAGTTTTCTTTTCCCACCGGTTGGCTTGATAGCTATCGTGTATATCCAACTCAATGGACCCGCTAAGGGGTGGGAGTATGTACTCCTGGGAGTGTGTGTGTGTGTCTATATATATATATATATATATATATATATATATATATATATATATATATATATATATATATATATATATATATATATATATATATATATATTGGGAGTTGAGTGTAGTCCCACGTCAGTGAAGGAAATATGCCTTAGAGGCAATAATAAAGTTGTAATTTTATATTATATTTCCTTATTCATGACAAAGGTTTATTATTCATGCTAGAATTGCATTGATTGAAAACTTAAATACATGTGTGAATATATAAACAAATACCGTGTCCCTAGTAAGCCTCTACTAGACTAGCTCGTTGATTAATGATGGTTAAGGTTTCCTAACCATAGACATGTGTTGTCATTTGATAACAAGATCACACATTAGGACAATGATGTGATGAACAAGACTTATCCGTTAGCTTAGCATAATGATCGTTCAGTTTATTGCTATTGCTTTCTTCATGTCAAATACATATTCCTTCGACTATAAGATTATGCAACTCTCGGATACCGGAGGAATACCTTGTGTGCTATCAAACGTCACAACGTAACTGGATGATCATAAATATGTTTTATAGGTATCTCCGAATGTGTTTATTGAGTTGGCATAGATCAAGATTAGGATTTTTCACTCCGAGTATAGGAGAGGTATCACTGGGCCCTCTCGGTAATACACATCATAAACTTGCAAGCAAACGACTAAGGAGTTAGTCATGAGGTGATGCATTACGGTACGAGTAAATAGACTTGCCGGCAAAGATGTATATGCCGAGCGCCACTCTCGGCAAAAGTGAAAGCACGACAAACCCCACGTATGCCGATACGTAGCGGTAAACCAAACTCGGCAAAAGGCTGGCACTCGGCAAAACCCCATGTTTACCGAGAGCTATCCCCCGACACTTAGCAAATGGTTCCATGCGGTAAGGCCACCATTTGTTGACGGTGCTCTGATGGTCGCCATGCTTTACCGAACGCCTGATTAATGGCTCTCGGCAAAGCAATACTTACAAGAATATTTTATTTTCCTCTTTTTATTGAGTTTAATCCCACCTTAGAAACCGAGATGATGATGCAAAATGGTTGACGTCGGCCCGATGAAGCGATGGCGCGGCGATGCCGGCGCAGGTCAGAATCCATGGAGCAACGAGGTTGGCCCGGTGTGATGTCGGTGCGACAGTGAAGATCACATTAGAAAAGGCTTAAATAGTGTGGGTACGTGTTTGAGATCACAACACAACATCCTGCAAAAAATCTTCTCAATCAGAGGTGGTCCGATAAGCCGGTCATGAACAAAGATGAGCTCGGGTCGGATTTGTTTTCGTAAAGAAAACAAATTCGCAAATTGACGCACTTATCGGACATGTCCTGGAGTTTGAACAGTAACATCTAGCTGAAATTTTAAGGGGTTGCATACACGGTAGCTACACACAATATCAATCATTGGATCTTCCAAAGGACATCAGAGTTGACAACTAACCTTCTTTTTCCGAACTCACGCGGATTTCTATCCAGATCCGAAAATGCCCCTGTATATCGGAGATTGCTGGAGAACAGTTGGATCGTGATGAAATTTTACTGGGATGTTCTAGACTCAATTCCGCATAATCCCACCGAAGGGATCGGCAACTCGATGCTCGAGGAGGTGGGGACATCGAAAACGATTCTGTTGTTCATGCAATTTTGCATGATCTGCGAGAGCAATGTTGACATTGAGCTCCCGAGCTCCATGGACAAATTTTTCCGTGAGCTCGGCTGATATCAAAGTCGATGTTGATGAAGACGTATGTCCGATCTCTGATGATCTGGCCCGGGGCATGGTTCTCGACCTAGCCGAGGTGGCGTGTCAAGTTGGTGATGAACGTGTTGGCGCTGGAGACAAAGATCCATTCCGGCGCGTAGATCGCGCTAGAACAGATTTGAACTCCCATCAGGCCGCGGTGATCACCTGGAAGGACCTGTATGGGCCATAACTCATGGAGCTAAATCCTGCAGATCTCGGGGTAGGGGATCCTAAGTTAGGTGTCTTGGAGTGATGATAACAAGGACACAAGGCTTTACCGAGGTTCGGGCTCTTTGAGGAGATAATACCCAACATCCTGCTCTAGTTTTTTGCGTTGGAGTTTGTACAGAGTACAAATAAACTACCCAAAGATTGTATGTTGTGTCTAATGTCCTCTATCGACAAGCCCGGGCTTGGCTTATAAAGGATGCCGGAGGCCTAGGTTTACAAGAGTCCTAATAGATTACGTCGGTGGAGATAGAGTCCTCCATGGATCTAGAGTCCTTGTCTTGATTGGCAAGGCCACATAAATTTTCCATATAACACATCATGGGCTGCCCAAAGTGGCCCAGGACGGAACCGATAAGGGAACCTCAGCTCGGCCCACCAGGCCGGGAGTCAACACCGTGAGAGGCCCCTTAGCCGGGATACCATCAAGCAACAAGAGTCAAGGAACTAACTGGTGCGCCTACCTGTCCGCTCGAGACCAACGGCCGACAAGCGCAACCAGTAGGCACAAACCCAACTCGCATGGATCAGAGGAAGATCGTGCCAGCACGGCCGGCGCAGAGGCGGAAGGGCACCGTGGTGCTGGTCGCTTGGGATGAGTGCACAGGGGAGTCTCGGAGGCTTCGGTCCATGGAGATTGTCGTGGTTTTGTCACGGCAGATATGCAGTGTGAGGACTTAGTCGTGAGGCCAACACATCTAACTGGTAGCTTTAGAAGGGTTGAGCGGGATGAGAGACGCGAGTTTTTTACCCAGGTTTGGCCCCTGACGGTGGAGGTAAAAGCCTACATCCTGCTTGATTCATATTGATGATGATGATGATCTCGGTCAAAAGGGCGAGGTTTCGCTACCTCTATCTAGAGAACATCTACTTTGATCTTGTCTAAGACTTGTTTATTCAGACCTGTCTGTTGAGACGTCTAAAAAACCTGACCCTCTTGGGGTGCCCCGCCCCCCTTATATAAGTTGAAGGGGCGAGGTACATGTAGAATCCAAGTCGGATTAAGACTTAACTATTCTGCCAAGTCACCGTGGGCTTCTTAACACTTTGGGCTTCTCTTTGTGGGCCTCTTAACATCTTGGGATTCTTAACTCCAGGCGACTCATCTCTGATACTCATCTCCGTGACTCCATGCATCTGCCAGATCACAACCTGTCTGCTGGGTCATAACTGTCTGCCGGGTCACAACCTATCTGCCGGGTTAGAGACTGTCCGTCGGCTTACAACTGTCTGTCGGGTCTCACCTGCCGGGACTCGCCAGTCGGGTTAGGATCTAAGATGACTTAACTTCAGGGCGACTTAAACCCAAATATGACTTAAGCCTTAGGGCGGTTTATCCTTATGAGTCGGTTCTTGGTCGCGGGGGATATCTCCAACATTAGCCACAGTTTAGCTTTCAATTTATTCATGCTAGACTCTTAAAATAAGAATATGTAAAGGGACCGGCTCACTCAAAAAATACCAGTTGACCAGCTCCTCAAAATTCTGAATCTCTATCATATCAATAAACTGACGTTGGCTCCTTGGAGAAAAATAACCCTTATTATCTATAACTGCCTTGACTTCATGAAATTCGTCTGACGTTGTGCCAACTTTCAATATTTCAGACTTCGATGAAAAATCCGTATGATGTTCAGTTGTCTGAATAGCTTAGAGCAAATAATCTTTGCAAATTTCTCCATCAAAAAATATGAGACCTAGTTTGCTCAACACTGAATTTTTTTGAAGGTGTTCTCCTTCACCTGTAGCCCCCAAGTCTTGAGTAGAACAAAGTGAAATCCTAAGACTTGCTTCAATATAAATACTGCAACCTTTCAGAAATCCGGGTTTGTTCATCTCAGTTATTATTTTTACCTCACATGTGTAGCCCCCAAGTGCCTGGTTGCCTTGCCTGCAGCAATCAGGGACTTATAACAGTCTTATGCTTATAAAACTTTAGCTAGTGTAGCCCCCATGGGCCGGGTCATTATGCAATAATGAGCAGGGACTTTTGCAGATATGATTATATTAACTTGAAAAGCAATTTGTAGCCCCCAAGGGCCGTCTCAGTAAGACAATACCGGGCTGGGAGTTAGAAAATGATCGAAGGCTTACTCATCTCCCTGAGATAATTGGGTCTATTGACAATGTGATGATTTGAAAAGCAACTTGCATTAGCCCCCAAGTGCCGTGGTGCATGCTTGCAGTGACATGTGACTTGCATACTTGATATAATCATGATTTGAATAATGTAGCCCGGGTTGTATGCCTGCAGCAACTCGGGATTATTCCTTTCATTATAAAATAAAAACATATCCATTGTCCCGATGATGTTGTTGAAAGCCTTGTATATCAAGGCTGAACCAAGCTCTTTATTGTAAGCTGGTATATTGCTGACTCAGACCGAATGGATTTTTCTAGCTCTTGTTTCTCTCGGTTGCTCGCCATTATCCCTTTCGCACCAGGTCCACTTGTTCCTTATTAGGTCGTGTTACACGACCTCGGTGGGATATATTCATATATATCGCTGTCACACTGCATGGCTGGTATGTGTTGGCCGTACCATATTGCATCAAATCCAGCAGCTTCTCCTCTCTTCTAGTACTAGCTGCAGGTCCACACTAGTTCCCTGTCTTGTTTTCTTCTTCTCTATTATAGTATATCGTTATGTATCAAACACTGTCTTCATCCTCGATGCCATTTTCGTCTAGTAGCTCCTTCTTGCTTGCCATGGACCACCAAAACGGAGCAGCACAGTTGCTTTCTGTTCTCGCGTCCAACGATTACAACATCGGAGGGTCGTGGAGTCTCGGCGTTTGAGCCCCGCCCGCAGGCCCGACGGACACGGTCCGGGCCGGTCGGCTCTCTGACCGAGCCGCTGTTTGGACCGGACCGAGCAGCGCGGCGGTCTCCTTTTCCTGGATCGGACCGGCGGAGGTAAAGCTGGGGCCGGACCGGTCGAGAGGACCGCCCATGGCGGCGGCGGCGGCGGACGACTCCGGCCGGCGAGCTCCTGGACACGATGGAGACAACTGCATGGTCGAGATTGGCGACGGTTCACGCATGGCAGCGACGATATGTTGTGGTGCCGGCCAGGGCGCAACTGTTTGTTCATGCAGATTTTCTGGTACATGTAAGTAATTTAGCGAGTACATGAGCCCACGATTTTGTGTGCGCGGTCCTTGCCATGCACGATTAGCGCGCGGATCAATTTTGATGTGGAGATGGTCATGGGATCACGCCCTAGTTAACGGATCGACCCTCGTTTCTCTTACATGAGTTCCCTAACATAACCTACTACTCGTTCAGAGCTCACAACTAGCTGATAAAAGGCGTACACCCATACATACAGCTCAGAGCTCTATATAACATAATGAAATACTGACACATAGCTAATAGGCATATTAATACATGAGTTCCCTAACATAACCTACTACTCGTTAAGAGCTCACAACTAGCTGATGACAAGACGTCTCAGCTTTCTCCACTAGTTCATCACCTCAGCTTCTTCCGCTAGTTCATCAGGAGAAATGACAAACGTTATGACTTTCACCACAGCAGCACAACATGCAATACGCTTCAGAAAAACCCAAAGATCCTTCATGATTAGATCAGACCTATCCTTCTCCTTGCTTCAGAAAAACATGTATAGTTATATGATTGTTTATTAAATAACAGAATAAAACTAATATTAAGGTTAGAAAAGGGAAATCATAATCATACAGCATACGGTTCATACACTCTTTGATCTGTTCCTCTAAAAAGGTTGCCTCTCGTAAGAGCTCCTCCTTGCTAGTTGATTCCAAGTTAATTCTTGTGCGCTACAATAAAAATAGAGAAATCCTGGTTAAATAAGAAACCTCACATCTCTTCTAAGGCAGCTTGTACTTATATCCGCTTTACAAAAGTTGCTGAAAATAATACTATTAGCTAGGATCAATGTTCAAAATAACAATAAACAGTGAACGAATAATCACCCACCATTTAGTGTTTACAAGATAAAGGGGAATGCACACTGTTTAAAACGAGCCATATACATATATAGTTGTACAATGAAAAATAAACATCTAAAAAGATCATTCGTCTAAGATCTAAAGTTCGAAATCCCAACAATCATCCAAGGAAGCGGCAGAAAGGGAAAGATTTGACTAATCTATGCTTGTTCAACCTAGATGTTTCATGCTACAATTTGTAACGGGCAGGGGGTAAAGATATTTCTACTAAAAAAGCCCTATAGCATTTTTTTCTTCTTCGAATTTTCCCCTATAGCATATTGAATGTCTATATAAGCTGCCGTTTCTACCAGTCTGACCTTTAAATGTGGTTTGACACAACAGGTCTAGAATGTTTTCACAAAGGCCTTTATCTAGAGCAATGCCTAGAATCTTAGGGTTGGTTTCAATAAACAGTGATTGCATTTTCTAGAATTAAACATAAGAAAACTGGTGGCACTTTTACATACCAGGAGTGCCCTAAAGATAACAAAACTATAGTAGTTTTATGTTTCCAAAGATTATAAATAACTAGGGTACTAGTATCCAGATTAATCCTATTCACGTTTGATATGTGTGTGAGATTTACATAAAACATTTAGCTCTTGCATTACCAATGGTCAAACCGCCCCAGCAGATCATGGAAGATATCAACAACATGGCTGCACATGCATCTATTGACGGCCAGCCATCGACTGCCCGCATAAACTCCATACTCAGCAACAATGATACTCACTCTGATCCGAATTAATTGACGCAGCTTTTATACAATACCACTCCCTCCGTTCCGATTTACTCGTCGTGGTACCACGACCATCACGACGAGTAAATCGGAACGGATGGAGTACACAGCTTGCAAAAATGTCTTATATTATGAGGTGGAAGGGGTACAATACAATGTTGTATAGAGGTTGCGTCAATTAGTTCGGACCGGAGGGAGTAGTTTCAATATCAATGCACCCAGGAAACAAGCAAACATATCCCTTGAACCTAGTGGCCGACATGATTTGTGTGAAATAGCAAAGGGAAACTATGTGCAGAGATTAGGAGGGGTCGAAACAACAAATTTGAACAAGCAGCAGCGTGTATCAGAGAGGAGGAGGGGTCGGAAGGTACCAGGTTCCTGGTGGAGATGAGGCAGGGACGGCCGCCGGCCGCCGGGGAGAGGCGGGGGGCGGCGGCGGAGTGGAAGTTGGGGCGGGCCGGCGTCTGTGGGCGGAGCGCAACGGCGCAAGTCCGCGCCCTCGCCGCCAGGGTACGCAACGCCATGGATCAGGCTGGAGGTTGTGGGTTGGCGGCACAGCGATGTCTCTGGAAGCAGCAGCGCCCAACACGTCCCGTCCCCTGGTCGTATATGTCTGCCACAAGTAATGTCTCTGGAAGCCTCTTCGTGGTCCGAGCAGTACTACATGATTTTTTTTCTTGAGCAAATCCGAGTGGTATACGAGGACAAAATTGCTTGCACCCAACCAAGATGTACGGTTATACCCAAACCCAAACGCCGCCCGAGGGAGAAATAGCCCTCCTCGAACTCCATTTTCTTTTTGGCAGTACAGTTTTCACGCAAATTTAACGAAAAACAAAAAATAAGATTGTTTTCAGATTGAAAATATTGTTCCCAAATTTCAAAATATTCGCAAACTAAGAAAAATGTTCTTCAATTTTAAGAATATTTCCAAAGTTAAAATGGGAAAAATAAAAATAAGTAAAGAAAAAGCAGAAGAAAACAAAAAGAAAAGCACACACAAAAGAAGTAAAACCTAAGGGCATCTCGAGCCGTTGGCCCTCCCAGGATGCACAAAAATCGCCCCCTGGGGGCGAGCCGGCGAGACACTCGGCGCTGGGGACGGTTTTTCGCCCAGTCGCCGCCCCCAGGCGCCAAAATTGGCCCACTTTGCAGCCCAATTTCGGCGAATAAACGGCCCATATGGGCGAGAATAGGCCCATATTCGGCGTGGTTTCGCCCTGTCTCGGCGTTCAATTATCAACATAATTATTCCTTATCACATATTTCATCACAGAAAAATCAAATACTTGAACAAAATAGTACAACAACAAATAGTTCAATACAAATTATATAGTTCAACAAATAAAAACTCGTATTTCATCACGCGGCGTCCCCCTTGAGCCTCCATAGGTGCTCAATCAGATCTTTCTGCAGTTGATGATGCACCTGTGGGTCTCGGATCTCTTGACGCATACTGAGATAGGCAGTCCAAGTTGCCGGTAGCTGGTGATCAACTTCGACTAGAGGACCCTGCTTGTAGTATGGTTCGGTGTCAAACACTGGATCTTCTTGCTCGCTCTCGATGATCATGTTGTGCAAGATGACACAGCAAGTCATGATCTCCCACATTTGATTTTTCGACCAGGTCTGAGCGGGGTACCGAACAACAGCGAATCGAGATTGGAGCACACCAAATGCCCGCTCAACATCCTTCCTGCAAGCCTCCTGAACCTTCGCAAACCAGGCGTTCTTGCCTCCTGGCACAGGGTTTGAGATCGTCTTCACAAATGTCGACCATCTCGGATAGAATTCACAATCCTGAGGAAGAGCTTTCGGCTCATCCGATAACGACGCCGAAATGTTCTCTCGCCATGAAGTGGAGCATCGGCGAAGTAGTCGGAGTAGAGCATGCAGTAGCCTTGCAGACGATGCCGGTTCTTTGCTTTCACCCGCCCCAGCGCCGAGCCACCTCGACGCGGCTTTTCACTGCTCGCCAGCAGCTGGGCGAGGGCGGCGAGCACCATCAGATGCTCTTCTTCCTGGACGTCGGCCGCGGCTTCCTCCTCCAGCAGCGCGCGAGCTCTTCCTCCTCATCGGAGTCCATCGCCGAGTCAGTCAAAACGCCGAACACCTTGCGCTCGTGGGCGTGTACCCGCCGTTAAAACGCGCCTCCGCGGCCGGAAAAGGCGGCCGGCAAAGCCTAGTGCTGCGGTGAGGGGCTGTCACGGCGAAGCGCTGCTATTTTCCGGCGGGGAATGGCTATCTAGTGGAGTAGGCCGGCGACCGTCGCCGGGATACAGCTAGTGGTGGCTGGGGGCGCGGGGGGTGCGAGGCGAGTCGGGAGAAGAAAAACTTGACTTTTCCCCTGTCGGTGTGGGCCAGGCACGCTTTTCACTAGCGCCGGAGCCCCCAACAGCTCCCCAGCGCGCCGGGTTTGGCCTGTGACCGCCGGGCGGAAAAAAAGCCCGAACCGACGATTTTCGACGTCCTAAGGGCGCGACTGGACCGTTTTTTCGACGCCGGCGCGAAAAAATCGCCTGAAAAGGCCTTCTTGGGGGCGCGGCTGGAGATGCCCAGGTTTTAGAATGTTACCGGCGAAACCAAAACACGGAAAAAAATGACAAAATGGGACGACACATATACGTCTCACAGTTCCTCAGAGGCTGTGGGTTGGCGGCGCGGCGATGTCTCTGGAAGCAGCGGACGGGTGTCCACCTCGTCCCGTCCCCTTCCCCGTCTGTGTGCGACAAGTAATGTCTCTGGAAGCCTCTTCGTGGTCCAAGCGGTACACGTTTTCTTTGTCTTTTTTAGCAAATCCGAGCGTACGAGGACAAAATTGCACCGAACGAAACAAGTCCGGTTATACCCAAACGCGGCCCAGGGACAAATACCCATCGAACTCGAATTTGATAGTACAGTAAGAGCAACTCCAACATGCCGACCCAAACAGACGGCGCTTTTGTCTGCTTTCTGTCCGTTTAAGACGGCCACCCACTCGGCGTCCGTCCCGTTTGAGATTTGGACCGGCAATCCGCTCAACACGCCGACCCATTTCATGTCCGCACACAAATTATGAAAAAAGCCCGCGGCTATAGATCATGCCAGCGGCCATGTCGTCGCCCGAAGCTCATGCCGGCACCATGCCAGCGCCGGCATACAATGCCAACTTCAAAAAACATCACACAGTTTATACTGGCGCACTCACCAGCGGCCGGCACACATGAAATAACACAAGATGGGGTGGGACTTGAGTTCGCGCCCCCGTGATCATGCCAGCACACCTGTCGGCATATAAAAAAAGGATGTCGCTTGCCGCCATAGATCACTCGTCGTCGAACATGAGCATGTCGGGCTGTATCTTCTCGAACCACGACATCTTCCTTGGCACACGGTGTTGAAATCCACCTTCATGATCTCCATCCCCGGTCATCATGCTTGTGAGAGCCACTTCTTTCGCCTTGGTTTTGGCGTTGGCGGCCTCTCTCTAGCATCTTGGCTTGCTTCTCTGCCTCAATCTCAAGCATCTTGGCTTGCTTCTCTGCATCCATCTCAAGCCTCCTTCTTTGGATCTTCATGAAAGTGTACATTTGTTCTTTTTTGTATCGCCGGTGCTCCTGCTCCCTTGAGTCCTTCTTGCTCATCATGCCCTCCACGCTTGCGATCAAGGCATTCGACGTCGCATCCCGCTTGTCCTCCTTCTTGGAGTTGGTATTCCCCCGCGGCCGTGCCTTCTCGCCGTCCCCAGCCTCCTCCACGGCTTGCTTCCCCCACGCGACTTGAGGGCGGCATATTGCGCCTTGAACTTGTCCTCGTCTTTGATGACCCTAAAACAATGGGAGAGGTTGAAGCACTTGCCATTGTGTTGGACCTTGAATGCCTTCAAAGCTTGAAATGCCTACAAATGTAATTCATGCAAGTATATTGGCAAAATGGTATGGAAATGGACACGCAAGCATAAACGGAATGACACAAAAGAGGGCCGCTTGCTAGCATACCATGTCTTGCATGTCGATGCCGCTCACGGGGCGGGCCTTGACGCTCTCAAGAGTGACACAAAACTTGTTGCACTCTTGTTGGATCACCCTCCATCGCTTCGAAATGGACACCCACCCGCACGTGCTTTGGATTTGGTACGACGCTCATGAAACTCACGTGGACACGAATCCAAAAGGTTGATGCATTTTGTTAGGCGCCGGTCTAGGGGTCTTGCCCAATGTCCCTCCAACACTCACAAAGAGCTTGTCCACGGCCGCCGTGTATGCCTTGGTCCGCTTGCTCTTGCGCTTCGGCTTCGCCTCGGCGGCTTGGTTGGCGAGCTCGTCCTCGAACAAAAGTTCCCCTTCGATGTCACACTCATCCTCTTCCTCTTGCCTGTAGTCCTTCGGAAACTCGTGGTTGAGTGGGGACCCGTCCAGGTCCAGGCGGACCTGATCATGCATGAAGGCCACCTGATCTTGATCGAAGGTGGACGGCGTGAACGCCCCTCGGCCGTTCTGGCTTTGTGTCTCTTCGGGATTGTAGCCGGCCCAATGGCACCGCCAGCGGCCGCCGCACCACCCTCAAAGATGATGTTTTGCATGTACTCGTCGTCGCCGCCGGAGGCCGGCATTCCGTCGAACATGTTGCATGCGCCCGGCAGCACGTCAGCTGGCATGTGCTGCTCACCTTTCCTCGCGCCTCCGGATGACGAGCCACTGGCCACCGGTGTGACGTTGAGGTCGATGGGCGCAGGCACGGGCATGGAAGGCGCCACCACGCTCTCACCTCGGGCGAGCACTCCCGGAGAGGCGGGAGGCCTGCTGGCAGACGTGCAAGCCGGGCATCGGGGTGCAAGCCGACGCCCGGGGCGAGTTGGGCAGCACCATCCGACGAAACGCGGATGAGCCGGTGCTGGCCGTGGCCACGGTGGCATACTGGCATTGATGAGGCCGTGCTGGCTAGGGTTTAACCCTAGCATATTAGCGCCTCCCTCGTTGCCTCCGCGACACGGGCGTTCGTGACCTCTTGCTGCATGGCGGCGGCAACGGCGGCCGCCGCGATGGCTTCGTCCCTCACGTCCGCCGCGTTCCTCCGACCTTTCCTCTTTGCCGACTTCCTTGCCCGATGTTCGGGCGTTAGCGTCTTCTTCGGCTTGGGCGCGGCGGCGGTCTTGCGGGGGCGTGAGGCTTGCCTTTGCCGGAGGGGGCGGTCGTCATACCGGACAAGGCGAAGGAGGCGTGGCCGGCGGCGGCGTCGAGGACGTCGTCCATGGCGGGCGACGGGAGCGTGCGCGGGCGGAAGGGTTTTAGGGGGGAAATGGAGGGAAATGGTGAAGGCTGTCACCGACCATCGGGCCAGGAGGGGGGAGGCGAGCGCGCGCGCGTCCGTCTTGTGTCCACGGTGACGCAAATCCGGCTCAAAAATAGGCCGGGAATGGGTCGTCCGCGGAGGAAAAGCGGACGCGCGTCCGTTTGGGTCGGCGCGTTGGGACAACTTTTGTATCCGCGCCAACCCAAATGGACGCCCGCGGATGAAATGGGTCGCCCTGTTGGAGTTGCTCTAACCCTAAAAAAAGGATTTGATAGTACAACTTTCACGCATTTTCTTTTGGCAACAGGACCTCAGAGTTATATTCTCGCCAAACAGTTGTACAGGACACCCCTACAAAGCAAGAAATAGAAACCAGGTCCTTGGGAAACCGGCCTACACCTACATCCATCGCGGGCTGCCGGTGTGCCGTCGCTTCCGCTGCCGTCGTTGCACGTAATCTTGGATTCTGCAGCCAGATTGTACGCGGACGGGAAGTCAACAGACTCGGCCCGAGAGGACCAGCACACAGGAAGGACTGGAAGGCCGACCTTCGCCGCACAACGTTGGCGATGACACACCTCCGGTGTCCACTTGAGCAGCTGATGAGATGCACCGGCGCCAGCCGCCGGCACCTAGCCGCACCACCCCCAGAACTCCCACAACAAGAACAGGAACATCCTTCTCATGACGAAGAAGGAGACGAGGGACAAATTATCCTGTAGCCGGCCGCTGCCTCCGCAACAACGTTCACACCTGGAGAATGGGCGCCCACCAAATCGACGGATCCGGAAGCAGATAACGCGGGAAGCTAGTTGGCATCGCCACCGAGATTGGCGCCCAGCTCCAACCAACTTATTCCACTGCGCCGCCACCACCACCACCTTGCCGGCGCAGCAAAAGAAACCTACCCTACTATGTACACGCCTAGGGCTCGGATCCGGGTCCCTTTGCTCTCTCGCCGCTGAACCAGCAGCCGAAGAGGGAAGATACCACTGTTCTGGCCGTCAGCGGAGTGAATGACGACACCAACTTTTTTGCCTCTCCTCAACGGTTACGATAAAACACAAATTTAACAAAAAAACGCAAATTAAAATTGTTTGCAGATATTAAATATTGTTCACATATTAAGAAAAATGTTCTTCAATTTAAAAAATGTTTCCAAAATTAAAATGCGAAAAAAAAAACTAGAACAAAACCAAAAGAAAACACGCACAAAAGAAGTAAAACCTAACAAGGAAGGTTCTACAATGTTACCGGTGAAACCAAAACACCGTAAAAATGACAAAATGGGACGCCACATATATGTCTCACAGTGTCTAAGGGTACCTGCATGGGCACTATCGAACGACCCCATGCAAGATCGGAGAAAATTGCACCCGATGAAAGAAGATTTTTTTCGTGCGGACCGGATGTTGCAAAGGAGCTCCTATAGCGCAATGGGGTGAGCAATTATGCAAAAAAAGGGCAGTACTCTGCACCAGCGCGCTGGGTCGGTCTGCCTGCAGCCGTCCGATATGCCTGCTAATAACCGTTTGGCTAGAGCCTAATCTTCGTCCTTGTTCACCTCTCGCCTGCAAAACAAAAGAAAAAGTCAACCAACACCGCGTGTCGCCACTGGCACATCTCGCGTGAGGAAAAGGTCCACCTCGCTCACCGCCGGCGACGTCCCCGTCGACGGGCCCCATCCCAATCTCACCGTCATTTTCCGGCACCACCCACTTTCCCGGATGCAGCTCCATGAAAACCTGATGCAGCTTGCGGCCAAAGCCGGTTCCAGGAACTCCTGCACCCCATCGAAGCATGGCATCGCCGCCTCCGGCTCGCCATTGTCGTCAATTTGCAGTACTGTGTTCCAACAAAAAACAAATCTGAGCAACTGAGAAAAAAATTAAGTCATTTGAAGCGAAAACTTTAGCCGATTCTAGCAAAACCATGGATGTTCATCGCCAGAAACGTAGCAAAAATTTTGGTCGGTCGTAGCAAAAACAAAAGCCGGTTCTAGCAAACTCACCACCATGGTTGCAGCACACTGCCGACATGGTCTCCATCGCCGACATGGTGACCCACCAGGTTGAAGCTCGCGATTGTGTCGCTTGCAGCTTGCTGGGCACCGGTTGTAGCACTGCCCGTGCTGGTTGTAGCTTGCCATTGTGAGGTCGTAGCAACGCCCGGTGTTTGTCGCAGCTCGCTGGGTAGCGGTTGTAGCTTGCCGGCGTGATGATTGCAGCTCTTGAGGCCACCGGATGTACCACCGGTCTGTGCTGGTTGCAGCTTGTTGGCATGAGGTTGTAGCACCCGCACCGTCGCTGGTTGTAGCTCTCCGCCCCGTGGATGTAGCACCCGCCTGTGCCCCTTGCAGCTTGCCGGCATGAGGTTGTAGCAGCCTCATCGGGGGAGCATGAGGAGATGGATGCCCATGGCTTCCCCGGGTTGCATCAGCCCTTGAGTACTCCTCGCATCAGCGGCGTACGTGGCGGGGGCGGTCGACTGCCAACCCCATCTCAACCCGATCTAGATGAAAACTGGGCAGCACATGGGAACAAAGGTGATTTCTCTGGCGATATGATTTTGGCGCTCGGTACAGGTGCTCGGTGCTGGAGGTAGGAGATGATAAGGGAGGGGATGAGTGGACAAGCAAAGTGATAAGAGCATCGAGAGGATCAAGAGGGATGGGAAGCGGTGGTGGGCCAAGGAGGTTGCGGTAGCCATGTGGCCATGTGGGCTACCAGGCATTCTTTAATCCAGTGGGATCGTGCGAGCCGCGAGCGTCAGGTTGAACGTTCGGCCGGAGTGCCGGCGTGAAACATTTTCCAAAAAACAATGGGCAAATCCTTCCCAGCGGGTACGCGGGCGCTATGTCTCAACGGTAGCAGGTCTCGATCCCTGGTCTCCAGGGGAGCTAATCACACCATAGTACCGCATTTGGGGCGGTGGTGGTGAATTGGTACCAATTTTGGTAATTTTTACATATCAGTACCAAGTTTGGGACGAACTGTTGCAAATCGGGCTAAACCGCGTATTTCTACGTATTGACGCTGGAACTGACCGCCCGGGCCCGCGCGTCAGCTGCCACGCTGGTGAATCGGCACCAGCCCGCCCGCTCGATACGTGTGGTCCGGCTCGAACCGGACCGGCCTATGCTCTGTCTCCTCTCCTCCTCTCTTCCTCTATTCATCGACGAACCCTAGCTCCCCCTCGCGTCTCTACGGTGATGGCGGCGGCGACCTCGGGTGGTGGTGGTGGAAGCGGCGGTGGCGGTGACGGCTATGACAACGATGCAAACATCCCCCCCTTCGACAGCGGCGCGACAGGAGCAATCGAGGGCGGCGACGGCTACTCGAGCTGTGAGTATTCCAGTGATGACGATGAGTTCATGGGGCCCGCACTGTCCATGGAGCTGCGGGTATGGCTGGGACAACTTTGGGTGGCGAATCCTAGCAATAGCCACGAGCTAACCCACGGCCTCGGCGGCGTCCTTTAAGTTTCTTTCTTTTTTTCTTCTCTTTTATTTTCTACTTAGGGTTATAGTGTACTAATTAGGTAAACTGCATGTGGATTGTAGTTTATATGAAGACATATGGAATGTTAGGATCCGTTTTGACAATAACCATCTGTTAGAGAGGAAGCTAAGCGGTTCAAATGTGACCTATCGGAATATGGTTGCATTGATGGAAACACAAGGCTTATTGATGATTCACTAATGTTTTACATGGAGACCCCAGGAGAGTAGGGCTTGGAATTGGTTGATAGTAATGTCAAACTACAGTCAATCAAGAGGCAGAATGAGGAGAGTTTGGTGCTTAATCTGCTATTTAGGGCTTGTCCACTAGGTGTCAGTGTAGCACATAAGGGTTTTGTAGAGAAGCAGAATTTAGATCCAATAGTATATTCTGAGCCTGTTGTTTATGATCTGGTTGATCCTCATGTTTATGCTGTTGATCAGCAAGGTGTTGCTTATGAAGGTCAAAGTAGCTGCTCTATTGCAGCTGTAGGTCCTGCTGTTTTAACACAAGAGAGCAGGAGTGTTCTAAATCCAAAGTTAAAAGAAGTTGTGGAAGAAGAACAAGATGGCTATGATGGCATTTATGCATCTTCATCTAAAGGGAAATACGATAGTGACAATATGGGGGATTTAAGGCCTAACTCCAATGAGGAAATGAGTGATGGAAGAGGGAAAGAGACAGGGAGAGGAAGAAGTACAAGAACTAGATGAGGAAGAAGCAGAGGATGAAGAATCAGAAGAAGAAACAGAGGAGGAAGAACAAGTGCATTATGAGGGTGACACAGAGGTAGAGGAATTATTTGATTTGGAGGATGATGACCCTATTGTTCCAGAAGAGGAAGAAAAAAATATGTGCCAGCAAAGAAGAAGCAGAAGTCGCAAGTAAGGAGGGGACCAACACTCCATTGTTTTAGAAGAAGTGCAACCTGATTGGAAACCATCATCAGATGAAGAAGATAATAGTTTACTGAAGGACAGTGAAGATGATGGGTTTCAGCCACTAGCATTTGTGCTACCTCAAAGAAGGAAGAGCAGGGCAAAGAAAGAGGCCACCTAGAGTATGGTACAGTGAGGATTTGGAGCAACCACACCAACAACTAAAACTGTATATGTGTTTCATAGATCAACATCTATTCAGAGACGCTTTGTTGAGCTTGCACATCACTCAGTGCAGAGACTTCAAGTATCACATGAACTCAGATTAGAGGATCATTTTGCATTGCAAGAATTCACAATGCAAGTTCTACACTGTGGCAGCTGTTATAAAAGGGAAAAACACTTTTGCAATTAAGAAGATGAGAATACAACACACTTGCCCTATTTCTACTGTAACAACCAGGGTAAGTGCCAACTGGCTTGCAAGACAATATGAGCCACTGTTCAGATCTGATGTCACTACTAGCATACATACACTTATTGATGCCTGCATGGAAAAGTATGGTGTGGATGTGCCCAAGGCTATGGCTTATAGGGCAAGAAACCTAGCTGTTGAGGCTGTGTTGGGAGATCATAAGAAGCAATACCTAAGGCTGAGAGACTATGCTCAGACTGTCATGGATACAAACCCTGAGAGTAGAGTTGTAGTCACTACTGTAACTCCAAGAGCCACTGAAAAAATTCCACATCCAGGACCAAGATTCCATGCCATGTTTTACTGCATCAATGGAGCAAGGGAGGGATTTCTACAGGGGGGTAGACCATTCATTGGTTAGTTTATTTGAGCTTGTAACTTTGATGTTGTTATTAGTTTCAATAGCTTGCACATATAAATTCATTTAATATGTTATGTTTACTTCCTGTTTTATGTACTGATGGATGTTTTATCAAGCTTACCACTGGTGCACAAATCCTTGCTGCCACTGGTAGAGATGGCAATAACAACATATACCCACTAGCATTTGGCATTGTTGGACAAGAGGACAAAGCAAACTGGTGCTGGTTTCTACAACAACTGAAAATTTGTCTTGGACGATGTCGGTGTCAAAACCGACAGATCTCGGGTAGGGGGTCCCGAGCTGTGCGTCATGTATCGATGGGTAACAGGAGACAGGGGACACGATGTTTACCCAGGTTCGGGCCCTCTTAATGGAGGTAATACCCTACTTCCTGCTTGATTGATCTTGATGAATATAGAGATTACAAGAGTTGATCTACCCCGAGATCATATGTTGTGGTCTAAAACCTGAGGGTATGATGAATAATGTCATAATCCTCTATCGACTAGCCAGGACTTGGCTTATATAATGCACCAAAGGCCTAGGATAACAAGAGTCCTAGCCGAATACATTAGTGGAGAGGAGTCCTTGTCTTGATCACCAAGTCTTGTGGAATACTCCTTGTATGCGGCATGGGCTGCCCGAAGTGGCCCATGAGTGAACTGCCATGGGGTCCTCGGCCCGATCCACCTAGTCGGGAGACGATGTGGTGAGTACCCCCTAGTCCAGGACACCGTCAGAGGAGAAGTCAGTATGGTCCATATACTATAATGTCTGACAGACATAAGGTATGTGTATCCACCTTGCATTGCCTGCTAAATATGTGTTTACATGTGTATTAGACAGTAGCTTAGCTGTTTAAATTGTGTGCACCAGGGGCTACTGTATGCAGTGAATAGAGTTTTTCCTAACAGTCATCAAAGATTCTGCTTAACACACACATATGCAAATTTCCAAAATGTTAGCTTTAGGGGGAAGACCTTAAGAAGTGCATGGATAATGCCAGTTATGCCTATAATGAACACAAATTTAATAAAGCAATGGATGATCTCAAAGCTGAGAGTGAGGAAGCTTGGAAGTGGCTTAGTGCAATACCCAAGAAAACATGGGCTAGGCATGCATTTGACACAAATTGCAAGATTGACTTGGTTGTCAACAATTTGTCTGAGGTGTTTAACAAGTACATCCTAGATCATAGGAAAAAACCAATAAGAACTATGTGTGATGGCATAAAGGATAAGCAGATGGTTAGGTGGCACATGAATAGAGAGAGTGGAAAGGAAGCTAGATGGAGATCACACCACATTACAGTGAGAAGTTGGAGATTCAAAAGGAAAGAGTCAGGTACTGAAAACCCATTCAAGCAGGTGTTAACTTGTGGCAAGTAATTAGTGGGGAGCAAACACATGTTGTCAATTTGGAACTTGAAACCTGTGGTTGCAGAAAGTGGGACCTCAGTGGCATCCAATGTAACCATGCCATCTTAGCAATTAACAAGGCAAAAAGGTTTCCAGAGGACTTTGTAAGCAAATTTTTCAAGAAACCATATTACTTGGCAGCATATGAACCAATGATATATCATGTCCCTAGTGAGCATGACTGGACAAAGACACCAGGTCCAGACATAGAACCACGTACATTTAAAGTGAAGAAAGGAAGGAAGGAAGAGAAGAGGATAAAGGGAAGATTTTAAGTTCCAAAGCCAAAGTCCACCTCAAGAATGGGGACTATAACTTGTAGCAATTGTGGATTACAAGGGCATAAATACACAAGCTGCCTTAAATAGTTGAAACCTGAGTTGGCCTTGAGAAAGAACAAACATGTGGTAAGCCCCTTTGAACTAGTTCTTCAGTTTGATGTTTCTGTAAGTTACCTTTCTCCCTTGTACATTTCTTACTTGTAGTATTATTAACTGTGTTTCCTTTGAATTGTTTTCCAAGCCTACTGCAAGGAATCCACAAGCAAGAGGTGTTGCTCCTACAGCTCCTGCAGCAACACCTAGAGCTGCTGCAACAACACCTAGAGCTCCTACACCAACAACTAGAGCTCCTGCACCAACACCAAGAGCTACTCCAGCTGGAGGAAGAACTGGAACTGCTGCTGATAGAGGTGGTGGAAGTGGTGCTGGTAGAGGTGATGGAAGAAGGGCTGGTGGTGGAAGAGGATCTGGAAGAGCATCTTCTAGTGCTCAATCTTCTGCTGGGAGAGGTGCTCAATCTTCAAGGCCATTCTCTGCCCCAAGGCAGTATGGTGCCTCAACTTCTAGTGCTCCTCCACCAACTGATGGTACACACACTGGATGGATGGTCTGGTTCAATGCTAGTAGAGGTGGCAGAAGGTCATGATGTGCCATGCAAACTGTTGATGCTACAATGTGCACCTGCTACAATGTGGAATGTTATCTTTGGTTTGATGTCACTCCAGTAACTTGTGCTGCTGCTACAATGTGCTTTATTTTGGTTTGATGCCACTGCATCAACTTGTGCTGATGCTACATTGTGCTTTATTTTGCTTTGATGCCACAACAGCAACTTGTGCTCATGATACAATGTGTATTATTTAGTGTTTGATGCCACTAGAATGTGTTTTATTTTGGGTTTGATGCCACTAAAGCAACTTGTGTTGATGCCAATGGATAACTTGATGGTTCTGTTGGGGTTTCTGTTCTTTTGGGTTTGATGCCACTAAAGCAACTTGTGCTGATGCCAATGGATAACTTGATGGTTCTGTTGGGGTTTCTGTTTATACTTTAATGGCATTGTTTTGCTAATTGGTCATGTGGATAACCTACCACTAAAACATAATAATCTAAGCATCTACTATATCTGATTCATCTTCCAATGCATGATATATCATCATTTTTAGTCTAGCAAATATAACACATAATACTTACTGGAGTTCAACATATTATAGGGTACACAACCATTGTTCACAATACTGGAGTTTAGATGCATAGTTCATCCTTTTCTCACAAAAGGATGAAAAGCATATCTACTACATACATACACAACCATAGTTCACAATTAGTAGAGCCATACACTACACAACCATCATGCCCAAAAGGTCAGCATTTCCCACTAATATCATATTCATCTTCTTCACTTCTGTAAGATGGTCTGGATCCCCTTGATCTTCTCGTTCAGCTTCTCCTCTGCCTTCATTAGCTCAGCAATCTGAAGCTCTAGCTGTCCCTTCTCTTCACCATGCTTTTCATTTCCCTTAAGCAAATCAGCAACCTGAAACTTCAACTCTAGCTTGTCTTGGGTGAGCTTCTCCTCAGACTTTGTGAGCTCTGCATGTTGGAAATATGCCCTAGAGGCAATAATAAAATGGTTATTATTATATTTCTTTGTTCATGATAATTGTCTGTTATTCATGCTATAACTGTGTTATCCGGAAATCGTAATACACGTGTGAATACATAGACAACAACATGTCCCTAGTAAGCCTCTAGTTGACTAGCTCGTTGATCAACAGATAGTCATGGTTTCCTGACTATGGGCATTGGATGTCATTGATAACGGGATCACATCATTAGGAGAATGATGTGATGGACAAGACCCAATACTAAGCATAGCACAAAGATCGTGTAGTTCGTTTCGCTAGAGATTTTCCAAATGTCAAGTATCATTTCCTTAGACCATGAGATTGTGCAACTCCCGGATACCGTAGGAGTGCTTTGGGTGTGCCAAACGTCACAACGTAACTGGGTGACTATAAAGGTACACTACGGGTATCTCCGAAAGTGTCTGTTGGGTTGACACGAATCGAGACTGGGATTTGTCACTCCGTATGACGGAGAGGTATCTCTGGGCCCACTCGGTAATGCATCATCATAATGAGCTCAATGTGATCAAGTGTCTGGTCACAGGATCATGCATTACGGTATGAGTAAAGTGACTTGCCGGTAACGAGATTAAACGAGGTATTGGGATACCGACGATCGAGTCTCGGGCAAGTAACATACCGATTGACAAAGGGAATTGTATACGGGGTTGATTGAATCCTCGACATCGTGGTTCATCCGATGAGATCATCAAGGAGCATGTGGGAGCCAACATGGGTATCTAGATCCCGCTGTTGGTTATTGACCGGAGAGGCGTCTCGGTCATGTCTGCATGTCTCCCGAACCCGTAGGGTCTACACACTTAAGGTTCGGTGACACTAGGGTTGTAGAGATATTAGTATGCAGCAAACCGAAATATGTTCGGAGTCCCGGATGAGATCCCGGACGTCACGAGGAATTCCGGAATGGTCCGGAGATAAAGATTTATATATAGAAAGTCCAGTTTCGGCCACCGGGAAAGTTTTGGGGGTCACCGGTATTGTACCGGGACCACCAGAAGGGTCCCGGGGGTCCACCGGGTGGGGCCACCTATCCCGAAGGGCCCCATGGGCTGAAGTGGCGTGCGAACCAGCCCCTGGTGGGCTGGTGCGCCCCACCCAAGGGCCCAAGGCGCCTAGGGTTGGAAACCCTAGGGGGCCATTGCCCCCCGAGGGGGCATGCCCCCCCCCCCCCCGGTTGGAAACCCTAAGGGGGTCGTTGCCCCGGGGGCCACCGCCGCCTCCCCCTCTAGATGGGATCTCCAAGGGGGCATGCGCCCCCCTAGCCCCTATATATAGTGGAGGGGAGGAAGGGCAGCCGCACCCTGCATCTTGGCGCCTCCCTTCCCCCTTGCTACACCTCTCCCTCCCGCAGACGCTTGGCGAAGCCCTGCCGGATTCCTGCTGCATCCACCACCACGTTGTCGTGCTGCTGGATCTTCATCAACCTCTCCTTCCCCCTTGCTGGATCAATAAGGAGGAGACGTCACGCTGACCGTACGTGTGTTGAACGCGGAGGTGCCGTCCGTTCGGCGCTAGGATCTCCGGTGATTTGGATCACGACGAGTACGACTCCATCATCCCCGTTCTCTTGAACGCTTACGCTCGCGATCTACAAGGGTATGTAGATGCACTCCTTTCTCTCGTTGCTAGATGAACTCATAGATAGATCTTGGTGAAACCGTAGAATTTTTTTTATTTTCTGCAACGTTCCCCAACACTGCATTCTTCAACTACAAGTTCATCTTAGCTTCACTAAGCAATTGCGTGTCTGTCATATTCTTCAACTTCAAGTTTTGGATGACTGTTGCTTGAGCTCTTGTCAGGTCCACCGGCAGTTCAGACTTTTGAATAAGCTTCTCAGACTCTACATCTTTCTTTGCCATCTCTGCCTTCATATCAGCCACCAGTTCACTTCTGCATTGTTGCTGATATGTAATGTTAGACTGCGGATATCTGAAATCCACCACCCTCTCCTCCTGGAAGCTCATAAGCTCATGCACATCTTGGACTAACTTGTCTTAGTTGGCCTCCAGCTTGTTCTTCTCTTCTGTCAGATGGTGAATAGTTAAAGCACTTTCAAGATTATCACTTACCCTACCACTCTTGCTATCTTCAACCATTTCCCACAGCTTCAACAATGCATTCTGCATTGTTGGGGGGCACTGGTGATCAACCCATTCAACAAACCCACGATTCTCCCCTTCCTGCAAAAAAGAGCAGAAAGAGGAAAAAAACAAGTTAGTTCATACCACAGGTAAATAAAGAAGAAGAGCAATAGCATTGCTTTTCCTTTCTACATTGGTAATAACAAATGCATCACTTATTCCAAATTACAGCACCACTCAGCTACACTGGTAACTGTACCTACCCATTAAATAACAGCCTGAGCATCCATAAATTAGAACACCACTCGGCTACAGATTTGAACTAGATTTTGGTAATCAGCTTCAAAAGAAGAGCAAGCTCAAACTGCAAACTTGGTGAACTGCCAAAGCATATGCAATACATAGTATCCATTCAACTGAATATTTGTAGCATTTAGATACATAACAGCAGGTGCATCCCAACATAAAAGTAACAGTTCACTCAATATTTAGTACCAAACAGGAGCAAAAATGACAACAACATAACTAACAGTAGCAACATAAAAGTGCCACAACAGCCACATAAAACCTGTAGAAGTCCCAAACTGAATATTTCACATGATAGCAAGAACAATGCCACTGCAAAATAACAGTACCACCGTAATTCAACTACACAAGCTACTGCTGTTGCAAAAGTTAATAATCAGCCCTAACAAAATGACAGTAAAGATTCCACTGCCAACCTAAATATGCCCTAATAATCAGCTCTTGTACTGGTGTTCAATATGCCACTGTCAAACCAACAATAATCGGACACTATCAACCTAAATATAATATCCCACTATCAGCCTACAATTCACTGATGATTAATTATAAATTTAAGCAAAATAATTAGTAATTTTAGGTAGAAGCCGTAGTGTAGTTTGTAAGAAGTTGCATGAGTGGTTGATGATTTAGCGTGTGAGTTCGTCTCATGCATGTGGAAATTACCGAAGAAAAAACAGAGAACACCACATCTCGTATATGTGTGCTGCATATGAAACATTCGGATATGAGTCCATAATGTCAGACCTCAACAATAAGAGTAAGCAAGGTGAACAATACGTAGGATAGATGAATATGTAAAGTGATTATCCTATAAATACAAACAATATGTTAAGGATTTGGCATGGCACAATTGCAAGTAGAAACTGACCAAAGAGTACTAATGAGAGTTTTTCTTGATTACAAACGAACACTATCACTCTACTGATGATTAGTTATAAATTTCAGCAAAATAATTACTAATTTAAGGTAGAAGCTGTAGTGTAGTTTTTAAGAAGTTGCATGAGTGGTTGACGATTTAGCTTGTGAGGTCGTCTCATGCATACGGAAATTACTGACCGAGAAACAGAGAACACCACATCTCATATATGTGAGCTGCATATGGAACATTCAGATGAGTCCATAATGTCAGGCCTCTACAATAAGAGTAAGCAAGGTGAACAAAACGTAGGATAGATGAATATGTAAAAAATGATCCATGTATTTTTGCTGCTGTCAAATGATATGATATATATATATCAGAATCCTTCCCAAATGATGCATGTATCTTACCAATTAAGAACCCATTTTGGAGCTGTATGAAATAAGGAACAAACTCATACATTTTATTGGCACATCAAAAGCAGCAAGGAAACATATAATACATATTCCTTGCCATGCATATATCTCACTTGCTGATGCTATCACAGGGATTGCACCACTACAATAGTACGTTCTTCATATAAGAAGTGATAATCATGGATTTTGGGTTCAGAAATCGATGGGCCCATGGACAGGAAGTATGTTTTGCCTCCACCTTGCACCCTGTACAACACACGCTTCAGAAATCGATTGTCCCATGGGTGTTTCATCTATCATCTGGCAAAAGGATAAAAATAAATCTGAGGAAATATCATCAATCGGATAATAAAGAACTCCCAGTCAACTCCAGTGGTGCATCGAGACAAAACTGAAAGTTGCAAGTAGAATTTTACTTTATCAGCCAATAAATTACCCTGAACGAAAAAAACCCTGACACAGCCAATGAGAAAAATCGTTATGAATATAGCAAAGAATCAGCCAATACAGTCCAAGAAAAACTTACTTGATATGATACCAAACAGAATCGCCCACTTGAGATCACAAAAATAGAATCGTCTGAATGTTTCTAGGGTCTAGGCACCAATTACATAATCTAAAAAAGCAATCAAATATCTGCCAACCATGCGAAATATCCATGGAGGGACGCAGGTTGTACGGTTGCTTCCAGGTGAATCCAAACAAAAACAGTGATGGATGACGACGGCGCCGGCGGAATCAACACTGCATCATCTAGGCTTGGACGGCCAGATCGAGACTCGATACGGCGAGACCGATGCGTTGTCTATGACTCTCACGAAGCTAGATGTGGAGGAGGGGGGGCAGCCGAAAGAGGAGTAGAGCTATGAAGGGGATCTGGATTTCCATGTTGTATTTATAGATCGAAGCAGAGAGGTCTAGGGATCAGGTTAGTGGATCAGCGCCTGTTCTGTTGCCTAGATCGAACTGAAGGAAGAAGAAGACTCGTGTAGGGGAAGGGGCCGGATGGGACAATTAAGAGGAAGCAAGCGACTCGTGGGGAAGGTGCCGGCCTAGGAAGGGGATGTGGCTTCCCGAAAGGATGAGATGACTAATAGTGGAGAAGACATGCAGTCACAGCCTCGGCATGCAATTACCAAGTCCGGCTCTTTCTGCTGTTACTGTTGGAAATAGAAGCACCGATTGGAACATGGTAGCTGACGTGGCACATCGCTGATGTGGACAGTGTGCATGGTGGGAGAATAGGGAGAAGTGGGGAGGAACTTCTTAAGAATGATAGATTCTTCATTGTTTTGGGCTTTTGGCAATGCCTCGGGGCTCCAAGCGAACCTGGACAAGAGTGGCTTTTATCCGATTGGCTACGAGGACATTGATCTGCATGCTCTGCTTGTCAACTTGCCACACGACTGCTCCCGTTCGCATGCAAATATCTAAGGTTGCCCCAACATTTCATGAGATCATTAGGATGAAAATCCAGCCGACCTTGGATAAGATGGTCGCCAAGTTGCAGATATGGAGAGGAAAACTCATGTCCAGCGATGCAAAACTCCTTTTGATGGACTTCGTCATGTCGACCATTCCCTCATACCTCATCTCGGCATTCAAGATGGATAGCTGGGCCATCAAGCAAATTGAAAAGTTGCGTCACAACTTCCTATGGCGCTCCAAGCAAGTTGCATCACACACAACTGATACGCATGTCAATACATGAGTTCCCTAACATAACCTAGTACTCATTAAGAGCTCACAACTACTCCCTCCACCCGGAAATACTTGTCATCAAAATGAATAAAAGGGGATGTATCTAGATGTATTTTAGTTCTAGATACACCCCACTTTGTTCATTTTGATGACAAGTTTTTTCGGACGGAGGGAGTATCTGATAAAAGACGAACGCCCATACAAACAGCTCGGAGGCTAAGAAGGGCATATTAAGAGCTCACAACTATCTCATTAAGAGCTCATAACCTATAACATAGTGAAGTACTGGCGCATGGCTGATAGGCATATTAATACATGAGTTCCCTAATATAAACCTACTACTCGTTAAGAGCTCATAGCTAGCTGATGACAAGACGTCTCAGCTTGTTCCACTAGTTCGTCACCTCAGCTTGTTCTGCTAGTTCATATCCATCACCTCAGCTTCTTCCGCTAGTTTATAAGGAATGAAAAGCGTTATGACTTTCACCACAGCAGCACAACAGGCCATACGCTTCAGAGAAGTCCAAAGATCCTTCTTGATTAGATCAGACCTCTCCTTCTCCTTCCTTCAGGAAAACCATGTATAGTTACATGATTATTTAAATGATAGAAACAAACTAGTATTAATAAGCATTAGAAAAGGGAAATAAAATCATACTGAATACGGTCCACAAACTCATTGATCTGTTCCCTTAAGAAGGTTGCCTCACGTTCGAGCTCCTCTTTGCTAGCTGATTCCAAGTTAATTCTTGTGCGCTACAATAAAAATAGGAAAATCCTGTAAGGGATCTGGTTAAAGAAGAAATGTCACCTCCTTATTGTAAGGCATGCTTGTACTTCTATCCGCTTTGCAAAAGTTGCTGAAAATGATACCATAGCTAGATCCATGTTCCAAATAACAATAAACAATGAACGAACAATTACCCGGAAATTTAGTGTTTACAAGATAAACTGTTTAAGAACGAGCCATATAATTACATATATATTTGTACAATGAAAAATAAACATCTAAAAAGATCATTCATCTAAGATCTAAAATTTGAAATCCCAACAATCATCCAAGGAAGCAGCAGAAAGGGGAAGATTTGACTAATCTATGCTTGTTCAACCTAGATGCTTTATGCTACAATTTGTAATGGGCTGGGAGTAAAGATATTTCTACTAAAAAAGCCCTATAGCATATTCAATGTCTATATAAGCTGCCGTTTCTACCAGCCTGGCCTTTAAATGTGGTTTGATAAAACAGGTCTAGAATATTCCACAAAGGCCTTTATCTAGAACAATGCCTAGAATCTTAGGGTTGGTTTCAATAAAATGCTATTGCATTTTCTAGAATTTAACATAAGAAAACTGGTGGCAATTTTACATACCAGGAGCGCCCCAAAGATTACAAAACTATAGCAGTTTTATGCTTCTTAAGATTACATATCACTACGGTACTAGTATCCATATTTATCATATTCAAGTTTGATATATGTGTGAGATTTACATACAAAATTTAGCTTTTGCACCACCCCTGCAGATCATGGAAGATATCAAAATCTATTGACGCCCAGCCATCTACTGCCCGCATAAAGTCCATGCTCAACAATAATGATACTCCCTCTGATCCATATTAATTGACGCACACTCTACGCAAAACTACATAGCTTGTAAAAACATATTATATTACGGGACGAAGGGAGTACAATACAACGTTCTACAGAGGCTGCGTCAACTGATTTGGATCGGAGGGAGTAGTTTCAGTATCAATACACCCAGGATTTATTTGTGCAGGGATTGTGTGAGTGGTGTGAAATAGCAAAGGGAAACTATGTGCAGAGATGAGGGGTCAAACAACGAATTTGAACTATCAACAAGTATCGGAGAGGAGGGGTCGGGAGGCACCAGGTTCCTGATGAGGGAGGGACGGCCGCCGGCCGATGGGTGGCGGCGGGGGGCGGCGGCCGAGTGGAAGTTGGGGCGGCTGCCGGGCAAAGGGGAGAGGCCGAGGGAAGGCGTCTGTGGGCGGAGCGCGGCGGCGGAAGTCCGCGCCCTCGCCGCAAGGGTACGCAGCGCCATGGATCAGGCTGCAGGATGTGGGTTGGCGGCGCGGCGATGTCGGTGGAAGCAGCAGCGGAGGGATGTCTGCGACAAGTAATGTCTCTCGAAGCATCTTCGTGGTCCGAGCGATGCTACATGTTTTTTTTTTTGAGCAAATCCGACAAGTAGGAGGACAAAATTGCTTTCACCCAACCAAAGAAGTCCGGTTATACCCAAACACGGCCCGAGGGAGAAATAGTCCTCGAACTTGATTTTTATTAGTTTGATGCTTTGTGGAGTTAAAATCTTTCAGCGATGGGAAAGATATTGTGACCTGACGGCCTGCACTAATAAGGGATCAGGATCATCCCCGGCCCAAGCACGTTCATTGATCAGGACTTCTCATATTTTTGGATGGACAACTCAAGGCGCTTCCAAAACATTATTGGTAATGTTTGTGCGGGTGAAAGAGTGGCAACATCGTTGCTCCAGTCCAATTGCAATGTCTTTACCAAAATCTTTGAAGTATTTCTTCTAGCAAAGAAGATATTTTCAAGATATTTTATTGTAATTCTTAGTCAACGGAGTTACTTTCCATTTCCCTAGAGCTTAGGACGTAATTGTTATTAGTTTTTTTTGAGCTGCCGTAATTGTTATTAGTATGAATAAGATTACAGATGTTTCTAAAAACGGCCCGCTAATTTCTCAAAAAAAAAAAGAGTCACGGCCCGTTAACTTCCACAACAATTACTCCTTCAAGCAGTTAGGGGACGTTTGGTTTGTGCCTTTAACGGCCACGCCAACCATCGGCTCCCCAAAAATATTGGTGCAGGAATCAGCCACCATGCACTTGCCAATAAATTAGACGCGGAATGAATCCTATATACCTAAGAGATTCATCCCCACTATAGGATTTATCTCAACATGCAGGGTATCCACGTCATCACCGTGCCACCTCATGTTTTCTGCCGCTGCCCCAGCATGACGAAGAGGAGTAGCTGATACGACCCAATCCTCCCCCAATTAACTCCCCCACTCATCTCCCAGTTAACTCCCCCGCCCATTGATTTCCAAGATCCTATTCATATTCCCCGCGTAATTGCACGAGTACGTAACAAATGGAGCGATTCCACCCTTTAAGTTTGCATCTTCATCAGATTTGTTCTTCCCTTTAAGCTCCCATCCACAGCACATCAATCTTAGGTAATCAGGTTTTGCCCTTACCATGCTGGAGACGACGAATTTTGGGTCCCGACGATCCATGCCCGTCGCCTGCTGGTAAATCTCGAGGAGGAGGCGGAGTGTGGAGGCTTCTAGGACCAGTTAGTCGTCGATAGGAGACGACCGCCTCTGTCGCGCAACCACCGCCACGCGGTGTCGCCTTCCTTTTCTGTGTTCGACAACTGTCCGCTCATCATCATCGTTCTCTGTTCGCCATGGCCAGTTCATCAAGATCTTCACTTCAGCACACGGTACGCCTCACCTGCCCTACCTTGGCATCTGCGGCCGGCTGGACCTGATACATGTGTGGTTAGATTGATACGATCCCTTGGCGCCACGAGCAGTGGAAGAAACTCACGCACTCACGCTGCAACTCCCCACAAGTAATAATTGACTACCTAAGTGGCTGCTCCTGAAGCCATGAGTAAGAGTACATTATGCCGTTCATGTAATGTTTGGGTATTGTATGGTCAAATCTTTGCGTGTGTGCATATCCTTCCGTGCAGGTTGATTCCCCAGACTAATTATTTAGTGTTTCCTTAAAAGTTCAATTATCAACATTGCTCTGTTTTGAATTGTAAATTCATTGGAGATTTGCTACTAATCTGATTTGTTAGTAGGGTTGTATCATTTTTTCAGAGATTATACCATCGTGCATCGCTAAAAAAGACATCTGAAGAAATTACCTTACAAAAATACGCAAAGATCTTTTGATGGTGTGACGCCCATAATATTCTTTGCTGTTCATCTACTATTTGAAAAAACCGGTGTGTGCTGAATGTATTTCTGAATAATCAAAATATCTTGATGTTTGCAGGTTACTTTTTCCTAAAGTTTGCTGTTATCTTCCAATCATATATGATATTGTCGTGAGTTACTTTAGCATATATGTGAAACAGAGAATGTTGACAAGTATAGGTCCGAACATTTGAAGGAATGTCAACATAATTTTTTCGTCCATTCTTATTAGTCTTGGATGGACCTAAAAGTTGTATTGTGAAACTAGATAAAACCTGTTCGAAAGTTGTCGTAACTCCAATGGATAAGCATGAGTAGTGACCACTCATTATTTATTTTTCTAACCTCTATATTCAATATTTTTTGTATGATTTTGTATTTGTTATCTACAATGACAATTTGGTGATCGTGCTCGCAAATGCTAATTACCTTATCTATAGCAATAAGAACATGCCGTCCTGTAATTATCATTATAGATTGTTATTCTCTGGTTGCTATTGAAATTCTTCAGTTCTACACCTTAAGTTCGGCTTTGTGCAATTTTTTTAGATTTCTTTTACTAACCATCTTTTGTATTTTTCTAGACAGCCGTGCATTTTTCAATCTAACGAAATGGATTTATTTATCTTGAGAGATGATTTGATTAACAGGTATATTCAAAATATTTATATTTCATTTGTCTAATACATATTCATTTTTTACAATAATTTCCGCGACAACTATCCTCACTATCTTATTTATCTCAACATGCACACATATCACCTCATTAAAGGCCACCACTATATGCATGAGAAAAAGTTTTTCATTATTAGTTAATCTCATGCACACCTTTCACCTCACCACACATGCCACCTCATCGAAGGTCCACTCAACATGCATGAAAAAAAGTTTTCCATTACGTTATGCCACTTATATTCAAAATATTTTCTGACTACACAATAATCAAGTACAATATATAATATTTATCTTTATCTTTAGTCTCTATATAATTAATTCAACGATGGAAGCTTCATACAATCAAATCGCTGGGAAATATTGCAATCGATTCCCGCAGCAACGCGCGGGGTATTCTCTAGTTGGGAAAGCGAGTGAGCCCAGGGCTGGCCAATAAAGTGGTGCTGATCCATATAGGCGCCCTTGCTCAATCTAACGCCAATTTTTTAGAGTGGCGGACTGGGGCTGCAATCCAAACATACCCTTATAATTTGGCTATTTGTTTCTTCGCATACCATGTGCTTCTAAGTCTATGCGAGCGCACAAGCTATTCATACATTGTGGCCATAGCAAAACTCTCTTCTAACCATGTGCTTCTAGCATTTCTAAGAAAATAAGAGCCACCCTTATATGTTGGTCACCTACTCCTCAGCCTACAAAGGGGAACGGCTCCTCTGACATACGGCCTCTGCGGTTGGCCCACTGACATGTGGGCCAGGTTCCCGGCAGGCCCACATGCCAGTGAGGGAACGGCTAGGTGTCGTACGGCAGGAGATCCCTGTCCCCTACAAGGGGGTTGTGCACCACGATCGTGGGATCTTTTTGGTGAACATGGTGTCGCTGGTGGATTGGGCGGTGCTGCCACGGCTGGCGTTCATGTGGACACTGCCCATGTTCCACGCCAATGGGTGAGGCTTCCCTTGGGGAATGGTCGTCGGCGGCGGCACCAACATCTATCTCCGCCGCGTCGACGCCAAGGATGTGTACGCCGCCATCACGGATCATTGGGTCACGCATATCCGTGGCGCGCCCGTCGTGCTCAGCATGCTGGACAACGCGCAGGAGGGTGTGTGCAAGCCTCTGCATAGGAAGGTATGGATCATGAACGTCGGCTCGCGGCTGCCCACTGCGGTGCTGCATCGTGCGGAGGCATTGGCTTTGAGGTCAGCCATGGGTACGACCTGACGGAGCCTGGAGGCCACGTTGTGTCATGTGTGTGGAAGAGCGAGTGGAACAAAGCTGCCGGCGTCAGAGCGCACGTGTCTCAAGGCAAGGCAAGGCGTGCGCACCCTGGCATGGCCGAGGTGGACATTGTGGACGGCGAGACAGGCTGCAGCGTGCCCCGAGACGGCACCACGATGGGCGAGATCGTGCTCCGTGGCGGGTGTCTCATGCTGGGATACCTAAACAATAGAGGCAACAAGGGCGGGGATCCAGGACGACGGGTGGTTCTACACGGGCGACGTTGAGGTGATGCGCCCGGACGGATAACTGAAGATGCGCGACGGGTCCAAGGACGTGATCATCAGAGGCGGCAAGAAAATTAGCAGCGTGGCGTCCACGCTCTACAGCCACCCAACTGTGAGCGAGGCGACAATGGTGGTGCGGCCGGACAAGTTCTGGGGACAGACATCACCGCGTTCGTGAGCTTGAAGGAGGGCGCGGCAGGCGTGGTGACCGCAGCCGAGGTGATCGCATGGAGCCGGGAGCAAATGGCGGGGTACATGGTGCCCAAGACCGTGGTATTCCGCGGCGTGCTGCCCAAGGCGTCCACCGGCAAGGTCCAGAAGTATGTGATGCGGAAGCTCGCCCGGGAGATGGGACCTACTTGCAGGGGTAGCAGCAGCAGCAAGATGTAGTGTAGCTGAGATTGCTCGTCTTCCGGAATGTGTGGTCTAAAGATGGATTCTCTCGTCTTAAGTGGGACGAAGCGTACTTCTTAAATCCTGAAGAATACTTCCCAAGTGTTATTTCTGTAAGTACCGTACTAGCTTACAAAAGCATAAACCTGTTTTACCTTACGGATTTGTTATTTTGTAGTCGACTGTTTTTCAATTTGCCTACATTCAAATCTCCCTCCGTCCACTCTTGTGCGGAGATTCGCGCTGGAAGGTTTGGTTTTTGGGCTGGTTTTTGCTGTCAGACTCAGACCCAGTTTTTCTATCTCAGCCTGTTACCGCAACGCCGGCCCGACCCCTGTTTAGTTTTGCCCTTTTTGAATTTTCGGCGTTGGTTTTCCCTTTTCCTCGGAGGGTCACTATTTCGATAAGGCAGGGAGCGGAACAGGGCTCGACCGGCGGAGGAGACCAGGTGAAAGCAAAACATATGAAAAGCGAAATGAAAAACATAGGAAAAGCGAAAAGAAAAACAAGAAAACAAAACAGAAAAGTGAAACAGATTACCACCGAAAACAGATAGAAAAAGACTAAAAATCAGAAAATAATACAAAACACGTAAAAAGTTCTAAAAGTGGTTCATATTGGTCCATAGAGCCTTTCTAAGATTTTGCGATTGGACCGGACCACTAGAGAAAACCATTGAGACAAGGCTATCTTTCATCTCACAGCAGGTGAAAGGTTTTGTGTCTTGTGGTACATAATGCAGTCTTCTGGCATGTAGCGCACCGCACACCTTGCAACGGGCATGATAATTTCATTTTTTGAGAAAATTATGGTTTTTCATTGATCATACCCTGTCTCCCTGGTTTTATAGTAGACAGAGGAGCAGTGATTACAAATATTTTGGCGGAATCTATTCTGCAGTAGTTTGAAATATAAACTGAACGATAAACTAAATGTCCAATGCGAGCCAAGAGGTATCCAACCATCCACAGCAGGGTTTGACTTGGCATAACTAGCATAAACAGGCAGCTCACCATCATATGCTGGATTCTACTTTCTGGCGTTTCGATTGCGATCCCGTCAACCAATCGACACAATCATCCCTTCTTCCTTCAGGATGCGCAAGCTGCCACTTGAACACACACTTTTTCCATTCTCCGATCAGTGGACTTTCTGACTTCTGCATAATCTGCATTATGATCTTGCCATTGACCAACGGCTCCAACTTCCACACCTCATTGAGATCTAGATCAGTTATGGAACGCTAAACTCTCATGTACTGCTCTTTCCTCCGATGCAGCTCATCCTGCTGCTGGATGAGTGTGCCGCCAGCATTTTCGGCTTCTGGATAAAAGATAATGGATATAGCAAGTGCCACCCTCCATAAGCCCTTTATTTCACTAAGTACGACTCCTGCATAAACACGCTCCCATGTGTCCATTGGTATATCTTGGTATACATCTTCTACCTCCTCCCTGACAGCTCGCGAAGTGACATTTGATTCAAAGAGGAGCACTAGATCAGCAAACTTTCCGCTGGCAACATGCACGTCGAGAACCGATTTAGCAACACATGCTGGCAGCTTTAATGACTCCTGAATAATATAGCTAGTGACAGCAATCTTCTTAGAATTTTTATTCAAGTAGAACATCTTTCGAAGGGGAAAAAATAGTGCACTATAAAGGTAAAGCTTTTCCTCTTCATCCAGCAGCATGGGATGAGAAACTCCGCTGTGCACAGAAATTGCAAAGTTCCAAGCTGATTCAATGTGTGAAACACAACACCGATCACAATTGTCAAAAACTGGAGGGTTGCAATTTTTGGGGAAAGCAAATGCAATATAAAATAGCCCCAGATCACGAACGTAAGACATTGCCTCGGCTGGGTGTTGGCCTGACATCATAAGATCAATCTCCTTCCCAACACGTTCTTTGCTGATCTTGCAACCAAGTTCCAACTTCACCTTTTCATCCGAAGCAGCTTCTTTCAACCTATTGGATAACGTAAAGTTGAATCTAGCGGCAAATCGAATTGCCCGAAGAACTCTAAGTGGGTCATCCAAGAAGGTAGCTTTGGCATCTAGAGGAGTGTCAATAAGGCCCTTGATGAGGTCGTCAATACCTCTTTTAGTAAAATCTTCCACAATGTGATCGTTGATGTTGAAGAATAAACTATTAATTGTTAGGTCCCTGCGGTGGGCATCTTCTTCAGGAGTGGCGTCCTCCATGGTAGGAATGCGGCTACTTTCTGCATATTTTTCAGATCTCGAGTTAACAAAATCAATTTCTCTGTCGAACATGTACGCCTTAGCAGTTTCTAAGTGCTTGGATTTATCCGGATTGCTGCACAAAAAATGGTAATAATTCAAGTTAAAAACAGCCATGGCATCTCAAAAAACATTTGTGTTGAAGTGCCATACTGACAGTAATGAGGAGGAGGAGGATTAGCATCATAAAGAGAGGAGAACAGCATACCACGGGACAACTTTGGTTCCTCGTTTCTTGTCCCCCTCCCCTATGAGCTTTAGGTAGGCATCGACTTTCTGGGAGAAATCCTGGCCCGTGATATTATCAAGGGCAATGTCAATGTCAGTAGGTTGTTTCCCTAGTAGCTTGTCCGGGACCCAGCCACCGGCGACGCGAAGCGTGGTGCCAAGGCGGTAGTGACGGACGACATCAAGAAGCCGTCGGAAGATCTTCTCCTCTTCCTCTGACAGCTCCAATTTTTGTGTCATTGCCTCATGGAACTGCTGCAGCAAACCTCCCACGAAATCAAGATGGGCTGAATCAATGGATGGGATGGAGACAAAGGCACGCTGTCGATTCGCCCGTCGAATTTCCGCAGGCAAACCCTAACCCTAGATAGGTCCCGTCACCACTGGTGTTTGATTTGGGAACGGAAGGGAAATCGTCGTACCTCCGCGGGGTGCGCGGACGAAACCCTACCAGGCCAGGGGTTAGGGTCTTGGGATCTGCGCCGTCGCCGAATGTGAAGAAGGGTCGGAGGTGGAGCGAGTTTGATCTGGAGCGGGCATTATATATAGGTAAAGATACGTCATGTACAAATTCCATGTTTTTTGGAAGAAAAAATAGGGGAGAAACATACACGAGAACAACAATGACGCGCATGCACGAGCTCGAGTGCTATCCTATGATGTTGTACACATACACGAGCACAACAATGCATGCATGGCTTCGATGTGGACATAGGCGCTGGCTGCCAGGCTGCCTATGGTACTGACAAGCATCGGCATGTCGAGAGAAGCAGCGACCAAGTAGCGAAATAGCGATCGAGTTGGGCGAGGCATGGCCGGCCCTGGCGGCTTTGTCTGCCGACGGAGCTCACCACGACGAGCCGGCGAGGACGTTTCGTCTCTTCCTGTAGTCTGTTGGCGCCGAGTACTAGCCTAGCGTCGTCTTGTCGATGCCAAGACGTTCTCATTGTCCGCGATCGCCTCGCACGACGGATGAGCGCAGAAGTAGAAGGTAAAAGTGATGGCGGAGATGGCGAGCAGTAATCAGTGGAGATGCACCCAAAGGTTGGCCGCCGATGAGCTCCGAATACGCCGTGCGAGGCACCAGAAGGTTCGGTGCTACTGTATGACTGTATCCAGATTACACTAAAAAAATACTGTCATGATCCAGATAACTGGTTTATAGAAAAGGGATAAGTATATTTTTCATCCCTCAACTCTGTTGAAAGTATAGAGATGGTCCCTCAACTCTAAAACCAGCAAAGCTCGGTCCCTAAACTTTTCAAACCGGATAACTTTAGTCCTTTGTACCGCTTGGAGTGGTTTTGTTGATGACGTGGCATGGTTTTTGACTGATTCGGATGGTTTTGATTGATGAAGTGGAGCCTGCCGGTCGCCGGGCGCTGAAAGCCATGCTCGCTAGCGCCGTCTACTGCCCCTGGCTGAGTCCCCTTTGAGCACGCCGAGCAGCCATGCCCTGCTGGTCGAAGCCGTTGTACGTACCTCCATTACTATCCCATGTGTACCCCCGTCCGTGCTTGCTGGTCGAGCTGCATTCCGCCGTATGATGGTCGCCGTGTCTACTAAAGACAGAGCCACCACTTGCGGTGCCCGCTACACATCGACGTGCTCCGCTGCCACTGGGCTATGCCATGCCCTGCCGCGCCGCCTCGGCGTTGTCTGATACATGTGAGCAGCCGGCACGCTTATCAACTCACAATCACATATAATCAATTATGATAAATTTAAATTTTATTGTATAATACGTTATATTTTTTACATTGCATCTTAAAGCACATTTGAATTAAATCCAATTAAATTTGAGAGATAAGCAAGGATACAATCACATGTCTTGCAGTGCATATGTGTGTGTGTGTCCTTAAATATTTTTACCCATATCTATAAAGTCTATGGTATAAAAATATCTTGATAGCGGTCTTGATGACTAGATATAATTAAATAGAAAAATCTATCGTAGATAAGATGTTACTAGGACCTTTGTACCTACTTATTAGTACATTACTTTGTTGTTTATGTTTTAAATGTGTCTTGCATATTATGGTGGGTTCCACAATTTGTTGATGGTGTGATTTTGCTATGAATAGAGTACTGAAATGGTACAGTCCTAGCCATGATAACCAAACTTGTAAACCACTAACCAAAGAGTGATTACCAACCCAACAAAACCGTAGTTTGGTAGATTCATGAGATTATTAAGGATATACTCTCTGGAAGGGCCTGGGACCTGATGGCTTCAATGGTGGCTGTCAGAAGTCTTGTTGACATATTATCAAATATGACATCTATAAGCTGCTTTTGGACTTCTACAATGAGGATCTTAACTTGTAGAGTATTAGAGCATCTCCAGCCGCGCCCCTAACAGGCCCCTCCAAGGCATTTTTTTAGCGTCGGCGGCCGAAAATCGGCCCAGTCGCGCCCCCAGGATCTCATTTAGCGCCGGTTTGGGTCTAAATAACAGCCGGCAAACCCGAGCCGAACGCAAGCGCCCTGGGTCGCCTGGGGGCGCCGATAGAAGCGAAAAGGGGCATGGGGCCGCTATGTCGGCGAGAGGAGGCCCTTTTCTCGCCGATTCCTCCCGCTTTCCCCCCTCGGCTTCCCTCTCATTCTCCATTCCTCCCGCCAATCTCCTCCTCCTCCTCCCCTCCCAGCCGGCCGCCATGCCGTCAAAGAAGTACGTGGTCCCCCACGCCGCGACGGATACCGCCGCCTCCGCCGCCCAGCCGAAGGAGAGGAAGCAGAGGGCGTCGCCGTCCAAGCCCCCGGGCATGTCTAACACCGACTGGAAGGTGGAAGTTTAGCGCCGGGAGGCTGTCACCATCGACCGGCAGAATAGGGCGAACACCAAGAAGGCCCGAGACAGGGTGGCGCTTGTGGCTGCGGCGGTGAGGGAGCAGGCAGAGAGCTCGACCGAACAAACCGAGGTGGCTCGCGTGGGGATGATGAATCCGCCCGGCGGCCACGGCCCATACGCATCCTGGAGCCAGCAAAACGTTGGGTCTCCGGCCGGCTTCGCGTCATTGCCATAACCCTGGTGCTGCACGCCGTCACCTGGCTACACCGACGGCGACGCGCATGGCGGGTTCAATCCCAACATCACCTTCCCCCATGGTCACCCGGCCCAGCGCACGCCCATGCCCGCCTTCGCCGGCGTGCAGTACCCTCCGTACACCGACTCGCCACCGGCCTACGCAGCCTCCCCGATGCCACCTCTCCGCCGTTGCACGCTGCTCTTCTCACAAGCCTCCTCGTCGCGCCTCGGCGACACCGACGCGACAGAGGCCGACATGGAAGACATCATCACGACCGGCTCGGCTGCCACCGCCGCCTCCCTCGGGTTCACTGCCCAAGGCGACACAATGGACCTCAACGGTGACATGGATGGCAAGCTTGACTACGGCGAAAATGAGCTGGAGGACGAGGAGGAGGAGGAGGAGGACGAGGAGCCAGCGCCTGCTCCAGCGATGAAAGGGAAAAAGAAGAAGAAGCGGGCGGCCAGGACCGCGAGCCGCGCATCAAGTGGGCGTCCAAGGAGGACGAGTGCCACGCCGAAGCGTGGAAAGTCGTCTGCCTCGACCCAATCACCGGCACGAACCAGAGCGTCGACACGTATTGGGACCGCATCAAGGGCGAGTTCGACAAGCGCAGGCTCGTCAACCCCTACTTCAAAGGCGTCTACATGCAGCGCGGGTCGAAGGCAATGGCGAACCATTGGGGGCTCATCCAAACGGCGTGCAACAAATGGCATGGGATCATCGAGGAGATCACGGCTCGCCGGGAGAGCGGCGCCAGCGTCGAGGATCATGTATGGCACGCCGGTCTCTCCCTTTTCTTTTCGCCGTGCGCGCGCCCACCGACTGATGTTCCTCGGCACAGCTGCTGCGGATGTTCGCCATGTTTTGCCAGGACAACAATGACCAAGAATTCAAGTACCTCCACGTTTCAAACGGATGAACAAGTGCGAGAAGTGGGTGGATGTCCGGCGCACCCTCGCCAAGGCCAAGGAGACGTACAAGCCAGCACGCCGACGCCAAGACCCGGGCCGCCCAGCGGGAAGAGAAAACCGAGGCGTAGTGGTCGGCATTGATGACGAACAGAGCTGTCAAGCTCGACTTGCTCCGGACCAACGTCACCGCGAAGAAGAGGAACACCGACCTGACTTTTCTGATGGGCGGGGCGGACATGCTCCGGAGCGACGACGAGCAGCTCAAGGCGTGGTACCTAGTGGAGCGCGGCCTCATCCTGAACCAGATGCCGGCGACGACGCCGCCAACTCCCACGCCGACGCCGACGTCACCGTAAAGCCCGAGCGATCATGCCTCCCCAACACCCAGCAACAAAGAAGCCGCTTCGACGCCGCCCAGCACAGAAGCCGCACCGACACCGCCAAGCCCGCGCACGCCGACGCCGGAGGCCGATACCGCCGTTTGATGCATTGCCTACGCGTCCTTCCTTTTTGCACGCCGAACTTTTCATTTGATCACCGAATTGTGGCAAGTTGATCGCCGAACTGTGGCGCTAATTGCCGGACTCGTGGCATTTTTTGAAGCGGGAATGGACCAAGTTTGAATTTGCGACACCTTGGGGGCGGCACCTGGGGGCGTGGCTGGGACGTAGTTCGCCCCCAGGGCCTAAAATTCGCCGTGCGAGCGCCCAAAAGAGCGCCGGCCTATGAGCTGGGGGGCCGAACGAGTGGAGATGCGCTTAATGCGGGTTTTATCGCACTTATCCCCAAAAAGTCATCTCCCGTGAATGATGACGATTACATGTCAATTACACTTTTGAACTGTTGCCTTAAGGTCATCACCAAAATTCTTGCTAGTTAGTAGCAAAAGGTAATTCTTTGCAGTATTCAGCATAACCGGTATGGTTTTAAAAGGGTCATACTATCCACGATTGCCTTGTGTGAGCGGACGAATCGACTCTATGTGCTGAATCTGAAGAAGACGACAATTATATATGTTCGACCAGCTTCGATGACAACAGTAGAATGTGGAGGTTTAGTTCATGGCAGCACTGACATTGAGCGGGCTTGAAGGTACTCGGTATGTTAAGAAATAAATTGAGTAACAAGATTAGGGAGGTGATTGTTGGTACTAAACTTGTTACAATGCTTAATTCAGATATTGCATTAGTCTTTAGCTCCATCCACTAGTTGTGTAGGCTACTTTGTACGTCCACGTGTTTTCAATTTGTGGCCAGAAACGTGCTAGTTCGCGTTGAGGTTTGGTTTTCCTGTTTTGTGTTTGGTTGCATGTGGTTGGTATGCCACATGACCACATGTAACGTGACGCGTGCCTTAGTTATGGGCTGACGTGAGAGTATACGTTTAGCAGGGTCGTGCGTGTGTTGTTGAGCCACAATGCCGAGTCGTGGGATGGCATGATTCATCTAGAGTTGTGGCGTAACTATAGGATCTCAATGTCAGTTTGGAATAAAAGGAAAGAACGAAAAGACAAGGTAAGGACACGGCACAAAATAATCATATGGTTCATGTGTCGTTCTGTTGTGTGCATCTCTCGCCGCCACCATGATTGCGTGTGTTTCCTACATGTGATCTAACACAATACATGTCCGACGAGACCGGCATCCCGAAGACCGTGGTGGTGATCACCACTGATGTACCAGTAGGTTTCTGTTTTAATATCACCATTGAAGTTGGCTAATTTATCTTGTGATTTACTACTTAAATATATTTTTCATTCTTCACTGTGTGCAGAATAATTCAACTTCTATCTTCAGTTTATTTAGACCAAATTTTTTTTACAACCTATGGAATTGTAGGAAGTCTACATCTGGATACCTGATGAATTATGGAGGGGGAGTGGTGTCATGGCAATCAATTGCAGAAATGTGTTTCTACATCAACTACGGAATCTGAGTACATAACAGCAGTTGGTGCCGGCAAGGAAATTTTGTGGATGAAGAACTTCTTCCAGGAAGTAGGCATGAAGCAAGAAAAGTATGTTCTGTTTTTTGACAATCAAAGTGCTATTCATCTTGCTAAGAATTGAAGCTATCACTCTCGAACCAAGCACATTGATGTGAGATATGATTTCGAGATGTTGTGAGTTCCAAGTTGTTGAAACTTGAGAAGATCCATACCGACGACAATGGTTAGGATATGATGACCAATATATTGCCAAATGAGAAGTTACAAGTATGTTGCAAGGTAGCGGACATGGCGGTGCCCCCCTCATGAGTTAGAGGGGGAAATTTGTTGGGATATCCTCCTCATGTGGGTTGTGAGGAGATGACCATTTGAAGCCTTTTAGGCAGCTCAAAGAGGTGCAGAAGCCCACACTACCCATTAGGGTTATGACCTAGGGTCATTTTGGACTTTGCACATGAGTGAATGGGGATGCTTTACCCCCCCCCCCCCCCCCCATCCAATAGCCACCACCAGATGTGACGAAAATCAGTTCATCCTCCAAGGAAGAAGAAGAGAGAAAACCAAGAGAGAAAGGGAAAGAGAGGAAGATTGAAGGAAGAAGCAAAGGGAGCTCCTCCCCATGGTTGCCATGGTCCAGATCTAGTACCTTGTCTCCTTCAAACTCCGGTCTCACCATCTTCGGTAAGATTGTTTCAATCCCTAGCTCTTGAGCCCCAAATCTTGTTGTGTTCATCCAAGATTCAGAAATTTTTATGTATGAGATCCTCTAGTGCTATCTAGAGGAGAATTTGTTGTATCCCTCATTTGATAATAGTGGAAGAAGATTTGGGTGGCTTTGGCCCGTGGTTTTCCCACTCAAGTTGAGCGTTTTTCACGTAAATCTTGTGTCTCTATGATTAATGCTTGCTGCTGTCTAGATAGTTACTCCTACCACAAGACACTCTTGAGAGGAGCGTCTTGTCTGCCGAGTAGCATTTTACCTATATATATGTTGCTGCATATGTTTTCTTCCATGCTAAGTAACGATCCTTGAGTTAGTACATGACGTGGTCTTGAGGTTACTTTGTTTTCGCTGCAGTTTTCAGTTAACCACAAGTGCATTTATGTGCTAATTCCCAACATTCCACGTCGCCCCGCGCCCTCGCTGTCGACGCATATTCTTCGGCACATCCAGGAGCCCGGCAAACTAGGTTTGCCCCTTGTATCCTCGCGATGATTCACGCAAATTTTATTTGTCCTTCCCTATGTAAAGACATGAGGTGAAGTTCAGTGATATGTTCTTAATCCAAGTGTAGTGAAATGGCCAAATTGGTTAGTGACTAAACACTTCCTTAATTAGCCATCTCCTTGAGCATCAACTCTACAAATTCTGATTGTTTGTTTGTTTGGGTCAACAGAGTAGTATGAGCATCAACTGTACAAATCCTGATGCAAACCCTGGCTAGCTGCTAATTCCCTGCTCTGTTTATTGCCTCAAACATTAGGCTCTGTCATCACCTGTTTTCTGATGCTGAGAGACCATACAGCCTGTCAAACATGGCCTGTGTTCATATGGTCGTACGCATACAGCCTGATGCACAAGTCCCTTAATCTGTCGCAAAAGACGCAGTACTAGAGGGTCCAGCGACTGACCGACAGCAACGAGGGACACCAAGTGAGGAAGCGGCTCTTCTGGTGTTTGCTGCAGCTGGACCTGATGAACTTAATGAGGAGAACCAGATTGTAAGTGTTCATGGTCGTCCATGTCGGTTGGCTGTTCTGGTGTTCTTGGCTTGGCATGTTCAGAGTTTCAGAGAAAATGACTCGGAAGTACCGTGCGAGAGCGGGGGTCGCCGACGACAAGGGCTTCTGAATGAACCTGAAGGAGGCTCATGGCTCCACCGACCATATCTGCAGTAGGTATCTATCTGCCTAACAAACTGCAACATTTTATCGTTGCAAGAGAGAAATGGTTTTGGACTCAATATGGTGTTAATTGCATCCTGGTAGATAATTGGATTTATTGTCGGGCTAGTCCTATAGCTGAAGTAGCTCGTGATCGGTGCCGGTGCCCTGCTCAGATTCATGCAGAGTTATCTCGAATCGATGGGCTAAGGTAAGGACCCACTAATCTTTGTCTGTCTACCTGTAGACCATGAATTCAGGCGTCCTTGTTTTCATAGAGATTTTCAGTCTTTATTGAGCCACACGAAGTGTCCTGTGTTTGATCTCCTTGCATTGCAGCAACGGCACGACATCCTGCATCACCCTCACCCTAGCACAAGGTAGTCACCCGTGGACATAGTCACTGTTTACTAGAGAGATCATGCCGTCATGGAGAACACTTGTCTGAACTCATCCTGACGATTCGATCTGCAGGGCTATGGAAGTTGGTCCGCTCGGTAATCTTCATGGTGCATACGGCACGTGGCGTTGCATGTAGATTCTGTTTGTATGAAGTTAGCATTCTGCAATGTACTGTAGTAGATAGTTCTGTTTGCATAAAGCTAGTACCGTGTTAAGCAGAGCAGCGTGTGAGAGTATCAGTATGCATGATAGTCCAATTGTTGAGAGACTACTGTTTTTTCAACAGACTGGACTTCAACACTAGACTTTGCACAACACTTTGGCCTACCAAAAGTCCAAAACATGTGAGCTAATGAATGTGTGAGAGAATTGAGACGTAACCGCACAGTAAAGCTACAATACCTGAACAATATTAAGGCAGTTTCCTCTTCATTTTTCAGGAGGTGAGTTACTCGGATGATCAAGATGGGAACCAAATGCCTGAGTTGTTGACTGCTGACATCAAGAATGTAGGAAGCACGAAATGTGGACACTCAACTATACGGCACATGACATTGGCATTAGTAAGCTTGGTGCCATTATGAGGATGCATCTGTTGTGTTGCCACCACACAAATATTAACCTATTGTAAGAGATTAAGAGATGAGGGTGACAAATTGGTCAGAATTGGTCACATTTTCGAATGTAGGAAGCACTAAAAGTGGAAGCATTTTTTCTAGACGACCGTTGCAAATTGGTTACAAATTAGTTCAGAATATTATCTTCAATTATGATTTTCTTGGTTTGTAACAAATTTTGTCTGCACCACTAACATTATCTTATCATCTTATCGGTTATATGATGAAGATCATCAAGTGCCATTTTCCACCGGATATAGTGGTATGCTATACACCATGTAAAACCTGAAGGAAATATGCCCTAGAGGCAATAATAAAGTTATTATTTATTTCCTCATATCATGATAAATGTTTATTATTCATGCTAGAATTGTATTAACCGGAAACATGATACATGTGTGAATACATAGACAAACATATAGTCATTAGTATGCATCTGCTTGACTAGCTCATTAATCAAAGATGGTTATGTTTCCTAACCATAGACATGTGTTGTCATTTGATTAATGAGATCACATCATTAGGAGAATGATGTGATTGACATGACCCATTCCGTTAGCCTAGCACTTGATCGTTTAGTATACTGCTATTGCTTTCTTCATGACTTATACAAGTTCCTGCAACTATGAGATTGTGCAACTCCCGTTTACCGGAAGAACACTTTGTGTGCTACCAAACGTCACAACGTAACTCGGTGATTATAAAGGTGCTCTACAGGTGTTTCCGAAGGTACATGTTGGGTTGGCATAATTCGAGATTAGGTTTTGTCACTCCGATTGTCGGAGAGGTATCTCTGGGCCCTCTCGGTAATACTCATCACCTAAGCCTTGCAAGCATTGTAACTAATGAGTTAGTTATGAGATGATGTATTACAGAACGAGTAAAGAGACTTGCCGGTAACGAGATTGAACTAGGTATTGGATACCGACGATCAAATCTCGGGCAAGTAACATACCGATGACAAAGGGAACAACGTATGTTGTTATGCGGTTTGACCGATAAAGATCTTCGTAGAATATGTAGGAACCAATATGGGCATCCAGGTCCCGCTATTGGTTATTGACCGAGAGTGGTTCTAGGTCATGTCTACATAGTTCTCGAACCCGTAGGGTCCGCACGCTTAACGTTACGATGACAGTTTTATTATGAGTTTATAAGTCTTGATGTACCGAAGTTTGTTCGGAGTCCCGGATGTGATCACGGACATGACGAGGAGTCTCGAAATGGTCGAGACATAAAGATCGATATATTGGAAGCCTATATTTGGACATCGGAATCGTTCCGGGTGAAGTCGGCATTTTACCGGAGTACCGGGAAGTTACCGGAACCCCCCGGGGGGTTATTGGGGCTACATGGGCCACGAGGGAGAAGAGGGAAGGAGCCATGAGGGGGTCGCGCGCCCCTCCCCCTCCTAGTCCGAATAGGACAAGGGAAGGGGGGCGGCGCCCCCCCTTTCCTTCCCCTCTTCCTCCTCTTTCCCCCCTTCTCCTACTCCTACTTGGATAGAAGGGAGTCCTACTCCCGGTGGGAGTAGGACTCCCCCCTTGGCGCGCCCTCCTTGGCCGGCCGCCTCCTCCCCCCTGGCTCCTTTATATACGAGGGCGGGGGGGCACCCCATAGACACACAAGTTGATCTACGGATCGTTCCTTAGCCGTGTGCGGTGCCCCCCTCCATCATATTCCACCTCGGTCATATCGTCGCGGAGTTTAGGCGAAGCCCTGCACCGGTAGAACATCATCATCGTCACCACGCCGTTGTGCTGACGGAACTCATCTCCGGAGCTTCGCTGGATCGGAGGCCGGAGATCGTCATCGAGCTGAACGTGTGCTGAACTCGGAGGCCCCGTACGTTCGGTGCTTGGATCGGTCGGATCGTGAAGACGTACGCTACATCAACCGCGTTGTGCTAACGCTTCCGCTTACGGTCTACGAGGGTACGTGGACGAACACTCTTCCCTCTCGTTGCTATGCCATCACCATGATCTTGCGTGTGCGTAGGAAATTTTTTGAAATTACTGCGTTCCCCAACAAAACCATATAGGTTTAGTATGTTATTATTTTGATGAAATTTCTTAGTTGATATGAACCACTCCACATATTTTTTTGTTTTAGCAATGTATCCAACAGAATGATGTAGCATGGATCAATAAATTTATTGTGAGGTTGTCTTTGTCCTTCATTTTCACTAGGCCAATCTTGAAACCGTGTTCCAGTGTCATGCGTCCAGATGTTGTCTTCGGAAGGCCTCTCAATAGCCACCAAAACCAAGGTGCATTGGATTATGTGCTTTCATGGGTTGTGCACAATGGAAGTACTACCTTCACAAAATGTACAATTGCAAAATCTCGTCGAATTAAATCAAGATATACGGAATTATTTCAAAACTACCAGTGCCAATGATTAAATAAGGAGTGACAATTTTTGACATGTTGTAAGATGTGTGTAATATGACCACCTAAAGCCCTTGGACTAGCATCTGTGATTTGTGATTTTTCATTAAATTGCTCACTGAATATGCTTTTAACAATGTAGGATTTTCAGATGTATTGTTTTAATCATCGTTTTATGTCCTGCACAGAACTTTTGGTGTGTGAGATGTGGTGACAGTTATCATATAGTGTATTGAACATTACATCTACAAGGGTAGAAATCTTTCTAGCCAAAGCGTGATTCAAATTGCTAGAAACATTTTAGTGGCAATAATTGTAAATAAGTATTTTCACATTGGTCTATCTCAGTATATGCAAAATTTATATTCATACAAAAAGAGGGTATAACACTCATGAGTGGCGACTAAGATTGAAAATCTCCAAATTTTGCATTGAAAAATTAATGTTAACAAAATATAAACATCTGCTAATGCTAATAAAATTACATTTAACTTTAATGTGTCCATTGGCTGGGCCCAACTCATAGTAAGTCAAGTGAACAATAAATGCTTTATCATGTTATTCCAAAAGTATTTCCAAGACTGCTCTCCCCTAAAAACGAAATTATAAGTACTGGCAGGAAATATATGAGAACCCCCGAGAATTATAACGAAAGCTCCAAACATGGAGAAGTACATAAATAAATGCATGATCAATCAGCCAATTGAAAAAGTATAATTTCAAGTTGACAGGTATTTGCATGAAATAATTAAGAGCATGAGCTTTTAACAGAAACTTCATTTTTCAAATCAACTTTCATGAAGTTTCAAAACAAATCACTTTTACTTCTTTTCCAGCCGAGTACTTTTGCCAAAAAAAAATAAGGACCTTCTTGAACATATGCACATTTATATTTTATTTAAAAATACATTATGTAGTAATTTAAAATAGATATGTAAATCATAAACCAGCACGTGGAACGCACGGGTCGCGTCTAGTTAATTATAACTGCGGAAATAAATACTAAATTTATTATGTCGTGGAGCATATTTCCAACAGCATGTCACATATGACACAAAATCGTGGTCGACACATAATTGAGGCCTCTTAGAGGGAATAGTAGGGCGGCCTCATGGTTTTGCCAGGTGAGCCGCCCAAAACAGGTTTAAGTTTCGTTTTTCCTGTTTCTACTTCAGTATGAAATTTAAAAAATGTTCATAAATTCAGAAAAATGTTCATAATTGCAAAATAATGTTGATGAATTTGAAAAAATATTCCTCGATTTCAAAAAATGTTCATGAATTTGAAAATTGTCTTGTAATTCAAAAAATGTTGCAAGAAAGTTCATGAGACTTTAAAATGTTCGTGAATTTATTTCCAATTTTCAAAAAATGTTCACGAATTTAAAAAACCTTTTCAAAGTTAAATTTATTGCATGAATTTTAAAATATCATTGAATTTAAAAAAGTTCAGAAATTTTTAAAAATATTCAGGAATTTTAAAATTTTATCGGATACAAAAAATTACTCCGAATAAAAAAATAAAGATTTGGGAAATGTTACCAAATTTCACAAAATGTTATGAATTTTGAAAAAATGTTCATGAAACTAAAATTTAAGAAATAAGAAAAATAAGAAGAAAAACGCAGGAAAAGAAAAACTATTGCGGGGAAGGTTCTTCCTAAACCGGTGGAAATGAGCACCGGCAATGGGCTGACCCATATAGCTGGACATCTCTCTCGAGGGGCGGGTGTTTGCCAGTATTCCCCGCCTTGCGGGCCAAAGGTAGCTGCCTGGTTGCGGCTACTCACTCTGTCTTAGAGCGCACAATATGGTGGACTATAGCGATAGGTGGCCAAGGCAAGAGTCTGCCGGCGTTGAGGTTAATTGAGGATGTGCGAGGGATGGCTTACCTAAATTGAGGAAGGGGAGGAGCGGAGTCAGGCAATAGTGCTTGTCAATAATAATTTCGGATTTGCTTAGGTGATTCTGCACGTCCACGAATATATGAAGCACGATATATATATGCATTATTACTCGACGGAAACATGGCAAGTATATATTATCCACTGATGAATTATTATGAGATACAAAGACGACGACAACAAATTAGGGAAGCAAGCAGACATGACAGGAGACAACATGGCAGCTACCGTTGAGCGTTGAGCTCAGCAGCTCAACAAAGCAACTCGTAGTATGTTATAATTCCGGGCTAGGCCGCCACAGTCGCTGAGCTGAGCTACCGTTGAGCGATGCACGTATTGATGCAGACCTGGAAGCAATCGTCTCTGCATTCTTGTGATAGGCCGCAGTCGCTGCCACACAGAAGGGCCGCCCTGGTGCATAGGAAACTGCATTCCTGCAACGCGGTGCGGCATGCATCAGATGAGTGCGCCGTGCACGCGGCGCAACTCGCTCCACAGCCTTCCAAGAGGCACTTGAAGCAGTTACTCCTGAAGCAGGTTTTCGCCTCATGCGAGCAGAACATCGCCGACACCTCGAGGTAAGGGCCAGCCCGGTCGCGGCGCAGAGGAGGAGGAAGGCGGCCACCTTGACACCAGCAGCCATCTTATTTACTTCTCTTAGAGGTGGTATATCTGGAAAGACGATAAGCCTAAGGAAGATAAGAGAAAGGAAGCCCAAGTCAGAGTCGATGAGCAAATAAGGGCGGATGGATGATGTCTATTTATACAACAAGAAGATCGAGGTACTAGCTAGAATCGTCATCTTGAATTTGGAGATGGTGGCTTGTGCGTGCGTACAGATCGGCCTCATCTGATTGATCTAGAATTAATTAACTAATCAGTTGTATTACTTTGAGAAGATCGACCGATCGTGTAATCTTTTAGCAGCATGAAGAAGCATGATCGATCTGCCACTAGTTGTGGAGCATGGCTTCTGCGCGCACACATGCACATGTGGCTCCTTTCCTTGCAGCAACCTACTTATATAGTTGTAGTACTACTACATAGCATTAATTAGTTGGCTTCAAGATGCATGATTGTGTGACCCTCTAACAGTAAACACGCTGCACACATCGCATGTTAGCCCATCTCTTCTTGTACTTGGTTTATTTAAGATCATTATTCTTAGCCACTAGCCCACTACTCCCCTATATATCTATCTATCTATCTATCTATTATTCTAGGGAGTGCCCATGCTTGGTTTTATGTTCTTCACATCAGAGACAGATCGAATAGGAGCAACTTATGATGGAGTCACAAGAAAATCCACTGAAAGAACTATACGTGCAGCCTATGCTATTGTCTCATTTGAGGAGAAAAACTGCTTTGAAAATTGAGTCCCCTCAGGATGGTACGAGATGTTTCAGTTCTTATGATTGTTAGTTTTTTTTCTGAGATCTAATTATTTTAGTTCCGTTTCTTTGTCTTTTACAGAATAGTATATGCACTATATAAAATAATTTATACCATGATAGAGCAATAGCACCGGAGGCCTAGGGTCCGGACTTCAGGAGCATGAGACAACATGGGATTGTTCAGGTCACCGCTGCTGGACCTGTTGTTCCACAAGCCACACCTGCTGCCGTCCAGTTCAATAGACCAGGAAAATCAGGAGCTTCATACATGCATGCTGAGGCATGCAATCCTAATGTACTCCCTCCGTTCCCAAATAATTGTCTTTCTAGCCATCTCAAATGGACTACAACATACGGATGTATGTAGACATGTTTTAGAGTGTAGATTCACTCATTTTGCTCCGTATGTCGTCATTTGTTGAAATCTCTAAAAAGACAATTATTTAGGAACGGAGGGAGTACATGTCAATTTCGACTATGCAATACTACTGCACGCGTTTATATGCATGCATTGAAGTGTGTGTAGGTTGATCTATGGAGGGTACAGTACAGCAGGTACATGGAAATAATATAACACAATTTATAGCTTGCATTATTACAATCTTTCCTTTAAATTAAAAGGCTTTGGTTCTCTACCTCCGTAGTAGTAATTGATCCCCCACCTATTGTCTCATCTCAAATATCTCAGGCCTTCAAGCTTTATCGGTGCGAGTTACGGATCTCCGTTTCTCTTACGTTGTGGTTGCTACGCGTTCGGGCAGGAGTAGACCAATCGCGCTCACATCCATGTCTGTAGTATAAATATCATGCACATAATTGATGCATGCATTGTACAATGGTGAAAACGGGATTAATTACCTAGGACGTCCGACACCCACAGATTAGTATTGATTGGTGTAATATAAACATATCTTTCTTCTGATCTATATATCTCCCACTGTGAAATTTATCTCTCCCACCACATGGAATTGGAATCCATGTGGCGATGGTGATACTGATTAATGTTCTGGAAAAGATGGATTTATGGCAGCATATATTCATGATATAAAACCTATCATAGATGAAAAATCTGAATATGAAAAGTAGTATTCGCACATGATCTGTTCTCCTTCAGAACTTCGTCTGATTCTCACATATTTGATCAACCCCATGTTATTTTCTTCTTCTCTTGCTGAAAGTTTGAACCTACCAGAATTCTTATGTAGTTTCCATCTACACTACTAACCTATACCATGGATTTGCCACAATGATCATGACCTGAGTTTCTTTGACCTTGACGTACATGGGGACAAAGTCGTATGAAAAGGCGCACAGGTGGTTTTTTCAGGCATACTGATCTACGCCTCTGTCATAGTCAGTGTCCATCAAGTCATGGTTCAGAGTCTAGAAGGAGCCTGTCCAATTTCATACAATAGGTTTATATGGGGATTGTTACATTTGTACAACATTTTCTCCTAAATTTTTTAAACCGGATGGATACAAGATACCAGTGAAATAGAAGGATAACATTCAAGTTGTTTGTTCTTCTATTTCATTGTTCTAAAAAACAACAATTGGGGAAATCTATAGATGGAAGCTCAGAACACGACTTGCCAACTACATCACAAGTAAACTATTTAATGTTTATAAATTTTAATAAGTAAATAAATATAATTAGAAATATATTTTATCAGTTCGTCATATGACTATCACAAGAGTACAAGAGACCACAATATGTGGTGTTGTAAAAAGTGCAAGAAAGACAAGTTAGACCATAGATGCAAGGATGATGGTAGACATGACTGCAAATATTTAGATTTTGTTGGCAACTACTTTCATTCTGGTCAAGAAAGTGAAAGCATACTAAATCTCTTGGTCGGGACCAAAGTATTAGGTAAACATCATGGTTCTTCGGATGATGAAAATCTGTATAGTATAATTTTCAACGTAATTTACAGCTTTGGTAATATATTAACAAATCTTCAATTATAAGACATCGATGTATTAGCTTTGTTTTTAGGGTTGCCAAACATTTTATTGATCTACATGAACACAAAGAGGGATACACACTGGATCATGCGGGTTGATGAGCCACAGGTGGCGACCTGGATCGAGCGAAAGAGCGTGTTTGGTAATATATTAACAAATCTTCAATTATAAGACATCGATGTATTAGCTTTTTTTTTTAGGGTTGCCAAACATTTTATTGATCTACATGAACACAAAGAGGGATACACACTGGATCATGCGGGTTGATGAGCCACAGGTGGCGACCCGGATCGAGTGAAAGAGCGTGTTTGGCAAGATTGTGAGCATCAACATTCGATGCTCTATTTTCAAAAACAAAAATACAACTATTGAAATTGGTTTTCCGAAGCAAAATTTCTTTAACTACTGATAGGTGAGCTCCTCCTTGGCCATCCTTAATATCTTCCACCACAGGTTTGCAATCGCATGCAACTTCAAAATTTTGAAGGGATAGGTCCTCTGCTAGTGCTAACGCCTCACGGCAGGCTATGGTCTCCAAGGTAGCTGGGTCGCTAATTCCCGAAATCACCAGTGCCGAGGAGCCCAAAAAATGTCCTTGATGGTCTCTACAGACTGCAGCTGCTGCACCTACTCCTCTGCTGGAGAGCCCGCCATCTACGTTAACCTTCATGTGTCCGGGCGGGGGTGGCTTCCAGGTTATGTTCTGCTGATGACCTGATCGTTCATGAGCCCTTTGTAAAACTGGACGGGACAACCGGTTAACTTGTTCCAGCTCTGAGATAAACTGCTTCACAACTTTGTGTGTCGCCATTGGACTTTGCAAGATGTCCTCGTGAATAGCCTTGCGTCGTGCGATCCAAATCGCCCACAATGTGACCGCCGCCTCCACAAATTGTGCATGCGACAGAGAGCTCTGAACCTGAAATAACCAATGTTGAGCAGACGGTTCTCTTGTCTCAGCCAAAACTTCAACAATATTTTCATCTGTCAATGCCCAAATACATCGCGCCATTGAGCAGTTCAGTAACGAGTGTTCCCATGAATCAATGTTACCACAAAGTTGACAATTATCAGCAACACTCATCTGCCTATGCTTCCTTACATCCTCTGTTGGTAGCGACTGCTTGGCTAATCTCCACAGAAAGGATTTTATCTTTGATGGGATTTTTGTATTCCAAAGTGTAGTCCAACCCTTCTCCTCCAACTCTGAATTCGAGCCCGAGGCTCTTCCTCCAAGCAGATCCTCTCGTGTTCTCTTAGTTTCTGCAAGTAATCTGTAGGCTGATTTGACTGAGAAATTTCCCTTCTTTTCAAATTGCCAAGCCCAAAAATCTGTCATAGGAGAGGTGCACAAGGGAATGTCCATTATAGCCTTAACATCAGCAGCCAAGAAAAACTGATGTAAGATCTCATTGCGCCATGATACACTCGTAGTGTCGATCAGCTCCGCCACTAGCGTAGGTGGATTCTGCCTCAGGCATACAATTGGTTTCATCGAAGCATTGCGCGGAATCTATTCTCCGGATCAGCCCCTGATTAAGCACATCCCTCCCTTCAATCAAAGATCGCCACACCTGGGAAGGGTGCGATCCCACAGTGGCATCCAGTATGCTTCCTTCCGGAAAGTAAATTGACTTTAGTAACTTCCCACATAAAGAGTCAGGTATAGTCAAAATCCGCCATGCTTGCCGTGCCAATAGTGCAAGATTGAATAATTCGAGATCTCTAAAACCAAGTCCACCATACTTCTTTGGCTGGGTCATTGCTTGCCAAGATACCCAGTGAGGCTTACGTTGCCCCTCTTTACTTCCCCAGAAGAATTGTCGAGTAAGTTTATTGAGGTGTTCACACAATCCTCTAGGAAGTTTAAAGCATGACATAGAGAAAACGGGTACTGATTGTGCCACTGATTTAATTAAAATCTCCTTTCCTGCTGCAGAAATTGCTTTTTCAATCCATCCCTTTACTTTACTCCATAGCCTATCCTTCAAATACTTGAAAGCCCCTGTTTTACTTCCTCCAATATCAGAGATGGCATTCCCAAGTATTTTTCATTGAGTGTTTCAGTTTGCACATTTAGTATGCCTTTCACCTCTTGCCTGATGGTCTCCGGACATCCTTTGCTAAAGAAAACCGAGGACTTACTGTTGTTGACCCTTTGCCCTGAAGCTTGGCAATACGAATTTAGTAGGTTTGACACCTCTGTTGCCCCTGCACCATTAGACTTGAAAAACAGCAGGCTATCATCAGCAAACAAAAGGTGGTTAACTGGAGGTGTCGTGGGCGCCACCTGAATTCCACCAACCTGCGCTGACTGATATCTGGATTTGAGGAGGCCTGAAAGGCCCACCGCTGCTAACAAGAAAAGGTAGGGTGAGATTGGGTCTCCGTGCCGAATTCCTCTCGTAGGTTTAAATTCCTCTAGCTTTTTTCCATTAAAAAGAACTGAAAAAGATACTGATTTGACCATACTCATCACTCTGGTGACCCATGTCCCTGAAAAACCAAATTTGAGCATTATGGCCTCCAGATATTCCCACTCCACTCTGTCATATGCTTTCATCATGTCCAACTTCAGAGCACAGTGCCGATGTTTCAAAGCCTTGTTTCTCTTCATAAAGTGCAAGCATTCATAGGCCATTATGATGTTATCTGTAATTAAGCGACCTGGCACAAAGGCTGACTGCTCCGGTGAAATGATCTCTGGAAGGATCTGCTTGAGCCAGTTTGCAACAACCTTGGATGCAACTTTATATAAGACATTGCATAAACTAATGGGGCGGAACTGAGATAAAGTAGTTGGAGATTTAACCTTTGGTATAAGGACTAGGTATGTGTTATTGATACACTCGGCACTTTCCTGTCCTTCAACTATTCTGATAACTGCCTTGATCACTTCATCGCCACAGACATCCCAATGTTTCTGAAAAAAGTGAGCGGGAAAGCCATCGGGGCCCGGAGCTTTGGTTGGGAACATTTGAAAAAGAGCAGTTTTTACTTCCTCACCCGAGTAATCAGAATTCAAAAGTGTGTTCATAGCAGGAGTAACCTTGGTTGGGACAGAATCTAGAACAACCTGCATATTATTCACCCCTTCCGACATGTATAGCTCGGAATAAAACTGTGTAGCCATCTGTTCCAACTCATTAATCTCAGTCACAACACTACCATTACCTTTTACCAATGATTTGATGAGGTTCTTCCTCCTTCTCATTGTTGCTCTGATGTGAAAATATCTGGTATTCTTGTCCCCTCCAATTAGCCAGTCTACACGTGACCTCTGCTTCCATAGGATCTCTTCACGATGATATAATTCCACCAAGTTTTCCGTGATCTTGAGTTCTTGAGCCGATGGTCCAGTTCGGCCTGGGATAGCTCGTAATATCTCCAACTCATGTTTCATTCGTCTTATCTGCTGTCTCACATTACCAAATGTTTGACGGTCCCATCTAGATAGATCACTAGATAATTGTTTAAGTTTCTCCTTCAGCTCCTCTAATGATAAACATCCAGGGCTGCTCTTCCATCCCTCATTCACAAATGACTTCAAATCTGGGTGTGTTTCCCACATTAATTCATACTTAAACGGTTTGGCACCCTTCTTCTCCGCAAGATCGTCGGATAATTTCAGAACGATGGGAGTATGGTCAGAGCATGCAGCTGTCACATGCTCTACCGAAGCAGCAGGAAAATGCGTACTCCATCCAGGATCGGCCACTGCCCTGTCTAGTCGAACTCGCGTATAGGAGCCACCTGAAACTTTCTTTTCAAAAGTCCATTGTCTCCCTGTGTGCCCCAGATCTGTTAAACCACAAACATCAAGAGCATCTCTAAAACCATCCAGCTGCGCCTGGCTCCTTTGGCCCACTCCCTCATATTCTGAGTGAAAGAGAACTTCATTGAAGTCGCCTATAACAACCCAAGGATCACCTGAAGATGCAGCCAAAGAGCGAAGTGTATCCCATGTTTTATATCTCTCTGTTACTTGCGCCTCACCATAGATACATGAAAGTCTCCATGGTACAGGACCAAGATCAGACACCTTTGCATCAATATGATACTTCGAATAACATAACACCTCAAGTTTTATTTCCTCGTTCCAAAAAAGTACAAGGCCACCACTCCGACCGGAGCTACTAACTGCGAAAGATTTATTATAACCAAAAGAAAGAGCTAAAATCTCAGCACGTGCACTTTGAATTTGAGTCTCAACTAAGCATAGCACGGCGGGGGGAAATTTTGTCGCAAGATCGCGCACCTCTCGAACTGTCGCGGGATTGCCCAAACCGCGACAGTTCCAACATAGAATACTCATTGTGTCCGGCGGTCTCCCTCGCAAGGAGCCGCCAAACTATTTTCTGAAACTGCCTCTTTTTGCTGCCTGCTCTGTTGGGTAGCCTGAGGATACACCACACCACTTGTTCCACCAGGATCTCCATCTCCGGGGTACAGAAATTTCATCAAGTGCCAAGGCAGATCCAACTGGCTAATCTTGACAACATGTATAAACACACACTTGCTTCTTTCTTCAATATGAGTGCGTGTCTCAGCCAGCCAACAAGGAGGTTCCGGCGGCTGCACCTTGCATGCAGCCTCACCGCCTTCCTGTGCCTCTTTTCACACGTCCCGCGGGTGAGTTGTCGCAGCCAAGTATTTCTTTCCTGGTCCAGAGGTTGAGGTCGCACTTCTAGCCATAGTGATCCGCAGCAGCCGATCCCATCTGGACCGAGAACAAAACCCTAGACGCCCTCGTAAAAAGCCATCACGCCTAGGCCGGGGAGCCCGGGCGAACATCATCGGCTAAGAGCGAAGGGGACAGGGGACAAAGACTCAACGCCGGCGTCGCCGCCGGAGTAGGTAAACCTTAAGCGAGAGAGGGATCGATGTATTAGCTACTTATGTAGGACAGATCAGTGGATCACATCAGGCCCGAGCCCAAGGGGGTGCGACCTGTGCGCCCGCACAGGGCCCCCCGTTTACAAGGGCCCCAAAAAATTTATGCATATGTACTACTCCTTTGTATAGATGGGCCTTTTATAGTGATTCAGTCTTCGATATAGGCCTCTGTAGCCTGCGTCTGCCCTGCGTGAAGAAGCCCTGATCTGGCCATCGCTCGATTTGATCGAGACGAGCGAAGCGACAAGGGGTTCCTTCGTCTCTTCCTCTGGCGCTGGCGGCCATCGCTCGATGCAGCGGGTAGGGCTACTGACTGACTCCTCCAGTCCTCTTTCCTTGGTGTTGAATCCATGTTCGAGCGGTTCAGTAATCACCACTTCAGTTCTAATCCAACGTCGTAGATCCTTTTCAAGAGTTGGGAGACAGGACACAGGGGGAGCAGGACCGACCGAACAGCAGCCGGTAGGGATGACCTGATTCATCTGAACTCTGAAGGCAAGGAAAGTTCAGGCCATCTTTCGATCTCCAAATTTTTAAGCGTCTTCGCGTCAATAACCGGTGATCCTGTGATCCCTTGACTTTGAGTTTTGCTTTCCGCTTGCTATTTAGTCATACTAAAATCTTGAAGTTGATTGTATTCTTTTCATCTATTAGGCATATAGTATTGCAAGATAGGGCCCATTTTAGAGTTTTGCACAGGGCCTCCGATTTTGCCGGCTCGGCCCTGGATCACATGCAAGTCATGAAATTTACATGATTCGAAATATCAAGTTATGACCAGATGTCCGGAGCAGATTAGAGTAACCATATTGGTGAAGATTTTATCATACTGTTTGGTAAATGGACATTAGTTGTGAACGGTAGGAAAATTTACTACGTAAAATTGTATATTAACTTGTCATTTTAATTTTCAAGTAAATGAGGGATTTGGACATCCCAGGAACTGTGGGAATCCAAAATATATGTTATGACTTCCTTACAATTACAGTCACCTTTCTTATTCTGCTGCATATATAAATATTTTTCTAAATACAAACCAGGGAGAAGTGATGCGCATGACAACTTGCGTAGTGTTGGAGAAGAAAAACAGATTTTGTAATTGAGAAGTTCTAGAAAGCAAGATATTACATGAATGCTAATAGTTTGGGAGTTTTATTTGTGTTCATATTTAACAAGTTATGTCATTTTTACAGTCACCTTTCTTTTGAATTCTAATAAGTTTGTGGAATTTGTAATATTGTGAGGAAATTTGTTTTGCGCCATTTGGTAGCATAATTCATCAAAGAAAGTGTAGGATAATGATTATTGTAAAAAGCAAGATATTATATCAAGTTGTTAAGATGAGATAATATTATCACCAACTGCTAAGCATGTCAGCTATTTTATTATAGACACACTAAATCATTTAGTTCAAATATTTATCAAATAAATAATAGTCCTTCTGATTTTACTTCTCATGTTAATATTGTATTAACCCAAACTTTCTATACTTTGATCGTGTTTATTGGAAAAAAATTATCAACATTTACAATACCATATCAATATGTAGATTCCACAGTGAATATATTTTCACATCATCTATACATCTAAAATTTTCTATCTTAAACATTCATATTGTTCTCAACAAAATTTCATTTAGGAAAAATCTAATATCAAAATAAATTGAAAGGGGTACAATAAGGCACATAATGAATTTAAATTAATTAGTACATAAAATTATAATTTAAACTCACTTTTGTATGGTTCCTGAGAATGAAACATGGTCAGCCGCCTCCTCGAACATGCTAAGGGCACGACGTGTCCCCTTAACAACAAGCCTCCGCGAACATGCATGGATCAATCATCAATGCTGGGGCTTGTGGTTCCAACTTTTTGGAGAAGACAGTATCTCAGGAGGCAGTGGAAATAGTGTAACACGTTGTGGAATGTGTTAGGATTAATTAGTTAGTTTAATTAATGGAAATCTCTGTTTAGCAAACCGACAAGCGGTTTTCTCTCCCGATGGGTCGCGTCCTATTGTAACGGACACGCGCTTCGAATCCTATCTATTGTAAACGTCGCGTCTGTGCGACGCTCCCCTTCCACTCATCACATCGTTACTTTACACGTTGTCACGCACGTCTCTCTAGCGAGAGCGGCAAGGCCACACCGGAATTCGCCGGAGAAGGATTTGGAACGATGTGGTTGCCGTCCCTCACCTCCCTTCTCCTTGGTCTTCTGTGGGAAGAAGGTTGCCGTCCCTTCCTTGCCGAGCAGCATTCCTGCTTCGTCCGCCATCGATGGGGGGCACCACCACAAGTTTCTGGCCCCGGCATTAATCGTCGCCAGAAATTCACTGGAGGACGCCGCCATTACATGGCCGCTGGAAGACTGCTACGTCTTGAGCTTGCGTTGGTTTTCCCCGAAGAGGAGAGGATGATGCAGCAGAGTAGCGTAAGTATTTCCCTCAGTTTTTGAGAACCAAGGTATCAATCCAGTAGGAGGCCACGCGCGAGTCCCTCGTACCTACACAAAGCAAATAACTCCTCGCAACCAACGCGAATAGGGGTTGTCAATCCCTTCACGGTCACTTACGAGAGTGAGATCTGATAGAGATGATAGATAATATTTTTGGTATTTTTTTGGTATAAAGATGCAAAGTAAAATAAAAGGCAAAGTCAAAAAAGCAAAGCAATAATAAAGCGTAGGAAGATTAATATGAGAATAGACCCGGGGGCCATAGATTTCACTAGTGGCTTCTCTCAAGAGCATAAATATTTCACGGTGGGTGAATGAATTACTGTTGAGCAATTGACAGAATTGAGCATAGTTATGAGAGTATCTAGGTATGATCATGTATATAGGCATCACGTCCGAGACAAGTAGACCGACTCCTACCTGCATCTACTACTATTACTCCACTCATCGACCGCTATCCAGCATGCATCTAGAGTATTAAGTTAATGAAAACAGAGTAACGCCTTAAGCAAGATGACATGATGTAGAGGGATAAATTCATGCCATATGATAAATACCCCATCTTGTTATCCTCGATGGAAACAATACAATACGTGCCTTGCTGCCCCTACTGTCATCGGGAAAGGACACAGCAAGATTGAACCCAAAGCTAAGCACTTCTCTCATTGCAAGAACTACCAATCTAGTTGGCGAAACCAAATGGATAATTCGAAGAGACTTGCAAAGATAACCAATCATACATAAAAGAATTCAGAGAAAATTCAAATATTGCTCATAGATAATCTTGATCATAAACCCACAATCATCGGTCTCAACAAACACACCGCAAAAAGAAGATTACATCGAATAGATCTCCACAAGAGAGGGGGAGAACATTGTATTGAGATCCAAAAAGAGAGAAGAAGCCATCTAGCTACTAACTATGGACCCGAAGGTCTGAGGTAAACTACTCACACTTCATCGGAGAGGCTATGATGATGTAGAAGCCCTCCGTGGTGGATTCCCCTTCCGGCGGAGCTCTGAAACATGCCCCAAGATGGGATCTCGTGGATACAGAAAGTTGCGGCGGTGGAATTAGGTTTTTGGCTCCGTATCTGATCTGTCGGGGGTACGTAGGTATATATAGGAGGAAGGAGTACGTCAGTGGAGCTTCGGGGGGCCCACGAGGCAGGGGGGCGTGCCCTAGGGGGGGCGTGCCCTCCACCCTCGTGGCTGCCTCCCTCCTTTCTTGACCGAGGGTCCAAGTCTCCTGGATCTTATCTGATGAGAAAATCATGTTCCCGAAGGTTTCATTCCGTTTGGACTCCGTTTGATATTCTGTTTCTTCAAAATACTGAAATAGGCAAAAAAACAACAATTCTGGGCTGGGCCTCCGGTTAATAGGTTAGTCCCAAAAGTAATATAGAAGTGGAAAATAAAGCCAATATAGTCCAAAACAATAGATAATATAGCATGGAGCAATCAAAAATTATAGATATGTTGGAGACGTATCAGGCATCCCCAAGCTTAATTCCTGCTCGTCCTCGAGTAGGTAAATGATAAAAAGAGAATTTTTGATGCGGAGTGCTACTTGACATAATTTCAATGTAATTCTTCTTAATTGTGGTATGAATATTCAGATCCGAAAGATTCAAGACAAAAGTTCATATTGACATAAAAATAATAATACTTCAAGCATACTAACAAAGCAATTATGTCTTCTCAAAATAACATGGCCAAAGAAAGTTATCCCTACAAAATCATATAGTCTGGCTATGCTCTATCTTCACCACACAAAATATTTAAATCATGCACAACCCCGATGACAAGCCAAGCAATTGTTTCATACTTTTGACATTCTCAAAACTTTTTCAATCTTCACGCAATACATGAGCGTGAGCCATGGATATAGCATTATATGTGGAATAGAATGGTGGTTGTGGAGAAGACAAAAAGAGGGAAGATAGTCTCACATCAACCAGGCGTATCAACGGGCTATGAAGATGCCCATCAATAGATATCAATGTGAGTGAGTAGGGATTGCCATTCAACGGATGCACTAGAGCTATAAGTATATGAAAGCTCAACAAATGAAACTAAGTGGGTGTGCATCCAACTCGCTTGCTCACGAAGACCTAGGGCAATTTGAGGAAGCCCATCATTGGAATATACAAGCCAAGTTCTATGATGAAAAATTTCCACAAGTATATGAAAGTGACAAAACGAGAGACTCTCTATTATAAAGATCATGGTGCTACTTTGAAGCACAAGTGTGGTAAAAGGATAGTAACATTGTCCCTTCTCTCTTTTTCTCTCATTTTTTTATTTGGGCCTTTTCTCTCTCTTTTTTTATGGCCTCTTTTTTTTTCATTTTTTTAATTTTTCGTCCGGAGTCTCATCCCGACTTATAGGGGAATCATAGTCTCCATCATCCTTTCCTCACTTGGGATAATGCTCTAAAAATGATGATCATCACACTTTTATTTTTCTTACAACTCAACAATTACAACTCGATACTTAGAACAAAATATGACTCTATGTGAGTGCCTCCGGCGGTGTACCGGGATATGCAATGGTTCATAAGTGACATGTATGAAAGAATTATGAACAGTGGCTTTGCCACAAATACGATGTCAACTAAATGATCATGCTAAGCAATATGACAATGATGGAGCGTGTCATAATAAACGGAACGGTGGAAAGTTGCATGGCAATATATCTTGGAATGGCTATGTAAATGCCATGATAGGTAGGTATGGTGGCTATTTTGAGGAAGGTTTATGGTGGGTGTATGATACCGGCGAAAAGTGCGCGGAATTAGAGAGGCTAGCAATGGTGGAAGGGTGAGAAAATGCGTATAATCCATGGACTCAACATTAGTCATAAAGAACTCATATACTTATTGCAAAAATCTACAAGTTATCAAAGCAAAGTATTATGCGCATGCTCCTAGGGGGATAGATTGGTAGGAAAAGACCATCGCTTGTCCCCGACCGCCACTCATAAGGAAGACAATCAATAAATAAATCATGCTCCGACTTCATCACATAACGGTTCACCATACGTGCATGCTACGGGAATCACAAACTTTAACACAAGTATTTCTCAAATTCACAACTACTCAACTAGCATGACTCTAATATTACCACCTTCATATCTCAAAACAATTATCAAGCATCAAACTTTTCTTAGTATTCAACACACTCAAAAGAAAGTCTTACAAATCTTGAATACCAAGCATATTATTAATTTAAGCAAATTACCATGCTATTTAAGACTCTCAAAATAATCTAAGTGAAGCACGAGAGATCAATAGTTTCTTTAAAACAAATCCACCACCGTGCTCTAAAAGATATAAGTGAAGTACTAGAGCAAAACTATAAAGCTCAAAAGATATAAGTGAAGCACATAGAGCAAAACAATAAAGCTCAAAAGATATAAGTGAAGAACATAGAGTATTTTAATAAATTCCACGAGGAGGAGTTCATTCCTCCACTGCCAGCGGCTCACCGGTGAGCGCATGTCCGGCGCGGCAGCTAGAACGGGAGAGAATGGCGCCGCGTGGAATGAGGATCGGGGCAGTTGGGAAACCCTAACCGTCGACCCATTTTATCCATCCAATAAAGCGGCGTCGGGTCAGATGGGCCGAAAGGCCAGATGGGCTTCGGCCTGTGCCCCGTTCAAAGCCAGAAAAGAATGGCAAAATTTACTATAGCAGTACGGTAGCAGTGAGCTGTGCTACTGGTTTGGGTCTCCCTATATGCGACCCAGGACCATTTTTTTGTTTTTCTTTCTCTGTTTAGTTCTTTAACTAGCAGTTTGAAGTTTTGACTGGTTATTTAGTAATTTGTGTAAATTACTATATTGTATTGTTTAGTAACTAGTGTATATTACTGTATTGTACAAGCACAATGTATGTCAATGTATATGTTCCGGCAATTTGGCAATTTCTATATGTTGATCAATATACATGCATTATTTTATTTACAACACAATTAATTTGCTATGAGAGTAAATTAATAAGCATGATGATTGCATGCAGGATATGGCAAAGATATCTAAAAAAGAGTTTTCTGAATTTGCCGTCGATGGTTCTAACTATTTGACATGGGCAATGGATGTCGAAATTAGTTTGACGGCCAAGGGACTCAATTCCGCTATAACCACACCTGCCGAAGGGACTTCATCCATAGCAGACATAATAAGGTGTTGAACATTGCACTTCATTCGACATCATCTTCACCCCTACCTAAAGACAGAGTATCCGATGGAGGAGAACCCTCTGACACTCTGGAACTCCTTAAAGGAGAGGTATGATCAACAAAGGGCGGTGATGTCGCCTGAAGTGCAACGGGAATAGACGCTAGCCCGATTCCAATACTTTAAGTCTCTAGCTGCATACAATTCTGTTGTTCATAAGAACAACTCTAAGTTGAGATTTTGCAATAGTGCAGCTTTTCATGCTGATCTTATTGAAAAGACGCTTTCTACTTTCCATCCTTCTACGAGGATACTTGCTGAACAATATCGTCCGCAAAAGTATAAGAAGTATTTTGAGTTGATTTACTCGTTGCTTCAGGCAGAGAAGCACAATGAGCTTCTTGAGAAGAACAATTTGGCTCGTCCAACTGGAGCGATGCCTCTGCCTGAAACACACTTCAGCACTAAGAATACTCAAAAGTTCAATGGTTCCAAAAAGAACCGTAGGACATTCAATGGAAAGTCGAAGCATAATGAGAAGCAGAATAAATATGGAGTCCAAAAGGGCAAAGGTTCTTTCAAGAAGAATGAAAGGGCTAGCAACACTGGTTGCTTCAGGTGTGGTTGTAAGGAACACATTATAAAGAGGTGTGACACTTCGTAGCATTTGGTGGAATTGTACCAACAGTCACTTGGAAAGGGCAAGAAGGCTCAAGGAACAAATATGAAGCACACTTCACTGGCAATGAAGATGGTACCCCTACGGTTGATCATTCTCGAGATGATTCTCCAAACATGGACAACTACGAGCAGAATCAGCAAGTGGAAGAATAATAATATATGTCGATGACATGCTAGTGGACTTTGGTTCTACAAACATATACGGAGACCAGATTTAGTCTCATTAGTCTATGTATTGTAATGATGTTATCTATGTCGTGTTACATAGGGCTGGTTATAAGTACAATACATATATAGTTTGTAATGTATGTATTGATTCTATAGGAGTTTGATTATATACTGAACTTTGTTCTTTTACTCTATAGAATTGCAAGAAATAATACAATGGAGGAGTAAATGTGTTTAGTGGATAGTGCATCTACTAACACGATACTTAGGGAGATGAAGTATTTCCACACACTCGAGTAATGGAAGTGTCTGGACAATTGCTGGTCGAGACACGGTAATTGTTGGTTCTGGTCAAGCTACAATTACACTCCCTACGGGTACCAAATTGATAATCCAGGATGCTCTGTATCCAGATTCTACTCATACATTGCTGAGTTTTAAAGATATCTGCAAAAAATGATTTCCACGTGGAAACTAAAGAAGAGGGTGGGGCTGAATGCGTACTCATAACTCAGCAAAAGGGATTTTTAAAGGAAATCCTTGAGCATTTGCCTTCTCTATCTTCTGGATTTTATTATACATACATTAAACTAGCGACGCATTTGGCATACAAGATAGTTTTTCAGAATCTTGATAAATTCAAGATTTGGCATAATCGCCTGGGTCATCTGCTATTGGGATGATGAGAAAAATTATTGATGGTTCGGTTGGACACAACATAACGGATAGAAAGTTCCCAAACTCATCGAACTTTGTATGCACGACATGTGCAACTGGGAAATTGATCACAAGGCCATCTTATGTGAAATTAAAGGATGAGCCACTTGATTTCCTTGAACGTATTCAAGGAGATATTTGTGGTCCAATACAACTGTTATGTGGACCATTCATATATTTCATGGTCCTAATTGATGCATCAATATGGTGGTCAAATGTTTGTCTATTATCAACAAGGAACCATACTTTTGCAAAGCTAATTGCTCAAATCATTAAACTGAGGGCCTATCTATTTACTTTTATGCAATTTTTATTTTTTTGAGTCCCCATCTTCTCTTATAAAGCACCAACTAGGGAGCACTATGATCATACTTGTGCATTGGATGTAACTAATATTCGAGTGTGTTTCATGAATGGATCAATGATTGAGCATGATGGGCTAGGGATAACTTTCTTTAGTGTTGATATTTTGAAAGACATGGTTGCTTGTTGATATGCTTGAGTACTGAAGTCTTCATGTCAAATATAGACTATTGCTTTGGATCATCTAAAAGTCCAAATGTCCATGCTACAAAAGAAAAGAATATGTGGCAACATTCCGCATCAAAAATTCTGTTTTTATCATTTACCTACTTGAGCATGAGCAGGAATTAAGCTTGGGGATGCTAATACGTCTCCAACGTATCTATAATTTTTTTATTGTTCCATGCTGTTATATTATCATTCTTGGATGTTTTACATTCATTTTATAGCAAATTTATATCATTTTTTAGACTAACCTATTGACATAGTGCCCAGTGCCAGTTGTTGTTTTTTGCTTGTTTTTTACTATATAATATTAGTACCAAACAAAGTCCAAATGCCATGAACCTTTTTGAAGATTTTTTTTCTGCCCAGAACATAACTGGGGAGCCAAGGAAGCACCAGAGAGGAGGCCATGGGGCCCATCAACCACCTAGGCGTACCAGAGGCCCCTGGCGCGCCCTGATGGGTGGTGGGGCCCACAGAGATCCTCTCCACCGTCTCTCATCTTATGAATACACACATATTCCAGAAACCCTAAGGGAGTCTACGAAACATAATTGCAGCCGCCAAAAGTTCCAGAACCACAAGATCCAATCTAGATCCCTATTCTGACACCTTGCGGGAGGGGAGCACAATCATGGAGGGGTTCATCATCCTCATTTGTGCTCCTCGGATGATGTGTGAGTAGTTCACCACAGACCTACGAGTCCGTAGGCAGTAGCTACATGGCTTCTTCTCTCTTTTCGATTCTCAATACAATGTTCTCCTCGATGTTCTTGGAGATCTATTTGATGTAATGACTTCTTTCGGTGTGTTTGTTGGGATCCAATGAAATATGAGTTTATGATCAGATCTATCCATGAATATTATTTGAGTCTTCTTTGATCTCTTATATGCATGATTATTATAGCCTCGTATTTCTTCTCCAAAACTTTGGTTGGGTTTGCCAACTAGATTGATTTTTCTTGCAATGGGAAGAGGTGCTTTGTGATGGATTCGATCTTGCGGTGTCCTCAACCAATGACAGAAGGGGTAGCGAGGCACGCATGTATCGTTGCTATTAAGGATAAAAAGATGGGGTCTATCCCTACATGAACAGATATTCTCTACATCATGTCATCATTCTTATTGCATTACTCCATTTCTCCACGAACTCAATACACTAGATGCATGCTGGATAGCGGCCGATGTGTGGAGTAATAGTAGTAGATGCAGGCAGGAGTCGGTCTACTAATCTTGAACGTGATACCTATATACATGATCATTGCCTTGGATATCGTCATAATTATTTGCTCTTCTATCAATTGCCCAATAGCAATTTGTTTACCCACCGTATGCTATTTTCTCGAGAGAAGCCACTAGTGAAATCTACGCCCCCGGGTCTATTTTCTATCATATTGTTTTCAGGTCTATCATTCCAAAAACCCAAAAATACCTTGTTGCACTTTTTCTTTATTTATTTTATTTTGTGCTTTTGTTAGATCTATTTATCCAATCTCATACAATTTAATCTATCTCAATACCGAGGTGGGATTGACAAACCCTCTTACGCGTTGGGTTGCAAGTATTTGTTATTTGTGTGCAGGATCCGTTTACATAGTGTTGCTTCGTTCTCCTACTAGATTGATAACCTTGGTTTCATAACTGAGGGAAATACTTACCGTTGTTGTGCTGCATCATCCGCTCCTCTTCGGGGAAATACCAACGCAGATACAAACAATCACAAAGCTATCTTAATCATGTGTAAAAGAGTTCAGAGAAGACTTAAATAATATTCAAGATAATCTGATCATAAATACACAATTCATCGGATCTCAACGAACGCACCGCAAAAGAAGATTTCATCGAAGAAAAATCCAAGAACATCGAGGATAATATTGTATTAAAAATCAAAGAGAGAGAAGAAGCCATCTAGCTACTTGCTATGGACCCCTAAGTCTGTAGTAAACTACTCACACATCATCGGCAGGGCAGCAAGGTTGATGTAAAGGCCCTCCGTGATAGAATCCCCCTCCGGTAGAGTGCCAGAAAAGGCCCCAAGATGGGATCTCATGAGAACAGAACCTTGCGGCGGTGGAAAAGTATTTTTTTGTGTGCCCTCTGGTGTAGGGGGAATATTTAGGTATTTATGGAGCTGGGATTAGGGTTAGAGGAGTCCCAAGGGGACCACAAGCCCTGAGCCCCCCCCCCCCCCCCGGCGCGGCCTCCAGGCTTGTGGCCTCCTCGTGGCTCTTCTGGCCTCCTCCCGAAGCTTCGTGGGTGTCTTCTAGTCCAAGAAAAATCCTCAAGAACTTTCGTTCCATTTGGACTCCGTTTGGTATTGATTTTCTATAAAAGACAAAATCAAGGAAAAAACAGCAACTAGCAGTTGGCACTGGGTTAATAGGTTAGTCCCAAAAAATGATATAAAATAGCACCAAAATGCATATAAAACATTCAAGATGGATAATATAATAGCATGGAACAATAAAAAATTATAGATACATTGGATACGTATCACTGCCCCCCCCCCCTTCCACCACCCACCACTGAAGAACATTAGGTGACCCTTCATCAGATTGTGGTCTGCAAAAAAGCTTCTCCACCCTCTCCCATACATTGCACTTTGTTCAGGACCTTGTGCAACTTTGCAGTGTACGACCATGAATTGTCCTCAAATGTCAGCTTCTCTCTCATTATGTTGTTGAAAGGGCACCTTTCATTGCATTACACAACCTATTTTGTTGAACACATATAAGAAAAGTAAAAGAAATCTATCATGACAATAACTTGATTGAAAGATAAAAATGATCAAAAAATAAAACAAAGTTGTTGAGTTACTGCTGTGATTTTAAACTTCTCCCATACATAGATGCCAAAACTGCTACCCTAGTTCTTGTGCTTGAACGACTCAAGCAAACATGACATACCATCCCTTGAGCGCATAAAAAAATTTAAAAAATACAGAGGTGTTAACAAGGATATTAAACAGACATATTTTATGACCAGGCAAGCAAACAACAATTTCTTAACTAGGATATGAAAAAAGCAAACATATATGCATAGATGAATTCAAAAAAGCAAAAATTACTAACAAAAATATGTATAGATATATTAATAGGGTGTGGTCACAAAAATTGAAAATGCACATGTTATGTTGACTAACAAACAAATTCTGGTGTTGTTAAAAAAAAGAAAACATTTCAAATACTAGACAGAAAAAAACATACATACATGCATACTTCTGGAATCTCTACTTGAAAACTAACAGAAACTCTGCATTGACTAACAACGAATTATGTTTCATTTAAAACAAAGAAAACATTTCTACTTGAAACTGCTAGACCTCCCTGCCAATAAGGCTGGGGGGGCTGCCTTTGGTTGAAACTACTAGAAATTCTCCTTGAAATAAAATATCTAATTGGTCAATACTACTGGAATTTAGAAAAAAATATCCCACCCAGATATACAGTATAGCAAAAACATACACACACAGAAAGGGACACACATGAAGATATTCTTTCTGCTTGAAAAAAGTATAGCAAAATAGAACACACAAAAAAAGGACACACATGGGGATATCCTCTGCTAACAAAATGGGAAATGGAAACAAAACTTACTAATTTATGTTGATACAAAATAGTTTTTTGACTGTTTCAAAAAAAATTGACTACTGGTAAAAAAAGAAACAATTAATCTCTACTTTGTCCAAACTACTGGAACCAACAAATCCCCCTCGGATGGGAAAATTGGAGATACCTACTAACCCCTACTTAATCCAACCTACTGGAACCAACAAACAAAAGAAATCAGAGGAACACCTAGCCATCCTGGCGAACACCTACCAAGCCCACCGAGAAAACCATCCCTATCCACCGAGAAATCCGATGCTAGAAGAACCAATTGCTCCATCGATCCAAGCTCCGCTTCTCATGTTTGTGTCTACTACCATCATGCATATGCAGACCTTATAGTATAATAACCACTTCTTTCAAAGTACCAAGCCCAAGAGTCCTCGAGGTCCATAGTACGGAATGCTTGTGATTGCTACGTATAGATTTCTGAGAGCTCATATTTGCGAGAGGTGGGAATCGAAACCTACGACCCAGGCCAACAACTCAGCACACTAACCACTAGACCAAGCTGACTTAGTTGTCTACAATGCATAAACAGTGTTATTTAATGCTTCTTTTTTACAACATTAATATATATTTTGTACCCACATAAATCATTTGTAAAAATAATAATAGATTTGCACTAAAAGAATTCACCAGCATGAACAAAAAGTTCAAAATTTTGAAAATTTCATTGAATTCGAAGAAATGTTCATCAGTTTTGAAAGAAGGTTCATCAAATGTTGAAAAAAAAGTCCATGAATTGAAAAAAAAGTTCAAGGATTTTGGAACAACAAGTTCATCGACTTTGAAGAAAAGTTCACAAATTTGAAAATATATCATCAATTTACAAAAAGTGTTCATTGATTTTGAATAAAAGTTCATAGTTTTGAAGAAAAGCTCACAAATTTGAAAAGGGTTCATCGATTTCTGAAAAATGTTCACGGGTTTGAGAAAAAAAAGTTCACAAATTGGAAAGAATGTCCATCTATTTTGAATAAAAGTTCATTGATTTTGAAGAAGAGTCCACAAATTTGAAGAAGTTCATCATTTTGAAAACAAATGTCACGGCTTTGAGAAAAAAAGCTCACAAATTTAAAAAAAAAAAGTTCATTGAATTTGGTCTTTTTTTACATATTTTGAAAAAGATCGTCCATTTTAACAAAAAAGTATGCGAACCAGGAAAAATAAAAATAAAAAAGAAGAATGAAAGAAAAAGAAGAAAAGAGGAAAGAAGAAAAAAATGGAAGGATGAACGTAGTCATGTGAAGGTTTGTGGCACGGTGGTTGGTCCATTCCAGTTTGTAGCATGAGGTCGCCGGTTCGCACCGCTGCAGGCACCCGTTTGCAAAATGAGCTATAATGGGCGCCAAATAGAAAACACCTCGATTTCTCACCTATATATTGCCTGATCAAACTGGGTTGGACAATGGTTGGCTTTGAAGCCAAGCCTGATCCTATCTCTTTCTTTTTTTCATGATTTTATTTACTAGCAAAAATGCCCGTGTGTTGCAACGGGTAATGAAACTATCATCATAGAATCTCACCATCCCCTTTATCCTTTCGCCATTTTCTTATCATCATTTAAAACGCCCTTCTGATTTCACCATCATCGTTGCATGAGCCGATCCATATCCTCGATGCACTCAGGTCACATGTGCACATCTGTGACGCTCATGCTGCCCAACTCCTTCGCCTCCTCATTTGTGACTATCACCACTGCCTCCACATCTTTTCCGGCTTGCTGTAGGCATCCTAAGTGGCGGCAGCCGTTGGGTTGGCACTGCCGGAACCATAGAAACTTAGTTTGGAAAGAGAGAGAGAGCGGCGATGGGTAGAGAGCTAAGGGTTCGCGAGGTGGGGAGACGTCATATAACCGACTCTCCTCTAATTGTATCTAGCCTTAACGATTATTTTCCTTGCCCTCTTGGGGTGCTCCGCCCCTCCTTATATAAGTTGAAGGGGCGGGTTACATGTAGAGTCAAACTCGGATTAGGACTTAACCTATTTTGACGTCTTACCATGGGCTTCTTAACGTCTTGTGCTTCTTAACATAAGTCGGCTTACAATCCGGCTTACAATTTGACTTAGAATCTGGCTTAACTGTCTGGCTTAACTGTCCGCCGGCTTAACCTGCTTAACTGTCTGCCGGCTTAACCTGCTTAACTGTCTGCCGGTTTAACTTGCTTAACTGTCTATCGGCTTAACCTGCTTAACTGTCTACCGGTTTAACTTGCTTAACTATCTGCCGGCTTATCATGCTTAATTGTCCGCTGACTTATAATCTGCCGGGTCACTAACGAAACACCAAGTCCCAGTCGGGTCATATCTCCGGCCGGATCACGCCGCGGGGTGTATCCCCGACAAGTAGGGGTGTCGATTGTGATCGTCGCCGATTGATTTCAGCCATTATTTCCTTTTTTGTGAAGAAATTGGTGATCATTTGGTTTGAGATGAAAACCATGTGGAATTACCGAGGAAAAGGTGTAACGTGACGACGTATATGAATTTTAGGTATGATCAATCGAGGCTTGCCCCAGAAACAATCCTACCATTTTTTGTACTCCCTCTGTTCACTTTTATAAGACGTTGTACATAATTCAGACATCACCTAAAACAATTCAATAATTCAATGTCAACTGTATGAAACGTATTATAAAAGTGAACGGAGGGAGTAATAGAAAAAATTAACTTCCTTTCTACGTAAATAGGAGAATCACGTCTGAATCCATCGAAAAAAGAATCACGTCAGCGAAACATTTTTTAGTATTTTTTAAATCGTGTATAAAAAAATGTTCGTGCTTAAAAAATATTGAAAATTCGAGTACAGCACCTCCTAGTTTTTTTTAAAAAATGTTCATGTTTTATAAAAAGTCCAAATTCAAAAACTTGCTCCTTTTTAAAAAATGATCGAGTTTAAATTTTGTGTTCACAACTTTGCAAAGTATTCACGTATGTTTTAGGATCCGGTGCTGCTGCTTGTATTGTTTAATAAATCAAGATTTGGAAACTGACACGTGAAGTTGTCTAGTGTATTGGCTAGCATGTCCAGTTACCTCCCGCTAGCACCCCGGTAAGATTTCTGATGGCACACTTTTCCTTTTTTTTATCTCTTGAGAAGAGCGCACTTTGGCGCTGTGGTATAGCGTCCGTCAATGGGCCGGTCCATCTCGGCTTGGTATGGCGACGTACGAGTTTTTGTTACAGCTTTTGTACTGGACGGGCACCCTAACTGCAGTTCCTATATGGCGCGTACGGCCCCGGCCAGCATCGTAGCGCGTACCCCTTCAAGAGCACTACTGTTTCAATGGGCTGGCCCATTTCTGGGTTTCCCACATAACGGTTTTGGAAAGGTTCCAGAACCTTCCCTGAACCGGGTTTTTTTTTCTTTCTGTTCCTTTTTTCGTTTTATATTTTCCATTTTTCATCATCTTCTGTTTTCTTTTTTCTTTTTTTTTCTGTTATTATGTTCTCATTTTTATTCTTGTCTTTAAATTTACGAAAATATTCTAAATTCGCATTTTTACGTGAATTTTTTTCAAAGATGAACATTCCTTTGGAAATCATGGTTTTGTTATGACAAATTTGTGAACATTCTCTTAAATCATGTACATTTTTTTGAACACATGAACATTTTTTATAACTCACAAACATTTTTTTCAAAATCATGAACATTTTGTAGAACTTTATGAACATTCTCTTAAATGATGAACATGTTTCCAAATTCGTGAACATTTTTATAAAACTCAGGAGCATTTTTTCCAATCGTGAACAATGTTTAAATTTCAGACAACTTTTGGAAATCATAAACATTTTTTTATAAATTCTTGAAAAAAATTCGAATTCACAAACAATTTTTAAAATCATGAAATTTTTTAAATCATGAATATATTTTTGGATCATGAATATTTTTTTGAATCGTGAACAATGTTTAAATTTCAGACAATTGTTGGGAATCATGAACATTTTTTGATAAATTCTTGAAGTTTTTTTCGAATTCACAAACAATTTTTAAAATCGTGAACATTTTTAAATCATGAATATATTTTTGGATCATGAACATTTTTAAAATTCTAGACAACTTTTTGAAATCATGAACATTTTTTACAAATTCCTGAACATTTTTCAATTTCATGATCCTTTTGTGAAATCATGAACATTTTTTTAAATCATGAACATTGTTTTAAATTCATGAACATTTTTCAAATTTGTAATTTTTTTGCCAAATTCATGAACAATTTTTGAATTAATAAGCATATTTTTTGAAATCATGACTATATTTTTGAAATCATCATTGTTTTATTCAAAATTAGCAAATTTTCTGAAATTTAGGACCTTTTGATATCCCGAATCATTGAAAAAAAATAAAAGAATAAAAAGAAAAAAGAAAAAGGAAACATCCGCAAAAAAAAAGGCGGTGTCCCGGCCACACATGGGCTGGCCCAGAAGGGGAGCGGGGGGTGTGCGCCCGCTTCCTTCGCAGCGCATGCTGCGCCGTACAGGAGCTCCCCACACTAAATTTGTACCACCTTGGGTAGCCACAATTTAAAATATTGAATGACACTTAAGCGGGACGAAACTAAGAATATCACCTTGGTTTATTTGTAGGTATAGATATAGATATAGAATAGGTATAGATATAGATATAGATTTTGCAGGACAGCTTTGCCGAGGACGTACGATGATTAGGTTGCACAAGTCACAACATATCGTACATGAGGATGCTTACCTATGGTCTCCATCTATTTTTTTTCACGCGATGATCACCCTCTTTTTGTTGCATGAGACCTTGTCCATGGTGTTTGCGTCCACAACCTACCAATGGGCCTGTGGTGCAGTGCCTAAATGTTCCCATTCCGCTCCACCACAATGGACGTCATGGATGCCTTCATGCAGGAGCTGGAGACGGGCAAGGCCCCTATTTCAAGTCATGGTAGGCCTCCATACTCATCCGCGTCGACACTATCAAGATGGCAGCAAGCATCATGGACACCTACAATCGCCACTATGATGCCATCTCTGGCACAGCCGAAACCGTGGTGCGTGGAGATCATGGTTGTCCCTCTCAAAGGATTCATTCATCTTAATCATTAGTTTAATTCATTTAAATGCATTATCATATGGTTCATAGCAATCATGTTTCCTTCGTAGCGAAGCACGGGCATATGTGCCAGTAAAACGAAAAGATGTTGTCGCTCCCAGGACTCCCGGCACCCACTTACCAGGCCCGTGCAGCCCCCTCGAGATTCGTGTCAGGGTCTAACTGGGATCAGGCAATTTGCAGAATCATCCAACTTTGCCAGCCATTTGTGTAGGTAGCTATTTTCAAGCGCTTCTAGACGAATGTGGCAGGTTATCTCACTATAGTCATGTGACCTCCAATGCCAATACCAATGTTGATTGGCCCAATGCAGCATCCGCATCCTCTATCCTTTTTACCTGCTGGAAGATGGACCAACGACATTGTTCACTACAGACTACACAATACTACTCTGCTCCTTTTCCCTTTTGCTCTTACAGCACTTATCTCCCTCCCTACTACTTTTCTCTCTCAGCCACAATGCCTCTCTCTCTGCTCATATTTTCGGGCACACACAATGCCTCTCTCCCTTCTCTGTAATAGTACCTTGTGTGTGTGAGAGATAGAAAGAGAGATAAGTGCCCTCTCTCTCTCTCCTCCGGTCTCACTCTCATGACCTCTCTCTCTCTCTCTCCTCCGGTCTCACTCTCATGACCTCTCTCTCTCTCTCACGTGAAAGCCACAAATCTTAGGATAAAAAATATGGGGTGCAGACGAGCCAATGGTGTCCAATGATGGATGGAACAGATGGTGGCGCTCTTTCACGTGCATGCAGTGGCTTGGCCCCATATGCGTCAGTTGGCTAATACTCCAACACCCCAAATCACAAAGTTGTGGCAGACTAGGGATCGGATCACGAGATAGGACGACAACAACAAACAATGAAGATAATTGGGTGTCCAGACACCTAGGTATTCAAAAGTCGGTCTTTTTATTTAGATTTTAGGTACTCAAAATAACAACATGCATGGGAGAAAGTAGTTCATCAACACACGGGTGCACCCATCTACACTACATACATTAGTTCTACATGCGTGTCACAAAATACTTAGGAGTATTTTTGGTTAGGCGTCTTAGAATGAAATTTCCGTGCACAGTTTGAGATCTTTGGTTATTTCGGTTGTGACATGTTTATCGGAGTCTAAATTCTCCATTTGAATTGCGGGATTGGTTATTTATGGATAGCGTGGCTATTTAAACGTGATATTGTTATATTCTTATTGCTGATCTACTTATAAACAAAAGAAATGCTGCTAAAATTTAGAATTTTTGCAAACACTTGTCAATTCGAGTAATGTGGTAGCGCTGCTGGTTGGCATAAAAGGTCTGGGGTGTTGCACTCATGATCTGAGTCTACAAGAGATAATGAATGTGAGAGGATCATAGCATGGACGCGGCCAATATCATCTATTGTTGCGAGTTTTTTTGCCCTCGGGGAGAGTCGAACTAAATATAACTATTTATACCAAGGTTTTATGTGTATCAGTTTTTTCTTATCACCACAATAGCAATATATTATGGTAAATTTAAATTGTATTTAAACAAGAGCTACATTTTTATGAATACATTGCACCCTTGAAACCTTTATTTAAACCAAATCGAATTCAATATGAGAAAATAGAGACAAAAAATTACATGTCTTCTCGAGTTGGTTTGTGATACTTGCATATGAATATAATGTGTATGTTCGTGTGTAAAATATCTTTTTTGAGATCTCTATAGCTCTCCATAAGAAATGTCTTGATAGCGGTCTTTATAATTAGATATACTCAAATAAAAAAATCTAAAGAATATAAGATGGTTATGAAGAGTTTGTTATTCAGTCATTGGCATGGTGCTTTCTCAATTTTCGCCTCTTACATATTCTAGTGGGTTCAATAGTTTATTGCTGACGTGTTTTTGCTTTGTACTTGGTACTAAAACAACAAAAATACCATCCATTTGGCTAAGATAACCTTCGCTACAACTTGTAAAGTGTTCACCGGTGAGAGACAAGCATCCTAAACGGAACTAGTCGTCAATTAGATTGATCAGTTTCTATGCGGTGCACACTTCTGGTTTTATGGTGTCCACTTGCTCCTATAAATTGGGTCTTCTGCTTCCTAGATATTATATTTTCTCTCTAAATTAAATCAGGATTTTTGGTGTAACTTATAGTTACTAATAAAGTTTTGTTTAATATACACATTTTGTACGTGGGTAGGGGTCTCTGCCCCTTGGGGCACGGGGCGCCTTGTTTGCCCAGCCTAGGGAACAACCCGGTGTGTTGTAGTAGCAGGAAGGAGCCCCAAAATGAAGTCGAGACGCAAATCCCTGGTGGTGGGGACATACCGCAGAGGCGAGGGTCAACAGACCCGCACTTCAGGCTGCAGGTGGTATGTCAAGGACCTGACATTCCGTTATTGTCAAATGATTTCCCCGCCAATAAACCTAAAGTGCTTTTTTTTGTCTAAAGAGTCTCAAGATCTATGACTGCCCCAACATATCATCTTTACCAGATCTGCCATGCTCCCTCCAGCATATACTCGTAAGGGGTTGTGAGCTCTTGAAGGAGAGCTGCCAAGCACCTGATGGAGAAAAGCTGGCCAAAGCTCGTGCATATCCCCTGGAAGGACTTTTTTTAAGTATGTGATTTAGATTCCCACCTACAAATAAATGGAAAGGTGAACTAGCTCGTGTCGGCCACCTTTTCACTCTCAAAAGATGGTGGGCACTTAGTTTTTTCTTCTTTTATCTTTCATATACCCCATTGGTTTCAAAGGTTTACTCATTAGTTTACTTCAAATTAATAGCTGGCCCATGAAGTGTGCTTTGTAAGTTGCAGCAACCTTTTACGAGGTGGAGTGCCTCAGGCGTCGTACTTCACCAGCTGGCCATGATCCCCTCGGTCGGTCTTCTACTTCACTGATTGCCTCATGCATTGCCCTCTCGCACAACAATGCCCTAACGGCGGATTATGTACTCATGTTGCCAGTTATCTTTTTGTTCTTGCTATTATTCATTGATGGAATAATTTCGGAAAGTACCATAATACACATCTTTTTATTGTTGTATTGTTCTGCTAACATCTCCTGGAGAACTATCATTTTGTACAGATTGTAATCTTTATCTCTTGTGTGCTCTTACACACCATGTAACTGAAGTTCTGTTTTATGATTCACTCCCATAACTAGTTATGTGATGAATTGCAGTACTTGTCTTTCATACCTGAATCCTGATACAGTGTTCCATGTGCCACGGCCAGTTTCTCTTGCATGATGAAACTTTTGTTGGGTCTGCTGCTTCAGATCTGTTTATATTTACAGCTGCTCAGGCGAATTTATGATTGGCATTCGTTGTCTGAGCTGGTATTTCTAGTTTCTCATTCCCTGCTCTGTTGTACACTTCTATGTGTAGCTTCAGATATCAGGCATTGTCATCATGTACAGTTTTTCTCACTTGAATATTTTCTGGAGGTACGTCTGAATTAATGTTCATACTAGGCTCTGCCATTTCCTCAAATTTTCTGGAGGTACGTCTGGAGGTATGTGTGGAGGTACGTCTGGACTTACCTGCCAACAACTTTGGTACCGTTTGGGATCTCCTGCTAGTCCCTGTCCACATTTCCTCAAACATTAGGCTCTGCCATTGCCTGTTGTCTGACGCCGAGAGGCCAGGCTGTTAATTTCACTCTGCGCCTCTATGTCTGCATGCAGCATGGTGGCATGTGTTCATATGGACGTACACCTATAGCCTGATGCACAATCATGTAAGCTGTCCCAAAAGATGCAGTCGTGTCATTGTGGAGTGTCCCTTGACCGACCGACAGCGACAAGGAAGCGGTTCGTCTGGTGTTTGCATCATCCGGACCTGATGAACACAATGGGGAACCAGATTGTAAGTGTACATGGCCGTCAATGTCGGTTGGCTGTTCCGGTGTTCTTGGCTTGGCATGTTCAGAGTTTCAGATAAAATGACTCGGAAGTAGTACATACTTGCAGCAGACAAGGGCTCATGGCTAGTCCTATAGCGCCGTGCGAGAGCGGGGTCGCCGAAGACAAGGGCTTCTGAGTGAACCTGAAGGAGGCTCATGGCTCCACCGACCATATCTGCAGTTGGTATCTATCTGCCTAACAAACTGCAACATTTTATCGTTGCTAGGGATAAATGGTTTTGGACTGAATCTGGTGTTAATTGCATCCTGGCAAATAACTGGATTTATTATCGGGCTAGTCCTATAGCTGATGATCGGTGCCGGTGCCCTGCTCAGATTCAAGCTGAGTTCTCTCGAATCGTTGGGGTAAGATAAGGATCCACTGATCTCTGTCTGTCTACCTGTTTTCACATAGATTCTCTGTCTTTATTCGGCCACACTCTTTGCGTCCTGTGTTTGATCTCCTTGCATTGCAGCAACGGCACGACTTCCTGCATCAACCCTCACCCTGGCACAAGGTAGAGTACTGTCACCCATGGATATTTTCACTATTTACTAGAGAGATCATGTCGTCATGGAAAACACTTGTCTGAACTCACTATTTACTAGAGAGTGGAGACGGGAAGCAAATGCCTGAGATAGTTAACTATGCCTGCTACCATGGCGCACATCTTTTGGAGTTCAGAACAATTTTTGAAGATTTGAACATTTTTTGAATTATAAAAACAAATTAAAAATAGAAAAAAAAACTAAAAACGAAAATAACAATAAACTAAAATCGAAAAAAACCAGTACAAAAACAGCAGAAAAAGCCGGAAAAATATTCCAGAAGGTTCCTAAAACCGGAATACTGTGCTAGCGTTAAATGGGCCACTTGTTGCTCGCACCTGTGCGTTACACCGAATAATCGACACAAAGGGCATGAAATAGGCAATGCGCCCAACGCATGGCCCATTAAATCATATTATTTATTTTTTCAATCAGAAGCCCCAAAATATATTTTTATTCCATACTTTATGTTCAAAAAAATTAAAAGGTAACTTAATAATACAGAAAAAAATTGTATGTCTACAAAATGATGTTCAGTTCATATTAAACAAAGCTATGCATGTAAAAATTAAACAGTTTATGTATTTGGAAAACGTTCATATATTTGAGAAATAGTTGTTTATAAATGTTATAATACATGTTCATGTAATTTTAACAAATTATTCATACATTTACTAAAAACATTAAGAATGGAAAACATAAAACATAGAACAAAGAAAAATGAAAAACAAATTATTAAAACAAGATAAAATTTTAAAAAGGGATAGTAAAATGAAAAAGCAAAGAAGGAAAAGGAAATGACACATAAAAATAAAAAAAAACTCATTTACTATTGTGGCGGCCCATCAAAATAAGTACCTCAGGCGAAGCCTGTCTTGACCCTCTTTATGAGTATTTTTCAGAAGTGTCAAATCCTATTTGACGCTCTCTGCGGTCAAACCACTGGCGATCCACACATGGAGGGGAACGAGCAATCGCTAGTTCACAAATTAGCTAGCTATATCTGATACACAACAATTGGTTCAGGGAATTCATTTCCATTGTTTTACCCATTTTGAGAACCTTCTAGGGGACTTTCTAGTTTATTTTTATTTTTTATTGTGTTTCTTTGTTCCTGTTTTTTATTTTCCTTGTTTGTTTTTTCATTTATGATTTAAGTTGTTTACTTAAAAAGAAATAGCAAATTTCAAAATTATTCATGTCTGCACTAAATGTTCACATATTAGAAACAATTTGTTTTATGTTTTTAAAAAATATATAAAAATTGAAAAATCTTCTTGTTTTCAAAAACTAATACTTTTATTTTATTTTGTAACATTTGAGAAAATGTTCACGATATTTTTGAAAAAATCTTTGTTTTTTAAAATAATTCGCACATTTTACAAAAAACTTTGCATTATATAAAATATTTGGATTTTTTTGTAAAATGCTCTTAAAAATAAGTATTCCATATATCTTTCGAAAATATAATGAAAAAACCAGTAGAAAATTAAGAAAATGTACAAACAGTAATGCAACAGAAAATTCTCTTGCTCCCGGCTTGTTACAGTGTTATGTGGATGGGCCAACCCATCAGCCTGTGGCATGTGCGGTTTGCCTCCAGTTTGACACAGGCACACATCAAGTGTCAAATAATTCAGGTACATGACTCTCAAAAAATAAAATTAATGCATGTACATAGGATGGACAAATCCTATTCCTTGCTGGCCGCGAAGAATTGTGTGAGTGTGTGTGTGTGTGTGTGGGGGGGGGGGGGGGGGGGGGGGGAGTCTAATATAAATTGAGTCCAAAGATTTGACCTGGAGAAAGTTCTTGACGCTCTTTATGAGTAGTTTACGGAATTAGCAAACCCTATTTGACTCTCTCTGTGTCAAACCAATGATGATCCACACAGGGAGGGCCGGAGGGGAACGAGCAAGAGCTAGTTCGGCCACCCCATTACTCATTAGCTAGCCATGTGATACACAACAATTGGTTCTGGAAATTCAAGTCCGTTGTTTTGCCAGTTTTGAGAAACTTCTGGGGCTTCCAGTTTATTTTTATTTTTTTATATTGCTTTGTTCCTGGTTTTTCTTTTCTGTTTTATGTTGTTTTATTAAAAATAATTGTAAATTTAAAAAACTGTTCATGTTCACAATAAATGTTCACATGTTTTAAAACAAGTTGCTTAGAAAACATACAAATTTTTTACAAATTGTTCATACTTTGAAAAAAGTGCTCAGAAATTTCAAAATATATTCGCCGTTTTAAAAAAATATTTAAAATTCAGAAATAATGCATATTAAAAAAACCATTCCATTTTTTATAGAATCTGAGAAAACTTTCACGTTAAAAAAATATAATTTCATTTTTTCAAAAGAAAACACAAATTTTATGAAAAAACCGCATTATATAATTCAGGCAAACATGATGGACAAATCCTATTCCATACCGGTTGCGAAGAATTGTGTGTGTGGGGGGGTGGGGGGTGGGGGGGTGGGGGTTCAATATGATTTGGGTCCATAGACTTGACCTTGAGAAACTTCTTGACTCTCCTTATGAGTTGTTTTTTAGACGCGGCAAACCCTATTTGACGCTCTTTGCATCAAAACAATGGTGATCCACATAGGAGGGGGACGAACAAACGTAGTTGGCCGACCCATTAGTTGCAAAACTCGAAGTTCTTCGACTTGTTTGGCAACTTGGGTTTCCAACTCGGTGCCGTCTTACGTACGCTTTCCTGTACTAGTAAATGTGTACGTGCAATGTATGTTGATATTAGGTAATATATTCTTGTACATATTTCTGCCTTCTATAAAGCTAAGGTACGCTATTGCGTACTCTCAAAAAAAAATTAGGTAATATATTAATTACACATAAATATTAGGTAGGATATTACTTATGTACTAATTATGTGTTTAGCACTGGCATTAATACTTGGTATGATATTAACTACACACTATACGTGTTGAGCGCTCACCATTGGAGCAGGCTGAGTCGTTGGATTGGACTGATTTAGCAGCCGAGATTTGTTGGATCTGTCTGTTTGGGTCTTTTTATATTGGTATAGATATAGATATAGATAGGTAACTGCCACTTGCCTCCGTGGCATTGCCACGTCGGATTTTTCTTTCTTTTCTTTTTTGAGAATGGCCACATCAATTTTTTTTTAGGAAAGGAAGCCATGATTTATTAATTATAATGTCAACTTTTACAGGAATTACATCGACTTGTAGGGTGCAAAACACGATAGGCCCACTTAGGCTTAGCCCATCCCAGTTCACACCCGCGCCTAGCCCACCCAGATTTACTCCCGTTCTCCGGCGTCTCCGCCGCAGATCGGCACCGGCGGCCACCGACCTCCTCCTGTGTCCCTAGCCAGCCTGCCTACTGAAGCAGCGCCACCACCGCGTACCACCTCCGGTCCAAGTCCAACGATGTCGGAGAGGGGGAGGGGGTTGCCCGCGTAGACGGCGGTGGTCGAGATGCGGGACTCGCGAGCGCTCATGGTGAGTGGCCCCAGTCAGCTGGGGCTTCGGGTGGCGCGACCGTTTGAGCCTGGAGCACCCGGGAGTGGCGTTGATGCTAAATCGTCCAGGTCCCTGAAGCCTGAAGGTGGGTGGCACGGCGGGTGGGAAGCAAAAAAGGTGCACATTTCCTCGCGCACATCTCCTCTCCTTCAGTTTGGATCCGGACGAACAGAGGCAGCAATGTATGTATGGTGGGGAGATGATCCATTTTGCTGTAACTAAAGAGGACGACACCTCAACATGCTCATAGATCAGCACAAACACAGATATGGATGGACCCAGAGCAGAGCTTCTTGAGCTGTCGTTAAATTTAATCCAAGAGAAACGGAATTTAATCGTACAGTGAATTTCTATATAGGACAATCGCCGTGGCGTGCGGGCAACGGATGCACATCATACCCCTAGTGATTGAAACTACTGTACCACCAAACGGGAGCAGACTTCATCTCAATCAGTTGCTTGTATTGTCAGTGCACAGTGCCCACTTTTTCTTTGCCTCAAGACTTAATTTGCATCATTCTGATACCATTGATTGATGCACCACCTTGGCCCCCACCGATCCACTCGCACACCTCCACTCACCTCTTGGAGCAGGACTATGGCCAAATTCGAATCCTAGCTAGTGTCAAGTTTGTTTGGGAGCAGGACTATGCTGAGACTGTATTCACCCTGTCCAGTATTTATGGGGATTGCTTTTTTGGGTGGGTTCCTGTATTTTGTACATCACTACTGAATGAACTCGATCTTGTTCCTTGCACCAATGATTTATTTGTACCGATCACTGATATGCGAATTTGCTTTCCGGCATGTTCTCGGCTTCTCGCTGAGTTTCATTCTTTTTGTTCAGTATGCCTTGAAGAGGATCCTTTAAGAGGAATTGTGATATCTTGATTTCCGATGGTGGGCTTGACTTACAGGCATGCTGTTCTGTTTTCTGCTTGTAGGTGTACATGACAGATAGTAACTAAGTGGGCTAAGCAGGAAAGGCCAGGAAAGTGCTAGTCCATTTGAATGGCTTATTCAAACCTTCAAAGCCTTCTGGAACCATCCTGCTGTCCACAACACAATTTAGTGACATTCATACTTGCATTAGTTTTATTTCTCTTTCTTGGTACTCGCCTCTGGTTATTTATAATTGTGTGCACTAGCATGACAGGCGGGAATACTTACCACTATACTACAACGACTTGCTTTTCTGAAACCGTGTGAACTGTTATAGTATGAAGGGATCAATGTATCTCCATGGGCAAGGCAGTCCGAAGAAGGGGAAATCAAATAGGCAGGTGGTTCAGGCTGAGGCACATGATACAGATAGCTCAACTGTCCACACATTTTACTACTTGAAACTACAAAAGACATTTATTCTTTGTTAGGTATGTACACACTTTCCAAAGCTGGTTGTTATATCAGTGATGACTATTATACACTCCCTCCGTAAAGAAATATAAGAACGTTTAGATCATTACTTTAGTAATCTAATTGCTCTTATATTTCTTTACAGAGGAAGTAGTATTTAGTGGTACGTACACTAGTGCATCAGCTAGAAACTTGCTAACTTCCTTTGTGGAAGGCCTAGAAGTAAGAGCTCCGTCAAATTCTGTACATTTTTATAGTGGTTCAGAACTTATATGGCTGTACAATGTCCCTTCCTCTTGAATATGTAATTTATGGATGAATTTGAAGGAGACCATATTACCTTTCCCTGCAGATTGAGCATCAACGGCGTCATGTTTTATTCTTGGTCATGGCTTTCAGATCTGTGAGGATGATTCATGGAAAGCATGAGAGCCACTGATGGACTGATGGTGATGGAGAGAATAGAAGAAGATTTCGATGGGCTTACACCATGTCCATGCTCCTGCAGATAGGTTGTTTGTATTTTGTCCCAGAATATTGTTGTATTCGCAGAGTTCTATATTACTTATCTGATTGAATATAGTAATGTAACCGCTGCTAAAGCTTTTGATACAGAATACTCCATTGTGTGATATGTGATAACGTGAAAGACGCGTCTAGTCTACTTTATGTGCATTAGTTATTGACCAAAGAGCCGTCTCCGCATTGATTACTGGTTTGTATATTAGCAAGTCCAGCTCAGCTAAACTTAAAAGAAGGCAAGTAGCATCTCTCCTAGCTAGGTGATAGAGAAGATCCACTTCTCACCCGCTTGTCCTTGCCCCAGTGGCTTCATTCGTTCTGGCCTGCGTTAATTGTATAGTCGGATCAATTGTTTCCTGCAACACACGCTATCCCTGCTTAGTTTATACAACCTAATGATACCCAAATTTGCTACTGGCTGGAATATCATACTGTCTCTGTAAAGGAATTTGCTACTGACTTCCTATTTTCTGCTTCTAGGAGTGCAGGACAGACAGTATTTCAGTGGTCCACAATTGTTAGACATGAAATCGATACAATAGCTGCTTGTTGATGTCAACCAAACCCAAGGAATAGAAAAATGCTAGACAAGGAAGGACTAGGGGAAGAAGAAAATGAGAAGCACACACTAGTTCGTCAGATGCCCTCTCCGGTTCTTATTGTAGACTTGTAGTCACCAACTGTGGACTGAGTGGCTGCATAGGAAAAGCGAGGTGTTGGCTCCAAATGCCATATATGAAATGAGAGATGTTTCTTAGTGCTCCAATGCCACATATGAAATGAGAGATGTTTCTTAGTGCTCGCAGATAGCTCAACTGTCCGCCTTTGCTGGTTGAAAACTACAAAAGTAATTGATTCTTAGGTATGTACATTCATTTGAAAGCTGGCTGGTATATCAAAGATGAGTATTAGTATATATTTAGTGATATATACACAGTACACCAGTGCATTAGCTAGAATTTTTCTACCTTTGTGCAAGCACTCCATCAAATTTTGTGTGCAAACTTCTGTAATAATGCGAAAGTAATTAGGCTGTACAAAATTCCTTCCTTTTTGATTATGTAATATATGGATGCAATTTGGAGGAAGTCCTATTTTTTCATGATTGCCTTGCGGGTGGTACATCTATAAGGGATGGTTCCTGGAAAGCATGAAGAGGCAGCGAGGGTGATGGACAGAAAGAAATTTTTTTACCAACTTGTTGTTTGTATACAATGTTGTCCTCTGCTACTTTATACTTCAATTATCATCAGTGAGCTGTGTCCACGTTGGTTACTGGTTAGTTTATTAGCATGTCCATCTCAGCTAAACTTAAAGAAAGGGCAAGTTGCTGGATCAGACCTGGTATTGCCTTGTTGAGCTGCTGTTTGGGGATTTCTGCCTCTCATTCTCTTGCAACACAACGTTGTTAGCTCCTAATATCCTTTCCTTCAACCCTGCCTCACCGCTGCGCTGGCTCCTAAAACGCTGCTTCTGAATTCTGCATCTGTGTAAGCTCACCACTATTCTCGCCTGTTTTCCTCTACGAATCTGGCTATAGGGTTTTGTTTATTATCTTCGTTGTTGCAACCGGCTAATCGATCTCATGATTTTCCATTGCAACAGGTATTCATCCTTTGTTATATTCACTGGTTGTTTCAACCTTTGATTCAGAAGTGCTTTCAATTGATCGAAAAGCGCTTACAATTGCCCGTATATCATTTACTCAGGTCATTTTCTACTCTCAAAACAGTATCATTAGTTCTTTCAAGGTTCCTTGCTCTTATCTACGATGCATGCAGTTAACTAATTCATCTTGTTATTTCCCACACCAACAGATTTCTCATCCATCACCTCATGCTCGTCGTTCTATTTATTGAGGCCATTCCACACCCAAAAAAAGAGGGGAAAATTGTCAGTTTTTGCTCCTAGTTTCTGATAATGTACTTGCTCATCTCCATACTTGGTGTTCAATCATCTACTGTCTTTATGGATCGAATCCGTTCTCTTATTTTCCTCTAGAAACACACCTTCAACTTCTCTTTCAGCCTGTTTCTCAGAGTTTGTCTTTCTGCACCCAAAATCTGTGCATCCACAAAACAAACACAAACCCCCTCTGTAAGCATATACACTCCCCCAAAAAACCTGGAATCCAATGGCAGAAGTGGCGATAGCTATAGCTGGCTTAAGATTGGCTGCATTACCGGTCTTGAAGAAGCTCCATGCTAGTGCTTCAACGTACCTTGGAGTGGACATGGCGCGTGAGCTCCATGAACTGGAGACAACTATCATGCCACAGTTCGAGCTAGTGATTGAAGCAGCTGACAAGGGGAACCAGAGGCCCAAGTTGGACAAATGGCTTCAGGAACTCAAAGAAGCCTTCTACATGGCCGAAGATTTGCTGGAAGAGCATGAGTACAACCTCCTCGATCGCCAAGCAAAGGGAAAGGATTCCTTGCCGGCCAATTCCTCCTCCATGAGCAGCAATTTTATGAAGCCTCTGCGTCTTGCATCGAGTAGGCTGTCCAATCTGAGCTCCGAGAACAGAAAGCTAATTCGCCATCTTAAGGAACTGAAGGCTACCCTCACGAAAGCCAAGGACTTCCATCAACTGCTTTCCTTACCTGCTGGTTATAATGCAGTGAGCCCCACAATACCATCATCTGCTGTTCCTGAGACCACATCAATGCCACCTCCAAAAGTGATTGGCCGTGACAAGGATAGCATTCATATAATAGATCGTCTTACCAAGACAACTGCTGCTACAGAGTCTGTTACAGTTATATACTCGAGTTTGGCCATTGTTGGCGCTGGAGGCATGGGAAAGTCCACCTTGGCACAACTTGTTTACAATGACGATAAGGTAAAAAATTGTTTTGATGTGAGAATGCGGGTAAGCATCTCACGAAAACTTGATGTCTGCCGTCATACACGGGAGATAATCGAGTCTGCCTCACAAGCGGAATGCCCACGCATTGATAACCTTGATACTCTGCAGCGTAAGTTGTCAGACATACTGCAAGAATCAAGGAAATTCCTGCTTGTGTTGGATGATGTTTGGTTTGAACCTGGCAGTGAGAGGGAAGCAAAGTTTTGGTAACTTCTCGATGGGATACATTTCCATCTGCTCTTTACTGTGCAGAAGTGTGTCCTCTGGAAAACATGGAAGATGTTTATTTCTTAGCACTCTTCAAACACCATGCTTTCTCTGGACCAGAAACTAGAAATCCACAGTTGCGTGGAAGGCTGGAATATTTTGCAGGTAAGATTGCTAAAAGGCTTGGACAATCTCCTTTGGCAGCCAAAGTTGTGGGTTCCCAGTTGAAAGGGAAAACGGACATATCTGAATGGAAGGATGCTCTAATGATTGACAAATTAAGTGAGCCTATGACAGCACTGTTGTGGAGTTATGAGAAGTTAGATCCATGTCTACAGAGCTGCTTCCTATATTGTAGCTTGTTTCCAAAAGGACACAAGTATGTCATTGATGAGTTGGTTCATCTTTGGATGGCAGAGGGCCTCCTTGATTTGCGCAACCAAACCAAGAGAGTGGAAGATATTGGGAAGGATTATTTCCAGGAGATGATCTCTGTTTCATTCTTTCAACCAGTTGATGAGAAATACTCTCGCACATACTATGTTATACATGATCTGCTTCATGATCTGGCAGAATCACTCTCCAAAGAGGACTACTTCAGATTGGAAGATGATAAGGTGACAGCAATACCATCCACTGTTTGACATCTATCTGTCCGTGCTGATAGTATAATGCAACACAAGCAAAGTATCAGCAAGCTACATCATTTACGCACCATTATCTGCATAGACCCCCTAATGGATGATGTAAGTGACCTTTTTAATCAGATACTATAGAATTTGAAGAAGTTGCGCATATTATTTTTGTCATCTTACAGCAGTAGCACGTTGCCAGAATCTGTTGGTGAGTTGAAGCACCTTCGGTATTTGAACATCATTAGAACACTAATTTCTGAATTGCCAAGATCATTGTGTACTCTTTACCACTTGCAGTTACTTATAATAAATGATAAAGTTGTGAGTTTGCCTGATAAACTCTGCAATTTAAGGAAGTTACGGCATATTGAAGGACATGATTATAGAATATATGATTCATTCAAAAAAGCACTGCCTCAAATTCATAACATTGGCAAGTTAACTTCGCTTCAACAGTTCGAGAAATTTTCTGTGCAAAAGAAAAAGGGATATGAGTTGCAACAGTTGAGTGATATGAACGAGATCCGTGGCAGTTTAAGTGTCACAAATCTTGAGAATGTCAGTGGGAAGGATCAAGCCTTAGAATCGAAGCTGCATCAGAAAAGTCATCTTGTCAGCTTGCACCTTGTCTGGAGTTGCAAGACTAACACAAATGCAGAGAATAATGTACATTTGGAGATCCTAGAAGGCTTGATGCCACCGCCTCAACTTGGGAATCTTACAATTGATGGTTACGAATCTTCAAAATTCCCAGGCTGGTTACTTGGTGGTTCATATTTTGAGAATTTGGAATCTTTAAGAGCTTTGTTAATTGCAGCGCATTACAAAGCCTACCATCCAATACTGAGTTATTTGGGAATTGCACTTCACTTGTCCTCTGCAATGTGCCAAACTTGAAGACACTACCTTTTCTTCCACCAGGCATGAAATTGTTAGGGATAGACAAATGCCCGCTACTTATATTTATTTCCACCGATGAGTTGGAGCATCATGATCAGAGAGATAATATCACAAGGACAGACCACTTGGCATCACAACTTGGTTTAATCTGGGATGTGGATTCAGGGTCACATGTTAGGAGTGTAATCTCGTTGGAACTTTCATTTCTAAAACAGCTGATGATATTAATGCATGCTGATGTATCACATGTTCAAAACCTTGAAAGTGCTCTAGAAAGAGAGGAAGGAGAAGTACTGGTAAAAGAAGATATCATCAAGGCATGGATATACTGTCACAAGCAGAGGATACGGCTCATGTATAAGAGCATTGCGCTGCCGCTGGTTACACCATCAGGACTAAGTCAACTTTCTCTTTGTTCATGCAGTATTACAGATGTAGCTTTAGCTGTTTGCCTTGATGGTCTAGCTTCACTGAAAAAATTGTGTTTAGAAGAGATTATGAATTTAACTGCACTTCCTTCAAAAGAGGTTCTCCAACATTTGACAAAACTTGACCGTTTATTCATCAAATATTGCTGGTGTCTCAGGTCATTAGGGGGTTTACGAGTTGCTACCTCTCTTTCAGATTTTAGATTGAGTTCCTGCCCTTCTTTAGAATTGGCACATGGAGCAGAATGTTTACCATTATCCCTTGAGAGCCTCAATATATTCAATTGCGTGCTTGGAGCTGAATTCCTCTGTGCTGACTTGCCACAGATGAATGATATTCACATAAGCAGATGCAGAAGCACCGCATGCTTCTCTATTGGTAGCCTCACCTCTGTTAAATCACTCTCACTGTATAACCTGCCAGATTTATGTACGCTTGAAGGATTGTCTTCCCTACAACTTCACAATGTACATTTGATTGATGTTCCGAAGCTCACCCCTGAGTGTATCTCCCAGTTTCAAGTCCATGGCTCGCTCTATGTTAGCAGTCCTGTAATATTCAACAACATGCTCTCGGCTGAAGGTATCACAGTTCCAGCATTTCTCTCTCTTGAAGGATGCAAGGAGCCATTTGTTTCATTCGGAGAATCCGCAAACTTCACATCAGTCAAGACCCTGAGATTCTGTGGTTGTCTAATGACTTCCCTACCAACAAATATGAAGTGCTTCTCCAGTATGAGGAAGCTCGACATCTATAGCTGCCCCAACATATCATCTTTACCAGATCTGCCATCCTCCCTCGAGCACATAAGTGTATGGTATTGTAGTGAGCTCTTGAAGGAGAACTGCCGAGCACCTGATGGAGAAAGTTGGCCAAAGATCGCGCATATCCGCTGGAAGGAATTTAAAGATAAAGTGATTTAGATTCCCACCTACAAATAAACAGAAAAGGTAAATGAGCTCCCATCGGCCACCTTTGCACTTTCAAAGATGTATATAGCCCTTCATAACATATATGCACTTAGTTAATTTTTTATATCTTTCAAATACTTCATTTATTTCAAAGTTTCATTCATTTGTTTACTTTAAATCAATTAATGGCAGACCTAAGATGTGTCCTGTCCAGCAACAACCTGTTGCGGGGTGGAGTGCCCAAGGCTGGCTGATCTTACAGTTCAAGTGTGTCTCCTAGTTCATCAGCTGGTGATCCCCTCGGTCGGTCTCCTGCTTCAATGATTGCCTCACGCTTTGCCCTCTCGCACTCCACCACCTCCTGTCCTCTGGTGCCACCGTCACTAACGGTGGATTATGTACTCGTGTTGCCAGTTATCATTTTATTCATGCTATTATTCATTGCTGGAAGCAATCAAATTTGTTATTGTTGAACCCCCTGTCCTGTTAGCCTCTGCTTGAGTCTGTAGTACTTTCTGTGTGTACGGATCGTAATTTTTGTATCTTCGTATGACATACCTCTGGATAACTATGTGACATATACATGAGCACCAGTTTATGGGATAGCTGAGCAGTATGCTGAAGCGGTGAAGCCTACTAGCAGATAACTCTTGTTTTCTGTTTTGCTTGAAATGTGTGTATGAACAATGTGGACATATAAAAAAACAAAAAACAATGTGGACATGGTGTGTCGGCTGGGGGAGCATTTTTTATGGATGATGGCAGCTTGCAAACTGCAGACTGTTATTTGAGACTGCGGCTAATATTGGTATGGTGCTCTTTGTCCTGATGACACTGAATTTTCCCGGTTTTCCCTTTTATGAAAGATAATGTGGACAACTATCACTGAAGACGGTGATGGATGTCCAAGGAAAGTGCTCGAATTACATCAGGCTGGCTCATCTTACAGTTCAACCGTGCGATATACATATACTGCAAGTCTGCGGCGCTTCACTTCTGCTTCGGTACACCCCCCTAAATACATCAATGGCTGAGATTAACCCATACCCCTTCATAATAAAAGGCAGGATTGTCTTTTTTGAAAGTACGTAGTATGCGCCGATACATTACATTTCCACCTCCTCCATGGGCTGGCCCATTTACGCAGGTTTTACTTTACGGTTAAAATTTAAAAAATCAGCGTCTAGCATGATTCGATCTCAAGACCACCACACAAAATACTATAAGTCGTAACCAACAGGACACCTTACTTGTGTTGATTTTATTACTCCCTCCGATCCTTTTTATCTGGCCTATAGTTTTCTTTTTTGCCTATTTCTCTGTTCGTTCCTGGTTTGTAGCACCTTTTTCCCAAGCCTGCTCCTATTGTTGTGCATGCGGTTGGACTCATATCGATGCTTCCAGTAGAAGATAAGAAAAATATGCGCTGCTTTGAAAGGAAGGAAATCAATATATATTTCTTCTTTTATTTCTTACCATACAAGGAGTACAACACGTACATGTTTTATTGGCAAGGAATACTCCCTCCAATCATTTTTATTTCTTACCATGCAGATTTTTAAACTTGGCATGCTGCCTTAGAATTGTGATGCAAGGCCCTAGAAAAATTTCGTCAATTTGAACAATGTCGAAAAAATGTACTCTGAGACGGAACCTTCCGCCCAACCCGAACTCTCTACCTGAATCTTTTTCCATTTAAATTTGTGAACATTTTCTTAAATTCGCAAACTTGTTTTTCAAATTCATGAACTTTTTTCCATATATGGGAACTCATTTCAACTTTTACAAACGTTTTATAAAAGCCCATAATTTTTTTTCAAATTCATAAACATTTATACAAGCACGTTGCGCCACATTTGGCTAGTGTTTTGGGGCTTTTCACGGGGAAAACCCTAGAAATGCAAAAAATACCAGAAGTCAATCAAATTTATCATGGATGCTTGACATGGTGATGGTAGTGTGTGAAAAAAAAATCTGGGTCCATTTTATTGATGTGAAAAAAAGTGCATCCAGACTTGCCCTACCGCCGGCCTACCCGAACCACCACATTTGAACATGGTGTGCTTCTGTCCATGCATGAAATGACGCAAAAATTTGCCAGCGTGTGGGCATGCTCACTGCAAGCCTCCATGCAAAATTCGAAGGAATTCGGGCACGAACGCACGTTGCGTCACCTTCGGCTAGTGTTTGGGGGGTTTTCACCGGAAAAACCCTAGAAAATACATAAAATATCAGAACTCAATGAAATTTATCATGGATGCTTGGAATGATGATACTAGCGTGTGGAAAATTTTGGGTCCATTTTATTGATGTAAAAAAATGCATCCAGACTTGCCCTACCGGCCTACCCGAACCACCACCTTTGTACATGGTGTGCTTCTTTTCATGCATAAAATGAAACCAAATTATTCTAGCATGTGGGCATTCTCATGGCAGTCCTCCATGCAAAATTTGACAAAATTCAGAACCAAAAGCATATTGCATCACGTTCGGCTATTTTTTTGGGGGTTTTCACCGAGAAAACCCTAGAAAATGCATAAAATGTCAGAACTCAATAAAATTTATCATGGATGCTTGGCATGATAATACTAATGTGTGGAAAAAAAATTGTGTCTGTTTTATTGATGTGAAAAAAAGTGCATCCAGACTTGCCATACCGACCTATCTGAACCACTACCTTTGAACATGGTGTGCTTCTTGCCACGCACGAAATTACAGCAAATTTTGCTAGCATGTGGGCATGCTCATGGTAGGCCTCCATGCAAAATTTGAAGGAATTTGAACATCGAACGCATGTTGCGTCACGTTTGGCTAGTGTTTTAGGATTTATTTTTTCACCGGGAAAACCCTAGAAAATGCATAAAATGTCAGAACTCAATGAAATTTATCATGGATGCTTGGCATTGTAATGCTAGTATGTGGAAAAAATTTGCGTCCGTTTTATTGATGTGAAAAAAAGTGCATCCAGACTTGCCCTATCGGCCTATACGAACCACCACCTTTGAACATGGTGTGCTTCTTGCCAAGCACGAAATTACACGTGGGCATGCTCATGGCAGGCCTCGGTGCGCATGTATGCTACACCATCTTATTAGTTTTGTATCGCACATATCTCTATTTTGCTTCCTGAGAAAAGAATGAAGCTTTGGTTACACAATAACCAAGAGGTGTAGGTTTCATGAAACATTTATGCTTCCTACACAGTTCAACAAATTTTCGGTTAGATACTAATCATGCTTCAAACAACAACACACTAGGCTTCCTAAGCGCCCAAATAAATGAATTTCTCTTACACACTAATCAGGTATACTTCCAGCATTACTGCCTGATGCTTCAAGGGATTACATGTTGCCTACAACCCAATATTTCAGTATAGACGTCCTAGTTTCAATCGAGAATATATACACTTGTTTTTTTAGTTGAGAATATATACATCTGGAACGAAATTGTAGAAACCGCGACCAAAGGCCCTTTTTCCACTAATGGTAGAAAAAGAGGCTTCCGTCCAGCCCCATTAGTCGCGAAATTGTAGGAACCGCGACTAATGGAGTCTTTAGTCGCGGTTCGGCAGACGAACCGCGACCAAATGCCTGGGCCCAGGGCGCTCGGTGGCCAGCTGGTGCACGTGAGAGGCTTTAGTCGCGGTTGGCCAGGACAACCGCGACTAAAGGTGCCCAAAGGCCTTTAGTCGCGGTTGGCCAGTCCAACCGCGACTAAAGCTCCTCCCCTATATATACCAGTTCAGCACACTCACTTAGCCATTTGGTGCCACTTCTCTTCGCAAGCTTCACAAGGGGGTGTAGGTTTGCTTTTGGTTCCTCTTATGCACACAAGGTGTTTGATGAAATGCCCCAAAGAGCGTGAAACAAACATGATATGAAGTGTTGGAGCCACACTTGAGGTTCCTCATTTATTTTTTTCTCCTCGATCGCGGTTAGCAACTTGAACCTTTCATGCATGTGTGTCATTGATAAAATATGCATGTGTGTTGTTCATTGTTTAATTTCTATTGTTTATAGCTAGTTAGTTTAACAAATGCATGATGGTTAATTATATATTTTATATTATAATAATGCAGATGAATCGGCAATGGATGTACGGTAACCGACTCTCCCGCGAGTTCACTACGGGTTTGAAAGATTTCCTCGTAGTGGCTAATGCGAACAAGCAGAAGGGTTTTGTTATCTGTCCATGTGTTGACTGTAAGAATCAGAAGGGTTACTCTTCCTCAAGAGAAGTTCACCTGCACCTGCTTCGGCACGGTTTCATGCCAAGCTATAATTGTTGGACCAAGCATGGAGAAAGAGGGGTTATAATGGAAGAAGATGAAGAAGGGGATGATTTCATCGATGAAAGCTATCTTGCTCATTTCGGTGATACTTTCATGGAGGATGCTGAAGGTGAAGGGGAAGGTGAAGGTGAAGAAGAGGCACGTGATGAGACCGTTGATGATCTTGGTCGGACCATTGCTGATGCACGGAGACGCTGCGAAACTGAAAAGGAGAGGGAGAATTTGGATCGCATGTTAGAGGATCACAGAAAGTCGTTGTACCCCGGATGCGATGATGGTCTGAAAAAGCTGGGCTGCACACTGGATTTGCTGAAATGGAAGGCACAGGCAGGTGTAGCTGACTCGGCATTTGAAAACTTGCTGAAAATGTTGAAGAATATGTTTCCAAAGAATAACGAGTTGCCCGCCAGTACGTACGAAGCAAAGAAGGTTGTCTGCCCTCTAGGTTTAGAGGTTCTGAAGATACATGCATGCATCAACGACTGCATCCTCTACCGCGGTGAATACGAGAATTTGAATGAATGCCCGGTATGCACTGCATTGCGTTATAAGATCAGAGGCGATGACCCTGGTGACGATGTTGAGGGCGAGAAACCCAGGAAGAGGGTTCCCGCCAAGGTGATGTGGTATGCTCCTATAATACCACGGTTGAAACGTCTGTTCAGGAACAAAGAGCATGCCAAGTTGTTACGATGGCACAAAGAGGACCGTAAGTCGGACGGGGAGTTGAGACACACCGCAGATGGAACGCAATGGAGAAAGATCGACAGAGAGTTCAAAGATTTTGCAGCTGACGCAAGGAACATAAGATTTGGTCTAAGTACAGATGGCATGAATCCTTTTGGCGAGCAGAGCTCCAGCCATAGCACCTGGCCCGTGACTCTATGCATCTACAACCTTCCTCCTTGGTTGTGCATGAAGCGAAAGTTCATTATGATGCCAGTGCTCATCCAAGGTCCGAAGCAACCCGGCAACAACATCGATGTGTACCTAAGGCCATTAGTTGATGAACTTTTACAGCTGTGGGGCAGACCTGGTGTCCGTGTGTGGGATGAGCACAAAGAAGAGGAATTTGACCTACGAGCGTTGCTTTTCGTAACCATCAACGATTGGCCTGCTCTTAGTAACCTTTCGGGACTGTCAAATAAGGGATACAATGCATGCACGCACTGCTTACATGAGACTGAAAGTGTACATTTGCCAAATTGTAAGAAGAACGTGTACCTTGGGCATCGTCGATTTCTTCCGAAAATTCATCCAGTAAGAAAGAAAGGCAAGCATTACAACGGCAAGGCAGATCACCGGCCGAAGCCTGCGGAACGCACTGGTGCTGAGGTATTTGATATGATCAAGGATTTGAAAGTCATCTTTGGAAAGGGTCCTGGCGGACAATCAGTTCCGAAGGGAGCTGACGGGCACGCATCCATGTGGAAGAAGAAATCTATATTCTGGGAGCTAGAATATTGGAAAGTCCTAGAAGTCCGCTCTGCAATCGACGTGATGCACGTTACGAAGAATATTTGCGTGAACCTCCTAAGCTTTTTGGGCGTGTATGGGAAGACAAATGATACAAAGGAAGCACGGCAGGACCAGCAACGTTTGAAAGACCCTGATGACCGGCATCCGGAATGGTTTCAAGGTCGTGCCAGCTACGCTCTGACCAAAGAAGAGAAGGTCATCTTTTTTGAATGCCTGAGCAGTATGAAGGTCCCGTCTGGATTCTCGTCCAATATAAAGGGAATAATAAACATGGCGGAGAAAAAGTTCCAAAACCTGAAGTCTCACGACTGCCACGTGATTATGACGCAATTGCTTCCGATTGCTTTGAGGGGGCTCCTGCCGGAAAATGTTCGAGTAGCCATTGTGAAGCTATGTGCATTCCTCAATGCAATCTCTCAGAAGGTAATCAATCCAGAAGTTCTACCACGGTTACAGAACGATGTGATCCAATGTCTTGTCAGTTTCGAGTTGGTGTTCCCGCCATCCTTCTTCAATATTATGACGCACCTCCTGGTTCACCTAGTCGAAGAGATTTTCATTCTCGGTCCTGTATTTCTACACAATATGTTCCCCTTCGAGAGGTTCATGGGAGTATTAAAGAAATATGTTCGTAACCGTGCTAGGCCAGAAGGAAGCATCGCCAAGGGCTATGGAAATGAGGAGGTAATTGAGTTTTGTGTTGACTTTGTTCCTGACCTTAAGCCGATTGGTCTTCCTCGATCGCGGCACGAGGGGAGACTAAGTGGAAAAGGCACGATCGGAAGGAAATCAACGATATGTATGGATGGCCATTCTCTGACTGAAGCACACCACACTGTACTGACCAATTCCAGCTTGGTGGCTCCGTACTTTGAGAAACACAAGAATATTTTACGCTCGGACAACCCGGGGAAGCCTGAATCCTGGATTAGGAAGGCCCACATGGAGACTTTCGGCAGTTGGTTGAGAAAACATTTAATGAATGACAATGATGTTGTAGATCAGCTGTACATGTTGGCCAAGACACCATCTTCGACTATAACGACTTTCCAAGGGTACGAGATAAATGGGAATACATTTTACACGATCGCCCAAGATAAAAAGAGCACCAACCAAAACAGTGGTGTCCGCTTTGATGCAGCAACCGAGAATGGGCAAAAGGTCACATATTATGGTTACATAGAGGAGATATGGGAACTTGACTATGGACCCTCCTTTAAGGTCCCTTTGTTCCGGTGCAAATGGTTCAAGCTAACAGGAGGTGGGGTAAAGGTGGACCAGCAATACGGAATGACAATGGTGGATTTCAATAATCTTGGTTACCTTGACGAACCATTCGTCCTAGCGAAAGATGTCGCTCAGGTTTTCTATGTGAAGGACATGAGTAGCAAACCGAGGAAACAGAAAGATAAGAAAACGATCAGTACATCATGCGATGATCCAAAGCGCCACATTGTTCTTTCAGGGAAAAGAAACATCGTGGGAGTGGAGGACAAGACAGACATGTCAGAAGATTATAATATGTTTGCTGAAATTCCGCCCTTCAAAGTGAACACCGACCCAAGCATTAAGTTAAATGATGAGGATGCTCCATGGATACGGCACAATCGTAAGCAAGCAGGGACACAAGGGAAGAAATGATGTGTAATAATTTATTACCCGTGATGTGTTTGGTGTCCATTTTCGAATATTTCGAGATACCATTGATGATACATGAAATTTGGAGTGATTTAGTCATACTCCTGCCTAGGCGTATAATATGAAATTTGGAATATTTAAGATTTTGAATTGAATTAGTTTTATTTTTCTGAATTTTTTGATATATTATTTGTATTTTTAACATTTTGAATTGAATTAGTTTTATTTTTCTGAATTTTTTGATATAATATTTGTGTTTTTAACATATTGAATTGAATTAGTTTTATTTTTCTGAATTTTTTGATATATTATTTGTATTTCTAAGATTTTGAAAAAGAAAAAGTATTTTGAAAAATACTTTTAGTCGCGGTTGGCCTGGCCAACCGCGACTAAAGGTTAACCTTTAGTCGCGGGTCGCCTCCCCAACCGCGATTAAAGGGGGACCGCGGGAACGCAAAAACCCGCCAAAAATACCTTTAGTCGCGGTTGGCCTGTCCAACCGCGACTAAAGGTTACCCTTTAGTCGCGGGTCGCCTCCCCAACCGCGACTAAAGGGGGGGCTATAAATACAAGGGCCCGAACCTTCGCCTCCATTTCTCGTCTTCTCCGACTGCCGCGCCGAAGGCCTGCCGCCGTCGCCCTCGCCCTCGACGCCGCCCGCTGTCGCCCTCGACGCCGCCCGCCGTCGCCCTCGCCCTCGACGCCGCCCGCCGTCGCCCTCGACGCCGCCCGCCGTCGCCCTCGACGCCGCCCGCCGTCGCCCTCGCCCTCGACGCCGCCCGCCGTCGCCCTCGCCCTCGACGCCTCCCTCGCCGCCCGCCGCTCAACGTATATACACATGAACACACTGCTGGGTGCACTTCCGTGTACCCATAGCAGTTTCTGTATTTAATAATTTGAATTAAATTAAATCAGGATATTAGAAAATGAACCAAAACTTTGAAAATTAATAGAAAATAAACCGTAACTCGGATGGAAAAACTCTGTACATGAAAGTTGCTCAGAACGACGAGACGAATCCGGATACGCAGCCCGTTCGTCCATCACGCATCCCTAGCATAGCGAACACGCAACTTTCCCCCTCCGACCCATCTGTCTGAAAACGCGAAACACCGGGAATACTTTCCCGGATGTTTCCCCCCTTCACCGGTACCACCTCGTACCGCGTTATGGTACCGCCACCGCCACCGCCACTGCCCCCCTTCTTCACTTAATTAATTTGTTTTTACTACATGTTTTTAGGACTGACATAATGGCGGACGATAGAGCTGACCCGATTATGGACAACTATGATCCGGACGGTGAAGCACATATGTTCGGCATCATAAACGGCGATATTCTATATGTGCCGACCGGACAAGAAGAAGATGATATCTCTTCTTATCTGAACCTTGACGGTGAAGATGAAGGGCGCCGTCAGCAAGATGATGCCGAACAAACGTCGATAAACGACGATCTTCAAATGGAAGTAGCAACCACCTCCGGCGCTGAGGTATATATATATACATTGAGCCTCTGGTGATACAAACTAACTGATTTGAATAAATATGTGTGTACTAACGTGCGCGACTCTCTTTCTTATTTTAGCCCTGGGCCGGATCGTCGAAACAATCGAGTACGTCGTCAAAGCGTGGCGCAACCAAGACGATGAAACAAGGAGAAACATGCACCATCGAGGTTGTTGACAGTGCAACCGGCAGGCCGCTGGAGCCCCGCAAGAACGCCACCAAGTTTGTCAACCAATGCGGAGCCGTTGTTAGAGACAACGTCTCGATCACCGTCCAGGAGTGGAATAAGCCAAAGAAGGCACGAATTGCTGGTTTCACTTTTGTCGATAAGAGAACAAAAAAAGATTGCTTCAAGAAGCATATGGAACATTTTGTTCTACCTCCGGAATACAACAAATTCGATGAGGAGGGTAACAAGATTGAGGAAAACAAGGAGAGGAGGAGGCCAGTCAAACAGTTCGCTCTTCATAAGATGGCCGACGCATTCCGGAAATTCAAGCAAAATCTAGCCCGTGACTTTGTCAAGCAGAACAAGACTCCGGATTTCAAAGGACAATATGAGAAACTGAAACATGATTGGCCAGAATTTGTGAAGCAAAAGAAATCGGAGTAGTTCATTCAAATATCGAAAAAAAATAAGGAAAATGCGGCTAAGAAGGAGTACAATCATATTATGGGGCCAGGAGGGTATCGCCTTTGGGTGCCTAGGTTGGAGAAGATGGAGAACGAGCTGAGGGCGCGAGGAATCCGTCCAGGTACGGAGGGATGGGACCCAAGGGCCAAAAGCTGGTGGTACGGGCATGGGGGAACGCTGAACCCGGAGACAGGGGAGTGTGTTTACCGGGGCAAAATAATTAAACCCACCCAAGCCCTTATTGACACAATGAGGGATGCTCAAGAGGGGAAGATCAAGTTCAACAGAGAGAACGACGCGCTGACAAAAGCCCTCGGGAATCCTGAACACGGAGGACGTGTACGAGGCATGGGGCACATTCCGTGGAAAATAGGGTTCCCCCAGAACGATGACCCGTACGGTTACAGAAGCCGTAAGAGAAAGATGGATCGGGAAGCAGATGTTGTGGCGCGGTTGGCATCGGAAATGGATGTGATGAAGAAAACCGTGAGTGTACTAGTAGCCGAAAGAGATGCAGCTCGGGCGCAGCATGAAGATCATCCAGCGGATCTCGGAAGCCAGCAGCGGAGAAGCAGCGTGGCTTCCACGGAGGCCCCACCGGCTGGTGCAGATGCACCGACGATCGAAATTACTGCACCGGAGCCTTTGGTGGTCGAAATTACTGCACCGGAGCCTCCTCGCTACCCCGTGGACGATATAAAGGAGATGAAAGAATGTCATCTGTATTATCCTATCGGGAACATGTCCATGAAGGTAGCCATCGGCAGTGCTTTACCATGTTTACCTGGAGCACTCCACCACAACAACCCCATTCAAGATGGCTATGCTCGTGTCACGGTGGAGGACATAGTCCAAGGGTTTGAGGACCTGGAGATTGACATTGCTACACCTGAAGGGGAGAAAAGACTTGGAGATGTCAAGCGCCATTTCATTCTATGGCAAAAGAAGTTTATCAAGTTTCCAGGCGAGGCGCCAAGGACAACAAGTCCACCCCCCTACGGTGGTGGTGGTGGCGGTGGTGGTGGTGGTGGTGGTGGTGGCGGTTCACCTACACCTCCGTCACGTCAGCCGACGCCCCCCAGTCCACAACGTCCGGCGGGTGATCAGACGCCGCCCCCCAGTCCTCGTCCGGCGGGTGATCAGACGCCGCCCCCCAATCCACCTCCGGCAAAGAAGCAGAAGCAGTCCTGGATTATTAACCCGGACCCTTATGTACCTAAGACCACAAAGGTACCGGAGCCATCACTGAAGCCTCTCCCCACAAGGCCTTGGGAACGTAGTGCCGAGGAAACTGCCGCGGCCGCGGCTGCTGATCATGACAAATGGAAGGCGGGCTGCAAGAAGAAAAGAGAGCCCGATCCCAAGCCAGTATTTTCTGATGAGCAAAAGAAGTGGGCTAAGTCATTTTTGAGCACACCGTCCCAAGCCGCGAAGAATCTGCCTGACGACTATGCACGTGAACTTCGTAGGCAGGCACTCATGTTGAAGGAGAAGAAAGAGCGGGCGGAGAACCAGGAGAACAAAGCCTTGGAGGAGGCCGAGAAAACGGAATTAGAAAGTAAAAAAAGCGGGAAACGAGTTGCCCAGCTCGGGGAACAAAGTAAACAATCGATTGCCCCGCTTATAGTGAAAGCCGCCGGTCCGGATGACCCCGATATCATAGCAGCTGCGGCAGCACATGGATTGACTGTAACGAGTGCCAGAGAACAAGCGGCCAACTTAGGTATTACTCTTCGTGAACTGTTAGGCCTTGATGAGGCGCCAGTGAAGGAGGTAGTAATTACATATGTGAAGAATGGGCCTCTCGTCGAGCCTGCGCAGGAAAAGGATCTACCTCCACAAATGAAAGGTCTGCTGAAATGGTACAAGGGTTACATAAAAAATAAAAACGCCAAAGAATATATTTATGCGGAAGTTAGATATGAGCATCACTTCAAACATTACTATGTACAAATTCATCTGAGTGAATTGTTCCAGCTTTTCAATCTGCGCGAGCTCGACAAATCTATCATCAGTTGCTACGTTCTGTAAGTGATTTATTTCTACCCCATCTCGTTCATATTGCCTGCACTATATATATGTCCTAACTATATTGTTGTGTCCGCTATTATACATGCAGAATGAAGATTAAGGAATGCAGAGTAAGGAACATCCATGATGTTGGGTTCATTGACCCACACATCGTTAATGGATATGTGTTGGAGCATCACCCCGCCGACATGGAGGCAGACCTGTGGCAGTTTCTTACAAAGCAGGAACTCAAAAGTGATATTCTATTTCCTTACCATTTTGGGTGAGTGTTTCTGTCTTGAGCACATTCTCTTTTGTTTACTCCATGCATGGTATGTGGCCGGCTAATCGATGAGTTATGCATGACGTACTGTGCATGTATCGTGTCCGCAGGTTTCACTGGATTCTGCTAGTAATTAAAGTTGACACCTCAGAATGTCTCGTCCACGACTCTCTGAATATGGATCCAAAGCTTTGGGGCGGCATGAGAAGAATGCTGCAGAAGTAATTATTTTCATTCATTTGCGCTCTATATCGATCGGCCTATTTCGTTCATTTCCTAATATCAAGTAACTAATAACTCTCTTGTTCATTTAATTTTCTTTGCCTCGTAGGGTTTGGAGACGGTTCGTAGATACAAAGGTCGGTGAATTCAAAAAAGAGCTAGAATTCAAAAAGTCAAAGGCTAAGAATGCTGGGGATATTCAGCCAGCGGGGACCAATCTATGTGGATACTATGTCTGTGAGATGATCCGGAGATACACCTCTGAGCGGGTTCCGAGTGATACCAATGCTCAGAGGAATAACCTCCGGATGATGCTTAGTCCAGAAGCTCGCTTCCGACCACTTCAAGAGGAACTAGCTGGATGGTTCAGCAGGGAAGTCCTCCATTCTAAAGGAGAACACCATTACGAGGACGTAGAACTTTATATGCATTAAATTATGTATGGAAACTTGTTCAAAATTGTATATGGTCATCCGATGATATTGAATGTATATTGTATATTCCTCTTGAATTCTTTTTGGTTCTAATTCAAATTTGTTTGAAATTGTACATTCATATGCATGTATGTAGTACCGTAGAATATGTGAAACTCCTTCAAAATTAAAATAAAGCACAAAAGAAATAAAACAATACAAATTAAACAGAAAACAGGCTTAGGGGGAGGGCTAAAACCCTAAACCTGTGGCGGCCTTTAGTCGCGGTTGGCCAGAAGAACCGCGACTAAAGGTCCTCCGCCGCGACGGCCGCCTGGCGCCCACGTGGACGAGCCTTTAGTCGCGGTTCTTAAGAAACCGCGACTAAAGTGGGGGTCCTTTAGTCGCACCTATTTGGTCGCGGTTGCGCAACCGCGACTAATGGCAGTTGCGAACCGCGACCAAAGGCCCTTTTTCCACTTGGGAACTCATTTCAACTTTTACAAACGTTTTATAAAAGCCCATAATTTTTTTTCAAATTCATAAACATTTATACAAGCACGTTGCGCCACATTTGGCTAGTGTTTTGGGGCTTTTCACGGGGAAAACCCTAGAAATGCAAAAAATACCAGAAGTCAATCAAATTTATCATGGATGCTTGACATGGTGATGGTAGTGTGTGAAAAAAAAATCTGGGTCCATTTTATTGATGTGAAAAAAAGTGCATCCAGACTTGCCCTACCGCCGGCCTACCCGAACCACCACATTTGAACATGGTGTGCTTCTGTCCATGCATGAAATGACGCAAAAATTTGCCAGCGTGTGGGCATGCTCACTGCAAGCCTCCATGCAAAATTCGAAGGAATTCGGGCACGAACGCACGTTGCGTCACCTTCGGCTAGTGTTTGGGGGGTTTTCACCGGAAAAACCCTAGAAAATACATAAAATATCAGAACTCAATGAAATTTATCATGGATGCTTGGAATGATGATACTAGCGTGTGGAAAATTTTGGGTCCATTTTATTGATGTAAAAAAATGCATCCAGACTTGCCCTACCGGCCTACCCGAACCACCACCTTTGTACATGGTGTGCTTCTTTTCATGCATAAAATGAAACCAAATTATTCTAGCATGTGGGCATTCTCATGGCAGTCCTCCATGCAAAATTTGACAAAATTCAGAACCAAAAGCATATTGCGTCACGTTCGGCTATTTTTTTGGGGGTTTTCACCGAGAAAACCCTAGAAAATGCATAAAATGTCAGAACTCAATAAAATTTATCATGGATGCTTGGCATGATAATACTAATGTGTGGAAAAAAAATTGTGTCTGTTTTATTGATGTGAAAAAAAGTGCATCCAGACTTGCCATACCGACCTATCTGAACCACTACCTTTGAACATGGTGTGCTTCTTGCCACGCACGAAATTACAGCAAATTTTGCTAGCATGTGGGCATGCTCATGGTAGGCCTCCATGCAAAATTTGAAGGAATTTGAACATTGAACGCATGTTGCGTCACGTTTGGCTAGTGTTTTAGGATTTATTTTTTCACCGGGAAAACCCTAGAAAATGCATAAAATGTCAGAACTCAATGAAATTTATCATGGATGCTTGGCATTGTAATGCTAGTATGTGGAAAAAATTTGCGTCCGTTTTATTGATGTGAAAAAAAGTGCATCCAGACTTGCCCTATCGGCCTATACGAACCACCACCTTTGAACATGGTGTGTTTCTTGCCAAGCACGAAATTACACGTGGGCATGCTCATGGCAGGCCTCGGTGCGCATGTATGCTACACCATCTTATTAGTTTTGTATCGCACATATCTCTATTTTGCTTCCTGAGAAAAGAATGAAGCTTTGGTTACACAATAACCAAGAGGTGTAGGTTTCATGAAACATTTATGCTTCCTACACAGTTCAACAAATTTTCGGTTAGATACTAATCATGCTTCAAACAACAACACACTAGGCTTCCTAAGCGCCCAAATAAATGAATTTCTCTTACACACTAATCAGGTATACTTCCAGCATTACTGCCTGATGCTTCAAGGGATTACATGTTGCCTACAACCCAATATTTCAGTATAGACGTCCTAGTTTCAATCGAGAATATATACACTTGTTTTTTTAGTTGAGAATATATACATCTGGAACGAATTTTGGAAGTACTCGAAGCAGATTTTTTTGAATAATATATTTCCATCACATGCACTTTCATAAAAAAATGTTTCCATGGCACGTTTGCGTTGCAAAGAAAAAACATCCAGAAGCAATTAAATTTCTTTATTTGTTTATTTATCGGAAGCAAATCTGTCCCGCTAAAAACAAATCGGAAGCAAATATGTAATTAGTGGGAAGCAATATTTTTCGTGTTTGTTTGTTGGAAGCAATCACAACCTACCAAAACAATTGCCCGCAAAGAAAAACCTACCAAAACAATTAGCATAATTTCTGGAACCAGTTTTTTTTTTTGAAACAAATTTCTGAGAACCAGTTAATTTGTTACTAAAAGCACAGAATTAATTTTAGAGAGATTAGCGGGAGGAGATGCTATATACGTGGGGAGTGTTTACTAGAAGCACTGATTTAGGAAGGAACGTGTCAGATCGGACGAACAGTGCAATGTTAATCCAACGGCCACCGAGACGGACGTACTAAGAGTATAGTCGTACCTGAAATTGTCATAGCTGCTATGGTGATCTGTTGGTTACACGATTTATACGATGGAGGGAGGTCTTGAGGTCGACGCTTGCCTCGTCCATGAACTGAAGAAGACCATGAACAGACAAGACCATGAACTGAAGAAGAACGACGTTGGTCAAGCAAGTTGATTCAGGCAGAGGTACAACATCTGATTTTTTGAACATTTACTTAATAGTAAGAGAAAAAAAAAGGTGTAAGTGGGCCGGCCCAGAGTTAGGGCTGAGTTGATGTATCGGACGGACAGGCGATCCATCATATACATACGGAGGTGGGTATGATTGTTAAAAGTCCATATTACCCTTTATACGTTTTGTGAGGGGGGTGTACCGAAGCGGAACTCTTTCATAATTGATATGACGTGCCTTGTGCCATGATCGGGTCTAGTTGGTCTAGACAGCCTGCTGTTTCAGATCTGCAGGGCATGTCTTTTTTTCTTTTTGTAGTTGCTCATTGCCTGCTCTGTTTATTTATTTCATGTACTCCCTCTGTCCCATAATATAAGAACGTTTTTGACACTACATTAATGTCAAAATCGTTCTTATATTATGGGACGGAGGGAGTAGTATGTATGAGCACTTTCATATATAGCTAGAGAGCCGGCTGCTTCAGGTCTTCAGGCATTGTCATCATCTTCAGACTTCTGTCTTGAACGGCATTTAACGATCTTCCCGATTGAGGGACATCTGAACTAAAAAAAAATGCTGACTGGCGAAAGGCGAGAACAGGCTCATACTGATGGTGCACCATCTGGTTCAGTAGCGGAATGTTTATTTATCTAATTGTATACTACATATGCACCAATTTATCTGATGCCTGCTAGCAGATAACTGTTTTTTTGCTTTTTTCCCTTTGATGAGTGAGTGCTCTATTTTGTTGGTGCTAGCAGTGAAATGTGTATGAACAATGTTATGAAAGCGAGTTGTGCTGCTCTGTTTTTCTGGTGCTATCAGTCACTCTATGAACAACCAGGACTCGGCTGGGGAGCCACCGTTGTGAGGCCTGGCAGCTAGAAAACTGCTCTGCATATTGATTGACATACACATGCCGCGCTACCATCAACGTGCTGTTATTATCCATCCATTTAGCTGTTTCCGCCACCAGAAACTCGTCTCCTCACTGTGCTGAGGCTTGCGGTGGTGACGAGTTGCGATCAAAATGCTAAGTCCATCAGAATAACTTTATAACTTTTTCTCAATTCAAATCAATTAACAAAAAATAGAGAATACAATCCTTGTAGTACTACCAATGATCTTGCTCCATAATCCTCTCATTTATTTAGCCAGCCCACCCTTTTTATACTCTAATTTCCCTTGCGTTACCAGTTGTCATTTTGTTCATGCTATTATTCATTGCCGAAAGTATTGTCTAATTTGCATCCCGTTATTGTCGCCCTGTTCCGCCAGCCTATCCTTGTGTACTCGTAGTACTTTGCGTGCATGGATTGTACTTTTTAATGTCTTGTGTGTGCTTTTACATACCTCTAGATAAATGTGCCGGAAGGTCTCTTTTATCACTCACTTCTGTAATGAGTTGTGTGATGTATTGCAGTACTTGGGTTTCAAACTTGAAATCATTTGCCATGTGCCATGGCTATTTCCCTTGCACGATGGAACTTTTGTTGGTATAGATAGAAAGCCTGCTGCTTCAGATCTTCATGGCATGTGATGTGATTATTTTTTCAGTTGCTCATTCCCTGCTCTGTTTATTTATCTCATGTCCTACAAATGAGGACTTTCATATATAGCTAGACAACCTGCTGCTTCTTGAGTGAGAAAGGCGCGAAGAGGCTTATACTGTTTGGTGCACCATTTGGTTCCCTGCTCAGTTTTCCGGTTGACGTAAGGGAAGTAGCCGTGCTCTGTTTTGCTGGTGCAATCAGTGGAAATGTGCATGACAAATGTGGGTATGTTGGCTCGGCTTGGGAGCAATTGTGATGGATGATGGGCCGATGGCTCCAGATCTCACTCATTCCAGGCATGTGTGGTTAATGCTATGAAGACATTAATTTATCCTGTCACTGAATTCTCCCTGTTTTCCATTTTATGAACAATCTGGACAATATTATGAAGACTGCAATGTAATCTCGAATTACCGAGACCTGACGAATGCGCTCTCTATTACTGGCTAATATGTACAAGTTGTTTTGCAGCCAAAAAAGGAAATGGAGAAATGGAGCGAACAGCTGCTGGTTTCCCTTTTGGTGTGGTGGCAAACTGCTCTGCATCTTAATTGACATACCATCTTGATGGTATCTCAGTTTGGAACACTGGCGGATCTTGCCCATTTTTGCTGTGGTCAGCTTGAATATTTTTCAAATTCACAAATAAAGACTTTATAAATTTGTATTCATTATTCCAAATTTGTCAATCTTATTAAATTAAAAAATATTTTTAAGATACCTGACGTTTTAAAAAAAATGTGAACATTTTTCAAATCTGCGAATATTTTTTGAAAACACATGACGATTTTTTTAAATTTTAAAATATTTATCTAATTCGTGAAATCGTGAGTATTTTAAAAATTTCATGAATATTTTTATAAATTCAAAAGTTTTTTTTATAATTTATGAATATTTTATGGAACTCTTGAACATTTTCCAAATTCATGATTATTTTCTAAATTCGGAACATCTCCCCAATCATGACATTTTTTAAACATGAACATTTTTAAATTCCGTGAACACTTTTCTAATGTACAAATTTTTAAATCACTTTTTAAACCAATAGCAGTATTTTTTTCTCAAACCCAAAAGCTGTTGGCTTTCTCTACAGATTGTTTTCTTAGAATTGCGAATGGTAGGGGATAAAAAGCGGGCGGAGAGGAGTGAGCAAGCAAACATGATAGGACCGCACCTAGCTCTCATACGCCGGCCAAAGGTTGTGATATAGTTACTATTCCCTGCTGAACGCGGGAATAGGAGCTCCGATCAAACAAGGCCTAACTATCAAGCATATATTTCCTAAACAGGATTGTGTTGCCGCGAATCTGACATCCTATTATGTTGTCTCGAGAACAGTAATTTCCTTCATCATGCATGACAAATCCTGGCAAAAAAATGAGCACGACAAGGATTTACCATGCTTCTTGAAGGAAATAACCATGCTTACGACAACATAATTTAAAGTCCCGAACATTATTGCCATGCTTAAAAATCTGTGTAAATTTGTAAATATTTTAATAAAATAATATTCCAAATTTGTGAATATTTTGAATTTCATAGACATTTCCAAGATAAATGTGGTTTTAAAAATTGGGATCAATTTTTAAATCTTGGTATATTTTTGAAAAATTCATGATTTTTTTAAAATTTGTGTACATTTTTCTATCATGAGAATGTTTTTCAAATCGGAGAAATGTTTACAAATTCGTGATATTTTTTCAAATTAACAATATACATTTTTTTATAATTTACGAATATTCTTTAAACTTTTTATATTTTCAACTTCAGGTATTTAAAAACAATTCTAAACATCATTCCAATCATCACCTTTTTTTAAACGTGAACAATTTTTTAGAATTCATTAACATTTTTCTAATCTACAAATTTTTAAAATCTCTTATTAGTAACTAATAGCCATATTTTTTCGGACTAGGAGATTGTTGGTTTTCTCTACCGATGGTTTTCTTAGAATAGCGAATGACTGAGGAAAAAAGCGAGCGGAGAGGAATGTGCGAACAAACACGAGAGGACCACACCTAGCGCTCATGGGCTGGCCCAAACTGTGTGACAGTGTCTATTCTCCGCTGAAGGTGCGAATACGAGCTTTGACAAAACAAGTCCTAACTAGGAATCTAACTGCCAAGCCATATTTTTTCCTAAACGGGAATGAAAAAAAAATTGACGTCCAATTTTGAAGTATGGAAAATCGGACGTCTGGGGTGACAAATGATGTCACAAGCACGGCAATTTCCTTCATCAAGCATGAGAAATCCTGGCAAAAATTGACCATTGCAAGGATTTACCATGATTGTTGAAGGAAATTGCCATGTTTGCTATGCTTAAAAATCTCTATAAATTTGATAATATTTTATAAATTAGTGTAGTATTATTTGAAATTTGTAAATATTTTTTATTTCGCAAAAGTTTCTAAGATACTAGAGGTTTAAAAATATATTTTGATAAATTTTCAGATCTGCCAGTATTTTAACAAATTCATGAAGATGTTATAAAATCTGCAAATTCATGAAGAAGTTACGGGATTTGTTTCCAAATTTTAGAATTGTTTTCAAATAGGTTAATATTTTTTTCAAATTGTTGAAGATTTTAAAATTACAACAATATTTTGTAATTTACTAATATTTTGTAGATTTTTTGAACATTTTTTAAATTCATTATTTTAATTCTAAACATATTTCAATCTTAACATGTTTTAAACAAGAACAATTTTTTTAGAACATTAACATTTTCTAATCTACAAACTTTTTAAATCTCTTATTAGTAACCAATAGCCGTCCTCTCTTTCAGTCTAGGAGGTTGCTGGTTTTCTCTATGGATGGTTTTCTCAGAGTAGCGAATGATTGCGGAAAACACGAGTGGAGAAGAGTGAGCGAACCAACATGAGAGGACCGCACCTAGCACTCGTGGGCTGGCCCAAACTGCACGATAGTGTCTGTTCATATTGAAGGCGGGAATAGGAGCTCCGATGAAACAAAGCCTAATTAGGAATCTAATTATCAAGCCATATTATTCCTAAATAGGAATGCTAAAACATTGACATTAAGTTTTCAAGTACGGCAAATCTGACATCCTGGATGACAAATTATGTTGTCGCACACACAACAATTTCCTTCATCAAGCATGACAAATCCTAGCAAGAAACTGAGTATGGCAAGGATTTACCATGGTTGCTGAAGGAATTGCCATGCTCGCGACAACATAATTTGCCGTCCCGAGCATCAGATTTGCCATGCTTAAAAATATGTATGCATTTGTGAATATTTTATAAATTACTATAATATTATTCCAAATTTGTGTATATTTTAAACTTTTTGTTTGAGTAAAGATGGGCTTAAACTCCAGATGAATCATTGAACACAACACGATTAGCCACTTATATCAGGAAAACATATGGGTGTCCACCTGGGCTTACCCCACTTTAGCACCAATTAGTGCATCTCCAATGTGGATCACCAAATCGCCCCTCAAGTGTCCAACGGACAAAAAAGGCATCCAATACGGCTTACCGATTCGGTCGTGACTGTCTGAAATCTTACAAATCAGAACCAAATTGAGGGGAGGTATGTGGGTATCCGGAGAGTTTGTTGATGCCGCCAACTCATCCTCAAAGCCCACCACAACTGCACTTGTTCTTTTTGCCCCTTCTTTCTTTTGTCTTTGTGGACAAGGGCGAACAAGTAGGGTGTTTGGGGATACAGCGTTGGATGGCCGACATCCTATCAGACGTGTCCGCTGACATTTTATTAGGTCCATGTGGCGATTCGTGTTGGAGATGCTCTTAATCCCACTATACGATGTTTGTGCCCCCAACCGACGGCCTACATCCCTCGACAGGTGTTGCCATTGGCTACCTACTAGAGTGGTGCCACCACCATGTACCACCTCTCTTCCAACGGAGCGAGTGAGGGAGAGGATGGGTTGCCCGTCGAGACAACGATGGTTGGGATGCATGCCATTTCAACGCTTGGTTGGTGGCCCCGTTGGCTGGAGCTATGAGTGGCATGCCTACCTTAGGATGGTGAGCCACCATTTGAACCTGGAGTGGTCGGCAATGGTGTGGCTACTTCGCCAAGGGCGTTGAATGGGTGGCACTTCGGACCCGCCGCATGGGCCGAGCTGTTCCCTAGGGCGTGGACGCCGTCTTTTATGACCCTGTTGGTTGGGGATCTAGGAGGGAGAAGGGAGTGGGGATGAGAGGACATTGGAGATTATTTCTTTTTATCTATTGCACCTGTACCACTGATGGGTTTATTTTTATTAGTATATATCTTCTTGATATGACAACAATTCACGTTTTTGGAATAAAAACTTAAAGCAACAAAAATGTGAATTTAGAAGAACACTGCCAACATTTGAATATCGAAAAAAAATAGATACGTGCACCATAAATGAGCACATTTATTTAAGATGTTAAATATGTTGTGGACAATTGTATAAGAAGGGGCGTACAAAATAAAAATAAAAAATAAATAAAAAAGCCAAGCGCACGTGTCATGCACGGAGGTAATCTGGTGACAATGATTTTATCCTTGATCATTTATTTAGTTGCTAATTGTGCAATGCTGCAATGCTGCACAATGAGCGTCTCACCAATTTGCGTGCTCCCTTATAAACGAGGCCAGTATCCTTAACTTGCTGATGTGGGACTAAAACACCTTCAAACTCTATTAGTTTTGTTAGGAATTTTTTTTAAGGGGAAGTTTGTTAGGAGTTGGAACATGCCTGACGGCGTAGCAAAACTCACCGGTGTACATGTTCACAGTCTCTGTTTTCTGCTTTTTGCTCATTAGGAAGTATCATTAGATGCTGCTGCTGCTGTGGCAGAGTAAAACTCTCCAAGTTTTATTAGTGATGACGCTGGGCTAGACCCTTGATCGGTGGATCTTTTCCAAAGAAAATTATACTCGTACATGTTCAGAGTCTCTGTTTTCCGCTTTCTTAATGGAAAAGGCTTACCTTCTACTGGCAGATCGTGCGCGCCCATCCGCCGGCTCCGTGGCCGTTTGATCGTGTCTTGATCAGACGGTCGACATCGTCCTCGCGTCCGCCGAAGCCGCATATGTTTTTCTGCAAGTCACCTGTTGTTTCAAAATAGTCATTTCTGCAACTGGGTAATAGGAGGGGGGGGGGGGGGGGGGTGTTCCGGGGCTCGTCTGGAAGCCGCATTTGTTTTCCTGCAAGGCTGCAAGCCTGCAACTCACCTGTTGTTTCAAGAAAGTCATTCCTGCAACTGGGTAACAATAGGGATTAGAGGGCGAGCGACTGGGTTTGGGAGCCGGCGGACGGGCACGGCGGCGCAAGGCATTGGGCCACCAGGCCTTATCCACCGTGGTGGGGCGACAACGACTCGCTCAGGATCGGCGGTGGCAGGAGACGACTTAAGCAGGTACGCTTTAGAGATTGGTGGTTTTCTGCAACAAATATCTTGTTTCAGAAATAAAAAAAGATTCGGTGGTGAAGTTTTATTTCAGTAACAGGGTCTAGTTTTAGAAAGTTTATGCAACACAGGTCTTGTTTGAGGAAAAAAATTGTTCGGCAACGAAGTTTTTTTTTCCTGCAACATGGATCTTGCCTCGGAAACATAGCCCCGATTGCAGAAAGCGTTGGAGGAGCACACGATGTTAGAGCGTACGAGGCCAAGCATTGCAACACGACGCATGTTTCAGAAACATAGCTTCAGTTGCAGAAATCGTCAAAGGAGTGCCCAGCGTGGGAGCTCGTCGCCGTCATGATGGAGTAGAGGCCGCGGCTGTTTCTCAAAGCAGGCCCCCTCGGTGAGCTCGATTTTGCGTCAGATCCAACCATGGTGCGCCGTAGTGTTACAGAAACTTCAATTTAGTTCTTGCACGCCGGCGGCGGGCTGATTTTGCGGTGGATTGGCGGCGGCGCTGCGCGAGGCGCAACTATGTCGGGGCCGGGTGCAATAGTGTTGTTTCCGCAACAGAGTGTCTGTTGTGGGAAATAACAAGTGGGCATGCGGGACGCGGACACTAGATCGGACGGCTATCAATTCGGGCATCCAACGGACATCGAGGTGACGGATAAAATATAAACATCTGCCGGCGGACGCGTAGCGTCGCCCCCTGCGGTCTGCGGTTCCAAATAAAAGGGTCACTCTCGTTCTTCGGCGCCTCCGCCGCAAATCGGCACCGGCGGCAAGCAAAAAAGGGTTGAGGATGTCTTTTTTGCTTGCCGCCGCAAAGAAGGGACGCACAACGCCAAAATGCCGCCTTGTGTCCAACGAAGTGGGAGAGGGAGAGGAGGTGGTTGCCCGCCGAGAATAGATGGTGATGGTCGGGATGCGGTCTCTCATGGCGGTGGGTCCCTGTCGGCACCGGGGCGTGGAGCGTTGGGTGGTCGTGAAGGCCACGACGGCGTCTGGGCGAGAACGATGCCTGGGGCGCCCGAAGCCTGAAGAAGGCTGGCACGGCAGGGCCGATCTGTTCCCCTCCAGTTGCCTCTAGCATGTAGATGTTTGGGATGACAAGAACAATTACCAATGGAACCAACTATTGGCTCCTTTCCGGCAAGACAATGCTATTGGTAATGTGATTCTTGTGACAACTAGAAAATTGACTGTTGCAAGAGGAGAGGGGAGGCGCAAGAAGAAATGTGAACCTTTTTTTTTTTTTTGCATTCACAGAATTAGTTCACCGATGCACAAACCACCATTGTGTTAGCTTTAATTAATCTGAAACTCGGCAGCAGGCCCATTTTCTTTAATTCAGATCTAACAAATTGCTCACCGGTGCGGAAAATTTGCATTTCTGTCACACCTGTCCATCCCCTGGACAGTGTGACCTGGCATGCCTGGCAAGTAAGGTGACCTAGCTAGCGTGTGAGTGCGTGGGTGTTTAAGGCCTTGTACAATGGAAGGTGCTTAGGGGAGGTGCTCAGAGAAATAAATCAGGCTTTTCTTAAGCAACGGTGCTTATTTGTACATGATAGATGCTTAACTAAGCGTCTCTCCTATAGAAATAGACACCGATGCTTCAGAAAAATCGGGTTTATTTTTCTAAGCATCTCTCTAAGTACCTCCCATTGTACAAGGCCTAAAAGACCAGCCTGTTGGTCGAGAGAGGCACGCCTGATGAGAACACTTTCTGTATCCCCAAGTTTCCCTCTGAAATCCCAACCCCTTCTCCAAGCTCATCCCCCTTCCTCACCTGCTCCCTCTCACCTACTCTAGATCGCCGACCCTCTTCGAGATCAGGGGCGTTACATTGGTATTCAGAGCCAATTTTCAACTGATTTTTTCTTTCCCTTGCCGACCGCTGCACCTTCTGAAGCTTGGGGGTGGATTGGTAACATCCACCGTGCCGGTGTGAGTCCGCTCGCCGGATCTCGCTCAAAATCCTTTGTGGGGTTCGATCCCCTTCAGGCAGGCGCAACGGCGCCCTCAAAGCCCTCTGCCGCGACACGGCAGGTCCTGGAAGCCATGGAAGAGGTGAACGCCAACATCGCCAAGATGCTCGACCCCCCGCTCGCCAAGTTCGACGAGCAGGCCGCCCTGTGCAACAAGCAGCTCGAGGCGCAAATCTCTTTCAACAACCAGATCTCGCAGGAGCTGCGTGGTCTCTCGCGGCAGCTCGATCTGACGCAGGCTGACGTGGATGCGGCCCGCAAGGCTGTCAAAGGCTCTGCGTCGCCCGCGGGCGGTGCTCTCTGGATATTGCGTTGGACTAGGTTGGTGTGAGGCTTGCAACTTTCTCATGTGATGCTCACCAACAAAATCGGAGCTGCCATATCCTCGATGCCATGGTCGACTGTTTGGCGTTGCTTTGTTGCTTCCTTTCGACCGATGTGTCGTTGGTTGTGCCGTGATCTTGTCTGTGGCCAGGTCGTCCGCGTGTGCCCCGTGTGGGGTTTGTAATTTAGGTTTTCATCCGGTTCTCCTCTAATTAACCGGATAACTCTCTTCTTCTTAATCAATGAAAATGACATTTTTTTTGCCTTGTTTAAAAAAATGAGTGGGAAAAAAGGAGAGAAATCAATGGGAATATTCTTTTAAAGAATTATATCCTTGTCGAATAAGCACAAATTCTGCTATAAAATCCTTCCGTGTATTTAGCCGGCCCAGTTCTGTGATTACACCATTGAGAAAGGGCTTATAAGAGAACCCCCATTAGTGATGGGCACAATTTAGCACCCGCCACTGCTAATCTGAAAAATTACCAGTAGCGGGCGATAAAATCCGCCCGCCACTGCTGTTAGCTTACCAGTGGCGGGCGCTAGTGGTAACCGTTGATCAGATTTTCCGTTGGTCAAAATATTACCAGTGGCGGGCACGAACTGGTGCCCGCCACTAGTAGATGAGTTAACAGTGGCGGGCAGAAATATGTGTCCGCCACAGGTATTTTTTGGCCTGGCGGCAGATCTTTCATAAACTACCAGTGCCGGGTGGCAGCTGATGCCCGCCACTAGTAAGAAAAATAGCTGTGGCGGGCAGTAATGCGTGCCCGCCACAAGTTTTTTTTTTGCCTCCTAGAAAATCTGTCCAAAACTTACCAATGTCGGGCAACAATAACTGCTCGCCACTAGTAAAGGAAATAGGAGTGGCGGATCATATTTTGTGCCCGCCACTACTAATTTTTCTATCATTTTTCCATAATGTTAGCATTTAGCGTTTTATGTTTAGTCTTACGTGGCCAATATTTTTCTACATTACAGGTACATCATTTAAACTTTAATGTAAGAGTTTGGCCCATTTTAATGTTAATTAACTGTTTCTAGGACCTTAAATTGGTTTCTAGGTATTTGATAGACGTAAATCTACTTAAAGACTTAAATATAGCAGACAGACCTGAAACAATGCCAAATTTTGGCATATCACATGTAATGGTGTATGTTGAGTGTGGAAAATGTTTGAACTCTAAGTGAAGAAGGAGTGGTCTTCACATGAAAATTGGTCTATTTCAAATGCCTTGAAATGCATTTAATGGCTTAAATATAGGAAATGGACTCTGGAAAGTGCCAAATTTTGGCACAATACATGTAATGTTGTTTACTGAGTGGGGGAAAAGTTTCAAGCCCAAAGAGTAAAGCAGTGGTCGATTCACATGGAAATCTAGCTTGTTCCCTCTCGAAACCTAGTTCTTTTTACACACATGGTCTAGTTTGTAAGCAGTCTGCATGAACACCTTTGCGAGACATACTCAATTTTTTGCCGTAGACTCTAGGGGTCATATCATGATACCATGCCAAATTTAGTGATTTTCAGGTTTCGACTGAATTTATAAGAATTAAAATGCCAATAACCAACAAGTTGATGCATGAGTCTTACCCACTTGTTGTCCATGACTCTTCCTTACATGACGGTTAAACACTCTTACCGCTTATTACATAACAAGAAAAAATATTTACTCTGCGACTTTACCATTATTATCACTTAGCACATTAGCCCCCAAAATTACTCTGTGAATTCAGTACTATTACCACTGTCACCACATGATATCTCCTTCTTGCTTGTATTAGATTTCTATATTGTTGTTGTAAAGCGATACCTTTCTAATAATAGCTTGATTTTGCCTCTGCACTATATTGGATTGGTATTACTTAATTCAGAGTGCACTTTACTGATGCAGTTTATCACGACAGCTTTCTACCACTGCTCTAAATAGTAAAGCTCCGCCACAAGCGCTTCTCGATAATACATGAAGATGGCCTCCAGCAGGGATGAAAACTATTTTTCATGTGGTGTCGGGAAATTTTTGGCCACCAGGGCGAGTTAAAATAAATATAACTATTTATACCAAGTTTTTATGTGTATTAGTTTTTTATCACCGTCATAACAATACATTTGGATTCAAACTATATTCTATAACAAGAGTTACATTTGTTTCTCAATACATTGCACCTTGAAAAACATATCTAAACCAATTCTAATTCAGTGTGAGAAAATCGAAACAAAAATGTACATGTCTTCTCGAGTTAGTTTGTGATACTTGCATATGAATATATTTGTATATGTTTGTGTGTGCCTTCTTAAATATCATTTTAGAGCTCTCTGTACCCCCCCCCCCCCCCCACCCCAAAGAAATATCTATAGCGGTCTTCATGATTAGATATACACAAATAGAAAACGTAAGGAATATGTCTATGGAGAGTTTGTCATTGAATCATTGACATGGTGCTTTATTGTGTTTCTCCGGTAAAATGCCTCTTACATATTATAGTGAGTTCAACAGTTTAGGGCCGACATGTTTTGACAGAGGCATTTTGGCAGACGAGCTGCATGGAGGCCGCTATCTGCGTCGGTCGTTTTGGCATCACGATGCGTGGTCTGTGCCTTTTTAACTATATACGACTTCTATTTACTTTTTTTAGCCAAACGACTTCTTTTTACTGGATATACACCATGTTCTCTCTGGCCGGCTTTGAATTTGGCCCATTGCGCGGGCTGGAGCAGGGCCACAGGTAGTTGGTAGGGAATAAATGTTTGTCGCCCATATAGGTGTGTGCTCGTGCTTGGGCAGTCGACCTCTAAGTCGAGCAGAGCAGGCGAAGCTTCTCGCGATGGATGACATGGAGTTCTTCCAGGATTCTGATGCAGGGTAATGTTCCGAAAATCCACAATTTTAGCCTAATTTCCCACGCTTGGGTGTTCATGTTTTGTGCTGGAAGTCGTTTGGATTCAAGTTTCCCCGTATTTGTTCATCTAAAAATTAGATCTGGCTGGTTATTGTTTGTCTGTGCAGGCTCATGCCTCGTGTGGACTGCGGTCCTGTCTTAAGGGATGGAGTGGCCGGCGCGCAACTGATTGAAGACGGCACCAGTGGAACTGCTGATGCCGATGATGACTTGCTTTCTTCTTTGGGAGGGGTGGGGGATCTTAAAACAACAAACAATTTAATTTTGAAGAACAATGCCAAATTAACATGTTAAGTATATTGTGGGTAAAGGAATATTACTACATCAAATATTCTCACACAAAAAGGGCATTCAAAAAATGAAATATTTGAAAGCCAAGAGTTGCCACGTCAGATTTGTGGTGAGTTGGAGAAGTGAGAAGAAAAACGGGTTGGAAACTTATAACTAGCTGTAGCATGAGCTTCAAGAAGATTTGTGAGTGTGAGATTGGACGAGCATTAATGACTTAGTATGTACTCTCTCCATTTTATTTAATTCACATATTGCTTTGACCTAAGTCAAACTTTAGAAAGTTTGAACAAGTTTATCGAAAACAATAAAACTTTCACAATAAAAAATATATGATATGACAGTATGTTGAATGATGATTCTAATGGTATATATTGATTTGGTATTGTGGATGTTAATATTTTTTCTATATAAACTTGGTCAAAGTTTGGAAAGTTTGACCTGAGATAAAACTAATATGTGAGGTAAATAAAAACGGAGGGAGTATCTATATCTAACTATCATATGTGTTGGCTATAATATAGACTATAGATGATGTGAGAGTGATACAAGTAGAAAAAGGCCTAGTACCAGTGTTTGGAAAACGTCGTTTACCGGCGCTGAGGCGAGACTCCGGTAGTATGATGCCTGTGATCATGGTACACTAGCAGTGTTGACCGCAGAAGCCGGTAAACGAAGTTATTGCCATTGCGCTTTTCTCATAGCATAAATGTCGACTAATATTGTATCAAGAGTTGCTTCCAAACTAGGGAATTGAGCATGGCTTTTACATACTCCCTCCGTCCAGAAATGCAGATACAAAAAACGTATTACATTTCGGGACGGAGGGAGTACAAGATATCCATTTTTGAATCCTAAAAAAAAAGATATCCATTTTTGGAATACTCATCGTGTACTACTTTACAAGCGTTATAGAATATTAGAACTGTACGGCAAAAAGGAGGCTAATCTTCCCTTTCATTAGTGATTAGTCTTATCCTTCTTGAGGCAATTCCATGTACTGTTTGTACATGAGCACTACCCATGCTTGATTTCTATTCCATGTGTGTTCAGTCCAGATATTTGAATTTTTCCAATAAAAAGATTATGGTACAGAAATTAATTTTTCCATCCACTGGTGAAGTTGGATTTATTATTTTGGATGAAGCATAATATCAGGAATTCTGGCTGAAGTAATTGTGTACTTATCCATAATCTGGATGCTTGTCGGAAAATTTCTTTTGTCCATCGTGAAAAAGTAGACACTGTCAATTCTTAATTTATAAACCCGGGCTCATGTTTATTTCCTACCATCGTGTGATTGTTGATCCTTCTGACAATTTATAGGGATATTAGTTTGTGTTTGGTCCAGATAGAACAGTGTATCTAAAAAAGGGAAGTCGGGGTATTAATTGGTGCCATGCATTTAAATCAGTAGTGTCACTCATAGGCTTCTGACCCCTTTCAACGGTATCATGTTATTTTTCTAAATCCTTTGTGCTGAAGACGGGGTATACGATTGTAGAGAAAATTTCATGGTAGAATAGCAGCAAAGATGACTCATGTTTCATTGATCTACTTATGATTATGTACTACAGTCCAAATGGTAAAAGAAGAATCTTTGAAGTAATGGTTCACCTGGTACTACTATTGTCGTGGTCGTGTGCTCTGTCATTTTTTAGGTGGCATTTCAAGATTCAAATAAAAAATTACTTAATTTTTTTAACCCATGGGAATGTTAGCAAATTGTGCGTAATTGTTATTTGGATTGTGTAAATGCTTCATTTTCAGGCTGAATACTCTCATGAGGTGCTTCTCTTGCATTGGGGCTTCATAAAAGAACAGGATCTATGTACTTTTCACAGCATGCTTATGCAACACACAAGAATTGTTTTCCGTTAGCTGTTACTGTGTTCAGGCAAAGACCACAATAATTTTGCAGAGTTTGGACAAAATTGTATATATATACTGGTTCACACATTTTTGTGTCCTTGTGATATGTTTTTCCACTATATTTATGGTCGCTAAATGGCTTACACATGCTTGATTACTCATTTGTGCTTTTCCTTGGTGCGAAGCAACAGATGCGTACAAGAGTTATTTATTATTTATAATAACTTACTTTGATTTATTTTCATATGTTAAGCTTAGCTTTGAATTGAATAATATTTTGTAATGTTTTTCTTCTTCCGGTTAATCTTTATAATAGCTATAGATCTTTTTGCAAAAAGGATGATAAACAATTCCTTCCTTTTCAGTTTCTTCTCAGTTTATTTTTTGTTTTGCATTTATTTTTTCCTTTTTCATAGTTTCCTTCTTATTTTTGCTAATTTTTATATCTTCATTTTAAATACGTGGCCATTTTTAAAATTCATGAAAACTTTATGTCTAGTAGCATTTTTTAAATTCATGATTGTTTTCGAAAATGTAAAAATTTGAAATCAGCAGACATTTGAAATTAGAGAACATTTTTAAAAATGATTTTTTTACCATCATGAATATATTTTTAAATTGATGAATTTTTTTCTATATTGGTCAGAAATTATTCAAATTCATGATACTTTCAAAATTCATGAATATTTCTCTATATTGGTTAGAACTGATTCAAATTCCTGAACATTTTTCAAATTCATGAATAATTTTAGAAATGGGGTATTATTTTCTAAATCATGAATATTTCTTTCAGATTCACGGACATTTTTAAAAATCCATAAAGATTTTTTAAACTTGTGCTTTTTTTATTCTTGAACATTTTATAAAAATTTGCACATTTTCTAAATTCATGATACTTTCAAAATTCGTGAATATTTTTAAAACATGAACATTGTTTACTTCAGAAAACTTTTGAATTTGTTAATGACCAATAGTCGTTTTTTTTCTAGACCACGAACCTGTTGGTTTTCCCACTTGTTTTTTTTAGAGTAGCGAACCGCAGGATAAAAGGTGAGCGGAGAGCAGCAAGTGAGCCAGTATGCGAGAGAACCGCATCTACTGCTTGTAGGCCGGCCCAAACCGCGTCAAGAACTATAAAGTAAAACAACACTGAAAAGACCACGAGGAAAACGTGTTGTATCGACGGCCTTGAAGAATCTCCTAGCTAATGCGTCAACGTACCTTGGAGTAGACATGGCATGTGAACTCCATGAACTGGAGACCACTATCTTGCTGCAGTTCGAGTTCATGATTGAAGCAGCAAACAAGGGAAACCACAAGCCCAAGTTGGACAAATGGCTTCAGGAACTCAAAGAAGCATTCTACCTGGCTGAAGAGTTGCGGGAAGAGCATGAATACAACCTCCTCAAACGCAAATCAAAGGGGAAGGATTCCCTGCCGGCCGATGCCTCCTTCATCAGCAAAACTTTGATGAAGCCTCTCCATGCTACATCAAGCAGGCTATCAAATCCGAGCTCTGAGAACAGGAAGATACTTCGCCAGCTAAATGAACTGAAGGCTACCCTGGCAAAAGCCAAAGTCATCCATGAACTGCTACCAGCTGGTTATAATGTAGAGAGCTCCACCATACCAACAGCTATTGTTCCTGATATCACATCACTAGCTCCTTTGAAAGTGATTGGTCGTGACCAGGACTGTGACCATATAATAAATTGTCTTACCAAGACAGCTACAGCTAAGTCTAGTATAACTATGTATTCGAGTTTGGCCATTGTTGGAGCTGGAGGCATGGGAAAGTCTACACTAGCACAACTTGTCTACCGTGACAAGAGGGTAAAAGAATGTTTTGATGTGAGAATGTGGGCAAGCATCTCACACAAACTTGATGTGCGCCGTCATACACGCGAGATCATCGAGTCTGCCTCTCAGGGGGGATGCCCACATATTGATAACCTTGATACGCTGCAGCGTAAGTTGATCGACATACTTCAAGAATCAAAGAAATTTCTACACGTGTTGGATGATGTTTGGTTTGAACCTGGCTGTGAGAGGGAATGGGACCAACTGGTAGCTCCTCTAGTTTCCCAACAGATGGGAAGCAAAGTTTTGGTGATTTCTCGGCGGGATAGATTTCCAGCTGCTCTTTGCTATGAAGAAGTGTGCCCATTGAAAAACATGGAAGATGCTCAGTTCTTGGCACTCTTCAAACACCATGCATTCTCTGGGCCAAATGTTGGGAATCCGCAGCTGCGTCGAAGGTTGGAAGATTTTTCAGAAAAAATTGCTAAAAGGCTTGGACAATCTCCTTTGGCAGCAAAAGTTGTGGGTTCCCTGTTGAAAGGGAAAACGGATATATCTGCATGGAAAGATGCTTTTACTATAAGGATTGACAAATTAAGTGAGCCCATGAGAGCCTTGTTGTGGAGTTATGAGAAATTAGATCCATGTCTGCAGAGGTGCTTCCTATATTGCGGCTTGTTTCCAAAAGGCCACATTTATTTCATTGATGAGTTGGTTCCTCTTTGGATGGCAGAGGGCCTTGTTGATTCGTGCAACCAAGACAAGAGAGTTGAAGATGTTGGGAGGGATTGCTTCAAGGAGATGATCTCTGTTTCTTTCTTTCAACAAGTTAATGAGAAATACACGAGCTTTGTTATGCATGATCTCCTTCATGATCTGGCAGAATCACTCTCTAAAGAAGACTACTTCAGATTGGATGACGATAAGGTGACAAACATACCATCCACAGTTCAACATATATCTTCTCGTGTTGATAGTGTGAAGCAACACAAGCAAAGTATCTGCAAGCTACATCATTTACGCACTATAATCTGCATAGACCCCCTGATGGATGATGTAAGTGACCTTTTCAACTAGATAGTACAGAATTCGAAGAAGTTGCGCGTACTATATTTGTCATCTTACAGCAGCAATAAGTTGCCAGAATCTGTTGGTGAGTTGAAGCACCTTCGGTATTTGAACATCATCAGAACACTGATTTCTGAACTGCCAAGATCACTGTGTACTCTTTACCACTTGCAGTTCCTTCTGTTTAATGACAAAGTTGAGAGTTTGCCTGAAAAATTCTGCAATTTAAGGAAGTTACGAAAACTTGAACGGAATGGGGATGCCATATACACGTCAAGCAGCAGAGAACTACCTCAAATTCCTTACATTGGCAAACTAACTTCGCTTCAAAATTTTGAGAAATTTTCGGTACAAAAGAAAAAGGGATATGAGTTGCAACAACCGAGTGAGATGAACAAGATTCGTGGCAGATTAAGTATCACACATCTTGAGAATGTATCTGGGAAGGACGGAGCCTTAAAATCAAATCTGCATCGGAAAAGTCATCTTGGCAGCTTGCAACTTGTCTGGAGTTGCGATAATAACACCAATGCAGAGGATAGTTTACAATTGGAGATTCTAGAAGGCCTGATGCCACCACCCCAACTTGAGGATCTTATAATTGAAGGTTAAAAATCCTCAAAGTTTCCGGCCTGGTTACTTGATGGTTCATATTTAAGGAATTTGGAATCTTTAAGCTTTGTTAATTGCAGCACATAACAAAGCCTACCATCCAGTACCTAGCTATTTGAGAATTGCTCTTCACTCGTCATCTACAATGTGCCAAAGCTGAATACGTTACCTCGTCTTCCACAAGGCCTTAAAAGTTTAAGAGTACAAAGATGCCCAGTGGTTACATTTATTTGAAACAATGAGCTAGAACATCATGACCAGAGAGAGAATATCATGACAATAGATCACTTTGCATCACAAATTGGTTTGATGTGGGAAGTGGATTCAGGGTCACATGTTAGGAGTGTACTCTCACTGGAACATTCGGTTCTAGAGCAGCTGATGACATTGATGCGTGCTAATATGTCACATGTTCAAAACCTTGAAACTTTTCTAGGAAGAGAGAAATATGAAGTATTGGTAAAAGAGGATATCATCGAAACATGGATATATTGTCACCAGCAGAGGATGAGACTCATGTATGGAAGGAGCATTGGGCTGCTGCTGGTTCCACCATCAGGACTTTGTGAACTTTCTCTTTCGTCATGCAGTATTTCAGATGAAGCTTTAGCCATTTGCCTTGGTGGTCTAGCTTCATTGGAAAGTTTGTTCTTGGGGTGAGATTATGACTATAACTACACTTCCTTCAGAAGAGGTCATCCAGCATTTGAAAAATCTTCACTCCTTGACCATCCAATGTTGCTGGTTTCTCAGGTCGTTAGGGGGCTTACGAGCTGCTACCTCTCTTTCAGATGCTAGCTTGATGTCCTGCCCTTCTTTAGAGTTGGCCAATTGTGTGCCTACCTCTCTTTCTATGTGGAGCAGAATGTTTGCCATTATCCCTTGAGAGGCTCAGGATATCCAATTGTGTGCTTGCAGCTGGCTTCCTCTGTACTGACTGGCCACACATGGATGACATTTCCATAAGAAATTGCAGGAGCACCCCATGCTTGTCTGTTGGTGGTCTCACCTCTGTTAAATCACTCATGCTGTATGGGTTGCCAGATTTATATATGCTCGAAGGATTGTCTTCCCTGCAGCTTCACAAGGTACACTTGGTTGATGTTCCGAAACTTACCCCTGAGTGTATCTCACAGCTTCGAGTCCAGCACTCACTTGACACTAGCAGTCCCACATTATTCAACAACCTGATCACCGCTAATGGTTCCATGGTTCCATTATTTTTGCATCTTCTAAGCTGCAAGGAACCGTTCATTTCATTTGAAGAATCCGCAAATTTTACCTCTGTCCAGAGTTTAACATTCGGTAATTTTCAAATGATTTCCCTGCCAACAAATCTGAAGGGCCTCTCCAATTTGAAGAGTCTTGACATCTATGACTGCCCCAACATATCATGTTTACCAGATCTGCCATCCTCTCTCCAGCACATATGCATATCGCCTGATGGAGAGCTGCCGAGCACCTGATGGAGAAAGTTGGCCCAAGATCGCGCATATCCGCTGGAGGCACTTTTCATGAACTGTGATCTGGATTCCCAAAAACAAATAAGCGCAAAGGTACATTAGCTCCCGCCAGCCACCTTTGCACTCTCAATATATGTAGCCTTCCGTAATATATATGCATTCTGTTTCATCATTCATTTCGGATACTCAATTTGTGTCAAAGTTTCCTCCATTTGTTTACTTCAAATTAATGGCAGGTCCGTGGTGCGTGCCTTGCAGCAAGCCAGCGACCTATTAGGAGGTGTGGAGTGCCTGAGGCTAGCTCATCTAACAGTTGAACACAGTATCATCCCTACTTTACATAGTAGTGTCAGTTGAGGAAGATGGTGATGTGCTTTGGTCTGTGTTGGTCTTTCTAGTTGCTTAATTATTTATGTGCCCTTGATTTGTGGATGTTATAGTGAAAGCGGCATGCTTGACTGTTGGATGATGCATTATGATTTATGAGTGATCACTTTTAATTATATATGCATATGACAGTTTGGCAGCTTGCCATGACTGAACACAGTGCTGATGCACTTTTAGATAGCAGATAAATGTCATTTCGCTGTTTTCCCTTTGTATGAAAGTGAAGTAGCGGTGCTATCAGTCTATGACAAATTATGGACATGCTGGCTTGGTTGGGGAGAAACACACAACTATATGATTGCCTGATGCACAAGTCTGGCCAAGAGCATCAAGTGTCTGGCCAAAAGCGACAAGGAGCATCTCAGGGTACTACTGTTTTTGCAAGAGACTGCACTGGTCATTTGTCTAAGCCAATAGCCCTATACTTTGTCCAACACATCCGGCGAACTAAGATGTGCGAACTAATGCATGTGTGAGAATGGAGAGGTAGCCGCATAGTAAAGCTACATTGCGGCGCAACATTGGTGCCATGTGCTATATTCTTTCATCTGAAATGTGATTTTAATGCTAATGCATCTTCCTCCTCTCTTTCCTTGAAGGTGGAGTACGCAGTCATCGAGACGAAGCAAATGTCCCAAGATGGTCTTTTTGGTTGATTATGCCTGTTTACCATGGTGCTTGCATTTCTGAAGGTGACCTAACCATGTAGCTAGAAGGATATACAGAGACCATCCTGCTCCTTTTTGCCTTTGTATGATAGACAAGTAGCAATAGCCGTGCTCTGTTTTGCTGGTGCTATCAATCGGTGAAATGCGTATGAACAATCTGGAGCAAATTGTGAGAGACAGTGATGGGTGTCTGCAGGACTCATTCGAGGCATGTTTTAGTGGTTCGAAGAGTGCAGCTATTCTTGGTATGTGCAGAGTTACCAACACCTGATGAATGCTCTATTGTTGCTCATACAGCTTTGGTTCTTTTCAACTTTTATTTGTACTGTCCCAGAGTTTAGTTAAGGTGTCATCCATGAGTTTCTAGCCTAATCCGGGGACGCTTGGTTACAGTCGGAAAGACACTTATGCGATCTTTGTAAGGCTGAACAATTCCCCATGCTTTGTACAGCCGTTGTATCCAGCGACCGTGAATTCCTCTACTGCTTGAGAACCAGTAATAAGATTTTGTTTATTATTATTGTTGATGGTTTGAGAGCTTTCTTGTTGGTATTCTTGTTTGTTGTGCTGCTGACCTGAGTATTTGCTTGCTGCACAGGTTGAGTTTGCATGTCAGACACTGGAGGGCCCCACTCTGCTGAAGTTGAGAGGGTGCTATTGCTGAACTTGTAAAAGTACCATAAGCAGAGGAGGTTGCTGTGAAGTTACCTTGCGATTGTTATCCACTCTGATGGTTGATCCACTGATTTGTTGGTCCCCACAGCGGCGGCACTCCACCACACTGGATGTAGCTGAAAAAGCGAGGGAACTACAGTGGCGGCATCTGCATCTGGCCAGACTGATTGAACTGCTGGAGGAGTTGTTTTGCCAGAAGGCGTTTACGTGTGAAATCATTAATTGAGGAGTAATCCTCGAAAGATCACTTTCATGTCCCAGGTTGCAACATGTGGCGCGCTGAACAACCTGGGAGTTTTTTTTCCTGATCCATTTATCCAAAATGTTTTATCTCGTAAACCGTGTGCCCAAATCTCAAACCGTTCTCACCGTCAGATTCCTCGCGTCGAGATCTTCCAAACTATATCACTTTTTTTATCCAAAAGTTAAGAAAGACCGGCGAAAAATAATTAAAAAACCCAAAAAAGACCATCTAAAAAGCGACACGTCCGAATTTTTTTTTTAAAAAAATCCGAAATGCACGTTTTGGGGGTATTTGATTAAATGATACGCTTTTGATTGGTTTGGCAAAATCAACCAGTAAATGAGAGGGATAATTCGAGGACAACCCCATTCTAGATATTTTGCATGTTCTAGAATATTTCCTATTTTGTACATTAATAATTATCTCATCCGTGTAGTCATGCATAAAGTAGACAACCGTGCATTTTGGCAATCTCGGTTAACACCAGATTTGTTGGTACTGTTATTTAAGTAAACTTAAAATAAACAAAATGCATACACAAATTTGCATTTCATCTAGGTAGTAAAGCTTTATTTATGAACCACTGTCATTTTGATTTCTTATTTTTCTATGATCTGGAGTTTAAGAGGCCATGTCTCTCAGAGAAAACACAGTTAAATCCTTTCCTTTGCATTATATGATTCAACTTCAGTTTGTGTGCATTTTCCAGTATTGACACTACAATTATATAATAAGAATTGTATTTAATTATTGTTGTTGCATTAATGAATGATTAATTTTGTAATAAACTTCTATGTGATCAAGATCTTATGAAATAAGAATTGTTTGTAATCGTAAACAAGTAAAAATGTTTTGTATAAATTTTCTTTCACAAGAAGCAGCAAAAATGCACGGGCATTTAGGTTTTTATGTCATTGTCAAGACGGTCAAATATCTTCATGTTCCTAATACAATAACTTACGAGATGACAGTGTGAGACATGAGCTGATACTCGTTGGAACGGTAAATGACTTCGATGAGGAAAACATCAATGTGGCGATAACTTCACTATGATATATCTTTTTCCTTGAGAATCCAATATGATGTATATGTATGTAATAGATGGATATGCTCGCCTTGCCGATTCATCTTTTTTTCATCGGTTAGAAATTTATACACATTGAACCGGTGTCAGTCGTTGCCATTAGTAGCCTCATCCATTGTAGTATGGCGAGGTTTGTGTTGCTACATGTTATCATGCTATAAGGGTCAATATCAATATTTTAGTTTTCATTTTACCTCTATCTGAAAGGATCAAGAATGATACCATCCATGTGATCTATCGATGAGGTGTGTGAGACTTTCCTCTCATCAATAACCTTCTCCATGTTCGGAGCCGAAGTTCTTTTTATAACAGTTCAAAATAGGTGCGAAGAGGCTTACACTGTTTGGTATTTGGTTCCATGCTTTGTTTTCCGTTTTATAGAAGGGAAGTAGCCGTGTGCTTTGTTTTGCTGGTGCAGTCTGTGGAAATGTGCATGAAAAATGTGTATATGGTGGCTCGGCTGGGGAGCAATTGTGATGGATGATGGGCTGATGGCAGATGGGAAACTAATTGCAGAACGTGTATGGCTCTAGGTCTCACTTATTCTAGGCACGTATGGTTCCATGCAATACATTAATTGATCATGCCATTGAATTCTCCTTGTTTTCCGTTTTATGAACAATCTGGAGACTTTTCATAGAAGACGGTGATGGATGTCCAGACGAGTACATGCTAATGTTATGAAGACTGCCAGGTAATCTCGAATTAGAAAGACCTGGCAAATGCTCTCTCTATTAGTGGCTAATACGGACAAGTTGTTCTGCAGCCCAAAAAGGAAAAGGAAAGAGTTAAATACATCATGAGTGTCTAAACTTGTCCGTAGCGGTCAGTTTAGTGCCTAAACTTGTAAAATACACAAAAGTGGTGCTACAACTTGTCGCACGGTGCATATACGGTGCCTCAGTCCGTATGCCACCGTATTTGCTCTTCGTGAGGCGTGACAGCTGGTGGCTGGCCCACAGATTAGTGGGTGAGTGTTGCCTGCGCTGGGTGAAATGCATACAAGTTTTTTTTGCAGAATATCCCATGAGATTTAATCAAAGTCACAAATAAGCCATTGCTCTGTATGCTAATAACAGGAAAAGAATATACTGCGTTATTGAATTGGTGTCGACCCTGAGACCTGCAGGTTAAATAGCACGCACGCTAGACGTCAAGACTCTACCATTTCCAATATTTTATTTTCCAAGTTATTGTTTGGTTTTTGCAATATATGTAAAATTTCCAATATACAAATATGCAACTATTGTCTATTAAAATATTTATTCTATTTTTATAATTTGTAGTTCAAAGAGCTAAACATGAACTTTTTGTAAAGTTTATGTGGATTTAAAAAGTTCAACGTATATTATGAAATATTGCGTAACTTTTTTGTATCTTCAATCAGGAACACAAGTACGGAGAATTATTTTGTATACATAATTAATTAAAAACAACAAAGTTGTATTTTGAAAATTGTTCAATACGCATTAAAAATGATTGTGTAAAAAAATAAATTATAAGTGGGTTAAAACATGTTAAACGTGTCTGTAGAAATGTAAGAATAATTTTACACAATAATTATTTTAAAACATATCGAGCATTTTATGAAATAGATGTTGTAATTTTTTTGAATGGGTGACAGGCATTTTTCAAATACATGTTTAGAATTTCTTAATACAAGTGAGAATTTTCCCAAAATATCTTGCTTTTTAGAAAAATGCACTAACACTTTTTTAAGTTGATGGCAAGTAATATGTTGAGTTGTTCTCTTTTTTCAAACATGAGAATTTCTTAATAATTTTTAAAATTTTCTGCAAATTAACCTTTTTCTTTTTTATTATCTTTATTATTTCGTCCGATACCCCTAACAAATAGTAGTGTATGCAAACTGTTCTTGGCTTATTGGTTAGCACATGTGCACATTGTGCGTGAGGTAATGAATTCGAATCCTGCCAGTGCGCTATTTTTTTTGCTATTATACTCTATTTTATCCCACATGCTGGCATGCGGGGCCTAGATCTAACAGGTGAGATCAATTCAGTTTGGCATATTTAAATAAAATATCAGGAGTTTTTGTGAAAATTATTTAAAGTACAAGGAATTTTCTATAAAACAACCAGCCCACTCCTCTCACAGGAATGGACATGTGGGTCGACGCCATGTTGGCACACATATGGGCTGTGCATATGCCCGGATACGGACGGAGGCACCGTATTTGAATGTTCGAACAAGTTACGACACCAGTTTCATGTATTTTACAAGTTTAGCCACCAAAGTGATCGCATCGGACAAGTTGAGGCACCCGTGGTGTATTTAACTCAAAAGGAAAAATGGAGTGAACAGTTGTTGGTTTCCCTTTAGGCCTGGTGGCTAACTGCTCTGCATCATAATTGATACTAGATGACAACCCGCGCGTTGCTGCGGGAATATATGCTAAAAATAGAAATAGCAATAACCATAATTGAACATTTTTCAAATAGATGTTCAAGTAACAAAACATGTTGAGGAAACTTATGTTAGGGGGAAAACCTGAAACATGGAGCACAAATATTGATATGCTCTCAAATCATGATTAGTAGTAAAACCTCAACATGCAAATATACATAAGAATTTTCATTCTATGATGCTATTTATGTTTAATATTTTTTTACAACTATATAGTAATCTAACATAATAAATGATGTGTATTTTTAGCTTTAGCTTTTTATATTATTATTTCAAATATTCATGTTTCATATAATGAATCACATTGCAATATGTTGCAAAATATCCACGCAACAACGTGCGAGGTATCATCTAGTTTACTATGTTTATGTGTTTGGACGATTTCCTTGACTTTGAACAACTGGAGACCGTGAATTCTACTACTACTTTGAGGGTCAGATGCAGTCATGCAGAGGAAGCCATCCACTCTTAAGTATTTTGATCCACCGATATGTTGGCAGGAGCTGGAAGTGTCGAGGGAATCCTCACGATGACGGCCATTTAGAGTTGTTCTCCCTTTGCCTCTTCCAAGCCTGTTGGGAGCTTAAAGTTTCAAGCCATCACAAGTATACCATTGCTCTTAGGTGGCCTTTAGTTACGTTATGTGTAATATATATGACAAAAATCCTCGAGTCGTAGTTCTTCATCAGACCCCCCCACCCCCCCACCCCGCGTCGCCCTCCTCTGGCGACACGGGGGGAACCCTAGCTGCCGGCGCTACCAACCTCCCCCGCCGCCCTCTCCCGCATCGCCGCCGTCGGAGGGCCGGCCAGCGAAGCCACGCCGGACCCCAGGAAGGTGGTGGCGGGGCAGATCCGTGCCCCTCGCACCCCACGACCACCCCCACGCATCGACCCCTACCGCCACGGCGCCGCCCCCGCCCCATTCCCCAGCCGGTCCGGCGGCGGCAGATCCGGTCCCCTGGGGCCTGGCCCCCGTGCGTCTGCGGCTGGCCGCGCCACCCCCGATGTTCTCGACCGCTGCGGACCCCCGCACCGCTCGCGCCTCCACCCCCTCGGCCTGCGACCCCGGGATCCTCCCCAGCGATTCTCGGGCGCCCCTCCTCCAGCTGCAGCACGAGCCTGCCGGCCGGCGGCGGTCCCGGCGCTCCTGGCCGCTGCCATGGGCACCACCCCCGTGCAACTCCTCACCCCTCCCATGGCCTCGTTTCGGCCTGCCGTGGTTGGGGCTTTGGGCTTGCGGTCGGTTGCGGGTGCGTTCACGGTCTGCCTCCTGTGCAGGTGGCCCCTCATATCCGGCGGCCTTCCTCTCCTCCCGAGCCGCGATGGCGGCTCTCGTGTGGAGGCGGTGATGCATATGCGGTTGTGGCTGGCACTAGGGTTCTTGCAGTGGTCCTCGTCGATGCTGTTCTGGCCCGGCTGCCTCGGGCCCGCGTCTCTCTGGTGTCCCTCGCTGCCGGCGTCCACTACCGGGCAGCTCCGGCCTTAGCGGCTAGGTATTTGCGTCCCTTCCAGCTCACCTTGCTTTCCTATGTCCTGAGGGCTAAGGCCACATCATCTTGGATCTACGTCCTCTAGTCCCTGCGTGGTTCGCCTTTTGGTTTGCCGTATCCTACGCTCGAGGATTCGGAGGAGGTGCCACCCTCAGACGACAGGTGCATCCCCACCAACCACTTCAAGCATGGTGGTTCTGACTAGCATTGGCCTTTCCATCTACATTTCCGGATTCGGCGGCTATGGGATCACTCAACTATAGGCCAGGGAGAGATCCCTGCTCGGCTGGCCGGTGCTGGCAGCGACGGCGTCCGCGGGTGTCGTGTCCTTCTTGGAGGTGCTGCCAAGGCCTTCAGCTTAGCCCCTCTTCGAGATCAGGGGAAACCCTAGGTTCGGGTCCCCCGGACCGGATAGTGGCGGTGTCCCGGCGTCGTCTTCCTTCCCGAAGGCACTATCTTGCTCGCTCGCTGTGTCCGCGGTTTCGGTTCGGATGATGGTGGAATTCTCGTTGGTTTGGCGTTACCATTCTTGGCTCAGGTCTGGTTGATTTAGATGTGATGTATCCTGTCATCCCTTGTCTCTCTTCTCTGGGCGCCATGTACACGCCTTCCCGCGTTCGTGTTATGTGTTGTACCCTCTTTGTACTCATTCTACTTCTTCTATCAATGCAATGATAGGCAAGCTTTGGGTTTTCGCGAAAAAATATCCTCGAGTCAGTTCTCCTGATCTTTGGGCCAAAAGGCCATCCGATATATATGGATCATCTTTGCTAACTCTCTCTAGTTACTTACTATTGGATGAGCCCATGGTGTCACTCTCTCCGTTTATGGAGCATTTGATAAAATGACACGCTTTTGATTGGTTTGGCAAAATGAAACACCCTTGTGTCGTGTCACAGAGAGACTGACACAAGGCCTGGCATTTCTTGCGTGTCAAAGTGCTCACAAACAAAAGTGTGTAATTTATCCAAATTTTTGGTATGTTTGCGTTTTAGATGTTCAACTCTGTTCGAAAGCCTTCTGCATATGTTTTTTTTTTGTTTGTACTTCATATTCTGCATGTCCCCATAACGCTCTTGATTTCTTGAAGGCAAGTGGTGTTAATCCTTGTATGGCCTAGCTTGATTGTACTAATCACTGGTTGGCCTAGCTATTTGGTTTACCCGTTCCCAGTTATTTGCGCCCCTTTCTACTTAGTCTGGCAGTGAACTTGCAGCCATGCCAGACTTTGCTCAAGCAATTTTCTTTATGCATGAAGGCCAACAATTTTGTTTGTATGTTTCAATAAAAATCCCAGTAGCCTAACAAAGCTGCTATCACTGCCCTGACTTGGTCAGGCGCGAATATAAGAATAACCGTTTCAATGGTTGTATCTGGAGCATGGCACTGTGCGAAATTAATTAGGTTTACGGGAGAGACAAACAGTTCGCTGCGTTTTGGATCTTGTGTCCGTGTTCATTTGGTGGCATAAAACTTTTTTGTTTTCTGGTTAATCCAATGCAGTTAACAACTGGGTAGCATAAGAACTAACTTAATAATCTTACCGTGTGCACATCCAAGGTACGCAAAACACACCACGAGAACGTAAGAAAGTAGCACCAGACCTTGAACACTATTCTTCGTGTACATTTTTTTCTCCAAAAGGTGAATTTCATTGACTCAAAATGAATTATCAAATGGATACTAACACAATGAGCACACACAATCTGCATATTTAGGACGCGCACATCCAACACCAATGCATGCACACACAAAAACGCCGGAAAATAGCAGTCATATAAGATCAAAGCTGTGCCTAAGCGAGGAAAAAGAAAACACCCCGAAGCGTTTGAATCTGCAATCACAAACTACATGAATGACTATATCCGCACCAACGATCTCATGAAACCACAAGAACAACGAAGTTCTTCAACAGCAACGCCTTCAGGAAGGCAGCGATGCTTCGTCGTCAGGGGATCCAACCATGAAAGGCCAGAATCTAGGTTTTCACCCTGAACAACTAGTCCGAGCATATTCGAGTAATGCCTTCAACGAGATAATGACGCAGAAACCTCACCATTGCCAGGTATAACCAACTCAGGCCAGGCCTAGGTTTTCACCCCGGAGCTCGACCACCATCAAAATCAATCGTGTGTTGTCGCCACCACTTTTCTTGGATCCTAGCAGCTGCATGCGCTGGGTTAGAAAATTGTTCACCGCTACCGCACAACTATGCACTCTATGTCAAGTCTTAGTCCATAGATTGCATCTCACCGCCAAGGCAACCACCGGATCTGGGGGGGGGGGGGGGGGGGGGGGGGAGGTCCCTCGTGAAGACCTTTTGGTGGCCCCACAATCCATAGGAAGGCGGCCAGCACACGTTAAAGTAGTCACCACACGGACCAACACCGATGGCGTAGCACAGCACCGTCGACTACCATCTAACCGGACATATCCCTTCCCAGACGTGTCGTCCAAGGGGCTGACATGGGACGATCTAGAGTTGGATAGATCAGCCTGTGGCGCCGCAGCCCGCCTGGGCACTGGCTGATTTTTATACGCTCTATCACCTTATCTCATAGATGCATGTTGTATCGTGTCTCTGTAGTGCTTGCAACCACTTAACCTATATACAGTTCTTCCTCCTTTGATACCGTTGCATATGTATTGTAGATCTGATGTAAGTCTTGTGAGTACAGATGAGTACTCTTGTTGCTTTATTTATTCCTTTTCTTTGATCCAGAATTGCTGCAAATCCGATGGTAGCATTTTGGAAATTGGTTTGTTGACTGACAACACTATCTTGGTTATCCCTTCGGCAATGGCCTAGGCAGGGGTATTGTAATCATTTACTTTTCTTTAAAGCCTTCTTAAGGCACTTGTTTTACATGTCTAAGATATATTTCGCTTTTATTTTGAGTTGTCTATTGCTCGTATGACCCTTGTAATGTATTCATTTGTTAAATTTGACTCTTCGAAGTTTTTGTAGAAATTGTTACAAATTCTTTCGTGGTTTGTGTTTTGATATTTACTAATTCCACTTGCATACTGTGTATGTTGCGACGTGCACGTTGTGTCGGTGGGTGTCCTAGGATTGATGTTATGCTGATGCTAGCAAAGGCGCTAGCTCTACATAGTGGCGGTCCTAGGGCGTTACATGTTATCGTTGCTAAAGGTGGCTGGGATCAACCTAGAAATGGAGTTGATGGTGATCAATAGTAACTTGAGGCTTTTGATCAACCCAAGTTGCTATGGTATGTCGCCTAAGAGGACTGTTTGACCTATGGATATATTACAGTTCTCGCGGCCGAAATTGGGGTTTGCGTGAAGTCTACCCCCCCCCCCCCCCCTAATTGAATAGTTGATCTTGGAGCTATCATCGATGTCAAGATATACCAGCTAGGGAGGCCGGCGTTGTTGCTGAGAGTCATTTCGTGGAGACTAGTCATGCCACCAAACCCTATGTTTATAGTTCCTCTAGTGCATCGAGTTTGGAGACACTTGCCGGCAGGCTACCAACAAACACTAAGCCAACAAGCTTGATTATTGTGACACGACCATTTCGATTGCAGAAAATGCCACTCCACCCACATGGCTCCGTGTCATTATGCCAGTATTAGGAGTAATTGTAATCCTATAATAGGTTGCCACGTATGTCCTCAAGAACCTCCCAATAATTCGACTGGATGCCTGCGCTAGCCCACGTAAAAACCAGCACAACCACAATAATAGAAAAATAAAGGAATTAGGATTAGGGGGCAATGGCCCCCTCCCCATCATGGACTATATTTTATTCCAATACTTAGGTCGGTCTTTTGATTGGCCTCATGATGGTAATGTGCTTTGGATATACAGTCGGGAGCAAGGATTGAATGTGCTCTAGAAAGCCAGCTGCCTCTGTTCAGCAACAACAGCAGCCTCCGCCTAACCCTAATCGAAGCTACCGAAGCACGTTAGTCACGTCGGTTCTTCTTCTCTAACTAACCCTAATCGACCACTCTATATAAATAATGTTCTAGTTGTTCCCAATTTGATGAAAGATCTCCTTTGAGTAAGTTGCTTAGCCATTGATAAGCATTGCTATGATGAATCTGGCCCTTATAGCCTTTCTGTAAAGTATTAAGCAACCAAGCAGGAAATTCTAAGGTGCAACAGTGATGGCGAGTTGTACGACATCTTCCCTCCGACCATGCCCACTGCTCTCGCCGTCACCCTCTCGCGCCTCACCGACCTTTGGCACTGGCGTTTAGACCATCCTGGCAATGCTACATTTCGCACCAACAAAAACTTAGAGCATTGTAATAAAAATGTATCGGATGGACGCTTATGTCATGCTTGCCAAACCGGCAAACACATCCATCTCCCTTTTTCTTCATCCACTAGTCAGACAACGGCCCCTTTTGATCTCTTACATTGTGATCTTTTGACTGCACCTTTGTCTAGTGTTTCTGGGAATAAGTACTATCTTTTACTTATGGATGATTTTCATGCTACCGATGGACCTTTCCCATAAAATTGAAATATGACGTTCCCGCCGTTTTTCAGTTATTTCACGCTTATGTTCGCACGCACTTTGGATGGACCATTCGGGCTCTCCAGTGCGACAACGTTCGTGAGTTTGATAGTGCCTTCAATCTTAATTTCCTTCTTCCGCTCGGTACTGTGATAAGTTTCTCCTGCCCATACACACTGAAAGGACATGTGGTGCCCCCATGTGTGGTTTTGGTAATTGATGACAATCTCTATGGACTAATGGTTGCCTTGAGTTATATTTGAAGGGTTTGCCCATAGGCTTTTCTTGGAGTCCATTTGTTGGTTTCAATGAGAGTTTGTGATGACCAAGGTGCTACTAAGGAATTATCCAAAGATTGGTCATATGACTGTTGAGCTTATTGCAAGCATGTCTTGAAGAAGAAGGTTGTGTGATCATTCATGTTTACCTTCAAGACATCATCCAAATGAAGAGAGTTGCAAAGATTCAAGGTTGATCAAGACTAAGTCAAGAGTGAATCAAGTTTATCAACTCACAAAGCGTAGAAGATGTACCGAGAGGGATCAAGTGATCCCATGGTATGGTAAGCATTGTCCATTGCACTTTATGTACTAACCCATGGTCTATGTGAGAGTTGTATGTGGGGTTAGGTACGTATCCATGGGCTTGCGTCAAGAGGAAGATATCATACAACCCATGGAAAGGATGACATCAAGTGGTGATCGTCATCAAGATTGCGGTGTGCAAGTTCAAGTAGGATCATCACGAAGAGATCATATGCTTGAAGCTTGTCATCCATTGTGGCGACAATGGACTTGTGAAGATGTGCAGAAGAGTGGCTCACCCATAGTGGAGTATGGGGGAGCAATCTCTAGTCTTCATCGAGCCAAAGCAATCAAGAAAGGTGGTCCATCTTGAGGAGGAGAAGATCGTCATCATCTAGCTCAAGTGGATCATGTGCAAGGCAAAGGTTTGCCCTTGATAGGTTTTCTATTTTACCGGTCTCACGGTAGTTGTGGGAGACCGGGTTATAGGATTGATTGCCGTACTATCAAGGGGGGCTCTCGATGAGTTGCTTGATCGTATCGTTTATAGAGAGCTCAAACCATTGCATCCTTGCATCATCTTTTTGGTTCTTGTTTGGTTCTTCTCCTTGTGAGATTTGGAGCTTATGGTCATTTTTATGACAAGCTCGAGTTCATCGAAAACGGAGTTCTCATGCATCTTCTATGATGTTTTCGATGTTGGAGGGTATGCCGATTCTTCTCGGTTGGAGGTTTCACTCCTTTGTTTGCTAAGCATACCTCCCCTGCCTCTTCTTACTATAACCAGTTCTGGTGCTACTCGTCTTGCTCTATCCAACAAGCTTGAGTTTGCTCAATTCGGAGCTCATATGAAGAAGTTATGGCAGTTCTGGTTTTCCTTGGAGTATTCTTTGTTTTCGTGGTTGTGGCATAAGGTTGGTGCCAGCGGTAGTACCGCTGGGCCGGAGCGGTAGTACCGCTTATCACCACAAGCGGTAGTACCGCTGTCCCACAGCGGTAGTACCGCCCTTGGCCATAAGCGGTAGTACGGCTCCGGTTCCACGCTGGTACCGCCTCGATTCGAGACCGATGTTTTTCGTGTCGGGTTTTGCGGTACTAGGAGCGGTAGTAGTGGCGGTAGTACCGCTCCAAGCGGTAGTACCGCTCCAAGCGGTAGTACCGCTCTTACTATTGTGGTAGTACCGCTCTGGGGCCAGGGCCCTGTCTTCCTCGTCAGCGTGGTAGTACCTCTGGGTGGGAGCGGCCGCTATCAGCGGTAGTACCGCCCTGCCCTAGCGGTAGTACCGCTCTGTGCGAGGATGTACAGTGGGGTAACGGTTGGATTTTCCCCCTCCTATAAAAGGGGGTCTTCTTCCCCAATGGACCTAATCCTTTGAGCTCGTGTTCTTCCCCCATTGTTGACCTTCTTCGAGCTTGCTAACTCTCAATCCCTCCATGGATTCTTGCTAGTTTTTGAGGGAAAAGAGAGAGGAGATCTAGATCCACGTTTCCACCAATCACTTTCTCCTCTAAGTGAGGGGAACCCCTTGGATCTAGGTCTTGGAGTTCTTCGTGTTCTTCTTTCGTTCTTCCTCTCATTTTCCTCCCTAGCATTAGTTGCTTTGGTGGGATTTGGGAGAGAAGGACTTGGGCACTCCGTGTGACCTTGCCATTACATTTGGTGCATCGGTTTGAGTTCTCCACGGTGATATGTGGAAGTTACAAGTTGAGAAGCTTATTACTCTTGGGTGCTTGGTGCCCTTGAGCTTGTTTCTCTTGGGTGCTTGGGTGCCCTACACGGTTGGTGGTGTTCGGAGCTCAATCATTGTGGTGTGAAGCTCCGGGCAAGCGTCGGGGTCTCCAATTAGGTTGTGGAGATCACCCTGAGCAATTTGACGGGTACCGGTGACCGCCCCCAAGGGTTGCCAAAGTGTATGGGTCCGGTGACCGCCCCCAAGGGTCGCCATTTGTACGGGTTCGGTGACCGCCCTAAAGGGTCCCTTAGTGGAATCACGGCATCTTGCATTGTGCGAGGGCGTGAGGAGATTACGGTGGCCCTAGTGGCTTCTTGGGGAGCATTGTGCCTCCACACCGCTCCAAACGGAGATTAGCATCCGCAAGGGTGTGAACTTCGGGATACATCGTCGTCTCCGTGTGCCTCGGTTATCTCTTACCCGAGCCCCTTTACTTATGCACTTTACTTTGTGATAGCCATATTGTTCTTTGTCATATATCTTGCTATCACATAGTTGCTTATATTGCTTAGCATAAGTTGTTGGTGCGCATAGGTGAGCCTAGTTGTTGTAGGTTTTGTGCTTGACAAATTAACCGCTAGGTTTATTCCGCATTTGTTCAAGCCTAAACCGTAATTATTTTAAAGTGCCTATTCACCCCCTTCCTCTAGGCGACATCCTCGATCTTTCAATTGGTATCAGAGCCTCGTATCTCTTTGTTGGGCTTAACCGCCTACAGAGTAAAGATGTCGACTAGAGGTTTAGGTTTCTCTGACACTCTTAGTTTCGATGGCACAAATTTTGATGTTTGGGTAATTCACATGCTTAACCTCTTTAGGGTCATGGACCCAAATTTAGAGCGAATTGTAGATATGGGTTTTTCTCCTCCAAAGGATCTCCAAAGATTATCTTCAGAGGATGAGGAAAACTCTTATCTCAATGCTCAAGCTTCTAATGTGCTTTTCGATGCTTTGAGCAATGTAGTTATATTTCAACTCATGCCGTTCCGGGATGCTCATGAGTTATGGACAAAGCTTCAAGATAAATATGGTGTGTCCAAGATTTGTGGGGATGATTGTTCTACCTCCACCTCCGGTCGTATAGTCTTCTCAACTTCTTCCACTTCGCCTACATGTGGTTTGCCACAAGGTAATGATATGGTGAGTAGTGTTGGTCATTGCAATGATGATAGTATGCTTATTGTGGATGATCCTTCATCACTATATTATTGCAATGCTCCTTTGGGATTTAACACTTCGAGCACTCCAAATGTTTCACATGCTTGTGTTGATAGTCCTTGCATATCATGTAGAAATTGCTTGACTAAATATCATGATGATATGCTTGCTATGTCTTGTTACCATGATAAAAATGCATCTATTTCCTTGAATTGGTGTGCTAACAATGTAGAGGAAACCCAACACTCCATGGAACAAGATGTGGTGTTTAATGGTGCCTCAAGGGATCCTACACCATCATCTATTGCTTTTTGCCTTATGGCTAAGGCATCAAAGGTATCTCCTACTTTGTACCCCAATATGTCTCTTGATGATGATGTTGATACTAATGATGATGAGGATAATGATGAAGAGAATGATAATGTTGCCTCCTTAAAAACTAAGGGGGAAATGATTTTTAAAGCTCTTCATAAAAATAAAATTGCTCGTTCCAACTTCATGGAAATAATGTCCATTGTCATTGATGGCAAGAAATACGTTGAGGAGTTGGAATCTCATCTATAGGAGCATGAGGCCACCATTGAGAAAATGGAAGCTCATGGGCGTGATTACGCAAATGAGATCGCGGAGCTATCTCAAGCTCTTGAACATGAACAAACCACCTCCGAATCTCTTGAGGAGACTTTTTCCCTAGAATTATCTAGAGTGAGGGAATCTCATGATAAAGCTCTTGAGGTGGCCAACGATTTCAAAACTAAAAATGCTAATCTTGAAGTTTCTCATGCTAGACTCCTTGAGGATTTTGAGCACCTCGAAAATGGCTCAAGGGTCATCAAGGGTGAGCTCATCAAACTCACCGAGTCTCATGCCCAACTTGAAGCTTCTTATTTAAAAGAGCTTGCCAAGTTGCCATCTCCTCTTGTTGTTAATTATGATGCTTGTGCTACTAATTCTATTACTTGTGAAGCATCCATTTTGAAGGAGAATGTTGATCTACGGGCTCAACTTGAGGTGCTATCAAGCAATTATGGGAAATTGGAAGAAAGTCATGAAAAGCTCTCATGCTCTCATGATGATCTTCTAGTATTGCTAAAGATAGCTCATGAGGCCATGATTTCTAAGGTAACATCTAGTGAGCCTCATGTGGGTACTAGCACTACTTCTAGTCAAAATAGTATATTGCCATGTGCTAGTCCTTGTAATTCATCTACTCACAATGTTGGTACATCTTGTGATGAATTGCTTTCCTTGCCTTGTTGCTCTAACGATAAAGCTTATACTCCCTCTAGTACTTGTGTTGAGACTAACCGTGTAGAGGAAATCAAAGAGCTCAAGGCCCAAGTCACTTCTTTGAAGAAAGACTTGGAAAAGCGTCATGAAGGGAAATCCACACTCAACAATATCTTGAGTGTGCAAAAATCCCCCAATGACAAAGGTGGACTTGGATTCAACTCCAATAAGAAGAAGAAGTCCAAGATGAACAAAAAGAAGGGCCAAGAACAAGTCAAGAATTCGGCCAAGATTGTTTGCTTCAAGTGCAAAGTAGAAGGGCATCATGTTAGATCTTGCCCATTGAAGAAGAAGGCCATTAGTGTCAAGCAACAAGGGAAGAGGGCACAAGTTCAATCACATGCTCAACCTCAAGTTGAAGAAAGGCCTCTTCCCAAGAAGACTCAAGTTAATGCTTCTCAAGTTGAGAAATCAAGTGAGAAGAAAGTGAAGAGTAGACGTTGCTACCTATGCCGTGAGAAAGGTCACCTCGCTTCTTCATGCACTAGTGGTAACTTATCCAACCCAATTATTATTGATGATGTCTATTCTCTTGGGAAGGATAAGGTTGGCAATGTGGTTTCCAAGTTTATTGGTACTCAAAGTGGTTTGAAGCAAAGAACCATTTGGGTAGCCAAGCCTATTGTGACTAACCTCTTAGGACCCAACTTGGTTGGGGACCAACTAGCTCAAACTTGATCAATAGGTGTTGTTGGAGGGCATTGGAGACTTGGCTACTTTATGAAGAATTAAGGGGACTTCATCACTCTTATTGTCTCAAGCCAAGTCAATTGAATCATCAAGTTTATATCTTATATCCAATGTGCCTCCTTGCGGTAACTTGTACTTAAAATTGCTTACATTGAAAGTTTCTTGCCCCCTTGCATGTTTTGGTTTTGTTCCTTGCATGTGTTTGTATATGTTGTGATTCCAACTTGCTTATCTTGAGCAATCAAGTATGTGGGTGTTGGTTTGCACACCATGTACGTGTGTGTCGTGCGTTGAGCATTTATGCTTCTTTTTTGTATCCTAGTTGGCTCGTGTGAGAGATTAACGGAACACCCCATTTTGGGGGAGTGATGTGCTTTGTGCACCTCACAATCCTATAAATGTGTGTACATGAGGAATACCCTCTAGTATTGATATTACAAGATTATCTAGTCGCTAGGTGGTATATCTCTCATGATAGTTGGAACTTATCAAGTGTGTTTTGGTGGAAGGCAAGCCATTTCTTTTTGGTACTTTGTGCCATCATGAAACTTTGTTGAGAGCTTGGTTTGTTTGGAACCATCCTCTCTTTGGGAGTTTGACATCTTTAGTTTAGTGTGTATCAATGGATATCTCATTCCTTGATGTATCTTTAATGATATCTTCCAAGTGATGATTTCTCCATTTGGTATCCTTTTCACTTGGCATTTCTTTCTCTTTAGGTCTCGGGTTTTGAAAGTCTTGAGCATGCATGTTTACTTCATGTATTTTATTTGACATGCTTTCTTTCTTTGACTCAATATATAGGGGGATCTCCACCAAGTCTCAAATCGGATGAGATGTGTATGAAATTCATTTTCATATCTCTATGCACATATTTATGTGGTGTTTGTCCTATGTATTGGTTTTTCTAACTATTTGGTCCCAATGAGTTTGGGTACCGTTTAGTTTGTGTTGTTCTTCTAGGAACATTTGGAGATGCATTGGATGCTCGGCTCACTCACAAGGAAGGTGTTGTCACCATGTGCATTTTGGAGTCAAGCTAGGATGATCAATGAACTACTATCTACCTTCAATTGGTATCTACTACATCCTTCCAATGATATCTCGGTAACAAGTATCTATTCATGCTTTCTCCTCTTGCATTCAACCTTGTGTAGGTTGCATCTTGGCATGATATTCATTTCATATCTTGTGATACTTGTTTCCTTTCTCAAAGCATCCCAACGATGATCTCTTGTTGCTAGTTGTGATGCCTTTGATGGATGTGTGTTTGGACTTCATTTATATACAATGAGACCATATCTAGCCAAGTGCTATGCTTTCAAGCAAATATCTTATTGGTATATTTATGACTTCCTTTTGGATATCTCGTTCCTTCTTGTTGTAACTATTTCGGGTGTACATCCTTCTTTGTAGATATATATCATCATGATTTCGTCTACCTAGAACATTATACACTTGAGAGAAATTACATCTGTAGTTGATATCCTTTCTTTCACGTCCACCTTGTCTTTCTTATGTTATTTCTTTGGTGGCTCCGTGAAAGCTTTTGCCTTGAGTGCGTGTCCTCTTTCGTTGCATCTTGTTGCACTCTTGTGTGGTGAAGATTATTTTCCTCTTGCTTATCTTTACGAGGTTTTTGCCATCTTAATTGGTATCCCTCGTCTTGATGAGCCTCCCCTCGTCTATGTTCACCACGGGTTGTCACAAGCATAGTTCTCTTTTGCTTATTAGTAAGCCTGTGAACCCATTTTCCAGTTGTGTGTGGGAATGACAGGCCTTGCACCGGGTGCCTCTTTCTTTCAAGACTATGTTGATGCTTAATGCTCATCCTAATTTTAGTCTTCTCAAGTGCTTCGCCATGACTCACACACATCATTTTGGTTGAGCCTATTCTTAAGTTGCCTCTTTTACATGTTGCTCAGCCATGTGCTTGTTGCAAGCGCTAGGCTTTGTTTCCTATATGCACACCTGCACTGGATGTAAGTTTCTATTGATTTTGGGGGAGCTATGATCCTATTTTGTGCACTTTGTATTCAAATACAAAAATTCTTATGTGTGCACAAATCATGGGGAGCTTCTCTAGTTTTTTTAGAACACTCCTTTGCGCTTTTCATAATATCTTTATTCTTGTGGCATGTAGGATCATTGGTCTAGTTGGTTCAATTGATATCCGTTGATTGCTTGCTTCAATTGGTATCTTCTGATTGCTTGTGTCTCTCTTTGTTATGTCTTTGTGGATATCTTTCTGTTGCAATCTTTGTGCATCAATATAGTTTGTCTTCCTCCAAGTATTGGCAGTTGGATATGTGTATTGCATTCCACTCTCTTGTTGAGAAATACACAATTTATGGAGGACCACAATTTATATTGGCCTTCTAAGTTTTTCGCCCATTTTGGCAATCGATGCCAATGGGGGAGAGGTTTCAGAGAGTTTTGTGGAGTAGATTTGGTTTTTGTTTCCTTAGCATTTGCATCTCATACACATGCATTATTGGTTGGTGCATTGAATGGTGATGCATAATTCCTTGTATAAACTCTCTTGAAAGTGATTGTCATCAATTACCAAAATGTGGGAGATTGAAAGGACATGTGGTGCCCCCATGTGTGGTTTTGGTAATTGATGACAATCTCTATGGACTAATGGTTGCCTTGAGTTATATTTGAAGGGTTTGCCCATAGGCTTTTCTTGGAGTCCATTTGTTGGTTTCAATGAGAGTTTGTGATGACCAAGGTGCTACTAAGGAATTATCCAAAGATTGGTCATATGAGTGTTGAGCTTATTGCAAGCATGTCTTGAAGAAGAAGGTTGTGTGATCATTCATGTTTACCTTCAAGACATCATCCAAATGAAGAGAGTTGCAAAGATTCAAGGTTGATCAAGACTAAGTCAAGAGTGAATCAAGTTGATCAACTCACAGAGCGTAGAAGATGTACCGAGAGGGATCAAGTGATCCCATGGTATGGTAAGCATTATCCATTGCACTTTATGTACTAACCCATGGTCTATGTGAGAGTTGTATGTGGGGTTAGGTACGTATCCATGGGCTTGCGTCAAGAGGAAGATATCATACAACCCATGGACAGGATGTCATCAAGTGGTGATCGTCATCAAGATTGCGGTGTGCAAGTTCAAGTAGGATCATCACGAAGAGATCATATGCTTGAAGCTTGCCGTCCATTGTGGCGACAATGGACTGTAGAAGAGTGGCTCACCCATAGTGGAGTATGGGGGGAGCAATCTCTAGTCTTCATCGAGCCAAAGCAATCAAGAAAGGTGGTCCATCTTGAGGAGGAGAAGATCATCATCATCTAGCTCAAGTGGATCATGTGCAAGGCAAAGGTTTGCCCTTGATTGGTTTTCTATTTTACCGGTCTCACGGTAGTTGTGGGAGACCGGGTTATAGGATTGATTGCCGTACTATCAAGGGGGCTCTCGATGAGTTGCTTGATCGTATCGTTCATAGAGAGCTCAAACCATTGCATCCTTGCATCATCTTTTTGGTTCTTGTTTGGTTCTTCTCCTTCTGAGATTTGGAGCTTATGGTCATTTTTATGACAAGCTCAAGTTCATCGAAAACGGAGTTCTCATGCATCTTCTATGATGTTTTCGATGTTGGAGGGTATGCCAGTTCTTCTTGGTTGGAGGTTTCACTCCTTTGTTTGCTAAGCATACCTCCCCTGCCTCTTCTTACTATAACCAGTTCTGGTGCTACTCGTCTTGCTCTATCCAACAAGCTTGAGTTTGCTCAATTCGGAGCTCATATGAAGAAGTTATGCCAGTTCTGGTTTTCCTTGGAGTATTCTTTGTTTTTGTGGTTGTGGCATAAGGTTGGTGCCAGCGGTAGTACCGCTGGGCCGGAGCGGTAGTACCGCTTATCGCGACAAGCGGTAGTACCGCTGTCCCACAGCGGTTGTACCGCCCTTGGCCATAAGCGGTAGTACGGCTCCGGTTCCGCGCTGGTACCGCCTCGATTCGAGACCGATGTTTTTCGTGTCAGGTTTTGCGGTACTAGGAGCGGTAGTAGTGGCGGTAGTACCGCTCCAAGCGGTAGTACCGCTCTTACTCCTGCGGTAGTACCGCTCTGGGGCCAGGGCCCTGTCTTCCTCGTCAGCGCGGTAGTACCGCTGGGTGGGAGCGGTAGTACCGCTATCAGCGGTAGTACCGCCCTGCCCTAGCGGTAGTACCGCTCTGTGCGGGGATGTACAGTGGGGTAACGGTTGGATTTCCCCCCTCCTATAAAAGGGGGTCTTCGTCCCCAATGAACCTAATCCTTTGAGCTCGTGTTCTTCCCCCATTGTTGACCTTCTTCGAGCTTGCTAACTCTCAATGCCTCCATGGATTCTTGCTAGTTTTTGAGGAAAAAGAGAGGGGAGATCTAGATCCACGTTTCCACCAATCACTTTCTCCTCTAAGTGAGGGGAACCCCTTGGATCTAGGTCTTGGAGTTCTTCGTGTTCTTCTTTCGTTCTTCCTCTCATTTTCCTCCCTAGCATTAGTTGCTTTGGTGGGATTTGGGAGAGAAGGACTTGGGCACTCCATGTGCCCTTGCCATTGCATTTGGTGCATCGGTTTGAGTTCTCCACGGTGATACGTGGAAGTTACAAGTTGAGAAGCTTATTACTCTTGGGTGCTTGGTGCCCATGATCTTGTTCCTCTTGGGTGCTTGGGCGCCCTAGACGGTTGGTGGTGTTCGGAGCTCAATAATTGTGGTGTAAAGCTCCGGGCAAGCGTCGGGGTCTCCAATTAGGTTGTGGAGATCGCCCCGAGCAATTTGACGGGTACCGGTGACCGCCCCCAAGGGTTGCCAAAGTGTACGGGTCCGGTGACCGCCCCTAAGGGTCGCCATTTGTACGGGTTCGGTGACCACCCTCAAGGGCCCCTTAGTGGAATCACGGCATCTTGCATTGTGCGAGGGCGTGAGGAGATTACGGTGGCCCTAGTGGCTTCCTGGGGAGCATTGTGCCTCCACACCGCTCCAAACGGAGGTTAGCATCCGCAAGGGTGTGAACTTCGGGATACATCATCGTCTCCGCGTGCCTCGGTTATCTCTTACCCGAGCCCCTTTACTTATGCACTTTACTTTGTGATAGCCAAATTGTTCTTTGTCATATATCTTGCTATCACATAGTTGCTTATCTTGCTTAGCATAAGTTGTTGGTGCACATAGGTGAGCCTAGTTGTTGTAGGTTTTGTGCTTGACAAATTAACCGCTAGGTTTATTCCGCATTTGTTCAAGCCTAAACCGTAATTATTTTAAAGCGCCTATTCACCCCCCCCCCCTCTAGGAGACGTCCTCGATCTTTCACACACCTTCCCAAAATGGTAAGGTCGAACATGCTATCCGTTCAACTAACGACAGAGTGCGCACGCTCTTGCTCCAGGCTTCCATGCCACCACACTACTGGGCCGATGCACTCATCACTGCCACCCTACTTCTCAACATTCGTCCCACTAAGCACCTCTCCGCCTCCATGCCTCACGAACTACTTCACCAAACGCCACCTATCTACACTCACCTTGGCATCTTCGGGTGATTATGCTACCCCAACACCGAAGCCACTGCACCGCAGAAGCTCACTCCCCACTCCATCGCATGCGTTTTCATCAGCTACCCCCTGGCCATAAGGGGTATTGATGCCTAGTCCGCTCCAGGAACCGCCTCTACATGTTGAGGCACGTCACCATCGACGAGTTCATTTTTCCCTTCTCTCGTACTCCAGAGGCCACCGCACCGATTGACTTCTCCCATCCAGCCTCGCTTGACGAGCCCGCGTCATCTTAGATCTTGGACCCCTCGCTCACCGGCCCTGCTGCCATGGCGCCTCTTTTTGGCACGCTGAACGCTGCCATGACAGCAGTTTCGCTTCGTGAAAATGCTTCCATGGCAGCAGTTTTGCCCAGTGAAAACGCTGCCATGACAGCTGTATCTCCTTCAGTCCCGCCTAGCCCAAACACTGCCGCGACACCTTTTTCCTCTGTCTCACACCATGCCACTACCCATAGCCCGGCGTCCACGAGCCCCACCACTACTTCTTCGGGTATTCCCACTACACCACGGCCGCTACCACCCCATGTCGTCGTCGTTTCCCCACCTGCTAACCCGCATACCATGCGCACCCATGCCAAGTCCGGGTTCCACTTCTCTCCCGACGACTCAACTTCCTTGCTACCTCCAAGGTGCCTCACCGCTTCCCCACAACTATAACGCCGCCCTTGCCGATCCCCGTTGGGCCAGTGCCATGAGTGATGAGTACCAAGCTCTCCTTCAAAACGAGACTTTGTCACTCGTTCCCTCCATGGCTCCCGTCATTAGTGGGAATGGGTCTTTCGGCACAATTACAACTCCGATGGCTCTCTTGCTCGCTATAAGGCATCGGTTATGATGAGACCTTCTCTCTGGTAGTTAAATCGAGTACCATTAGGTTCGTCCTCTCTCTGTAATTAAAACTGATCGCCTATTCATTAGTTAGACATTAAGAATGGCTTCCTCCATGGGCATGTTACCGAGACCGTTTACTGCTAGCAGCCGCTCAGTTCTCCAATTGCACCAATGCATGTTTGTCTTCTAAAGAAGTCTTTCTACGGGCTCAAACAAGCCCTCGTGCCTTCACCCATTTTTCCACCTTCGACGCTTATATTAGTTTTTTTGCCTCTAAGTGTAATACTTCTCTTTTTATTTACAAATCTATAAGCCACATGGCCTACCTTCTCCTCTATATTGATGACATTATTCTCACATTGTCGTCCCCCTACTTCCTTAACTACGTTATCTCTCTCCCTGGTCGTGAATTCTCTATGATCGAGCTCGGCGCGCTCTCTCACTTTCTTGGCATTGCCGTCACTCGCTCTTCCTCAGTGACAATGTGCTTTGGATATAATCAAGTGAGCCGGTATGACCGACTGTCATCCTGTTCGCACTCCCATTGATCCGCTATCTAAACGGTGCTAAGTTTTCTATCTCCGACAGTGATCTCCTTGATAACCCCACTATCTACCGTAGTCTAACCGGAGCCTTGCAGTACATGACTATCACACGTCCCGATTTGTCTTAAGTTGTCTAGCAAGCCTACCTCTTCGTGCACGCACCACGCTCCTCTCAATATAATCTTGTCAAGCACATCATCCGCTATCTAAAAGGAACTCTAGATTTTGCACTACACATATACCCATCCTCACCTTCCACTCTCATTGCATTCTCCGACGCTGACTGGGCAGGTTGCCCCTACACACGATGCTCCACTTCTGGTTTTTGTGTTTTTCTTGGGGATAATCTGATATCTTGGTCGTGGAAGCAACAACCTATTGTTTCCAGGTCTTACGCTGAGGCCAGAGTACCGGTCTGTTGCCCACATCATTGCTGAGATGGCGTGGCTGCGCCAGTTGCTGCAGGAGCTCCATCAACCCATCGCCAAATCTACTATGATAACGTCTCTACAGTTTACATCTCTGCCAACCTTGTGCAGCATCGGTGGACAAAACACATTGAGATTGAATCCACTTTGAGCCTGATAAAGTCTCCATGGGAGAAGTGCGTGTGTTACATGTTCCTACTTCTTCACAGTGCCGGAATTGTGTGAATATAGTGTACAAGGTAGTTTACAGTTGGACTTGTATTTGTATTGTGTTTAGATAGGATATGGAGTCGTGTCCTAGTAGGACACTTGTATCCTAGGCCTCTCATATATAGCGGGGCTAGACACATGATGTAACCTATGCCAGCATATATAATAGCATAGGCGCGCAAGGGGAAGCCGGCGGCGTGTGCCGGCTCCCGGGTGGCCGGTGTGCGGTATTCTGACGGTGTCACGGGGAGGAGCGCCCGTAGTCAGGCCCCGGAGATGTAGCCATATCGGCGAACCTCGTTAACAAATCTCTCGGTGCCGTGCTCATGTGATTGCTTGGTCCTCGGATGATCAACGGTATGCCTCAGATTTATTGTAACAAGTGGTATCATGAGCAAGGTTCGAGAAGGTTGCAGAATCGTTGATCTAGAGGGAGAAAACACGAAGCTGTCGGCGAAATCTGGCGACGTGCAAGGACTCGATCGGAATCGGCGGCGTGTGGTCGCATGGATCGACCGGTTGCTCGAAGCGAAAGGATTCGCGACGGCGTGCGTCGTGCTTGGGTATAGCAATTGGAAGAGGTGAAACATCAGTAAGGAGCAGAGTTATTGGCAAGATTTCCAAGTCGCTGTCGGAGCGGCGACGGCGGAACGTGCAAGCAGCGGAGTCTTCAGGAGATCGATCACTGGATTGGTTTGGTAGAGGCAGCAGGCCGAGCAAGCTTGCGGGAGCCTACAGATGCATGTGGTGGAGTTTGGAGATTTTTCCATTGATCTTCGCAGTGAAGTGCACACGGGATGGCTTATATGGTGGAGTTTGGCTTTATTTATTTGTACATGGTTGTGTACGAGGATGGTAGCGTGAGGGTCAATGGTGTGCATGGCAAGGATAACAACATGTGTATAAGCCTTGTGGAGTTTGGAGCATGTCGTGCAGTCGGATATGTTCAGCTGGGTCGGACTGGACAGTCTGACGAATCGACGCAAGTCGGTTGGTATATAAGACGGTGGTGCGATTGGCGACGACGACATAGAAGTGCGATGCTGATGGTGACCGACTTCTGGGGCGTGGAAACATGTGGCGCAGGCCTGAGGGCTTGCGTGGCTTCGACAAGACTATGGCGCGGGATTGATTCAAGGTGGTGTACACACGGGGCTTGAAGTCAACGGGGCGTGAGGGTGGACTGATCATCTACCATGGAGTCATGTTGAAGGTGGAGCTGGATTGAGGGGCTACGGTGTAAGGATTCAGAGAATCGAAGCCTATTCAGCGGGAAAAGCGAGTGACACATAATTTGGACTGGAGCCCAGTGGTCTGATGGAAGCGTGAAACTCGTCATCGGTCGGTGATGATCAGTGGTACTCTGCAGTGGGGGTTAAGTGGTCTGGTTTCGTGACCCTTGAGACTCGACCAGGACAGCGGAGGCTCGACGTGGTAATTAATAGCGGCGAGGCGTGCGGTATGCACGGGACATGGAGACGGGCCAGGGCTCTAGTGGTCATACATGTGGTGAGACAACTGCGAATTTGACTCGGAATGACTACAAGCAACGGTGAAATTCCTTCAAGTTTCAGACAAGCAGTCAAGAAAGGAGCGGTCATGTTGAGTTCAGGTAACTCTTATGTGTGACGCCCAATATGTGAGTTGTTCACTTTCACGCAGGTAAATGATCAGTGTGTGATGGCGTTGGACGGATACTCTGTAAGTTGGGAGCGCAAACTAGAGTAACAAGGAACTTAATTTTGCTCGAGTGTTGAGTGTGGTCAAGAAAAGAAGGGACTACAAGTTGCAGGTGGAGTCATATGGAGTCTTTGGAGTAGCAGCGGTCCTCATGGGATAAACTCAAGTCCAATGTACATGGAAGTTTGACGCATTGACGAATTCAGGGTGGTGAAGAATATTCACCAAGGTGGAGTTTGTTGGAATTGTGTCGAATATAGTGGACAAGGTAGGTTACAGTTAGACTTGTAGTTATATTGTGTTTAGATAGGATATGGAGTCATGTCCTAATAGGACAGTTGTATCCTAGGCCTCTCATATATAGCGGGGCTAGACACATGATGTAACCTATGCCAGCATAATAGCATAGGCGCGAAAGGGGAAGCCGGCGGCGTGTGCCGGCTCCCGGGTGGCCGGTGTGCGGTATTGTGACGGTGTCACGGGGAGGAGCGCCCGTAGTCAGGCCCCGGAGATGTAGCCATATCGGTGAACCTCGTTAACAAATCTCTCAGTGCCGTGCTCGTGTGATTGCTTGGTCCTCGGATGATCAACGGTATGCCTCAGATTTATTGTAACAAGTGGTATCATGAGCAAGGTTCGAGAAGGTTGCAGAATCGTTGATCTAGAGGGAGAAAACACGAAGATGTCGGCGAAATCTGGCGACGTGCAAGGACTCGATCGGAATCGGCAGCGTGTGGTCGCATGGATCGACCGGTTGCTCGAAGCGGAAGGATTCGCGACGGCGTGCGCCGTGCTTGGGTATAGCAATCAGAAGCGGTGAAACATTAGTAAGGGGCAGAGTTATCGGCAAGATTTCCAAGTCGCTGTCGGAGCGGCGACGGTGGAACGTGCAAGCAGCGGAGTCTTTAGGAGATCGATCGCTGGATTGGTTTGGTAGAGGCAGCAGGCCGAGCAAGCTTGCGGGAGCCTACAGATGCATGTGGTGGAGTTTGGAGATTTTTCCATTGATCTTCGCAGTGAAGTGCACACGGGATGGCTTATATGGTGGAGTTTGGCTTTATTTATTTGTACATGGTTGTGTACGACGATGGTAGCGTGAGGGTCAATGGTGTGCATGGCAAGGATAACGACATGTGTATAAGCCTTGTGGAGTTTGGAGCATGTCGTGCAGTCGGATATGTTCAGCTGGGTCGGACTGGACAGTCTGACGGATCGATGCAAGTCGGTTGGTATATAAGATGGTGGTGCGATCGGCGACGACGACATAGAAGTGCGATACTGATGGTGACCGACTTCTGGGGCGTGGAAACATGTGGCGCAGGCCTGAGGGCTTGTGTGGCTTCGACAAGACTATGGCGCTGGATTGATTCAAGGTGGTGTACACACGGAGCTTGAAGTCAACGGGGCGTGAGGGTGGACTGATCATCTACCATGGAGTCATGTTGAAGGTGGAGCTGGATTGAGGGGCTACGGTGTAAGGATTCAGAGAATCGAAGCCTATTCAGCGGGAAAAGCGAGTGACACGTAATTTGGACTGGAGCCCAGTGGTCTGATGGAAGCGTGAAACTCGTCATCGGTCGGTGATGATCAGTGGTACTCTGCAGTGGGGGTTAAGTGGTCTGGTTTCGTGACCCTTGAGACTCGACCAGGACAGCGGAGGCTCGACGTGGTACTTAATAGCGGCGAGGCGTGCGGTATGCACGGGACATGGAGACGGGCCAGGGCTCTGGTGGTCATACATGTGGTGAGACAACTGCGAATTTGACTCGGAATGACTACAAGCAACGGTGAAATTCCTTCAAGTTTCAGACAAGCAGTCAAGAAAGGAGCGGTCATGTTGAGTTCAGGTAACTCTTATGTGTGACGCCCAATATGTGAGTTGTTCACTTTCACGCAGGTAAATGATCAGTGTGTGATGGTGTTGGACGGATACTCTGTAAGTTGGGAGCGCAAACTAGAGTAACAAGGAACTTAATTTTGCTCGAGTGTTGACTGTGGTCAAGAAAAGAAGGGACTACAAGTTGCAGGTGGAGTCATATGGAGTCTTTGGAGTAGCAGCGGTCCTCATGGGATAAACTCAAGTCCAATGTACATGGAAGTTTGACGCATTGACGAATTCAGGGTGGTGAAGAATATTCACCAAGGTGGAGTTTGTTGGAATTGTGTCGAATATAGTGTACAAGGTAGGTTACAGTTGGACTTGTAGTTATATTGTGTTTAGATAGGATATGGAGTCATGTCCTAATAGGACAGTTGTATCCTAGGCCTCTCATATATAGCGGGGCTAGACACATGATGTAACCTATGCCAGCATAATAGCATAGGCGCGCAAGGGGAAGCCGGCGGCGTGTGCCGGCACCCGGGTGGCTGGTGTGCAGTATTGTGACGTTGTCACGGGGAGGAGCGCCCGTACTCAGGCCCCGGGGATGTAGCCATATCGGTGAACCTCGTTAACAAAACTCTCTGTGCCGTGCTCGTGTGATTGCTTGGTCCTCGGATGATCAACGGTATGCCTCAGATTTATTCTAACACACAGTATGCAGATATCTTCACGAAAGGACTGCCTACGATCACTTTTACGCAGTTCCGGTCCAGTCTCAACTTTCGGCAGTGTGACGCCTAGACTTAATCGTGCACTAATCATACACGCGAATGTGCAAGATCAAGATTAGAGACTCACGGGAAGATATCACAACACAACTCTAGACACAAATTAAAGTCATACAAGCTGTATGTTACAAGCCAGGGGCCTCGAGAGCTCGAATACAAACGAGTCAGCGGAAACAACAATGCCTAGGCTCGACGGAGAGGCCAGCAAGTCGGTCTATATCCTAAGCATGCATGGGTCTTGGGCCCATCGCCCTTTGCCCTCACCCGAGATCAGTCCTGGCTACCTCCTTATACAATCAGGCGCTTACTCGGACCATCCGGGCGTACAATGCTAAACCGCTGACGTTAGTGAAATTTCGGAAGAAACGTACAACTCCGAGTGCCCATAGCTGTTCCAGCGTGGTGGTTAGTGCGTATAGGTTAACGACCTACTCAGATCAAATACCCAATCTCATTAGTATTTGGGAGTTTGTGGTGATGATCAGTGCTCCTGTGGACCCGTCTCGAGGACTTAGGGTAAGGACCTGGCCCAACCCACTCCAGGGCAGTCTACCTTACTCGGGCGTGCCTCGTAATGAACTCGCGAGTACCCTCCAGGTCCACCGGACTTCACATCACTCGCGGATACCCCTCAGGGCTGACCTGTCTTTAACATGGTTTTGTGGTAAAGTCAAAGTAACCGTGTGTCCATAATACCAAGGGGGAATCCGAGGAATCACCCCGGTGGATCCCACTCAATGTAACCGTCAACTTGAACATGGAGGAATCACCCTCGAGGTTCACACTTGAGGAGTTGCACGACAGAGTCGTATCGGGAGTGGTGAAGGAGGAATCACCTCGATAGACCACGATTGATTAGCTGCACTAGAGAGTTATCATCGGGAGTGCGTTACGATGTATCACCCTCGACACTCAATAGTAGCTCTACAGAGTTGTACAACTAAAGTGGTGAAGTGATTTGTTGGTCCTTGGACATCGATTACATTGATCGAGTCATCTAATATTCCATGGGGGAAACAAGGACAAGGTTAGGGGTCACTGATGGATCAATAACCAACCTATACTAAGCGTATAGGATAAGCAGGCAAGGTACAAAAGCAGGTTACAAATGCCGGCTATGCATCAGAATAGGAGCAATCATTTACACTAGCAAAATCTAATGCAAGCATGAGAGAGAATGGAACAGGCGATATCGGAATGATCAAGGGGGTTTGCTTGCCTCGAAGCTCTACTGCAAGTGGCTGGATGTTAGAGGCGTAGTCGTACACGGTAGTTCCAGTCAATATCGGTTTCTACCGGAGAGAAGAGGGGGAAGACACAATAAATATAAAGCAAACAGATGCATCACGATGCATGACATGACAATAAGCAATACTAGGGGTGACCTAACGTTGTGCTACACATTATAGACGAAGCGGGAAAACATCATAGAATGTTTTCCCGGCGTTTGGGAGTTTCCAGACAGATAAATCGGAGTGGAAGGATCCATGTTCATCATGTTAGGGGCATGTGGCAGATGAGTGGATAGAACATTCAGATTCGTCTTATTTTTCTAATCATTTTTCATATATAAACTATTTTCATCCAAGTTATAGATTATTTTATTTGATTTTTCAAGGATTTAAACAATTTATGTAATTTTAATTAATTCGAAAATAAAAGGAAAATTGCTAAGGGCACCAAAAAGTGTACCCGGAAGAGTATTGTGTGGCTGACAGGAGGACCCAGTCAACTGCCCAGTCAGGAGTTGACTGGTCAGCTTTGACTGGTCAATGTCGCAATTGGTCCCACCTATCTGTGACTCGGCTTGCCCAGTCAACAGGTTGACTAGGTCCACAGGACCTAGTGGACCCACATGTCAGCCACTATTAGTTTTAAATTGTGTTTATTTAAAATAACAGAGATTAGTTAGTGGCCTGGGGCCTGTTGTTAGTGGGGTTAGCTAGGTTCATTAGTGGCTAATCCACCGGCTAATGATGGCGCCACCTCAGCGGATATCCACGGCGCGGCAGAGCACACTGCTGATGGTCATGCACTCGCCTCCGGCGACGGCTTGTCGTGCCATTGTGGGCTACAGGAGCAACATGAGGAGGCATGTCAGATTGTCATCGCGGGGTGGCCGGCGATGGCCCAAGTCGATGCTGGTGATGACAAGGGTGGTGGCGGAAAGAGCTGGCGGCGGTGGTGGCGAGTGGGCATGGCGGCTCACGGGGCGGCCAAGAGTAGCGGCAAGCGGGACTACGGGCGCGCGGATGCGCGCTGGGACTCGGCCGGAGGTGGGGCAGAGGCGGCGCAGGCGTGCGTGGTCGGTCGAGGAGGGCTGCAGTCGGGGCGAGGCCATGTGCAGGCAAGCATGCAGGAATGGGCGCAGGGCTGCTCGGCTACGGCGGCTGCGGGCGCGGTCAGGGGAAGTCGGGCCCGGGTGTAGGGAACGCGCGTGAGCAAGCAGGATGTGCAACCACAGCGAGGTGAGCGCGGCGACACGAGTAGGGTCGCGCCGGCCTGGGCACGGCCTTTGATGGACTACAACCTCATGGACAAATTCGACCATCAAACCATAGGGGTTTTGTTCACGGGCCCATCGCGGTTGTAGGGGAGAAGACAACGTGGCCGGGGAGGGCTTGAGGATGACGAAATTGACGAAGGCGTCCTTGGGTGCCCGAGGTGGAAGACGACGACGTTGATGGCGTTGCGGTGCTCTCCGTCTTGTGTGGTTCAGTGGAGAGGGAGAGGGCATTGAGGCGGAGCTCACAACCATGACGGAGAGGTGAGGTGGTGACTCTAGCTATGCGGACAATGGCAGTGCGGCCATGGTGGTTTCGACCGAGGTGGGAGAGCGAGGGAGGAGGGGATAGGAAACGGCGACCTAGGGTTAGAAGGGGGGGGGAGGGGTCGACGGGGTCCTAATGGAGAGCTGGGGCCTCTGGATTGCTGCCCCGTGTGGCCTCCGCGTCATGGACGACGGGCAGTCGTCCATCACGCCCCGGATGAACAGGGGAGGTAGAAGACCTCCTAGGCCCAGTTCTTTTGCCAGAATCTGGGGATTCTCCCAGAATCCGACCCCTAGCCAGCTTCTTCCAGAATCTTTGAACCCTATTTGTTTTACAATCCTGTCTAATTAGAGCCTAACTAGATAAGATTGTAAAACAAATATGGCTCAAAGATTCTGGAAGAAGCTGGGTAGAGGTCGGATTCTAGGAGAATCCCCAGATTCTGGCAAAAGAACTGGGCCCTAGTGGGTTGGGCCGTGCGCTGCGGCCACTAGGGCCCAACCGCACAGTAGTTATCTTTTCTCTCTTTTTTCTGTTGTTATTTCTTAGCTTCTGTTTTCTATATTCTTTTTATAACAAATTTGTTTTATAAAATATTAAACTTGCACCTAAAATAGTGTTATAGATTAGGCCACTGGCACAATAATTTTGGCATTTAAATTATTTAGTTTGCATTTTCAGAATTTATAAAAAGGCATTTTGAATAAAGTTTTGACCCCTGTTTTAGTTATGTCAGGGCATTTAAATACTTGATAAAAAGTTGGTTTCTCCAGGAAAAATATCCAGGGATTATTTGCAACACTTTGAACATTTTAGTTTCAGGTTTGCGAATTTCTCAAATCCACTTTCTATTTTAATTTGAATTCAGATGGAATTTGAAAAGAGATATGGAATCAAAGGTGATCAAGCACTGTTTAGCAATATAATTTAGTTTAATCATGACACTGGGGTGTTTAGACTTCACGTGCTGATCATCAGGGCCTCCCTTGCATGCGCCATGCAAGGCAGTGGACTATCGATCATTGCTTCTGTTAGTGAGCGCATGTGTATCTCTTCTCCCTCTCTCTCATGTACTCTAGGAGTATATATTACCACCCCATTGTGGATAAATACAAGTGCGATGCAGTGCAACCCTAGTTTGGTTTCTAACAAGGTCTACATCCAGTGGGAAATCAGATTTTATGGTTTGACTTACAGGAATGACTTTTGTGATTGGCGGGGTTTCAATCCTAGGTGACTCGTGATTGCGTCACATGAACATAAACATCCACATATGCGGTCCTCGCCAACGCTCATGGTGGGTGCCCCAGTGGGCTGGAGCTGTGGGTGGTCGTCGAGGCCGCGAGCCCGCGGCGACGGGCCACCATCGGATATCCTGAAGCCCGGAAGTTCGAGATTGCAAGCTTTAATTTCAGAGCCTATTTTTGATGAATTCCTCCTTTAATGTCAGAGTCTGCAAGCTTGATGAATCAGATGGTCTTATTGGTCTGTTTTAATTTCAGATATTCCAAGCTCGAGGAATCATGTTTAGTCTTACTGGCTTTAATGGGAAATCAGCCAATCTTTTTTTTTTAGAGGGACTGAGATACAACACAACGGCTACAGGAGTAGCACCCAACACACACAAGAAGGAATAAGGAACAACAAAGAAGAACCAGAAACAAGCTATGACAATTAGCCAACACCAAGAACTTAGCACCCAACACCATTAAGCAGACCGAGAAGAAACAGGAAACTAGCATTGTTGGATCAGTCGAAGGGAGAATCAACACCGAGTAGACGTAGAGAAGAAGTTGCCTGCTGCACTGCGATCACTATGCACCTTGAAGAGCTAGGAGAGTCGCAACCACCGTCGAAGGGCTTCCCACTGCCGAGGCACGACGCGAGAGAGAGAGCCGCCGACCGCGCCGAAGGGCAATGTTTCGCCGAGACAACCCTGCACCTCCTCTGAGCCACACCACGGCCACCATCACAAATAGAGAGAACCAGAACACTATGCGAGGCACCCAAGCCTCATGCGTCGCCGAAGGGCACTGAGCTCCGAGACTTCACCGACGCCACGAGCCCCCAAAAGAGAGGTCAACAGATAGCACCAGGATGACCAAGGCAGTAGCCATACCCATAGATCGCTTCCACCACCACCACCAAACACCCCACAACTCCAGCCTGACCAATCGTGCTCGAGCCAAGACTAGAAACAACCAACAACGGATCAATGGCTCGAAGACTGCGCCCCCAAGGGGGTAACGACATCAATGACATCGTCGTAGTCCGATCCAACAGTGGATCTTAGGCTTTCGCCCGGAGCACATTGTAAGGATGAGCTGTGGGAGCTTCACAATGACTCCTCCAAGAAGGAAAAAATGGCGCCCAAAGGCGTCACCGTCACCGCTGTCGACACAAGGCCGACACCAGGCTTTCGCCTGAAGCATCGCACCTCGAACCTCACCGCTTACGCCGGCCGCCCAGTCTGGCAAAGCAAAGAGCACGAGACCTTACCACCTCCTGCAACTCGTCGACGAGCGTCCCCGCCGGAGCAAGCAAAAAGGTACCTCTGGTGACGCCACCGCTCACCGCGAGCACCAGCGTCGACCAGAGTGGAGATCCAGCCACGTACCTGTAGGTAAACGGCAACAACCTGCCCAAGAGATGGTACCTGTAGGTAAACAATAAGTGGTTCTGCAGAAAGAAGACACGTACGGCTCATAAAAGAGTGGTTGCCGGCGTCCAATATTTTCCTCGTCTTAATGAATGAAAGCAGCGCTGCTGCATTTTGTCAAAAACAATTTAATTGGCCGACCACAGAGAGTGAGCATTATTGTCTATTTAACAACCTGCACACGAGGAGAGGAGTGCAGAATACAATTTAAGGACCTACCATTCCAACCCCATCTTCACCTCCTTGCTCAACCATGAAGACATGCCAGCTTTGCATGGTCCATCTTCTCACTCATACCCTCCTTTTTCTCACATCCAGCTCCTCTCAACCCACCAACAACGAAAGTAGCAACTACGGCGTTGATCTCTCTGTGCTCCTAAAATTCAAATCCCTCATAACCAGTGACCCTACACGGGCACTGTCCTCTTGGTCTTGGGACCCTGTCATCAACGGCACGAGCACGTCACCACTGCCTGGTTACTGCGAGTGGACGGGCGTGACCTGCAGCAACCACCGGCACCCAGGCCATGTCACCGCCATACGTCTGCAGGGCTTGGGCCTTGCCGGCACCATCTCCCCACAGCTCGGTAACCTGACCCACCTTCGCATCCTCAGTCTTTCTGACAACAAATTGAAAGGTGAGATCCCAAGCAGCCTCAGTGGTTGTATAACACTTCATACCTTGGAGTTGAGGGGGAACAACCTCTCTGGTTCCATGCCTGCTTCTCTGGGTCTCCTATCAAAGCTCAAATTTCTCAATGTTTCCGATAACAATCTGATTGGTGATATTCCCATGTCATTCTCCAACCTCACAGCCCTCACGAAGCTTAGTATGCGCAAAAACCAATTCCATGGCCAAATCCCGAGTTGGCTCGGCAACCTGACATCACTGACACTTGTAGGATTAGCCCATAACGGTTTTCACTGGCCATATCTCTCCAGCTCTAGGTAAGATGGCAAATCTTTTTACGTTTGATATCATGGATAACAAACTGGAAGGCCCTTTTCCTCCATCCATGTTCAATATTTCCTCCATCTTATACTTCAGCATCGGCTTCAACCAGTTTTCAGGATCTTTGCCGCTTGATATTGGCCTTAAGCTTCCCAAGCTAATGTTTTTGTTCACATCTGCGAACCAATTTACAGGACCAATACCAGGCTCCCTGTCAAATGCATCGACACTTGAAGTTTTGGTTCTTGGCGGAAATCAGTATAATGGTCCGATTCCACGGGACATTGGCATCCATGGTCATATCCGGGGATTTTCGTTAGGGCACAATTTCCTTCAAACCATAGAGCCTAGGGATTGGGATTTCCTCACATCCTTAACCAACTGTAGCAACCTGGAAGTACTAGACCTTGAACAAAACAACCTTGAAGGTGTTGTGCCAGTTTCTATTGCCAACCTATCTACAGAGCTCAATTCGATTGCACTTGGTAGAAACAAAATAACTGGGTCCATACCTGTAGGGTTAGGGAAGTTTAAAAAACTTACAAGGTTCAGCCTTGCAGATAGCCTTTTCACAGGCACCTTGCCTCTGGATATTGGCCAGATTCCTAGCCTCCAGTATCTCGACCTATCCCATAATAGATTCTATGGGCAGATTCCACAATCTTTAGGCAATATCACACAATTGAGCAACCTCTCTCTGTCTAATAACTTTCTAGATGGCAACATTCCAGCAAGCCTTGGCACCCTCACAAAACTTATATCTCTGGATCTTTCCGCTAACTCCTTGAGGGGGGAAATCCCGCAGGAGATACTCACGATTCCCTCTCTCACTGTACTTCTCAACCTCTCCAACAATGCTCTAAGTGGCTCCATTCCAACACAGATAGGAAAGTTGAACAGCCTTAGTGCAATCGACCTATCAATGAACAAGCTCTCAGGTGAAATCCCAGATACTCTCAGCAGTTGCGTCCAACTAAATTTTCTAAAATTTCAAGGAAATCTTTTGCACGGGCAAGTACCGAAAGGTTTTTCTTCCTTGAGAGGCCTCGAAAAGTTGGATATTTCCGATAATAACTTAGCAGGACCCATTCCTGAGTTCCTCCAGAGTTTTGAGCTCCTAATGTATCTAAACCTCTCTTTCAACAACCTATCTGGTCCGGTGCCAAATGCAGGGATCTTTCACAATGCTACTGTATTTTTGCTCCCAGGCAATAGCATGCTATGTGGAGGTCCCCCATCCTTGCAACTCCCTTCATGCCCATATATAGGTTCTACCAAGGCTGCGCAGCATCGGTGGCGGCTCATACTCTTTTGCATGGTTGGAACTTTGATCTTCTTCATGTGCTCTCTAACTGGATGCTACTTAATGAAGACAAGAATGAAACCGAACAATGATCATGATCAAGGAGTCGGATTTCACCAAGAGATGCATGAGAGGATATCGTTTGCTGAGATAGATGCAGCAACAGAGTCATTCTCACCGACAAGTTTAATTGGTTCTGGAAGTTTCGGCAATGTGTACATTGGAACTCTAAATCTCGATGAGAGTTTATGTACTGTAGCAATCAAGGTTTTCAATCTTGGCAAACGAGGAGCTAATAGAAGCTTCTTGAGAGAGTGTGAGGCCCTAAGGAAGATTCGACACCGGAAGCTTGTCAAAGTGATCACTGTGTGTAGCAGTTTGGACCGTAATGGTGATGAGTTCAAGGCACTTGTCTTAGAGTTTATCTACAACAGAAATTTAGATGAATGGCTGCATCCAAACTCCATGACTAACAGCCGGAACTTTAGAAGGCTAAGTTTGATGGAAAGGCTATGCATTGCTCTTGATGTTGCTGAGGCATTAGAATATCTTCACCATCAAATTGAGCCATCCATAGTTCACTCTGATATCAAACCATGCAACATCCTTCTAGATGATGACTTTATTGCGCATGTCACCGACTTTGGTCTGGCAAAGATAATGCATACTGAAGAATGTGAGCACGGTGGTGGTGGAACTGAAAGCAGCTCATTTGTGATTAAAGGCACAATTGGATACGTCGCACCAGGTCAGCAACCTCTTACATTTTCCTAGGAATATTTATCATTGTATTATTTAATTCAATATCAAATTGGCAGATTTTACTTGGCAAGCTAAATAGAACTGAAATATGCCAAACATCAACTTGGCAGATTTCACTTGACAAGCTAAACAGAACTGAAATATGCCAACTTTGTGTCTACCCATTGAGTGGCCAGTAACATCTTTGTTTACAGAGTATGGCTCGGGATCTGAACCCTCCACAGAAGGTGACGTATATAGCTACGGGGTGTTGCTATTAGAAATATTTACTGGAAGGAGGCCAACCGACAATTTCATGGATGGTGTGATAAGCCTTGTCAAATATGTCAGGGTGGCCTATCCTGATAAGCTACTGAATATATTGGATGCGAGTGCAACCTACAGCAGAGACACGCAGCGTATTGTAGATATGTTCTTGTATCCTGTGTTTAAGCTTGGCCTAGCTTGCTGCGAGGATTCCCCAAGGCACAGAATGAAGATAAACGATGTAGTCAAGGAATTGAACGCCATAAAGAGAGCATGTGAGGCTCATATGGCTGTCCATGAATTTTGAGCAACTGCTTAATCCAGGCGCGCAATTAAGCGTTTCGGTCATCTTTATGGCCCTGCGGTTGCCAGTTGTTATCCTGTGGCCTGTTTGTGGTCTGGGAAGCCTGTTTGTGGCTTTAGGGTGATTCTGAAGTCAGCATTTCCATTTCTCATCCATTACTATATGTTTGCCCAGTATAAATCATGTATTTGTTTCTATAATATGGAGTATACATTCTCCCTGAAGTTGTACTGTCTTTACTCTTTAGCCTGGAAGAAGTGCTACTCTGATTCGGAGTGCTAAAATTTCAAAGTGGTACTCTGTGTCGTAATCTGGTTGCTTTTCAGATTCTTGTAATCAAAATTCAGCTCTTTGGTTTCCATAGTTTATATACAGTGATGACTTTGGCTGCACAAATGATGCAGTTCTTGTGATGTTATCATCTGCCTCTATTTAAGTAAGTCATATCTTGCTGCTGCTTTGATTTCAGACCCAAGTGCGTGAAATTTGGTGGAATTTTGCATCCAATGTGTCGTAGAGCTGCCGCTCCGCCCCACCATTCCACCCTGCGCGCGCGGAACCTCTTTTTTTGATCTACCTCATATCAATCATGTCGGCGAGACAAGAATGCACACGCTCGACAAAATGCACACTAGAGAGAGGGGAGAGGTCATCTAAAAAAAGAGGAGAGGAGAGAGAGGGTTTTAAGGCAAAGGAGAGGAGAGGGGTACATTGCCTTTAAAAATATAGAGAAACTTTTTTTTTTTGAACAACACGTTTGGGCCATCCACTTGGGCTTAGCCCACTTACACCACTCACGCACACACCGGTCACTCTCCCATCCTCCGGCGTCTCCGCCCGTCCGCCGCACATCGGCACCGGCGGCAAGTCCTCTCTCTCTCCCTTGTGCGGCCCCGGTATGCCCCACCGACCTCCGACTGGGTCCTAAGCCAGCGCTGCCCCGCCAGGGCATCTACGCGCCGCTCCAATCTGCGTCCCCAACCGACGACGGTGGTGGTCGGGAACTCGGGATGCGGTCCTCGCCGGCGCTCATGCTTTCTGGACCCCGGCGGCTGCGGCGCCTGGAGCTGCGGGTGGTCTTAGAGGCCGCAAAGGAGGGCCACCGTTTGAGCCTGGGGCGCACGGCCACCGCGTGAGTCGAGCTGTTCCTCCCGGCGAACAAGGTGCACATTCTTTTCTTTCAATGTGGATCTTAGCCAGCAAAACTACTGGACCTCACCCCACAATAGATTTAGTTTCTCTGCGATTATCCAAAATCAGCGAAGCTCAGCAGCAGTAATTTAATCCTGAATCTGAATTGCTTGCTGACCATCATTCTTTTAATTTCCTTCTCTTTTCTTTCCATGTATGCGTAATTGCGTATGCATGCAGTATGCTCAGTGTGCAAAGAACCCATTAGTTCCTACAGAATACTGGACGGAGGAGCTCCAGTGAGCTTCCTGGAAGTAACATGAAATTAAAAATTGAACCATTCATTCATTTGCTTTGAAAAGTTCAGTCTATTGTTTGGCTTCTGGAACCACTTTTGCTGTGAAGGAAGATGGAAAATCAGACGTTTCCTCAGTTGCAAAAGACAACGGTGTGCCCAACTCGCCACCAGTCTGGATGGATACAGTGTGCGGAAAGGAGAAGGCTACGTAGGCATTAAGCTGGTAGGACAGGCTTTCAAAACTCAGACAGGGATTGGCAAATCATTGTGGAACCTTGGAATTCAACCGGACACATCATGTAGTTGGGTTTCTCTATTATTGCCTTGTTGAGCCGCTGTTTGGGAATTCTTGCCTTCACTGTTCACTCATTCCCTTGCAGGACAGGATTACCATCTGCCTCATCGCTGTGTCAGGGCCTACAACGCTGCTTCTCATTTCTTCGTCCGTGTAAGCTCACCACTAATCTCCTCTGTTTTCCACTACAAATCTGGCCTTTTACTACTGTATTATTTTCCTCGTTGCTACCGGCTAATCTATCTTGTGATTTCCCACTCCAACAGGTGTTCATCCGTTGCTATATTCACCCGTTGTTTCTACCTCTAATCCAGAAGCACTTTCATTGCTCTTATATTATTTATTCAGGTTAGTGTCCACGCTCAAAATAGTATTCTTATTTTTTGCCGTTGCCTGCCAGTGGGTTTCTTTTTTCTTATCTCTGTTGCACTTTACTAATTTAACAAGTGATTTCCTACTTCAACAGGTTTTTATCCATCAGTGCTTCCAGAAGTAACTCGCATCCTAGTATTTTGATATATTCAGGCCATTCCACACTAAAAAATTTCCAAAAAAGAGAGTGGAGTTGTGTGCTTGTTCATCTTCGTACTAGCTAGGTGTTCCATCATTTTGTATCGAGCCTTGGCGCAGTGGTAAAGCTGCTGCCTTGTGACCATGAGGTCACGGGTTCAAGTCCTGGAAACAGCCTCTTACAGAAATGTAGGGAAAGGCTGCGTACTATAGACCCAAAGTGGTCGGACCCTTCCCTGGACCCTGCGCAAGTGGGAGCTACATGCACCGGGCTTTTTTTTTTCTCTTGTTTTCCTCCTTAAACACCCCTTAACTATCTTCCAGCCTAGTGACCTTCCCTCACCTTAGAAAAGGAGAAGTCTGCTTAGGAGAAGTCTGTTCTTTTACCTGTTTCCCGTAATTTGTCTTTCTACACCCAAGATCTCTTCATCCACAAAACAAACACAACTCCCTCCCTTGTCCTATACACCCCAAAAAATAAACCCTATAATCCGATGGAAGTGGCATTAGCTAGTGCTGCCTTAAGCGTAAGCTTAAAATTGGCTGCATCGCCGGCCTTAAAGAAGCTCCTTTCTAATGCTTCAACGTACCTTGGAGTGGATATGGCACGTGAACTCCATGAACTGGAGACCACTGTCTTGCCGCAGTTCGAGCTGTTGATTGAAGCAGCAGATAAGGGAAACCATAGGCCCAAGTTGGACAAATGGCTTCAAGAACTCAAAGAAGGCTTCTACCTGGCTGAAGACTTACTGGATGAGCATGAGTATAACCTCCTCAAGCGCCAAGCAAAGGGGAAGGATTCCTTGCCGGCCAATGCCTCCTCCATCAGCAACACTTTAATGAAGCCTCTGCGTGCTGCATCAAGCAGGTTGTCCAATCTGAGCTCTGAGAACAGAAAGCTAATTCAACATCTGAATGAACTGAAGACCACCCTGGCGAAAGCCAAGGACTTCCGTCAACTACTTTGCTTACCAGCTAGTTATAATGCAGCAAGCCCCACCAAAACATCAGATGTTGTTCCTGAGACCACATCACTTCCACCTTTAAAAGTAATTGGTCGTGATAATGATCGCGATTGTATAATAAATCTTCTTACCAAGACAACTACTATTACTACTGAGTCTAGTGTTGCTATGTACTCGGGTTTGGCCATTGTTGGAGCTGGAGGCATGGGAAAGTCCACCTTGGCACAGCTTGTTTACAATGACAAGAGGGTAAAAGAATATTTTGATGTGACAATGTGGGTAAGCATCTCACGCAAACTGGATGTTCACCGTCATACACGAGAGATCATTGAGTCGGCCTCTCGGGGGGAATGCCCACACATTGATAACCTTGATACTCTGCAGCGCAAATTGACAGACATACTGCAAGAATCAGGGAAATTCCTACTTGTGTTGGATGATGTTTGGTTTGAACCTGTCAATCAGAGGGAATGGGACCAATTGTTAGCTCCTCTAGTTTCCCAACAGTCGGGAAGCAAAGTTTTGGTAACTTCTCGGAGGGATACATTTCCAGCTGCTCTTTGCTGTGAAGAAGTGTGTCATCTGAAAAACATGGCAGATGCTCAGTTCTTGGCACTCTTCAAACACCATGCATTCTCTGGGCCAGAAATCAGAAATCCGCAGTTGCGCAAGAGGTTGGAAGATTTTGCAGAGAAGATTGCTAAAAGGCTTGGACAATCTCCTTTGGCGGCAAAAGTTGTAGGTTCCCAGTTGAAAGGGGAAACAAATATCATGGCATGGAAGGATGCTCTTACCATACAGGTTGACAAATTAAGTGACCCCATGAGAGCTCTGTTGTGGAGTTATGATAAGTTAGATCCACGTCTGCAGAGGTGCTTCCTATACTGCAGCTTGTTTCCAAAAGGCCACAAGTATGTCATTGATGAGCTGATTCATCTTTGGATGGCTGAGGGCCTCGTAGATTCGTGCAATCAAAACAAGAGAGTTGAAGATATTGCGAGAGATTACTTCAAGGAGATGATCTCTGTTTCGTTCTTTCAACCATTTTATGAGAAATGCTATGTTATGCACGATCTCCTTCATGATCTGGCAGAATCACTCTCCAAGGAAGACTACTTCAGGTTGGAAGATGATAAGATGATGGAAATTCCATCTACTGTTCGACATATATCTGTTTGTGTTGGTAGTATGATGCAACACAAGCAAAGTATCTGCAAGCTACATCATTTACGCACTATAATCTGCATAGACCCGTTGATGGATGATGTAAGTGACATTTTTAATCAGATACTACAAAGTTTGAAGAAGTTGTGTGTACTATATTTGACATCTTACAGCAGCAGTAAGTTGCCCGAATCTGTTGGTAAGTTGAAGCACCTTCGGTATTTGAACATCATCAGAACATTGATTTCTGAATTGCCAAGATCACTGTGTACTCTTTACCACTTGCAGTTACTTCTTTTTAGTCACAAAGTTGAGAGTTTGCCTGAGAAGCTGTGTGATTTAAGAAAGTTACGGCATCTTGAATGTCATGATGATACAATATACACGTCAAGCGAAGAAGCACTGCCTCAAATTCCTAACATTGGCATGCTAACTTCACTTCAACAACTCAAGGAATTTTCTGTACAAAATATAAATGGATATGAATTGCAACAGCTAGGAGACATGAACCAGATTCGTGGCAGTTTATGTGTCACAAATATTGAGAATGGCACCGGGAAGGATCAAGCTTTAGAATCAAAGTTGCATCAGAAAATTCATCTTGGCAGCTTGCGACTTGTCTGGGGTTCCAAGAATAAAACGAATTCAGAGGATAGTTTACATTTTGAGATTCTAGAAGACCTGATGCCACCGCCTCAACTTGAGAATCTTGAAATTGACGGTTACAAATCTTCAAAATACCCAGGCTGGTTACTTGATGGTTCGTATTTTGAGAATTTGGAATCTTTGAGCTTTGTTAATTGCAGCGGTTTGCAAAGACTACCATCCAATACTGAACTATATAGGAATTGCTCTTCACTTGTCCTCCGAGATGTGCCAAACCTAAAGATGTTACCTTGTCTTCCACTGTGCCTTAAAACGTTACTAGTACACAAATGCCCGCTCCTTGTATTTGTTTCCAACGATGAGTTGAAACATGATGATAAGAGAAAGAATTTCATGACGACAAACCACTTGGCATCACGACTTGGTTTAATCTGGGAGGTGGATTCAGGGTCAGATATTAGGAGACTACTCTCACAGGAACATTCATTTCTAAAGCAGTTGATGATATTTATGCATGTAGATGTGGCACATGTTCAAAAACTTGAAAATGCTATAGAAAGAGAGAAAGATGAAGTATTGGTAAAAGAGGATGTCATCATGGCATGTTTATTGTGTCATGAGCAGAGGATGAAACTCATCTATGGAAGGAGCATTGGGCTGCCGCTGGTTCCACCATCAGGACTTTGTGAACTTGAACTTTCTTCATGCAGTATTACAGATGGAGCTTTAGCTGTTTGCCTTGATGGCCTGGCCTCACTCAAAAGATTGGTCTTGGTGGAGATTATGACTTTAACTACATTTCCTTCAGAAGAGGTCCTCCAACATTTGACAAAACTTGACTCTTTGTTCATCGGAGATAGCTGGTGTCTCAGGTCATTAGGGGGCTTACGAGCTGCTACCTCCCTTTCAAAAGTTGGACTGGGATCCTGCCCTGGTTTAGAGTTGGCACGTGGAGCAGAATGCTTCCCATTATCCCTTAGGAGCCTCAGTATATACAACTGCGTGCTTGCAACTGACTTCCTCTGTGCTGACTGGCAACAAGTGAACTATATTAGCATAAACAATTGCAGAAGCCCTGCAAGTTTGACTGTTGGTAGCCTCACCTCTGTTCGTGCAGTCATTCTGTATCACTTGCCAGATTTATGTACGCTTGAAGGATTGTCTAGCCAGGAATTTGATCTCGTACATTTGGTTGATGTTCCAAAACTCATTCCTGAGTGTATCTCACAGTTTCGAGTCAACCACATACTCCAAGTTAGCAGCTCTGCACTACTAAATAACATGTTCTCAGCTGAAAGTTCCACAGTTCCACCATCTCTTTCTTTTGATGAATGCAAGGAACCATTCATTTCACTAGACGAATCCGTAAATTTCACATCTGTCAGGACCCTGTCGTTCCGTGACTGTCAAATGAATTCCCTGCCAACAAATCTGAAGCGCTTCCCCAATCTGAGGAATCTCTTGATCACTTGCTGCCGCAACATATCATGTTTACCGGATATGCCGCCGTCCCTCCAACAGATATGCATATGGGATTGCAGTGAGCTGTTGAAGGAGAGCTGCCGAGCACCTGATGGAGAAAGTTGGCCAAAGATCGCGCATATCCGCTGGAAGAACATTAGATGATGAAGTGCTACTCAAATTCCCACCTGCAAATAAACGGAAAGGTAAATTAGCTCCCATCAGCCATTTTTGCACTCTCAAAAGATATATGTAGCCTTTCCTTATACATATGCATTTTTTGTTTAATTTTCCATCTTTCAAATACGCCCTTTCTGTCAAAGTTTTTTTCATTTGTTTACTTCAACTTTATAGCAGGCCATAAAGGAAATTCAACCAAGTGATGTGTTCGCTCCAGGCTCCAGCAACCTGTTACAAGGTAGAGCACTCCGGGCTGGCTCGTCGTACAGTTCAATGCTGTCTCCTACTTCACCGGTCAGTTCTGATCCACTCTGATATTCCTCCTGCTTTGCTGATTTTCTCATTCATTGTCCTCTCACACTCTACCACCTACTGTCCTCTGATGCCATAATCGCTGACGGTGGTTTTTGTAATCGTGTTGTTGGTTATGTTTTTTTCAGGCTATTATCCATTCACTGGACAATTGCCCAAAGTAGTGTCTATTTTGTATCTTGTTCTTGTTGTCCTGTTCTGCTAGAGTCTGCTGGAGTATGTTGTATGTTTGGTTTGTACCGGATGGCAATCGTTATCTCTTATGTGCTGTCACATGCCATGTAACTGAAGATCTCTTGTATCATTCACTACCATAATGAGTAATGGTTATGTATTTGCAGTACTTGGGTTTCATACCTGGCACAGTTTGCCATGTGCCATGACCATTTTTCTTGCTCCAGAAAGCCTGTGGCTTGTGCTCTAGAAGGTCTTGCCATGTGCTCTGTTTGTTTACCACAAGTAGTATGAAGAATGAGCACTTGCATATATAGATAGAAAGCCTGCTGCTTCAGATCTACAGATTTATGTTTTTGACTGAGGCACGTTTGAATTAATGCTGACCAGCAAAAAGGTAAGAAGAGGTTCATACTGATACTGTTGATGCCCCATTTGCTTCAGTAGCGACCGGCTGGCTGGTTAGAGGTATGTAAAAATGACCACTCCCTACTCTGTTTATTCATCGCATGTATTCTGAACAAGAACCTTAATTTTATACATATGGTTGTCTGATCTATATAGGTCGACGGTTTGGAAAGGCCTGTGTTATATGATATATACATGCTCACCAGTTTATGGCATGGCTGAGCCTGCTAGTAGATAACTGTTGGTCTGCTGTTTTCCCTTTTATGAGTGAGTGCTCTGTTTTGCTGGTGCTGTCATTGAAATGTGTACACGAACAATGCGGACATGGCGCGTTAATGCTATCAAGACTGCAAGGTAATCTCGAATTACCTGGACAATGAATGTTCTGTTTCTGTTGGAAGAAGAGGTATACAGGAGCATGAGTTGTTAGCCTAATTAGGCGCTTCGTTACGGTCCGGAAGGCATTGACTGTGCTGGGATTACTCGCTAATACGGACAATTTTGATGGTATCTCAGTTTGAAGAAGTGGCAGCCTAGCCCATTTTTGGCGTGCTGAGCTTGAATATTTTTCAATTTCATAAATATTTTTTAAATATGTATACATTATTCCAAATCTGTTAACATCTTATCTCAAAAACGTTTTATTGATATAATTTATTTTTCAAATTTGTGAATATTTTACAATTTTATTGAAATGAATGCATTTTTAAAATTCAAGAACATTTTTAAAATTCGTTTTTAAAAAATCATAAAAATAGAATTTGTGAACTTTTTCCAAATTAATGAATATTTTGAAAAAAATACGCAAACATTTTCCAATTCTATAACATTCTAAAAATTCATCCACATCTTTAAATGAACGAACATTTTTTTCTAATATATGAACTTTCTATATCTGTTAATAACCATTAGTTAGCAAATCTGTTATGGTTATGGTTGCTGCTATAACGTGGGTTTACAAATTTCTCAAGAGTAATACTAGTGCTTCCACTGCCTTGATAAGCCCAGTTGATGAGTTGGCGATGGTTGACATAGATGAAGAGCAAAACACTAATGGGAATTTGGAATCTAGTCCAAAAGAAGAAAATGTCGACATCAACATAGGCGATAACAGTGTAAGGTGCTCAGAGAATGTAGATAATCCATCGGATGCAAAGGCACAGTTTGCTAGTTTTGATGAACAACCGATTTATATTCATGATATTTATGGTCCAAGAAATTGGAATAATCTTGATAATAAACCAGGAGATGATGCAAGAAGACAATTAACAATGGAAAGGAACATGATACAAAATGGGTAGTTTATTTAGAAGACGTCGAGAAAGTTTGCTTCTGTTATAAGAACTTCAAGTTGAGCACTAGCAGGAGTCTGAGGTCCTTAGCACATGATGGATTAGGACATTGGATGCATATTGGTGAGAATCTTAGAGAACATGAACATATCAGGTTTAGACTATGAAAAGAGGAAACTATTGCTAAGGAATTGCAGCATCAAATAACAAAGAAGAAAGAACGTGACAGTCAAGTTTTGTTAAGAATAATAGCCATTGTGAAATATCACACAACTGGCTTTCCGAGGAAACAATGAGCATCTTCACAAGGATGATAATGGTAATTTCTTAGCTTGTGTTGAGATGGTTGCATAATTTGACTTTGGTAATGCAAGAACACCTTAGACGTATTCATAAAAAAATAAATTCATTATCATTATCTCAGTCATAAAATTACGAATGAGTTGAGTTGATATCCCTTTTGGCTTCTCACATCACAAGTTCTACTATAAAGGTTGTTAAAGAGGCCAAGTATTTTTCTCAGGTATCCCGGATTGTGCCCCTGATGTCAGTCATCAATAACAAATGACTTTATTAGTTTGATGTGTTAATTTGCCTGATGGCAGAGGAGTACTTTCTGGGTTCTTGAAGGTGGATGACACTTTTGCCTTAGGGATTTTTAAAGTACTTCTTGAATCTATGGAGTCCTTTGGCCTAAATATTAAAGATATAAGGGGTCAAAGCTATGAAAATGGTTCTAATATGAAAGGTAACGAGGAGTATAATGTAGGTAACTTGATATGAATCGAACAACATCATATATGCCATGTGCTTGCCATAGTCTCAAGCTCACTCCTTGTAATATGGCAATATCGTGTGAGTAAGTTGTTTTATTTTGGAATTGTTGGTCAGGATGAGGCCACGTCCTTAATGGGTATCGGATCCATACCCTGCACCTGTTAGCTCAACGATGACCCATTATGGCGCCTTCCACGTGTCGGTGGTGTCGTTGTTGAGCTGTTCACCCACGGTGAAAATCACTTCCACGGCGCGTCATTTTCTGTCATGGAAGAGCACACTTCCATGATAGAAAATAGTGTTTTATCGTGGAGTGATCTACCACATCACATATATGACTATATTGATTCTGTCATAAAAATGTCATGCATGTACATCGCTGCGAACCTACTATGACAAACATGTATTATCAGAAAGAAGTCCACATAGCCCCCCAAGGTTTTAGAAAACGATCGCATAACCCTCTGAGTTTTTAAAACCGAGTATTTGACCCCTTGAAGTTTACATATGTGTATTTTTTTTGTAGTGAAGGCTTCACCAATAAGCTAGGAGGATTATCGAATTGGGCAGATTTGAGGTCATCTTCATTCCTTCACAGTTGTGGTTGCGGCTGGGGAGTGAGCGGCGGATCCAAGCTCTACCATCGCCGTTCTAGCATTTTTTAGGGTACGCAAGCTAGCTTAAAGCATCATGGTCCTCCTTCTGCCACCGGATCGACCTCGGCTACGGAAGCTGAAATTGAGATATGCAAATGCTTCCGCAGCGCCATGGTTTAACCTCCAAGGGGCTGGTTTAGGTGCCGAGTTGGATTAGACATCGCAGGTTTTACATGCATAGAAGATGGTGGCAATCAGTCCTTGTGCTTGATATATAGGAACCATTTGCGTACTCGGCGTGGTGCCTGGGGTGCTATTTGCAGAAGAGAAGGACAAGGTTGTAATTTCCTTTTCTTTCAGAGTCCTTTTTGCAATGTTGTAACAACTTCTGGGACTCTGAAAGTCCAGTCTTTGTTAATGAAAAGATGAGAGACTAACTTTAGTTAAATTATTATTAACAATAATGAGGACAAAAGATCCCATGCACAGTCCCCTTCAACGCCTCCTCCCTCGAGCTGCTAATTGATCTTGAGAGGAGGGCTCACCAATCACAATAATTCTGCTACAGCACCCGAATCATCAGCACTAGTAGTGCACAACAGTCTGCTACAGCGCCGGAATCCACACATATCTTCGCCGGTCGAAAAGCTATCCGATTCTCTCACTTTTTCCCCACTCCTATCTCGCCGCCGCCGCCGCCGACGCCGAGCAGCGCAGGTTGCGGCTACCTGTCTTTCGTTTCGCCTAGGTGCCGACGTCGTCCCTTCCTCTTCCCCCCTTTGCTTGCCACTCAACACAGCCACCTCGCAGCAGTGCGCTGGAGTCAACCAAGCCTTGTGCTTCTGCTTCTGCTTCTGCAATGGGGATGGTGCTCTGGTGTGGTGCCTAGGCCTAGCAAAGGTATCCCCTCCTCTCTGATTTTCCCCCCCCTTATTGCAATGGAGATTAGATCTTGGATCTAGAGTGTCTGACAACAGTAACAGTAAGAGATGTGTTCCTGCTCTGTGCAGGCAGCGACTTGGTTTCCTCTCTGCTCCCTATACACATTAATAGATTATATTTCTGAAGAACCATCTTTGCATCTTCTTTAATGTGCCGAAATTGCTTGGTGATATCACACACATACAGGGCTAAATCTCCAGCAGGTACACATTTCCTTACTACCAATTTCTGCAACCCTCTGTCTGCCTGTCTCAAGCAAAACTTACTTTTAGCATTATCTAGTTCTGAATGCGGGGCCAAAGTGTGCTGGAGCGTATACTCAACGGAGACGAGGAACCCAAGGATCTTCCGTTAGCACTCTTACAGGAAATTACTAATGATTTCTGTGAGGAGAACAAAATCGGTCAGGGTGGATTTGGAGAGGTCTACAAGGTACAGTTTACCATTCACAAACTACTTACAGATCTCAGAGCCCACTAAAACACCGCCGGTTAGATTGAAAAAGCAAAACTCTTGGTATTGTAATAAGGGTGAGCATCACTGACGCACTCACAAACAGGGCGTACTCCGGAACGGGGCTCTTGTTGCTGTGAAGAGGATCCATATAAACGTAAACACAGTTGATGACAAGTTTTTTCGCCGTGAGTTTAATAGCCTCTGGAAGGCTAATAATCATCAAAATGTAGTCCGGTTTCTTGGCTTCTGCTCTAATATGTACCAGACAAGAATAGCGGAGGCTGGGTCCGATGAATTTAAATTGGTCAACATAAGAGAAAGATTGCTCTGTTTCGAGTACATCAGCAATGGAAGCCTTGATAAGCATATTACTGGTACGATCCTATTGCATTTGATGCAGCTCTTCTCTTCTTTGCCTTATTGCCTTGACCTAGTGCTGAGTTTTCAAGTCATCACCACCAGTTTGGTATAGGCTTGAATTAAAATTGTTCTATCATTGCTCAGTATGTAGTATAACAAAACTCCTCACCTTTTTTATGTATATGTTCTTCTACAGATGAACTAAGGGGACTTGAATGGGAAAAACGCTATGACATAATCACCGGAATTTGCAATGGTCTGCGTCATCTCGAGCAGAAAGAAATTATTCATATGGACCTTAAACCGGCTAACATATTACTAGATGATCATATGGTTCCAAAAATTACCGATTTTGGTTTGTCAAGACCAAATGAAAATTCACATACTATGGGTCCACGTTTTGGAACACGGTAATATATGCATCACAATAGCCACCACTAGATAATTGACATTTCTCTATCATACAGCTCTACATTTACTTTGTTCATTTATTGCAGAGGATATGTCGCTCCGGAATACGACAACGCTGGCAAAACTTCTGTCAAGTCTGACATATATAGTTTTGGTGCCATAATCATTGAATTAGTAACAGGGTTTATGGGCATCCCTGATAAAAACAATGTAAGGCTGATTTCTCTCACTTATTAGAACGAGGATGATGTTTTACATGCATCTTTTAATTGATCGCACTTCAATATGGATACTATCCTACTGAATTACATATCTAATTGAAACAACATGTTTATGGATATACATTATGCATGGATGGATTTATTTTTTCAGTTCTGGTAAAGTGACACACTTTGTTTGGACGATACAACACCATGAGGCTAATATATGGCTTTGAACTAAAAAAATTGCCAGCTGGATACACACCATGACATGAACATATAATTTGGACTATAAGATTCTGGAATTTTCACAAAAAGTTAACGTTTTCTAAATGTAGGTACTTCGAAGGTGGAGACACAGGTGGAGCAAGCCACCGACGTTGCTACAATACCAGCAACTAACTAGATGCATGGAAATAGCAGTACGCTGCAGGCAACAAGAACCGGAAGCTAGACCTTCCATAATGGATATAATTAACTATCTGAGTAAATCTGAAAGTACGGATGTGCACACTGGCCAGGTGAGCTAGCTAGTTTAAGATACCTTGTAATCAAACTGCAGTTGAGATGAGAGAGCTAATTAAGTGTAAAACAGCCAGCTAACATTGTGTTTATGTGGTTCTAGATTCAAATACATTGGTTAGCTAATCATAAACCTTCTAGGTTAGCATAATCCAGGATGTGGTCCTGCGTGGTGGTTTTTACCTTTGATTTTCAGGCGAGAATGTAAACTAAGAACTTTACCGTGGTGTGCGTGGGCATTGTATGGGTTCTTGTCCCATTTAAAATTTGCCTTAAATAATGATACGCAGATCTCCTGCGTGTTCGAGAAAAAAATAGTATAAACGCAGAAATTTAGTTTAAGTACATTTAGAACGTTTTGCTTTCTAATGAAACTGTTTCATTAAGAAGTTGAGATCAGAGAACTAATGAATTTTGAGTCAGTTATTCAACTCTAAGGTTTTGTTACTTTGGTTCTAGATTCAAATACATAGGTTAGCTAATCTTAACCCGCTAGGTTAGCATAATCCCAGATTTGTGTTTGAAAACTATCCTAGTAGCCTAAATTATCTATGCATCCTTTCTGAAAATAGTGCACTTTCTGATAATGCATGTCTCTCTTTTCTCGCAGCAAAGCACTTATATGGATGATGACATGCTTGGTATTGAACCGCTCGAGCTACATTTTACATTGGACGATAACAAGGAGATGTCATGCTCAGTTAATCTAACCAACAGGACAAAGGCCTGTTTTGCCTACAACATTGAAAGACCAAGCCAGCAGTACACGACACGGCCAGGGAAAGGCATTGTGCCGCCAGGATGCAACGAGCATCTTGTTCAGATAACAGTGCAGGCGCAGCGACAGGATAGGGCACCACAAGTTACACAGAATGGTGACAAGTTCATCATCCAGAGCACAAAAGTGAGGAATCTTAGAGATGAGGATATCACTGAACATATATTCCATGAAGAGGCCGGTAAAATGGTTGATGAGGTGAATTTGATGGTCAAATATGAGCCTGTTAGTCGACAAGACCCCAGTTTGCCAGCCGAGGCAGTCTCCCTCATGGTGAGCTTCATCAAATAATCTCAATGTACATAGCACCATTACTGAAATAATTTTATTATTCAATGTTATTACTTCGTTGTTTATGGTGCCAGGACATCAATTCCAGCATCTATAAAGACGGCGTGCAAGGACAATGTCACAAAGAACTAGATCGCCGTGATTTCCACCTACCAGAAGAATTTTCACAGAGTCAACCTACGAACATGACTTACCTACTGAGAGTCAGCGACCGAGCCGTGGATGTCACAAGGGGGGCCATGGGCAGCCTACTCCACAAGCTGGGCGAGCTCATCAAGGAGGACTTCAATCTGGAGGCAAGCGTCAAAAAAGATGTCCAGTCACTCTCGGGAGAGCTGGTGACGATGCAGCTCGTACTCCGCAAGGTGTCAGAGGTGCAGCGGGGCAACCTCGATGACCTGGTCAAGCGTTGGGCCAGCAATGTCAGGGAGATGTCATATGACCTAGAGGATTTTGTTGACGGCTTCTTGGTGCAAAGCCAGCCTGAATCTAGTACAAGTGGCTTCAGGGAACTCACACACGAGATATGCTTCCACTTAGAGAAGGGCAAGAGTCACCATACAATAGGCAACTTGATCAAAGACAAAAGCAAACAAGTCCAAGATGCGGCCAAAAAGTGTAAAGAGTATAAGGTCGACAATGTGGTACCTAATGCATCTGCCAAAGCTGCCATTGATGAACTTCGGATTTTGGCTATGTATGAAGATAAAGAACAACTCGTTGGCATCAATAGGCCAAGAGATGAGCTAATAAGGCTATTTGAGGAGGATGGCGATGTATCAAAGGAAAATCTCAAGATAGTCTCCATTGTTGGATTGGGAGGATTGGGCAAGACCACACTTGCCAAGGCAGTATATGACAAGCTTAAAGGCCAATACCATCTTAAAACTTTTGTTTCGGTTGGTCAGAATCCTGATGTGAAGAAAGTTTTGGGAAATATCCTCCGTAAACTAGTAAGGAATTTCAATGTAGAGAACTTGGAGGCGGAGGATCTCATTGAGGAACTACAAGAATTGCTCGAGGATAAGAGGTGCACAAACCCTCCCCCCTCCCCCCTCCCCCCCCCCCCCCGCCCCCCCCCCCCCCCCCCCCCCGCCCCCCCCCCCCCCCCCCCCGGCACACACATCAACCCATGGTGATGGGAGTACATAAGCAAACTACATTAATTAAATAACTCAAATTCAATATTTTCTTGATTACTTCGCATGCGCTTCTACTTTGTCCTAATTTGCATGCATATATGGTTGTGGCAGCCACTAATCCTACTAAATTTACTAAGATTCGCTACTCCCTTGTTTCTTAACCGTGTGGCACATTTTTGCAGATACTTCATAGTAATTGATGATATATGGGATTCTACAGCATGGGGTCGTATTGCTTATGCTTTTCCAAGAAACAGTTGTGGCAGTAGAGTGATAACAACAACAAGGATTGAACGTGTTGCTCGTGACTGTTGCAAAGTTGAATGCAAAAATGTTTATAGGATGAAACCACTCGGTGAAGTAGACTCAAGAACACTATTTCTTAGAAGAACATTTGGTTCCGAAAAAGATTGCCCCGATACACACAGAAAAGAAGAGATTTTAGTTGATATTCTAAAAAAATGTGGTGGTATGCCACTTGCTATTAATAGTATTGCAAGCCTTCTAGCTGGTGAACCAGAGTCAACCTGGGAGTATGTATGGAAATCCTTGGGTGCTCTGACTGAAGGAGATAATCTTGAAAACATGAAGCAAATATTGGATCTTAGCTACATACATCTTCCTGATCATCTGAAGGCATGTCTACTTTATATTTGTATGTATCCAGAGGATCGCGAGATAGACAAAACTGAATTGTTGAGGAAATGGGTAGCCGAAGGTTTCGTGCACGTGAGTACAAATGGTCTTCTGGATGCAGTGGATGTTGCAGAAAAGTACTTCAAAGAGCTCATCAACATGTGTATGATCCAGCCTTGGAGGATAAGCTACAACAATGAAGTGTTGTCTTGCAGAGTACATGATATAATTCTTGATATGATGAGATCCAAGTCAAGTAAAGAGAATTTTATTCATGTGATTGATGGTTCTAAGGTTGAGACGGGGGAGATCCGCCGAGTCTCAGTCCACTACAATGATAAAAAGGATACAACAATTTTGGAAACAATCAACAAAGGGTCACTATCACATGTTCGGTCAGTCTTACTTTGCCGGAGCTCACTTTTGCCTTATTTTCTGGATTTCAAGTATGTCAGAGTGCTACACCTTGAACATAAGTATTCTTTGAACAACTACCTGGACCTCACTGGTATCAGTGGGCTGTTCCTTCTAAGGTATTTAAAGGTTAGTTGTGATATTTTTTCTAGATGTGAGTTGAAGCTACCTAATAAAATTGAGGAGCTACAGCAATTGGAGACAATAGATATACGTGTAGGTAAACTGAGAGAATATCCATCAGATATTGTTAGTTTGCCCCAGTTGTTGCATCTCAGTTCGATGGGAACAATGCTGCCTGACGGGATCGACAGGTTGAAATCCTTGTGCACCCTACAAGGTGTAGATATGTTTAAAAGCTCGGTAGAGAATATCAAGGGGCTCAGCAAGCTGACCAACTTGAGGGAACTTGGGATCTCTTGGAATGGGAGTAGTGAATCGGTGGAAGAGAGCACAATGGATGCCCTGGACTCTTCTATCCGCAAGCTTTCTGCCAACCTCAGGATCTTCACTTTCAAAGGAGGATTTGCTTACAAACCAGATGTCCCAGGATGGATTACCAGACCACCATTCCATCGGGACTCTCATCTTCGGGAGCTCAATCTGGGGGGCTGCAGGTTTCAAAGGTGCCCCGAGTGGATTGGTGAGCTCCACGGCCTCTACAAGTTGGGCATTGTGGTGAGGGAGGTGGCTGATGGTGTCAGTATTGTTGCACGGCTGCCTTCACTTGCCCACTTCTATTTGATTGTTTCTGGTATGGGTGAAGAAGAAAAGGAAGAAAGTGTAGTTATCCCTGGCACTGGCAGCGGGGCATTCCGAGCACTCAAGCAGATGCTCTTCAACTGTCCAAAGGTGTCACTGAACTTTGAAGCTGGGGCTATGCCCAAGCTAGAGAAGCTTTCCTTGCGGTTCCGTCACAACATGGCTCCTCAGTTCCTACCGGTTGGCATCCAGCACTTGCCCGCTGGCACCCTTAAACAAATCTGGTTACATGTGTATAGCAATCAAACACAAAACAAAACATCTGTGAGGCACCTGTTGGAGGGAGCATTTAAGCAGCATCATCCAAGTGCCGACATCACCGTTGACTTCATTTAAGATGATGGACATGCTGAGGGTAATCTCTGCTTCATTATACTTTTCGCTTCTAGTTTGTACTTATAATTAATTCATGTCACCTCTAACTTACTTGAGAATCATATTCATATATAGTTATTTACCTACATAGCTATTGCTCAAGTCGTCCCTATTATCTGTCTATATGCAGTATGTATTTTGTAGCTTAATGGTGCAGACTACAAAAGGCTTAATTGATGTGGTTGTTACTTAGTGTATTTCTATATTGATACAAGCAAACACGGCCTTCCCCTATCACTGATGTGGATGAAATATATGATGTCCTGCGCACAAATGCTCTTCTGGCTCGAGTGGCGAGCTACAACAATACTATTAGAACAAATGCCATGATATGTGCGAGTATGCCACCATGAAGCAAAAAGTGAGTGTCATCAAGCAGAATATGCAAAATATTAGAGCAAAAAACAGATCCAAATTAACTTTTGCACATTAATTGTCACTATATATATTTTCTTTCTTTCCTAGCCTGTGGAAGCAGAAGCACAACGGGATCAATCGAATCAATCCATCTTCTCCCTTCCTTCCTTCCTTCCAGTGAAGAATACGAGAATTACAATACAATGCAATACACAGAGCGTTATGCTTTCCGTGTCACCCTGATTGCCTGTTTTCACCGGCAACCCAGTCAGCCTCATGGTTCAGAGTCAGCACCAGATTTTTCCTTCTCCTCACTGAGGCCTTGGACTGAAAAAACCCTGTGTTGGCATCCCATATTTTAGCCAGTTAATCCTCGATCGCTGTCTTGCATGTGAACTCTGCAAGGCAGCAATACCCAGCAGGTTCAGTGAAATGTTATCCATTTTACGCAAGGCAAGACAAGTAGCCACTCTCTCTTTTGCTAGTGTTGTCACTGAAATGTCTATGAATAATCTGGGCATGGTGGCTTGTCCGGGGAACAATTGTTCATGCAAAATCTGGCTCTAGGACTCACTCGAGGCACGTGTTATTAATACTATAAAAAGTGCAGCTAATCTTGGTAGGGGGCGAGATACCAGGACCTGAAGAATGCTCTGTTGTCCCAAAATTTGTTACAGTGTCGCGCATTAGCTGTTAGCCTAATCCGGGGGTGCTTCGTTACAGTCTGAAAAACACTTATGCTATCTTTGTGTGTCTGGATGATTTCCCTGGCTCTGTACATCCTTTGTATCCAGCGACGGTGAGTTCCTCTACTGCTTCAGAACCAGTAATAGGATTTTTCTTTTGCTGCTTTGAGAGCTTTCTGCTCGTTGGTAGTCTTGTTTGTTGTCTGCTGCTGACCCTGAGTATTTGCTTGCTGCACAGGTTGAGTTTGCATGTCAGACAATGGAGAGCCCCACTCTGCTGAAGTTGACAAGGTGCGCTGTCGCTGAACTTGTAAAGGTGCAACAAGCAGAGGAGGCTGCGGAGCTGCTGGAAGTTACCTTGCGGTTGTTATCCACTCTGATGGTTGATCCACTGATTAATTTGTTGGCGGGAAGTGTGGAGGGAATCCCCACGACGACAGGCCTCCGCGTCTGCGTGATTGCGTCTGACCAGACTGATTGAACTGCGGGAAGCAGTTGTTGTGGCGTGCAGCGTGGCATTTACGTGACGTGTAATGTTTGTGAGCAACAAGTTTGAGTGTTCAATTCTGATGTTCTTAGCTTACTCTAGTTACTATTATTGGATGAGCCTTTGAGCCCATGATGTCACTCAGTCCGTTTATGGGGTATTGCATAAAATGACACACTTTTGATTGGTTTGGCAAAATGACATACCCTTGGGTCGTTTCACTGAGAGACTGACACAAGGAGTGCCATTTTTTGTGTGTCAAAGTGCTCACAAACAAAAGTGTTTATTTTTTACAAAAAAATTTGGTCTGTTTACGTTTTAGCTGTTCAACTCTGTTACTGAGCCTTCTGAATATAGTTATTTTTTTTTTCTGTATTTCAAATTCTGCAAGTCCCCATAACGCCCTTTATTTCTTGGTGTTAACCCTTTGGTGGCCTAGCTTGATTCTACTAATCACTGATTGGCCTAGCTTGATTTGTTAATTACCATGTGCATATCCAAGACACGCAAAACACACCACGATAACGAAAGAAAGTAGCACCAGTCCTTGAACAATATTTCTCGTGTACTTGGCCATTTTTTTTGAACACATGTACTTGGCCATTGAGAACCGGATGTATTGTGTTGTAACTGGTATCCTTATAAGTGGAACCGATGATTGTACGACTATCAAATGCTTGCTCCATGGTTCATATCGATATGAAAAGATTGTTGGCGTTAACGTCCAATTGTATTTTTGCTTCTAAAGATGCATGGCCGATACTTATCTTAAAAAAGTGTCGCCTTATCATAATGTCAAGTTTAGTGCCACCTCCAAATATTCATCGCTCATATAGATATCCAGTTTAAAGGTAGCTAAAATGCTGCTTGAAAATATTATGTTTAATGATTGGTTAGTGAATTGATCTGAGTGCATATTTAGTTCATTCTCCTTTTATGTTTGTTCTTATATACTGTACTTATCTGTGTGTGAAAGAGAGGTGAATTTAAAATTTGTCAAGATTGGTTGGTTAACTTTGTTACCTTGGCCTTCTCCGTCATGCATTCTGCCACCGTAGCAAATGTCAACCATCCATTGGGCCTCTATGAGACTTATGAGTGTTTTGGTAATGTATAGCCCGCAAAACTAAGTCGGGCTCAGTGAGCATATTCCATGTGGTGGGCCATAGAGGCGAGCAACCAATATTGCCATACCATACGTAAAAAAAAGGGCTGTGCAGCACCGCGGCTCTCATATAGTTGAAAATACAAATCAACAACATACTATACCTCCATCTTGGCGTTTTGATAGTTTCGATGACTTTCTTATTCTAGACAATATCGATGAACAACATAATACAGCCTTCTCCTACCATGCATCATCATAGTCGGTGTTTTGTCGACGCGACAATGAGAAGTAAGTTGTTGATGACCACTGGTGATTTGCATGACCATGTCGAAGTGATGGTACTGCTAGTTAGAAGGAATCAAACCTTATTTTTCTCTTGGGAGACCAACATGCTCTATTGTCAATTTTTGGCGCACATGTCTACCCTTATGTGTTACATCTCCAAGAAAGATTGTCCCAAAATATGATGAAACTAGATAAAAATTAAGAGAAGAAACTACGTGGAAAGGCCTTACTTCTTTTTACAATAGTTCCAAATTTTAAATTTCATTGAAGAATTTGAAGGGATGAAACTAGAGGAAGGACAACAGAGCTTATTGGGCATATAAACTTGGAAGGGCCGGAATATATATACTTTAGTACTTACTACTTGTAAATTATTTATACTCTAGCGCGATATTTATATGAGTAGTGTACAGCATTGACGTGCCACGATCTCTAGCCAACCAAAGCCCTCAATATAAGCAGGCCTAAATCCCCCAAACTAACTCCCCTGGCTCTCTCTTCCTTACCCCTCGTACACCGCCACCACATTAGGGTAGTGTTCATGGGCTATCACTCTGCCGTCATACTAACTGAAGTGTGATTTCCCACAAAATATGTGCTAATGCACATGACATTAAGAATGGTAGTCACGTTATGTTTTAACAGTGGTACACCTTTGCAGGGTTAAATGTATTTGAATATCCTTGTCCGTGGTTATGGATGACTTATAGATTTTTAACTTGACCATAGAACAGCTAGATTCAATAAATAATAATAAAAACTGTCAACTTAGGCATGAGTGGCAAGGATATACTTCCTCGCGGGTGATGCGAGGGAGAATTCATGGCGTGTTGTTCTGTTTTGATTGGGTAGAATTCTCATATGTGGGCGCAGCTTGATCAGGCGGCCACCCGTCGAGGTGAACCTGTGGGGTTATATTTCACATCGATTAGTATAGCCGGTTCTTATATGATCTCTCACCTCCCTAAAGTTCGTACAAAGTTGAGACACTTATTTTGGGACGGAGGGGGTATTCATTTGTTAAAGTTGACTCTTCGGAGTAGTTACTGAAATTGTTGTTGCAGATTCTTTTGTGGTTTGTGTTATGATATTTACAAATTTAACTTGCATAGTGTGTATATTGCGACGTGCATGTTGTGTTGGTGGGTGTCCCAGGATTGGTATTATGCGGACAATAGAAGAGATGTGAGCTTTGCATAGTGTCTGTCCTAGGGCGCTACATGTTTTCGCTGTTAAATGTGGCTGGAATTGAACATGAAATGGAGTGATGCTGATCGATAGTAGGAGTAAATGTTATTCTTGAATAGGTTGCCATGTATCTCCTCAAGAACCTCTCAATGATCCTTCTGTATGCCTGAGCTGGCCAGCGTGAAAACAAGCACAGCCCCAATAAAGAAAATAAATCAATTAGGATTAGGGGGCAATGGCCCCCCTCCCTCTCAAGAACTGTGTTGACACCGGATTTTTGCATGGATAACAATTCAATTAAGATGACCTTAAGTGAGAATGGTTTCAACATGAAAGTTGTTCATCTTGTCGAAACAGATGATTTTCATTTAAAAATTGTTTTAATCTGAAGTCGTATGCAAAAGTTAGAGCCAAAATAGTCCATTGCAATAGCAACAGAGTTTCAAGACGACCGAACGATCGGGCTAAGGCCAGACGAATTCCCGGATGAGTACTCAGAGAAGAACTACATCTGGTTAAGGCCGGACATCTGGGTTTTGGTACACGAATAATCTGGGCAATTGTCCGACCATGAAATTCTTTCCATTTTTTCTCCGTCGTAGAAGTCAGAAAACAAGTGCAAACACCCCTAAGATAGCCTCGAATCGAAAAACATTCAACACGAAAGTTGTTTGTCCCCATTGTCAGCTGAAACACCTTGTATTAGTTGAAGAATAGAAAATGTGTTATTGTTCACCAACAATTTTTTTATTAACGAGCTAGCTAGAATAGGACGTGCCTGTGTTAAAACAGCCGTTTGGCTGCGATCTGCACCTGAGGAGGTTGTAAACTTATGCTCCTTGGATCATCCTGATCCAGACTGATTAATAGAAGGTCTTTCACCCTGCAAAAAAATCCTTTTGAACAATATTTTTTCATGTTTTCCCTTTTTTGAGCTGAACAATATTTTTTTCTTGCCAGACTAGAACGATATTATTCACTAACAATAATGCCAAAAAGAAAAACACCTGGTCTCCATCACTGTCGTCCATACCCACATGGACGGCCGTTGATTGGTTGTGTTCACAGCCTCTCACCGGTCCGGCGCACGGCCACGGGCACGCCTACCTACCTGAGAGGCTCTGTCTGACACGTCCACTCCCCTTTCAGCTCCGGCGACCCACAAGCGACCGGCAACCGGTGGCGGGCGTCCCTCTCACCCCCAGTACCAGGTGATAAGATCCATCTCTCACCCACCTTATCCCTGTTTGTGCCGCTTAGTCCCATCCACCTTCTCCGGCTGGTGGCTTGGTCACTGCCCCACGCAGGTTCTCCGCCATATTCATCCCGGAGCCCATCAAATTAGGTTACCCCTTGTGATGTGCATCCCCTTGCTTCCTGGGAGTCAATGGTGTGTCCTGAGCTGAACATTCGTTGGGTTATATTATGAAGATGGTGATGATGCACACATGTTTTGTCGATCAGAGGCATTTTTTGGTATGTACAGACATGAGATGAAGTTCAGTGATAAGTACCCAAACTTTTTACTTTTAAACAACCCAAATGTAGTAAGGACGACAGACTTGTACTTCACTGTTTCTCAACCACGTTTTTTAGAAGCCAAATCGGTTTGCGGTTAAACACTTCCTGAATTAGCTGACCCAAGCTACCTCTTGTTTGTTTTGGTTAACAGTTGAGTGGAACCATCCTGTTGGCCCCAAAATCAGTCAGTGACATTCATACTCGCTTTAGCTTTACATCTCTTTTACGGTATTTGCCTTTGCCTATTTGTAATTGTGCGCACAAGCAACATCCATAATGACTCCTCAGAGACACTAGGATAGACTGGTTGTTTTTCTTTTAGTAAATAGGTTGGGTACTACCATTGGTGCAGAGACCTGGTATACAAACGGTTTTTAACCCCTTTCCGCGACGGTGTTTGAAACCGTCGCCAAGTGAGTCTGGGCGATAGGGGGGTCCTTCCCACACGACCCAGAAACCGTCGGGGATAGGCCCTACTGGCACACAGGCTGGGGCAAAATGAGCTCGTGTGCGATCTGGCGGGGCATCGAAACCCAATTTTTTCCGTTCGTATGTACATCCCACACGGTGAATTCCAGAAAAACATTTCTGTTCGTATATATATCACACATGGCTTTTTGTGTGAAAACTTTTGTGCATGATGGCCTAACGCAAACAGTTCTCTGCCGGAAGCCGTGTGTGGTTGTTAGTTGATTGAACACGGCTACTTTCTAGAAACCGTTTGTATTGTTTGAGTTCATCGCCCATGATGCTGTCTGAGTAAGCGTCTGCAATAGAAAAACCCCAATAAGCAGGGTAATTAGCCTATTATTGATAATCTATGTACTAATCAAATTGATATTTCTTATAAAACACACCAGATATTTCATATCCTTATAACAATCATAATCGAATTACATCAGATAGCTTCGGCACTCAGTTACGCCATTACACAACAGCACCAAGTTTCACATGCAACATTGAAAACCCTTGGAAAGTAGTATCATACACGGTAAATAGACAGATGAATCTCATTTGGGAAACTACAGAAGTGGAAGGCAAATATTGAGCCTTCAGTGATGTTGAATGTTTTTGCAACTTTAGGCCAGTGGCTATGGATAATTTCCCGCCCAACCTTCGTCCTTTCTAGGAAGACTTCAATATTGTATCGTGGGTGTTGAATGAATACCTTCATAGCCTCTTGACCATGCAGGTGGTTTGAGAGGTAATCATCGATGAACTGCTTTGAAAAGTACTGAAAACAAAGATATGCATAAATCGTTGTTATAAATTTTGAAATGGCGCAAGGAGTAAAAACAAGGTAAAAGAGTTAGTCCATCCTATAGTTGACTGATGTCTTCTTTATTGTGCAAACAAAGATTTTGCTGTTATTTGTCGCAAGTTTCTTCATCTTAACAATCTTTCTGAGCTTCTTGACTTGACTGATATTCATGGAAATCTCATTTCCCCATATGCAAAATGGGTCGAACAGTCGATCTAAGCCTCTGACAGCAGGACCTACATGTTCAAGACCAAATTGTAAGAAAGCTAAATATTAGAATGATTCCTGCAACTGCACAATAATATGCTATTAGCGAAAGGACCATGCTTAAGCAAACCTCGATGGTAAACCGCAGTGTCTCCCACTGTTTCCCTGCAACACACATAAGGAAGATCTTGATCAGGTTAACTGAGAGTTGTCATACTATCAGTAGAATATGTATTGAGTACAGCCAAATTCAATTTATTTCACATGCATAACAATACAAAATTGTACCCACAACAAATGAAAATCAAATTGCAGAACTAAATCAAACAGTTAAATGGATAGCATACCAAATGAACCAAAATAGTTAACTGAGCACAGCATTGCAGAATAGAAACATGTAGTAGAAGATAAGACAGTTAACAAAACAAAGAATGCTTGAGAACAGTACTATGAAATGTAGCAATTTTTGGACCAAACTGTTAACTGAACATTACATTTCAGAGGACCAAACTATTAATTAAACATTACATTTCAGAGGACCAAACTGTTAACTGAACATCAGATTGCATATTAACATTACAGAGGACAGATCACTAAAAGGCACTGGCGGTGGCCTCGAGAAAACAGCACGAACTGTATTTTAAAGTAGACAACCACGTGGCGGTGTTGACGGTGGCCTCGAAGACGAGGTGCTCTTTCAAGATCTGGCGGTTAGTACGCATGGCAGCCATAGCGACCTCGTGCGCGCGTGCGGCCGTGATTTTCTTCTCCGCTGCCAGATGGTACTGAGCTCCATGTTATACTGCGTGCAAAATGGTTGTGGGCAGCGCTTAATTGGAGGAGGGGACAGTGATTTCGGCGAAAGGTGTCGTGTCGTCGATTGGGGCATGTGGGATGGGAAAGGAGGAGGTTGGTGTGGGTGGGGTGTGGATTACCTGACCATGTCAATGAGGTCGCGTAGCAAGAAGAAGGGTCGGCGGCGGGGAGGCCACGCAGCAAGAAGAAGGATCATCGGCGAGAAGGCAGCGCTGCAAGAAGAAGGGTCGCGGCGAGGAGGCGACACTGCAGGAAGAAGAGTAGCCGGCGAGGAGGCGGCGCTGCAAGAAGAAGGGTCGCCGGCGAGGAGGTAGGGCTGCCAGTAAGCATCAGTGAAGGTTTGGACTTGGAAAGCAAGGAGGAACAGTGGAAATGTGGCTTTTGGTGGGAGGGAGGGGGCGGGAAGATAGATATTTCCGCGGCGGTAGAAAAATTTCGCTCGGTGCCGTGAGAAACTGGCGCACTAGTGTGGTTCAAGCGGGGGTGGTAGATTGGAGACGACGAAGCTTTCTGCGTAAGCCAGACAAGACAGTGCGCCAAGATATTTTATATCGCACCCCACACGATTCTTTCTAATAAACTGTTTGTGGTATACCTGATTTTTTCATTATCTTTTGGAAGAAAAAATGGTGTTACAGACGGAAATGATGGTGTTTGAATTGCTAGAACATTTATATACAATGAACATGCAACTACATGAGTGTCGTGTTTAAATTTGCAATTATTCTAGGTTCGTTTGACATTTTTAAGCATTAATTGAGTTTTTAGGCATTTAGTGTGCATAATTCAAATTTGAACTACAAGCACATGCTTTAGTGCACTAAAGTTTGCTGAATAATCACATGTGTGTCTTTGGGTGAATTTATAGGTCCCATGCAAGAAATGAAAATAAAATTCAAACATCTGGACGTCGTGGCTCGGCCGGGACATTGAAAAACTTGGTTTTTAAATTCCTGGAAATTCAAAACTCGCCTGAAAATCATGAAACTTGGCATGGTGTCAATTCATGGCACCAACATGATGTGGTAAAAAAACTGGCCACATTTGGACAAGTTTTTGGTATAAACTTCTTGCAAACCGGATCTTCTCTCGAGGAGACTCGCGGTTCTCAAGGGGGATGTGTCACCTTTGTGTGCGAAATGATATATGCCGTCTTACCCCCTTGATTTTTTACAGGGGCAACATAGAAATATATGTGTGTCGTGTTAAAATTTGGAATTATTCCGGGTTCGTTTGTACTTTCTTATGCGTTAATTGAATTTCTGATCATTTAAACTGCATAATTCAAATTTGAATTACAAGCACATGCTCCAGTGCACCAAAGTTGGTTGAAAAAATCACATGTGTGTCCTTGGGTGAATTTCTAGGTCCTATGCAAGAAATGAGAATGAAATACAAACATCTGGGCGTCGTGGCTCGGCCGGAAAGATTGAGAAACTTGGTTTTTAATTCCTGTAAATTAAGAACATGCCTGAAAATCATGAAACTTGGCATGGTGTCATGACATGGCATCAACATGTTGTGGTAAATTTTTTGGCCGAATCGGAACAAGCTTTGGTATAAGCTTTTTGCAAAGCAGAGCTTCTCTCAAGAAGGCTCGTGGTTCCGAGAGGGAATGTGTTACCTCCGTGTGCGAAACGACATACACTGCCTTCTCGCACCTTAATTTTTTTACACATGCATATTAGACCAAATCGAAGTATCATGCTAAATGTTGGAATTATTCCGGATTCGTTTGGCCTTTTTATACATTAATTGAATTTTTGGGTATTTAATGTGCATAATTCAAATTTGAACTATAAGCGCATGCTCCAGTGCATCAAAGTTGGTTGAAAAGTCACATGTGTGTCCTTGGGTGAATTTGTAGGTCCCATGCAAGATATGGGAATGGAATTCAAACATTTGGGCGTCATCCCTCGGCTGGAAATGTTGAGAAACTTGGTTTTTTAATTCATGTAAATCTGAAACACGCCTGAAAATAAGGAAACTTGGCATGGTGTCATGACATGGCACCAACATGTCGTGATAATTTTTTTGGCCGAATTGGGACAAGTTTTGATATAAGCTTCTTGCAAAACAGAGCTTCACTCAAGAAGGCTGATGGTTCCGAGAGGGAACGTGTCACCTCCGTGTGCGAAACGACATACACTGCCTTCTCCCGCCTTGATCTTTTACATAGGCAGCTTAGACCAAATAGTTGTTTCGTGCTAAATTTTGGAATAATTCCAGGTTCGTTTGGCCTTTTGATATATTAATTCATTTTACAGGCATTTAACGCACATAATTCAAATTTGAAGTACAAGTGCATGCTCGAGTGCGTAAAAGTTAGTTGGAAAATCTTTTGTGTGTACCTGGGCGAACTTCTAGGTCCCATAGAAGAAGTGGGAATGAAATTCAAACATATGGGCATCTTGGCTCGGCCGGAAACATCGAGAAAACTTGGTATTAAAATCCCCGTAAATCCAAAACTCGCCTGAAAATCATGAAACTTGGCATGGTGTCATGACATGGCACCAACATGTTGTGGTAATTTTTCTATCTGTTCTGCGAAGGCGCACATATTAACAATCAACAAAGTCATTTTGGAACAAGTGTTGTCACGTTACAAATCGAAAACACAAGTATTATTGAAACCGTGGGCGTTCTACTTACCAATTACGTGCTGCCATGCGTCCCTTTTTTTATTGGCTAGGAGGTGCCATGCGGGGTAGCTATTTGAGTACGGGAGGTGTGCGATCAGACCCCTGCGCGTGCTCATCGGGAGGAGAGCCCTTTGACCTCTATCCGTCGTGCACCTCCCTACCAACATCTCCATCAATGGCACCCGAGCCCCTGCTTCATGGTGTGGCTATGTCTCACTGGACTGAGATTTAAGAGAGAAAAATGAAAACTGAAAATAAAGTTTTGCACGGATCTTGATGTAAGATCCGATAGACCTATATAGCATCAACTGTGACTTATATCAAGCATGATGAATATAAGAAACGATGACAATGAATAATAATTGTCTTACATATTTAGGAACATAATTAAAAAAGCCACATGCGACAACGCCTGAAATACACAAGGGCAAAAGAAGAAGGAAGACAACGATCTGGCTCGCTAATCTCTACTTTCTTGATGCGTTGCTGCATGCCGCGGGAACTAGTCTCTGCGGCGAGCGGCGATGAGCTCTTTCCTGTCCTTAAGATGCTGCTTGAGAGCATCCACAGATTCCTCCACCAACCTTTTGCGCTTCGTGCGCAGCACGACTTTCTTGTCCATAAGTTTCTCGACGATGACACTGGTCCTCTTCAACAAGGCAGTGGTCTCCTCCTGCTGCTCCACACTTCCGACGATCTTCGCCCTCAACAGGTCGCGCTCGGCTCGGAGCTTCGCATTGCTCTCCCTTGGTTGCCGGATGACGGCGGTAGCCTGTTAAAGCGAGGCTTTCAAGTCGTCCTGCAACCCCGCCCAGTCGGAGATCTGATCCATCTAGCTATGGACGATCGCATGCATGCGCATGTAAGAGTCCTCGCCTGCCCGCGAGACATTTTGCCAAGCCGCCGCGGTGCGGGAGGACATCTCTGCTGCATTCGCGGCACGGCCGGACCAGTCTGCTACATCGACGGCGTGGCGGGACCTCTGTGCTGCTACGGCCGCGCGGGGGGACATGTCGGCCGCTTTCACAACGAGGCAGGACATCTCTGATGCTTCCGATTCCATGCTCGTCTCTCCCTGGTGGCAATCTCTCGACCCAGAACTCACGCTGACCATGGCAGACAGGGAACAATGATGACTGACTTGTTTATTTTTGTGGATGAGGAGTTGAGGAGGAATGTGCAGTCATCTTGGAGTAGTAGCATTTATTACCGAGTACTAATACGCTTCTAAGTGGGAAACCGTTTAGATTTTGATTGTTGTGAGCATATTTGAAATTTGGAATGTGACGGGACGCAGACTCAAAATTTATCGACGATTCTATAATTTCTAAGTGCGGCACTATTTCTGGACGGCTTAACATGGGCATGGTTTCTCGGTCGCGTACGTGGCGTTTGCACCATAGGGTGCACCGCAATAGGCAATGTCAGCACATGTCTTGTTCCAACAATCGTGCGCGCTCGCTATTGACATTTTTGCAATGCATGTTCAACATTTTTGTAATACACGTCTAACATTTTCAATACAAATTAATTTCTTTTATTATACATGGTAAACATTTTTTTCCTATACACATTTTTAATATTTTTTAAATGTCCGACTAAAAAATTTCAAATACAAGATCACATCCTTTGAATACATGGTCAACATTCTCTCTATACACATTTACGATTTTCCAAGCGCTTGATTAACATTCACAAAGACTTGTTCAACATTTTTAAATAATTGATTAACATTTTAATTACATGAGCAATTTTTTCAATATTAATTTAATACAGGGTCAATAATTTTTTATACACAATTACCATTTTTCAAATGCTAGATTAACATTATCCCAACACTTTTTGAATAATTTTTCAAATGCTTTATTAACAAATTTATATACATGATCAAAAAATTCTATCTTTTTTTAATACATGGTCAGCATTTTTTGCATACACATTTAACATTTCCCAAATATTTGTTTAAAATAATTGAATTACTTGTTCAACATGTTTTTCAAATTATTGATTAACATTTTTATATATACATGATAAAAAATTCATCATTTTTTAATACGTGATCAACAATTTTTGTATACACGTTCAACTTTTTCGAATGCTTGATTAACATTTTTTGATAAATACTTGTTGAATATTTTTTTGAATGCTTGATTAACAGTTTTTCCAAATACTTGTTGAACATTTTTTTGAATGCTTGATTACCATTTTTTCAAATACTTGTTCATCAATTTCTGAATGCTTCATTAACAGTTTCAAATAGCATTTCAAAAAATTACAATTTTTGTAGAGTACATATTTAGAATATTTTAAAGTATAAACAAATTTTCGGGATAAAGCAAAAAAGAAAACAGAAAACAGAAAAAGAGGCTGTGGCCTCCCGCGTGCGTGGGCTGGGCCATCTCACTCATTTGGGCGCCCCTGGTTTACTCTCGCATTCTCGGGCGTCTCCGCCGCAAATCAGTACCGGCGGCAACTCCTCTCTCTCTCTCTCTCTCTCTCTCTCTCTCTCTTGTGCGCCCCCAGGTTTGCCCCGCCGACCTCCGGCTGCGTTCTGAACCAGTGCCGCTAGGCCATCTATGCTTGATTAACAAATTTATATACATGAAAAAATTCATCAAATTTTTCATACATGGTCAACATTTTTTCAGATGCTTGATTAACAAATTTATATACATGATAAAAAAAATTCATCAATTTTTTCATACATGGTCAATATTTTTTCAGATGCTTGATTAACAAATTTATATACATGATCAAAACTATTCATCATTTTTTCCATACATGGTCAACATTTTTTCTATAGACAAATAACATTACCCAAATACTTGATTAACATTTTTCAAATACTTGTTCAACATTTTTTCAAATTCTTGATTAACATTTTTATATATACATGATTAAAAAAACCCAGAGTTTTCCTAATACATGATCCAAAAATTTGTATACACGTTCAACATTGCTGAATGCTTGATTAATTTTTTTCAAATATTTGTTGAATGCTTGATTAACATTTTGTCAAATACTTGTTCAACATTTTTTTGAATGCGTGATTAACATTTTTCAAATATTTTTTCAACATTTTCCAATTTTTTTGTAGATTATATATTTAGAATATTTTAAAAAATAAACAAAATTTCAAAATAAAGAAAGACGAAAACAGAGAACGTAAAAAGAAAACAGAGAATGAGGCTGTGGTATCCCGCGCGCGTGGCCTGGTCTATCTCGCTCATTGGGGGCGCCCGCCCCTCTCCCATTCTCTCCGGCGTCTCCGCCGCAAATCGACACCCGCGGCAAGTCCTCTCTCTCTCTCTCTCTTGTGCCCCACCGACCTCCGACTGCGTTCTCAGCAGCGCCGCCAGGCCATCTACGCGCCGCTCCCATCTGCGCCGCCAATCGACGATGGTGGTGGTCGGGATGCAGTCCTCGTCGGCGCTCATGCCGGGTGGCATCCGGCGGCTGGAGCTTCGGGTGGTCGTAGAGGCCGCCACGGCAGACCACCATTTGAGCCTGCGTGAGCCGAGGTGTTCCCCGCAGCGAACAAGGTGAACATTTTTTCCTTGCGCATCTCCTCTCCTTCAATGTGGATCTTAGGCAGCAAAATTAGTGGACCTCAGTCCACAATAGCTTTTAATTTCTCTGTGGTCCTCCAAAACCGGCGAAGCTCAGTCCGCCATAGAACTAATTTAGTTCTGAATCTGAATAGCCTGTTGATGACCGTTCATTTAATTTCCTTCTCTGCTTTTCTTGTTCGTTCCATGTATGTGTATTCAGTATGCTCAGTGTTGTTGTTACTGAACCTCAGTCCATTTGTTACCGGATCAGATCCACCATGTATACCGATATGTATTTCAGGCATCGGCAGTCGCAAAACGTTTTTTTTGTACTAAAAACTTATGCAGTGGACAGACATCGCAAACCTCTTTTTACCGGTGTGGGTATGTACCGGAGCGGCATCCACCGTTGGCATTGTTTGCGATTCGTGCCTTTCGATGGCCCACACGTTTGTATATGAGTGTATTCATCTGCCCGGGCCGCTGTATTGATCATTACGTCCTATCAATGTGTCAGTTAAGTGGGTCCCTGTCAACAATAGAAGAAAACTTCTCCCAGCGTAGGTACGCATGCATGCAGTAACTTTACTAACTCTCCACACAACACTATTCCTGCCTTTTATTTTCTCTTTAGCAATTTCATTCATTTATATCTTTAAAACTATAATCCCATTCTAAAAATATTTTATATATTTGAACTCCTGGCGCCAAGACCTTTAGAACAAGATCAATCTTGAATACATTTAAACATGATTAAATTTCAACGTTTTAAATGAGTGAAATCAGTTTTCTGAAATAAGTGAAATAAGTTCTTTGAATTGAGTGAAACCATTTTTCTTGAAATGGGAAATGTTTTGTTTTTCATGTATATGAAACATATTTCAGAGCAAAATATGTGAAACTTGTTATTTAAGAAATGTGAAACTAGTTATTTTAAAAAACATTAAGCTGGTTATTTCCAATCAGTTTAAAAAATAAGTGAAATATATCTTTGAAACAAGTAAAATATATTTATTGAAATGATTGAAATCGATTTTTATATCAGTGAAATATGAGTTTCGCAAGCGCGCAGTGAAATTAGTTTTGAAATATATCTTTTGTAATGAGTGGACAAGGTTTTTTGAAACAAGTGAAACATAGTTTTTTCAATGGAGTGAGTGTAATCTATCTTTTGAGTGTAATGTGTTTTCTGAAACTAGTGAAATGAGTGAAATCTATCTTTTGTATCAAGTGAAATCACTTTTTTGAAACAAGTGAAATATGGTATTCCATTTGAGTGAGTGCAATATGTTTTTCTTTGTAATGAGTTAAATTAGCTTTTGAAAATTAGCTTTTGAAAATTATTGTAACATGTTTTTCTTTCAATAGAAACAACTGAAATCAGTTGTATCAAATGAGTGAAATCATTTGTTTGATGAAATCAGTGAAATCAGTTTTTTGAAATGTGTGAAATAAATTTTGGAATGAGTGAAATCCATCATTTTGAATAGGCCTAAATCCATCTTTTGAAAGTGAGTGAAATATGTTTTTTCAAATGAATGAATTAGCAAAACTGTCAAAAACACTTTTATGAAATAACGTAACAATCTTATGTTTTGTGAAAGTGATTTCAAAGATTATTGAAATATATGAAATAAAAAGGTAGTCCGAATATATCCAAAATTGATCTTTATCCGAAGATCTTGTCACCATGAATTCAAATATATAAAAAGTTTCAAAAATGGACATTTGGCTTAAAACATGTCAATCATTTGAAAAACGAAGATGAAATAAAATGCATGTCATTATGTGGGGAGAAACAATGCATGCATGTGCAGTCACTCTCTCTCTCTCTCTCTTCTCTGGCAAAAAGCTGACATGCAGGATGTATTCTCGAGTATTGTCGTTGGAAAGGATTCCCTTGTTTATACCTAACCAGCTGCACCAATCTTGATGAATTTAACGAACGATGGATTCTCCACCGGTACATACCGGTTCCGGTAAAAAAACTTAGTCGTGGACAGACATCCAAAGGTGAAACCAAACTGCATCCAAGCTAGGGCACGTGAGCATAAGGCATAACAGTGAAATCAAGCACTGTTATTCGACCATCAATTGTGTTTACTTTTTTTTTTTTGAACCGGGCGCAACCCCTTTCCATTACTTATCATAACGGAAATACAAAGTTCAGATCATCACCAACTTCACCCAACTCAAACTGAGTAACGACCTCCTAACACACACAAGGAAACAGGAATCAATTGTGTTTACTGAAGGGTTAGGACAGCATAAGCAGAGCAATTCCGCTTGACCAATGCCCTATAGCGAAACAACGAGCGATGCCCCAAAGTTAGGCACCAGTATATTAGTGGTCGCTTTGCTTTACTTATGTCTCGGAGCTCAACTGTTTCTTGTATTAGAGCAATGTAAATATTGGTATTACTTAAGGGCTAGTTTGAAGTGTAGATCTTCATGTCTTGCTAGATACTCAATCACCTGATCATGTTGAATTAATATACTGGCAGTTAGATATTGTCACTAACTAAGAACTTGTTTGAATTGGTGTCAGACAACACTACCTTTAGATGATGAGAGACGTTTCTAGCTCAGTTTCCTGTCAATCCCATGTTCTGGTCGAACTAGCCAGTTAGCCCTCAATTGGCATATACTCCCTCCGTCCCAAAATAAGTGTCTCAATCTTAGTGCAACTTTGTACTAAAGTTAGTATAAAGTTGAGAGACTTATTTTGGGACGGAGGGAGTATTAAATGGGGTCTTATGTTAAATACCCTTATTTTTCAAGTGAGGCATGAGCTTTACTTTTGTAGTTTCCTCGATCTGATGTAATTTTTTATTAAAAAAACGTTAATTTGAAACGGCAATCATAGTATCAGTTTGTAGTCTCACTCATTTGCCATCCCAATTTCACTCAGACTTGGTAAACAGGGAGTGGGCAAAACGCTAAGTCAGAGTTGCAGAACACCAGAACACTGTGGGTCACTGTATCAGGCAACTCCAGGGCGGTGGCGTGTTAGGTAGGCCGGAGCTCTTTCCACCGACGGCGCTTTTCTCTGGCCCGTGGGTGGATGGCGCTTCGGTGTGGATCCAGGAACAGTCGGTGGCTGCAAATCGTCCGCGCGGTTGATGGGATCCGGCGCGGCGCGATGCCTGCAGCTGGGTTGCGGTGTCTCTTCACGATATGTTCTGCTCATCTGGGCCGGCAAGGTGAAGAGTTTCCATGGAGAGGGTGGGGCTGTCAGTGGCTGCCCCCAATTGAGATGGGGAATCAGCTCGGCGCCTGTACCAATTGAGATCGATGGGCCGGCCCGAGCCGGACTGATTTTAAGCAAATCCCCGATCTGAAAGGAGTAAGGAGGTGGTGAAGGCACAAGATTTGGAGGAAATTCAGATAGTGGAGGGGTTACAGATATGATATGCATGCTGAGTAGGCACAGGATCTCAAGGGGCTACAGATTTTCGACCTGTCCACGAAGATCTGGATGTCTGATGAATGAGTCTCCTTGTCATTGTTGGATCACACTGAGCAGAAACAATTTGTATGATCGGTTCTGCTCAACTAGATCGGCCTCGGTATGCAAATTGAGTTAGAAACAATTGTTTGTTAACAATGTCAGGTGAAACGGTTTTTTCCATTCTGAAAGTCGTGCCTGATCAGAATGGTGCTAGCTATAGCCTTGCCCATTTTGGTTGTTCGCATTACAGCCATGTTTGGTGGCTAGGGAATTTACTGGAGGAGATAGCTGTGGTTGTCAGGTGATGAGTGTTTAGTGATATGCGCCAGTGTACTTCTACAGTAATTCGAAAGTTGTTACGCTGTACAAAATCTCTTCCTTTTTGCTATGTAATATATGAATGCAATTGAAGGAAATCTGTTACTGATTTGCAATTCTATTTTGTGATGATTTCCCTGCAGGTTGATCATCAATGGGGTCGTATTTTATTCTTGGACATAGTTTTCAGATTTGCAAGGATGATTCATGGAAATTATGAGAGCCAGCAATGGTGATGACTGATGAGAGAGAAAAATATTTTGACAGGCTAGCACCATGTCCATCAGACCACCACCATGATGATAGTTCTCCACTCCTGCACGCATGGTAAGGAGAGGAACGACATTCTAACTCGTGATGCTTCAGGGGTTACAAACTGGTCGTTTGTATTTGTGCAGTCCTCTAGAGTTATGTGATATCTCAAAATGTGAAAAGATGCATCTAGCAGCCTACTTTATGTTCTTTAATTATCGATCAGTGAGCTGTCTCCACATTGGTTACTAGTTGGTTTATTAGCAACTGCAGTCAGATGAACATAAAAAAGGGCAAGTAGCTGGATCAGATCTACTATTGCCTCATTGACCAGCTGGCGTCTTTCCCAAGTGATACTCCCTCCGTCACAAAATAAGAGTCTCAACTCTGTACTAACTTTTTGGGATGAAGGGAGTAGATAATAACCAGCTCCCACCCACCTTGTCCTTGCCCCAGTGGGTTTATTCGTTCTTGCCTGCATTAATTTGTAGATCTGTTGATGTTCTCCCGTGCATGAATTGCGTAGCCGGATCATTGGATTCCTGAAAACGTACACTGTCCCTGCTTAGTTTATACCACCAATTAATGGTACGCAGATTTGCTTTCTGGCATATTATATTATCGCTGTAAAGGAATTTTTGATATCTGGATTATATATGGTGGCTTGACTTACAGAGGCATGGTTTCCTGTTCACTGCTTCTAGGTGTGCTGGATAGCCAGTAATTCAGTGTGTAAAGCAAGGAATGATAGGAATATATTATTGTCCACATTTTTCAGAGTTGAGATCGATACACTAGATGCAGACCAAACCCAACCAAAGGAATTCACAAAATGGATACCAAACCAAAGGACAGGTAAGCACTAGGAGAAGAAGAAAATGAGAAGCAGACATGCTAGTTCATCAGGTTCTTATTGTGGTCACCAAGGGCGGACTGTCTGGCTACATTGGAGACCACGGAACAGCACTAAAAGATTTGAAAAGGTGTAGATGTTATGGCTCCAAATGCCATTTGGAACGGGAGACGTTTCTTGGTGCGTGCAGATAACTCAACTGATATATCAGTGATGAGTACTATATATTTTATGATATACAGCTAGAAATTTGCTACCTTTTTTTGGAAGTACACTTCTATAGTAATTCGAAAGTAATTAGGCTGTACAAAATCCTGCATGTTCGTGGAAATCGTGAGGAGCCAGCGATGGTGACGGGCAGCAAGAAAAATATATTGTTACCAACTTGTTGTTTGTATTTATTAGTCAGACAATGGTCTTGTATTGGAAGATTCCTTTGGTATTTCATGATTTAGTTATCAATCAGTGAGCTGTGTCCAAGTTGGTTGCTGGTTAGTTTATTAGCAAGTCTATCTCAGCTAAACATAAAAAAAGGGCAAGTAGCTTGATCAGACCTACTATTGCCTCATTGACATGCTGTTTCCTACTATCTGCTTCTCCTCTAACCTTGCCTCATCGCTATGCCGGTTCCTACAGTGCTGCTTCCCGCCTATTCATCTGTGATTTCCCACTCCAACAGATTTTTCATCCATTGTTATATTCTCTTGACCTGCTGCTTGGGAATTTCTGCCTCTCGTTCTTTTGCAACACAACATTTTTAGCTCCTATTATCTGCCTCTCCCGCAACCTTGCTGCATCGCTGCGCCGGCACCTACAATGTTGCTTATCGTGTTTTCATCTGTGTCAGCTCACCACTATTCTCGTATGTTTTCCTCGATGAATCTGGCTGTATACTTCTGTTTATTATCTTCATTGTTGCAACCGACAAATTTATTCTGTGATTTCCCAATCCAACAGGTGTCATCCATGGCTATATTCACTCGTTGCATGGAGCTATCTGTCCGCTGCTGAAAATTTTAATACAGAAAAATCCATCGCGGTATGCATCTAGCCTACTTTATGCACTTTAATCGTCGATCAGTGAGCTGTGTCCACATTGGTTAGTGGTTAATTTATTAGCAAGTCCAGCTCAGCCACACTTAAGAAATAGAGCAAGTTGCTGGATCAGATCTGCTATTGCCTGGTTGACCTGTTGTTGGGGGATTTCTGCATCTCATTCTCTTGCAACACAACACTATTAGCTCCTACTACCTTCCTCTCCTGCAACCTTGCCTCACTGCTCTGCCGGCTCCTACGACATTTCTTCTCACTTATTTGTGTAAGCTCACCACTATTCTTGTATGTTTTCCTCCACAAATCTGGCTGTAAGGTCCTGTTTATTATCTTCCTTCTTGCAACAGGCTAATTTATCTAGTGATTCCCACTTCAACAGGTCTTCATCCCTTTCTATATTCACTGGTTGTTTCTAGCTCCGATCCAGAAGGGCTTTCATTGCTGGTCTATCAATTATTCAGGTCAGTCCTCACTCTCAGAACAGTACCCGTAGTCTTTACTATTGTCTACAGATCTGCAACAAGTTTTTTCTCTTCTTATCACCGTTCAACAGGTTTGTCACGTGATTTCCTCCTCCAACAGGTTTTTCATCCATCACCATGTCCAGAAACAATTCCAGTGCTATCTTCAGTTTATTCAGACCATTCCAACGCAAAAAATAAAGCCTGCAATCCGATGGAAGTAGCATTGGCTAGCGCTGCCTTAAGCGTTAGCTTAAAATTGGCCGCATCTCCAGCCTTGAAGAAGCTTCTTGCTAATGCTTCAATGTACCTTGGAGTGGACATGGCACGTGAGCTCCATGAACTGGAAACCACTATCTTGCCGCAGTTTGAGTTGTTGATTGAAGCAGCAAACAAGGGAAACCACAGGCCCAAGTTGGACAAATGGCTTCATGAACTCAAAGAAGCCTTCTACCTGGCTGAAGACTTGCTTGACGAGCATGAGTACAACCTCCTCAAGCGCCAAGCAAAGGGGAAGGGTTCCACCATCAGCAGCACTATTATGAAACCTCTGCGTGCTGCATCAAGCAGGCTGTCCAACCTGAGCTCAGAGAACAGAAAGCTAATTCTCCAGCTGAATCAACTGAAGGCTACTCTAGCAAAAGCCAAGGACTTCCGGCAACTGCTCTGCTTACCAGCTGGTTATAATGTAGAGAGCCCCACCATACCACCAACTGTTGTTCTTGAGACCTCATCAATACCACCTCTGAAAGTGATTGGTCGTGACAAGGATCGCGATCATATGATAGATCTTCTTACCAAGACAACCAATACCACTGAATCTAGTACAACTATGTACTCGGGTTTGGCCATTGTTGGAGCTGGAGGCATGGGAAAGTCCACCTTGGCCCAGCTTGTTTATAATGACAAGAGGGTAAAAGAATATTTTGGTGTGAGAATGTGGGTAAGCATCTCACGCAAACTTGATGTCCGCCGTCATACACGAGAGATCATTGAGTCCGCCTCTCAGGGGGAGTGCCCACGCATTGATAACCTTGATACTCTGCAGCGCAAGTTGCTTGACATGCTGCAAGAATCAGGGAAATTCCTACTTGTGTTGGATGATGTTTGGTTTGAACCTAGTAGTGAGAGAGAATGGGACCAACTGTTAGCTCCTCTAGTTTCCCAACAGATGGGAAGCAAAGTTTTGGTGACTTCTCGGCGGGATACATTTCCAGCTGCTCTTTGCTGCGAAGAAGTGTGTCCTCTGAAAAACATGGAAGATGCTCAGTTCTTGGCACTCTTCGAACACCATGCATTCTCTGGACTAGAAATTGGAAATCCGCAATTGCATGGAAGGCTGAAAGATTTTGCAGAGAAGATTGCTAAAAGGCTTGGACAATCTCCTTTGGCGGCAAAAGTTGTGGGTTCCCAGTTGAGAGGGAAAACAGATATCACAATATGGAAGGATGCTCTAACTATGAAGATTGACAAATTAAGTGAGCCCTTGGGAGCTCTGTTATGGAGTTATAAGAAGTTAGATCCATGTCTACAGAGGTGCTACCTATATTGCAGCTTGTTTCCAAAAGGCCACAAGTATTTCATTGATGAGTTGGTTCGTCTTTGGCTGGTAGAGGGCCTTGTTGATTGGTGCAGTCAAAATAAGATAGTTGAAGATATTGGGAGGGATTGCTTCAACGAGATGATCTCTGTTTCATTCTTTCAATCAACATCTGATGATTGGAATGGCACGTACTATGTTATGCATGATCTCCTTCATGATTTGGCAGAATCACTCTCCAAAGAAGGCTACTTCAGATTGGAAGATGATAAGGTGACTGAAATACCATCCAGTGTTCGACATCTATCTGTTTGTGTTGATAGTATAAAGCTACACAAGGATAGTATCTACAAGTTACATCATTTACGCACTATTATCTGCATAAACCCCCTAGTGGATGATGTAAATGACCTTTTTAATCAGATACTACAGAACTTGAAGAAGTTGCGAGTACTATATTTGTCATCTTACAGTAGTACTAAGTTACCAGAATCTGTTGGTGAGTTGAAGCATCTTCGGTATTTGAACATCATCAAAACACTGATTTCTGAATTACCAAGATCACTGTGTACTCTTTACCTCTTGCAGTTGCTTCTGTTTAATGACAAAGTTGAGAGTTTGCCTGAGAAACTCTGCAATTTAAGGAAATTACGGCATCTTGAAAAGCAAAGTAATGACATATTCAAGTTATTCAAAGAAGCACTGCCTCAAATTCCTAATGTTGGCAATCTAACTTCTCTTCAACAATTTGAGGAATTTTCTGTGCAAAAGAAACTGGGATATGAATTGCAACAGCTGAGGGACTTGAACGAGATTCGTGGCAGTTTAAGTCTCACAAATCTTGAGAATGTCACTGGGAAGGATGAAGCCTTAGAATCGAAGCTGCAAAGAAAACATCATCTTGTCAGCTTGCGACTTTCCTGGAGCTGCAAAAATAACATCGATGCAGAGGATAGTTCACATTTGGAGATTCTAGAAGGCCTCATGCCACCACCTGAACTTCGGGATCTTACAATTGACGGTTACAAATCTTCAAAATATCCAGACTGGTTACTTGATGGTTCATATTTTGTGAATTTGGAATCTTTAAGCTTTTTTAATTGCAATGCATTACAAAGCCTACCATCCAATATTGAGCGATTTGGGAATTGCAGTTCACTCATCCTAAACAATGTGCCAAACTTGAAGGCATTACCTTGTCTTCCACTTGGCCTTAAAGTGCTAGGAGTGGACAATTGCCCCCTGCTTATATTTATTTCCAACACTGAGCTGAAACGTCATGATCCAAGAGAGAATGTTATGAGGATAGACCACTTGGCATCACAACTTGATTTAATCTGGGAGGTGGATTCAGGATCAAATATTATGACTATATTCTCATTGGAACATTCATTTTTGAAGGAGTTGATGATATTGAAGCAAGCTGATTTGTCACATGTTCAAAACCTTGAAAGTGCTCTAGAAAGAGGGAAAGATGAAGTATTAGTAAAGGAGGATATAATAAAGGCATGGATATGCTGCCATGAGCAAAGGATGGGACTCTTGTATGGAAGGAGCATTGAGCTGCCACTGGTTTTACCATCCGGACTTCGTCAATTGTCTCTCTCTTCATGCAGTATTACAGATGGAACTTTAGCTGTTTGCCTTGATGGCCTGACTTTACTGGAAAAATTGTTCTTCAAAGGGGTTATGTCCTTAACTACACTTCCCTCAGAAGAGATCTTCCAGCATTTGACAAAGCTTGTGGACTTGTCCATCGGATATTGCTGGTGCCTCAGGTCATTAGGGGGCTTACAAGCTGCTATCTCTCTTTCAAATGTTACCTTGGATTCTTGCCCTTCTTTGGAGTTGTCACGTGGAGCCGCATGTTTGCCATTATCCCTTGAGAAGCTCAACATAGGCAGTTGCGTGCTTGCAGCTGATTTCCTCTGTACTGACTGGCCACACATGAAATATATTAGCATAACCAATTGCAGAAGCAATGTATGCTTGTGTGTTGGTAGTCTCACCTCTCTTAAAACATTCGCACTGTATCACATGCCAGATTTATGTACAATCAAAGGATTGTCTTCCCTGAAACTTGAACACGCACATTTGATTGATGTTCCGAAACTCACTTCCGAGTGTATCTCACAGTTTCAAGTTCAACACTCACTCCATGTTAGCAGTCCTGTAATACTGAACAACATGCTCTCGGGTGAAGGTTTGACAACTCTAGCATTTGTCTCTTTTCTGGGATGCAAGGAACCAGTCATTTCATTAGAAGAATCCACAATTTTTTCATCTCTCAAGTGCCTGAGATTCTGGAGTTGCCAAATGATTTCATTGCCAGCGAATCTGAAGTGCTTCTCCAATCTGAAAAATCTCTATATCTATGACTGCCCCAACATATCATCTTTACCAGATCTGCCATCCTCCCTCCAGCGCATAGATGTACGTGGTTGTGAGCTCTTGAAGGACATCTGCCGAGCACCTGATGGAGAAAGTTGGCCAAAGATCGCCCATATTCGCTGGAAGGACATTAGCTGAAGTGTTATTTAGATTCCCACCTGCAAAATTTCTGGAAAGGTACGTTAGCTCCTGTCAGCCACCTTTGCACGCTCAAGGATATGTGTAGCCTTTCCTAATACATATGCATTTCGTTTCTTTTTTTCATTTGTTTACTTCAACTTTATAGCAGGCCGGTGGAGGTGCGCTCCAGGCTCCAACAACCTGTTACAAGGTGGAGGGCCTCAGGTTGGCTCATCTATTCAACTGTTTCTCCTACTTCACTGGCCAGTGCATATCTCCTCGGTCGGACTCCTGCTTTGTTGATTGCTTCATGCATTGCCATCTCGCACTGAACCACCTCCTGTCCTCTGGTGCCACTATCACTAACGGTGGTTTTTGTAAACGTGCTGTCAGATATCTTTTTCTTCATGGTATTATTCATCGACCGAAAGTAGTGTCTAATTTGGATCTTGTTATTGTCGTCTTGTTGTGCTATCCTCTCGTGGAGTATGTTATAATTTTGGTTCGTATGGACTGTAATTGTTAGCTCTTGTGTGCTGTTACATACTCTTCTGAATAAATGCAACTAAGGGAGTGATGGTCTCTTATCATTTACTCTCGCAATGAGTTATGTGTTATACTGCAAGTCCCGCGGTACTTGGGGTTTCGAGCTTGATACAACGTGCCTTGTGCCATGATCTCGTCCAGTTGGTCTAGGCAGCCTGCTGCTTCAGATCTGCAGGGCATGTGCTCTGTTTATTGTTGTAGTTGCTCATTCCCTGCTCTGTTTATTTATCTCATGCAGTATGTATGAGCACTTGCATATATAGCCGGAGAGCCAACTGCTTCAGATTCTCAGGCATTGTCATCATCCACAGACTTCTATCTTGAAGAACATGATAGAGGCATTATTTAACTATCTTCTCGACTGAGGTACTCCCTCCGTCCGGAAATACTTGTCATCAAAATGGATAAAAAGAGATGCATCTAGACGTATTTTAGTTCTAGATACATTTCTTTTCATCCATTTTGATGACAAGTATTTTCGGACGGAGGGAGTACGTCTTAAATTAATGCTGACTTGGGAAAGGCAAGAACAGGCTCATACTCTTGGTGCGCCATTTGGTTCAGCAGCAACTGGCCGTCCGGTCAGAGAATAACAATGGCCATTCCCTGCTCTGTTCATTTGTCTCATGCATTCTGAATGAGCACCTTAGGTTTATACATATGGTTGTCTAAGCTGTATACGACGATGGTTTGGAAAGACCATGTGTTGTGATGTATACATGGAGCATGGATGAGCAGTCTGCTGATGCCTGCTAGCAGATAACTGTTGTTGTTTTGCTGTTTTCCATTTGTGTGTGTGTGTGTGTCCCCTTCTGGCTTCTTTATAGAGCTAGATGTACCAGTGTGTGAGTATTATACTGTGCATGCATCGCGCGAGCCTTTTCTTTTTCTGCAAGCCATTTTTTGGGTCAAAATCAAGCCACTCTTACTAGTTATGTATGTATAAACCTAAGGTGCTCATTCAAAATGCATGAGACAAATGAAGAGGCTCATACTCTTGGTTCCACAGCAACTGGCCGTCCGGTCAGAGAATAACAAATAGCCATTCACTGCTCTGTTCATTTGTCTCATGCATTCTGAATGACCATGTTATGCAGTAGTTCCTTACGATGTCGGTCAGCTGGAAAGAGCAGGTGACCATCATTATGATTTCTTCCTCTTGCTCCATGTGTTGATCCAGTGGCGGAACCAACTCATTTTTGTAGCCTATGCAAGATCTAAGAACATCCAAATTGATTGACTTTTGCCCAAACAAAGTCTTATAGGACCAACCTTTTCTACTAGAGTTATACGGAGATGCACCGTCGGAGCACAGGCAGACGCTCTGACTTGTTGGGTGATGGCCCTTCTTCAGAATACTACTGTAGACTTTTCTTCAGTATGCTCCGGCTCTTCTTCAGAATAGTCCGACTCTTCTTTAGATTGCTCGGGCTGTTCTTCAGTATGATCCGGCTCTTCTGAATCGACTCTTCTCCGGAAGGCGCCACTCTTCTTCAGATTCCTCTGGCTCTACTTTAGAATGCTCCGACTCTTCTTCAGAATGCTCTAGCCGTGGGACTTCTTCGTAGTGGATTGTGCAAGTTTGGTACCTCTCCCATGTCGTAGGGTGCGTGCAAAACCAATCTTTTTCAAAACTGCAAAATTGGTTTTCTTTTAGATGCTTTAATGCACGGTTAACAAACATGAAACATAGTTGATTAAAAGGTACATGTTAACTGTAGAACCATGTATGCAAAACAGTGTACAAGTGCATGCTCTGGCCAATGCAACTAAAAAACCGATCTCATGGAAGATACTAGGCAATATATTTATACGTCAACACTCCCCCTCACATGTGGCTTCCTTGGGCCTAAACGTGGACCGAAAGTGGGCTGCAATTTAATTGCACCAGCCGGTCTTCAACTCAAAATCTCTTGGCTCTGATAAGAGCGATCTGATGGAAAAGATTAGGCAATACATTTATACGTCAACAAAAAGGCGGCACAAGAAGTTTGCTAAATGATCACTAAAGTACCACCATATGGCGATATCCTGCATCTTGGATAGTCTGTGGAAAATTTATAGTTTACTCCATATAGCACTATGCTATAATAATAACACAAGAACAAAAAAGTGCCTGCAAAAATAGTGATCATACCATATTTCGATTTTGGATGTTAAAGAAATTATGAAAAAAAGTAAACCATGACCATTCATTGTCATAATATGCAACCCCCTCAACGGCCATAGCTACCACATGTAGAAATATAATCAACTAAAGTCACAAATGAATGCTTTAGTGATTGTATGGAGAATCGGAGATTGTAGAACGCTTTCCGTTGAACCTGTTCTTCTGCTCCCTGCCCATCTGTTTAACTATCTTTTGGATGTATGTCTGAATTAATGGAACCGCCAAAAGGCTCATACTGTTGGTGCATCATTTATAGTAGCAACTCCCTGCTCTATTTATTTAGTCCTTGTGAGCCGGACACTGTTGTTTTGTTGTTTTTCCTTTTCTTTTTTGATAAAAGGTGGAATTTATTAGCTTAAAGTGAAGCACTAAAGGGATAGACAAAAAAAGCACACACCAGGCCTAGTTAGAATGCAGATAACCAATACGAATCGCACACACACAAAATCACACCGACAACTAGTAAATTCAAATAGGACCGAAGTTAAGTCTTGCTGGCGACTATTGTGGTTCCAAGGCGTTGGTCCTTAAGGGCAGGTCCAAGAAGACTTTTTGACTATAACGACAAGATTAGGCCAAAACCGATATGGCAGCGGCTCATCAATGGTTCGTTACGGTGGCGTCAATGGTCATTCGGTGGTCCAATGACCTCAATGTATTTTTTTAATTATGTTTGAATGTGCTTTTGTTCTTCTGGTGAACCTTCTAATACTGGATTGTTTTTATTAAACAAGACGAGTAAAACTTGTTGAGAAAATTGCTTTCTTCTAGTTTTTCATATCTTTTATTTTCCTTTTCAATTTCCTTTTTCTATTGCGTTTCATTTTTCTGTTTTCTTTTTTTTTGCTTCTTATGTTTTGCTCCTTCTTATATTTTCTTATTAAAGTCTGCAGACATTTTTTAAATTTGAGAACATTTTTATATTCATGACATTTTTTCAAATTCATAACAGTTTTGAATTTCACAAACAAACTCAAATTTGTATTTTTCCAAATATATGAATATTGATTTTCAGTTCTTGAGCATTTTATATTTTGGTGAACTTTTTCAAATTCATATTTTTTTACCAATTTAAGAATATTTTTAATTCGTGAACATTTGTTTATTGTGAGCATTTATAAAATTCATGAACTTTCAAATTAATGAGTTTTTTCAAACTTATGATTTGTTTTTAAAATTTACAAAACCTTTTAAATTCACAAACATATTTTCAATTTCATTAAAAAATTCTAACTCTTGAATATTTTTAATAATTCAGTTTTGAAATAAAAAATCATGATACCTTAAATTTGTGTATTTATTTCAAATTTACAAACATTTTGGAATTGTTTATGGCCAATAGCCATGCTTTCTTGTAGATCAAAATGTTGTTGGTTTTCTCTATTTTTTCTAGAGTAGCGAACGGCATGAAAAAAAAAAGCATATGTGAGGTGCGAGCGAACCAGCACGCGAAGAGACCACATCTATCGTTCATGGATTGTCCCGAATTGCGGGATAGTCTATTCCGCGATAAAGGCGGAAATATCGGTATGGTCGATCCTGCAAGCTTGGAAGCTTTAGCTTGTTGCAAAGGGCTCGCTCTTGCTGCTGATTTAGCAGTACGGAGAATCCCAGCACTCTGCACCGTACAAGGCCTCAAGGAGAGAGCATTTGCATGTCATTAAGCACTTAACTTTCCCCAATGCTAGTATGTCCACACATGTGCTTAGACGAAGGAGGCGTCTTGCTAGCATCAGCTCAAGCACATGTGGTGTCTGATGTACAGTGTTGTATGGTGGTAAGATCATACGTGTGGAGGAAGAAGAAAAAAAAGCATGCATAATAGCATCACATGAAGCATGGTATAAGAAAAAGGGATATTTAAATTAGTGCCCCTGGTTCCTTAGTTGTGCTCACTTTTCCCCACGCTCCAAATGTTTGCTCACTTTTCCCCTCTTCCTTAGCTGAAACTCTCACAAATGCTCATAGCGGGCGTTTGCCGTCTTGAACGTCCATTGACCATTAATTGCTGACGAGTGGGGCCGAGTCTTCGTCTGACTGTTGCTTGCTGACGGGTGGGACCGCAAGGAGACACGTATTGGGCAGCTTGTCTGAATCTGAAACAGATCTAGACAGGCCGCACTGCACCGCGCCGCCCCGCCCCCTCCGCCGGTGTCGTTCCGCGTCCACCGCTGTTGTTTCCTCCACCCTATGCCCTTTTCCGTTCGTCAACGACGCCGCGTCTCTGCCAGATATAGCCCACCTCCCCATCTGGGATTACATAGCGATGTTGAGTGAGGACGCCCGGAATGCAGTCGACCGTGGAGAGGATTGGGTCGAATCCGCGGAAGATAATTCATGGATTAAACCTGGGTAAGCATTGTTTCCTCTCGAATTGATGTTCTAAGTCGTATTGTAGGCCGTATTTGACTTCTGTTTGCTTGAATCGTTCGAATTTGTGCTCGATTTTACCCGGCTAACTGAAGCCTTTGTTTCCTTCCCCAACAAAATAGGATTGATCCCGCGCTGGCTTTCCGGCTGGCGATTAGAATGGAAACTAGTGTGCTGCGTGGTACTAAACCACATTTGATTTCATCATTTTTCTATCCCAAAGTGGTAGAAACCAGCATATCTTTCAAAGATTTGCGAGCTGAGCTCCGAAACACCTATCCCTGGAGTGATGCCGATGCTGTTGAACTGAATTACTTCAGCAGTGATGAGCAAAGATTTCTCCCACTAACTTGCGACGATCATATGCCGTTGCTTTTTGCTGGGATTGCTGGCTGCCGATTCGGTAAACTCCAAATCGATGTGCTTCAGCCACGCGCAGAACGGGCGAAGGGGAAGGGAGTTCAGACATCATCTTTCTGTGCTAATAGCCAGCACCCCGACACTCCTTGTAGGTCGACACCAAGTAAAGCAAGTGGTTCGTGGAGCCACAACATGCCTGCTGCCAATTCTGGTTCCGATTCAGCTGCTGCTTCTCGTGTACCTTCTGCAGTTGGTGTAGAAGAAGATGCAGAACCTAATGAGGCAGTGCCTACAAATGATGATGAAGACGAGATGATGTTTCCTGAACTGGTCGATGTAGCCAGTCAGCAAGCAGTGGATGACGAATATATGGAGGAGCCCATCAGCCAAGCTAGGTTTGATGACACTGACGATGAAGAGAAGGTGGAGAACATGGACAGCTTAATCGAGGATGAATACGATGGTGATGACATGCCAACAATTGAGTGGAACAGAGAAAAACCTGAGCTTACTGTAGGTACCATTTTCCAATCAATGGTGGACTGTCGGAATGCAGTGACAACATGGTGCATTATATCTAAAAACACCTATAAGATCAAAAGGAGTGAGCCAGCAAGGTTCACAGTTTTTTGTCCATATCCTAGGTGTAGGTGGAAGTTGCATGCATCTCGTATGAGAAAGAGCAAATATATTCAGGTAATCCAAGTTTAGTTAGTAATTTAGTTTCAGATCGTTGAGTAAGGTTTCTTAACTGTTCTTTACCCTTTTATTTTGTTTCAGATAAAGAAAAACGCACACAAGCACACTTGTCCACCTGGAGGGGGAGGGGGGAAGGCCAAAACCAAGCTAGCAAAAACTAGGTGGGTGGCAGATGCTATATTGGATTAGCTGAGAGAAGAACCTGGACTTGGTCCAACAGCACTCCATGGGAAGCTTTTTGAGAAGTACAAGATAGAAATTCCTTACATGAGAATTTTCAATGCTAGGGAAAAGGCTCTTGACAGAATTAATGGTCAATGGAATGACAGTTTTCAGCTGCTTTACACTTTCAAAGCTGAAGTGGAGATGGCAAGTCCAGGGAGTGTTGTGGAGATTGACAAGCATACAGTTCCATTCAAAATAAAAAGGAAGTCATTTCAGAAGGAGTGCTTCAGAAGGGCTTTTGTTTGTTTCAAGGCTTGCTGGCAGGGGTTTCTAGATGGTTGCAGGCCCTATTTGGCTGTAGATGCTACACATTTGACTGGAAGATGGAGAGGACAGCTAGTAGCAGCTTCTGCAGTTGATGGACACAACTGGCTATTCCCAGTTGCATTTGGTGTGGTGGAGGCAGAGTCTGAGGAAAGTTGGGTCTGGTTTCTGCAGCAGTTGCGCAACATTATAGGCACACCCCCAGGTTTAGCTATACACACAGATGCTTGCAAGGGTTTAGAGAGTGCAGTGGAAATTGTATTCCCTGGAGTGGAGCATAGGGAATGTATGCGACACCTAGCGCATAATTTCAAAAAGAAGTTCAAAGGTAAAGTTTATGATGAGAACTTATGGCCAGCATCATACACATGCAGCAAAAGGAAGCATGAACACCATTTGAGAGTGTTGTATGCTCAAAATCCTCTTGTGAAGGAGTACATGGATGCACATCATGGCAAGGTGTGGTCAAGAAGCAAATTCAACGAAATCTGCAAAGTAGATTATGTGACCAGTAACCTTGCAGATTGCTTCAATTCAAAGTTCAAGTCAGTGAAAGGGCTCTTGTTGTGGCAAGCATTTGACAAGATGAGGCAACTGATCATGATAAAGATGGCTCTTCGCAAAAGAATTGCAGAAACACAATATGTTGGTCATCAAATGCTCCCATCACTAATTAAGGCATTGCACTTGAAGGCAAGAGGACTGAAGATGAAATGTATTCGATCTGGTACATATGAGGGAGAGGTTACCTATACTGACACTAAAAATAGGGTATGGAGGTATCCTGTGAACCTAAGTACTAGAGAATGTAGTTGTAGGCAATGGCAGATCCGTGGGAAGCCATGCATACATGCCCTACATTTGATGACCGTTATCGGGGGTGCAGATGGTGAAGTTGATCAATATTGCTCTGAGTATTTCTCTATTGCCAAATTTATGGCTGCTTATGCTGACAATGTGCCTGCACTATTGGGGAAAGATCAATGGAACATAGTAGATCCAGGGTTCAAACTCCACGCTCCTGTCATTACTAGACCACCAGGAAGACCAAGGAACCAGAGGATTAGAGCAGGTGAGGAGGGTCGTCTACCAAAGAAGCGTGCTTGCAAAAAATGTGGAGTTCTGGGGCATATTGCTAGGCTTTGTACCAATGCAGTGGATGCATCATTTGGAGAGGAGGAAAGATGGACAGCAGCCAATGCTGAGGATAATGCAGCAGCAATGGAGACTGAAGATGCAGTGGAGAATGCAGCAGCAATTGAAGCAGTGGAGAATGCAGCAGCAAATGAAGCAGTGGAGAATGCAGCAGCAAATGAAGCATCTTTGTATGTGTTTGCACCCTTTGTATAATGCAGCTACCCTTTTGTTTGCATTTGTTCTCTTTTTTTCCTATGGCTTATAATTTTATTTACCAGCTCTAGGGAGAAAAGGCCAAGAGATGAAGAAGCAGAAGATTTTGAAACCATGGCCTTTGATGGTTTTGAATCTATAAGAGAGGAAGAGGAGGGCGTAATTATTCCAATTGTGCCTTTAAAGATTACTGAACCCATAGATGACCGTCAAATGGTCGTCAAGTGCTCGGCGAGTGCAACTACTCCATCAGCACCTCCACGAGGAAAACCCCAAGTAAAGCCCATGATCAAAAGGAACAAGAGTCTGAAAGAAAAGAGCATCTCAACTAGGGAAACTAGGAGCAAGACGGTGAAGCCAGCTGCAAACACAAGGAGCAAGTCGAAAATTTGAATTAAGTTGTTGGGAAATGTATGTGTTGTCAATTTGAGGGCGAGTGGATCGCTTAAAACTTGGTAGATTTGTATTAAGATGGTGTCATCTTAAAACTTGGTAGATTTGAGCTACTGTGAAAACTTATCAGTTGTAATAATGTTGCTTCTACTTTGGTTTCTTATTTGAGTCAGAATTCAAATTTCCATCAAAATTTGAATTTAAATCAATATTTGGATTTGGGCCAAAATTTGGATCCGAGTCAAAGTTGAAGTTGAACATTGGAGGTGCATTGCTCTGTGCGGTGTATTTGATCGAGCATTTGAAGTCCAATATTCGTAGGTGAACAGTCCAAATGAGAAATGTGCTAGAAACGAGCTCGAAAGCTAGGGTAAACAACCCTATTTGAAATCAAGTTTTTCTTGACCTAGCCTAAATGAGGCATATATATTTTTATTAACACTTGTTCCATATATATAGGGTAAAAACGAAGTCTCACTATTTATTGATTAATATTCATATTACTACATTTTTTTGAAAAAATATGCTTTTATTTCAAAACCGTCAAATAACACGTTTTAGATATGAAAATGAAAAAGTAAGTTCAGATCCTTCTTACTCACTCCAAAATGAAGCTATGGAGATTTTTCTGATTTTTTTAATTATTTTGAAAAAAAATTCAAACCCTAAACCCTCTCTCCCTATTCTATGAACTCTGAAAATGTTCATAGGTGATAGCTCATTTGTGTGAAGACTTTTTTCATGAAAATGACCTACACCAAGTTTATATTTTTTTCTCATAACCTTGTCACATATGACGGCTATGTGCGCAAGAATTACAACATTTTGAATTTTTTTGAATTTTTTAAAAACATTTGAACTTGATTTCGAAAGATCACTTCAAAAAATGATTTTTCGAAAAAACGCCCCTATACCGAGTTTATATTTTTTATGGTAACTAGGTCTCATAAACGGATGAACTACGTTTGTTTTATATTTTTGTGATTTTTTCTAATTTAGTTATGGCCATTTGAAATCTGGTCAAACCCTAATAACCCCGTTGACTCGCTCATAACCCCGCAGAAATGCTCCAAACCCTAGCGTCGAACGTGCGCCGTCGGATCCTACCAAGCGTCAAACACCACCAGTCAGATGTAGGGCAGGCATGCGCGATCCGCGTGATCCATCTTGATTGGCTACTGCACTGTCCTTCTCGGGTTTTTTACGATCTGCCCCACTTTACATATGAAATTGTATTTTTCGCACATGACCACCACATGTCAGTGTTAAGAGTTGGTTCAAATATTCAAACCGCAAAATACAATGTGGCAAATCGTTAATATAGCTTCCCCTTCTCCTCTTCTCCATCTGACAGACAAAGGCATCGAGCAGATCGAGCAATTCCTCTGTTTCTTTCCCCATCTTCTCGTTCTTCTTCCTCTCGAGCAACTCCTCTGTTTCTTCCTCTCGGGTGATATGTCGACCTCCTCGTCAGCCCCCCGTTCCACGTGGCCGGTGTATGGTCCAGTGCCGATGACTCGATGCCCTGACTGCCCACGGACTGCGCCACTAAAGCGGTTGACTTCGAAGGAGGAGAAGAATGGGAACTTTGGGCGCGAGTTCGTCAAATGCGAGAGCAAGCCGGAGGGGCAGGTTAGATCTGAGTTTTCCTCGCATCCTTTATCTCTAATTTCTCACAAAATCTGTCAGATTTGAATTTAGGATACATGATTTCGTTTTCAGATCGTGAAGAAATGCCACCATTTCGAGTGGATGGATGATTACATCCAGAGGCTTCAAGGGTCGGGCTTGCTGGATTCGAGGGGGAATGCAATCCGAGTGTCCAATCTGCCCCATGACAGTGCTGCTCCGGCAGCAGCAGCGCGTCCGGAATACCCGACGGCGTTCGAACTGAAGACGGAATTGAAGAAGATGAACAAGAACTTCAAGGAGCTTATTGAGTTGAAGAAGCAATCCAATCTGATAGCTTTAGGAATACTTGCTCTAGGAATTTTTTTACTTGATGGCCATCTCTCGTTAGAGATGTTTGTCTACTGTTTAGTGCAACTCTTGATCTCTGAATGCAACTCTGTTTAGTGCAACTGTCGATCTCTTAATGTATGTAGTTTACTGTTATGTTTCGACACTTTTAGTTAGCTAATAACCTCGAGTGTTGGATCATACCCTAGCTCGTCAGATGACAGTAAGCAGTACTTGAGCAGCACAAGGGATATATATCAAGTTCATCTCTTCTCTCTCGCACTTGCCAAACTTTTGTCCTCGAGTTTGTCAGTTCTGCTAGAAAAAAAAACCTAGTTCGCGAGCCCAAAGAGAATCAAGCTGCAATAGGCCCACAAAGGATAAATGAGGCCCAGAAACAAGTGATGTTTCTTTTTTTGTTTAGGAATGATTGCTTTGTTCTTTCTTGTTTCTGATTGATTTTTTCATTAATTTGATTGCCCAATCTCTTCTATTTCATTGAGGAATTTTTTTGGCTTTCCTTTTTGGGTCCCTTCACTTTTTTTGATTTGATTTCTCTTCACCGTATTTGCTTTTGTTTTGCTTTCTCACAACCTGGCTTAGTTTGGCAGTGGAGTAATTTTAGAATCAAAGTATTTGCAAACATCGGTATTATTATGCCTAGCAAACCAATACTTCAGTATTGGAAAAAGAGGTCCAACCTTCTTTTTTATATACTTCAAAAATAGTGTAGTTTTCTAGATATTAAAGTATATAAAACTACACTTTTGACTAAAGCCAAACATCTCAAAGTATTTGATACTTCAATATTTCTCGAAACCAAAGTATTCTTGGAATACCAAAAAAATACAGAGCTCCCAAACCAAAGCCGTGTACAATATGTTCTTATTTTTAGAAGGCATCTATAAACACATCATTTTTAGTTAGTTTGGTTAATTTTGCCCATGTCAATTATCCGTGTCTAAACTTGGGACAAACAAAATACAAACATAACAAATCATTAATATAACACACATAACTTAACTTAGATAGAGTTGCTAGGGCAACACAAGTTCTTACATATAACACGGCACCAATACATATAACACATAACTTAACTTAGATAGATAGGGTAGCTAGCTAGGGCAACACACACACACCAAACTCACACTACATAGTAGTAGGGTAGCTAGGGCAACACCGCCATGTCTTCACCGTCGTCTTCACCTTAACCGCCGGCTTCACCGTCTTCGTCGCCGCCGGCTTCAGTACTCCTCCTCCTCAAGGCCGTTGTCGCCGACGTAGTACAGAAGGCTGTGCATGCGGTTGCGAGCGGGGAAGACGCTTTCGAAGTCGGTGAAGATGTTATAGGTCGTGAATGCGATGAACTCACACCCACACCAATACACCATGCCAAGCAGGTAGTAGGCATCGAACCTGTTGGTGAAGTGGACGACGAGCCCTACCACTGGAGCGTTGGCGTGGGGACGCTGCTCCACGAGGTTGAACATGGGCGGCGAGACCGCCGGGAGGTGGTGGAAGCCCGCACGGAGGAACCCCCGTGCAAGCTCAGTGCTTCCCCTCCAGCAGGAGAACGCCCACACACGGAGGGATTCCTCGACGACGACGTTGGCGGGTACCGCCGTTCTGGCATGGTGGGCGGCGCTTGGAACTTCGGCCCATTGTACTGCATCTTGCTCGCTTCGCTGAGTGGAACGGCTTTGGCTTTTGGGGGAAGAAGAGAAGTTGGAGGCGCAGATTGATCTGTAGAAGAAGAGGCAATGAAGGGCAGTTTAAATAGCCGGGGGAGACGAAGTGGGTACACGCGCAACCGGCGTAGATGGTGACTCAGTCCGTGCGTGAACCGATGCGATCATCAATTTGTGAACGTGAATCGATGCGAGCGTGCTTTGCGTGCTCTGCGTTGGCGGCTGCCTGCCTCCCCCTTCTGTGTGCTCTGCGTTGGCGGCTGCGTGCCTCCCATTCACGAGCGTGCGTGCAGCCTACGGCGTGAACCGATGCCTCGACATATGGATGCGACCGTGCGTGCAGCCTGCCCCTTCTGCCACCGACACGTATGGCTGCGACGCGTGAAACGACGCTGCGGAGCGACTGAATCCACCGGCAACCGTGTGGCACGGATCGATGCGTGCGTGTCGGCGTGCATGCATGCGATTAGGTCTAGGTCACTAGATGCGTGCGTGGCGGTGTTCGCATGCATAGCAGGCTACATCGATGCCGAAGCCGGGCATGCATTGCAGGCTGCATCCATCCATAGCAGGCTTTTTTAATTGGGCTCCCTTTTTAATTTATTAGCCAACTAACGGGCCCGTCCTATGAACACAAACACGGCCCAACCAGCGAAGCCACAGCCACAGTCAACAGAGTCCAATTTGTCTAAAAAAAAGTCAACAGAGTCCAACGTGGCCCCACAAGTCAGTTAACGGCCAAGACAACAAACGTCTGTTATGAACATTTGTGAGAGTTTCAGCTAAGGGAATGGGGAAAAGTGAGCAAAAGTTTGAAGCATGGGGAAAACTGAGCACAACTAAGGAATTGGGGGCACAGATGGAATAAGCCCTAAGAAAAAAGGATGTTGCTTTTACAAGCACCGAGGAAGTGTAAGTGCATCTAGTGCCCACTTTGTGGTTTTGGAGTATTAATGACAAAAATGGTTAAGAGACTTATGTTTTTGTGAGTGTGAAAATCCTTAAAAATTTGGTTTAACCTTTGTGGACGACCCCTAAAAATATATGGGGTACATAGAAAATTCGGCGCGCCCTTTCAAAAATTATCATGAAGAAATGGGAACGTGAAAACTTAGTCTTTCATAGTTCTTATTTTCTAATTATTTTAGTAGAACACCGTACTGTTAAAAGTTTAAGGTATTGCAAAGACAATATTTATGAAGTGGTGATCAAACTAAACATATTTCTTTATGCAAAGACTTTGATAATCTCGTACAATGCAGTTCATTTTTACTATAATGCCAGAGATAATGTTTTCCGAATGTTGTATTAAATTTTGTAACTAAAATGTTAGGAAACCATCAGTGTGGTTCTCCTACTATAAACAATTTAAGAGTTTAAAATTCAACAGTTGCGGAGCTGGCAACATATGAAAGGATTTAGAATGAAATGATTGTTTCAGTTTATTGCGTAGCTACCACCATGCATAGAAAAAATGCCTCTCATATGTATAATAAACTTTAGAGTAAAAATATCAAATATCAATAATTCTCACGTACTTATAATAAACTTTTTTGCTTCAAAGTTATTCATATATTGCAACGAAATATTTCAATATTTTTTAAATACAACAAACGGATTTTTAACAATAACATGATGCCAATATATCATTGTGCATGTTTTAGCATATAATTATAATATTCATTATTAAAATAATGTTATATTAATATGAGATGATATTATGTCGAAAAGTATGTTTTATTCAATTTGTTATGTTAAATTTCCTGTTAGAATATATTTACCATAAATCTAGGCAAATGAGAAGTATCACACTCATACCGGAATTAATTAATGGCCTTTAATGTACTATAGTACATTTCTTATATCTACACAATTTCAAACATATTCGATTATTTAAGATTATAATAATGTAACAAATAACTTAATAGAAGCTTCAAGAGTGCAAGATTGTCAAGCTTAGGTGTAACTAAATAGAGAATTTCAAGAGTGTTTGAGGTCAAACTTAAAACTCTCTATAATTTTAGAAGATTAAAAAAAATGCAATTCTAGTTATCTGCTTTTGAAAAATATCATTACAATTCTCTAGATTCTTCGAAGATATCACTAGGGGCTCCGAAAATGCCACTATAGTGACACTTTTTTTATGGATGAAAATTGCAATGGCATTTTTCATCCAGTGCTTCTTAGTGACTATAGAAAACTGTGTTTTTTAGCTTTTTTAGAAACCATGCATATTTTAGCTTTTTTTACAAGAACTGCTCATTGCAGCTTTTTTTAGAATTACTGCGCATTGTAGCTGCAAAAACAAAGGACAATGAGATGGCCCAGAGATAGAATACAGAACACAACACACTGGGCCCACTAGGCCTTAGCTCAGTACACAACGCACGCATCCCAGTTCAGCCCAGCCCAGTCCATATAGCCCAGGTCACACACACCTCTCGTTCTTGTAGTCTCCGGCCGCCGCAAATCGGCACCGGCGGTGTCGTGGTTTTGTCACGGCAGATGTCCTAGTGTGAGGACTTAGTCGTGAGGCCAACGCATCTATGTGGTAGCTTGAGAGGGGTTGAGCGGAATCGAGAGATGCAACACAAGACAGGATTTAGACAGCTTCAGGCCCTGGGAAACATCATCCGGTAACAACCCTACATGTTGTTTGTGGCTAGGTATCATTATCATCACGAGGGAGTCGCCATAAACCGGCTCTTTGTATCTAGCCCTCGAGATTGTTTCTTCTTGCTTGTCCTGTTGGGGAACGTAGTAATTTCAAAAAATTTGCTACGCACACGCAAGATCATGGTGATGGCATAGCAACAAGAGGGGAGAGTGTTGTCCACGTACCCTCGTAGACCGTAAGCGGAAGCGTTATGACAACGCGGTTGATGTAGTCATACGTCTTCACGATCCGACCGATCCAAGCACCGAATGTACGGCACCTCCGAGTTCAGCACACGTTCAGCTCGATGACGATATCCGGGCTCCAATCCAGCAAAGCTCCGGAGATGAGTTCCGTCAGCACGATGGCGTGGTGACGATGATAATGTTCTACCGGCGCAGGGCTTCGCCTAAACTCCGCGATGATATGACCGAGGTGGAATATGGTGGAGGGGGCACCGCACACGGCTAAGGAACGATCCGTAGATCAACTTGTGTGTCTATGGGGTGCCCCCCCCGCCCCCGTATATAAAGGAGCAAGGGGGAAGGCCGGCCGGCCCTTGGGGCGCGCCAAGGACGGGGGAGTCCTCCTCCTAGTGGGAGTAGGACTCCCCTTTCCTAGTCCAACTAGGAAGGAGGAAGGGGGAAGGAAAGAGAGGGAGAGGGAGAGGGAAAGAGGGGCCGCGCCCCCCTCCCCTAGTCCAATTCGGACTCCCCTTGGGAGGGGGCGCGCCACCTCCTGGGCTGCTGCCCTCTCTCTCCCCTCAGGCCCACTAAGGCCCAATACTTCCCCGGGGGGTTCCGGTAACCCTCCGACACTCCGGTTTTCTCCGAAATCACTCGGAACACTTCCGGTGTCCGAATATAGTCGTCCAATATATCAATCTTTATGTCTCGACCATTTCGAGACTCCTCGTCATGTCTGTGATCACATCCGGGACTCCGAACAAACTTCGGTACATCAAAACTTATAAACTCATAATAAAACTGTCATCGTAACGTTAAGCGTGCGGACCCTACGGGTTCGAGAACTATATAGACATGACCTAGAACTATTCTCGGTCAATAACCAATAGCGGAACCTGGATGCCCATATTGGTTCCTACATATTCTACGAAGATCCTTATCGGTCAAACCGCATAACAACATACGTTGTTCCCTTTGTCATCGGTATGTTACTTGCCCGAGATTTGATCGTCGGTGTCTAATACCTAGTTCAATCTCGTTACCGGCAAGTCTCTTTACTCGTTCTGTAATGCATCATCCCGTAACCAACTTATTGGTCACATTGCTTGCAAGGCTTATAATGATGTGCATTACCGAGAGGGCCCAGAGATACCTCTCCGACAATCGAAGTGACAAAACCTAATCTCGAAACACGCCAACTCAACATGTACCTTTAGAGACACCTATAGTACTCCTTTATAATCACCCAGTTACGTTGTGATATTTGGTAGTACCCAAAGTGTTCCTCCGGTAAACGGGAGTTGCATAATTCTCATAGTTACAGGAACATGTATAAGTCATGAAGAAAGCAATAGCAATATACTAAACGATGAAGTGCTAGGCTAACGGAATGGGTCATGTCAATCACATCATTCTCCTAATGATTTGATCCCATTAATCAAATGACAACACATGTCTATGGTTAGGAAACATAACCATCTTTGATTAATGAGCTAGTCAAGTAGAGGCATACTAATGACTATATGTTTGTCTATGTATTCACACATGTATTTTGTTTCTGGTTAATACAATTCTAGCATGAATAATAAACATTTATCATGATATGAGGAAATAAATAATAACTTTATTATTGCCTCTAGGGCATATTTCCTTCAGTCTCCCACTTGCACTAGAGTCAATAATCTAGATTACATAGTAATGATTCTAACACCCATGGAGTCTTGGTGCTGATCATGTTTTGCTCGTGAGAGAGGCTTAGTCAACGGGTCTGCAACATTCAGATCCGTATGTATCTTGCAAATCTCTATGTCTCCCACTTGGACTTGGTCCCGAATGGAATTGAAGCGTCTCTTGATGTGCTTGGTCCTCTTGTGAAATCTGGATTCCTTTGCCAAAGCAATTGCACCAGTATTGTCACAGAAGATCTTCATTGGTCCCGATGCACCAGGTATGACACCTAGATCGGAAATGAACTCCTTCATCCAGACTCCTTCATTTGCTGCTTCAGAAGCAACTATGTACTCCGCTTCACATGTAGATCCCGCCACAACGCTTTGTTTAGAACTGCACCAACTTACAGCTCCACCGTTTAATAAAAACACGTATCCGGTTTGCGATTTAGAACCGTCCGGATCAGTGTCAAAGTTTGCATCGACGTAACCATTTACGACTAGCTCTTTGTCACCTCCATATACGAGAAACATATCCTTAGTCCTTTTCAGGTATTTCAGGATGTTCTTGACCGTTGTCCAGTGATCTACTCCTGGATTACTTTGGTACCTTCCTGCCAAGCTTATTGCTAAGCATACGTCAGGTCTGGTACACAACATTGCATACATGATAGAGCCTATGGCTGAAGCATAGGGAACATCTTTCATTTTCTCTCTATCTTTTGCTGTGGTCGGGCATTGAGTTTAACTCAACTTCACACCTTGTAGCACGGGCAAGAACCCTTTCTTTGCCTGATCCATTTTGAACTTTTTCAAAATTTTATCAAGGTATGTGCTTTGTGAAAGTCCTATTAAGCGTCTTGATCTATCTCTATAGATCTTGATGCCCAATATGTAAGCAGCTTCACCGAGGTCTTTCATTGAAAAACTTTTATTCAAGTATCCCTTTATGCTATCCAGAAATTCTATATCATTTCCAATTAATAATATGTCATCTACATATAAAATCAGAAATGCTACAGAGCTCCCACTCACTTTCTTGTAAATACAGGCTTCTCCAAAAGTCTGTATAAAACCATATGCTTTGACAACACTATCAAAACGTTTATTCCAACTCCGAGATGCTTGCACCAGCCCATAAATGGATCGCTGGAGCTTGCACACTTTATTAGCACCTTTTGGATCAACAAAACCTTCTGGCTGCATCATATACAACTCTTCTTCTAGAAATCCATTCAAGAAGGCGGTTTTGACATCCATTTGCCAAATTTCATAATCATGAAATGCAGCAATAGCTAACATGATTCGGACAGACTTAAGCATCGCTACGGGTGAGAAAGTCTCATCGTAGTCAACACCTTGAACTTGTCGAAAACCTTTCGCAACAAGTCGAGCTTTATAGACAGTTACATTACCATCAGCGTCAGTCTTCTTCTTCAAGATCCATTTATTCTCATTGGCTTGCCGATCATCGGGCAAGTCAACCAAAGTCCATACTTTGTTTTCATACATGGATCCCATCTCAGATTTCATGGCCTCTAGCCATCTTGCGGAATCTGGGCTCATCATCGCTTCCTCATAGTTCGTAGGTTCATCATTGTCAAGTAACATGACTTCCAGAATTGGATTACCATACCACTCTGGTGCGGATCTTACTCTGGTAGACCTACGAGGTTCAGTAGAAACTTGATCTGAAGTTTCATGATCAATATCATTAGCTTCCTCACTAATTGGTGCAGTTGTCATAGGAACCGGTTCTTGTGATGAACTACTTTCCAATAAGGGAGCAGATACAGTTATCTCATCAAGTTCTACTTTCCTCCCACTCACTTCTTTCGAGAGAAACTCCTTCTCTAGAAAGGATCCAATTTTAGCAACGAAAATCTTGCCCTCAGATCAGTGATAGAGGGTGTACGCAATAGTCTCTTTTGGATATCCTATGAAGACACATTTCTCCGATTTGGGTTCGAGCTTATCTGGTTGAAGTTTCTTCACATAAGCATCGCAGCCCTAAACTTTAAGAAACGACAACTTTGGTTTCTTGCCAAACCACAGTTCATAAGGCGTCGTCTCAACAGATTTTGATGGTGCCCTATTTAACGTGAATGCAGCCGTCTAAAGCATAACCCCAAAACGATAGCGGTAAATCAGTAAGAGACATCATAGATCGCACCATATCTAGTAAAGTATGATTATGATGTTCAGACACACCATTTCGTTGTGGTGTTCCGGGTGGCGTGAGTTGCGAAACTATTCCGCATTGTTTCAAGTGTAGACCAAACTCGTAACTCAAATATTCTCCTCCACGATCAGATCGTAGAAACTTTATTTTCTTGTTACGATGATTTTCCACTTCACTCTGAAATTCTTTGAACTTTTCAAATGTTTCAGACTTGTGTTTCATCAAGTAGATATACCCATATCTGCTCAAATCATCTGTGAAGGTGAGAAAATAACGATACCCGCCGCGAGCCTCAACATTCATTGGACCACAAACATCAGTATGTATGATTTCCAACAAATCAGTTGCTCGCTCCATAGTTCCGGAGAACGGCATTTTAGTCATCTTGCCCATGAGGCACGGTTCGCAAGTACCAAGTGATTCATAATCAAGTGATTCCAAAAGCCCATCATATGGAGTTTCTTCATGCGCTTTACACCGATATGACCTAAACGGCATCGCCACAAATAAGTTGCACTATCGTTATCAACTCTGCATCTTTTGGTTTCAACACTATGAATATGTGTATCACTACAATCGAGATTCAATAAAAATAGACCACTCTTCAAGGGTGCATGACCATAAAAGATATTACTCATATAAATAGAACAACCATTATTCTCTGATTTAAATGAATAACCATCTCGCATCAAAGAAGATCCAGATATAATGTTCATGCTCAACGCTGGCACCAAATAACAATTATTTAGGTCTAAAACTAATCCCGATGGTAGATGTAGAGGTAGCGTGCCGACCGCGATCACATCGACTTTGGAACCATTTCCCACGCGCATCGTCACCTCGTCCTTAGCCAATCTTCGCTTAATCCGTAGTCCCTGTTTCGAGTTGCAAATATTAGAAACAGAACCAGTATCAAATACCCAGGTACTACTGCGAGCATTAGTAAGGTACACATCAATAACATGTATATCACATATACCTTTGTTCACTTTGCCATCCTTCTTATCCGCCAAATACTTGGGGCAGTTCCGCTTCCAGTGTCCAGTCTGCTTGCAGTAGAAGCACTCAGTTTCAGGCTTAGGTCCAGACTTGGGTTTCTTCTCTTGAGCAGCAACTTGCTTGCCGTTCTTTTTGAAGTTCCCCTTCTTCTTCCCTTTGCCCTTCTTCTTGAAACTGGTGGTTTTGTTAACCATCAACACTTGATGCTCCTTCTTGATTTCTACCTCCGCGGCTTTTAGCATTGCGAAGAGCTCGGGAATAGTCTTGTTCATCCCTTGCATATTATAGTTCATCACGAAGCTCTTGCAGCTTGGTGGTAGTGATTGGAGAATTCTGTCAATGACACTATCATCAGGAAGATTAACTCCCAGTTGAATCAAGTGATTATTATACCCAGACATTTTGAGTATGTGTTCACTGACAGAACTATTCTCCTCCATCTTGCAGCTGTAGAACTTATTGGAGACTTCATATCTCTCAATCCGGGCATTTGCTCGAAATATTAATTTCAACTCCTGGAACATCTCATATGCTCCATGACGTTCAAAACGTCGTTGAAGACCCGGTTCTAAGCCGTAAAGCATGGCACACTGAACTATCGAGTAGTCATCAGCTTTGCTCTGCCAGACATTCTTAACGTCGTCAGTTGCATCAGCAGCAGGCCTGGCACCCAGCGGTGCTTCTAGGACGTAACTTTTCTGTGCAGCAATGAGGATAATCCTCAGGTTACGGACCCAGTCCGTGTAATTGCTACCATCATCTTTCAACTTTGCTTTCTCAAGGAACGCATTAAAATTCAACGGAACAACAACACGAGCCATCTATCTACAAACAAACATAGACAAGCAAAATACTATCAGGTACTAAGTTCATGATAAATTTAAGTTCAATTAATCATATTACTTAAGAACTCCCACTTAGACAGACATCTCTCTAGTCATCTAAGTGATCACGTGATCCAAATCAACTAAACCATGTCCGATCATCACGTGAGATGGAGTAGTTTCAATGGTGAACATCACTATGTTGATCATATCTATTATATGATTCACGTTCGACCTTTCGGTCTCCGTGTTCCGAGGCCATATCGGTATATGCTAGGCTCGTCAAGTATGACCTGAGTATTCCGCGTGTGCAACTGTTTTGCACCCGTTGTATTTGAACGTAGAGCCTATCACACTCGATCATCACGTGGTGTCTCAGCACGAAGAACTTTCGCAACGGTGCATACTCAGGGAGAACACTTCTTGATTATTTAGTGAGAGATCATCTTAAAATGCTACCATCAGTCAAAGCAAGATAAGATGCATAAAGGATAAACATCACATGCAATCAATATAAGTGATATGATATGGCCATCATCATCTTGTGCTTGTGATCTCCATCTCCGAAGCACCGTCGTGATCACCATCGTCACCGGCGCGACACCTTGATCTCCATCGTAGCATCGTTGTCGTTACGCCATCTATTGCTTCTACGACTATCGCTACCGCTTAGTGATAAAGTAAAGCAATTACAGGGCGTTTGCATTTCATACAATAAAGCGACAACCATATGGCTCCTGCCAGTTGCCGATAACTTCGGTTACAAAACATGATCATCTCATACAATAAAATATAGCATCACGTCTTGACCATATCACATCACAACATGCCCTGCAAAAACAAGTAGACGTCTTCTACTTTGTTGTTGCAAATTTTTACGTGGCTGCTACGGGCTTAGCAAGAACCGTTCTTACCTACGCATCAAAAACCACAACGATAGTTCGTCAAGTTGGTGCTGTTTTAACCTTCGCAAGGACCGGGCGTAGCCACACTCGATTCAGCTAAAGTGAGAGAGATAGACACCCGCCAGCCACCTTTAAGCACGAGTGCTCGTAACGGTGAAACTAGTCTCGCGTAAGCGTACGCGTAATGTCGGTCCGGGCCGCTTCATCTCACAATACTGCCGAACCAAAGTATGACATGCTGGTAAGCAGTATGACTTGTATCGCCCACAACTCACTTGTGTTCTACTCGTGCATATAACATCAACGCATAAAACCTAGGCTCGGATGCCACTGTTGGGGAACGTAGTAATTTCAAAAAATTTCCTACGCACACGCAAGATCATGGTGATGGCATAGCAACGAGAGGGGAGAGTGTTGTCCACGTACCCTCGTAGACCGTAAGCGGAAGCATTATGACAATGCGGTTGATGTAGTCGTATGTCTTCACGATCCGACCGATCCAAGCACCGAACGTATGGCACCTCCGAGTTCAGCACACGTTCAGCTCGATGACGATCTCCGGGTCCGATCTAGCAAAGCTCCGGACATGAGTTCCGTCAGCACAACGGCGTGGTGACGATGATGATGTTCTACCGGTGCAGGGCTTCGCCTAAACTCCGCGACGATATGACCGAGGTGGAATATGGTGGAGGGGGGCACCGCACACGGCTAAGGAACGATCCGTAGATCAACTTGTGTGTCTATGGGGTGTCCCCCTGCCCCCGTATATAAAGGAGCAAGGGGGGAGGCCGGCCGGCCCTTGGGGCGCGCCAAGGAGGGGGGAGTCCTCCTCCTAGTGGGAGTAGGACTCCCCTTTCCTAGTCCAACTAGGAAGGAGGAAGGGGGAAGGAAAGAGAGGGAGAGGGAGAGGGAAAGAGGGGTTGCGCCCCCCTCCCCTAGTCCAATTCGGACTCCCCTTGGGAGGGGGGCGCCACCTCCTGGGCTACTGCCCTCTCTCTCCCCTCAGGCCCACTAAGGCCCAATACTTCCCCGGGGGGTTCCGGTAACCCCTCCGGCACTTCGGTTTTCTCCGAAATCACTCGGAACACTTCCGGTGTCCGAATATAGTCATCCAATATATCAATCTTTATGTCTCGACCATTTCGAGACTCCTCGTCATGTCCGTGATCACATCCGGGTCTCTGAACAAACTTCGGTACATCAAAACTTATAAACTCATAATAAAACTGTCATCGTAACATTAAGCGTGCGGACCCTACGGGTTCGAGAACTATGTAGACATGACCTAGAACTATTCTCGGTCAATAACCAATAGCGGAACCTGGATGCCCATATTGGTTCCTACATATTCTACGAAGATCTTTATCGGTCAAACCGCATAACAACATACGTTGTTCCCTTTGTCATCGGTATGTTACTTGCCCGAGATTTGATCGTCGGTATCTAATACCTAGTTCAATCTCGTTACCAGCAAGTCTCTTTACTCGTTCTGTAATGCATCATCCCGTAACCAACTTATTGGTCACATTGCTTGCAAGGCTTATAATGATGTGCATTACCGAGAGGGCCCAAAGATACCTCTCTGACAATCGGAGTGACAAAACCTAATCTTGAAATACGCCAACTCAACATGTACCTTCGGAGACACCTGTAGTACTCCTTTATAATCACCCAGTTATGTTGTGACGTTTGGTAGTACCCAAAGTGTTCCTCCGGTAAACGGGAGTTGCATAATTCTCATAGTTACAGGAACATGTATAAGTCATGAAGAAAGCAATAGCAATATACTAAACGATCAAGTGCTAGGCTAACGGAATGGGTCATGTCAATCACATCATTCTCCTAATGATGTGATCCCATTAATCAAATGACAACACATGTCTATGGTTAGGAAACATAACCATCTTTGATTAATGAGCTAGTCAAGTAGAGGCATACTAGTGACTATATGTTTGTCTATGTATTCACACATGTATTTTGTTTCCGGTTAATACAATTCTATCATGAATAATAAACATTTATCATGATATGAGGAAATAAATAATAACTTTATTATTGCCTCTGGGGTATATTTCCTTCATGTCCCTCTTTGGGGTGCCCTGCCCCTCCTTATATATGTTGAAAGGCCTGTTTACATGACTAGTCCTAGTTGGATTAGGATTACTCTATTACAAGTGGAGTCCTAGTCTTGCTTCCTTTGTAGGAGAATATCCCTTATGTCTTCCTCTTAAACCGGCTCACCATAACATGAGCCGGCCTTTCATGAGCCGCCCGTTGGGCTACCGGGTCTTGTCGCTCCTCTGACCCGCCTGCCGGATTACCAATGAATCGTAAACCGCCAGGTCCAAGCGGGTCGCCAGTGAATCGCCAAACTCCAACCGGGTCATACATCCGGCAGTTTATACCGCGGGGTATATCCCCGACATTAGCCCCCAGTTTAATTTGGATTTATCCATGTTAAACTGATCCTGCAACATAAACACAAGAACGAAATTGACAGGTTGCGCTCCGGCTTAAATATTCTTGTAAGCCGGCATCTGATCATCCTTAAGTCCTTGTTATTTCCTTCTTCTAGAAAATCCGGGTCATTAGACCAGCTTCATAATCAATTTGCTTGTAGAAGAAATATTGCAAATAAAGAATCCATTTAAATCGGCCTTTAATGCTCTGATTTGACAAAAATATTGGTCTTCAAATATTCAACTAATATTCAGCCGGCTTGAAGATGTAGAACTTGCCAGTTTATGATTACCACCATTGTCGGGTTATAAAACTGATAATTCTGGGTCATGATTGTTGCCAACGCCGGTTCATGATTGTTGCCAATGCCGGTTCATGATTATTGATGACGCCGGGTTGCAGCCACAGGGTCATAATGATTGGTGACGCCGGGTCAATCTGGTTTGCTCAAACAGAGAATTTGAAAATATTTCTTCAATAATAGTATAATACCTGTAGCCCCCAAGTCTTGAGCAGAACAAGGTGATGGCTTAAGACTTGCTTCAATATAAATGTTGCAACCTTGAAGAAATCCAGATTGTTCATCTCAGTCATTAGTCACAACTGAATATTCCATATTATGTAGCCCCCAACTGTCGGGTTGTCATGCTTGCAGCAACCTGGGACTTGTCATTGCCTGATGCTCAAAAAACTTCAACTAGTATAGCCCCCAAGGGCCGGGTCATTATGCAATAATGAGCGGGGACTTTATAAATATGATCATGCTTCATTGAAAATAACATCATATGATGTAACTCCACCATGGGGCTTTGAACCCACTTGCACAAGGTGAAGAGCTTTGTGCTTTACCAACTGAGCAGCGGACCTGTCAATATAGTGGTTTTAAAACTTGTGTACCTTGAATTGTTGACAGGAGCAATTGGTAGCCCCCAAGGGCCGGCTCATTACACTGTGATGAGTCGGGTCTTCAATAAGGTGAGAAAAAACTGACTTTGCATTAGCCCCCAAGTGTCATGGTGTATGCTTGCAGCGACATGAGACTTGCATATTTGATGTAATCTCAACTTGAATAATGTAGCCCCCAAGTGTCGGGTCGTAAGCCTGCAGCGACTTGGGACTATTCCTTCCATTGTCTAATAAATCATATCCATTGATAATATAATAGCCATTGCGCTAAAGAGACTTTGAAAACCTTAATCATAATACTTGTTATTGATAACCATAATAAAAATCCAGCCATGTTGGCTATTTGAAGATTTGAATAATACAATCCAATGATTTATGAGCGCATGATTCCAATGGCGCAATCCAAACATATACTGGCGACTTATAATCCCAAGCCAGTCCGGGTTAATAAACACTGGATAGTTTATCATCATACTAGCGACTTATAGTCGAAAGCCAGGTCGGGTTAATAAATGCCGGTGATTTATAATCATGCTTTATTCAACCTGTTTCTGCATACAACAAGTTTAAAGTGTCCTGGCGGTTTACCGCCGGACGGGTCATAATGCCCAACATATAGCCCGGGTTTATAACCAAGGCTGCACTTAAGTATAATCAAATATGTAATATATCATACCTATGACATTGAATCACATCGTTTGTTTACCAACTTTTTGTAGTAAGAGTGATAACCCCTAATCTTGAGTAATGATAACTCCTTTCATACTGTGCCGATTTATTATAAAACCGTACCGGGTTGTGAAAAACACCAGTTTATCCATATTCAATACTGGTGACTTATAGTCAAAACCAGACCGGGTTAATAAGCGCCGGATTATAACTGATCATGTACTGACAACTTGCAGTTGAAAGCCGAGGCGGGTGGATGAACACCGTTTTATCAAAAAACCTCATAATTCTTATCAAAAGAGAGAAAAACTTGGCAAAAAGCAAATGAAAACTTGTAGTCGAGGCTTTTCACGGGCTGCCAGGCCCCAAATTCGAGGCTTTTCATGGGCTGCCAGACCACTGAGTTAAACCATTTCACAAAGCCTTTTAAGATGGTCCTCATTCCTTAACCAATCGTCATTTTAACTTTGACAAGTTCAGGGTCTCATATAGATTGACTTGTCATAGTTCGACGGGTCATACCAGGTTTACCTGGACAGAGTGACTTACTTAAAAAAGGCAGGCTAACCCAGGGTTTTAGGTGTATACACCAGGCTTTCAAGCCATGGATTGATAGCCTATTACAAGTGTAGATTCTTTGCTCATTTTTGATAGCAAAGAATCCCCAAGCAATAATTTGAGCTGTGCACAGTGGGTGCCTATGTTTGAGTTGTTCTTTTGCAACACTCTCTTTGGCCCCGAATAATTTGGCTTTGAGCTGATCAAGAGGTGTGACTATGGTTCGAATACGACCAAGCCCCCAAGTGATTTTTATATAAGGCTTTATAAGCTGAATCAAGGGGTAAACCGGATGTTGCTTTATAAACAGAAGCCCCCACGTGATCAATAATATGATAAGCCAATAAGGCAGGATACCCATGTTTGAACCGCGCATCATGGCAGTAGGTCCTCTTCGGCAACCTTTAACTTTTTGCAAGAGATAAATTCTTCTTGAACCGGGATGTTAAACCGGATATTGAGAGCTTCAAAACTTTATGGGAGACATCTTTCCGTTGAACCGGATCTTAAACCGGAATCTTCATTATCAGCCGGAAATTTTCTAACGACCTTCAAACTCGAACTTGAGAGAGATTAATTCTTTCTCACAATTTATGCCCCACCTACCTCTGGCTGTGTCCTCAGCTAGTGCCGTCAGCCCCACACCGCCTATTGGAGCAGCGCCACCACCTCCGGTCCAACGATGTGGGAGAGAGGGAGGAGGGAGGCCAAGGCGATTGCCCGCCGAGGCGGTGGTTGTCAAGATGCGGGCCTCGCCAGCCCTTATGGTGGTTGGACCCCATCAGATGGAGCTTCGGTGGGCCACCATTTGAGCCTGAAGTAGCAGACAATGGCGTGGATGCTTCGCCTGCCCAGGTGACTAAAGCCTGTCGGCGGGTGGGCCGAGCTGTTCCCCTCCCTCCGCATGTAGCAGCAAGGACAAGGACAGCGAAAAAGGTGCACATTTCTGAAACACAAGTCTGAAACATTTGAAAAGTTCAAAGAATTTCAGAGTGAAGTGGAGAATCATCGTAACAAGAAAATAAAGTTTCTACGATCTGATCGCGGAGACGAATATTCGAGTTACGAATTTGGCCTTCATTTAAAACAATGTGGAATTGTTTTACAACTCATGCCACCTGGAACAGCACAGCGTAATGGTGTGTCTGAATGTCGTAACCACACTTTTTTTGATATGGTGCCATCTATGATGTCTCTTACCTATTTACCACTGTCGTTTTGGGGTTATGCATTGGAGACAACTGTATTCACGTTAAATAGGGCACCATCTAAATCCGTTGAGATGACATCGTATGAATTCTGGTTTGGCAAGAAACCTAAGCTGTCGTTTCTTAAAGTTTGGGGTTGCGACCCTTATGTCAAAAGGCTTCAGCCTGATAAGCTCGAACCCAAATCGGAGAAGTGCGTCTTCATAGGATACCCGAAAGAAACAATTGGGTACACCTTCTACCACATATTCAAAGGAAAGATCTTTGTTGCTAAGAATGGGTCCTTTCTAGAGAAGGAGTTTCTCTCGAAAGAAGTGAGTGGGAGGAAAGTAGAACTTGATGAGGTAATTGTACCTTCTCTCAAATTGAAAAGTAGTACATCAGAGAAAACTGTTCGCGTGATGCCTACACTAACTAGAGAGGAAGATAATGATGATGATCATGAAACTTCAAATCAAGTTACTACTAAACTTCGTAGGTCGACCAGAGCATGGTTCGCACCAGAGTGGTATGGTAATCCTGTCCTGGATGTCATGTTACTAGACCAAGGAGAACCTACGAACTATGGAAAAGCTATGATGAGCCCAGATTCCGACAAATGGCTTGAGGCCATGAAATCTGAGATAGGATCCATGTATGAGAACAAAGTGTTGGGGAACGTTGCAGAAAATTAAATTTTTTCCTACGGTTTCACCAAGATCCATCTATGAGTTCATCTAAGCAACGAGTCAAGGGAGTGAGTTTGCATCTACATACCACTTGTAGATCGGGTGCGGAAGCGTTCACGGGAAGGGTGATGATGGAGTTGTACTCGTCGTGATTCGGATCACCGATGACCAAGTACTGAACGGACAGCACCTCCGCGTTCAACACACGTACGGAACGGACGACGTATCCTCCGTCTTGATCCAGCAAGGAGGAAGGAGAGGTTGAGGAAGATTGCTCCAACGGCAGCACGACGGCGTGGTGATGTTGGTGCAGCAGTACTCCGACAGAGCTTCGCCAAGCGCGTAACGGAGGAGGAGAGGTGTTGGGGAGGGGAGGGGCTGCGCCTTGGGATGTGTACAGCAGCCCTCCCCTCATCCCTCTATTTATAGGGGAAAAGGCAAGGGGGGCCGACCCCTCTAGATGGGATCTAGAGGGGGGGCGGCGGCCAGGAAGGGGGGACTTGCCCCCCAAGCAAGGGGGGCGCCCCCCTTAGGGTTTCCCCCCAACCCTAGGCGCATGGGCCCAAGGTGGGGGCGCGGTTCCCTCCCATTTGCGGCCCATGTGGCCCTCCGGGAGGGGTGGCCCCTCCCGGTGGACCCCCGGAACCTCTCCGGTGGCCCCGGTACAATACCGATAAGCCCCCGAAACTTTCCGGTGTCCGTATGACAACTTCCCATATATAAAACTTCACCTCCGGACCATTCCGGAACTCCTTGTGACGTCCGGGATCTCATCCGGGACTCCGAACAACATTCGGTAATCACATACAAGTCTTCCTAACAACCCTAGCATCACCGAACCTTAAGTGTGTAGACGCTACGGGTTCGGGAGACATGCAGACATGACCGAGACGACTCTCCGGTCAATAACCAACAACGGGATCTAGATACCCATGTTGTCTCCCACATGTTCCATGATGATTTCATCGGTTTAACCACGATGTCGAGGATTCGATCAAACCCCGTATACAATTCCCTTTGTCAATCGGTACGTTACTTGCCCGAGACTCGATCGTCGGTATCCCAATACCTTGTTCAGTCTCGTTACCGGCAAGTCACTTTACTCGTACCGTAATGCATGATCCCGTGACCAACCACTTGGTCACTTTGAGCTCAATATGATGATGCATTACCGAGTGGGCCCAGAGATACCTCTCCGTCATACGGAGTGACAAATCCCAGTCTCAATCCATGTCAACCCAACAGACACTTTCGGAGATACGTGTAGTGCACCTTTATAGTCACCCAGTTACGTTGTGACGTTTGATACACCCAAAGCACTCCTACGGTATCCGGGAGTTACACGATCTCATGGTCGAAGGAAGAGATACTTGACATTGGAAAAGCTCTAGCAAACGAACTACACGATCTTGTGCTATGCTTAGGATTGGGTCTTGTCCATCACATCATTCTCCTAATGATGTGATCCCGTTATCAACGACATCCAATGTCCATAGCCAGGAAACCATGACTATCTGTTGATCACAACGAGCTAGGCAACTAGAGGCTCACTAGGGACATATTGTGGTCTATGTATTCACACGTGTATTACGATTTCTGGATAATACAGTTATAGAATGAATAAAAGACAATTATGATGAACAAGGAAATATAATAATACTTTTATTATTGCCTCTAGGGAATATTTCCAACAGTCTCCCACTTCCACTAGAGTCAATAATCCAGTTACATTGTGATGAATCGAACACCCATAGAGTTCTGGTGTTGATCATGTTTTGCTTGCGAGAGAGGTTTAGTCAACGGATCTGCGACATTCAGATCCGTATGTACTTTGCAAATATCTATGTCTTCATCTTGAACATTTGCATGGATGGAGTTGAAACGACGCTTGATGTGCCTGGTCTTCTTGTGAAACCTGGGCTCCTTGGCAAGGGCAATAGCTCCAGTGTTGTCACAGAAGAGTTTGATCGGCCCCGACGCATTGGGTATGACTCCTAGGTCGGTGGTGAACTCCTTCACCCAAATTGCTTCATGCGCTGCCTCCGAGGCTGCCATGTATTCCGCTTCACATGTAGATCCCGCCACGACGCTCTGCTTGCAGCTGCACCAGCTTACTGCTCCACCATTCAACATATACACGTATCCGGTTTGTGACTTAGAGTCATCCAGATCTTGGTCGAAGCTAGCGTCGACGTAACCCTTTACGACGAGCTCTTCGTCACCTCCATAAACGAGAAACATGTCCTTTGTCCTTTTCAGGTACTTCAGGATATTCTTGACCACTGTCCAGTGCTCCTTGCCGGGATTACTTGGGTACCTAGCTACCAAACTTACGGCAAGGTTTACATCAGGTCTGGTACACAGCATGGCATACATAATAGATCCTATGGCTGAAGTATAGGGGATGACACTCATCTCTTCTTTATCTTTTGCCGTGGTCGGGGACTGAGCCGAGCTCAATCTCACACCTTGCAACATAGGCAAGAACCCCTTCTTGGACTGATCCATTTTGAACTTCTTCAAAATCTTATCAAGGTATGTGCTTTGTGAAAGACCTATGAGGCGTCTCGATCTATCTCTATAGATCTTGATGCCTAATATATAAGCAGCTTCTCCAAGGTCCTTCATTGAAAAACATTTATTCAAGTAGGCCTTAATGCTGTCCAAAAGTTCTATATCATTTCCCATCAAGAGTATGTCATCTACATATAATATGAGAAATGCTACAGAGCTCCCACTCACTTTCTTGTAAACGCAGGCTTCTCCATAAGTCTGCATAAACCCAAACGCTTTGATCATCTCATCAAAGCGAATGTTCCAACTCCGAGATGCTTGCACCAGTCCATAAATGGATCGCTGGAGCTTGCATACTTTGTTAGCGTTCTCAGGATCGACAAAACCTTCCGGCTGCATCATATACAGTCTTCCTTAAGATGTCCGTTAAGGAATGCCGTTTTGACGTCCATCTGCCATATCTCATAATCATAGTATGCGGCAATTGCTAACATGATTCGGACGGACTTCAGCTTTGCTACGGGAGAGAATGTCTCATCGTAGTCAATCCCTTGAACTTGTCGATAACCCTTAGCGACAAGTCGAGCTTTATAGATGGTAACATTACCATCCGCGTCCGTCTTCTTCTTAAAAATCCATTTGTTTTCTATCGCTCGCCCATCATCGGGCAAGTCTGTCAAAGTCCATACTTTGTTTTCATACATGGATTCTAGCTCGGATATCATGGCTTCAAGCTATTTGTTGGAATCCGGGCCCGCCATCGCTTCTTCATAGTTCGAAGGTTCACCGTTGTCTAACAACATGATTTCCAGGAAAGGGTTGCCGTACCACTCTAGTGCGGAACGTGTCCTTGTGGACCTACGAAGTTCAGTAGCAACTTGATCCGAAGTACCTTGATCATCATCATTATTTTCCTCTTCAGCTGGTGTAGGCATCACAGGAACATTTTCCTGTGCTGCACCACTTTCCCGTTCGAGAGGTAGTACTTCATCGAGTTCTACTTTCCTCCCACTTACTTCTTTCGAGAGAAACTCTTTTTCCAGAAAGCATCCGTTCTTGGCAACAAAGATCTTGCCCTCGGATCTTAAGTAGAAGGTATACCCAACGGTTTCCTTAGGGTATCCTATGAAGATGCATTTTTCCGACTTGGGTTCGAGCTTTTCAGGTTGAAGTTTCTTGACATAAGCATCACATCCCCAAACTTTTAGAAACGATAGATTAGGTTTCTTCCCAAACCATAATTCATACGATGTCGTCTCAACAGATTTAGACGGTGCCCTATTTAAAGTGAATGTAGCTGTCTCTAGAGCGTATCCCCAAAATGATAGCGGTAAATCGGTAAGAGACATCATAGACCGCACCATATCCAATAGAGTGCGATTACGACGTTCGGACACACCGTTACGCTGAGGTGTTCCAGGCGGCGTGAGTTGTGAAACGATTCCACATTTCCTTAAGTGTGTACCAAATTCGTGACTTAAGTATTCTCCTCCACGATCTGATCGTAGGAACTTTATCTTTCGGTCACGTTGATTCTCTACCTCATTTTGAAATTCCTTGAACTTTTCAAAGGTCTCAGACTTGTGTTTCATCAAGTAGACATACCCATATCTACTCAAGTCATCAGTGAGAGTGAGAACATAACGATATCCTCCGCGAGCCTCAACGCTCATTGGACCGCACACATCGGTATGTATGATTTCCAACAAGTTGGTTGCTCGCTCCATTGTTTCGGAGAACGGAGTCTTGGTCATTTTGCCCATGAGGCATGGTTCGCATGTGTCAAATGATTCATAATTGAGAGACTCTAAAAGTCCATCAGCATGGAGCTTCTTCATGCGCTTGACACCAATGTGACCAAGGCGGCAGTGCCACAAGTATGTGGGACTATCGTTATCAACTTTACATCTTTTGGTATTCACACTATGAATATGTGTAATATTACGCTCGAGATTCATTAAGAATAAACCATTGACCATTGGGGCATGACCATAAAACATATCTCTCATATAAATAGAACAACCATTATTCTCGGATTTAAATGAGTAGCCATCTCGTATCAAACGAGATCCAGATACAATGTTCATGCTCAAACTTGGTACCAAATAACAATTATTAAGGTTTATAACTAATCCCGTAGGTAAATGTAGAGGTAGCGTGCCGACGGCGATCACATCGACCCTGGAACCATTCCCGACGCGCATCGTCACCTCGTCCTTCGCCAGTCTCCGTTTATTCCGTAGCTCCTGCTGTGAGTTACAAATATGAGCAACGGCACCGGTATCAAATACCCAGGAGTTACTACGAGTACTGGTAAGGTACACATCAATTACATGTATATCAAATATACCTTTGGTGTTGCCGGCCTTCTTATCCGCTAAGTATTTGGGGCAGTTTCGCTTCCAGTGACCCTTCCCCTTGCAATAAAAGCACTCAGTCTCAGGCTTGGGTCCATTCTTTGACTTCTTCCCGATAACTGGCTTACCGGGCGCGGCAACATCCTTGCCGTCCTTCTTGAAGTTCTTCTTGCCCTTGCCCTTCTTGAACTTAGTGGTCTTATTGACCATCAACACCTGATGTTCTTTCTTGATCTCAACCTCTGCTATCTTCAGCATTGAAAATACTTCAGGAATGGTCTTCACCATCCCCTGCATATTGTAGTTCATCACAAAGCTCTTGTATCTTGGTGGGAGCGACTGGAGGATTCTGTCAATGACCGCCTCATCTGGGAGGTTAATGTTCAGCTGGGTCATACAGTTGTGCAACCCAGACATCTTGAGTATGTGCTCACTGACAGAACTGTTTTCCTCCATCTTATAACTATAGAACTTGTCGGAGACATCATATCTCTCGACCCGGGCATGAGCTTGGAAAACTAGTTTCAGCTCTTCGAACATCTCATATGCTCCGTGATGCTCAAAACGCTTTTGGAGCCCCGGTTCTATGCACGAGACTGCCAAGCGTTCATAACATCTTGGTTCTCTGGGACGGGAGCGTCACCTAGCGGTCCTTCTAGGACATATTGTTTCCTGGCAGCTATGAGGATGATCCTCAGGTTCCGGACCCAGTCCGTATAGTTGCTGCCATCATCTTTCAGCTTGGTTTTCTCTAGGAACGCGTTGAAGTTCATGTTGACATGAGCGTTGGCCATTTGATCTACAAGACATATTTGCAAAGGTTTTAGACTAAGTTCATGATAATTAAGTTCATCTAATCAAATTATTCAATGAACTCCCACTCAGATTAGACATCCCTCTAGTCATCTAAGTGTTACACGATCCGAGTCGACTAGGCCATGTCCGATCATCACGTGAGACGGACTAGTCATCGTCGGTGAACATCTTCATGTTGATCGTATCTTCCATACGAATCGTGTTCGACCTTTCGGTCTCCGTGTTTCGAGGCCATGTCTGTACATGCTAGGCTCGTCAAGTTAACCCTAAGTGTTTTGCATGTGTAAAACTGTCTTACACCTGTTGTATGTGAACGTAAGGATCTATCACACCCGATCATCATGTGGTGCTTCGAAACGACGAACTGTAGCAACGGTGCACAGTTAGGGGAGAACACTTCTTGAAATTGTTGTAAGGGATCATCTTATTTACTACCGTCGTTCTAAGTAAACAAGATGCATAAACATAATAAACATCACATGCAATTATATAGTAGTGACATGATATGGCCAATATCATATAGCTCCATCGATCTCCATCTTCGGGGCTCCATGATCATCTTGTCACCGGCATGACACCATGATCTCCATCATCATGATCTCCATCATCGTGTCTTCATGAAGTTTTCACGCCAACGACTACTTCTACTTCTATGGCTAACGCGTTTAGCAATAAAGTAAAGTAATTTACATGGCGTTCTTCAATGACACGCAGGTCATACAAAATTAAAGACAACTCCTATGGCTCCTGCCGGTTGTCATACTCATCGACATGCAAGTCGTGATTCCTATTACAAGAACATGATCTCATACATCACAATATATCATTCATCATTCATCACAACTTCTGGCCATATCACCTCACATGACAATCGCTGCAAAAACAAGTTAGACGTCCTCTAATTGTTGTTGCATCTTTTACGTGGCTGCAATTGGGTTCTAGCAAGAACGTTTTCTTACCTACGAATAACCACAACGTGATCTTGTCAACTTCTATTTACCCTTCATAAGGATCCTTTTCATCGAATCCGCTCCAACTAAAGTGGGAGAGACAGACACCCGCTAGCCACCTTATGCAACTAGTGCATGTCTGTCGGTGGAACCGGTCTCACGTAAGCGTACGTGTAAGGTTGGTCCGGGCCGCTTCATCCCACAATACCGCTGAAGCAAGAAAAGACTAGTAGTGGCAAGCAAGTTGACAAGATCCACGCCCACAACAAAATTGTGTTCTACTCGTGCAATAGAGAACTACGCATAGACCTAGCTCATGATGCCACTGTTGGGGAACATTGCAGAAAATTAAAATTTTTCCTACGGTTTCACCAAGATCCATCTATGAGTTCATCTAAGCAACAAGTCAAGGGAGTGAGTTTGCATCTACATACCACTTGTAGATCGGGTGCGGAAGCGTTCACGGGAAGGGTGATGATGGAGTCGTACTCGTCGTGATTCGGATCACCGATGACCAAGTACTGAACGGACAGCACCTCCGCGTTCAACACACGTACGGAACGGACGACGTCTCCTCCGTCTTGATCCAGCAAGGAGGAAGGAGAGGTTGAGGAAGATTGCTCCAACGGCAGCACGACGGCGTGGTGATGTTGGTGCAGCAGTACTCCGACATAGCTTCGCCAAGCGCGTAATGGAGGAGGAGAGGTGTTGGGGAGGGGAGGGGCTGCGCCTTGGGATGTGTGCAGCAGCCCTCCCCTCACCCCTCTATTTATAGGGGAAAAGGCAAGGGGGGCCGACCCCTCTAGATGGGATCTAGAGGGGGGGCGGTGGCCAGGGAGGGGGGACTTGCCCCCCAAGCAAGGGGGGCGCCCCCCTTAGGGTTCCCCCCCAACCCTAGGCGCATGGGCCCAAGGTGGGGGCACGCCCAGCCCTCCAGGGGCTGGCTCCCTCCCCTTTGCGGCCCATGTGGCCCTCCGGGAGGGGTGGCCCCTCCCGGTGGACCCCCCGGAACCTCTCCGGTGGCCCCGATACAATACCGATAAGCCCCCGAAACTTTCCGATGTCCGTATGACAACTTCCCATATATAAAACTTCACCTCCGGACCATTCCGGAACTCCTCGTGACGTCCAGGATCTCATCCGGGACTCCGAACAACATTCGGTAATCACATACAAGTCTTCCTAACAACCCTAGCGTCACCGAACCTTAAGTGTGTAGACCCTACGGGTTCGGGAGACATGCGGACATGACCGAGACGACTCTCCGGTCAATAACCAACAACGGTATCTGGATACCCATGTTGGCTCCCACATGTTCCACGATGATTTCATTGGTTGAACCACGATGTCGAGGATTCGATCAAATCCCGTATACAATTCCCTTTGTCAATCGGTACGTTACTTGCCCGAGACTCGATCGTCGGTATCCCAATACCTTGTTCAGTCCCGTTACCGGCAAGTCACTTTACTCGTACCATAATGCATGATCCCGTGACCAACCACTTGGTCACTTTGAGCTCAATATGATGATGCATTACCGAGTGGGCCCAGAGATACCTCTCCGTCATACGGAGTGACAAATCCCAGTCTCGATCCGTGTCAACCCAACAGACACTTTCGGAGATACCTGTAGTGCACCTTTATAGTCACCCAGTTACGTTGTGACGTTTGATACACCCAAAGCACTCCTACGGTATCCGGGAGTTACACGATCTCATGGTCGAAGGAAGAGATACTTGACATTGGAAAAGCTCTAGCAAACGAACTACACGATCTTGTGCTATGCTTAGGATTGGGTCTTGTCCATCACATCATTCTCCTAATGATGTGATCCCGTTATCAACGGCATCCAATGTCCATAGCCAGGAAACCATGACTATCTGTTGATCACAACGAGCTAGTCAACTAGAGGCTCACTAGGGACATATTGTGGTCTATGTATTCACACGTGTATTACGATTTCCGGATAATACAGTTATAGCATGAATAAAAGACAATTATCATGAACAATGAAATATAATAATACTTTTATTATTGCCTCTAGGGCATATTTCCAACACAAAGTGTGGACTTTGGTGGACTTGCCTAATGACCGGCAAGCCATAGAAAATAAATGGATCTTCAAGAAGAAGACTGACGCTGATGGTGATGTTACTACCTACAAAGCTCGACTTGTCACAAAAGGTTTTCGACAAGTTTAAGGGGTTGACTACGATGAGACTTCCTCACCCGTAGCGATGCTTAAGTCCGCCCGAATCATGTTAGCAATTGCCGCATTTTATGATTATGAAATCTGGCAAATGGACGTCAAAACTGCATTCCTTAATGGATTTCTCAAAGAAGAGTTGTATATGATGCAACCAGAAGGTTTTGTCGATCCTAAAGGTGCTAACAAAGTGTGCAAGCTCCAGCTATCCATCTATGGACTGGTGCAAGCATCTTAGATTGGAATATACGCTTTGATGAGGTGATCAAAGCATATGGTTGTATACAGACTTTCAGTGAAGCTTGTATTTACAAGAAATTGAGTGGGAGATCTGTAGCATTTCTAATATTATATGTGGATGACATATTGTTGACTGGAAATGATATAGAATTTCTGGATAGCATAAAAGGATACTTGAATAAGAATTTTTCAATGAAAGACCTCGGTGAAGATGCTTATATATTGAGCATCAAGATCTATAGGGATAGATCGAGACGCTTAATAGGACTTTCACAAAGCATATACCTTGATAAAGTTTTGAAGAAGTTCAAAATGGATCAGTCAAAGAAAGGGTTCTTACTTGTATTACAAGGTGTGAAGTTGAGTCAGACTCAATGCCCGACCACTGCAGAAGATAGAGAGAAAATGAAAGTCATTCCCTATGCCTCAGCATAGGTTCTATCATATATGCTATGTTGTGCACCAGACCTGATGTGTGTCTTGCCATAAGTTTGGCAGGGAGGTACCAAAGTAATCCAGGAGTGCATCACTGGACAGCGGTCAAGAACATCTTGAAGTACCTGAAAAGGACCAAGGATATGTTTCTCGTTTATGGAGGTGATAAAGAGCTCGTCGTAAATGGTTACGTCGATGCTAGCTTTGGCACTGATCCGGATGACTCTAAGTCACAAATCATATACGTATTTATATTGAATGATGGAGCTGTCAGTTGGTGCAGTTTCAAGCAGAGCGTCGTGGCGGGATCTACATGTGAAGCAGAGTACATAGCTTCTTCGGAAGCAACAAATGAAGAAGTCTGGATGAAGGAGTTCATATCCGATCTGGGTTTAATACCTAGTGCATCGGGTCCAATGAAAATATTTTGTGACAACACTGGAGCAATTGCCTTGGCGAAGGAATCCAGGTTTCACAAGAGAACCAAACACATAAAGAGACACTTCAACTCCATTTGTGAACAAGTCAAGGATGGAGACATAGAAATTTGCAAGATACATATGGATCTGAATGTAGCAGACCCTTTGACTAAGCCTCTTCCGCGAGCAAAACATGATCAACACCAAGACTCCATGGGTGTTAGAATCATTACACTGTAATCTAGATTATTGACTCTAGTACAAGTGGGAGACTGAAAGGAAATATGCCCTAGAGGCAATAATAAAGTTGTTGTTTTATGTTTCATTATTCATGATAAAGGTTTATTGTTCATGCTAGAATTATATTGATCGAAAACTTAAATACATGTGTGAATACATAAACAATTACCGTGTCCCTAGTATGCCTCTACTAGACTAGCTCGTTGATCAAAGATGGTTAAGGTTTCCTAACCATAGACATGTGTTGTCATTTGATAACGGGATCACATCATTAGGAGAATGATGTGATGGACAAGACCCATCCATTAGCTTAGCATAATGATCATTCAGTTTTAGTGCTATTGCTTTCTTCATGCTATTGCCAGTAACAAGATTGAACTAGGTATGACGATACCGACGATCGAATCTCGGGCAAGTAACATACCGATGGACAAAAGGAATTACGTATGTTGTCATAACGGTTCGACTGATAAAGATCTTCGTATAATATGTAGGAGCCAATATGGGCATGCAGGTTGCGCTATTGGTTATTGACCAGAGAGGTGTCTCAGTCATGTCTACATAGTTCTCGAACCCGTAGGGTTCGCACGCTTAACGTTCATTGACGATATAGTATTATATGAGTTGTTCTTGTTGACCGAAAGTTGTTCAGAGTTCCGGATGAGATCACGGACATGTCGAGGAGCTCCGGAATGGTCCGGAGGTAAAGAGTGATATATGGGATAATAGTGTTTGGTCTCCGAAAGGGTTCCGGATTTCACCGGAAGGGGTTCCGGATGTTTCCCGAAATGTTTGGGTATGAGAACACTTTATTTGGGCCAAAGGGGAAAGCCCACGAGTTTTTGGAAAGTGCAAAAAGGAGTTTTGCGGAGACCAGAGGCCAGACGCTAGGGACCCTGGCGTCTGGCCCTGGAGTCCGATAAGGACTCTTGCCTTTCGGGTAAAACTGACTTTGAGGAGACTTTTACTCCAAGTTTCGTCCCCAAGGCTCAACATATAAATAGAGGGGCAGGGCTAGCACCCAAGACACATCAAGATTCATCAAGCCATGTCTGGAGTATAGCGACGTCTGGCCGTCCGAGTGGTTTTACATAGGCGACATCCCTCTCATGGAGCCAGTTCAGCTAGGACTCCCATTATTCTCTATGAAGCCCCCGAAGAGGCGGTACAGCTGGAGGCCAAAGAGCCCGGCCTCAGAGGAAAGTGCCGAGGTAACCAAACAGGCGGCTCGAGTGACACAACTGACGCACACCGGTTGAACCATTATTGACATAAGGGCCACGGTGATAGACCTAAGAGTCCAACCACTTCGGCAGCGCGCCCACTTGTTGTGTGAGTTCAATGGGACCGATGATTCTTCATGAACCATTCAGGAAAGTTTCTACGATCAAGCAGCCTTTGGGACAGCGCTGGCCAGGATCTTTCAAGGGTAGGGGGAGGATTGCGCTCGGCGATAATTCTGCGACAGGTTGTCTTATTACAATCCCGCCGAAATAGTAAGTGCATCCCTAACCTCCTCGTTCTCCTCGAGTTTATCTTAGCATCTGATCCGTTGTGTATCAAGCTCTTTGAGTAGAGATGGAGGCGTTGGCTTGAGGGCGTAAGCAGTCCGGCACCCGAGCCGGAGCTGCACTGTCGAGCAGAGGACCCCTTAATCAATGAGGATGTAGAGATATCCCTTATTTACGAAGGGATAATTTTTTTCCCGTGGACGGCTCAAGGGTAGCCGTTACCCCCTACACGCCCTGGACAAGGCCGGCTTCATTGGTGTAACGCTCCCTTCCTCCAATCGAAAGAGAGCCCCTCGTCCTCCAGCCCCTAGTCGTCTGACTTCTCCTCCAAAGGGGCGGCGCTCCGAACGCCCACACAGAGAAACGACTCAGCAAGAAAGGCCCCCACAAGAGGCGCAAGAAGCTCAGGCCGACGTCACAGGGACGGGTGAAAGTGCCCCTTCAATTACCAGGTGATTTTACTTCCCGCGCGAAGATATCACGGATATTTAATTACCTAACCCTTTTTGCAGGCAACCCTCTGCAACAGGCGCGGGAGTCGAGGGAGTCGCGACCAAATCCAACTTGGTCACTTTCGATCCATCCACAACTTGGTTACTTTGGATCCATCCACTTAATCTAATCCACGGTTTTTTCATCCTATGATATAATAACTCATTATGATAATAATGGTATAACAATATCTAAATTGCTACTATGTGAAAACTTGTATAACGGTATATAAATACAATATAAAATAAAGTAGAAGTGGAATATGTACAGATAGTAATAGCGCGGGGTCGAGCGACGCTACTAGTAACTAGCAGTAGCGCGTTCTATGGAGTGCGCTACTGATAACTGAGTTAGCAGTAGCGTTTGCCCAAAGAGCGCTACTGCTAAATGTTAGTTGTAGTGCCGTGGCAGTAGCGCCGCTGCCCGCGCTACTGCTAGGTCATTTACCCGCGCTACTACTAGGGTTTTTCCTAGTAGTGATATATTAGGTATATACTCTCAAAGGAACATTCATTTCTGAAGCAGCTGATGACACTGATGCATGGTGATGTGTCACATGTTCAAAACCTTGAGAGTGCTCTACGAAGAGACAGAAATGAAGCATTGGTAAATGAGGATATCATCAAGGAATGGATATGCTCTCACGGGCAGAGGATACGACTCACGTATGGATGTAGCATTGGACTGCCCCATCAGAACATTGTGACCTCTCTCTTTATCTCTACTCCTAATCTCCGAGTTGGTAGTCTCGCCTCACTCCCACCTCATCCCATCAGTCCTATTCTTCGCCCACCTCATCCCACCAGTCCTATTTTTCGCGCATCTCATCCCACAGCATTGGGCCGGCCCATTAACGTGTACATGAACGCAATCCTCACATCGCTCGCCCTCCTACCGATCCCCCCGACGTCCTCGTGCCGCCTTCCTCATCTCCCCGATCTCCTCTACCAGGAGCCCTCCTCGCGATCCTCCCGTCGTGTCCTCGCACCATAGCCTCTTCTCCCCGATCTCCTCTGTGACCCAGGCGCTGGGCGACCCCGGCGACTCCTCCGTACTCCGGCCGGAGGTCGCATCAGACCCCGGCTGCTCCTCCGCGGCCTCACGCCCTGCCGGCGACGAGGACACGACTTGAGAAAGATCCCCTGATTCTTCTCTTGCTACAGGCCGATATATCCAGGTGAGTACACAAGAATATCCAGGAGAATACACAAGAACGTGAATGTATGCACAGATTACAAATGCTCCAGGTGAATACACAAGAACGTGAATGTATGCACAGATTACACTGATTACAAACAAATCCATTACCAATGCATGCACATATTACAAATGCTCCAGGAACTGATGATCCACCAACTGATGGTTGAGCCCTTGTTTCTTAGCTATCCCTATTCCTAGGAGTAGAGATTACAAATGCAAAAATGGAGCCACATATTACAAATGCTCCAGGAACTGATCCTCCAGGAACTAATGCATCGATGGAGCCCTTGTTTCTTAGCTCTCACTATTCCGAGGACTACTCCCTGCTTGAGCGATTTGTCAGCCAGTGCTCGCGAAAGTTGTGATGCACCCATGAGTTCTGCATACATATTTTGTTATATTTTGCTAAATGAAAAATGCTCCAGAAACATTTGGTGCTAACAAGCTTATACATGTAAGTTTCACATGGTTAGGAATGATAGTCTACCTAGATTATACCACCGTGTATGTGCTCCAACATCAATTTATCTTGGCCATTTTGGTTCAGGAACTTGGTACCAACCAGAGAGAAACATCCCGAGCATCTCCAGTACAGATCATCTCCACTTGTTTGAATGTATAAAACAGTTTAACTTCTTTCAGGTATAAATGGGAAATGCAAGTAGTAAGAGAAACAAACAGGGTGAGGCGACAAGCGTGCCTCAACAATCTCTGGATGTGCAGATAGATAGACAAAACAGTGCAGGTACATGTACATATTTCATGTTTGTAGTCAATGGCGGATTAACAAAATATGTTATAATTTGTATATCTCCGTATGCTACAGAGGACATGGATGCGACAAGCCTCACCAGAACCGCTCTTCGTGATGACACAGGGTCTCCAGGTACATGGTCTTATGTTGATCCATGTTATAACTATCTAATGTACATGTGTGATCAAGCGTTCGTATTTTCTTCTAAAAGCATCACAGATGGACATCCCAGCCTTCTTCGTGACAAATCTAACTTTGACATACTTTCCCAAAACCTTACAGGAATGTTCAAGTGTATTATATGTGTCTTACGACTCTCGAAATTAATCAAGTCCTTTTCATGGAAACACGTAGGCAACCACAGAGGAACAAAGGAACCTCACTTAGGAAATTTCCTTGAAACCCACCCACACCCTGAAGTTCATGTCTCGAAAGTTGATCATCTTGACGCGATTAGTGGAGGTATGGCTACACCTCAATTAAAAATACAACTTGTGTATGTTTGAATGGCGTCCAAGCTTGCTTTGTTTTGCTTCCATTCTTTATTTCATCAAGTATGTGTATTTTTCTACCAAACAGTGCTCGCAACAAGTGGCAAATCAGAAGGACCTAACAATGTAAATACAAAAAGCATCACAACCACAGTGGGGAATGCAACCAAATTGCAACGACCCCCTCTTGGTGATATCTCTAACGTTGGCATGCATTCCAAATGTGTCTCAGGTATGTTACTCCGTATCATATGTGTCGGGTGATTCACCACCTTATCATGTGTGTGCTTGCCTTGTTTTCGTTCCATTTTTAATTTGATCAAACATGTGTATTTGCTTCCAAGCAGTGGTCTCAGGAAGCACCAAATCAAAAGGATCTCGCAATGTAAATCCAAATAACATCACACCCGCACTAAGGAATGCGACTAATTTGCAACGACACCATCTTGGTGATATCTCTAACATTGACATGCATTCCCAAAGGGTCACAGGTACAGAGCTCTTTATCATATATGCCTTGCGATTCACCACCTTATCATGTATAGGCTTGCCTTGTTTTGGTTATGTTTTTAATTTCATTGAGCATGTATTTGCTTTCAAACAGTGGTCGCAACAAGCAGCAAATCAGAAGGACCTCGCAATGAGAATTCAAAAACATCACACCCGCACCGGGGAATGCAACAAATTTGCAACAACACCCTCTTGGTGATGTCTCTAATGTTGACATGCATTCCCAAATGGGTTCATGTATGTTACCCCGTATCATATGTGCCTTGTGAATCACCACCTTATCGTATGTGTTCCATTTTTTATTTGATCAAACATGTGTATTTGCTTTTCGTATCTGCACAGGCTTGCTCACCAAGCCCAATGGACCCCGCATTGAAACGATATTGCGTGGATAGACAAACACCCACCCACCCCTCCTGGTCATGTCCTCGATGTTGATCCGCCGACCCAGATGAGTGGAGGTACGGCTCCATACTTACCATGCAAATACACAGTATGAATTGCAGATCTGGTCTGTGTTCTACATTAAGGAAGCTCCATACTTGCCTTGTTTTGATTCCCTTTTTTAGTTGTAGATGAACCAGCCATCTCAGATCATGATGCTTCATTACCTACATATAGTGCTATCACAGCTGCTAATGGTGCAGATCTAGCAGAGAGTTCTAATGGTATGGGCCAGCTATGTCTTTCATATTGATGTTCTACATGTATGCATTGTATTGCGTGATGTAATGTTGATGGTGTAGATGGAGATACAACAGCAAAATCTATTGTCATTACTGATAGTAGACAAGCTAAGAGGGCACACGATAGAGACCGCAAAAGGGCATACGATAGAGAGCACAGAGAGAAATTGACCAGCGAACAAAGAGAGCAGATAAATGCACGGAGACGAGAAACTTATCACAGGAAAAAGGAGTTGGGACCCAAATTCCTAGAAGAACAAAATCGGAAGACACGGGAACAACGCAAGCAAAGACGAGATAGCTTAACTGCTGAGAGGAGAGCGGATATGAGTGCTGAAAGAAAGACAAGATACATGTCTAGGAAAAACACCCCGTGCCCTGAATCCATTGCAATGCGACGTCCAGATTTACCTACTACATCTGCGGCCAATCAGTCTTTGCACAGTAGTGCATCACCTATGTCAACGAACATGGACACTCCTTCAAATCTAATGGTAATTCACTCCATCTATAGTTCACTTCACTTCTTATATCCGCCCAGGTTGAATTTGAGTGCATCACCACGCCTGCAACCTTTGCAGATTCGTTGTCCGACGAAAATGCGTCAGCAGCTCGTGGCCCCACGTACATTCGCAACATCGAAACCAATGGTAGTTATCCGATCAACGGTCATCTTTCGTTTTGTAATCATTCATCAGATATTTATAATGATTCGAAAATGTTGCAGGTGCCTATCTAAGCAGAACCTTAGGTGATGGTGCTGTAGATGGCAACCTCATAACAATCAATGAGCACCTAACAAGTGCCGACCAGCAAACCAGTGATCGGCTAACAATAGCGGATAATGGAGCTGACGAGCAGAGGCATGAGTCCAGACCAAAGCGTAGGACGAGAGAGCGATCTTGCAAGGGAAGTATGGCGGCGAAGAAGCATCATGAGAAAATTGGCAAGCAGAAATCATGTACGAAGGTGCCACATGGTGAGAGGAACGCTCTGCTAGATCGTCGTAATGAAAGCTTTGCAGGTAGGGTGAAGACCCCAAGCGTCAGGTCCATCTCCATACCGGAAATGAGCTCAACTAGACAACCTACCGTAGTTGAAGCACACGGTGCCTCAACCTCATCTAGCACGCCGGAGTACACGATCAGAAGTGAAGGTAACACTCCAATCCTTACTGTCCTTGCGTCCCTTGAGTCTGAACCTTCATTTATTGGTTTCGCACCTAAGCAGACGACATGGACGCTTACCTTAGTCGTCTCACGAATGATAATGTCAACCCTGACAACCTCTTTGACGATGAGTATTACCTGTGTGCTGGTGAAGGTACGTACACCCACTTGAGCAAACATCCACCCGTTGGGAATATCACACTAATTATAAACATTGTTTGCAGGCTCAGATGCTGATGACATGGAGCACGACGAATTGGAAGATGACCGTCACAATACATATGTCGACCATGATCCATTGGACCATGTCTACTCGAACCTCCCATACCACACACACATCCTGAAGCACGCCGCGAACTGCGATCACTGCAAGGCCAAGAAGTTTGAGTCCGAGGCCCCGGGATTCTGCTGTCGCAGTGGACAGATCGAGCTGAAGCAACCGGAGCCCATCCCGGAGCTAATGAGGCTTTGATCTAGCACAGATGCGGACTCAAGGCATTTTCGGGAGAACATACGGTTCTTCAACGGCCACTTCTCCTTCACAACCCTCGGTGTCAGCCTCGATGAAAGCTACACAAACATGAAGTCTGGGGTGTACACGTTTCGGGCGCACGACACCATCTACCACAACGTTCATTCCTTCGGGCCAACATCCCGTCCAGAGCATCTACAGTTGTACTTCTACGACGACGACCCAGGCCTAACCCATCGCAAGGCTGCCACCGAGCAATTAGACCAGGAAGTCGTCAGAAAGTTAGTGGACATACTCAGGGAAAACCCGTACTCCCAGCAGTTTAGGAGTTTGGGTGCGCACAGGGACAACCTCGACGATTACAGGATAGACCTCAACACTGACCAGAGACTAGACCAACGGAAGTATAATAGACCTCTATCATCTGAGGTCGCTGCAATTTGGGTGGAGGGCACTGACCTAGCGAAGAGGTTCGATCGTAGGATTACACTTTGCGGGAACGACAACCAGAGGCACAGTATACATGTGACGCCGGGCTCGTATGGCCCGCTCTCTTACCCATTATTCTACCCAAGGGGTGAGCTCGGTTGGCATCCGAAACTACCTAAACGTGCCCTTGGCCGGTTGTGCAACAACCAAGAGGTAGACGTGATGATGATGATGATGATGATCAGGATGCAGGTAAGCCTTATGTGTATTCTGTCGTTTTGATGAATTGTATAGTACTCGTATGAATCCTAATGCCTGTGTTACTCATCCATATGCAGAGGGAAATAGCAGGTTATGCGTCTCGGTGAGAGACTACTACTGTTACATGCTGCAGACACGACCTAGGATATTCAATCCCATACTCTGTGGAGCACGATTGCTCCAGCAATGGGGAGTGGACATGTACATCAAGATTGAGAGTTGTAGGTTGAAATGGTACAGGAAGAACCAGACAAAGATCCGTGCTGACCTATATAAAGGAGTTGTTGATGCAATTAAATCCGGGGAGACCCGGGCAAGCGTTGTTGGAGTAAGGATAGTGCTCCCTGGAACGTACCCAGGTGGCGACCGCGACATGAAACGAGGCATATGGATGCCATGGCAATTGTCCATACCTACGGGAAGCCTGACATCTTCTTGACCATGACCTGCAACCCTAACTGGGAAGAGATAACAAATGAGTTGTTTCCTGGTCAGACAGCGCAAGACCGACCTGATCTTGTGGCTCGTGTGTTCCATGGCAAGTTAGAGGCTATGAAAGAGATGTTGTTCAAGAAGAATATCCTGGGTGTTGTTGTCGCACATGTATACGTAGTCGAGTTCCAAAAGAGGGGCCTCCCCCACGCACACTTTTTGTTGATCATGGATTCTACCTATAAGCTTGTCGTTCCGGAGCAGTACGACCGACTCATTTCTGCCGAGCTCCCAGACAAGCAAAAGTATCCTGAACTCCACGCCTTGGTGGTGAAACATATGATGCACGGACCATGCGGTGCTCTCAACCCCAAAAATGTGTGCATGCAACAGAACGAGTGCAAGTGCAGATACCCGCGTCCGTTCAATGAAAACACGGCACAGGGCAAAGACTCATACCCGGTTTATCGTCGTCGAGATGATGGTCGGCAGGCTAAGGTCCGGGGTAAGATATTGGACAACAAATGGGTTGTACCGTATAACCCTTACCTTCTGCGGATGTTCAATTGCCACATCAACATTGAGGTTTGCTCCAGCATAAAGGTCGTCAAATACCTTTACAAGTACATATACAAGGGCCATGATAGGGCTTCTTTCAGCATCGACCAGCCCGACGCCGATGGTAACATTGATGAGATCAAAAGATACGTAGACGCAAGGTGGGTTACTCCTCCAGAGGCGATGTGGAGGATATTTGGCTTCCCCTTGTGTGCCAATGACCCGCCTGTCCTAAAGTTGCCTCTTCATCTCCCGAATATGCACAGGGTGGCATTCAATGAGCAAGCTCACTTGACCAACGTAGTCGCCTCTGAGAATGCTTCCAAATCCATGTTGACAGAGTATTTCAAAGCTAACCAAAACCACCTGTGGGCTAGGAATATATTGTACAAGGATTTTCCTGGAAGGTTCACATGGCAGAAGGGTAAGAAGTATTGGAAAGAGCGGGTGGAGCGTTATCAGATAGGTCGAATTGTGTCTGCCAATCCTGTCGAGGGGGAGCGATACTATCTGCGTGTGCTGCTAAACCATGTTGCTGGCAAGACATCCTATGAGGACCTGCTCACCGTGGACGGTAGGTTATGCGGGAGCTTTAGAGAGGCTGCCGAAAGGTTGGGACTCATCGAGGCAGATAACACGCTCGACGACTGTCTTACCGAGGCAGAGCAGTGGGCGATGCCATGTTCGCTCAGGAGGCTCTTTGCAACAATTTTGGTGCACTGTGAGCCAGGCGACGTGCGTGGTTTATGGGATAGGCACTTCGAGCCTATGTCTGATGACTATCGGCGATCACACACGTGCCCGATTGAGGTGGAACAGATGGTGTTGCTTGACATTAGGGGTATGTTGCAGTCCATGGGCAAAGACATAGCTGATTTCGCTCTTCCATGCATTGACGGTGCGTTCGACCCAACCGAGGGCGAGGCCAGAGAAGTGATCGAGGAATCCAAAGTTGATTTTGACATCAACGACACTAAATTGGCATCGTCGCTAAACTTGGAGCAGAGGGTTGCATATGACGAGATACTAGCTGCTGTTGAACGTGGTGATGGGGGTGTGTTCTTTGTTGATGGCCCGGGAGGTACAGGGAAGACCTTCCTGTACAGGGCGCTGCTCGCCAAAGTTCGAAGCGAGGGAAACATCGCTATCGCTACCGCGACGTCAGGTGTCGCAGCTTCTATCATGCCTGGAGGCAGGACTGCCCACTCGAGGTTCAAGATCCCATTGAGTTGTGATGATGGCGCCTCATGCACCTTCATGAAGCAGAGTGGTACCGCCAAGCTACTGAGGATGGCCTCATTGATACTATGGGACGAGGCGACCATGACTAAGCGACAGGCGGTCGAGGCACTCGACAACAGCATGCGCGACATCATGGGAAGACAAGACCGACCCTTTGGAGGAAAAACTGTTGTGTTTGGCGGGGACTTCGGGCAGGTGCTTCCAGTCGTCAGGAGGGGGTCCCGAGGTCAGATAATCGATGCAACCCTCCAAAGTTCACATCTCTGGAAGGGTATGCGCCAGCTAAAGCTCGTCACCAACATGAGGGCTCATAATGACACTTGGTTTGCGGATTACTTGCTAAGGGTAGGCAATGGCACCGAGGAAGTTGACGATCAAGGAAACATACGACTCCCTGAAGATATTTGTGTGCCGTCTACAGGCGAGGGTGACGACCTGGAGAAGCTGATTGACCATGTGTTTCCGAGACTAGATGACAACATGTCCGATCCGAATGACATGACTTCACGCGCAATCCTCTCCACCACGAACGACAACGTCGACAAGATAAACATACACATGGTAGAGCGTTTTCGGGGAGAAGAAGTAATCTACCATAGCTTTGACAGTGCAGAAGACGACCCATATGGCTACTACGCTCCCGAGTTCCTAAATGGATTGACTCTCAACGGTCTGCCTCCGCATGCACTCAAACTGAAGCTCAACTGCCCTGTCATACTTCTGAGGAACATTGATCCGACTAATGGTCTGTGTAACGGGACGAGGCTTGTGGTGCGAGGTTTCGAGAGGAGCGCCATCGATGCAGAAATCGTGATCGGACAACACGCAGGTAGGAGGGTATTCCTTCCTCGAATACCCCTATGCCCGTCTGACAACGACATGTTTCCATTCAAGTTCAAGAGGAAGCAATTTCCTGTAAGGCTTAGCTTTGCTATGACGATTAACAAGGCTCAAGGGCAGACCATTCCAATTGTTGGCGTGTACCTACCTAATCCGGTGTTCTCTCATGGTCAACTCTATGTCGCATTGTCTCGAGCCACTGCGAAGAGGAACATAAAGATCCTCATTGCGACTGATAAGGACAAAGATAATGGCAAGAAGCAAAGCAGTAAAACAAAGAAGCGAAAAAGACCTGCCTTGTCCTTACAGACCTCGATGAAGAACATCGTCTATAAGGAAGTCCTTACAGGTTGAAGTCCGCCCTTAAGAAGGTGGCGGGTTTTGAATAAGACAAAGGATTTACTCTTTTGCTACAGATAATTTGGTGCTCTTCCGTGTTCTTGTACAAATATTTATCTTTCGATGTTAGCAATTGAACTTTATTATGTTTATTCAACAAGTCAAATATTAATAATATTGCCTCGGATTTGTGACTTTGCAAGTTGCCAATTTTTCCGGTATGTGACATTATTTTTCCTTCTGCCGGATTGATTATGTATATTATTCTTTTGTTGTTTTGTAATCAATCATCTACTACATCTAAACTAGGCTTTGTTTTCCTACATAAATATTGCACACTGCCTGGGTCACTCCGTTGTTGTAAAACTAGACTCCACTGGAGTGTTCTACATTAGAGAAATATTTATGATGCGGCCCCAGAGCAGGCACAGTCAATGTTATTTATTTTTTTCCTGTATAGTCTCTTATTTCCCCCTTATTTGAATTTTATAATCCTGGCTTTTCAATACATATCTAAACAGACATGATGTGTTTCTAACTACTTAGTTGCAGGTTTGGTGCAAGTAAACGGATGGATGCATGTTGACATCTTCATGATCTCACAAATATTTCCAGTAGTATTATTTTCCTTTCATTGTGCCATATTCTGTTAGTTGCTTTTCCTATTGCGTGTATCTTGCAGATAAATAGGAGTTCTAATGAATTGTTGGAACCTGGACAGTACCACAATGTATAACCACCTATTATTCTGCAACGAAATGTACAATTTATAGCATATCAGGTGCGCTTCTTTCTATTCGTGCCTTCAAAATATCAAACCAGAGGACATCTACTAATATATTTTTGTAGCTCTGTTGCTTCTGATGGTACATGAGCTATCATTGTGGGTCATCTACTAATATATTTTTGTAGCTCTGTTTGCATGTATGTACTATGAAAGAACAGTATGTACATGTCGGTATATTTTTTTCTATGTCACAAACATCTGATCCTATCGTTCTCCCTATAGTTCGTCCAAACACATCCATATGAACCTATATGTCGTAAAAGTGCATATGTACTTCTCAGTTCTTATAGAGAACGAAAACTGGGTGGCATGCATTATCAGCGTTGTGTATAATCATTTAGGGAAATGTCAAAAAGTAGAAATCCCGTGAATTGGGAATAGAGAAATTCAAGCAGCTAGGAAGTAACGACATACCAAATGATAAAGAATAGCCCCAATGCAGCTACAAAATCGCAATCCTTTGCTCAAAGATCTGAACTCAATTCACCCTGAAAAACATAGTCATCTGAAGTCAGACTGCATGATAGTCGGATGGGACAAAATCAATTGACTGTCTAAAACCTTCCGTAGGGGACATACCAAAATTTTGCGGTATATAGGTTCCTACTGACAGTTCAAGAAATGCAAACATATATCACTATTATGTTAAATAGGTCACCCAAAACCATGCTATAGATTAATCAAGGTCATGAGCCCAAGCATAATGACTACCCGTACCAAGCAAAAAATAGGACCTTGGAGATATGTAATGTAAAGTCAAAAATAATAATTATCATGCTTTCCTTTTGCTCCCTGAATCGATATTTTTAGAAAGCAAAATGGAAATACAAGGCACACATCATTAAGAAAGAGATGGTCATATTCTAATATTAACTCCTGCTCATTGTGGACGGAAGGCTATGTGGTAGAGCCAGCAGCCGACCAAAGCACCTGTATTAGGAGGGGATTTGTTACCTCGATGTGTTGATGAGGCAGTGGATTGGTCATGTCCCACAGGATCACGCAGCAGACGCAGTCGTTGACACATTGGGGGATCCGCTCGGGCTGCCCACTTCGTGGAATCGACGGCGCGGCAGGACACTATGCTCGGCTGGGGTAAAGAACATCATGCGGTGAAATCTAATTATCTGGATGACATGATCTAATTACACAAAATAAGATATCTTAATGGTTTTGTTAACTCAGATTATAAATCATAAAATTTATAAGAGGTAGAAAATTCTAAAAGAGACAAAGTTCGACAAATCACCTCTTTTCGTTCCATAAATCATGTGTGTGCATATCATATAGCTTGGACGATAATATCTGCCCATAGAAATGTTCAGAAAGAAGAAAAATGTTATTATCGACAAAATGAAATGTCGGAATGAAATACATTCAGAGCTCGAATGAAATCAGTAAAGTAAATAAACCCCTTTTCTTTAGATAATCAAAAAGGTCAGAGTAATGGACCACACATGACGATAACCAGCATAGTTAACTTCTACTATTTCATCTATATATCCCCAACGTATATATAACAAAACAATATAGAGAGGTCGGATAGGACTGATATATTAACTTCCACATCAAAGATCTGTGTCAACACACACATCCGATTGACCTTGTCCAAGGCCAAAAGAACAGTAAGAAAATTGGGGAATGACAAGATAACTAATTTGAACATGCAGGACATTGTTACGTTCCTCACACGCAGAGGAACAGACTAAAAATCAAGCAGGCAAGTAAATAAATATGAGGTAACAATATTATGGTTTTCGTTCAGCAGCTGGTCTGATAAGAAAATAGTTGAAGAGTTAAGGAGAATATATATCCACTTGAGTGGTTCCTTGGCAGACGAACTTTTTTCACAAGGGTTGGCAAGCAAACTTAATTGTAAATGTAGGCAGCAATAGTATACAGTAGCAAAGTATATATGACAGTGTCGATGTAGTAGTGGTTGCGACTGTATCTCATCTAACAACAATTCAAAGAGAGAAAACATGTATGTACGAGCTCACTGGGCAATCAAACCATTAGTCAACGTGGAGCACCATGAAAAGAGTAAACTTTAACTGAAGAATTGTTTGTTTTATTCTCACGTTGGTATTCTTCAGATCTGCATTAGGCCATTAGCTCTATCCACCTGCCATCATATTCTCTTACATTAAAGATTACCGAGGCAAATGTTAGACCACAATACATGGAGGACAGGTCGCTGGGGCAGGAAACTGGTTGTTGGGCGGGAGCATTTGGCTGCGGGCGACATGAATTCAGGGGACGGAGAGCGGAGACCAAGTGTGCAGCAGCGGGTACCCCGATCTACAGTGACCACGCATCCTAGGTCCTAACGATGGTGATGGGTGAATAGATTACCTCGAGGAGGAGAGCGAGCTCGGTACATGGCATTGGTGGGAGCAGAGGGAGGTTCATCCATGGCGTGGTGACGGGGGCGCTGAGCGAGGAAGAAGCGCAGGATCCCCGCTCCTCTCCTGGCGCGCAAGCTCGTCCATCGAGATGGAAGAAGATCGCCCTTCGGCGACGGCGGTGGTGACCTTTGCGTGATGTCGGTCGCCGGTTGTGTGCGCATGTGGCCGCCGCCTGGTCGCTCGATCTGCGCGGTCAGTGCCGTCGGATGAGTAGAGGGGAGGGGACGAGAGGGGGAGGCGGTGGGAGACGAGTTCGCTGGTTCTGGCGGCTGTGGGGGCGACAGCGGAGGGAGTGGAGTGGGTGACTCGGCCGAGATTAGGGATTTGCGAGAGTGGAGAGGGAGTGGAGAGAGTGAGGGGAACGATAGAGTGAGGGGAAGGAGAAGGTGGGGGCTGTTTTTTTTTTGAGAAAGATATAGTGGGGGCTGGTTGGGCCGTGCGGGATAGGATAATGAGGGGAAGGAGAGAGTGGGCTATGCTTGATTTGGGCCTTGGATCCCAAAATTTGTTGTACGAAAAAACCATATATTATCCATGCAAAATACACCCCTCAAAAAAATACATGCAAAATACAAGCATTTATTTTGTTATCACTATAATCAAGATAATATGAATTTATGAAATTGCAGGAATGTGCCTGGCTATTTATTTTTTTTCTTTATGCTCCGGTGGGACGTTAAAGAATTGGTTTGCCCGGTTTGCACGGTCAGTATTCTCGGTTACACATTTATCACCTTTATTAATGTAAGACATTCATGCTAATGGTGATTTCATGCTTGTGTAGGATGGGTACGAGCTGAGGAAGACGTTTCTAGTATAGTTGCTCAAATATCATGCGAGTGAAGCTAAAGACAATATCCTGCAAATGTGCAAGAATTTCTTAAACGCATCAAATAGATCTTAATGTGTAACAGATTTTTACTTATATCGTCAAATGTCCTTTTTGTAATCAATCTACCTTGCAAGTGAAGTGGACTTAACTTATGTTTACATGTAAAATTTAACATGTATTATGTTTAAATAGCTCTAGCAAATATTTTAAAAGCCCGTGGCAACGCACGGGCATTCTACTAGTTCGTGTAGTATTATAGAGGGAGCTTTAGCTACTTGCCTTGATCGAGCGAACGTAGGGTCCAGCGGCGCGGCGGGCGGGTCTCCCATCGGCGTCGTGCGCAGCGCGGCGGTGGCGACCTACGTGTCGTGAGGTGGTGGCTGCGTTGGCCTGACCGGTGGTCGTGGGTGCCACCAGATCCAGATCGGATCCATCTGGATCTTTTCTTCGGACTCCATCGGCCGCCGCAGGGTGGTGATGATCGTTGTTGGCCACGTCGGATCGTTGGATTCGGCGTCTGGAGATCTACAAGGAGTTCTTCTCGATCCTCCTTTCTGGTGGGTTGAGCCCCATGGCTCTTTCATCTTCACAGGTTTTGGATCGTGGCTTGCCGGATCCGGAGTACACAGAGGTTTGGTGGCATAGGATGGGGACCGGAGGAAACTTTGGTCGGCGTGTTCGGCCCGGCATCAGCGACGTCACTTGACGTGGTTACCCTTCCTGGAGGCGAAGCCGAGGCCCCCCCCCCCCCCCCTATCCACCCCCAAACCCCTCCCGGACGAAAGTCCAAAATTCTGTCTGGATTGGGTGGCGGCGGCGTCCTGCGCGTCGTATCCTCCATGGAGGCGCCGTCTTGGGAGGAACTGCTGTTCGGGGGAGAGATGTTGTGGATGGTGGGATCCGAGTAGCTCTAGCAGCGGCGATGGTGTGGAGGTTGCCAGGTGGTGCGGAGTTGTATCTACCGCGTCATTGACGACGAGTGGTGGCGGCATGGTGCAGTTGCATATCGACGACGGATGCGGCTGGATGGACGAGCGCAGGGTGGTCGAGCTGTCTGGCGCCATGGTGACGTCGACGGCAGGCCTGGCAAGGTCTGTGCGTCAGTACCTGCTCTGGAGATGAATCGGTGGAAGAAGGCGGCGGCAGCCTCGGTGAGTGTGCTGGACCGGCGTGTGACCCAGTCCCGGTATGTGGCTTGGATGGGGCATCCGGCATTAGATGTTAGGATTTGGTGTGATGTCTGTTTGGTATTAGGCTCGGACATTCGGCACCACTGCATCAAGGGGGTAGGAGTAGCGACAGATGTTGCCTATATGGTGGCTTCAGGCTTACTGATGTACTACTTTGTAAGGTCTTTTGTGCTTAATAATTAATAAAGTGGCCGTATGCATCGTCCAGATGCAGAGGCCGGGGGTGCATCCTCCTTTTTTTTAAAAGCTACTTGCCTTGATGGGCTAGCTCCACTAAAACTATTGTCCTTATCTGACATTTGACTTTAACTACACTTCCTTCAGAAGAGGTTCTCCAACATTTGACAGAACTTAACCAGTTGTCCATCTACCATTGCTGGTACCTCAAGTCATTAGGGGGCTTGCGAGCTTCTACCTCTGTTTCAGCTGTTACATTGATTTCCTGCCCTTCTTTAGAGTTGGCACGTGGAGCAGAATGTATGCCATTATCCCTTGAGAATCTCAGTATGGAAAAAGTCCATTTTAAACTCTGAACTCGTAGACGTTCGGCAAAACGAACCCCCAAGTCGAAATCCCGATCGATTGCACCCTGAACTATGCAATCCCGGTCTAAATCAAACCCTGACAAATGTCAACCGGGATTTGTCTAGCTGGTGGGCCAAGGAACACCGTCCTCCGCACTAGGCCAGCCCATTTATTTTTTTGTTTGCTCAAAAAAAATTCTTTGCGGCAGAATTGCGGACGTACGCACAGTAGAGCGGGACCTCGTACTCAGAAAATCCTATTCGCCGCTCGCTGCGGCGAACTGTCGAGTGATCGCACAGGGGCAGCGCAGCGAGCGACAGAAATGGGCCGGCCCACACATAATGCGTCCAAACCAGTTTTGGGAACCTTCCAGAAGGTTCCCTAAAGCGGTTTTTTTCCTGTATCGTTCTTTTTCGGCTTTCTTTCGTTTTTTTATTTCTCTTTTTTCGTTTCTGTTTCTTTTTCATTTTTTCGTTTTTTGTTTCTTGTTTCACTTTCTTTTTCAAGTTTATTTTTCTTTTTCAGAATATGTTCATAGTTTACAAAAATGTTTATGATTTTCTTTTTTATTTCCTTTTCTTTTCTTCTCTTCCCTTCAAAAAATCAAAATTTAAATCTTGTTCGTGTTACCAAAAAATGTTCTCAAAATTCAAAAAAAATTCTCGTTACACAACAAAGTACAAAACTTCTGAAATTCAGAAAATGTACTGAATTTCAATTTTTTTCACATATTCAAAAAATGTTCGCGCTTCCAAATTTGTTCGGGATTTTTCAAAATTTCTCTCCGTTTCAAAATATGTTCTCAAGATTCAAAAAAGGTTTGTGCTTTAAAAAATTGTTCGGACTTCCAAATTTGTTCAGAATTTTTCAAAATTTCTCTCCGTTTCAAAATATGTTCTCAAGATTCAAAAGATGTTCGTGCTTTAAAAAATTGTTCGTGCTTCCAAATTTGTTCAGTATTTTTTAAAATTGTTCACCGTTTGAAAATTTGTTCTCAAGATTCAAAAAATGTTTGGGAATTGAAAAAAAATGTTCCAGCTTTCCAAAAAATTTCACAAATTCAATAATAGTTCATGTTTTTCAAAAATTCACAAAGTCAAAAAATGTTCAGGGTGCAATCGACCGGGATTTCGACTTGAGGGTTCGTTTCGCCGAACGTCTACGAATTCAAGGTTTAAAATGGACTTTTTCCGTCTCAGTGTAGACCATTGCGTGCTTACAGCTGACTTCCTCTGTACTGACTGGCCACACGTGAATGCTATTCAAATAACAAATTGCAGAAGCACCTGTAGTCTCACCTCGGTTAAATCATTCTCATTGAAGCACTTGCGAGATTTATGTATGCTCAGAGGATTGTCCTCCTTGCGACTTGCAGAAGTGCATTTGGTTGATGTTCCGAAACTCACCCCCGAGTGTATCTCACAGTGCCGAGTCCAGAAGTCACTCTATGTTAGCAGTCCTGTAGTACTCAACAACATACTCTTGGCTGAAGGTTTCACAGTTCCAGAAACTCTCTCTCTCTTCAAAACTGCACGGAGCCATCCATTTCGTTTGAAGAATCCCTAAATTTCACATCGGTCAAGTACCTGGAATTTTCCTGTTGCAAAATGAGTTCCACGCCAACAAATCTGAAATGCTTCTCCAATTTGAAGACTCTCGAAATCCGTGGCTGCCCCCAACATATCATGTTTACCAGATTTGCCATCCTCACTCCAGCACATACGCGTATTTGATTGTAAACTCTTGAAGGAGAGCTGTCGAGCACCTGATGGAGAAAGTTGGCCATAGATCGTGCATATCCGCTGGAAGGAATTAATATAAAGTTTGTTTTGGATTTCCACCTACAAATAAATGGAAAGGTAAATTAGCTCCTGTCAGCCACCTTTGCACTCTCAAAGATGTGTTGCTGTATATGTATACTTTTTTCTCTTTCAAGTAATCCATTGTTTCCTTCATTTGTCTACTTTAAATTAACTGCAGGTCCAAGATGTGTGCCCTCCAGTGGAGTGTACGTCTCAGGCTAGCTCATGTTGCACTCAAACTCTGTCTCCTTCTTCACTGGCAGGTGCTGATCCCCTCGGTTGGCCCTCTGCTTCGCTGATTGTCATGCTTTGTCCTCTCGCACTCCACCACCTCCTGTCCTCTGGTGCCACTATCTTGGATGCTGAATTTTGTACCCGTGTTGCCAGTTATCTCTCTCTTTTTCTCGTGCTATTATCTCTTGTGTGTTGTTGCATACTCTTCTGAATAAATGCTGTTAGAATAGATAGTTGTTTAACTTTGTAATCTCAACTCTCTCTCTCTCTCTCTCTCTCTCTCTCTCTCTCTCTCTCTCTCTCTCTCTCTCTCTCTCTCTCTCTCTCTCTCTCTCTCTCTCTCTCTCTCTCTCTCTCTCTCGTATCCGTCTCTTACTCCGGTACTGACGTATCCTAGCGATCGTTGGATGCTTGTAAGCCACGACAGGGTTTCTGTCCCAATCAATATAAAGCCAACGCGGCTCCCTCACGAGGGAGTAGAAACGCTTCCTTCTGACATGGTATCAGAGCAATCCTCTTCCCATCTATCTAGCGAAGCCTTTTTCTCTCGATCTCCAAAAACTCGATCGACAGAAATCAGATCGACAGAAACCAGATCGAGATGTCTTCCACCTCGGCTCCTGTCTCCCTCAACCTTGGAGCTTCACCTGCCGAGAAGTTAACCAAGGGGAATTTTCTCCTGTGGAAGGCCCAGGTGATGCCTGGCCTGCGAGGAGCGCAGGTCACCGGCCTCCTGGATGGATCCGATGCCGCGCCCCCGAAGACGGTGGAGCAGTAGCAAACGGACAAGACTACAACCGTGGTGCCTAATCCTCTCTATGCGCCATGGCTGTCGAAGGATCAACAAGTCCTCAGTCATCTCCTGAACTCTCTCTCAAAAGAGATCCTCGCCCAAGTTGTGAGTAAGGAGAACACTTTCGATCTATGGACTGCAATAACTACTATGTTTGCTTCGCAGTCTCAATCTCGAATTACAAATTTGAGAATTGCCATCACCACCACAAAGAAGGGCTCTATGTCCAGCAGCTCCTACATTGCCCAGATGAAAATTTTGGGAGATGAACTCGCTGCAGCAGGTCGACCTGTCTCCGATCCAGAGATGGTGGATTACGTCCTTGCTGGTCTTGATCGAGACTATGATCCCGTCGTGGCAGCCATTGGTGCCGTCAAAACCTCCATCATTGTTGATGAACTCTTTGCCCAGATCGCCGCTTTTGATCAGCGGATGGAGATGCTAGGTGATGGTTCGGATGCTGGCTTCAACACCTCCGCAAACTTGGCGTACAGGGGGCGTGGCCAGTCTCGAGGCAGGGGGCGCGCACGCGGCAACATAGGCCGTGGTCGAGGGAGACGCTCCCCTTCTGCTCCAAGCAACAACAACAGAGGCGCCCGTGGAGGACGCCCACAACAGCAGCAGCAGCGCCCACAGCATCGTGACTATCCCGAGTGTCAAATCTGCCTCAAACATCATCAAGGCGGCGCCCGTGAGTGTTGGGATCGCTACGAGGAAGATGAGTACGAGGAGAAGGAGGCCAATGCAGTCACCGACTCGTACGGCATTGACACAAACTGGTATGCAGATACTGGTGCCACACATCATATCACGGGAGAGCTGGACAAGTTGACAATCAGAGATAAATACCGTGGAGGTGATCAAGTACACACCGCAAGCGGATCTGGTATGAACATCACTCATATTGGTAATGCAATTGTTAAGACCCCCATGAAAAATTTACATCTAAACAAAGTTCTTTATGTTCTTGAAACATCAAAAAATCTTCTCTCTGTCCATAGATTTACTCTTGACAATCGTGTACTCATTGAGTTTTATCCCTACTTCTTTTTGGTCAAGGACTTGGACACAAGGAGAATACTTCTTAGGGGCAAGTGCGTGCGCGGTCTCTACCCACTCATATCTTCGTCATCATAAGGAAATAAACAAGCTTTTGTTGCTATCAAACCATCTTCAGCAAAGTGGCATAGTCGACTAGGTCATCCCTCATCAGTTATTGTTAAACTTGTTCTTAGCAAGAATAAACTTCCTTACTCTCATGAGTCTAGTATTGAGTCAGTTTGTGATCCATGTCAGCAAGCTAAAAGTCATCAGCTGCCATATCCTATTTCTACTAGTGTTTCTACTGCACCCTTACAACTTGTATTCTCATATGTATGGGGGCCAGCTCCTACTTCAGTCGGTAGACATTCATATTATGTAAGCTTTATCGATGACTTTAGCAAATTCACGTAGATTTATCTTCTTAAGAAGCGATCTGAAGTGTTTCAAGTTTTCAAAAAAATTCAAAATCTTGTTGAACGAAAACTTAACACTAAGATCATTGCCATGCAAACTGACTGGGGAGGTGAATACAATAAACTCAACACGTTCTTCCAACAACTTGGCATCTCACATCATGTTTCGTGTCCTCATGCACATCAACAGAATGGTTCTGCCGAAAGAAAACATCGTCATGTTGTTGAGGTAGGACTAGCCTTGTTAGCAAATGCATCCATGCCACTAAAGTTTTGGGATGAAGCATTCTTGACTGCCACATATCTTATTAACTTGCTTCCTAGTAAAGTTATTAAATTTGAGTCTCCTATCACACGTCTTTTCCACACAACTCCAGATTATAAATCTCTTTGTGTGTTTGGTTGTGCATGCTGGCCCAACCTTCGACCATATAATACACGCAAACTTGCATTTCGTTCAAAGAAGTGTGTATTCCTTGGCTATAGCCCACTTCACAAAGGAGTTAAATGCCTAGACGTTTCCAGTGGCAGGGTCTATATTTCTTGTGATGTCGTTTTTGATGAGTCCATCTTTCCATTCGAGTCACTTCATCCTAATGCCGGAGCGCGTCTTAGACAAGAGATTCTTCTTCTTCCACCCAATCTCCAAAATATTGATCATGGGGGCGACAATTCTACTGACCAAACTAATAGTTCTACCAGAACCGGCGTTGTATCTCCACTTGTGCAGGCTCATGGAGAAAACATAGAAGAAATTGGTGCAGAAAATGATCAAGATTTGGAAGAAAATGAAGCTGTATTTCATGTGCTGGAAGAAGGGGAGGCAGGCGCGGAGCACAATGCAGATCCGCCGTCACCCGGAACTCCTGTGCGTCAGGATCATGCGCAGCAATCAGCTCTGGATCACGCGCCGGACAGGAGCTGGTCCAACCAGTCAACAGCTGCCATGTCATCGGGCCGATCGTGGAAACCGCGTCTCACGCGCGTGCATGCAGCAGCGACAGCGACGGGTGTGCATGCGCAGGTAGGGGACAGCCCTGGATCTTCTGCGGCCACCGATTCAGAAGCAGCTACAGGATCAGCCACACCGCGGGCCACCAGGTCTGGATCACGATCTGGTGTGGAAAGCGGATTCAGTTCTGGATCAGGATCTTCTGCGACCAGTAATTCTGCGATATTTCCTGTACAACAAGTCACGCATCTTGATCAACCCCAACCTCAACCAGTGATGACATCTCGTGTTATGACTCGACTGCAGAAAGGTATAAGTAATCCAAAAGTTCGAACTGACGGTACTGTACCATATGGCATGTTGTGTATCGCAGGAGAACCAACAAAGCTTACAGATGCATTGGAAGATCCAAGATGGAAAAATGCAATGGATGAAGAATATTCTGCTCTTATGAAAAATAAAACATGGCGTCTTGTACCTGAACAAAAAGGTAAAAACATTATTGACTGCAAATGGGTTTACAGAATCAAAAAAAGGCAGATGGCTCTATTGACAGGTATAAAGCACGCCTAGTTGCAAAAAGTTTTAAACAACGCTATGGTCTTGATTATGAGGATACTTTCAGTCCGGTTGTTAAAGCTGCTACTATTAGACTTGTGCTAGCAATTGCAGTATCTAGAGGTTGGAGCTTGAGACAGCTGGATGTTCAGAACGCGTTTTTGCACGGTGTTCTCGAAGAGGAGGTTTACATGAAACAACCACCTGGGTATGAGAATACAAAAACACCTCAGTATGTGTGCAAGCTTGATAAAGCCCTTTATGGCCTGAAACAAGCACCGAGCATGGTATTCAAGATTGAGCTCTCAGTTGAGGCGTCTTGGATTTGTTGCATCCAAGGCTGATACTTCACTATTTATTTATAACAAGGCAAATACAATTATATTTGTGTTGATATATGTTGATGATATTATAGTTGCAAGTTCTTCACAAAGTGCTACTAATGCTCTGCTGCATGATTTGAGTTCAGAGTTTGCTCTCAAGGATCTTGGTAATCTGCACTTCTTCTTAGGCATTGAAGTTAAGAAGGTTCAAGATGGCATAGTACTGAACCAAGAAAAATATGCTAAAGAACTTCTGACTCGCATGGGAATGAAGGACTATAAGCCTTCACCTACACCATTGTCTTCCTCAAAAAAACTTTCAACATATGAAGGTGAGCCACTCAAGGAAGAAGAAAGCACCAAATATAGGAGTGCTGTGGGAGCTCTGCAGTACTTAACATTGACACGGCCAGATATATCGTTTGCAGTTAACAAGGTTTGCCAGTATTTGCATGCACCTACTACTACACACTGGACAACTGTCAAAAGAATTATAAGATATATAAAGCATACTACAGGTTTGGGTCTCCAGTTTAGGCGGTCTAGTTCTACTCTTGTTAGTGCATTCTCTGATGCAGACTGGGCAGGATGTAGTGACGACAGAAAATCAACTGGAGGTTTTGCAGTATTTTTTGGCTCTAATCTTATTTCCCAGAGTGCTAGAAAACAGGCCATGGTGTCAAGATCAAGTACTGAGGCTGAGTACAAGTCGTTAGCTAATGCAACAGCTGAAATCATTTGGGTGGAATCGCTACTGAATGAATTGGGAATCAAGCAACATCGTATCTCATGTTTGTGGTGTGACAATCTAGGAGCTACCTATCTGTCTGCTAATCCAGTCTTCCATGGAAGAACTAAGCATATTGAAATTGATTTTCATTTTGTGCGAGAAAGAGTTTCACAGAAGAAATTGGACATACGGTTTATTCCTTCTAAAGATCAAGTTGCGGATGGTTTCACTAAAGCTTTACCAGTCAAGCCATTTGAGGAGTTCAAAAGAAATCTGAATATAGGATAGTCGAGATTAAGGGAGGGTGTTAGAATAGGTAGTTGTTTAACTTTGTAATCTCAACTCTATCTCTCTCTCTCTCGTATCCGTCTCTTACTCCTGTACTGACGTATCCTAGCGATCGTTGGATGCTTGTAAGCCACGACAGGGTTTCTGTCCCAATCAATATAAAGCCAACGCGGCTCCCTCACGAGGGAGTAGAAACGCTTCCTTCTGACAAATGCAACTGAAGGCCTCTTCATCATTTACTCTCGCAATGATTATTAATAAACTCGCGGGAAACCTGAGTGCCAAAGAGAAATTAAGCTGCAGCTTTCATGGCCCCCGTGGCAGATGGCCGGCTTGTTGGAATATTAACTTATATTGTCAGAGCATGGATGTTCTTCCTCCAGCTTTTGTTCTTTGGAATTAATTCTCTTCAGAGAGAACAAATGAGAGGGTTCTTCTCTGCTTAGAGAAAAGGGTAGAAAGTCTGCCCAGGTCGGCCAGCGTGTGGACGAGACTTGCCTGAGCCCCATGCGTGCGTCCATCCGTGCTCCTGCATACGTGGCTTGATTTGATTGGAACAAAATAAGGCCCGGGCGCAATATTAATGCTGGCCAATTTCTGGATTTCACTTCCAGCGGTTATGAGAAGGTTCGAGGACCTTCCTTAACTCTTTTTTTTTCTTTTTTCCATTTTCTGTTTCTTTTCTGTGTTCCTTTTTATATTTCTTTCTTCTTCTTTTTTCTAACATTTAATTATTCATTTCTTTTCATTTCCTTTTTCTTTTCCAATTTGCGAACGTCTTTCTAATTCCACAACATCTTTTGAAAGCATGAACTTTTGAAAAAACAAATCTTGAACAGTTTTTGAAATCATGAACCTTTTTCAAATACATAAAGGTTTTCTTGAAATGGTGAACTTTTTTTCAAATTTGCAAAAAAAAAACAAATAATCCATGAACATTTTTTTAAACTGTGAACATATTTTGGAACATGTGAAAAGTTGTTATTTTTTGAATTTGGGGAATAATTTTTCATTTGTGTGTTTTGACAAACATTTTTTTGAGTTCATGAATACTTTTCGAATCAGAAAGCATTTTTTGAATTTTGTGAACATTTTTTGAAATTTGGGAACAATTTTAAAATTTCATGAAAATATTTTTAAAATATTTTAAATAATTTGTAAAAATCATGAATATTTTTCAGAAATTCATCAATATATTGAATAGATGAACATTTGTTTTAAAATCACAAACATTTTTTTGAATCCGTGAGCATTTATCATTTCATGAATTGTTTTACAAGTCATACACATTTTTTCAATTCATGAACATTTTTTCATAATCTGCAAGTTTCTTAAAATCCTTAATTATTTTTACAAAGGAAAAAACTAAAACAGAAAAAAAACAAGGGTTTCGTGCTTCCCTCGCCGCACATGGTCCGGCCCATGAGGGCACGCGGGGGAGAGCGTGAATAAGAGCTATCTGCACCCATGGCGTCGGGCAAGGATCCAACTTGCCTGCTCCCTCCCTATACTCCCACTTCGTCCTACGACTGTCCTTTTCCTTTTTTCTTCCTAGTCTAATCATCCCCCCTGATTTTAATGGGGTGGGCCCGGGCCTTATTTTGTTCCAATCAAATCAAGCTACGTAGGCGGGAGCATGGGTGGGCACACGCGTGGGGCTTAGGCAAGTCTCGTCCATCGGGCAGATCCTAAACGGCACTTGTAGCGCACGTTATAGGGTTAATGGTACTCAGCGCACACCCCATCCTTCCCGATGGGCCAGCCCATGTTCATTTTTCTTTTCTTTCGTATACTGCTGCAAATAAAAAGCGCCAAGAAGGATTTGATCCAAAGCCGCAGAGCTTCACGCAAGCCTCGCTAACCACTCGAGCCAATTTTGTTCTTTGAACCTCTGCAGCTTCTTCTTTCTTTTATTCCTGCCTTTTTTTTTCTTTTCCTTTTCCTTTTCCTTTTTTCCTTTTTCCTTTTTATTTCTTCTTTTCCTTTTCCGATTTCTTTATTTTTCTTTGATATACCAAGTTCACCAAAGTTTATGAACGTTTTTTCTAGTTGGAATGTTGAGAATTGGCAATTCCTATTTAGCGCTTCAGGCGCCCGTTACTGTGCATTTTACGACGGGTGCCGGAAAGGGCCCCGCCCTGGCCGGCCCATTTTCTTTTTTTTTCTTTTTTAATCCGCAAAAAGGAGTTCCTAGAGTGTACACGAGTTTCAAATCATGCACATTTTTTTAATTCAGAAACACTTTTTTCACAATGCACAATTTTTTTTGAAATCCTGAATTATTTTTAAAAAGGAAGAAAAACTAAAACAAAAAGAAAAAAACAAGCGGCTTCGTGGTTCCCGCGCCGCACATGGCTCGGCCATGAGGGCGCACAAGGGGAGCTCATGAATAGGAGCTCCCTACACCCATGGCGTCGGAACGCTGAGAATTGGCGATTCCTATTTGGCACTTCAGGCGTCGTTATGTGTATTTTTCAAACGGGTGCCTGAAACGCCCTGCGCTGGGCCGACCTTTTTCTTCTTCTGTTTTAATCTGCAAAAAAGAGTTCCTAGAGTGTATCGAACCAGCGACCTCCTGTATCATCACAAGCTACACCACACCAAGTGGTTAGTTGAATCTTTTTCTTTTGTTTACTCTTCCTTCTTTTCTTTTTTCCTTTTCCTTTTTGTTGACTCTATGAACTTTTTAAAATTTGTAACCTTTTTCTTCAAATCGATGAACATTCTTTCTTAATTTTTATGAACTTAAGTTCAATGAACTTTTTTAGAACTCGATGAACTATTTTCAAATTTGATAAACTGTTTTCCAAATTGGATGATTTTTCAAATTTGATGAATTTTTTCAAACTCAATTAACTTTTTTCAAAATTGATGAAAATTTCCTCAAATTTGATGATTTTTTTCATTTTTTATCCTTTTTAAAAAACAATGAACTTTTTTGGCAAATCGATGATTTTTTCTTCAAAATTGATGAACTTTTTTCAAGTTTGTGAACTGTTCTTAAACATGCTGATTTTTTTAAGATTGATAAACATTTTCAAATTTATGATTTTTTCCAAATAATTCAAAAATAGAACTGTTACAGTGGACTGTATCGTACAATAAATATCACGGATGCACTTGTTCTTATGTAGTTAGCGCTACTCACAGTCACTACAGTTAATTTAGTTGTAGTGGTTAGGCTAGCTTGCGTGATAACACAATGGTGTGAGTTCGAAATTCGAAACCTTGCGAGAGCATCTTTTTGTGCGATTTTTTTCGTGCTGAGATTTGCTGTGTTGTACGCCATGGAGTTGGCCTCTGCGGCGCTAAAGGCGTGGCATGGCAAGATACAAAGCACACAACACGGTAGGCACAATTGCGTTTAGCCCACTACACCGACCACGCATGCACCGCAGCCGAGCCAGCCCACACCCGCCCCTAGGTAGGGATGAAAACGGAGCGAAAACAGACGGAACTGAGTACTACCACACTTGTTTTCATTTTTTTGCGGAAGCGGAAATGAATACGGAAACCTTGAAAATGAATATGGAAACAGATACTACCGAAAACAGACATGGAGCAAATACAAAATGGACACGAAAACAGAAGTGGGCGTTGACCGGAACTTAAAAACCCTTTTAATCATAGAGGAATACACACAAAGACAAACAAATATAATGAGTTGTTAACATGGCTACAAAATAATATCATTATGTTAGCAACTTAGTGTAGTATTGCAGTAGTACTGAACAATTATGTATAGAGTCAAGCTGAGTACATGTGTGGTAGTAGAAGTTGTGCCTCAGGTTCATTCTATTAATTGTGTCATTGTGTATTGTTTGGTGGTTGGGCCACAAAGGAGACATAGGTCTATAGTAAAACAGAAATTCCATATTCACGGAAACGGAAAGTTCTGTTTCCATGTCCGTTCCATCGAAAAACACCATTCCGTTTTTGTTTCCCTTTCCGCATAAAAAACTCCATACCACTTTCTTTTTGCAAATTTTCGTTTCCGTTTTCATATTTCCTCTCTGTTTCCACAAAAAACGGAAAGTTTTCACTCCATTTTCATCCCTACCCCTAGGCCACCCAGATTGCTACCCCCGTTCTCCACCGCTGCGTTGTACGCCATGGGCCGGGCCAACTGGGCGCTGCATTGAGCACCGGTTGGCCTCTGCGGCACTAAAGGCGCGACATGGCAAGGTACAAAGCACACAACACGGTAGGCCCACTTGCGCTTAGCCCACTACACCGACCACACATGCACCCCAGCCCAACCAGCCCACACCTGCGCCTAGCCCACCCAGATCGCTACTCCCGTTCTCCACCGCTGTGTTGTACGCCATGGGTCGGGCCAACTGGGCGCTGAATTGAGCACCAGTTGGCCTCTGTGACGCTAAAGGCGCGACATGGCAAGGTACAAAGCACACAACACGGTAGGCCCACTTGCGCTTAGCCCACTACACCGACCACGCATGCACCCCACCCCAGCCAGCCCACACTCATGCCCAGCCCACCTAGATCGCTACTCTCGTTCTCCACCGTCTCCAACGCAAATCGGCACCAGCGGGAACTCCACTCTCTGGTCTGCTGTGTGTCTAGCGTATGCTCCACCGACCTCCAGCTATGTCCTCAACTAGCGTGTTAGGCCCCTTAACTTAAGAAATCGACGCCTTTGCCTTCTTTAGTTAATGCTGAGGTTACCACTTCAATTGGATTCAAACTCCGCCCTCAAATCTTCATCCAACGATGCTCGCAATTACTTACCGCTTCGCGCCTCTGGCCTCGACACTAGGGCGTCGATTTTTAATCGTACGGCTGCGCCGATGTCGTCCATCGCTGTTGATCGCCAGCTTGCATCACATGCTCTATTCTTTTTCTTTTTTCTTTTTCGCTGCTGTAATGGCTATAAAGCTAGGATCCTTCGCTGTGTGTTGTCATCTAGAATTTTATTAGGGTTTCCCCATAATCGCCTTGTTGAGACTAGCAAACTTGTTCCTCTTTGTGTGAGAAAACCCTAAACTGAAATTTCCCCAATTTCCTCCTTTGTTCATGATGTTCGTTTGAAATTCCCAGTAGTTAGACATCACCGTAGCTCGGGTCTAACAATTGGTAATAAAAGCCTACGGTTCTTGGCGGCGTGGGAGATTTGCAAGAAGGTTCGGGCATCCATCTTCCTTCATTGATCCAGAATTGTGGCGGTGGTGTACCTTCGGTGGCACATACGGTGGTAGACAACTCGGGTTTTAGAGATAGTTGGGTAGTGGTTGCTGAAGAACATTTCCCCAGTCTAAAATCCCACCCACCCTTCCCTCTTGATAACCATCGGGGGGGGGGGGGGGGGGTGTGCGAAGTTCTTGTCGGGGTCCACCGCCGCCTGTGCCCTACTGCGCGTCGGGTTATTACAGGATCTGCCACGCCAACTTGCGGTCTCTCCGCCGCTCCGCCTTGCGATAATTGCTGCCCTATTCCACTCCCCATCAAATTCTACAGAGTTTGTGTGGAGCACCCTCAAGGTGTCTCTCCAAGGTTCTCCATGGTTGACTACGTTGACAACACCTTGCACAGGCTACAATCTAGTTGAGAGGGATGTGTCATCTCGTCACTTGTCTATGCTGAATTTTACTGCACTACTGTAAGGCATAGTCGGTCCCAAGCCCGGGTAAAGGAGGAGGGTTGTGATAGGTTTGGCGAGCCAACGTAAAAACTAGCCAGTCCCATAGGTATGAAATCCATTTGAGCGAGAGTAGTATTAGGATGGGTGACCTCCTGAGAAGTCCTCGTGAAAGGGTTTTATATCTAAGGGTTGTGATAGGCTTGACGACCCAACATAAAAACTAGCCAGTCTTTTGGGTATGAAACCCATTTGGGCGAGATTAGTACTAGGATGGGTGACTGATAACCCACAAGTGTAGGGGATCGCAACAGCTTTCGAGGGTAGAGTATTCAACCCAAATTTATTGATTCGACACAAGGGGAGCCAAAGAATAATCTTAAGTATTAGCAGTTGAGTTGTCAATTCAACCACACCTGGATAACTTAGTATCTGCAGCAAAGTATTTAGTAGCAAAGCAGTATGATAGTAATGGTAATGGTGGCAAAAGTAAAGATAATAGTTTTGTAGTAATTGTAACAGTAGCAATGGAAAAGTAAATAAGCGAAACACAATATGTGAAAAGCTCGTAGGCATTGGATCAGTGATGGATAATTATGTCGGATGTGATTCCTCATGCAATAGCTATAACATAGGGTGACACAGAACTAGCTCCAGTTCATCAATGTAATGTAGGCATGTATTTCGAATATAGTCATACGTGCTTATGGAAAAGAACTTGCATGACATCTTTTGTTCTACCCTCCTGTGGCAGCGGGGTCCTAGTGGAAACTAAGGGATATTAAGGCCTCCTTTTAATAGAGAACTGGAACAAAGCATTAGCACATAGTGAATACATGAACTCCTCAAACTATGGTCATCACCGAGAAGTATCCCGATTATTGTCACTTCGGGGTTGTCGGATTATAACACATAATAGGTGACTATAGACTTGCAAGATAGGATCAAGAACTCACATATATTCATGAAAACATAATAGGTTCAGATCTGAAATCATGGCACTTGGGCCCTAACGACAAGCAGTAAGCATAGCAAAGTCATAACAATATTAATCTCAGAACATAGTGGATACTAGGGATCAAACCCTAACAAAACTAACTTGATTACAAGGTAAATCTCATCCAACCCATCACCGCCCAGCAAGCCTACGATAGAATTACTCACGCACGGCGGTGAGCATCCGGAGCCCCGAGCGGACTCCAGATCAGCCCTCCCGAGAGAGATTAGGGCTTGGCGGCAGCTCCGTATCGTAAAATGCGATGAAACTTTCACTCTGATTTTTTTCTCCGTGAAACAGAATATATAGAGTTGGAGTTGAGGTCAGTGGAGCATCAGGGGGCCCACGAGACAGGGGGCGCGCCCAGGGGGGAGGGCGCGCCCCCCACCCTCGTGGACAGGGTGTGGGCCCCCTGGCCTTGATTCTTTCGCCAGTATTTTTTATATTTTCCAAAACTTATCTCCGTGGATTTTCAGGTCATTCCGAGAACTTTTGTTTTCTGCACAATAAACAACACCATGGCAGTTCTGCTGAAAACAGCGTCAGTCCAGGTTAGTTTCATTCAAATCATGCAAGTTAGAGTCCAAAACAAGGGCAAAAGTGTTTGGAAAAGTAGATACATTGGAGACGTATCAACTCCCCGAAGCTTAAACCTTTGCTTGTCCTCAAGCAATTCAGTTGATAAACTGAAAGTGATAAAGAAAAACTTTTGCAAACTCTATTTGCTCTTGTTTTTGTAAATATGTAAAGCCATCATTCAAGTTTTCAGCAAAGATTATGAACTAACCATATTCACAATAACACTTAGATCTCATGTTTATTCGTATCAATGGCATAATCAACTAGCGAGCAATAATAATAAATCTTGGATGACAACACTTTCTCAAAACAATCACAATATGATATAACAAGATGGTATCTTGCTAGCCCTTTCTGAGACCGCAAAACATAAATGCAAAACACCTTTAAAGATCAGGGGCTGACTAAACATTGTAATTCATGGTAAAAGAGATCCAGTCAAGTCATACCCAATATAAACTAATAGTAATGAATGTATATGACAGTGTGCTCTCCAGCGGGTGATTTTTAATAAGAAGGTGACGACTCAACATAAAAGTAAATAGATAGGCCCTTCGCAGAGGGAAGCAGCGATTTGTAGAAGTGCCAGAGCTCGATTTTAAAATAGAGATGAATAACATTTTGAGCGGCATACTTTCACCATCAACGCAACAACTATGAGATAGCGATATCTTCCATACTACATGCATTATAGGCGGTTCCCAAACAGAATGGTAAAAGTTTATACTCCCCCACCACCAACAAGCATCAATCCATGGCTTGCTCGAAACAACGAGTGCCTCCAACTAACAACAACCCTGGGGGAGTTTTGTTTAATTATTTTGATTTGCTTTGATCTTTTTGGATCATGGGACTGGGCATCCCGGTTACTGGCCATTTTCTCGTGAATGAGGAGCGGAGTCCACTCCCCTTGAGAATAACCCACCTAGCATGGAAGATACAGACATCCCTAGTTGAAACATGAGCTGCTCGAGCATACAAAACATAATTTCATTTGAAGGTTTGGAGTTTGGCCCATACAAATCTACTTGGAACGGCAGGCAGATACCGCATATAGGAAGGTATGGTGGACTCATATGGAATAACTTTGGGGTTTAAGGAGTTTGGATGCACAAGCAGTATTCCCGCTTAGTACAGGTGAAGGCTAGCAAAAGACTGGGAAGCTACCAACTGAGAGAGCGACAACAGTCATAAACATGCATTAAAATTAATTTACACCAAGTACAAGCATGAGTAGAATATGATCCACCATGAACATAAATATCGTGTAGGATATGTTGATTTGTTTCAACTACATGCATGAACATGTGCCAAGTCAAGTCACTCAATTCACTCAAAGGAGGATACCATCCCAGCATACCACATCACAATAATTTTAATAGCATGTTGGCACGCAAGGTAAACCATTATAACTCATAGCTAATTAAGCATGGCGCAAGCAACTATAATCTCTAAATGTCATTGCAAATATGTTTACTTCATAATAAGCTAAATCAGGAACGATGAACTCATCATATTTACAAAAACAAAAGAGGTCGAGTTCATACCAGCTTCTCTTATCTTAATCAGTCCATCATATATCGTCATTATTGCCTTTTACTTGCACGACTGAACGATGTGTATAATAATAATAGTGCACGTTGATGTCTACTACACAACCTTCTTCTTGTAGACGTTGTTGGGCCTGCAAGTGCACAAGTTTGTAGGACAGTAGCAAATTTCCCTCAAGTGGATGACCTAAGGTTTATCAACCCGTGGGAGGCGTAGGATGAAGATGGTCTCTCTCAAGCAACCCTGCAACCAAATAACAAAGAGTCTCTTGTGTCCCCAACACACCCAATACAATGGTAAATTGTATAGGTGCACTAGTTCGGCGAAGAGATAGTGATACAAGTGCAATATGGATGGTAGATATAGGTTTTTGTAATATGAAAATATAAATACAACAAGGTAACTAATGATAAAAGTGAGCGTAAACGGTATTGCAATGGTAGGAAACAAGGCATAGGGTTCATACTTTCACTAGTGCAAGTTCTCTCAACAATAATAACATAGATAGATCATATAACAATCCCTCAATATGCAACAAAGAGTCACTCCAAAGTCACTAATAGCGGAGAACAAACGAAGAGATTATGGTAGGGTACGAAACCACCTCAAAGTTATTCTTTCGGATCATTCTATTCAAGAGTTCGTACTAGAATAACACCTTCAGACACAAATCAACCAAAACCCTAATGTCACCTAGATACTCCATTGTCACCTCAAGTATCCATGGGCATGATTATACGATATGCATCACACAATCTCAGATTCATCTATTCAACCAACACAAAGTACTTCAAAAAGTGCCCCAAAGTTTCTACCGGAGAGTCAAGACGAAAACGTGTGCCAACCCCTATGCATAGGTTCATGGGCGGAGCCCGCAACTTGATCACCAAAACATACATCAAGTGGCACGTGAAATCCCATTGTCACCACAGATAAACACGACAAGACATACATCAAGTGTTCTCAAATCCTTAAAGATTCAATCCGATAAGATAACTTCAAGAGGAAAACTCAATTCATCACAAGAGAGTAGAGGGGGAGAAACATCATAAGATCCAACTATAATAGCAAAGCTCGCGATACATCAAGATCGTGCCATAGAGAGAACATGAGAGAGAGAGAGAGAGAGAGATCAAACACATAGCTACTGGTACATACCCTCAGCCCCGAGGGTGAACTACTCCCTCCTCATCATGGAGAGCGCCGGGATGATGAAGATGGCCACCGGTGATGGGTTCCCCCTCCGGCAGGGTGCCGGAACGGACTCCCGAGAGGTTTTTGGTGGCTACAGAGGCTTGCGGTGGTGGAACTCCCGATCTATCTTCGTCTTCGATGTTTTTAGGGTATATGGGAATATATAGGCGAAAGAAGTCGGTCGGGGGAGCCTCAAGGGGCCCACGAGAGTGGAGGGCGCGCCCAGGGGGGTTGGTGCCCCCCTATCTCGTGGCTTCCTCGATGCTTCCCCGGCTTGCACTCCAAGTTTCCTGGATCACGTTCGTTCCAAAAATCACGCTGCCGAAGGTTTCATTCCGTTTGGACTCCGTTTGATATTTCTTTTCTTCGAAATACTGAAACAGGCAATAAAACAGCAATATGGGCTAGGCTTCAGGTTAGTAGGTTAGTCCCAAAAGTAATATAAAAGTGTATAATAAAGCCCGTAATCATTCAAAACAGATAATAAAATAGCATGAATGCTCCATAAATTATAGATACGTTGGAGACGTATCACACGTGCATCAGACTAAGCTGGAATCTGCAAGCATTCAACTCAAGAGAGGAGACAAAGTAATATGGGCTCTAAGTTAAATAAACAATCATGCATATGAGAGCCACTAAACATTTTCAATATGTTCTTCTTCTCTCGACCCCCAAAGGAAAGAAAAGAAATAAAACTATTTACACGGGAAAGCTCCCAACAAGTAAAAGAAGAACGAGAAATCTTTTTGGGTTTTCATTTTAATTTCTACTACAGGAATGGAAATTAAACTAACTATTTTTTTTGGTTTTTCTTAAGGTTTATCAAACACAGATGAAGAAAGCTAGAAAAAGGAATTTAAACTAACATGGATAATACAATGAAAGAGTATGAGCACCGACGACTAGAATAGTGTGTGAACATGAATGTAAAGTCGGTGAGAAATACGTACTCCCCCAAGCTTAGGCTTTTGGCCTAAGTTGGTCTATTGCCAAGGATAGCCTGGCTGATATCCGTAGTTATAACTGGGGCCGTACTGAGATGCAGCAGCAAATGCATCATGAGCTGCGGCATGTTGGCGAGCCGCCTCCGCTCTCCCCTCGTGTTCAGCTGCCTCCTCCCTGGTAACAACATATCTTCGTTTTGCCTGGTAAACAAAAAGGGAAGGAGCAGGGAGAGTAACATGTACAGCACTACGTCTGTCAAAGATTAGTCGATACTGGAGGAATTGTTCGTTACTCAAAAGAAAATGATGTTTGTGTTGGGGAACGTAGTAATTTCAAAAAAATTCCTACGCACACGCAAGATCATGGTGATGCATAGCAACGAGAGGGGAGGGTGTTGTCCACATACCCTCGTAAACTAAAAGCGGAAGCGTTAGAACAACACAGTTGATGTAGTCGTACGTCTTCACGGCCCGACCGATCAAGCACCGAAAGCACGGCACCTCCGAGTTCTAGCACACGTTCAGCTCGATGACGTCCCTCGAACTCCGATCTAGCCTCGTGTCGAGGGAGAGTTTCGTTAGCACGACGGCGTGGTGAAGACGATGATGTTCTACCATCGCAGGGCTTCGCCTAAGCACCTCTACAATATTATCGAGGAGGACTATGGTGGAGAGGGGCACCGCCACACGGCTAGGAGATCAATGATCAATTGTTGTTGTGTCTAGAGGTGCCCCCTGCCCCCGTATATAAAGGAGCAAGGGGGGAGGGGGTGGCTGGCCAGGGAGGAGGCGCGCCAAGGGGAGTCCTACTCCCACCGGGAGTAGGACTCCCTGTCGGTGTCAAAACCGGCGGATCTCGGGTAGGGGGTCCTGATCTGTGCGTCTTAGGCTGATGGTAACAGGAGGCAAGGGACGCAATGTTTACCCAAGTTCGGGCCCTCTCGATGGAGGTAAAACCCTACTTCCTGCTTGATTGATATTGATGATATGGGTATCACAAGAGTTGATCTACCACGAGATCGTAGAGGCTAGCCTATGATGATTACTAGTGGTTGGGGCGCCACCCGGTGGCGCCTCTTGAGGCGGGCTTGTGCGTGCTAATCTGATTGTCGTATTTGTTAACGTGTCTGTCTGACAATAGGTTTAGTTTAGTGAGAAGACTGGCAGCACAGATGATAGAACAACAAAATCCCGTTACACGCAGTGCACATGCATAAAATAAATCAGGCTTAGAAGCTGACATGAGCATATTGGTGCTCGGAAAATGAATTTATTTGGCTCCATTGCTTAGAGGCAATTGTGTTAGACTGCATGTAGATTTTTACATTATTTTGCGTAGTGGTAATTACAAACAAGATTGGTTAATTCCTGCTTATTTCCAATTTATGAACAAAGTCTTGGTTCAAGTTTCAATACTCAAGTTGGGAAAAGTTCCTGGTTAGAAAATCATGTGCATGCTCTACAGTTTTTCATGGTCAACTAAGATCAACCACCGAATCATATGTAATTAAATAGTTCAGAAGTACAACATGGCCTAGAAACGCCATAAGAATAAGATGACTTCAAGGTTTGATGCGGTTAACAAAGAGATGGCAAGCAAGTTCAACAGTTTAGTTGCAAGGATCTCATTTGGAAATCAGATAAGAGACCGTCTAAATAAAATTTTATTAACCTGCTGGAAGATAAATAAGTGCCCCCTGTCTGAACAAGTGAACCATTTAACAATTTAAGATCCAGAAGAACCAAAACGTTGACAGCTGCACGACTTTGCCAAGGTGAAGCATTCAACTTATCTTCTTATTGGTAAGTAGACAATAGAGCATAAACCAGATATGTAGAAGACAAACACCCAGCCATGTCAAAGTAAAAGTTAGATATGACGACTCTACATTTGGTGTCTCCTGCAATGAAATACCAAAAAATCACCAAACATTGACGAAATTTAAGGTCGTCATACTGGAAGGACGTTTGTCATTAGCAATAAAGAGAACATAATGAATAATCCAGAATTGGTACACCAATAGAATGGCCTAGCAGCTGAGCTCCTATTTCCCACAATCCTGAAAAAAAACAGTTGCTTGGTGAAAATTTTGGAAAATTATTCGGCAAGATCTTATATGTACTGACCAAAAAAACATGAGTGTGCATAATGAAAGAAGTTTTAAGTTCATTTGATCATGAAACTCCAAAGTGACTTTTGGATACTCATAATGTTATTCTGTTTTCCAAAAAAACATGAATAGTACATAACAAAAAAGGTTTTATAAGTTAAATTGATCATGGAAACTCCAAAGGAACTTCTGGATGATCATAACATTATTCTGTTTTGATAAACAAGTACTGCTTTTCTGCGGGTTCACAAAATTGACTGAACAATAGGACACCGAACCGACTATTAGAGAGAGTACTGAAATAGCTAGGTGCCTTTAAAACAATCTCCCTAAAATTTCCTGATTTTGCGAAGAAGGATCTCTAAACCCTCTTCCTATAGCCTTGTTAAGAAGTCTGGAGTCAATCATTTTCCGGATGTACCAAGTCCGAAAAAATGCGGATTAAACGATGAAGTGTCTTTCTAAAGGTTTGTGATGCAGCAAAATTGGATTGGGCGTTGAGCGGCTGCATCATGTAGTTGTTATTGGTTCGTGCGTGCTTCGTCTACCTTTATAAAGTCAATGGGAACTACATAGGGCTTATAGGACCGATTTTGAATTCAACTACCTAGCCTCCAACATTTCTCAGTGAAAATCAGTAGAAACTAAGTATAGTAAGTAGTGATAAGTTTTGTTAAAAAATGCAATTGATAACAAGTTTACTTTAGCATAGCAAGGGAATTTCCTTGGTGAAATGGGCCAGTGTGTTCAGATGCAAACAATTTGTAATTGGCAGCAAAAGCAAGCTAAATGCTCAAAGAGAGGATGCCAAACTTATGGATCAATGGAATAATTGCATAGGAAGTGCATAATGGTGAAGGGGAGATGAATCTTGACCCTATATTGAACAAATTAAATTAGCTCACCTTGCCACTTAGACGACAAACGACTAACCTGAAGGAAAAAGACGAGGCCGGCGAGCAAGATTTCCGAGGGAAATTACCTGTGAAAAATGGTTTGCACATTTCACCATTGGCTCCATTAATAGTTGAATGGAAGAAAAAATAGAAATTATGTGCAGAGCATTTCTTGAATGTACACACTCTGGAGAAGAGCAATTTGTGTTGATACTCTGCTACGTCATCGAGCAATAGAGCGATTATGTGCAGCAGCACGATCCTTGGTAGGGTCACTCGAGTTAATGTCACTCTTCTGCTCTCGGTTTCATGGCGCCAATGGAGGTGATTGTCCATAGATCCTACTATACACATTATTGTTGCTCGTTAGATTAGACGCAGAAGGAAAACATGCATGCAAAGGTAATTTCATTGCTTGCTCGCATATTCTGTAAGGTTTGTACCTAGCAATGCCTTCTCAGGGGAGTTTTGTTTCTAAGTCATGACAAACTCCTCCAAAATTGTCCTAATCAAAGAATAACAAGCATCTACTTAAGTTTTTCGTGCAATAGTCATAGCTTGAGAACGAGCATGACAATATTAACTCATAATTTTCAGCAAGTGAGTTAAAAGCATGGGAAAGTATAAGGGCATCTGACATGTGGATCATGGATGCAATCAATTATACCAAAGTCAGCTGTTTATTTGCATTTCATTCAGTTACCTCAAATTGTCGATCGACTGTCGATAGGAGTATCCTCAGTAGGAGAATTGGTCGGTATCAGAATCTTTTTATTTTTTGAGGTGAAAATATCGAGTGGAGTCAAACTCTTCATGAACCAGCTATGCCAACAAAACTCACGATTCATGATAGGCAAGTAGCACGGCATTGGACACGTCCTTAGAAAAAACAAAAATAGCTCATTTCAGCAACTAAAAGAAAAACTTGAACGCCTGGTACTGGTGACATAGCAAAGACAAAATATGATGTCCAGACTTTATTTTAGATGTATCTCCATACTTTATACTAACCCTATATTGTTCTCAGCAGACAAACGAATCTCAAAGTATTCAGTAGTAAAACATAAAACGAACTGAAACCAATAAATCCTAAATCTCAACAGCCATGTGCTTCCCAATATTGTTTACACAGCACCATGTTCCCTTGGGGACTCAACACAATACTGAGCAAACAAAGACGCTCGCCTCCTCCGCCGGTGAGCTGTCTCTAGTGTGGGGGGGGGGGGGGGGGGGGGGGGGGGGGGCTTGCCGTCTTCCTTGCGGCTGGCGACAGGGATATAAGCGCACAGACGCGAAAGCCTAGGAGATGTGGCGCACCCGCCGTTCAGATCGAACCAAGAGGGCAACGATTTGGCCCCCCTTCTCTTCAATCCACATTTTTTGTGTCCCGATTAGTCTCAGAAGTTATGCATTGAAATAGGAAGTTCCAAATTGGTTCTGTAACAGTTAACATTATATTTTGCAGAAGTTAAAAACCTGAAAAAGTGTGCTAAAAACCAACGGTTACCTAAGAATTGGCAGTAGTGAAACCCTGAATTTGGAGCGATTAAAACCTGAAGCCGTTTTCCTTTTTCCTATGAAGGATCACAGGTTCAGAACTACACAGAATACAGCAAACCTGTTCTCATATCATCTACACTACTATTAAACAAGAGAACTTGGCGGACGAAAACTCTGCCGGACCCACGCTCGCGAAAGATCGGAACGGTACCACAAATTCTGTTCGCGTCCTAACAACAAATGGCTAAACTAAAAAAATTAGCCACAATTAACGGCAATTAAACACGTCCGTCTAACAACAAGTGGCTAAACTTACGGGAATCAGATGGATCTTCCTACCCTTGCCCACCCGGACGTACGTCGCAGCCGCAGAGCCTGTCCTGCGCCATCGCAGCCATGCGGCGCGGACGACGATCGCGCCGAAGAGCTTCTCGCGAAAGCAGGTGCAGACTATCCTCTTGTGCGCAATATGTGGCCGGTTCCATCCAGTTAATCTCAATGTCTTTCTTTGATGTCGCTGTTCAGACGGACACTGCAGTGAGACGTCGGCGCCGCAAGCCACTGTTGCGCCGTCGCCGCCCAGCCAGTTTTGGCCATCGCCCCCTTCCGCGGCCGACGATGTAGGCGCCGACGAACTCCTCAGGCAACTCTCCTGCCTGCACCAAGGGAACATGGTATGGTTTTACAGGATATTCAATTGGGTTAACTTATGGGGCCGACCAGTTCCTGATTTTACACAAAAATCTATTTAACATATATGTGCGTTCTTCATTTGCTTCCCTAATTCCTGTCAAATTTGCAACCTTATAACAATGTTCTTCACTCTCAAATTTGCATATTTACAACAATGTGCTGATCAATGCATCATTTTTGTGCAAACCATAATAGATCTACCTCCTGTAATTTCAACATGAATTTTAACAGTGCTTCAAACTGGAGCCCTCCATCATATTGGTTTAACAGTATAGTATTCGAATCTATATGACTGAATGAATAAAACCCAGTCAGTATGATGTATTTGTAACCTGATCCAAGAGAGTGCGTTAGAAAACCCAGTCCAAGAATATGCATTTTTCTGTACATAAATGAGGTCATCTTCTGTTATCAAATTTGCATATTAGATGGCTGCGGGCTAAGTATTGCATGATAAACAAAAAAATATTAAACCAAACATATAGGCTCGGAAACAGTTTGGATTTTACAAGAGAAGATCTACTAAAGTAAATTTAGGTAGAATCAATGGCGGAGCTAGGATTTGGAAACAGGATAGTCCTCCAAAATTATGTCGTTTCAGTTACAGAGAAGCTTTGATGTATCACAGTAGTCTAACTGATGCATTCAACAAATAACTAGAATATTCAGAAATTATGTGAGTAAGTACATGATCATTTTGGCCAAAACAAAAGCCAAGACTATCATGAAGTAAACCTGTCAATTACTTCTTCTGTACAACGCTGAAAAGCTTCGGGATGAGTATTGAAAACCTGTCAATGTGTATGGCAGGCAGGTATGCATCCCCATTCCCATCTTTGTGTTTATTCCAGAGCCCCAAAAATTTAGGATGAAACGAATTCCATGACTCTTAGATAGTTAGATGGTCTTCAAAATCCATTTCTTGTAAGCCTGCAAAAGCACTTCTGTTTTAACAGGGGGTCCGGGACAACAAGAAATATATCTAAAAGATTTTGCTATATCATGAATAACACTTGTGCAGCTGCCGTAAGTAGTACGATTGCCACTGCCCCCAGACGAGTCCCGCGCCCAGCGACCATGCCGAGCTCGAGCGGATCCTTGGGCACTTCGGTGAAAGACTCGACAAGGAGGGACCGAGAAGATTGGGGAGAGTGCGAGCCTGCGAGACCTCGCTCCGGTGATGGGGACGAAGAGGATGGGCGGCCTGAGGAGGTAGAGAGAGAGAGAGGAAGAGAGAGAGAGAGTGTGTGTTGTGGGCTTGTGGCCACCATGGATAGGGAGCGGTGGGGAGACAGTGAAGGGATAAGGTTAGGGGCAGGTTGGTGAGAGAGGTGAGGAGAACCGAGAGGGAGAGACAAGTGTGCTCTTTTTTTAGCTCTTTTTTCTTTTTTGAGGGGTCATTTCTTTTCTTTTCTGAGTTGGTATTTTAGCCCTTTTGGTCTAAGTCAGATCAGATATAGCGTCCGATGTTGTCCAATTCATTTTTTATCCCTAGCGCTTTTGGTCATTTGGTTTGTATTCAGCATTGGACTTTGTCCAATTCTTTTTTATCAGGTGTGTCCAGTTTGACTATGTGGATGTGCGATCGTTTTATACGGTCACAAGGGGTACAAAAAGTATTCATTCACAATCATTTTGAAAGTTTTATAAAACTATTAAGATTTTTATCGGTATTTGCTATTGAACCTATCAAAATTTCATAATCATGCAAGTTGTGGTCTCTGAATGTTAAATTTCATGGAGTACCTACTGGGCGGTATTTTGTCCGACACTCATATTTTGCTGTATAGGATGATTCATTGCCAGCCATATAAAGGTTTTGATTTTGCAATATGTCAAGTTCAGTTCAAATTTATTTGTACTTACATTTTCTTCAGCATTATTTTTATGTTAATTTTTAAATTTACGCCATGAATTTGTTTTTTCAGTTTTACAAGTATTTGTTAAGACAACTGAACACTTTTATGTTTCGCAGTGAGTGTTTTTGAAAGTGTTAAAGGTCATCAAGAATATTTTATTATATTAACACTTGAATAGGATTATATGACACTAAGATGTATGTAACATTTTCGCTCTTTATGATAGCCAGATGGCAATAAAAATAAGGAGAGAAACAATGAAATCCTTGACGAGGACCTCTAATTCCTAAAAGGATGACCTTCATATTTTCTTGATTTTACCACCTGCTTGCAAGTTGGAAACTGTGTTCAAATATATTTGTTGTAGGTTGTACCCTAGATGTGTAGAGAATCTTGCCTTGTGCAAGAAAACGTGCATGTAAAAGAGTAAAATTTATGCGTTAATGAAGACGTGCGTTGCACGTGCATGCTTACTAGTGTGAAAAACTACTTCATTATTCTTTATGTGTTTTCTGATGCATGTTTGGTAGTGGGAGTGGAATGTGGAGAGGGAGAGAGAGCAGATTCCAAATTGAATGGAAGGGAAGGCCTGCATAACCGGAATCTGGAATCTATTATATTACTAACAGAGGAAATATGATCTTGGGTAACTAAACTTATTAATCAAATCAAATTGATCATTGTTCCCTAGCATGTGGTTTGGCATAAATCCTGATTAAGTTCTTTGCCACGCCACGGTGCTTTGAAGTGACTTGGTACTGCCAATGTGACAAAGGCACACCAAGGAAGCACATGGACAGTGAAATTTGCATACAAACACCTTTATTTATTCACCCTTCATGTTTTTCTTTCTTGTTATTATTCACCTCCAAGGTTATTATTCATTCACCTTACCATTGTTCTGTTAGTATCTGTTCGACAAATGAGTGATAAGCATTTCTTTGCCTCTGATTTATTAACTTATATTAGTTAATCTTTGGCCGAATATCTATGAAACATCCAGATGGGTTTCCCTGAACTATGACTCATTGCTCTTATGACATATTAACTATTTGTTGGTTTGAAGTCAAACTTTAACCATACAAATTAAGAGAAAAGATGAGAAACATAAGACATTCTAGATTTTTTTTTCGTGAGCATTTTCTGGAAGTAAAAGCTCAGTCGCTCAAATTCATAGCCATCATCTTATCCCAAACAGTCTACAAAAGTATATATTAAGATGCAGTTAGAAGAAAACAATCATACGTATGTGCAAACCAGAAAATCAATTAGAATATCTTTTAACGAAACTATATCAAGACTATCCCCAATCTATATCTAGATTCTTATGGAGGCACTCAGTGTGTACTACAACCTAATCAACTTCGCCTTACAGAAGCCTTAATTCTTTGCTATAACTTGCCGCTGGCCAACAGGTTCATACAAGAAAATAATGGAAGAAAAGAAATCAGTAGTCTGGTCAACATAGCTTATGAACTGCAACTAATAGGTGTAATCCCAACAAGAATTAAAATGTGATTTATAGTTATATCAATATTTTTGTGACCAACAATAACTCAAAATGTGAGTTATATGCCACAAAGAGTGTGCTATTGGATGCATATTTCAATGAACTTTCCGATGACATATGTTTGATGACGTATAACCCATATATTAACAGTGAACATAGAAGAAACCACTAATAGATCCTGAGCAGGTTTAGCCACGAACACAAAAATTGTAGCACCAAACTACTTGCATAAAAACGCACCGCTGAAAGAAACATACATCGACTTCACAGAGGCTGCAGAAAAATATCCCCTCTTCACGGTCTTGTTGCTCGGAGGACCACTCACCTGATTGGCAGCATGAACATGGTGACGGCGGCCTCGATGTGGGTGGGATGCTTTGACATCCACTCCCGCACCATGGCCTCGTCGACCTGAAGCTACCGGTCAGCTCGTCAAGCGGTCGGCGCGTCGGCGTCGCTCTGCTCTGCAAGTGACAGCCGTCATGTCTGCCCCCGTGAAGCGCCGATCTGGTCCACCGCCGTTGGCCGCTGCTGCACCTCCACTGCCGGCCGCCCACCTATTGTGCGTGAGTCCGCGAGGTCCTTGTCCCTGTAGCCGGTGTTGAGGCGCACAATGGAAGACGAAGGCGACGATGAGGCGCGTCGGCCCAGATCTTCCTGCCCTTCATGTTGGCCGGGTCGAGTGGCCAAGAGGGAAGCCGGCGGCACAGGGCAGAGGAGCGGATGGGAAGAGGCGAGGGGCTCGGGGTGTGACGCAAGGACGGCAGAGGTCGTCGGCGGCGGCAGGAGAATTAGGGGAGAGGAGAAGGATTTAGGGTTGGTGGGGAAGAGGAGAATGATATTTTTTGTGGGCCGGCCCAATCTCGCAGGCATTTTCCTCCGTCTCCCAATCTCTCGCTGTGATCTGATTGGCCAGCGGAAATAGTAAAACCGCTGCCAACGTGGACATCGCGAGGCTACGCGCTTGATGCGCACGTTAATGCTTCTCGATGATTATGATCGTTCCTCCAAGGACTAAACTCTCCGGTTTATACACCGGAGAGGGCTAGGGTTTACATGGATTCGGTTACAAAGAAGGAAATATAATATCCGGATCGCCAAGCTTTTCTTCCACGCAAAGGAGAGTCCCATCCAGACACGGGACGGAGTCTTGAGTCTTGTATCTTCATGCTCCAATAGTCCGGACAAAGTATATAGTCCGGCTGTCCAGATACCCCCTAATCCAGGACTCCCTCAGTAGCCCCTGAACCAGGCTTCAATGACGATGAGTCCGGCGCGCAGTCTTGTCTTCGGCATTGCAAGGTGGGTTCCATCTCCGAATACTCCAAAGTAATTATCGAACACTTAAACCATGTCCGGATCTGCAAGACGATCTTCACACACCACCATAGAGAGAATGATATTTCACAAATGTAATCTGCTGATAACTTTTTAGACAATGTGACATGTCACTACGGTCGGGTCATTATTCGAACCGTTTTCCCACAACCAGCCACAGCGCATATTGCGAGGCGGTTTCCTTGACACGTCTTGTCAAAGCAGAGATCGTGTTCCCCTTGTCGCGGGATCTTCCATCGATATGGGTGTGCGCAACCCCATGACGACTGTTGGTATGACTCCTTGTTTTTAGATAAGTCCCGAGCGGTCACGCTGAGGACGCTTGATATTCACCCCCTTTATAAAGGGGCTGAGGCCTATACCTCTCTTCCACCACCCTTGCGCCTTTTCGCATCTTGAGTTCTAACACCCGAGACCTAAGCTCAAACACCCCAGATCCTTCAATATGTCCGGATCCAACCCTCAAGGCCGGTGGGTGGCCTCTTCGGTCAAAGAGGAGGACATTGCGAGGCTTAGGGAGGTCGGATATCTGACTGCCAACATCCAGCACAGGCTTCCTGCTCCAGGGCAGGTCATCCCTACTCCCGAGCCTAATGAGAGCTTCGTATTTGTTCCTCACTTCCTCCGCGGCTTGGGCCTCACCCTTGATCCCTTTGTGAGGGGGCTCATGTTCTATTATGGGTTAGATTTTCACGATCTAGCTCCGGACGCTATCCTCCATATCTCGTTCTTCATCATTGTGTGTGAGGCTTTTCTCCACGTCACTCCACACTTCGGCTTATGGCTCAAGACCTTTAATGTGAAGCCGAAGATGATTGAGGGGCGACATGCGGAGTGCGGAGGTGCCGTAATAAGCAGGAACGCCGATGCCCCATGGCCAGAGGGTTCTTTCCCAGAGGTATCTGATTTATGGCAGCGGAGGTGGTTTTACGTCACGGCTCCCAGAGGCACAAAGTGGGTGGCTGCCCCCGACTTCCGTTCGGGCCCTCCGTCACAACTGGCGTCATGGACCAATGTAGGATGGGATTGGGGGTCTGCTAGTGATGTACCAACACTGCAGAGCCGTATACGGGAGCTTCTTGAGAGGGACATTAACCTCGTCAGCATAATTCAGGTAATGCTAATTCGACGGATGTTGCCATGTAAACGCCGGCCTCTCCGGATGTGGAAATTCAATCCGGAGGGTCCGCGGACTATTCTGCACTTCTTCGGCCTGACGCTCGAAGGGATGTGTAAATTATTCTTCGGACCACAAGTAAAGTGTCCGGACACCACCGAGAATGCAGGCCTAAGCTGCAATCGCCCAGATACCCAAGTAAGTAACCCCGAAACCGAACACTTCGTTTATATTTATCATAATCATTATTCTGGAAATCTTCCGTGGCCAGGAATGGCTCAACAAGGCGGAGAGAATCAGGTGTCCGGCGCCACTTCCCGAAGGCTCGCCTGGTCCTACCATAGCCAAGATGCTTGGCCGGGTGCTTAGCAAAATGCCCTCAGGGAAAGACGAAGGGAGGAACAGAGAAGCCGAACTTCACACATTGCGCATCCAAACCGGGGGAATTGCTACCTCCCCAAAGGAGGACAGCCAGGGAGGGTAATCTAAGGCCTCCTCCCCGCGCGGGAAGAAGAGGGCCGCCTCCGATGACTTGGAGACGGAGGTGCCCAAACAGGGGAAGAAAGCATCACCAGGGGGCCCTGCCCCGAAGGGCGCACTTGCCGTGTCATGCCCGCCAACGGGCCAACCCTCAACCGAGCTGTAAGTTAATCGTAAATATGAAGGTACTGCTTTTCTCCGAGAACAATAACCAGGATCCATTCTTTGCAGTCCGGCTAGCAGCTCTTCTCGACAGAGTTCGTCTTCGGGGGATCTCCCTCCGGAGGTGATGGAGAGTGAGACCCCACCAATCTCTCCGCCTCATGAGGCGGGCGACCCCGAGGTGTCGTCATGGAGGAGTCCGGATCTGCCGAAGCCAGAAGCTAATCCTTCGACCGCCCTGAGCCCGGAGCGTTCGGCTCCCACGGGGGGCGATTAGAGGGGTCCGGCACAGTTCGGCGTCTGAGTGGACACACTGGCGGGCCTTCTGGAGCGAGCTGCTCTCTCGGAGGAGCACCGTTCATTAATGAGCATGGTGCTCGGGAAGATTTCCTCCGCCACAAGCGGGTTGAATGAAGCCTTTACGAGCCTGCTCAGAGGCTTTGAGGTATGTAATGAAAGAATACGTAATTTTTTGGCTGTGACGCACGTGCTAGGTGTGCTCCATATGGATAGTAGCCCCTGAGACTCTGGTTGCCCGCCCTACGCGGCAAGCGAAGGATCATATTGTGTAACTAATGATTGCGCTGTATATATGCGCAGGCGTCTAAGGATCCGACAGCCGACCAGTCCGTTGAAGTTGCCGAACTAAGGAGGCAGATTGGAGCTATTGATGCCGATATCACGCTGGTGAACGAGCGGCTGAACGAGTCACAAGGTATGTGCTCTGCTTTCCTTATTATGTTGTATAGGAAAATTTGAGAGGGGCATAATATTAATGCGATATGCTTGGACTGCAGACGGTGCTGCTGCCGTGGAGGCCCTGAGGGCGGAACTTGCCCAGGCCAAGGAACAAGCTCGGGCTAGCAATGCGGCTGCCCTAAAGTCGGCTGAAGAGTTGAGAGACGAATAGGCTGTTCATTGCCGAAGTGAAGACAAGATAGCCGAAATGGCTGTGGAGCTGAAAAATGCCACCGACCGGTATGAGCTCCTTGAAAAGGAGAATCAAGTTAATTCGGCTGACCTGGACAAGGCAGTTAATGCGGCCAAGGAGATGCGGACAGAAATCAGGGATGTGCGGGAGGAGCTTCGAAAGGCCGGAAAAATCGCGGCTGGAAACTCCTACTTATTGCGAATGAAGTTTTTGGATCCGAAGTATGCTCCCCTGGATCGACGCTGGAGTCCTGCAGATGTGTATGCGGACTTGGTGAAGAGTACGGCTGATGCGGCCATGTTTTTCGAGGATCAGGGTGATAAAGAAGTGGAGAAGCTGTTCTGGTCGCAATTCAATGCTCCCACGCGCCCATTGCCGTTGAGTGAGAAGATGGCTGCTGTGGCTGAGCTTCATAGGTTGTCCGGTCTTGCAATGCGGTCTGTGATAGACCATCTTTGGTCGAAGGAGCCGAAGCCGGACAATTATTTTGGTTTAGTGCAACAATTCCTTGGTGCCGTATCACGGATCGATGCCATGAGAAGGTCGGCATGTATAGAGGGTGCACGAATGGCTCTTGCCCGCGTTAAAGCATATTGGATAGATATGGAGGCCACCATCGTTGCGACCCAGAATCCGGTGGGAGGCCAGGATCCGGCCGAGCACTACTTGGAGCAAGTAATAGAAGGCGCTCGTTTAATAGAGGCGCAGTGCTCGAAGAATGTCTTGTTCGAGTGAAAAATCGTGTCATTGTAAAAACAATGTTATTTTAATTACAAGGCTATATTTATACTTTTTGCCCGAAAGTATTATTGTGCCTCCTGCGCGGCCGTTTTTATGTATATGTGTAATCTGAAAGTTAGCAGTCATTGGCTTCAGCCCCCACGCATAAAATGCGGGGGTGTTCGCGAAAAATATGCATAATCACACTTGATCCAACGTCTTGGTCCATTAAGGAGGTGATAGCACGTCGAACTAGGCAACCGGACTATATAGCTGTAACACTTTCACTTAGCCATAGGAGTTTGGCGGTGGGGCTACTATGTAGCCCCTGGTACCTTCGCGTGCATCCGAATCCGGGCGCGTGTGTACATGACCGGGAAACGGTCCTTCGTTAATGTGGAGGAATCCTAAAGATTCCGATAGGTCTTCGAGTGGTTGAACAGTCTCTCGCTATATCATGACAGTCAGTTTTCGGCTTTCTCTACTAAGGTGCTCATCCGGAATAACCAGGGCACAATCTTAGTAGTTCTCCTTTGGCTGCATTAGCCGATAAGAACGGAACGAATTCCTTCGTCGCCTGGTTCCCATTCGAGCCGGACGTAGTTCGACTGAGAGACTCCTGACAAAGAGAGGGACTTTAAAGAGTTCAGCATGTCGCCAAAGGGCGAGTGCTGGAAGATATCCGCAGCGGTGAACTCCATTACCGGAGCCCAACTAGATTCGGCGGGAACCTACAACCGGATATGAGTCCGGGGGTCCGGTGTCACAGGCTTCCTTGGGGGTGAGGCCTGTGTTCGGCTCTACCGCCGATGAGTGTGCGGCCTCTGGGGCGGGGTCCATCCACCCGTCCTCGGGCGACGCAATCCGCTCCGGATTTAGGTCCGGGGCTCCCGCAGGGGCGATATCCCGAGCATTATCCGACTGCAGGTGTAAGCCGTGCTCATCGTGACTGTCCGACGCTCCTGGCACTGGCCCGAATCCGTTGAAGATCAAGTCTCCGCGGATGTCAGCCGTGTAGTTCAAGTTTCCGAATCTGGCATGGTGGCCAGAGGCGTAGCTGTCGATCTGCTCCAGATGGCTAAGCGAATTGGCCCGAAGTGCGAAGCCGCCGAACATGAAGATCTGTCCGGGGAGAAAAGTCTCATCCTGGACCACGTTGTTGTTGATGATTGAAGGAGCCATCGAGCCTTGTAGCGACGACACAGAGGAACTCTCAATGAAAGCACCAATGTTGGTGTCCAAACCGGCGGATCTCGGGTAGGGGGTTCCGATCTGTGCGTCTTAGGTTGATGGTAATAAGAGGCAAGGGACGCAATGTTTACCCAGGTTTGGGCCCTCTCGATGGAGGTAAAACACTACTTCCTGCTTGATTGATATTGATGTTATGGGTATTACAAGAGTTGATCTACCACGAAATCGTAGAGGCTAAACCCTAGAAGCTAGCCTATGATGATTATGATTATGATCGTTCCTCCAAGGACTAAACTCTCCGGTGTATATAGACACCGAAGAGGGATAGGGTTTACATGGAGTCGGTTACAAAGAAGGAAATATAATATCCGGATCGCCAAGCTTGTATTCGACGCAAAGGAGAGTCCCATCCAGACACGGGACGGAGTCTTGAGTCTTGTATCTTCACGCTCCAATAGTCCAGACAAAGTATATAGTCCGGCTGTTCGGATACCCCCTAATCCAGGACTCCCTCACTCCCTCCCTTCCTTGTAGGATTAGGAGAAGGGGGGAAAGAGGAGGGAGAGAGAGGAAGGCAGGGGGGGCCTATTCGTACTAGGGGGGAGGGGCGCCTGGCCCTGCCCTGGCCTCCTCTCCTCTTCTCCACTAAAGCCCACTATGGCCCATTAAGCCCCCGGGGGGTTCTGGTAACCCCTCGGTACTCCGGTAAAATCCTGATTTCACCCGAAACACTTCCAACATCCAAATATAGGCTTCCAATATATCAATCTTCATGTCTCAACCATTTCGAGACTCCTCATCATGTCTGTGATGACATTCGGGACTCCGAACAACCTTCAGTACATTAAAACTCATAAACTCATAATATATTCGTCATTGAAACTTTAAGTGTGCGGACCCTACGGGTTCGAGAACTATGTAGACATGACCAAGACATGTCTCCGGTCAATAACCAATAGCGGAACCTGGATGCTCATATTGGCTCCTACGTATTCTACGAAGATCTTTATCGGTCAAACCGCATAACAACATACGTTGTTCCCTTTGTCATCGGTATGTTACTTGCCCGAGATTCGACCGTCGGTATCTCAATACCTAGTTCAATCTCATTACCGGCAAGTCTCTTTACTCGTTATGTAATGCATCATTCCGTAACTAACTCATTAGCTACATTGCTTGCAAGGCTTATAGTGATGTGCATTACCGAGAGGGCCCAGAGATACCTCTTCGACAATCGGAGTGACAAAACCTAATCTCGAAATACGCCAACTCAACATGTACCTTTGGAGACACATGTAGAGCTCCTTTATAATCACCCAGTTACGTTGTGACGTTTGGTAGCACACAAAGTGTTCCTCCGATAAACGGAAGTTGCATAATCTCATAGTCATAGGAACATGTATAAGTCCTGAAGAAAGCAATAGCAACATATTAAACGATCAAGTGCTAAGCTAACGGAATGGGTCAAGTCAATCACATCATTCTCCTAATGATGTGATCCCTTTAATCAAATGACAACTCATGTCTATGGCTAGGAAACTTAACCATCTTTGATTCAACGAGCTAGTCAAGTAGAGGCATACTAGTGACACTATGTTTGTCTATGTATTCACACATGTATTATGTTTCCGGTTAATACAATTCTAGCATGAATAATAAACATTTATCATGAAATAAGGAAATAAATAATAACTTTATTATTGCCTCTAGGGCATATTTCCTTCAGTTTGACTATCGTGTCATAATCTAAATAAGCAGAAAGCAACTCCATATCCCCCTCTCGTGGGGCCATAGCAAGATAATTAGCAACATGGGTCGCATAAATCCCTCCAAATAAATCTCCAGACATACCATTATTATGCAACCTACGTGCAACTATTGCCCCCATGTTGTAATCTTTATTACCTAACACAGCACTCATGAGGACACAAAGATCAGGGACACACATGTGACATGCTTCATCTTTACCATTAATGCATCTACCAATGAAGGGAGCAAAATAATGTATAGCAGGAAAATGAATTCTCCCTATGGTAGCTTGTGCTATATCCCTAGATTCTCCCACAATAATACTAGCAAGAAAGTCTTTATATTCAGATCTGTGGGGGTCATTAACATTGCCCCACTGCCGAAGTTTGCAAACAGTTGTAAAATCTTCTAATTCTATGGTGTAAGATTTATCATAAATATCAAACAGGACACTCTGAGAATTACACGAAGATTTATATTTAAACCTTCTAACGAATGAATCAGTCAACTGATGGTACCGAGGACACTTATCTTGTAAGAAGTCCTCAAGATCGACATTACGCACATATGCATCAAATTCATCCTTGATGCCTGCTTTGACCATAAACTCGTCCGATGGCCACTCACAAGCTCGCACTTCGGCATCCCTTGGTGGTTCTTCGTCTTGCTCACGCATAGCACGCCTGGGTCCTTTCTTTGTTGAGGAACCACCTTGGTACATTCTCCTATACATAATTCTTTTTCTGAAAAATTTCTGAAATTTTAGTAACTTCAAAATAAAAGTGAATAAAACTAAACAAGATTGGTAGCAACTACTCCTACAAGTGCCTAGAGCCTATATCATGCATTAGAATTACTTGGGACCTCATAAATTTGACATGCAAGCTCAAGAACAGGGTCACCTATGCAGAAAAAATTTGCAATGAATAAAGCACTAGAACAAAAACTAATTGGACCAATGGAGGAGTTACGTACCAAGCAACAATCTCCCAAAGCAGTTTTGTGATTGGAGCTTTGAGCAAGGAGATCGAAAATCCCAGCAAAATGAGCTAGGACTCGTGCTTGAGCTTGATGGGGCTTTTTTTGGGGAAGAAGATGGAGTGTGTGGGTGCAGGAATAAGTGGAGGGGGGCCACCGTGGGCCCACGAGACAGGGGGGCGCGCCCTCCACCCTCGTGGCCAGGTGCTTGCCCCCCTGCAGTGTTTTCAGTGCCTAAAATCCTCAAATATTCCATAAAAAATCATACTAAATTTGCAGGGCATTTGGAGCACTTTTTATTTTCGGGATATTTTTTTATTACATGGAAAATTCAGAAAACAGACAGATAATACTATTTTTGCTTTATTTATTCTAAATAACAGAAAGTAAAAAGAGGGTACAGAAGGTTGTGACTTCTAGTTTCATCCATCTCATGATCATCAAAATGAATCCACTAACAAGGTTGATTAAGTCTTGTTAACAAACTCATTCCGAATAACACGGAACCAGAGAAGTTTCAAATAACACTAGGTTACCTCAACAGGGATATGAACATCCCCAATAACAAGAATATCATACTTTTTCTTGACAGTAGGAAGAGGAAATTCAAAACCTCCAATAATGATAGTTGGAACTTTTCCAATAGAATTGATGCTATGTACTTGAGGTTGTTTCCTCGGAAAGTGCATGTACCGTATGCTCATTACCATTAACATGAAAAGTGGCATTGCCTTTGTTGCAATCAATAACATCCCCTGCAGTATTCAAAAAGGGTCTACCAAGGATAATCGACATACTATCGTCCTCAGGAATATCAAGAATAACAAAGTCCGTTAAGATAATGACATTTGCAACCACAACATGCACATCCTCACAAATACTAACAGGTATAACAGTTGATTTATCAGCCATTTGCAAAGATATTTCAGTACGTGTCAACTTATTCAATTCAAGTCTACGATATAAAGAGAGAGGCATAACACTAACACTGGCTCCAAGATCACATAAAGCAGTTTTAACATAGTTTCTTTTAATGGAGCATGGTATGGTTGCTACCCTGGGATCTCCAAGTTTCTTTGGTATTCCACCCTTAAAAGTATAATTAGCAAGCATGGTGGAAATTTCAGCTTCCGGTATCTTTCTTTTATTTGTGATGATATCCTTCATGTACTTAGCATAAGGATTTACTTTAAGCATATCAGTTAAGCGCATACGTAAGAAGATGGGTCTAATCATTTCAGCAAAGTGCTCGAAATCCTCATCATCCTTTGTCTTGGATGGTTTAGGAGGAAAGGGCATGGGTTTCTGAACCCATGGTTCTCTTTCTCTACCGTGCTTCCTAGCAACAAAATCTCTCTTATCATAATGTTGATTCTTCAATTGTGGGTTATCAAGATCAACAGCAGGTTCAATCTCTACACCATTATTTTTACTAGGTTGAGCATCAACATGAACATTATCATTAACATTATCACTAGGTTCATGTTGATCACCTGATTGTGTTTCAGCATCAGATATAGAAATATCATTGGGATTCTCAGGTGTGTCTACAATAGGTTCACTAAAAGCATGCAAAGTCCTATCGTCTTTCTTTTTCTTTTTTTTAGAGGAACTAGGTGCCTCTAAATTATTTCTCTGAGAATCCTGCTCGATTCTCTTAGGGTGGCCTTCAAGATACAAAGGTTCCTGAGTTATTCTACCAGTTCTAGTAGCCACTCTAACAGCAAAGTCATGTTTATTATTCAATTCATCGAGCAAATCACTTTGAGCTTTAAGTACTTGCTCAGCTTGAGTGGTAACCATAGAAGCGTATTTGCTAATGAGTTTATGTTCACCTTTAACTCTAGCCATATAATCACTCAAGCGTCCTATCTTGAAAGCATTATTCTTTAATTCTCTACCAACATAAGCATTAAAACTTTCTTGTCTAGCCATAAAGTCATCAAATTCATCTAAGCATGCGCTATGAAATTTAGTAGACGGGATTTCAACTTTATCATATCTATAGAGAGAATTTACCTTTACTACCTGTGTCGGGTTATCAAGACAATGTGTTTCTTCAACAGGCGGTATATTAAGACCATGTATTCCTTCAATAGGTGGTAAATTCTTAACATATTCAGCTTTAATACCTTTTTCTTTCATTGATTTCTTTGCCTCTTGCATATCTTCAGGATTGAGAAATAGAACACCCCTCTTCTTCGGAGTTTATTTAGGAATAGGCTCAGGAGTTGGCTCAATTGGCTCAGGGATTGCCTCAGGAATTGGCTTAGGAAGAGTCCAATTATTTTCATTAGTCAACATATTATTCAATAGTAATTCAGCTTGGTCGACTGTTCTTTCCCTGAAAACACAACCAGCACAACTATCCAAGTAGTCCTTGGAAGCATCGGTTAGTCCATTATAAAAGATATCAAGTATTTCATTTTTCTTAAGAGGATGATCAGGCAAAGCATTAAGTAATCGGAGAAGCCTCCCCCAAGCATGAGGGAGACTCTCTTCTTTGATTTGCACAAAATTATATATTTCCCGCAAGGCAGCTTGTTTCTTATGAGCAGGGAAATATTTAGCAGAGAAGTAATAAATCATATCTTGGGGACTATGCACACAACCAGGATCAAGAGAATTAAACCAAGTCTTAGCATCACCCTTTAATGAGAACGGAAATATCTTAAGGATATAATAATAGCGAGACTTCTCATCATTAGTAAACAGGGTGGCTATATCATTTAACTTGGTTAAGATGTGCCACAACAGTTTCAGATTCAACCAAAGTAATTATTTCAGGATAAACAGAGAATTCATAATCCTTATCAGTAACACAGATAGGTGAAGTAGAAAAAGCGGGGTCAGGTTTCATTCTAGCATTAAGGGATTGCTGCTTCCATTTAGCTAATAACTTCTTAAGATCATATCTATCTTTGCAAGCAAAAATAGCTCTAGCAGCTTCCTCATTCATAACATAACCCTCAGGAACAACAAGTAATTCATAATCAGGGGGAGAACTTTCATCATCACTATCATCAATAATAGCATCTTCAATAATTTCATTCTCTCTAACCCTAGCAAGTTGTTCATCAAGAAATTCACCTAATGGCAAAGTAGTATCATGCACAGAAGTAGTTTCATCATAAGTATCATGCATAGCAGAAGTGGCATCATCAATAGCATGCTACATATCAGAATTCATAGCAGTAGCAGGTTTAGGTGTCGCAAACTTACTCAAAACAGAAGGAGAATCTAGTGCAGAGCTAGATGGCAGTTCCTTACCTCCCCTTGTAGTTGAGGGAAAAGTCTTTGTTCTTTCGTCTTTCAAGTTCCTCATAGTGATCAACAGATATAAATCCCAAGTGACTCAAAGAATAGAGCTATGCTCCCTGGCAACGGCGCCAGAAATTAGTCTTGATAACCCACAAGTGTAGGGGATGCAACAGCTTTCGAGGGTAGAGTATTCAACCCAAATCTATTGATTCGACACAAGGGGAGCCAAAGAATATTCCTAAGTATTAGATGTTGAGTTGTCAATTCAACCACACCTGGATAACTTAGTATATGCAGCAAAGTATTTAGTAGCAAAGCAGTATGATAGTAATGGTAACAGCGGCAAAAGTAAAGATAATAGTTTTGTAGTAATTGTAACAGTAGCAACGGAAAAGTAAATAAGCAAAACACAATATGTGAAAAGCTCATAGGCATTGGATCAGTGATGGATAATTATGTCGGATGTGATTCCTCATGCAACAGCTGTAACATAGGGTGACACAGAACTAGCTCCAGTTCATAAATGTAATGTAGGCATGTATTCCGAATATAGTCATACGTGCTTATGAAAAGAACTTGCATGACATCTTTTGTCCTACCCTCCCGTGGCAGCATGGTCCTAGTGGAAACTAAGGGATATTAAGGCCTCCTTTTAATAGAGAACCGGAACAAAGCATTAGCACATAGTGAATACATGAACTCCTCAAACTATGGTCATCACCGAGAAGTATCCCGATTATTGTCACTTCGGGGTTGTCGGATCATAGCACATAATAGGTGACTATAGACTTGCAAGATAGGATCAAGAACTCACATATATTCATGAAAACATAATAGGTTCAGATCTGAAATCATGACACTCGGGCCCTAGTGACAAGCATTAAGCATAGCAAAGTCATAGCAACATCAATCTCAGAACATAGTGGATACTAGGGATCAAACCCTAACAAAACTAACTTGATTACATGGTAAATATCATCCCACCCATCACCGTCCAGCAAGCCTACGATGGAATTACTCACGCACAGCGGTGAGCATCATGAAATTGGTGATGGAGGTTGGTTGATGCTGACGACAGCGACGAATCCCCCTCTCCGGAGCCCCGAACGGACTCCAGATCGGCCCTCCGGAGCCCCGAACGGACTCCAGATCGGCCCTACGGAGAGAGGTTAGGGCTTGGCGGCGGCTCCGTATCGTAAAACGTGATGAAACTTTCTCTCTGATTTTTTTCTCCGTGAAATGGAATATATAGAGTTGGAGTTGAGGTCGGTGGAGCATCAGAGGGCCCACAAGACAGGGGGCGCGCCTAGGGGGGAGGGCGCGCACCCACCCTCGTGGAGAGGGTGTGGCCCCCCTGGCCTTGATTCTTTCGCCAGTATTTTTTATATTTTCCAAAACTTATCTCCATGGATTTTCAGGTCATTTCGAGAACTTTTGTTTTCTGCACAATGAATAACACCATGGCAGTTCTACTGAAAACAGCGTCAGTCCGAGTTAGTTTCATTCAAATCATGCAAGTTAGAGTCCAAAACAAGGGCAAAAGTGTTTGGAAAAGTAGATACGTTGGAGACGTATCAGTGACCTCCTGGGAAGTCCTCGTGAAAGAGTTTCATATCTAGCCAACCCCAACTTGTTTGGGATAAAAGGCTTCGTAAGTAAGTAAGTACTGGAAAAAAACAATTAATGCCATGTAATAAACATACATGGCAAAGTGTACACCGAGTGAGGGAGTCCTGGATTAGGGGGTATTCGGATAGCCGGACTGTGTACAACGTTCGGACTATTGAAGCGTGGAGATACAAGACTCAAGTCTTTGGCCCGTGTCCGGATAGGACTCTCCTTTGCGTGGAAGGCAAGCTTGGCGATCCGGATATTGTGTATCCTTCCTTGTAACCGACTCCATGTAAACCTTAGCCCTCTCCGGTGTCTATATAAACCGGAGAGGTTGGTCCTTAGAAGGCCGATCAATTACAATCATACCATCATAGGCTAGCTTCTAGGGTTTAGCCTCTACGATCTCGTGGTAGATCTACTCTTGTACTACCCATATCATCAATATTAATCAAGCAGGAAGTAGGGTTTTACCTCCATCGAGAGGGCCCGAACCTGGGTAAACATCTGTGTCCCTCGCTTCCTGTTACCATCAGCCTAGACGCACAGATCGGGACCCCCTACCCGAGATCTGCCGGTTTTGACACCGACATTGGTGCTTTCATTGAGAGTTCCTCTGTGTTGTCGCCGCCAGGCTCAATGGCTCGTCTTGTCGTCAGGCACGACATTACCTCCGGGGGAGCTCTGGCTGCAGGCCAAACTCTCCGACTTGGCTGCCCCATCGGCGGTTGCGCCGATGATGGCCTCTTGGGTCATCAAGCATAACCTCCGCGTCAGTTCGGAACTTGCCGAACAGATGGATTCGATGGAGCTCTCCTCCCTTAATGAGCTCTTGGATCGCATCGCTGCTCTGGGAGTCGCCACAGACTATGACCGGATCGGGCTTAAACCCGACCAAAGGGACATCAAATCCCCGCCGGCCACCCATGAGATAGCGATAGTGGAGGAACCACATGCGGATTGCCCCTCAACTTTGAGGACAAATTATGTTCAGATCACCGAACTCCTTGAGCCAAACACCTGCTCAAAGGAAGGCATGACCCGGGTCCCGGAATTAGAATCGGGCATTGGGCCGAAGAAAGTGGGCAGCGCTCCGGATTCTGAGCCGTTAGCTCGGAACATCCCTCGCCCCTGGGTGTTAGATCGGATCAAAATCCGGATTCAGGTAACAACGCCCACCTGGAGTTAAACCGTCTCTCCCGCATTAGGCAAGGGCCACAGGAGACTGTGCATCGCTATTGGGCCAGATTCCTCCTTGCGCTTAACAATGTCAAGGACTGCCGCGAGGAGAACGTAGTCTCGCTCTTCTGCAAAAACTACACGAATGAAGGACTCCTTAATGCTATAAGCTGCCGTGACATAGTACACTTCGCGGACTTGGCAATCATAGTACGGAAGTACTATGTGATGGAAAGCGCCTGGAAAACCCAAACAGGATTTTGGGATAGTACTGCTCTCGCCAAGACCTTTGTCCGAACTAAATGGGCGAACTCTCATAAGTCGGCCGATCCAATCCCTAGGAAACCAAAGCCCACCCCAGGGCGGGGAACCGTATTGGAAGAATGGCTCGACGGGCCATGTAAGCTCCACAATACTCCGGATACAATACCAAATCATAGCCTTAGGGCATGTTGGATACTCCGGTAGGTGGCAAAAAGTGGCAAGGATCTTCTTGTAAGCCATAAAGCGGAACAACATCCTGCCAGCGAACACAATACGGTACTAACAGTCTTCGAGACTTTTGCCTCGAACAATAGGCGCAAGCGAGCTCATCGAAGCTCCTCTGAAATTTGCCGTGTGGCAAAAATAAACTCCTGGAACGACACTGCTATAACTTTTAATGCCAGTGATGAACCTTGACTCCAGACTGTCCGGGCACCAGCCGCTCTGGTCGTTAGCCCGATCGTAGATGGCTTTCGGCTCACTAAAGTACTCATGGACGGCGGAAGCGGATTGAATCTGATCTATGAAGAAGCACTCAGCAAGATGGAAATTGATAAAGGCCGCATTGAACAAAGCGGCACAACCTTTAGGGGAATTATCCCTACTCGGGAAGCGCGGTGTGTGGGAAAAATCACACTCGATGTGGTATTCGGCACCCCGGAGAATTTTAGGTCCAAAGAAATCACGTTCCAAGTGGCTTCCTTTAGCAGCGGATACCACACCCTTCTAGGGCGGGACGCGTTTACAAGCTTTCAAGCTGTACCCCATTACGGGTACATGAAGCTTAAAATGCCCGGACCCAATGGAATCATCACTCTAGCTAGTGATCCAGACGTCGCACTTCGCACCGAAAACAAAACCGCAACACTAGCCCTGGAAGCATTATCTGAAGCCCTAGCAGCCGAAGAGTTAACAACACTGCGGGCCACCGTGGACAGGGACGACGTGATACTCCACAAGCGACCCAAGTCCACCTCATTTAAACCTGCAGAAGAGATAGTCAAATTCCAAGTCCATCTAAAGGACCCCACAAAGACAGCTTCCATCGGGACACACTTGAGCCCCGCGATGGACGCCGCACTGCGAGATTTCTTATGCGAGAACTGGGACATTTTTGCCTGGCACCCTTCGGACATGCCGGGCATCCCACGCAGATTGGCCGAACACAGCCTCAATATTCTAAAAGGATATAAACCGGTCAAGCAGACTCTAAGACGGTTTTCAGAGCCCAAAAGGCAAGCCATGGGGGAAGAGCTAGCCAAACTACTCGAGGCCAGATTCATCAGAGATATCAAGCATCTGGATTGGCTGGCAAACCTAGTAATGGCACCAAAGAAGGACAAGTCCTGGCGCCTGTGTGTCGACTTTAAAGACCTCAACAAGGCTTGCCCCAAGGATCCATTTCCCCTCCCTCGCATCGACCAAATCTTGATGCCACAGCTGGACATGACTCGCTGTGTTTTCTCGATGCATACTCTGGATACCATCAAATAACGATGGCAGAGTCTGACCAAGCTGCAACAGCTTTCATAACGCCATATGGCCCTTTTTGCTTCAACACTATGCCTTTCGGGCTTAAGAACGCCGGCGAAACCTATCAACACATGATTCAAACATGTCTGGAAAAACAAATCGGCAAAACAGTGGAAGCATACGTGGACGACGTGGTCATAAAAACAAGACACATCGAAACCCTAATAGATGACTTGAGGCTTACATTCGATAACCTCCGGACATACGACATCAAGTTGAATCCGGAAAAATGTATTTTCGGCGTCCCCTCGGGGAAGCTGCTGGGCTTCATTGTTTCCAATAGAGGAATTGAAGCGAATCCAGCAAAAATCCGAGCTCTGTTGCAGTTGGCTATACCGACAGACCTCAAGCACATCCAGAAACTAGCTGGATGCGTGGCCGCTCTGAGCCGCTTTATATCCAGGTTAGGAGAAAAGGCATTGCCTCTTTACCGCCTCCTTCGGCGCACCGAACACTTCATATGGATGGATGCAGCCGCAGCCGGACTCGATGAAATAAAGACCTTACTGACCAGTAATCCAGTCCTAACAGCGCCAAATATTGGCGAGCCTATGCTACTGTACATAGCTGCAACACATCAAGTGGTAAGCGCGGTGCTTGTCGTCGAACGAGAGGTGGACGGATACAAATTCCCGCTTCAGAAGTCGTTTTATTACGTATCCACGGTCCTCACCCCATGCAAATTCTGATACCCACACTATCAAAAAATAGCATACGCGGTCTTCATGGCGTCCCGGAAGCTGCGACACTACTTTCAAGAGTGTTCGATTACAGTGGCCTCCGAAGTACCACTCAATGACATAATAAATAACCGCGACGCTACGGGTCGGATTGCTAAATGGGCTATCGAGCTCCTTCCGTTCGACATAATATACAAACCACGGAGAGCCATTAAGTCGCAAGTACTGGCCGACTTTGTCACCGAGTGGAGAGAAGCCGAACTCCCTAAAGAGTACGGCACATACTCAAATTGGATCATGCACTTCGATGGCTCTAAAATGCTGGCCGGATTGGGAGCAGGTGTAGTCCTGACATCTCCCACCGGAGACACGGTCCAGTACGTCCTTCAAATATTATACACAGACTCCAATAATGCAGCCGAATACGAGGCGCTCTTGCACGGTCTTTGGATGGCAGTCTCTATGGGCATCCAACGCCTGGAAGTGCGCGGGGATTCGAACGTCGCAATATCACAAATAAACGGAGACTTTGATGCCAAGGATCCGAAAATGGCGGCCTACCGTAAGTCCGTTCTAAAAAATGTCAGCTCGGTTCGAGGGGCTCGAATTCCACCATGTTGCTCGAGAAAACAATCAAGCGGCGGACGTCCTCGCCCGCATCGGCGCCAAACGTGACCCTGTCCCACCTAACATATTCCTGTAAAGTTTGTTCAAGCCATCCGTGGTATGGGAAGGGGAGTCCGGCAATACTAGCACGGATCCGAACACACCCCCAGATCCCAAACCATCAGACACAAGCGGAGGCTCTGCCACCGAAATAACATCTTCGGCCCACGAAATCATGGCCGTAATCGCCTCGTGGACTGAGCCTTTCTTGGCCTACCTAAATAGGCAGGAGCTCCCCGAAGACCAAAATGAAGCACGATGCATAGTCCGGCGTTCTAAAGCTTACAAAGTCCACGAACGGGAACTCTACAAGAAAAGTGCTACCGGAGTGCTCTAAAGATGCATCTTCGAAGAGGAAGGGCGGCAACTCTTGGCTAAAATCCATGCCGGACTGGGCGGGCACCACGCCGTGGCTCGAGAACTAGTCAGCAAGGCCTTCCGTACAGGATTTTATTGGCTGATGGCCCGAGCAGACACACAGGACCTTGTCCAACATTGTGTCGGTTGCCAGCTCTTTGCCAATCAGAGTCATATGCCCCCTACCGCTCTCCAAACAATCCCCATAGCCTGGCCTTTCGTGGTCTGGGGGCTGGATATGGTCGGACCTTTTAAAGGGGGGAGCCATAAGAAAAAATACTTATTGGTCATGGTGGACAAGTTCACCAAATGGATAGAAGCCAAACCAGTCAAAACGGTCGAATCCGGACCAGTAATAGACTTCATATCCGGGGTCGTACACCGCTATGGTGTCCCCCAGAGCATCATCACTGATAATGGCTCAAATTTCACAGCCGATGAAGTGAAAACTTGGTGTGGAAAAAGGGCTTTAAGCTTGATTACGCTTCCGTCTACCATCCCCAAACAAACGGCCAGGTAGAGCAAGCAAATGGTGTCATCATGAGCGGCATCAAACCTAGACTAGTGCGATCCTTGTTAGAGTCGGATACGCACTGGGTCAAAGAGCTCGACTCCGTACTCTGGGGGCTGCGGACCATGCTGAATCGCACTACCGGATATAAACCATTTTTATGGTATACGGAGCGGATGCAGTACTACCCTATGACATAATACATGATTCGCCACGCGTACGCATGTACGAAGAGAAGGAAGCTGAGTTAGATCGGTAGGATAACCTGGATTCCCTGGAGGAGGAGCGCGACGTCGCAAAATCCCGCTCCGTATTCTATCAGCAGCAGGCTCGACGATATTAAAGCAGAGAAGTGCGGGCCAAAACTTACAATATTGAAGAGCTCGTTCTACGCCTACCGGAGAAGAATAAGGACAAGCTCAAACCAAAGTGGGAGGGTCCCTTCGTCATTGACAAAGTTCTCACCGGAGGAGCGTACCGCTTACGTAACACATCCGATAACAGACTCGAGCCGAACCCATGGAATGCGGCCAGACTCCAGAGATTCTACGCCTAACGCTGAACTCAGTGTTCGTCTCATTACCCCTCGTTTTTAATTATGCTCCACCCCTTTTTCCTTTCTCGACCTTTTTTCTCTTCACACAAAGTATTTACTACAGTGCGGACTCCCGGATCACTCCGGCTGTACTATGTGTGTAAGCTATACCTGGGGGCTTCCTATTCGGAAGCTAAACATAATTACTTTAAATGGCTTTTTTCCCATCACATATGTGTTCTTTTTCCATATGTGCCTTTTCTTCACCATTATATGCATCCATATGACTTAAGATGTGGCCAAGCTGGGTTGCCTGGCTCTTGTGTTTATGCCCTACGTTCCCGTTAATTCGGCTAGGGCATAAGGGGAGCACCTCTGCGATTGTTACTGCCGGTTCAGGCGGATGTGTACCTCAGACTGGGTGAAGCCGAAAGCTAGTTTCCTTAAGAGAATATTCGATCGGTGAACAAAGGATGTATTCGTTTGTTACAACATATATCCCCAGAAGTCTTGTATCCTGCGCCATCGTCCGCAGTCCGGACATGTGCATTGACGCATGCGTACCCAAGGAAAGGAACCCCTAACAGAACTATTCTCCCTGGAAGATGTTTCTTACTATCCATGTAATATAACATAACTAGTTGGGTACTTGTCTGTTCAAGCGCTTATGACCCCTACGCCTTGTCTCCACGCATACCCCGGTTTTGTATAACTGAGTGGGTATTCGGACACACCCCAGACTGTAGGATCCGGGGGCTGAAGCGAAAAGGTCCGCCATGACAAATGATTTTAATCCGGCTAGGGGCTAATTATGTCCATTGAATTACACAGTCATTTGGACTGACTATATTCCTCCTCTATACCTTCCAATGGGTTATCTAGTTTAGAATCCTGTTGAGAATACTTAGCGGCTAACGCTACCTGGTCATATACCAGGCTCACGGGAATTTCTTGCCCATCGGGCCCCGCCGGTCCTACTTCGGCCATATGGTTCGGGTCCAGCTTGGTGTAGCGCGTCTTCACCATAGCCCAGGCTTCTCTTGCACTTTGCCGGCAAGCTGAAATCTTCCACAATCGGAAGCGCCGCTGTGCTCCTTGAAGCATATCCACAAGCTCCCCCATGCCGTTCGGCAATAAGCTTGATGGCCACAAGGCCTGAGCAACACCCTGCATCACTTGCCGAGCTCGCTCGTGCAGTTGCGAGAGGTCTTCCAGTAAATCACTTGCAGATGAGGGCATCTCCTCTTCAGGGCGACCCGTTAACATTCCTGCAAGCAAAATTCTTTCAATATACTTCCTTGCCGACCTATCATACAGTTCGTCTGGGCACTTACCATAATTGCCGCGTCGAAGCCTTTTGTTCTCCTTCATGGAGTCCGCCAGTTGAGCACGGACGTCTTTTAATTCCACGTCCAGCCGAACATTGGCATCTTGAAGATCGTTCTTCTTTTGCTTAACTTGCGTAAGGATGTGCTCGCCAGCCTTTAGCTTCCTTTTAAGCTGCGAGCCGTCATCCGTTACGCTCTCCGGATTCACCCCGAGATTGTCTGCAGAATTTTCTGTTAGACTAGTCATACCAGCCATTTACTAACTGGTGCATCTTCGTACAATTGAGACAAATGTTACCAGATGAGGCCTTCAGGGATTCCTCTAACTTGGCAACCGTGTCCCTCAGCTGGGCCTTGCATTCTTCCAGCTCCCGAGCCAATTGTTCACTCTTCTCTACAAGGACATGTGCATAAAATGATCCTTCAAACAGTCGTTCCAACTATTTCAAGTCTCAGGGGCTACTGTTATACATGCTTATCAAAGCTTCTTACCCGTATATCTCTGGTATACTGGTTCATCGCTCGGGCAAGCCCACCTTGAGCAGCTTGGATGTATGCGTCTGCCGAATTGAAGGCATTAAATGCCTCTTCGAAAAAGATGTTGTTCCGAAGCATGGCCCTCCGGCGCCGGTGATTCATGGCGCTCTCCACTTCGGAGTTTGTAGCCGAAAGCATATCCGCATCCTCTGTCAGAGAACTATTTGGAACTCGCCCCGTGTCCGCCTTCGCCCTCGAAGGTGGTTCTGGAACCCGGCTGGTGGAAGCGTGATTGGCGGGATCCCCGGATATAGTCTGGCTGCTTCTCTTCCTGCCAAACACAAAGGGCGCTGTTATATTTCAAATACTATAATTGCAGGACAGGTTATTACTTTACCTCTGCAGCAGTGTGTCGACCCACCGCCTTCCTCTTGAGCCTGCCCGATCCGGACGCCCGTGGTTGACGAGTCCCTAGGGGCTCGGCCCCGCGCTCCGACCGTCATCTCTGCAAACAGCATGATGCCTCAAGGGTAAAGCATAATACCTGAGGGGAGTCCATTTCAGAGTATAGGTGTCGGTGTCAAAACCGGCGGATCTCGGGTAGGGGGTCCCGAACTGTGCGTCTAGGAGGATGGTAACAGGAGACGAGGGACACGATGTTTTTACCCAGGTTCGGGCCCTCTCGATGGAGGTAAAACCCTATGTCCTGCTTGATTAATATTGATGATATGGGTAGTACAAGAGTGGATCTACCACGAGATCAAGGAGGCTAAACCCTAGAAGCTAGCCTATGGTATGATTGTTGTAATGTATGTTGTCCTACGGACTAAGGCCCTCCGGTTTATATAGACACCGGAGGAGGCTAGGGTTACACAGAGTCGGTTACAATGGTAGGAGATCTACATATCCGTATTGCCAAGCTTGCCTTCCACGCCAAGGAAAGTACCATCCGGACACGAGCCGGAGTCTTCAATCTTGTATCTTTGTAGTCTTGGAGTCCGGTGGATAATGATAGTCCGGCCGTCCGGACACCCCCTAGTCCAGGACTCCCTCAGTAGCCCCTGAACCAGTCTTCAATGAAGATAAGTCCGGCACGCATAATGTTCGGCATTGCAAGGCGGGTTCCTCCCTTGAATAATCCAGAGAAGATCATAAACACCAGGATAGTGTCCGGCTCTGCAAAATAAATTCCACATTCCACCGTAGAGAGAATAAAATGTACACTTAGTTCAATCTGCTGACGTATTACGCAGCGTGACATCACACCGCTACCAAGATTTTGTTTGAATCATTTTTTTACTATACCACCTCAGCACATTTAGCGAAGCGGTTTCCTTGGCACGTCTTGTCGAAGTAGAGATCGTGTTCCCCTTATTCCGGGATTCTCATCAATACGTACGTGGGTAACCCAACCGCGCCATTGATGGTGGCGCTTGGGAGATAAGCGAGTTTTACCAGGCTGGTGGGGGACGCATAGTTTTGTCCGCCTATATATAAGGGATAAGGATTCACCTTCTCACCTACGACTTCTTCCTCCTTTGCTTATCCATCCCCGCGAACTCAAGCTCCAACGCCCGAGCTCGCGCATCTTGCCTCGACCTTCTCCGAATATGTCTGGAGCGGGAGGTAAATGGTTGGCCTCCACCGCTAAGGAGGAGGACATCACCAAGCTGCGCAGCGCCGGATACCTTTCCGGCGATATCGCGCATCGGCTGCCCGACGAGGGGCAGCTCATCCCTACCCCCGGGCCTCATCAGAGGGTCGTCTTCCTCCCCCACTTCCTCCGCGGACTGGGCTTTCCGCTCCATCCATTTGTCCGGGGGCTCATGTTTTACTACGGCCTGGATTTCCACGATCTGGCGCCGAACTTTATCCTCAACATCTCGGCGTTTATCGTCGTGTGCGAGGCCTTCCTCTGCATCCAGCCCCACTTCGGCCTGTGGCTCAAGACCTTCAACGTCAAGCCGAAGGTTGTGAAGGGCACGCAAGTGGAATGCGAAGGCGCTATGTTGGGCAAATTGCCCAACGTCCCTTGGCTTGAAGGGACTTTCGTGGACTCCGTCAGGGGGTAGCAATCGGGGTGGTTCTACATCACCGAGCCGCGCAAACCCACATGGGCGGCGGCCCTCGAGTTTAGATCTGGCATCCCCATGCAGCTCACCTCCTGGAAAGAGAAGGGCTTGCAGTGGGGGAATCCGGTGGAGGTGACGGGACTCCGAGCATGTATCAAGAAGATAATGAGCAATAGGCTCAGGCTCGTCGACGTGGTCCAAGTCATGCTCATCCGGCGGATCCTCCCATGCCAAGAACAGGCATTTAATTTGTGGGAGTTCAATCCGGAACAGCACCAGGCGCTAAGCGGGCTCTTCGATACAACATATGAAGGCGCCTGGAGGGTGCTGTTCAAGGGCGCCGAAGCCCCCGCATCCGCGACCGAAGACCGCGGATTCAGCTCGCAGTATCCAACTGACGAGGTAAGTGATTCAACCCCATTACGGAACACTTGTGATAATTAGATTGACTCTAATGAGGTTTCATTCTGCCTCTTCCTTTGACAGGAATGGATGGAGAAGGCCAAGCTGCTTATCAGCCCGGCTCCCATGCCAGAAGACCCAGTGGACGCTCGCTTAACAGTGCTGCTGGTTCCGGCATCACATGTGGTGCCGGAGAAGAAGGCCAAGAAGGTGGCCGCGGGGACTCGAAAGAGTTCCCGCAATCAGGCGTCTGACGACGACGAGGACTCCTCCCCTGAAGACGAGGAGGAGGAGTATTCTCTCCCGGAGGAGGGAGAGAAGAAGAGGAAGGCTTCCCCAATCGGGGAGGCCGAAGGGTCCAAGAGGGGGAGAACTATCCCCCCGGACAGTTTCGCCAACATCAGCGTTGGCGAGGATGAGTGGCCTCCAAGGGCCAGGCGTCCGGCAAGGTCGTAAGTATCCGGACCATTTATATGCCGTACCTTTCATGTTACGTAGTATCCTTCTAACGCCGCATTCTGTCTGTAGTCCGGCCGGTGACGATCTTCCCGACTCATCGAGCGGGTCGTTGGCCTCGTTGGATGTGAATTCCATCCCGACTGCCTCTACCCCACGCGTCGACGAGGACGCCAAGGTGGGATCCCAGAGAGGGACCCATCAGGAGGAGGCTCCAGAGGCGCCGTCAGGCAGCCTCCCGGACTTTGTGCCGGACTCAACATCGGAACCCGCAGTGGTTCCAGAGTCCGGCAAGCGGCCCCTTCGAAAGAAGGGCAAGACCGTGACGCCGGCGGCCTCCGTTCAACCGGAGGCGCCGGATAGCTTGTTGGAGGCGCTTAAAGGCGCTTCCATCGAGGAAGAACACCGCACTATCATGAGTGCGGTGATTGAGAAGGTTCAGCTCGCTAAGAGCGGGCTGACCGAAGCCTGCAGCAGCCTTCTAATAGGCTTTGAGGTAAGAAGTTAAAATTATGTAATGTAGTACCGCATAGACAGTAGCCCCTGATGCTTAGTTCGGTGTTCGGAAAGAAAAGCCGGACTAAGGATCTATCAAGATATGCGCAGGGTTGCTAAAAAATATGTCAATATGGGTTTGCAGGCTGCGCTGCTGGCCTCTGCCGCTTTAATGGCGGAGGTCGATGTGCTGAAGAAGGACCTCGGGCGGTCCGAGAAAGAGCTCGGCCATGCCAAGAGGCAGCTCGAGGAAAAAGAAGGTGAGTAACACCGCTTTGAATAGGTACCTTACGGAAAAGGATTTTGGTTGCAATAAAATTTGACAAGGATAATATGTGTATGGCAGGGGCCACTAACGAGGTGGCAGCCCTGAAGGATGCTGTGTCCGCGGCCAAACGCAATGCGGCCGCGGAACGGGCCGAGCGACAAAAGCAAGAGGCATGGGTGGCGGAAGTTCGGCAAGGGCTCCAGGCTCTCATGGAAAAGCATGAGAGTTTGGAGCGTGACTCCAAGACTCGAGAGTCCGAGCTTGCCTCGGCTCTCGAAAGTGCCAAGTCCGCCAAGGCCGAAGCCCATAAGGCCCTTCAGGAGGTTGAGGACATAAAGAAGATAGCGGCGGGTAAGGCATTTTTCATGCAAAGCAGGCAAGTTAATGTGAACTACCTGACACTTACCCGCATTCGGAGCTCTCCAGGGGCGTTTGCAGATCTGCCGCGCAGTGCGTCTGATGCCGCCGCATTCTATCGTGGCGAGGAGGGGAGCTCGACGGAGAAGGTCTTCTGGTCTCAGTACTCTGAGGCCGGCCATCCGGTGCCCCCAAGCGACCAGCTGAAGCAGCTGGTCGAACTCCACAAGGTAGCTGAGGAGGCCATGAAGGGCCTCATAGTCCGGCTGTGGCCTGGACAGGCCATGCCTGGGAGCTACTTTGGCCTCGTGCGGCGGCTGGTGGATGCATGCCCCAGGCTGGATGTAGTCAAGCGCTCCGCCTGTACTGAAGGCGCTCACCGGGCTCTTGCCCGCATAAAGGTGCAATGGGGCAAGTTGGATGTGGAGAAGCTTCTCACGGACCCACCACCGCCGGGCAAGGAGTATCGCACGCCGGAGAAGTATTATAAAATTGTCTTGAAGGGAGCCTGCGATATTGCAGATGAGTGCTCTCGAAATGTAATCTTTGAGTGAACTCGCTATGTATTTATCCTGTGCGCTGAAAACTTCGTTCATATGCGCCATGAGCAACGCTTGTTTAATTTAAAATATTACCTTCTTTATAAAATCTGAGAGATGGCAAGTCGTTGGCTTCAGCCCCCAAGCCGCGAGTGCTGGGGTGTTCGGGATAAACATGAGCGCTCTTGTTCCCATTGTTGGGTCCATCGAGGGAGGCGCTCAACACAACGAACAAGGCAACCGGACTTATAATGCTTGAACACTCTCACTTAGCCATAGAATTCTATAATTTTAAATTTCGGCGAAGCCCCTGGTATTCGGAAGACCGAATCCGGGGCGCTATCCACGCCTTCTTCGGACATTGTCCGGAACTTCGCTCGAAGCGGCGTGAGTCTTTAAGGACCCGAAAAAAACCTCTCGAACAGCGACCAGTCTCTCGCCTTATCATGCCAGTCAGTTTTAGCTTTCTCCACTGAGGCGCTCGCCCGGCTCAACCGGGGCGCAATCGCAGTGGTTCTCCCAGTGTTACCTTAGCCGACGGAACGGAACATAAGGCACCAAAACATGGGACCCAGGCAAACCCAACTATTGACCCAAGACATGATTCGGAGCCGATTCATATAATGCTATAAGTTCGGGGTGCCGTACCAAAATATACGGACGCAAGATGTCATGTTATGAACATATATATAAAAGATAATGCCATTGCAATAAAAAGGTGCTGCATTATTTATGAGAGAAAGTTTGCTAGTAGAGCGGACTGATACAAATAGTGCGGTAAGCAAGGGATTTGGACTAAATAAACATGTCCCCCTCCAGGGATGAGATGCAGACTTGGTGTATATAATCGAATTTAATGCTCGTAATTGAGACCACCTGGATGTTCGTCGCGGCCTTCTTTAGTCCCTGACTGTTGTATTCATGAGTTCGGCAGGTTCGCCGCCGGACAGGGCTTCTGGTTAACAGAGTCCTGCGTACATAAAAGAAGAAAAATAAAAAAAGGGGGGGCACACTTGCGAGCCCCCGGTGTGGTCGAACCGTACTCTGGGTCTGTTGCGATCGTGCCCCCTCCCCTGTGCCCATGGTATCTCCAAGGAGTAATGATGTACGCGGAGTGTTATTCTTGCGATCATACGCGGGCGAGGGTTGGGGCTGCATTGCTACGCGTGCTCTGATCGCGCCAGGTGGTCTTAGTTGGCATTGCTCCGGGCGCGCTTTGCTGTATCCGGCCGTTTAATGGCCGGACTAGAGAATTGCCTTAGAAGGCTGCTCTGTACTTCTGCCGCGAGAGCCGCTGTATGTTCCTCCGTTCGGAGGGAGCGTTCCGTATTCCCATTGACCGTGATGACTCCACGAGGGCCTGGCATCTTGAGCTTTAGGTATGCATAGTGCGGCACCGCGTTGAATTTTGCAAACGCGGTTCGTCCGAGCAGAGCGTGATAGCCGATGCGGAACGGGACTATGTCGAAGATTAACTCTTCGCTTCGGAAATTATCCGGGGATCCGAAGACCACTTCCAGTGTGACTGAGCATGTACAGTTGGCTTCCACTCCTGGTATGACACCTTTAAAGGTTGTCTTTGTAGGTTTAATCCTTGATGGGTCTATGCCCATTTTGCGCACTGTATCCTGATAATGCAGGTTCAGGCTGCTACCGCCGTCCATCAGGACTCTCGTGAGGTGGAACCCATCGACGATTGGGTCTAAAACCAATGCGGCGAATCCGCCATGGCGTATGCTGGTCGGATGGTCTCTTCGATCGAAAGTGATCGGGCAAGAGGACCATGGGTTGAACTTTGGGGCGACTGGCTCCATCGCATAGACGTCCCGTAGTGCGCGTTTCCTCTCCCTCTTGGGTATATGGGTCGCGTATATCATATTCACCGTCCGCACTTGTGGGGGAAAACCCTTCTGTCCTCTATTGTTCGGCGGCCGGGTCTCTTCCTCGTCGTCGCTATTTAGCCCCTTGTCATTGTTTTCGGCAATTAACTTGCCGGCCTACTTGAACACCCAGCAATCTCTATTGGTGTGGTTAGCTGGCTTTTCAGAGGTGCCATGTATCTGGCATAAGCGGTCGAGTATTCGATCCAGATTGGACGGACCCGGAGTGGTTCTTTTGAATGGCTTCTTCCGCTGACCAGGTTTAGAGCCTCAGAATCCGGCATTGACTGCCGTTTCCTCCTTATCGTCGCCGTTAATGCGGCGCTTGTTTTTGTTTCGTCGTGACCTGCCATTGTTGTCCTTGGTATCCGGACTGCCAGAGTTTTTACGGAGATTGTTGCTGCGGGCTAGCCAGCTATCCTCTCCCGCGCAAAAGCGGGTCATTAACGATGTGAGGGCTGCCATGGATTTCGGCTTTTCCTGCCCCAGGTGCCGGGCTAGCCATTCGTCCCGGATGTTATGTTTGAAGGCTGCAAGGGCCTCTGCATCCGGACAGTCGACGATTTGATTTTTCTTCGTCAAGAACCGTGTCCAGAATTGTCTGGCCGATTCGTCTGGCTGCTGAATGATGTGGCTTAGGTCATCGGCGTCTGGTGGTCGCACATATGTGCCTTGGAAGTTATCAAGGAATGCGGCCTCCAGGTCTTCCCAACACCCAATTGACTCTGCGGGCAAGCTGTTAAGCCAATGCCGAGCTGGTCCTTTAAGCTTGAGCGGGAGGTACTTGATGGCATGGAGATCGTCGCCGCGGGCCATATGGATGTGGAGAAGATAGTCTTCGATCCACACCGCGGGGTCTGTTGTGCCATCGTAAGATTCGATGTTTACGGGTTTAAACCCTTCGGGGATCTGATGATCCATTACTTTGTCAGTGAAGCATAACGGGTGTGCGGCGCCCCTGTATTGAGCGATATCGCGACGCAGCTCGAGAAAGCGCTGTCTGCTGTGTTTGGCCCGGCCGGGGTTATTGTATCCGGCACGACGGTATTCGTCGTGGGTCGTAGGGCGCCCACGTGATCCATAGATGGATCTGGATTGCCTTGCTTTGTCCTCCAATATGTCTCGCAAGTCCGGCGCGTTCCCTCTTGGCTTCGTACTCTTGGAGCGATGCCGGGGTATGGTCTTGGCTAGGGGCCTGGATGCCTCTCTGTCACGACCACGGGGTGGTCGGTCAGCCATATCGTGCGCTGGTGCTGGAGGTACGTATGCTTCCTCCTCTAATCGGGGGAGCAGCTTGCGTCTTGGGTAACTTTTGGAGGGACGTTCGAGTTTATACTCCTCGGCCGCGAGGACCTTGGTCCATCGATCGGCCAGCAGGTCCTGATCAGCTTGAAGCTGCCGCTGCTTTTTCTTTAGGCTGTTTGCTGTGGCGATAAGCCTGCGCTTGAAGCGCTCTTGTTCGACGGGATCCTCGGGTACGACGAATTCGTCATCGTTGAGGCTTGCTTCGTCTTCGGAGGGAGGCATATAGTTATGATCCTCAACCTCTTCGTCTGCCGCCCCCTCATGAGGGCTTGCTTCTGCATCCTCCTGCGCTGAGTCTTGCTGGAGGGGATTGTCTTCGGCGCTCTCTGGAGTGTTATTATCTCCTGTGCCGGAATCTCCATTCTTGCTATGGCGGGATTTAGAGCGGCGCCGCTGACGCCGGCGTTTGGGCTGCTTCTTTAAAGAGTCTGCCTCCGCTGTTTCTTCGCCGTCCCCGTCTTTTGGGGTGTCCACCATATATATGTCGTATGACGAGGTGGTCTTCCAGTGCCCTGTAGGCGCTGGTTCCTGTTCGTCTCCGGCATCATCGTCCATAGCGTCGATGTCTTCGGAGTCGTAGTCTAGCATGTCGGTTAGATCGTCGACAGTGGCTACAAAGTGGGTGGTGGGTGGGCTCTGAATTTCTACGTCGTCCGTACCCCAACCATCCTGGCCATAGTCCGGCCAGGACTCTCCTGATAGCGAGAGATGCTTTAGTGAATTCAGGATATCGCCAAAAGGCGAGTGTTGGAAGATGTCCGCGGCGGTGAATTCCATAACCGGCGCCCAATCCGGATCGATTGGTAGGGGCGCGGGAGGTTCGGAGTCCGGCAAGGAGTCCGGCGCCTCGGGATCACGAGTTTCGCGAGGGACAAGATTGGTGTTCGGCTCCATCGCTGTGGATGTTGAAGCCCCCAGGGCGGTGTCTATCCACCGGCCCTCGATCTGGGTGATTGGCTCCGGGCTAATGGCCGAAGCGGATCCGTGTGCGGCCACCAAGGCACTGTTCGGCGGCTAAGCTAGATCATGCCCATCGTTACAGTGCGGCACCCTTGGCTGCGGCTCGAGTCCGTCGAAGATCAAGTCTCCGCGGACATCGGCCGTGAAGTTTAAGCTTCCGAATCTGACCTGACGGCCAGGGGCGTAGCTTTCGATCTGCTCCAGATGGCCAAGTGAATTGGCCCGCAGGGCGAAGCCGCGGAATACGAAGATCTGTCCAGGGAGAAAAGTCTCACCCTGGACAGCGTTGCTGGTTGAAGATGCCATCAAGCCTATCGGTGATGACACAGAGGAACTCTCAATGAAAGCACCAATGTCGGTGTCAAAACCGGCGGATCTCGGGTAGGGGGTCCCGAACTGTGCGTCTAGGCGGATGGTAACAGGAGACGAGGGACACGATGTTTTTACCCAGGTTCGGGCCCTCTCGATGGAGGTAAAACCCTACGTCTTGCTTGATTAATATTGATGATATGGGTAGTACAAGAGTGGATCTACCACGAGATCAAGGAGGCTAAACCCTAGAAGCTAGCCTATGGTATGATTGTTGTAATGTATGTTGTCCTACGGACTAAGGCCCTCCGGTTTATATAGACACCAGAGGAGGCTAGGGTTACATAGAGTCGGTTACAATGGTAGGAGATCTACATATCCGTATTGCCAAGCTTGCCTTCCACGCCAAGGAAAGTACCATTCGGACACGAGCCGGAGTCTTCAATCTTGTATCTTCGTAGTCTTGGAGTCCGGCGGATAATGATAGTCCGGCCGTCCGGACACCCCCTAGTCCAGGACTCCCTCAATAGTGTTTTTTATTTTGGCTTACATGCGACACAGGGAGCAGTCTGGGATAGTCGGTCATAATGGCCACTGAGGCACCGTCCCAGCTCGCTTGATAAAATACCCCGTTGACAAGCTCCACGGTAAATGTTGGGGAACGTAGCAGAAATTCAAAATTTTCTACGCAACACCAAGATCTATCTATGAAGAGACTAGCAATGAGGGGAAGGAGAGTGCGTCTACATACCCTTGTAGATTGCTAAGCGGAAGCGTTCAAGAGAACGGGGTTGAAGGAGTCGTACTCGTAGTGATCCAAATCACTGGAGATCCTAGTGCCGAACAGACGGCACCTCCGCGTTCAACACACGTACAGCCCGGTGACGTCTCCCATGCCTTGATCCAGCAAGGAGAGAGGGAGAGGTTGCGGAAGACTCCATCCAGCAGCAGCACAACGGCGTGGTGGTGATGGAGGAGCATGGCAATCCTACAGGGCTTCGCCAAGCACCGCGGGAGAGGAGGAGTACTTGGGAGAGGGGGAGGGCTGCGCCAGAACTTGTGGTGCGGCTGCCCTCCCACCCCCAACATATATATAGGGGCAAGGGAGAGGGGGGCCGGCCCCCTCAGATCCAATCTGAGGAGGGGGCGGCGGCCAAGGGGGGGAGGAGTGCCTCCCAAGTCAAGTGGAGGCCCTCCCCCCTTAGGGTTTTCCCTCTCCCATGCGCATGGGCCTTGGGGGGGCTGGTGCCCCTGGCCCATTAAGGCTAGGGCGCCCCCCTACAGCCCTTGCTACTGTATTGGACGTGGTGGAACAATTTCCGGACCTCCGGACCCCTCCGGAATCCTCCGGAACCTTCTGGAAGCTTCCCGGTACAATACCGAAAAAACCCGAACTTTTTTCGGAACCCGAACAACAACTTTCCATATATAAATCTTTACCTCCGGACCATTCCAGAACTCCTCGTGACGTCCGGGATCTCATCCGGGACTCCGAACAACATTCGGTAACCACATACAAGCTTCCTTTATAACCCTAGCATCATCGAACCTTAAGTGTGTAGACCCTACGGGTTCGGGAACCATGCAGACATGACCGAGACGTTCTCCAGTCAATAACCAACAGCGGGATCTGGATACCCATGTTGGCTCCCACATGTTCCATGATGATCTCATCGGATGAACCACGATGTCAAGGACTCAATCAATCCCGTACTTGCCCGAGATTCGATCGTCGGTATACCGATACCTTGTTCAATCTCGTTACTGGCAAGTCTCTTTACTCGTTCCGTCACACATCATCCCGTGATCAACCCCTTCGTCACATTGTGCACATTATGATGATGTCCTACCGAGTGGGCCCAGAGATACCTCTCCGTCACACGGAGTGACAAATCCCAGTCTCGATTCGTGCCAACCCAACAGACACTTTCGGATATACCTGTAGTGCACCTTTATATCCACCCAGTTACGTTGTGACGTTTGGTACACCCAAAGCATTCCTACGGTATCCGGGAGTTTCACAATCTCATGGTCTAAGGAAATGATACTTGACATTAGAAAAGCTTTAGCATACGAACTACGATCTTTGTGCTAGGCTTAGGATTGGGTCTTGTCCATCACATCATTCTCCTAATGATGTGATCCCATTATCAACGACATCCAATGTCCATGGTCAGGAAACCGTAACCATCTATTGATCAACGAGCTAGTCAATTAGAGGCTTACTAGGGACATGGTGTTGTCTATGTATCCACACATGTATCTGAGTTTCCTATCAATACAATTATAGCATGGATAATAAACGATTATCATGAACAAGGAAATATAGTAATAATAACTAATTTATTATTGCCTCTAGGGCATATTTCCAACAGTCGCCCACTTGCACTAGAGTCAATAATCTAGTTCACATCGCCATGTGATGAACACTCACAGGTCACATCGTCATGTGACCAACACCCAAGAGTTTACTAGTGTCACTAAACTAGTTCACATCATCATGTGATTAAGACTCAATGAGTTCTGGGGTTTGATCATGTTTTGCTTGTAAGTGAGGTTTTAGTCAACGGGTCTGCAACATTCAGATCCGTATGTACTTCGCAAATTTCTAGGTCATATTGTAAATGCTGCTTCCATGCCCACTTGGAGCTATTCCAAATGGTTGCTTCACTATATGTATGCGGTTTGCTACTCAGAGTCATTCGGATAGGTGTTAAAGCTTGCATCGACGTAACTCTTTACGTCGAACTCTTTATCACCTCCATAACCGAGAAACATATCCTTATTCCTCTAAGGATAATATTGACCGCCATCTGGTGATCGACTCCTTGATCACCTTTGTACTCCTTGATCATCTTATAGATCTTGATGCTTATTGTTCAAGTAGCCTAATCCAGGTTTTCCATTGAAAATCACTTTTCAAATAACCCTATACGCTTTCTAGAAATTCTACACCATTTCAGATCAACAATATGTTTACAACATATACTTATCAGAAATTCTATAGTGCTCCCACTCACTTCTTTGGAAATACAAGTTTCTCATAAACTTTGTATAAACCAAAAATCTTTGATCATCTTATCAAAGTGCATATTCCAACTCCGAGATGCTTACTCCAGTCCTTAGAAGGATCGCTAGAGCTAGCACACCTTTTAGCATCCTTAGGATCGACAAAACCTTTCTGATTGTATCATATACAATATTTCCTTACGAAAACTGGTAAGGAAACTCGTTTTGACATCCATCTGCCAGATTTCATAAATGCAGCTAATGCTAACATGATACCGACGGACTTAAGCATCGCTACGGATGAGAAAATCTCATCGTAGTCAACTCTTTGAACTTGTGAAAAACTCTTCACCACAAGTCGAGCTTCATAGATGGTGACATTACCATCCACGTCCGTCTTCTTCTTAAAGATCCATTTATCTCAATGGCTTGCCGATCATTGGGCAAGTCCACCAAAGTCCATGCTTTGTTCTGATACATGGATCCTATCTCGGATTTCATGGCTTCTAACCATTTGTCAGAATTTGGGCCCACCATTACTTCTCCATAGCTCACAGGTTCATTGTTGACTAGCAACATGACCTCCATGACAGGATTAAGTACCACTCTGAAGTAGTGCGCATCCTTGTCGACCTACGAGGTTTGGTAGTGACTTGATCCGAAGTTTCATGATTACTATCATAAGCTTCCACTTCAATTGGTGTAGGTGCCACAGGAACAACCTCCCGTGCCCTGCTACACACTAGTTGTAGTGACGGTTCAATAACCATATCAAGTCTCCACCATCCTCCTCACTCAACTTTCCGAGACAAATTTTTCCTCGAGAAAGGACCCGATTCAAGAAACAATCCCTATTGCTTTCGGATCTGAATTAGGAGGTATACCCAACTGTTTTGGGTGTCCTATGAAGATGCATTTTATCCGCTTTGGGTTCGAGCTTATCAACCTGAAACTTTTTCACATAAGCGTCGCAGCCCCAAACTTTTAAGAAACGACAACTTAGGTTTCTCCAAACCATAGTTCAAACGGTGTCGTCTCAATGGAATTACGTGGTGCCCTATTAAAGTGAGTGCAGTTGTCTCTAATGCCTAACCCATAAACGATAGTGGTAATTCGATAAGAGACATCATGGTACACACCATATCCAATAGGGTGCAACTATGATGTTCGGACACACAATCAAACTATGGTGTTCTAGGCGGTATTAATTGTGAAACAATTTCCACAATGTCTTAATTGTGTGAAAAATGCTCGTAACTCAGATACTCATCTCTATGATCATATCATAGACATTTTATCCTCTTGTCATGATGATCTTCAACTTCACTCTGAAATTACTTGATCCATTCAATATTCAGACTTGTGTTTGATCAAGTAAATATACTCAACATCTACTCGAATCATCTGTGAAGTAAGAACATAACGATATTCACTGCATGCCTCAGCACTCATTGGACTGCACACATCAAAATGTGTTACTTCCAACAAGTTGCTATCTTGTTCCATCTTACTGAAAATGAGGCTTTTCAATCATCTTGCCCATGTGGTATGATTTGCATATCTCAAGTGATTCAAAATCAAGTGAGTCCAAACGATCCATCTGCATGGAGTTTCTTCATGCGTATACACCAATAGACATGGTTCGCATGTCTCAAACTTTTCAAAAACGAGTGAGTCCAAAGATCCATCAATATGGAGCTTCTTCATGCGTTTTATACCAATATGACTTACATGGCAGTGCCACAAGTAAGTGCTACTATCATTACTATCTTATATCTTTTGGCATGAAAATGTGTATCACTACGATCGGGATTCAATAAACCATTCCTTTAAGTGCAAGACCATTGAAGGTATTATTCAAATAAATAGAGTAACCTTTATTCTCCTTAAATGAATAACCGTATTGTGATAGACATAATCCAATCATGTCTATGCTCAATGCAAACACCAAATGACAATTATTCAGGTTTAATACTAATCTTGATGGTAGAGGGAGCGTGCGATGTTTGATCATATCAAACTTGGAAACACTTCCAACACATATCGTCAGCTCACCTTTAGCTAGTCTCCGTTTATTCCGTAGCTGTTTTATCTCGAGTTACTAACACTTAGCAACCGAACCGGTATCTAATACCCTGGTGCTACTAGGAGTACTAGTAAAGTACACATTAACATAATGTATATCCAATATACTTCTATCGACCTTGCCAGCCTTCTCATCTACCAAGTATCTAGGGTAATTCCGCTCTAGTGACTATTCCCCTTATCACAGAAGCACTTAGTCTCGGGTTTGGGTTCAACCTTGGGTTTCTTCACTAGAGCAGCAGCTGATTTGCCGTTTCATGAAGTATCCCTTCTTGTCCTTGCCCTTCTTGAAACTAGTGGTTTCACCAACCATCAACAATTAATGCTCCTTCTTGATTTCTACTTTCGCGGTGTCAAACATCGTGAATACCTCAAGGATCATCATATCTATCCTAATTTGTTATAGTTCATCACGAAGCTCTAGCGGCTTGGTGGCAATGACTTTGGAGAAACATCACTATCTCATCTGGAAGATCAACTCCCACTCGATTCAAGTGATTGTTGCACTCAGACAATCTGAGCACAAGCTCAACGATTGAGCTTTTCTCCCTTAGTTTGCAGGCTAAGAAAATCGTCAGAGGTCTCATACCTCTTGACGTGGGCACGAGCCTGAAATTCCAATTTCAGCCCTCGAAACATCTCATATGTTCCGCAACGTTTCGAAAAACATCTTTGGTGCCTCAACTCTAAACCGTTTAACTAAACTATCACGTAGTTATCAAAACGTGTATGTCTGATGTTCGCAACATCCACAAACGACGTTTGGGGTTCAGCACACTGAGCGGTGCATTAAGGACATAAGCTTTCTACTGTCCGCATAATCGCTACTGTCAACTTTCAACAATATTTTCTCTAGGAACATATCTAAACAGTGGAACTAAAGCGCGAGCTTACGACATAATTTGCAAAGATCTTTTGACTATGTTCAGGATAATTAAGTTCATCTTATGAACTCCCACTCAGATAGGCATCCCTCTAGTCATCTAAGTGATTACATGATTCGAGTCAACTAGGTCGTGTCCGATCATCACGTGAGACGGACTAGTCATCATCGGTAAAAATCTTCATGTTGATCGTATCTACTATACGACTCATGCTCGACCTTTCGGTCTCTTGTGTTCCGAGGCCATGTCTGTACATGCTAGGCTCGTCAAATTAACCTAAGTGTTTCGCGTGTGTAAATCTGGCTTACACCCGTTGTATGTGAAAGTAAGAATCTATCACACCCGATCATCACGTGGTGCTTCGAAACGACGAACTTTCACAACGGTGCACAGTTAGGGGGAACACTTTCTTGAAATTTTAATGAGGGATCATCTTATTTACTACCATCGTTCTAAGCAAATAAGATGCATAAACATGATAAACATCACATGCAATCAAAAAGTGACATGATATGGCCAATATCATTTTGCTCCTTTTGATCTCCATCTTCGGGGCTCCATGATCATCATCGTCACCGACATGACACCATGATCTCCATCATCATGATCTCCATCATCGTGTCTCCATGAAGTTGTCTCGCCAACTTATTACTTCTACTACTATGGCTACCGGTTAGCAATAAAGTAAAGTAATTACATGGCATTGTTAAATGACACGCAGGTCATACAATAAATAAAGACAACTCCTATGGCTCCTGCCGGTTGTCATACTCATCGACATGCAAGTCGTGATTCCTATTACAAGAACATGATCAATCTCATACATCACATATCATTCATCACATTCTTCTTGGCCATATCACATCACACTGCATACCCTGCAAAAACAAGTTAGACGTCCTCTAATTGTTGTTTGCATGTTTTACGTGGCTGCTATGGGTTTCTAGCAAGAACGTTTCTTACCTACGCAAAACCACAACGTGATATGTCAATTGCTATTTACCCTTCATAAGGACCCTTTTCATCGAATCCGATCCGACTAAAGTGGGAGAGACTGGCACCCACTAGCCACCTTATGCAACAAGTGCATGTCAGTCGGTGAAACCTGTCTCACAAGAGTACGTGTAAGGTCGGTCCGGGCCGCTTCATCCCACGATGCCGCTGAATCAAGATTGGACTAGTAACGGTAAGCATATTGAACAACATCAACGCCCACAACTACTTTGTGTTCTACTCGTGCAAAGAATCTACGCAATAGACCTAGCTCATGATGCCACTGTTGGGGAACGTAGAAGAAATTCAAAATTTTCTACGCAACACCAAGATCTATCTATGGAGAGACTAGCAACGAGGGGAAGGAGAGTGCATCTACATACCCTTGTAGATCGCTAAGCGGAAGCGTTCAAGAGAACGGGGTTGAAGGAGTCGTACTCGTCGTGATCCAAATCACTAGAGATCCTAGTGCCGAACAGACGGCACCTCCGCGTTCAACACACGTACAGCCCGGTGACGTCTCCCATGCCTCGATCCAGTAAGGAGAGAGGGAGAGGTTGAGGAAGACTCCATCCAGCAGCAGCACAACGGCATGGTGGTGATGGAGGAGCGTGGCAATCCTGCAGGGCTTCACCAAGCACCGCGGGAGAGGAGGAGTACTTGGGAGAGAGGGAGGGCTGCGCCAGAACTTGTGGTGCGGCTGCCCTCCCACCCCCCACATATATATAGGGGCAAGGGAGAGGGGGGCCGGCCCCCTCAGATCCAATCTGAGGAGGGGGCGGCGGCCAAGGGGGGGAGGAGTCCCTCCCAAGTCAAGTGGAGGCCCTCACCCTTAGGGTTTTCCCTCTCCCATGCGCATGGGCCTTGGGGGGGCTGGTGCCCCTGGCCCATTAAGGCTAGGGCGCCCCCCTACAGCCCATGCTACTGTATTGGACGTGGTGGAACAATTTCCGGACCTCCGGACCCCTCCGAAATCCTCCGGAACCTTCTGGAAGCTTCCCGGTACAATACCGAAAAAACCCGAACTTTTTCCGGAACCCGAACAATAACTTTCCATATATAAATCTTTACCTCCGGACCATTCCGGAACTCCTCGTGACGTCCGGGATCTCATCCGGTACTCCGAACAACATTTGGTAACCACATACAAACTTCCTTTATAACCCTAGCATCATCAAACCTTAAGTGTGTAGACCCTACGGGTTCGGGAACCATGCAGACATGACCGAGACGTTCTCCAGTCAATAACCAACAGCGGGATCTGGATACCCATGTTGGCTCCCACATGTTCCATGATGATCTCATCGGATGAAGAACGATGTCAAGGACTCAATCAATCCCGTATACAATTCCCTTTGTCTAGCGGTATTATACTTGCCCGAGATTCGATCGTCGGTATACCGATACCTTGTTCAATCTCGTTACCGGCAAGTCTCTTTACTCGTTCCGTAACACATCATCCCATGATCAACCCCTTGGTCACATTGTGCACATTATGATGATGTCCTACCGAGTGGGCCCAGAGATACCTCTCCGTCACACGGAGTGACAAATCCCAGTCTCGATTCGTGCCAACCCAACAGACACTTTCGGAGATACCTGTAGTGCACCTTTATAGCCACCCAGTTACGTTGTGACGTTTGGTACACCCAAAGCATTCCTACGGTATCCGGGAGTTGCACAATCTCATCGTCTAAGGAAATGATACTTGACATTAGAAAAGCTTTAGCATACAAACTACGATCTTTGTGCTAGGCTTAGGATTGGGTCTTGTCCATCACATCATTCTCCTAATGATGTGACCCCATTATCAACGACATCCAATGTCCATGGTCAGGAAACCGTAACCATCTATTGATCAACGAGCTAGTCAATTAGAGGCTTACTAGGGACATGGTGTTGTCTATGTATCCACACATGTATCTGAGTTTCCTATCAATACAATTATAGCATGGATAATAAACGATTATCATGAACAAGGAAATATAGTAATAATAACTAATTTATTATTGCCTCTAGGGCATATTTCCAACAGTAATATCTGGATCTTCTTTGATTCCTAGATCTAGGGCCCTTCCGGGGTCCTCTGGCTGCGGGGAGGGGCTGAAGATTCCTTCCACGGCCCTCTTCAGTTCCTGCTCAGAAACATCGATGCAGGCAATCTTAGCAGAAGAACGCTAAAGTAAGTAAAACAGGGAAAGGAATGATGACTTACCCACTCTGGGGGGGGGGGGGGGTTGTACATGGAGAATCCGTCCCGTGGTTTAATGCGAAGGAATTCCTCCTCTTCCCCTTTGTATAAATCGGACAATATCCTTCCCAGAGCAGTGGCAGAGTCCGGACCCTTACGGCCGCAGTGGGTGGCGTCATCTTCCCCGTTGAAGTGCCACATGGGCTTCCCCTGCTATTGAAGCGGTTGCACTCCCCGCATTATGCATATTGCCATGACCTCGACCGTCGTCAGTCCGGATTTGGCCAGTAACTTTATCCTGCTCATCAGGAAGTGTATTTCCCTCGTATCCTCTTCTTGAGGGCCCCGGGGGCGCCAGCTTAGGCGTGCCCTCGGAGGGGCGTTGCTGAACTTGGGGAGACCTGTCCGGACTGGATCCAGAAGGGGAACATCATCAATGTAAAACCACTCTGAAGGCCAGTTTTCTGGTGCCTTCTTAGGAGTACCGGACAAGTATCTGGCTTCGGCAATGCGCCATACTTCGGCCCCGCCCACTTGACATAGGGATTCTCCCTGGGTGCGGGGGACAAGGCAGAATAGCTTCCTCCATAATCCGAAGTGAGGTTCGCAGCCTAAAAACTGCTCGCAAAGTGCGACGTACCCCGCTATATGCAGAATGGAGGCAGGGGTAAGGTTGTGCAACTGGAGGCCGTAGAACTCCAGGAGCCCGCGAAGAAATGGGTGGATGGGAAACCCGACGCCCCTTAGCAGATGCGGGATGAGGCATATGCGCTCCTCTGGAGATGGGTTTGGAGATCCCTCCGCTTGTTCCCCTCCGTCATAAGTGGCTATTCCGACTCGAACAGGGACCATGAACGCCGGTGGGAGAAACCCTTGGGTTTGTAACTCTATCAAACGGCTATGAGGAACTGAACACTCTCCCCAATCCCCCGACTTGGAACGAGGAGGGCGAGCAGAAGAGCTGCGACGGCTGGCCATGTGGGAATGGTTTTTTGCGGAGCGCTCTATTGGATGCTTGCTCAGGGAGGGAGAGTGAGGTTTGGATCTGAGAATCCCGGTCCCTTCAAATAGGCGGTCAGCCCGAAGGATTGAGGGTGTCAAATGCAAAAATGCCTCGGCTCCTCGCATTTGCTCAACACGTGGAGATGGTCATTATTGAGGCACTGAAGCCGAGGAGCACAACATTAATTGGAAGCCGGACACTATTTGCTGTAACAGGTACTTTGGAGTATTCGGAGATGGAACCCGCCTTGCAATGCCAAAGACAAGACTGTGCGCCGGACTCATCATCATTGAAGCCTGGTTCAGGGGCTACTGAGGGAGTCCTGGATTAGGGGGTATCCGGACAGCTGGACTGTGTACAACGTCTGGACTATTGAAGCGTGCAGATACAAGACTCAAGTCTTTGGCCCGTGTTCGGATAGGACTCTCCTTTGCGTGGAAGGCAAGCTTGGCGATCCGGATATTGTGTTTCCTTCCTTGTAACCGACTCCATGTATACCCGAGCCCTCTCCGGTGTCTATATAAACTGGAGAGGTTGGTCCTTAGAAGGCCGATCACAATTACAATCATACCATCATAGGCTAGCTTCTAGGGTTTAGCCTCTATGATCTCGTGGTAGATCTACTCTTGTACTACCCTATCAATATTAATCAAGCAGGAAGTAGGGTTTTACCTCCATCGAGAGGGCCCGAACCTGGGTAAACATCTGTGTCCCTCGCTTCCTGTTACCATCAGCCTAGACGCACAGATCGGGACCCCCGCTACTAGGGAAAAGCCTAGCAGCAGCGCGGGTTTTGGGCCTATCAGTAGCGCGGGCAGGAGCGCTACTGATAAGGCGCTACAGCTAATGCTTAGCAATAGCGCGTCTTGACCCACGCTACTGCTAAATTGACTTAGTAGCAGCGGTTCTTTAGAACATCGCTACTGGTAATTAGTAGTAGCGCTTCTCCTTACCCGCGCTACTACTATTATTTAGTATTTTATTTCTTTTCTTTTTCATGTTGTATTCGTACACCTTTACACAAGTTTTCATACAACAGGAATTTAGAGATTGTTTTTACATCATAATGAGTTATTACATCATGGGGCGAAAGAACCGTGGACTAGTTTCAAGTGGATGTCCATCCACTTGAAACTAATCCGCGGTTCTTTCACCCAATGATATAATAATAATATCATCATCATCATATCATTAACAACTTAGCATCATAATACATCATTGTCATATAACACCTCCTAAATATCATTGTTTTCATCATTGACATCACATAACACCTCCTCAAGATCATCATTATCAACTCTAACACATTACCACATAATAAACATATTGTACCTCATAGGACCTATTACATTCGATTAAGACCTACTACATTTTCTAAGGTAAAATAACAAAAAACAAGATAGCCCCTGACTCTCCATTATGGAGAATGGAGATTAGCCTGTCTCCCATTCTTGCCTTTCGCTGAATGTTACTTCCAAGAACCTCCTTGCGAATGTCCATACATTTCTTCCATTCTCTGATGATCATGTGTTCACGGGTTTTAGAAATCCGATATGCACATGTGAGCTCCGTAGATTTACCTGGCAGTATGTTCAGAACTGAGAGGCGACCATGCAGAGACATCAGATGAGACACACAATCCATCGGGAGTTTCTGTTGAAAAACATAATAATAACTTCATAGTCAACAATGATGTGCTAGTTTTAGAAGTATGCAAAAAATGCACGGATGTCGTAATATTAAAAAATCTTACCAGGGTATCTCCAGAGAAGTTATCGTTGTTCAAAACATGCACAAGTGGCACGTATTCACCGTAATTTGGAGGAGTTCGATAATAGTCATTGTAATTCTCAAGAAGAGTACAAAATGCGATCAGATGATTTTTCTCCTTATACGTTAATTGGGTGCCTTCGGTGTAGTGGATTTTATCTACCATCTTCCGCACAGTCTTTGAAGAATCAAAATAAGATGTCAATGGAAATAAGCTATCAACTATTTTGAAATAAACAATATAAATTAGTTAATAACTATGTTTGAGAAACTCACATAGCGGTACAATCGGAAGCGTATCAACATGGGCCCCCAAATGTCCATATTGTCTTCCTCGCTGTCAGGATCACCAAGATCCATGGTGACAATCATACCCTCATAAAAACCATACATTTTGCAAAGTGCTTCCCAATTTTGGCAACCAAAATGGGTTACGCTCTGAGCATTGTACAGATTTACTTCAAAATCCATATCATGATGGGTCCTTAGGTGTATTTTCTTTGTTTCTAAATTTTCATGGTCTTCAAAACCCATCCTCTGCAAGACATAGCGTCTTGCATGGCATGGGATAAGCTAATCGAATTGTAAAATATGAAAATTAGATGTTGAAATAGTTGAAGTCATGCTTAATGGAGAAAAAAAACTTGTCGTTGTTGCGTACCGTTTCACAATCGAAGGTCTCCTCGAGCTTAATGCTGAAGCGCCGATCGTCGTCCAGCCGAACGAACCTGTCGCACATACCTCGATCGTCGTGGCACCAGCTACACTCCCCCGGGAGACTGTCGTCATCCGAGTACAACATTTCCTACAATCATAATTCAAAGATTAAACTTGTACATATTCTAGCACAAATCATGCCAGAATTCACGACAAAATCCGGCATGACCTTTGCTAAAAAAGGACATATCGAGCGCCAGAAATTTGCCGGAACGGAAATTAATCAACACTCCGGCAAAACATAGGCCACTCGGAGATGTAAACTGAACATGAACGGCCACTTGGGCAACCACATCCAATTTGAGCAACAACACAAGATATACAAGGATATTTGGCTGGTCTCACCTCGATATCGGAGGGGATCGGTGACTGGGACGACGGCGGGGATGTTGGAGGGGGTCGGTGACGGGGACGACGGAGGTCACCTGAAACCATATAAGTTATCACTAACAACAAACATGACATGTTCAACTAGTTTTATTAATTCAACTAGTTCTTACTAAATATAAACTTACTATAAATAGAAAAAAAAACTAGTTCTTTCTAAAAATAAAGTAGTTCAACTAGTTATATTAATTATCTTACTAAAAATAGATTAGTTCTGTTAATTCAACTAGTTCAACTAGTTTATTAATTTACTAACTAAACTAATTCAACTACAACTAAAGTAGTTCAACTACCAATACTACTACTAAAAATCTAGTACTAACTAAGCAACATCTAGTACTAGCTAACCCTAAATTAACATCTACTACTACTAAATCTAGTACTAACTAGTGGCAGGGGGTGGGGGGCGACGGAGAGGTAGCTAGGGGCGGCGAGGTCGACGGCGGTGGGAGGAGGGCTGCCGGCGGTGGAGGGAGGAGGGGCGGCCGCAGGCGGAGGGAGGAGGGCGGTGGCGGAGGAGGGAGGGGCGGCCGCAGGCGGAGGGAGGATGTGCGAGGAGGATGGAGGAGGGACGGAAGGAGGGGAGTACCTCGGCGGCGGACGAACGAAGGCGGCGGCGGCAGCGGCGACGGACGATGACGGTTGACGCGGGCGAGAGTGAGAGTGTGAGTGAGAGGGCCGGTCCTCCGTGGGGATAAGGTAGGGATAGGTGTAGCGCGTTTGCCAAAACGCGCTACAGCTAACCTGAGTAGCAGTAGCGCTCTACAGTGAAGTGCGCTACTGCTATAGCTAGCGGGGGGGGGGGGGGGGGGCAAGGTCATGGCAACTATAGCAGTAGCGCTGTAGGCTACACACGCGCTACTGCTACTTCCAAGTCAGTAGCGCGTTTGGCAGACACGCGCTGCTGCTAAGTAGCAATAGCGTGGTATTTTTGAAGAGCGCTGCTGGTAAGATTCTGTGTATAGGCTTTTTCCTAGTAGTGCCCCTACCCGAGATCCGCCGGTTTTGACACCGACACCGAGTGTTACACTCGGCTTAGACCACATAGCTTAATACGTTTCGGCTTAGGGGTTGTAAGCCGAGTGACACTTATTGGGGACTCATCTTACATGTAAGTCGAGTATAATGCAGAGGCATCCGACGAAGATAGTGAGATCACGGCTAGCAGCACCTGACGGAGGTGCCACGTGGCCCACCTGTAAGCTGAGTGTCCACTAAGCCATGTGCTGGCATGGATACATGGTTTACTTGTAAGCTTTGATAACTAGCTTAGCTGTGTGTTATGAGGAGTGTGCGGATTACAGATAAGTCGTCTATGCGCAGGTAAGCAAATCGGCCTTTAGAAGTGACGGCTTACAGCCATGTGCTACCTGTCAGCATTTTGTCACTGACTGAGGGTTCGCGCTGCTGCCAAGTATCGCCTGTAAACCGAGTATGAGGTACTCGACTTATATCTAAATCCGCGACTGCAAATTGGCCAAGTGTTTTTTCCATAGTGCTAGGTGTGTCCTTCTCCGTACCAATTGCATGACGCCATCTAATCCCATACCTCTACATTAGTAAAATCATAACATAAATGTAAAGTTTCTGCAACATATCTTTAATGGAGTGAATCGGATCAGCCGCAAATCGTTCTCACATATTTATAATAAATTGTTACTTCAAAACGATTCATTTCCACCTAAATATATGAGGTCTATCATTTGTATTAGTTGATATAGTCTTCAATAAATATCTTGTGATACTAATCTTTTAAATATAAACAGGTTAAACAATTACATGGGGATTAAGATGCATAGTCCAGTTCAATATAAGACATTATGATACTAATTTTTTATATATAACAAACATATTAACAATTACATGGTGATTAAGATGCAGATTCTAACATAAAATTACTTTTTAGGCAAACATAAAATTTGAATAATCATGATTACAATACATTTGTAGTACTAGTCTAAAATAATATTATGTCACAGAATCAAGTTTGGCATATTTTAAAAATTCCTTTGTTAGAATAGATATCACCAGATATCTAAGCAAACCAAAATACCACGTTACTGCTAACATTAATATGTGTTGCTTAATGTATTATAGTGTGTTCATATGTATAGTTTTCCATAGTATCAGTAAGTATTGACATAACTGGAAACTTTGGCTGGCTATTTCAGATTATAAAGTTTCAACAAATAACTTGATCAAGGTTTCTAGAGTACAAGACTACCATGTTTAAGTGTAACTGAATCGAGAATACAAAAGTGTTTGAGTTGTCAAATTTACGCTTCTTGTTCAGTTTTACACCTCATACACTCTAGAAATGTCTCTTACCTATAACTAAGCTCGACAAGTGTACCATACAATATCTACTAACTTATTTATTAGATTCGTGCATTACAGATACATAGGCACCTAGGTTTCTCAAACTATTATGTAACAATTGGAATTCTTTTATCTCTTGTGATTTTCACAAATTTAAATGGAGTTGTATATTAATTTAATTTTTTTTGAAATGTATATAACTGAAAATATATTTAGAATTTAGCAATAACATTAGTTGTAAATAACTAAAAATGTTTAGTATAAATATTATGCTATGATAAAATTTGTTGACACTAGATTTTGGCACGGTCAAGAACTTAATTAATATGGCATCAAATGGAGAAGTGATCTACATAAAAGAGTTTCGTATTGTCCATATGAACATCTTTAAAGTTTAGGCCATTGCCATTGGATCTCAACTCGAAGGCCGAAGTTGTGTTCAAAATACAGAGATTTTGTATTCGGAACACCATGCGGCTGATTGCGCCCCCAAGATGGCCTATGGAAAAACATTTTACAGGAATTATCTTCGTCTCGTCAAAATACTCGATTTTGATATCAAAATCGTCCATATCCAAATTTGTATGCAAAAATTAGAGCAATCGGACTGCAGCCCTGTCATGAGGCGAGATGTGGCGCGCCCCACCAGACGCATGTCTGACGGGTAGCGCGAGGGAATAGTCTGTTTTGCGCGACCGATTTGAGCCTCAATATGACCTCTGATCAAAAAACGTTCAGCATGAAAGTTTTTCGTCTCGTCGAAACAGTCAAGATTGCTTTTGGGATCGTTTTCATCTGAGGTGGTTTACCACCACAAAAAGACCCGCAATGTGTAGCCAGTTTAAACCGAACAGTTTTGGAAAGTTAGGACAAAACCAATCCGAATTTGACTAGGGTTTTGGACGTGAATCCAAGCCTTTTCCTTGCACGGGAAGTCCAGCCGCCTCTTATATACCCAAGGGGTGACACCCGATTGAATAACACACAATCAAACAAATCATCTACCACTTTTTACCTTTTATCTTTTCTCCTTAACCCTAGTTCTACTTCTTCCTCGTTCTTTGTCTGTTCTTCTTGTTGTAGGGTGGCGAACCTCGAGGCCCTAGGGGAGATCAGGTAGACCTAGGGCAGCCCATAGCCTCCACGTGCCCATACGGGGTCCCTCCCAGGCGTGTGGGGTTTTGGGTCTACAAAAGTGCCTGCCGGATTGCATGTGTACCGCGCTTCCGGACGGGTCTCCTTCGACGTGAGCTGCGGTGCATCACCCTCGGAATTGGAGGTACACGGTGACGTGTTCATGTGCGAACACACTTTTTGGCGATTCCGCTGGGGACGAAGCTTTGAACGGTCTCCGGCCTGTTCTTGCTACGAAGGGATCGTCATTTAGCGTTTGCAATCTACAAAGGTAATATGAATACCCAATTCCCTACTGTAGATGCAAATAATTCATATGGTGTTACTAGATCGTTCAAAGTATACTCTATCGGCCAGCCCTAGTTTTTTCTATAATGCATCTAATTACGTGCAAGGGCCGATTCAAAGTAATTTGCATGCTTCAACTCCTTATGATACTAGTAACCTGCACCATATGTATCCCAACTCTCATGCATCGGCAACCCCACAAATTGTTATGCCGATGAACAACATGGTGAGGTCAGTTAATAAATTTGAAACACCTCATGTTAGAATTTCCAATGACATGCAAAAAAGTGTTTCACCCTTTTATTCATTGGCAAGTAATGTGCAATATACTAATCCAACCATGCCGATGAACGAGAGAACTGGCCATGCTACTACTAGCTATTCGGCCAGTTATTCCCAACCGTTATATGCTACACCTCATGACAATAATTTTTCAGCATCATACACAACTGTAGATGTTCATAATTCGACTTCTGACCGTCCTGGTCATCGCCGAATGAATGTAAATTTTACAGGAGCGGTTGTGCCCAATATTGTAGAAGATAGTAGTGGCTGCATTGAAGAGTTTAGACAGAAATAAGAGGATTAGTACTCTTTGCCTTGAACAACATGAAAAGGGGCTATTTCCTGATTATGCCGAAATAAAAGCTAGAGTTTTGTAAGAAGATGAATCTTTGCCAATTGATAAAATTGGCGAGCAAAAATATGGTTTTACAACTATGCATATGCCTTCACCTAGTACTACATCATATTGACACCCCTACACTATTGCAAAATTTCGACAACACCCGTGTGTCATTGCCGAAAGAATCTAAAAACATTGGGGGGCAATCATATCTAGAGTGGGCTGAAATTGAGAAAAAGCTTAAAGCCAATTTTACCGCTCGCCGCCAGAAATAAATAGAAAAAGAATTGGCTCAGATAAAAGAAGCATTGTCAATTGGTAGTCTCAATGAAAAGAAGGATGATTCGGAACTTGAAAGTGCTTCGTTTGAAAAAGGCGAATCAAGTACTTCCTCCGTCCGGAAATACATGTCATTGAAATGGATGTATCTAGATGTATTTTAGTTATAAATACATCCATTTTCATCCATTTTGATGACAAGTAATTCCGGACGGAGGGAGTAGTATATATTCCGAATCCATCAAACCCAAAGAGGCGAGCATTATTGAGAAAGGGCATGGCAAGCATAGCAAAACAACCATGCTTGATTTTTCTGAAGTTAATGGAACCTACTTCCTGCCCTATGAGTTCCGTGCCGTAGAAATTGACAAGCCTCAAGGACAAGAGCAAGTAGCCAAACAAAGTTCGGCTGATAAGGATCTTCAATGTAATGATGCACGGAATAAAGAAAAAGATGATGAAAAGGCGTTGGAGAGTCATCCAAAGACGAAGCTAGATATTTTTCAAGTCACACCACCAACATGCTCTCCCAACGTATTTGAAGAGGTATGCATAGCGAGTAATTTAACTATTTTCAGATTTGGTTGCAACTTCATTATTGATGCATCTATAAGAAATATTCTCGTAAGTAATTTTGAAAGACTAATGAAGAAGGGTAATTTATTTGTTAGCAATAAAATTGTTATGGAACATATCGGTCAACCCTTTGCGCCATTTATAAGGACCGATAATGACTTATTGTTACAGCCAAAGCTTTCCCCGTTGCTTTATGTAAAGTTCATATCTAGTTGGATAGCTTTGCTTATTTTGTATTTGGCTTGCACTTGGTCTCAATTAAGACATGTATGTTCTAAATATCTTCGTTTCAGAAATTTAAAGCCAAGGTTAAATTCTATCGAGAAAATCGATGCTAATATAATATCTTATCCAAAGACATCGGAGATAGAGTGGAAAACAGAATGCATAGCCGAATGGGGAGATTTCAAATCTGAACCATTCGTTTGCTTATCTCCAAAGCCATTCAAATAGCAAGATCGGCTAGAAAACAAGAAGTATACCTTCAATTCAAGCATGTGTGATCAAATATTTGATTTTTTGCTGAAAAATAATTACATTACAATTCTTGTCACCATGTTAAGCCATCAATCCAAGGACGAATGTATTGTAAGTTGCATGATTCGTCCAAGCATAATTTTGAGGATTGCATGTATTGTAAGTTTCATCAAAGATTTAAATCGGCCATTGAAAAAGGACGATTGAAGTTTGTTGAAACACCAAGAGATGACCAGTCTACTCCAATTGGTCCTGATGGAAAAAAGTTTTTGCATCGGCTGCTTCAAGACAATCCATTTGAAGAGAAGGTAAAAGTTGCAGGTGATGGGATCAAGCTTTCAAGTAAAGAAGTTATTGAAGAGCATAATGAACATAATCTTGAGGGCAAGAATTCCATCGAAGCAACAATGGAGACGCCAAGGACTGGGAGGCAGCAAGCAAATCCAATGATCGATGAAAGCAAATCAAAAGAAAACAATGGCCGAAAGCGCAAGGGTAAGTGTAAGAGATCAAAAATCACCTTCGTTGAACTATTGGAAAAATATCAAAAGAAGAGTGAAGAGAAGAATGCTTCTCAGCCAAATCATGCAAAGAAATTAAGATCACCCCCAAGGTGCAAATATGAGGATCGTGAAGGAAATATGCCCTAGAGGCAATAATAAAGTTATTATTTATTTCCTTATTTCATGATAAATGTTTATCATTCATGCTAGAATTGTATTAACCGGAAACATGATACATGTGTGAATGCATAGACAAACAATATGTCACTAGTATGCCTCTACTAGACTAGCTTGTTAATCAAAGATGGTTATGTTTCCTAACCATGAACAAAGAGTTGTTATTTGATTAACAAGGTCACATCATTAGTTGAATGATCTGATTGACATGACCCATTCCATTAGCTTAGCACACGATCGTTTAGTATGTTGCTACTGCTTTTATCCATGACTTATACATGTTCCTATAACTATGAGATTATGCAACTCCCGTTTACCGGAGGAACACTTTGGGTACTACCAAACGTCACAACATAACTGGGTGATTATAAAGGAATACTACAGGTGTCTCCAAAGGCAGATGTTGGGTTGGCGTATTTCGAGATTAGGTTTTGTCACTCCGATTGTCGGAGAGGTATCTCTGGGCCCTCTCGGTAATACACATCACTTAAGCCTTGCAAGCATTACAACTAATAAGTTAGCTGTGAGATGATGTATTACGGAACGAGTAAAGAGACTTGCCGGTAACGAGATTGAACTAGGTATTGGATACCGACGATCGAATCTCGAGCAAGTAACATACCGATGACAAAGGGAACAACGTATGTTGTTATGCGGTCTAACCGATAAAGATCTTCGTAGAATATGTAGGAGCCAATATGGGCATCCAGGTCCCGCTATTGGTTATTGACCGGAGACATGTCTCGGTCATGTCTACATTGTTCTCGAACCGTAGGGTCCGCACGCTTAAGGTTTCGATGACGGTTATATTATGAGTTTGTGTATTTTGATATACCGAAGAAGTTCGGAGTCCCGGATGTGATCACGGACATGACGAGGAGTCTCGAAATGGTCGAGACATAAAGATTGATATATTGGAAGCCTATATTTGGAGTTCGGAATGGTTCCGGGTGAAATCGGGATTTTACCGGAACACCGGGGGGTTACCGGAACCCTCCCGGGGGTTATTGGGCCTTAGTGGGCCATGAGGGAGAAGAGGAAGGGCCGGCCAGGGCAGGCCGCGCACCCCCTCCCCCCTAGTCCGAATAGGACAAGGAGAGGGGGGCGGCGCCCCCCCTTCCCTCTTTCCCTCCCCCCAATCCTAATCCAACTAGGAAAGGGGGGGGAGTCCTACTCCCGGTGGGAGTAGGACTCCTCCGGCGCGCCTCCTCCAAGGGCCGGCCGCACCCCCCCTTGCTCCTTTATATACGGGGGCAGGGGGGCACCCTAGAACACACAAGTTGATCTACGGATCGTTCCTTAGCCGTGTGCGGTGCCCCCCTCCACCATATTCCACCTCGGTCATATCGTCGCAAAGCTTAGGCGAAGCCCTGCGCCGGTAGAACATCAAGATTGTCACCACGCCGTCGTGCTGACGGAATTCTCCCTCCCCGAAGCTCTACTGGATTGGAGCCCGAGGAGCGTCATCGAGCTGTATGTGTGTCAAGAACTCGGGGGCGTCGGAGTAACGGCGCTAGGATCGGTTGGATCGCGAGGAGATCGTACGACTACTTCCTCTACGTTGTGATCGCTTCCGCTTCGGTCTACGAGGGTACGTAGACAACACTCTTCCCTCTCATTGCTATGCATCACCATGATCTTGCGTGTGCGTAGGAAATTTTTTGAAATTACTACGTTCCCCAACAGTGGCATCCGAGCCGAGGTTTTTATGGTTTGATGTTTTGCACGAGTGGAACACAAGTAAGTTGTGGGCGATACAAGTCATACTACCTACCAGCATGTCATACTTTGGTTCAGCGGTATTGTGAGATGAAGCGGCCCGGACCGACATTACGCGTACGCTTACGCGAGATTGGTTTCACCGCTACGAGCACTCGTTGCTTAAAGGTGACTGGCGGGTGTCTGTGTCTCTCACTTTAGTTGAACCGAGTGTGGCTACGCCCGGTCCTTGAGAAGGTTAAAACGGAGTCTATTTGACGAAGTATCGTTGTGGTTTTGATGCGTAGGTGAGATTGGTTCTTGCTTAAGCCCGTAGCAGCCACATAAAATTTGCAACAACAAAGTAGAGGACGTCTAACTTGTTTTTGCAGGGCATGTTGTGATGTGATATGGTCATGACGTGATGCTATATTTTATTGTATGAGATGATCATGTTTTGTAACCGAAGTTATCGGCAACTGGCAGGAGCCATATGGTTGTCGCTTTATTGTATGAAATGCAAACGCCCTGTAATTGCTTTACTTTATCACTAAGCGGTAGCGATAGTCGTAGAAGCAATAGGTGGCGTAGACGACAACGATGCTACGATGGAGATCAAGGTGTCGCGCCGGTGACGATGGTGATCACGACGGTGCTTCGGAGATGGAGATCACAAGCACAAGATGATGATGGCCATATCATATCACTTATATTGATTGCATGTGATGTTTATCCTTTATGCATCTTATCTTGCTTTGATTGACGGTAGCATTTTAAGATGATCTCTCACTAAAAATTATCAAGTAGTGTTCTCCCTGAGTATGCACCGTTGCCAAAGTTCGTCGTGCCGAGACACCACGTGATGATCGGGTGTGATAAGCTCTACGTCCATCTACAACGGGTGCAAGCCAGTTTTGCACACGCAGAATACTCAGGTTATACTTGACGAGCCTAGCATATGCAGATATGGCCTCGGAACACGGAGACCGAAAGGTCGAGCGTGAATCATATAGTAGATATGATCAACATAAGATGTTCACCATTGAAAACTACTCCATCTCACGTGATGATCGGTTATGGTTTAGTTGATTTGGATCACGTGATCACTTAGATGACTAGAGAGATGTCTGTCTAAGTGGGAGTTCTTAAGTAATATGATTAATTGAACTTAAATTTATCATGAACTTAGTACCTGATAGTATCTTGCTTGTCTATGTTTGATTGTAGATAGATGGCTCGTGCTGTTGTTCCGTTGAATTTTAATGCGTTCCTTGAGAAAGCAAAGTTGAAAGATGATGGTAGCAATTACACGGACTGGGTCCGTAACCTGAGGATTATCCTCATTGCTGCACAGAAGAGTTACGTCCTGGATGCACCGCTAGGTGCCAGGCCTGCTGCTGATGCAACTGACGACGTTAAGAACGTCTGGCAGAGCAAAGCTGATGACTACTTTATAGTTCAGTGTGCCATGCTTTACGGCTTAGAACCGGGACTTCAACGACGTTTTGAACGTCATGGAGCATATGAGATGTTCCAGGAGTTGAAGTTGATATTCCAACAGAATGCCCGGATTGAGAGATATGAAGTCTCCAATAAGTTCTATAGCTGCAAGATGGAGGAGAATAGTTCTGTCAGTGAGCACATACTTAGAATGTCTGGGTATTACAATCACTTGACACAACTGGGAGTTAATCTTCCGGATGATTGTGTCATTGACAGAATTCTTCAATCACTGCCACCAAGCTACAAAGGCTTCGTGATGAACTATAATATGCAAGGGTTAGTAAAGACTATACCTGAGCTCTTCGCAATGCTAAAAGCTGCGGAGGTAGAAATAAAGAAGGAGCATCAAGTGTTGATGGTCAATAAGACTACTAGTTTCAAAAAGAAAGGCAAAGGGAAGAAGAAGGGGAACTTCAAGAAGAACATCAAGCAAGTTGCTGCTCAGGAGAAGAAACCCAAGTCTGGACCCAAACCTGAAACTGAGTGCTTCTACTGCAAGCAGACTGGTCACTGGAAGCGGAACTGCCCCAAGTATTTGGCGGATAAGAAGGATGGCAAGGTGAACAAAGGTATATGTGATATACATGTTATTGATGTGTACCTTACTAGAGCTCGCAGTAGTACCTGGGTATTTGATACTGGTTCTGTTGCTAATATTTGCAACTCGAAACAGGGACTACAGATTAAGCGAACACTGGCAAAGGACGAGGTGACGATGCGCGTGGGAAATGGTTCCAAAGTCGATGTGATCGCGGTCGGCACGCTACCTCTACATCTACCTTCGGGATTAGTTTTAGACCTAAATAATTGTTATTTGGTGCCTGCATTGAGCATGAACATTATATCTGGATCTTGTTTGATGCGAGACGGTTATTCATTTAAATCAGAGAATAATGGTTGTTCTATTTATATGAGTAATATCTTTTATAGTCATGCACCCTTGAAGAGTGGTCTATTTTTGATGAATCTCGATAGTAGTGATACACATATTCATAATGTTGAAGCCAAAAGATGCAGAGTTGATAATGATAGTGCAACTTATTTGTGGCACTGCCGTTTAGGTCATATCGGTGTAAAGCGCATGAAGAAACTCCATACAGATGGACTTTTGGAGTCACTTGATTATGAATCACTTGGCACTTGCTAACCGTGCCTCATGGGCAAGATGACTAGAACCCCGTTCTCCGGTACTATGGAGAGAGCAACAGATTTGTTGGAAATCATACATACAGATGTATGTGGTCCGATGAATGTTGAGGCTCGTGGAAGATATCGTTATTTTCTCACCTTCACAGATGATTTAAGCAGATATGGGTATATCTACTTAATGAAACATAAGTCTGAAACATTTGAAAAGTTCAAAGAATTTCAGAGTGAAGTTGAAAATCATCGTAATAAGAAAATTAAATTTCTACGATCTGATCGTGGAGGTGAATATTTGAGTTACGAGTTTGGTCTACATTTGAAACAATGCGGAATAGTTTCGCAACTCACGCCACCCGGAACACCACAGCGTAATGGTGTGTCCGAACGTCGTAATCGCACTTTACTAGATATGGTGCGATCTATGATGTCTCTTACAGATTTACCGCTATCGTTTTGGGGTTATGCTCTTGAGACGGCCGCATTCACACTGAATAGAACACCGTCAAAATCCGTTGAGACGACACCTTATGAACTATGGTTTAGCAAGAAACCAAAGTTGTCGTTTCTTAAAGTTTGGGGATGCGATGCTTATGTGAAAAAGCTTCAACCTGATAAGCTCGAACCCAAATCGGAGAAATGTGTCTTCATAGGATACCCAAAGGAAACAGTTGGGTACACCTTCTATCACAGATCCGAAGGCAAGACATTTGTTGCCAAGAATGGATCCTTTCTAGAGAAGGAGTTTCTCTCGAAAGAAGTGAGTGGGAGGAAAGTAGAACTTGATGAGGTAATTGTACCTTCTCCCTTACTTGAAAGTAGTTTGTCGCAGAAACCAGTTTCTGAGACATCTACACCAAATAGTGAGGAAGTTGATGATATTGATCATGAAACTTCAGATCAAGTTACTACAGAACCTCGTAGATCAACCAGAGTAAGATCCGCGCCAGAGTGGTACGGTAATCCTGTTCTGGAAGTCATGCTACTAGATCATGATGAACCTACGAACTATGAAGAAGCGATGGTGAGCCCAGATTCCGCAAAATGGCTTGAGGCCATGAAATCTGAGATGGGATCCATGTATGAAAACAAAGTATGGACTTTGGTTGATTTGCCCGAAGGTCGGCAAGCAATAGAAAACAAGTGGATCTTCAAGAAGAAGACTGACGCTGACGGTAATGTTACTGTCTACAAAGCTCGACTTGTCGCAAAGGGTTTTCGACAAGTTCAAGGGATTGACTACGATGAGACCTTCTCACCCGTAGCGATGCTTAAGTCTGTCCGAATCATGTTAGCAATTGCCGCATTTTATGATTATGAAATTTGGCAAATGGATGTAAAGACTGCATTCCTGAATGGATTTCTGGAAGAAGAGTTGTATATGATGCAACCAGAAGGTTTTATCGATCCAAAGGGAGCTAACAAAGTGTGCAAGCTCCAGCGATCCATTTATGGACTGGTGCAAGCATCTCGGAGTTGGAATAAACGCTTTGATAGTGTGATCAAAGCATTTGGGTTCATACAGACTTTTGGAGAAGCCTGTATTTACAAGAAAGTGAGTGGGAGCTCTGTAGCATTTCTGATATTATATGTAGATGACATATTACTGATCGGAAATGATATAGAATTTCTGGATAGCATAAAGGGATACTTGAATAAGAGTTTTTCAATGAAAGACCTCGGTGAAGCTGCTTACATATTGGGCATCAAAATCTATAGAGATAGATCAAGACGCTTAATTGGACTTTCACAAAGCACATACCTTGACAAAATTTTGAAGAAGTTCAAAATGGATCAAGCAAAGAAAGGGTTCTTGCCTGTGTTACAAGGTGTGAAGTTGAGTAAGACTCAATGCCCGACCACTGCAGAAGATAGAGAGAAAATGAAAGATGTTCCCTATGCTTCAGCCATAGGCTCTATCATGTATGCAATGCTGTGTACCAGACCTGATGTGTGCCTTGCTATAAGCTTAGCAGGGAGGTACCAAAGTAATCCAGGAGTGGATCACTGGACAGCGGTCAAGAACATCCTGAAATACCTGAAAAGGACTAAGGATATGTTTCTCGTATATGGAGGTGACAAAGAGCTCATCGTAAACGGTTACGTTGATGCAAGCTTTGACACTGATCCGGACAATTCTAAATCGCAGACCGGATACGTATTTACAATAAACGAAGGAGCTGTCAGTTGGTGCAGTTCTAAACAAAGCGTCGTAGCGGGATCTACATGTGAAGCGGAGTACATAGCAGCTTCGGAAGCAGCTAATGAAGGAGTCTGGATGAAGGAGTTCATATCCGATCTAGGTGTCATACCTAGTGCATCGGGTCCAATGAAAATCTTCTGTGACAATACTGGAGCAATTGCCTTAGCAAAGGAATCCAGATTTCACAAGAGGACCAAGCACATCAAGAGACGCTTCAATTCCATCCGGGATTTAGTCCAGGTGGGAGACATAGAGATTTGCAAGATACATACGGATCTGAATGTAGCAGACCCGTTGACTAAGCCTCTTCCACGAGCAAAACATGATCAACACCAAGACTCCATGGGTGTTAGAATCATTACTATGTAATCTAGATTATTGACTCTAGTGCAAGTGGGAGACTGAAGGAAATATGCCCTAGAGGCAATAATAAAGTTATTATTTATTTCCTTATTTCATGATAAATGTTTATCATTCATGCTAGAATTGTATTAACCGGAAACATGATACATGTGTGAATGCATAGACAAACAATATGTCACTAGTATGCCTCTACTAGACTAGCTTGTTAATCAAAGATGGTTATGTTTCCTAACCATGAACAAAGAGTTGTTATTTGATTAACAAGGTCACATTATTAGTTGAATGATCTGATTGACATGACCCATTCCATTAGCTTAGCACACGATCGTTTAGTATGTTGCTACTGCTTTTATCCATGACTTATACATGTTCCTATAACTATGAGATTATGCAACTCCCGTTTACCGGAGGAACACTTTGGGTACTACCAAACGTCACAACGTAACTGGGTGATTATAAAGGAATACTACAGGTGTCTCCAAAGGCAGATGTTGGGTTGGCGTATTTCGAGATTAGGTTTTGTCACTCCGATTGTCGGAGAGGTATCTCTGGGCCCTCTCGGTAATACACATCACTTAAGCCTTGCAAGCATTACAACTAATAAGTTAGCTGTGAGATGATGTATTACGGAACGAGTAAAGAGACTTGCCGGTAACGAGATTGAACTAGGTATTGGATACCGACGATCGAATCTCGGGCAAGTAACATACTGATGACAAAGGGAACAACGTATGTTGTTATGCGGTCTGACCGATAAAGATCTTCGTAGAATATGTAGGAGCCAATATGGGCATCCAGGTCCCGCTATTGGTTATTGACCGGAGACATGTCTCGGTCATGTCTACATTGTTCTCGAACCGTAGGGTCCGCACGCTTAAGGTTTCGATGCCGGTTATATTATGAGTTTGTGTATTTTGATATACCAAAGAAGTTCGGAGTCCCGGATGTGATCACGGACATGACGAGGAGTCTCGAAATGGTCGAGACATAAAGATTGATATATTGGAAGCCTATATTTGGAGTTCGGAATGGTTCCGGGTGAAATCGGGATTTTACCGGAACACCGGGGGGTTACCGGAACCCTCCCGGGGGTTATTGGGCCTTAGTGGGCCATGAGGGAGAAGAGGAAGGGCCGGCCAGGGCAGGCCGCGCGCCCCCTCCCCCCTAGTCCGAATAGGACAAGGAGAGGGGGGCGGTGCCCCCCCTTCCCTCTTTCCCTCCCCCCAATCCTAATCCAACTAGGAAAGGGGGGGGAGTCCTACTCCCGGTGGGAGTAGGACTCCTCCGGCGCGCCTCCTCCAAGGGCCGGCCGCACCCCCCTTGCTCCTTTATATACGGGGGCAGGGGGGCACCCTAGAACACACAAGTTGATCTACGGATCGTTCCTTACCGTGTGCGGTGCCCCCCTCCACAATATTCCACCTCGGTCATATCGTCGCAAAGCTTAGGCGAAGCCCTGCGCCGGTAGAACATCAAGATCGTCACCACGCCGTCGTGCTGACGGAATTCTCCCTCCCCGAAGCTCTACTGGATTGGAGCCCGAGGAGCGTCATCGAGCTGTACGTGTGTCAAGAACTCGGGGGCGCCGGAGTAACGGCGCTAGGATCGGTTGGATCGCGAGGAGATCGTACGACTACTTCCTCTACGTTGTGATCGCTTCCGCTTCGGTCTACGAGGGTACGTAGACAACACTCTTCCCTCTCGTTGCTATGCATCACCATAATCTTGCGTGTGCGTAGGAAATTTTTTGAAATTACTACGTTCCCCAACAGATCGGTACTGGCAAAGTGAGAATTTTAATGCAACACATTCATATCCTTATTTTGGGCCGCCAATGCGAATGTCGTGGATGCCTCCCTATGCTCATATAGATCCATATCCATCATGGGATAGGTATGATACAAGGGCACATTCTCCATCTTATTTTGGACCATCTCACCAATATTATGCAGCTCCGAGAAGATCAGCATTTGAACAATCACATGTTAAAGATCGTTTCAATCATAAGGAATCGGTCCAGAGCTCAAGGAAGAAGAAAGAGGTGGTAAAGCAAGTTTACCGCGTGAAAAAAAGATGGTCATAAGTGTGCTACTTCAGATTTGATCTCAAATAACAAAGAGCCAATTAAAGTGTTGACATTGGCTACAAAAGGTAAAGAAGTGAAGCATTCAATTGATAAAAATCAACGACGGAGACACGCAGCATACTGTAGATATGTTCTTGTATCCTGTGTTTAAGCTTGGCCTAGCTTGCTGCGAGGATTCCCCAAGGCACAGAATGAAGATAAACGACGTAGTCAAGGAATTGAACGCCATAAAGAGAGCATGTGAGGCTCATATGGCTGCCCATGAATTTTGAGCAACCGCTTAATCTAGGCGAGCAATGAAGCGTTACGATCATCTTTACGGCCCTGCGGTTGCCAGTTGTTATCCTGTGGCCTGTTTGTGGTCTGGGAAGCCTGTTTGCGGCTTTGGGGTGATTCTGAAGTCAACATTTCAATTTCTCATACATTATTATATGTTTGTCCAGTATACATGTATGAGTATCCATTCTCCCTGAAGTTGTATTGTCTTTGCTTTTAAGCATGAAAGAAGTGCTATCTGATTCGGAGCACTAAAATTCAAAGTGCTACTCCGTGCCGCAATCTGGTTGTTTCTCAGATTCTTGACATCAAAACTCAGCTCTTTGGTTTTCATAGTATATATATAGTAATGACTTTTTCTGCACAAATGAGGGGGGTTCTTGGATCTTGTCATCTCCAGGCCTCTATTTAAGTTAGTCATATCTTGCTGCTGCTTTGATTTCGGACCCATTGGTTACTGCATGAAAGTTGTGTCTTTGCCTCTACCAATATTCTCCAGCCTCTCAATTGCAAAATACAGGGCTCATTTTGACCATTCAACTTTAAAATTTTGGTTGCAAATGCTTTGGATATTTTTTTTTGATAATTATGAAATCACAATAATTTTTTGAATATGATCCAATGGTATTGTTTAATTATGTGACATACATAACCCACATATTATTAGATTAATTTATGGTCAAAGTATGTCGAACAAGCAAATTTTGAGTTAGTAATACTACAGTTGAGAGGGGTAAGAAAAGATTTGCAGGTATCATATGGCACATGTGGTAGGTGAGCATCTAGAAAATATGAAAAGAAAGAAAGAGAGTATTTTGAGGTCATTAGTCTGAAGAAAAAATAGAGCACCCATTTGAACCATCATCAACTGTTCTTTCTTGCCTCCCTCTCTTCAATCAGACCCAACACCAATGTGCTCTAGAGCTGCCGCTCCACCGCACCACTCCACCCCGCGCGCGAAAATCGCTTCTTTTGATCCACCTCGTATCAATCATGTCGGCGAGAAAAGAATGCATACAAGGTGCTTGACAAAATGCATGTTAGAGATAGAGAGAGGAGAGGACATCTAAAAAAAACAGAGGAGAGGAGAGAGAGGTACATTGCTTTTTCTTTAAAAGGTAGAGAAACCTTTTGTTTTTTAGGCAGAGATTTTTTATTTTTGAGGTTTAAGAAAATCTTTCTTTTTTGAGATTAAGAGAATTTTTTTTGAGACATAAGAGAATCTTTTTTCTGAAAATACCAAGGGACACAACACGGTTGGGCCATCCACATGGGCTTAGCCCACTCACGCACCATTCTCCGGCGTTTTCTGAAAAAGAAAAAAATCTCCGGCGTGTCAGCCGCAAATCGGCACCGGCGGCAAGTCCTCTCTCTCTCTCTTGTGCCCCACCGACCTCAGCCCGCTCCGCCAGGCCATCTACGCGCTGTTCTCATCTGCGCCCCCAATCGACAATGGTGGTGGTCGGGATGCAATCCTCGCCGGCGCTCAGGCTGGGTGGCCTCCGGCGGCTGCGCCGCCTGGAGCTGCGGGTGGTCGTAGAGGCCGCCGCGTGAGCCGAACTGTTCCCCACAGCGAACAAGGTGCACATTTTTTTCCTTGCGCATCTCCTCTCCTTCAGTGTATAGGTAGATCTTAGGCAGAAAAAATCACTGGAGTTCAGTCCACAATAGCTTTAGTTTCTCTGCGATTCTCCAAAACCAGCGAAGCTCAGTCCGCCATAGCAGCAATTTGGTTCTGAATCTGAATTGCCTGTTGATCAACATTCATTTAGTTTCCTTCTCTGTTTTCCATGTACGTGTATGCAGTATGCTCAATGTTGTTGTTACTGAACCTCAGTACACAATACTAGTTTGTTGTTAGATCCTTGAGTCGGCACGAATCTACTAAATCCATTTTGTGTACCGATACCTGAATTTCAGGCATCGACAATCACAAATGTATTTTCTTTACTAAAAATTATGCAGTGGAGACACCCAAAGATGAAAGAATACTGCATCCGAGCTAGGGCGTGTGATTATAAGGCATAACAGAGAAGGCAAACACATTTATTCGACCATCAATGACAGCCATCGAGTGTGTTTGCCGAAAATTCAAATAGTGGAGGGGTTACAGATATGATGTGCATGCTGATGAGGCACAGGATCTCAAGGGGCTGCAGATTTTTGACCGGTCCAGGAAGATATGGATGTCCGATGAATGCGTCTCCTTGTCAATTTTGGGTCAGACTGTGTGGAAGCAATTTGTATATATGATCGGTTCTGCTCAACTAGATCGGCCTTGGTATCCAAATTGAGTTAAGAGACTTTAGTTTGTTAACAACGTCAGGTGAAACGGATTTTTCCCTTCTGAAAGTCATGCCTGATGAGGATGGTGCTAGCCATAGCCTTGCCTATTTTGATGGTTTCCATTACAGCGGTCTACAAAAACCTTTGCCCAATCAACCTGCCACTGCAGGATTTATGTGAATTTTCAACTTGGACTGTGTGGCTACATTAGAAACCATGGGAGAGCGCTAACAAATTTGGAAAGGCTGTCTGCCATATGAATCAAGAGATGTGTGCTGGCTGAAAGGTATGCACATTCTTTTCAAAGATGGTTGTTATATCAGTGATGAATATTTACTATTTAGTGATATACACCAGTGCAAGACCTAGAAGAACGCACTCCGTCAGATTCTGCATGTACACTTCTACAGTAATTCGAAAGTAATTAGGCTGTATGAATGCAATTGAAGGAAATCTGTTACCTATTTGCAGTTCTATTTTGTGATGATTTTTCCCTGCAGGCTGGACATCAATGGGGTCATATTTTATTCTTGGACATAGCTTTCAGATCTGTGAGGGTGGTTCATGGAAACCACGAGGGCCAGCACTGGTGATGGAGAGAAAAAAAAGATATCTCCACTTCTTCACGCATGCATGGTAAGGAGAAGAACGGGATTCTAACTCGTGATGCTTCAGGGGTTACAAACTGGCCATCTGTATTTAGTCACACAGTGTTGTAGCCGTGTAGTTGCTGTATTTGCGGAGTCCTCTACTAGTGTTCTGATTGCATAGATTTACGTGTCCACTGCTGAAGCTTTTCATACAAAATACTCTACTTTGTGATGTCTCAAATTGTGAAAAGATGCGTCTAGCCTACTTCATGTACTTTAATTATCGTTTAGTGAGCTGTCTCCACTTTGATTAGTTTATTAGCAAGTCCAGATCAGCTGAACCTTTTAAAAAGGCAAGTAGCTGGATCAGATCTAGTATTTCTGCCTCGCTGGGCATATTTCCCATGTGATAGACAAGATCTACTTCCCACCCGCCTTGTCCTTTCCCCAGTGGGTTTATTCGTTCTCGCCCGCGTTAATTAGTAGATCTATTCACGTTATCGATGGATTCCGGCAAACAGACGCTGTCCCTGCTTAGCTTATACGACCAATTAATGATACCCAAATTTGCTTCTGGCATATCATATTCTCGTTGTAAAGAAATTTCTGATATATTGGTTATAGTATGGTGTATTTGACTTAAAAAGGCATAGTTTCCTGTTTCCTGCTTCTAGGTGTGCAGTGCAGGACAGGCAGTAATTTGGTGGGAAAGTGTTATTGTCCACAGTTGTCAGACACGAGATCGATGCAATAGCTGCTTGTCGATGGCAAGAAAAAATGCTAGTCCAGGAAGTACTAGGAGAACAAAATGAGAAGCACACACCGGGTTCGTCATATGCCCTTTCCAACTAATCTGACATAGAGTTATCAGTTATGTATCTGCCACTGAAGCTTTTGATACAGAATACCCATTGCATCTTATAATGCCTAGCTTACTTTATGTACTTTGTTAATTATCGATCAGTGAGCTATGTCCACATTGGTTACTGGTTAGTTTATTAGCAAGTCCAGTCAGCTAAGCTTTAAAAATGGGCAGGTAGTTGGATCAGACCTACTATTGCCTCGCTGAGCTGCTTGGTGGGGATTTCAGCCTCCTCTCAAGTAGCTGGATCAGGCCTACTATCTGCCTCTCGCTGAACCTTGACTCATCGCTCCTACAAAGCTGTTTCTCATTCCTTCATCTGTGTAAGCTCACCACTATGCTCCTCTGTTTTCCTCATCAAACCTGGATGTAGGGTTCTGTTTATCTTCTCTATTGCTGCAACCGGCTAATTTAGCCCGTGATTTTCTACTCCAACAGGTTTTCTATCCGCTGTTATATTCACCGGTTGTTTCTCCTATCTCCGATCTAGAAGCACTTTCATCGCTCGTCTATCATTTATTCAGGTAATTTTCCATGCTCAAACTAGTATTCTTAGTTTTTTCCATTGTCTGCGGATCTGCCAGTAGGTTTCCCTATCTCCATTGCACTTTACTAATTTATCTCCTCATTTTCCACTCCAACATGTTTTTCATCCATCACACGTCCAACAATTCTAGTTCTCGTCTTTCGATTTATTCAGGCCACTCCACACCAAGAAAAATCGAGGAAAAGAGGGGAAATTTGTCCTTATAGCTTATGTTCATCTCCATACTAGGTGCTCCATCTTATGTATCTTTATGGATCGAACCTGTTCTTACTTTCCTCTATAAACAGTCCATTTACCTCCCTTTCAGGCTAGTGCCCTCACCAGAAGAGGAACAGTCCTACAATTCGATGACGGAAGTGGCCTTAGCTATAGCTGGTTTAAGATTGGCTGCATTGCCGGTCTTGAAGAAGCTCCATGCTAATGCTTCAACATATCTTGGAGTGGACATGGCGCGTGAGCTCCATGAACTGGAGACCACAATCTTGCCGCATTTTGAGCTGTTGATTGAAGCAGCAGACAAGGGAAAACACAGGCCCAAGTTGGACAAGTGGCTTCAGAAACTCAAAGAAGCATTCTATCTGGCCGAAGACTTGCTGAACGAGCATGAGTACAACCTCCTTAAGCTCCAAGCAAAGGGGAAATATTCCCTGTCGGCCAATGCCTCCTCCATCAAAAGCACTTTTATGAAGCCTCTGTGTGCTGCAGCAAGCAGGTTGTCCAATCTGAGCTCTGAGAACAGAAAGCTAATTCAACAGCTGAATGAACTGAAGGCTATCCTAGCGAAAGCCAAGGACTTCCGTGAACTGCTCTGCTTAACATCTGGTTATAATGCAGATAGCCACATCATATCGTCAGCTGTTGTTCCTGAGACCACGTCACTGCCGCCTCTGAAAGTGATTGGTCGTGACAAGGATCGGGATCATATAATAGATCTTCTTACCAAGACAACAGCTACCACTGAGTCTAGTACAGCTATGTACTCGGGTTTGGCCATTGTTGGAGCTGGAGGCATGGGAAAGTCCACCTTGGCACAACTTGTTTACAGTGACAAGAGGGTCAAAGAATATTTTGACGTGACAATGTGGGTAAGCATCTCACGCAAACTTGATGTCCGCCGTCATACACGAGAGATCATCGAGTCTGCCTCTCAAGGGGAATGCCCACACATTGATAACCTTGATACTCTGCAGCGCAAGTTGACAGACATACTGCAAGAATCAGGGAAATTCCTACTTGTGTTGGATGATGTTTGGTTTGAGCCTGACAGTGATAGTGAATGGGACCAACTGTTAGCTCCTCTAATTTCCCAACATATGGGAAGCAAAGTTTTGGTAACTTCTCGACGGGATACATTTCCTGCTGCTCTTTGTTGTGAAGTGTGTCCTCTGGAAAACATGGAAGATGCTCAGTTCTTGGCACTCTTCAAACACCATGCATTCTCTGGACCACAAATCAGAAATCCGCAGCTGCGTGAAAAACTCGAAGATTTTGCAGAGAAGATTGCTAAAAGACTTGGACAATCTCCTTTGGCAGCAAAAGTTGTGGGTTCCCAGTTGAAACAAAAAACACATATCAATGCATGGAAGGATGCTCTAACTATAAAGATTGACAAATTAGGTGAGCCCATGAGAGCTCTGTTGTGGAGTTATAAGAAGTTAGATCCATGTTTGCAGAGGTGCTTCTTATATTGCAGCTTGTTTCCAAAAGGCCACAAGTATTTCATTGATGAATTGGTTTATCTTTGGATGGGTGAGGGTCTTCTTGATTCGTGTGACCAAAACAAGAGAGTGGAAGATATTGGGAGGGATTGCTTCAAGGAGATGATCTCCGTTTCGCTTTTTCACCCAGTTTCTGGGAAAGACACTCCAAAATACCATGTTATGCATGATCTCCTGCATGAGCTGGCAGAATCACTCTCCAAAGAAGATTACTTCAGATTGGAAGATGATAAGGTGACAGAAATACCATCCACCGTTAGATTCCTATCTGTTCGTGTTGGTAGTATGCAAAAACACAAGCAAAGTATCTGCCAGCTACATCATTTACGCACTATTATCTGCATAGACCCCCTAATGGATGATTTAAGTGATCTTTTTAATCAGATACTACCAAATTTGAAGAAGTTGCGGGTACTATCTTTGTCATCTTACAACAGTAGTAAGTTGCCAGAATCTATTGGTGAGTTGAAGCACCTTCGGTATTTGGACATCATCAGAACACTAATTTCTGAATTGCCAAGATCACTGTGTACTCTTTACCACTTGCAATTACTTCTGTTAAATGTCAAAGTTGATAGTTTCCCTGAGAAACTCTGCAATCTAAGGAAGTTACGACATCTTAAACGACTTGGAAATAGAATAGACATGTCAAACAATGAATCGCTGCCTCAAATTCGTAACATTGGCAAGCTAACTTCGCTTCAACAAATTAAGGTATTTTCTGTGCAGAAGGAAAAGGGATATGAGTTGCAACAGCTCAGGGAGATGAATGAGATTCGTGGCAGTTTATGTGTTTCAAATCTTGAGAATGTCACTGGGAAGGATCAAGCTTTAGAAGCAAAGCTACATCAGAAAAGTCATCTTGGTAGGTTGAAACTTCTCTGGAGTTGCGAGAATAGCACAAATGCGGAGGATAATTTACATTTGGAGATTTTAGAAGGCCTAATGCCACCGCCTCAACTTAGGCACCTTAAATTTTGCGGCTACAAATATCCAAAATATCCATGCTGGTTAATTGATGGTTCGTATTTTGAGAATTTGAAATCTTTAACTTTTGTTGATTGCAATGCATTACAATGCCTACCATCCAATGCATGTCTATTTGAGAATTGCTCTTCACTTGTCCTCAACAATGTGCCAAACCTGAAGACATTGCCTTGTCTTCCACTAGGCCTTAAACTTTTAGAAGTTGACAAATGCCCATTGCTCATATTTATTTGCAACGATGAGCTGGAGCACCACAATATCATGAGGGAAAACCACTTGGCATCACAACTTGGTTTAATCTGGGATGTGGATTCAGGACACAATATTAGGAGGGCACTCTCATTGGAACATTCATTTCTGAAGCAGCTTGTGATATTGATGCATGCTGATGTGTCACATGTTCAAAACCTTGAAAGTGCTCTAAAAAGAAAGAAAAATAAAGTATTGGTAAAAGAGGATATCATCAGGTCATGGATAGACTGTCACGAACAGATGATCGGACTCGTGTATGGAAGGAGCATTGGGCTGCCGCTGGTTCCACCATCAGGACTTTGTGAACTTTCTCTTTCTTCATGCAGTATTACAGATGGAGCTTTAGCTGTTTGCCTTGATGGCCTGGCTTCACTGAGAAAATTGGTCTTAGAAAAGATTATGACATTAACGGCACTTCCTTCAGAAGAGGTCCTTCAACATTTGACAAAACTTAATCACTTGTCCATCGGAGGTTGCTGGTGTCTCCGGTCATTAGGGGGTTTACGAGCCGCTACCTCTCTCTCAGATGTCAGATTAAATTCCTGCCCTTCTTTAGAATTGGCATGTGGAGCAGAATGTTTACCATTATCCCTTGAGAGCCTCAGGGTAACCCGTTGCATGCTTGGAGCTGACTTCCTATGTGCTGACTGGCCACACTTGAATTGTATTCTCATAAGCAAATGCAGAAGCACTGCATGCTTGTCTGTTGGTAGTCTCACCTCTGTTAAATTATTCTCACTGTATCACTTGCCAGATTTATGTTCTCTCGAAGGATTGTCTTCGCTGCAACTTGAAAAAGTGGAATTGGTTGGTGTTCCGAAACTCACCCCCGAGTGTATCTCACAGTTTCGAGTCCAGTACTCACTCGAAGTTAGCAGTCCTGTAATACTCAACAACATGCTCTTGGCTGAAGGTTTCACAGTTCCAACATGTCTCTCTCTTGTAGGATGCAAGGAACCAATCTTTTCATTTGAAGAATCCGCAAATTTCACATCTGTCAAGAGCCTGGCATTCTCTAGTTATCAAATGATTTCCTTGCCAACAAATCTGAAGTGCTTCCCCAATCTGACTAATCTCGTCATCTATAACTGCCCCAAATTGTCATCTTTACCAGATCTGCCATCCTCCCTCCTGAGAATATCTTTATGGGGTTGTTCTAAGCTCTTGAAGGAGAGTTGCCGAGCACCTGATGGAGAAAGTTGGCCAAAGATTGCGCATATCCGCTGGAAGACAATTGGTTAAAGTGTGATTTAGTTTCCCACTTCCAAATAAACCGAAAGGTAAACTAGCTTCAGTCGGGCAACCTTTGCACTCTCAAAGATATTTGTTTTTTATCTTTCAAATTCAAATACTCCATTTATTTCAAAGTATCCTTCATTTGTTTACTTCAAATTAATGGCAGGTCAAAGATGTGTGCCCTCCAGCAAGCTGTTCTGAAGTGCCTCGGGCTGGCTCATCTTGTAGTTCAAACTCTGTCTCCTACTTCACCGGGTGGTGCTGATCCCCTCGGTTGGTCTTCTGCTTTGCTGATTGCCTCATGCATTGCCCTCTTGCACTCCACCACCTCCTGTCCTCTGGTGGCACAATCAAGGATGCTAGATTTTGTACTCGTGTTTTCAGTTATCTTTTTCTTCATGCTATTATTCATGTACTGGAGAAGTGCCGAAAGTAGCGTCTAATTTGCATCTCGTTATAGTTGTGTTGTTGTGTTACCTTATCCTGGAGTATATCAAATTTTAGGTGTGTATGGATTGTAATCGCTATCTCTTGTATGCCATTACATACCATGTGACTGAAGTTCTCTGTTACCTTATCCCGTAATGAGTTATGTGATGTATTGCAGTACTTGGGTTTCATACTTGATACAGTACGCCTTGTGCCATGAGCATTTTTGCTGCATGATCGGCTTTTGTTTGTCTAGAAAGCCTGCTGCTTCAGACCTTCAGGCATAGTCATGTGTACAGTTTTCTCTCTTGAACAGTGTAGAGACATTTAACTATCTTGTGGAGGTATTCCTTGCTCTGTTTATTGTATTCGGGCTGAGCACTTTTTATTGCATATATGTGTCTTGTCTGGTCTATATATGATGCCGGTTTAGGTGATAGGAGCACCAGTTTATGTATGGCAGTTTCCATGCGAGGCATCAACGTAATTATCAAGGCACATACTGTTATTTTGGTGTAGAAATGTCTTGCTGGGGAGCAAACTGTGAAAGACTGATGCATGATGGCAGGATTCATTCCAGGCATGTATGTGCCGAATTACCAATACCTGAAGAAGGCTCTGTTGTTGCTTATATAGCTTTGATTCTTTTCAAGCTTAGTACTCCCTCCGTCCCAAATTAAGAACTTTGTACTAAATTTTCAAACTTTGGGATGGCCTGATGATTTGTTACAGTCCGAAAGACACTTACTGTGTGTGGCCTGACGATTTCTCTGACTTTGTATCCAGGCGACTGTGCTGGGGCTATAATTTTTTCACTCAAAAAGGAAAATAAATGGAGCAAATCGCTGCTGGTTTTCCCTTCTGCTGGCAAACTGCTTTGCATATTGATGGTAACCATATTGCGCCAAATTTTGGAAGTAAAAAATGATGAACTGATTACCTTAATTAGGGGTGTTCTACTAATCAAGAAGAAGCTCACTACCATCATGCATCGATTTAGCTCTGGCCGCCAGCATAGAAGCCTTTGTCTGTTGATGTCAATTATATGTAGGTCAGCATTCTGTTCCATGTTGAGATTCAACCAAAAGTTCTGGCTGAAATCACAGGTACAAGAATAGGTGGAGCAAAGTTTCACTAGTAGTGCTCTCATTTGGCATCCTCAACATATAAAAATTTCCAAAGCTTTGATGTGCTTTGATTATTTTTGGCAAACGGCAGGATTTCCACATCAATTTGAAGGGGGTAGGCGTTGCTCGAAGGTTGATAATGGTACTGTATATCTTCTTAGTAGTGTACCTTGATGTTCATTATATGTGAGTAAAGAATAATATATCAAAAGAGGCTTGATTATTTTTGAAAAAAAAAAGAGAGCATTCAAGTTGCTCTTTGAGAAAAAAAATGTGCGGGTGTAATCTGGTGTCCGTGATGTGCTTTTTTTGGCGAAAAAGAGGGCATTCAGATTGCACATTGTGAGAAAGGAAAATAAATGCGTGATGGTAATCCGTTGATGATAATGAGTTTATTTATTTATATTTTCTAGATATGAGAATGATTGACCTTTATGGAATAAAAATCTTGAAACATCAAAAAATAATTAGGAAGAACAGTGAAAACATCCAAATATGGGAAAACCAGATATGTGCAAAAAAAATGTATTTAAAATGACTTATAGGTAATCTAATGACAATGATTTTAACTTTGATCATTTTTGTTTAGTTGCTAATTGTGCAGTGCGGCACAATGGGTCATCATCTCACCGATTGGTGTGCTCCGTTAAGAGCACGACTGGATGCTCATGTTCAACCCTTATAAACAAGGCCAGGTATCCTTAACTTGTCGATGTGGGACTAAAACACCTTCTCGCGTGCACAAAGAACCGCATACGTTCAGGTTATGAGTCGAAAACTCACTTGGCTTTACTTTGTTTACTTGCAACTTTCAGAATTAACCTACTATATCTCTAAGGGCATCTTCAAGTCCGACCCATAAACCGCCCTTATCCATTCGGAACATGATGTCCGGACTGAGGAAGTCATTCAACATGGGTCTATATCGATCCATGAGGTGGTTTGGACGCGATTTCTACCGCAAATTAAAGACAAAGTGGGGGAGGTTTACGGTAGTCCGGACACCCGAAACATAGGACACCCCCGACCCACCTAATCCCTTCTGTCGGCCTCATTTTCTTTCACTCAGCCGCTTCCCCTCTTACTTTGCATCTGCACCCTCTACCTCCGTGTTGCGGCTGTATGTCTTTGGCCGCCACAAAGGCATTGCCGGATGTCCGCAACCAGCATCGACGCGCCCGCTCGCCGTTACGACGGAGCTTTTCACCTTGGAGTTGTTTGTACCCAGGTAAACTCCGCCCCCTGTCGATGACCTCCATGGCGGACACCACGCCCGGCAGGTTTTCGGTCAAATGTCATTGAGCTTATTTTTCAAATGCTATGTCGTTTCTTAGAGTACGAAGGATGGTGAGCTACTCGACCATGGAGGATGAGTTGTTGTGCAATGCATGGGTGGCCGTATCCGCGGATTTCGTAGGCAGGAACCCTTCTGAGAGCAAGTGCATGAAAAGTTTCACGCATGAAAGCATATTGCACCCTACGACATGTACATGATTTAAGCACGCAACATGGGGTCATTGTCGTATCGCTGACACGCTATTCAGACTAGCGTCACCAAGTTCGGTTAGTCAGCTCGAGCCAAGGTGGCCATTTGCACGCAGTAGAGGACGAGATCATAAGTTTTTTTCTCTTGCTGAACTTGTTGATTGATTCATTCACTCAATATTGGTCTACACGTTATATGTAGCCTGCACACGCTGATTTATATGCACACACTGTTGGATGAAGCTGAAAGGAAAGTTTGTGTGAAACGACATGATCCGTTGATGAAAACTTGTTGGACATCTGAAATCAGGTCAAATTTGAGACATTGTTGTACTAGACTTAACATATGCTATGTATAGATGATTTGTGCTATTTTCTATCGAAACTTTAATGAATATCAACCGGTTTGCATGAATTTCATTCGGTAGTTTAAATGCGGGTTGAAATGTATGCGGCTAGCGTTAGATGACGTCCTCCTGTATCCATTTCAACGGATGGATATGGCAGAAAATTTACGGGTTACCGTTAAAAGATGCCCTAACAAGACAAACCTTTTTTTTCACTCTCAATGTGATGCGACCAATTAATTTGTTATAACTAACTTTTCTTGGCCAGTCTAAATCTTAAGTACTAGCTGTTACTGATAGACATTAAACTGAATGATACCTATATTCCACATGATTTTCTTTAATTTTTTCGATCTTCCACTCCGATTCGACCGTAATTTATTTCTTGGAGTCTCCTACTTTTTAGTGGACGAAAAAGAAATTCAGTTTTAGTCGGGTCGGTCATCGTCTATCCTTGTATCGACCAGCTCACCTCAACATCTGAAGACATTAAGCCGGATGATGCCTAAATTCTGCATTGCTTTCTTTTGCTATTTCTGTCTTCCAGTGTCCCGATTCGGCTGTCATTTATTTGTGGAGCCAACTTATTGTTTACTCCATTTAGAAAGAAAAAACAGCTCTAGATTTCTAGTAATTCCATGGGCGACGATAGGCGCCGGTGCACCGCCCAAATTTGGGCCAGTCGCTGCCCTATCGTCTGATTTGCCTGTTACAGCCATCAAATACGGGTCCTTCTCCTTCCTTCCTTTTGACGCGATCTGGAAACAGAAAAAACAATGCTCACCGGCCGCCGCGTTCGTTCCCCTTGCCGCCCATGCTCACCGGCGACCCCAAGCCCCCCTTGCCCGCTGTTTCGCCGCTCCTGCTCGCCGGCCACCCATGCCGACCGCGCTCGTCCCCCAGCCGCACCATGCTTCTGCATTGGTGACTGCAGTTAACCTACCGGCCACCCTTGCCACAAACTGGTTCGCTAGCATGGCCGGCCGTCCTTGGCGCAAAATTGTTTCTTCAACATGGCCGGCCACATGCAACATCGCCGGCCGACGGTTGCAGTTCGATGCACGCCATTCGCACGTGGCCGGTCACCGTCAGCGTTACACGCCCTTGAAGCTTTTCTCAATGCTGGTTCCAGCTTTTTATGTCACTGGTTCCAGCAAATTTCCTTCATCACATCAGCTTGGTTCACCGGTTCCATCTTTTTACTTCACCGGAAGAAGCTTTTCTCAACGCAGGTGGAAGCTTTGCGGCGCCGGTTGTAGCAAAATCAGTCGTGGTCGCAAAATCACACCCATTCCGGTTGCAACGAAAAATTCTGCCGGTTCCAGCTTCTAAGGCAGCCGGTTCCAGCAAAAATAGCTCGTCAGTGCCCCCACCCCGTCGCCATTGTAGCAAAATTGATCACCAGTTATAGCAAAATCGATCATCGTTTGTAGCTTTTGCGATTGCTGGTTGCTGCTCGCCGCGTAGCCGTTTCTAGCATGCCAAGCAGTCGGTTCCTGCAAAACTCCATGGCTGGTTGCAATGTTGCCTCCAGTCGCCACGGAGCAGTAGGAGATGAAGTTGAGAGAGAGGAAAATCGAGGGGAGGACACTGGCTCGGCGGGTCGGCTTCGGGGGTGGTCGCCGGAGAAGAAGAGGGGGGCTCGCTGGAGGAGATCGTCGGATTGGACTTCCATGGTAGCATGGAAGGTGGGGAAAAAAGAAGAGAGACCCAGGAAAAGGAAGGAGAAGGACGCATGGATGGGGAAAGAGATAACGTGGTGGGCCTTCGTGGTTTGATTCGTTGTAGCACTGCGCGCGTGGGCGAGACCGGCCGAAGCGTTCGGCCGGCGCGCCGAACGCAAGCGTTTTTCTAATTTCATCCTTCTCTTTTGTCGCTGACGCCGACTCTCTTGCCGCCGCTACTGGCTTAATCTTCGCCCCCACCACTATACACACCGCTGCAGCACCTCATCCTAATTGAGCATTTGAGCTGCCTCCATTGCCAGCGACCCCACCTCCCTTGCACCCATGCCCGCACTGTCAACTCTTCGCGCCTCGTCGCCATTGAGGTGTCCTCTTCACAATCTTCGGGCAAACCCGCTCGCCCTCGTCGGCGACATCGCAGCCTGCCAAATTGTCCCTATCTTAGCTTGGTCCTCGTCCCCAATGTAATCTACGAAATCGACCGAGATGCCTCGTATTTTGAGGTAACCGAGGGATAATAAATGCATTGTTGGTTCACCAACAAATATCTTTTGAACAATATTTTTTTCCTAGTACATGGAAATATTGTTTGTTCACCAGCTATTCGGTAACAAAAAAAAATGAGGCAGGAACTTGACAAACACCACATCTGATCCCATCACGGGCGTCCATACCCACACGAACGGCGGTGGGTTGACCATGTTAGCCTCCCACCGGCTCGGTCCACGCGGACGCCAAACTCTGACCCATCCCCTCCCCTCTCAGCTTCGTCGGCTCTGGCGACCCACCGGCGACCGGCGACCAGCGGCGGGGGTCCCTCCCAGTCCGACCCCCCAGGTCCATCTCCCACCCACCTTATCCTTTCTCTGTGCCGGTTAGATCCCTTCGCGTTCTCGGGTTCGGCGGCTTTATGGAATCCATGCCGCGTTGTGCCGCGCCGTTGCTGGCGACGCAGACTCTCCCCTCAATTCATCACGGAGCTCACAAAATTAGTTCCGGCCCTTCCTGGAAAATCTATGTTGTCTATATTGTTATGCTGTTTTGCGGATAGAGTCATTGTTTGGGGGATATGCACAGGACATGAGATAGCTTCAGTTATAAGCACCAAAATATATTTATATTTGATTCTTAAACAACCCAAGTGTAAAAGGACGGCTTGTGCCATTTTACTGTCGACCATGGATTTTGAAGTCCAACTGGATGGTGGCTAAGCACTTGCTTAGTTGGCCGCCCCAGCTCTTGTTTCTTTGGGTCAGCAGAGGAGTATAGGAGAAGCAACTGTAACTTCCTAATCTAGGAGCAGGACCAGGGCCAAATTCGAACCCTATCTAGTAGCTAATATCAAGTTTCTGTTTGTAACGAGAAGGTTTCAGGTTTCGCTATGCTGAGCCCGTATTCTCCCTGTCCAGTATTTATGGGGATTGCTTTTTTGGGTGGGTTCTTGTATGTTTTTGCAGGGCTTTTGTACAGTACTGCTGAATGAACTCGATCTCATTCCTTGCCACCAACGCTTTATTTGTATGGATGATTGATATCTGAATTTGCTTCCTGGCATATTCAAGCCGTGTTTTGTTCTTTTTGTGTATGACCTGAAGAGGATCCTTTTAAAGGAATCCTGATATCTTGATTTCCCATGGTGGGCTTACATGCATGCTATTCTGTTTTCTGCTTGTAGGTGTACCGGACAGACAGTAATTAAGCAGGAAAGGGCAGGAAAGCAGGTTCCTGCTTAATTAAGGGGGTAAAGTACAGGAAAGGCGTGTCCATTTCAATGGTTTATTCAGAGCTTCAAGCCTTCTGTAACCATTCTGCTGATCCCGAAACAAGTTAGTGACATTCATACTTGCATTAGTTTGTGTCTCTTTTTTGGTACTCACCTCTGATTATTTATAATTGTGCGCACTAGCAACGTTGATAATGATCCTCAGAGTCGGGAGTCGTCATAAGGATAGGCTCTGCTCCTTCTGCGCTAGTACTTGAAACAAGGAAAAGTCGTTTGTTCTTTGTTAGGTATGTACATTCTTTCCTAGAAGCTTTCTACTTCCTTTATGGAAGACCTAGAAGCAAGCGGAGTAAATTGCAGGAAACCACCACTTTGAAGGCTAGGTTAGCAGAAAACACAATGCTACACTTCTTTTGCAGAAAACACCACGTCTTGTGTAATCGATGATTTATTTGTATGGATGATTGATATCTGAATTTGCTTCCTGGCATATTCTCGCTGAGTTTTATTCTTTTTGTTTGTGCCCTGAAGAGGATCCTTTTAAAGGAATTCTGACTTACAGGCATGTTGTTCTGTTTTCTGCTTGTAGGTGTGCAGGACAGCTAGTAAATTAAGTGGGTAAAGCAGGAAAAGACAAGAAATTGCGCGTCAATTAAGTAGGGTCCTGCTTAATTGAGTAGGTAAAGCAGGGCCAGGGGAAAGTACATGAAAGTGCGCGTCCATTTGAATGGCTTATTCAAAGCTTCAAGCCTTTTGGAACCATGGTGCTGGCCCCAACACAAGTTAACGACATTCATACTCGCATTAGTTTTATGTCTCTTTCTTGGTACTTGCCTCTGATTACATATAACGTTGGTAGTGACTCCTTAGAGTCGACATCAGGGTAAACTATGATCCTTTCTTTTTACAAAATAGTGAGGATACTAACAACCTTTGATTAGAGATCATTTATGCGATTATTGGACTAATGCTAATTTTGTTAATCGGGCCTTTTTTTGAACAAAAAATCACCGTTGCCGGGGATCAAACTCGGGTCACCCGCGTGTCACTTACTACTATACTACAACGACTTGCTTTTGAAAAACCATGTGAACTGTGCAGTATGATGAAGGGATCGATGTATCTCCAGGGGCAAGGCAGTCTGAAGAAGGGGAAATCAGATAGGCAGGTGATTCAGGCTGAGGCTGTCCACATATTCTTTGTTACGTATGCACACACTTTCCAAAGCTGGTTGTTATATCAGCGATGACTATTATATACTCCCTCCATCCCGTAATGTAAGATGTTTTTTGACAGTATACTAGTGTCAAAAAGCATCTTATATTAGGGACGGAGGGAGTATATATTAGTGGTACGTACACTAGTGCATCAACTAGAAACTTGCTACTAACTTAGTGGAAGATCTAGAAGCAAGCGCTCCGTCAAATTCTGTACAATTCTATTGTACTCTCTCCGTCCCAAAATAAGTGACTCAACTTTGTACTAACTTTAATACAAAGTTAATACAAAGTCAAGTCACTTATTTTGAGAACTTTGTACTAATTTTAATACAAAGTTAGTACAAAGTTGAGTCACTTATTTTAGGATGGAGGGAGTACTTCAGAAGCTATTCGGTTGTACAGTATCCCTTCCTTTTGAATATGTAATTTATGGATCAATTTGAAGGAGATCATGGTACCTTTCCCTACAGGTTGAGCATCAATGGGGTCATAGCTTTCACATCTGTGAGGTTGGTTCATGGAAAGCATGATGGTTGAGCATCAATGGGGTCATAGCGTTCACATTGGTGACTAGTTAGTTTATTAGCAGGTCCAGTCAGCAAAACTTAAAAAAGGGCAAGTAGCTGGGTTAGATCCACTCGACCACTTCCCATCCGCCTTGTCCTTGCCCTAGTGGGTTTATTCATTCTCGTCCGCGTTATTGCGTAGTCGGATCGATGGATACCCGCCAACAGACACTCCCTGCTTACTTTATACCACCAATTAATGATACCCAAATTTCCTTTCTTATATCCTAATTATATACGCTGGACTTTATAGAGGCATGCTTTGTGTTTTCTGCTTCAAAGTGCGCAGGACAGGAGAGGCTGTAATTCAGTGGGTAAAGCAGGGAATGACATTGATACAATAGCTGCTTCTATATGTAAACCAAACCCAAGGAAGTGAAAAATGCTAGACTAGAGGAAGGACTAGGAGAAGAAGAAAAATGAGAAGCACACACTAGTTCGTCAGATTGCCTCTGCAGTATGTAATTTATGGATGCAATTTCAAGGAATTCCTAGTTTTCTCATGATTTCCTTGCAGGTAGAACATCTATAAGGATGGTTCCTGGAAAGCATGAAGAGCCGGCGATGGTGATGGATACCAACTACCCAACTAGTTGTTTGTATTTAGTCACACAATGTTGTCCTCTGCTAATTTATACTTAAATTATCATCGGTGAGCTGTGTCCACGTTGGCTACTGGTTAGTTTATTAGCAAGTCCATCTCAGCTAAACTTAAAGAAACGGCAAGTAGCTGGACCATCTGCTATTGTCTTGACCTGCTGTTTGGGGATTTCTGCCTCATTCTCTTGCAACACAACATTGTTAGCTCCTACGGTCTGCAACCTTGCCTCGTCTCTGTGCCGGCTCCTACAACTCTGCTTCCCACTTCTACATCTGTGTAAGCTCACCACTCTATTCTCATATGTTATCCTCTACAAATCTGGCTGTAAAGTTCTACTCCCTCCGTCCGGAAATACTTGTCATCAAAATGGATAAAAGGGATGTATCTAGATGTATTTTAATTCTAGATACATCTCTTTTTATCCATTTTGATGACAAGTATTTTCGGACGGAGGGAGTATTTATTATCTTCGTTGTTGCAACCTGCTAATTTATTTCGTGATTTCTTACTCCAACAGGTGTTCATCCACTGCTATATTCATTGGTTATTTCTACATCCGTTCCAGAAGCACTTTCGATTGGTCGTCTATCGATTTCAGGTCATTCCACACTCCCAAAATAGTTTTCTTAGTCTTTGCCATCGTCTACTGATCCATCAGTAGGTTTCTGTTTTCATATCACCGTTGCAGCTGGCTAACTTATCTTACGTTTACTATACTTTTCAACAGCTTTCTTATTCATCGCTGTGTCTAGAAACAGTTCTGGTTCTATCTTCAGTTTATTCAACCCAAAAAGTAAACCCTGCAACCCAATGGAAGTGGCGTTAGCTAGCGCTGCCTTAAGCGTTAGCTTGAAATTGGCGGCATCACCTGTCTTGAAGAAGCTCCTTGCTGATGCATCAACGTATCTTGGAGTGGACATGGCCCATGAGCTCCACGAACTGGAGACAATTATCTTGCCACAGTTCGAGTTGTTGATTGAAGCAGCAGACAAGGGAAACCACAGGCCCAAGTTGGACAAATGGCTTCAGGAACTCAAAGAAGGCTTCTACCTGGCTGAAGACTTGCTGGACGAGCATGAGTACAACCTCCTCAAGCGCAAAGCAAAGGGGAAGGATTCCATGCCGGCCAATGCGTCCACCATCAACAAAGCTTTTATGAAGCCTCTGCATTCTGTAACAAGCAGGCTGTCCAATCTGAGCTCTGAGAACAGAAAGCTAATTTGCCATCTGAATGAGCTGAAGGCTACCCTTGGGAAAGCCAAGGACTTCCATCAATTGCTATCCTTACCAGTTGGTTGTGGTTATAATGGAGAGAGCCCCGCCAAAACATCAGCTGCTGTTCCCGAGACCACATCAATACCACCTCTGAGAGTGATTGGTCGTGATAAGGACCGTGATCACATAATAGATCGACTTACCAAGACAACTGCTTCTACCGAGTCTAGTATATCTATGTACTCAGGTTTGGCCATTGTAGGAGCAGGAGGCATGGGGAAGTCCACCTTAGCACAACATGTTTTCAATGACAAGAGGGTAAAAGAATATTTTGATGTAACAATGTGGGTAAGCATCTCACGCAAACTTGATGTCCGTCATCATACACGGGAGATCATTGAGTCTGCCTCTCAGGGGGAATGCCCACGCATTGATAACCTTGATACACTGCAACGTAAGTTGTTTGACATACTGCAAGAATCAGGGAAATTCCTGCTTGTGCTGGATGATGTTTGGTTTGAACCTGGCAGCGAGAGGGAATGGGAGCATCTGTTAGCTCCTCTACTCTCCCAACAAAAGGGAAGCAAAGTTTTGGTGACTTCTCGACGGGATACATTTCCTGCTGCTCTTTACTGTGTAGAAGTGTGTCCTCTGGAAAACATGGAAGATGCATATTTCTTGGCACTCTTCAAACACCATGCTTTCTCTGGACCAGAAATTGGAAATCTGCAGTTGCGTGGAAGGCTGGAAGATTTTGCAGAGAAGATTGCTAAAAGGCTTGGACAATCTCCTTTGGCGGCCAAAGTTGTGGGTTCCCAGTTGAAAGGGATAACAAACATATCTACATGGAAGGATGCTCTAACTTTGACGATTGACAAATCAAGTGAGCCTATGACAGCACTGTTGTGGAGTTATGAGAAGTTAGATCCATGTGTGCAGAGGTGCTTCCTATATTGCAGCTTGTTCCCGAAAGGCCACAAGTATGTCATCAATGAGTTGGTTCATCTTTGGATGGCAGAGGGCCTCATTAATTCGTGCAACCAAAAGAAGAGAGTGGAAGATATTGGGAGGGATTGCTTCAAGGATATGATCTCTGTTTCGTTCTTTCAAATGGTTGATAAGAAATTCGGTTGCACATACTATGTTATGCATGATCTCCTTCATGATATGGCAGAATCACTCTCCGCGGAGGACTACTTCAGGTTGGAAGATGATAAGGTGACAGAAATACCAACCACAGTTCGACATATATCCGTTCGTGTTGATAGTATGATGCAACACAAGCAAAGTATCTGCATGCTACATCATTTACGCACTGTTATCTGCATAGACCCCCTAATGGATGATGTAAGTGACATTTTTAATCAGATAATACGGAATTTGAAGAAGTTGCGCGTCCTATATCTGTCATCTTACACCAGTAGTAAGTTGCCAGAATCTGTTGGTGAGTTGAAGCACCTTCGGTATTTAAACATCATAAGAACACTGATTTCCGAATTTCCAAGATCTTTGTGTACTCTTTACCACTTGCAGTTACTTCTGGTAAATGATAAAGTTGAGAGTTTCCCTGAGAAACTCTGCAATTTAAGGAAGTTACGACATCTTGACTCGAATGATTACCGAACAAACGAGCCGAAAGCACCGCCTCAAATTCCTCACATTGGCAAGCTAACTTCACTTCAACAAGTTCAGAAATTTTCTGTGCAAAAGAAAATGGGATATGAATTGCTACAGCTGAGGGATATGAATGAGATCTGTGGCAGTTTAAGTGTCACAAATCTTGAGAATGTCACTGGAAAAGATGAAGCATTAGAATCGAAGTTGCATCAAAAAAGTCATCTTGGTAGCTTGCGACTTGAATGGTGTTGCGAGAATAACACCAATGCAGAGGATAGTTTACATTTGGAGATTTTGGAAGGCCTGATGCCGCCGCCTCAACTTGAGAATCTTACAATTGATGGTTACAATTCTTCAAAATATCCAGGTTGGTTACTTGATGGTCCGTATTTTGAGAATTTAGAATCTTTGAGCTTTGGAAATTGCAGCGCGTTACAAGGCCTACCATCCAACACTGAGCTATTTGAGAATTGCTCTTCACTTGCCCTCTTCAATGTGCCAAACCTGAAGACATTACCTTGTCTTCCATTGGGCCTTACAAGCTTAGCAATATCCAATTGCCCACTGCTTATATTTGTTTCCAATTATGAGTTGGAACATCAAGAACAGAGCGAGAATATCATGAGTATAGACCACTTGGCGTCACAACTTGGTTTAATCTGGGAGGTGGATTCAGGATCAGATATTAGGAGAATACTCTCATCAGAACATTCATTTCTGAAGCAGCTAATGATATTGATGGATGCTGATGTCTCACGTGTTCATAACCTTGGAAGTGTCCTTGGAAGAAAGAAAAAGAAAGTGGTTAAAGAGGATATCATCAACGCATGGATACACTGTCACGAGCAGATGATGAGTCTCGTGCATGGAAGGAGCATTAGGCTGCCACTGGCTCCTCCATCGGGACTTCTTGGGCTTACTCTTTCTTCATGCAGTATTACAGATGAAGCTTTAGCTGCTTGCCTTGATGCTCTGGTTTCATTGAATTGGTTGTCCTTACAAAAAATAATGACTTTAACTACACTTCCTTCAGAAGAGGTCCTCCAACATTTGGCAAAACTTCACAGTTTGTGCATTGTAAGTTGTTGGTGTCTCAGGTCATTAGGGGGTTTACGAGCTGCTACCTCTCTTTCAGATGTTAGCTTGAGTTCCTGCCCTTCTTTAGAGTTGGCACATGGAGCAGAATGTTTACCACTATCCCTTGAGAGGCTCAGTATAAGTTATTGCGTGCTTGCAGCTGAATTCTTCTGTGCTGACTGGCCACACATTAATAATATCTTCATAAGCAGTTGCAGAAGCACTGCATGCTTATCTGTTGGTAGTCTTGCCTCTGTTAAAACATTGACACTGTATCACTTGCCAGATTTATGTACGCTTGAAGGAATGTCTTCCCTGCAACTTCACCATGTACATTTGATTGATGTTCCGAAACTCACCCCTGAGTGTGTCTCGCAGTTTCGAGTCCAGAAGTCACTCTATGTTAGCAGTCCTGTAATACTCAACAACATGCTCTCGGCTGAAGGTTCCATCATTCCAGAATTTCTCTCTCTTGAAGGATGCAAGGAACCATTTGTTTCATTGGAAGAATCTGCAAATTTCACATTAGTCAAGACCCTGAGATTCTGTGGTTGTCGAATGACTTCCCTGCCAACAAATCTGAAGTCCTTCTCCAATCTGAACAAGCTCGACATTTATAGCTGCCCCAACATATCATCTTTACCAGATCTGCCATCCTCCCTCCAGCACATATATGTATGGAGTTGTGAGCTCTTGAAGGAGAGTTGCCGAGCACCTCATGGAGAAAGTTGGCCAAAGATCGCGCATGTCCGCTGGAAGGAATTTAGAGATTGATCTAGATCCCCAGCTGCAAAAAAATGGAAAGGTAATTTGCTCCCGTTGCCTATCTTTGCATTGTCAGAGATATATAGTCTTTCGTAACATATATGCAGTTCATTAAAAAATTTAATCTTTCAAATATTCTATTTATTACAAACTTTCCTTTATAGCAGGCCCTCCAGCAACCTGTTACGAGGTGGGAGTGCTTCAGGCCAATCTCCAATCTTCTCTGCCGATTGCTTCACGGGCTGGTGTTAATCCCCTCGTCTTGTCTCCTGCTTTGCTGATTGCTTCACGCATTGCCCTCTCGCACTCCACCACCTCCCGCCCTCTGGTGCACTGTCACTGACGATGATTTTTGTAATCGTGGTGTTGGTTATCTTCTTCTTCATCCTATTATTATCCATTGAATGAACGTTTCCCGGAACGTAGTCTAAGTTGCACGTTATTCCATCACTTGGTGCTGTCCTGTTTTGCTACCCCTTCCTGGAATCTGTCGCACTTTTGATTTGTACGGACTGTAATCTTTATCTCTTGTGTGATCTTACGTACGATGTAATAACTGGAGGTCTCTTTTATCATTCACCCCCGTAATGAGATATTTAATGTACTGCAGTACTTGAGTTTCATACTTGATACAATGTGCCTGTTGGTCATGCGAGACACTAAGCTAATTTATCATGGCTGATCTATCATATCTGTGCTGGTGCGGCCATATTTTGCTTGTGCTATCATATCAGTCTTATGGATAATTCTGGACGTGCTGGGGAGGGAGCAAATTGTGAGAGAAAGTGATCAATGACTACGTTGGTGGGCAGCAGCTCTTGGAAATGTGTTGGTGTTTCCTCAGGCTGTGCCTTTTTGGTCTTCTCTGCCGATTCAAGATTTCAAGGGGGAACATCGAGATGCAAAACTAGATGGAAGACGGATTTCCAAGGTAGTACTTGTCATTGTTTTTTTGGTGAATGACAGATAACCAAAAACCAACGCATGCATCATCCTGGAGCATCAGGCTGACCATGTTGTTAATTTTGCTCCGCACTTGTCTGCTACAAGAGCATCAGGCTGACCATGTTGTTAATTTTGCTCTGCACCTGTCCGCTTGTAGCTTGGTGGCCTGTTCATAGTTGATACGGTGCATTTACATCCTGATGCACAAGTCTAGCAAACCGTACCACAAGATGCAGTCGAGTGCCCAGCAGACGGTGACAAGGAGCATCTCGGGGGATTCAAGGTCGGCGAGGAAGCGGCTCTCCCGACGTCAACTAGAGCTGATGAACACAATGAGGGGGAACGAGATTGTAACTTTTAAGTGTTCATGATCGTCCACGTCGGTTGGGTGTCCCGGTGTTGCTGACATGTTCAGAGTTCAAAGAAAATGACTCGGACAGAACTGCAGGAGGCTCCCCTCTTGCCGCCCTGCTGCTAGAGCAGGGTCGCCGACAATGACAAGGCTTCTGGATGGACTGGAAGGGGGCCGTCTGCCAGCTTGTCGAGGAGCCGCCGACCATATCTGCAGCACGTCTCTGCCTACCAAACTGCAACATTTTGTCATTGCAAGGGGAAAAGAAAAGGGTTTTTGACTGAATTTGGTGTTAACTGTATCCTTGCTGATAATTGGAATTATTGTCATGGCAGTCACTTGCATCGCCTCATCAGCGAAGGTGCCCCTTAGAGTCATCGAGCGATCTCTCGAATTGATGGGGCAAGATAAGAATCCACTGATCACTTTTCACCTGTCAACATAATTGATGGGGCAAGATAAGAATCCACTGATCTCTGTACTCCTTAACAAACTCTCGAATTGATGCCCATTGTTTTAAATAGCCCGCTATAGCTCCGCTATAGCACGCTATAGCGTTTGCAAAAGGTCTTGCGCTAAGAGACTTTGGTCCAAACAAATTAACAAACATTTTAAATAGCGCGCTATAGCTTCGCTATAGCATGCTATAGCACGCTATAGCATTTGGAAGAGGTCCGCCGCTAAGATGCTTAGCGCGCTATTTAAAACTATGATTGATGGACGACTGCAGCAAATCTTAAATTACCAAGACCTGAGGAATGTCATGTGTTGAGAATGCTCTGTCAAAGAAGCTACGAGCATGTGTGTTTAGCTTGGATTCGTTAAGACCTGACGAGTGGCATCCGTCACACATTGTTGTATCCAGCAACTGCGCTAATGGATTATATATTGTCGAAGAAAGAAAGGAGAACTGTTTGTTTAGAGTTTGTGTCCGGCCAGAGGGTTTATGTCCCTTTTGCTGGCAAACTAATCTGTCTGCAAATTCATTGATGGTACCATCTCCATTTTGAAAGTAAAAAGTGATGACCTGACTATCTGATCGAGGCTCATGATTCTTTTTGGAAGTAAAAAGTATTGTACCTTGTAAGAAGAAGCTCATGATTTTTTTCCCCTTTTCCGTATTCGGGTTTTTGCCTTTTCCTTTTCTATTGTTTTATTTATAAATCTATCTTTTTATCATGATTTTTTTTCAAACATGGTGAACGTTTTTTCAATATACCCTGAATATTATTTAATATACTGTGAACATTTCTTAAATATCAAATGAGCATTTTTTTAAACACACGACGAGCATTTTACAAACACACACTGGACAGTTTTTTTTAAATACACAGTTAAATTTCTTTCAAAATAAAAATTTGTAATTTCTTTTCAATATTTTATAGTTATATTGATAGTTTGTTGTTTCATACACGTTTTCTGCACTTATGTAACCGATTAATGAATATATAATTTTTCTGTAGAAATATAAAAATAGAAAAGTAAATGGGCCGCTCCATTTCTAGCCCACATAGCCCAGAAAGAGACAAAAACACAAAACACACCGTACACCACGCACCGGTCACAGTCACACACACCTGGTCGCCGGTGGACGAAATCACTGTTTTGACCTTGTCAGAGTTTTTAGTCGAAAACTGAACCCTACGTGAAAGTATTTCACGTTTTGACCCTTTCAGCAACGCCAGAGCCCGCGGCGTTTCTGGTGAACATAGAAACGGCGACCAAGCTAGCGTTTCTTCCCTGGCCCACTGCCAGGCCGAGTTGGCGTTGCTTGCTGACCTCGCGGGATTGAAACGCCGAGCCAGCTAGCGTTTCTAGAAACGCCAGCACCAATGGCGTTTCTTGTGCAGATATTTTAGGTGGCCGTGGGGCTTGCACCCATCACTCACTCCTCACTCTCTTCTCCCCCATTGGCCTATCCCGAGCTCTTGCCCTTTTCCCCCTTTGTGTCCCTCACTTAGCCCCTCTCAAATCCTTGCAAATCGATTGGGTTGGTCCGTGGATCCGGTGTCATTTTCGTTCGTTGAGGTAACCTCCTTCATCTCACAAATTTTTATTGGTTGGATTTGCCCATTTGGATTGATTTGGTCTTGTTGTTCCTAACCCTAGTTTTGAACATGGATATCTAATGTGATGTTTTTAGTATTGTTGTTCCAATGGTGTGTTGCATTGTGATGTTGTTGAGCATACCTTATTGTTTGGTTTATGACTAATGTTAAGATTTAGGGTTAGGGTTATGCCTAATGTTAAGATTTATGGTTAGGGTTAGTGGTTTTGTTAGCAATGTGGTATATTTACCATTGTACATTTTTAATCTTATGTTCCCCTTTTTTAGATGGACAAGATTGTGAATATTCATTATGTTGACAAAGAGGCATTCATGAATGTGGATATTGTTTACAAGTATGAGGAAGTATTGATATTTCTTGAGACTCCTAGTTATGAAGAGGTTGTGGAAGAAACACGGATAAGATTAAAGTGGGTGGATGCAAGTGACCAAGTTGAATTAGTAGGAAGATATGATGTTGGGTTGGCACACAAGTGTCGAATGAAGACAATGCCTATCAAGTCCAATTTGCATTGGGTTGCATATAAGGAGGTTGTTGCATCCTCGGCAGTCAAGTCACTCGAAGTATTTGCAAGTAAGGTGGTGAAGGCTCCTCTCTTTCGTCTTGACTTGAACCAAACCTTAGTAGATGATGTGAGCCCGGTTAGTAGTGTGCCGCCTATTGTTGAGCATAAAGTTGAAGCTGAAGCCAATGAGTATCCCCAATATGAGTTCGGAGGTAGTGCACCGATGAAAGATGATGGTGATGACTCCGACGAAGAGTATGAGAGGCATCACAACATTGTTGGTGACGTAGAGGCCGAAGTAAGGCATCAGGACATGGATCCTGACATTATCTATCAGCGTGCTTGTGTGGATGACTCGGATGATGAAGGCCCGGTGAATGAGTTGGACGAGGATGGCTTGACTGAGAAAGAAGCAGAGTGGTACACAAAATTCACCGGTAGGGATCACAAAGTTCCCTTGTTTTGTGATGTTAGCCTTGCAGATAATGCTATAGTTGACAGTGGCATGAGCAAGACAATTGAGGCTAGACAGTTCCCAAGTAGTACACCCGACGCGATTTCGATGTCGTACGTGAGGAAAGGTTTGATGTTCGAGCACATGCTAGAATTCAAGATGTGGTTGTGTGAGTATGCTGTCAAACACCACAGGCCTTTCATAGTTGTTCACTCGGACTGCAACAAGCGATACACCGTGAAATGTGAGGTAGAAAGATGCAAATGGAAAGTGAATGGAAGACTCACAAAAGATGGTTGGTGGAAGATAACTAGTTGCAAAACCACTCACCAATGCACACCGCCGGCCGTAGAAGCACGGAATACACACCGTCAACTAACCTCGGAATTCATTGGTTATAAATACCAGAAACATATAGCCGAGGATCCAACCATTAAAGTGAAGTTGTTGATGAGTTGGATTGAAGATAAGTTCGGATATAAGGTCAAGTATGGGAAGACATGGAAGGCCAAGCAAGTCGCTCTCAGAATGTTGTACGGTGGATGGGAAGAGGCTTACAACATGCTACCCAGGTTGCTGGGAGCGATGTCTTATAGAAACCCAGGAATGTACCACTATGTCCAAGATATTGAAGGAGTGTTCCGTCATGCCTTTTGGACGTTTGGCCCATGCATTGCAGCTTTTGAGCATTGTCGACCGGTTCTGTCTATAGATGGGACATTCTTGACAGGGAAATACAAGGGCACACTCATGATAGCAATGGCACATGACGCTAACGATCAGGTGTTGCCTGTGGCATTTGCTTTGGTCTCCGTGGAGAACCAAGACAACTAGGAATGGTTCATGAGACTTGTTAGGAGCACGGTCATTCCTCCGAACCGGGAGGTATGCATCATATCCGATCGGCACCAAGGCATATTGAAGGCCGTGGATATTCATCTTCCAGGGCATGCGAGGCTTCACCACCGATGGTGTATGAGGCACTTTGTTACAAACTTTTACAGAGCTTGCAAAAACAAGGATCTTAACTCCGCATGTGTAGCCTTCTCCGTTAAGTCATTCACGACACGCTTGAACAAAATCTATGAGAAGGCAAACGAAGGTGGGAAAGATTTCTTAGAAAGGAATATTGATGAGCGACACAAGTGGTCACGGGCATGTGACGAAGGAGGCATGAGATATGGTGACATGACAAGCAATCTTGTTGAGTGCTTCAACTTTGTCTTGAAGGGTGCCCGTCAGTTGCCGGTGACGGCAATAGCGGAATATACCTTTTACAAGCTAAATGAGTATTTTTTGAAGCACTCCGATGAAATCGACAAGTTGATTGCTGATAGTGAGAAGCCTCCCAATGAAATATATCCGAAGAAGGTTGCCGAGTGGCTGGAGTTTCAGAGAGACAAGTCAGCCATCCAGCGAGTCACTTGTTTCGATAATGTAGAAATGAAATACCAAGTGGATGAGCCAGGTGGGACAACTAGAGATGGACAATCATATGGTGCTCGCTCATTTAAGGTGGCTCTTAGGACAAGACATTGCAGTTGTGAGCGGCCTAGTAAGTACCACTGGCCATGCTCACACATGATGTCGGCGGCCCGCATTAGGAACGTGGATATCTCCGATGGAGTAGTTGTAAGGTTGCATGAATTCAACCTGCAAACTCATAAGTTAACATGGGCGTCTAGATTTCAGCCTTTTCTGGATGCATCGCAGTGGCCAGAGTATCACGGTCCTAACATTAGGCCCGATCCGGAGATGATGGTACAACCCAAGGGTAGAAGGAGAACAAAGCGATACAGGAATGATATGGATGACCTCATGAGCACCAGAGAGTTTGGTAGTGGACATTTCATGGAGCCACGTGATAGGAACCAATGCGGTGGTTGCAATGAAACGACGCACAACAAAAGGACTTGCAAAACAAAAAAACTTCAAAAGGGCACAATGCTTCTTCAAGTGGTGGCCTTGGTGGTGGCCAAGGTTCCGGTGGTGGTCTTGGTGGTGGCCGAGGTTCCGGTGGTGGCCTTGGTGGTGGCCAAGGTTCCGGTGGTGGTCTTGGTGGTGGCCGAGGTTCCGGTGGTGGTGCTCGTGGTAGGGGTAGAAGTTCCGGTGGTGGCCGAGGATCCAGGGGTGGTCGTGGTCGAGGACGAGTTACCGGTGATGGTGCTCGTGGTAGGGGTAGAGGTTCTGGTGGTGGTAGAGGAGGTTTCATGGGTAGAGGCCGTGGTAATGCTAGAGGAATGTTTGGATACCTAGATGGACCATTTCCGTACGTGGCTACACTACATAATTATTTTCATGTTTCCCAATATTATTTTCATGTTGTTGTCCTTACTAACTAATGTCTTGCAAATTTTCATAGATATGGCGGCTTCTCAATCCAACAAGGCAACAATGAAGGGGCTTGAGGATGGAGAAGGTGGCTCATCTCATAAGGAAAAGGGAGGAGGAGGAAGAAGAAGGGAAAGGGGCCTTGCTCTACACAATAGAGCTATGATGTGAACTGTGTCGTGCTTTGGACCTTCGTGAACTATGTGTACTCTAAATTGCTTTGGCCTCCTCTATGTGTACTCCTTTATGTGATGAACAATGTGATGTCACAATTGCTTTGGACTCCTCTATGTGTACTCCTTTATGTGATGAACTATGTGATGTCACAATTACTTTATGTGGTGAACTATGTGTACCACCAAATTGGTTTGAAGTTTGTCTTTGACTTCATGTTCTGATGGAAACGCCAAACCATGGGGCGTTGCACTGCACTTTGGCAACGCCAATGTCTGTGGCGTTACAGACCTACATAGAAAATGCCGTATTTGGCTTGGCGTTCCTTTAATACAGAGGCTGCCTGGGGTTTCTCCACGAAACGTTGCGGTGTACGCTTGCAACGCCAACGGTAATGGCGTTTCTGCTCTACATTGTAACGCTTCACGTGGCTTGGCGTTCCTTTAAGACAGAGGCTGCCTGGGGCACGTACATGAAACGTTGCCGTTCACATCAGAAACGCCAGGGACGTCTGGCGTTTCCTGGACACAAAGAAACGCCAAAGTCTATGGTGTTTCTGACCTTGTTTGCATAGCTAATTTTTACTACTTCCGGCAGCCTCTCCTTGCCATGTGTTCCCGTCAACTCTTTCCCGCTACCCGTTTCCCGCCATGTGTTCCCGCCAACTCTTTCCCGCTACCCGTTTCCCGCCATATGTTCCCGCCAACTCTTTCCCGCTACCCGTTTCCCGCCATATGTTCCCGCCAACTCTTTCCCGCCACCTATAAAACCCCCTTCAGACGGAGTTGGCTAAGCATTCCAGTGCAGTGTAGTTGAGATGTCCCATTATCCTTTCGATCGTAGTTTTCACCCTGGGATGAGCAGGACTCTTCTGAGCCTAGCTACCGATTTCAGGATGGACAATAGGATAGTTCCACGGGACGAACTCACCGGTAGTGACACCATAATGAATGAGTTGGCTCACCAATTACGTAGGGCTGGGTGGCCTGAAAGGACGTATGAAGAGGTACGTAAAGAACTTCTTAGGATACATGAAAGGTGGAAGAAGGTGGTGGTGCCGAAGAATGAATCTTTTAGAAGGCTTTCAACAAATAATCCATTATTATGGATTGAGGAGAGCGAGGACGAAGATGATATCTTCATGCCACCGCTTCCGGGTTCTGCATCTTCGAAGGGCAAGAGTTCTTCATCGTCGAAGGGCAAGGTTTCTTCATCGTCGAAGGGCAAGAGTTCTTCATCGTCGAAGGGCAAGAGTTCTGCATCGATGGAGGATGACGATGATGACTTCATGTAGTTTTATGTTGTATGTTGTATGTTGTAAGTTCACTCGTACGTACCGTTTAATTTTGATGTACTTCTATGTAGTTGTTTGTACTGTCTTGTTGTACGAGCATTCTGTTCTATCTAAATATGATGTTGTAGTTAACAAGTCTTGGTGACATAGAAATAACATGATGATGCAGAAACATATGATGTTGTAGTTTCACAATATAAATGCCAAGTACAGCAACAGTATAGCAATGAGACATTTTTTGGTGACATAGAAATAATTAACAAGTCTTGGTGACATAGAAATAATTAACAAGTCTTGGTGACATAGAAATAACAAGTCTTGGTGACATAGAAATAACAAGTCTTGGTGACATAGAAATAACATGATCCAGCTTGCATAATAATTAACAAGTCTTGGTGACATAGAAATAACAAGTTCACCAGATATAGAACTAACAAGCTCGCATCAGTCATCACTTCACTTCTTGCCTCTTTTCGCAGCCATCTTCCCCCTGTTGACGTAGCCCTCTGGAGTGTTCTGCCATCCAGGACGTCGGATGTTCCTTGAGCTAACTCGGCGTGTTTCTTGAGAAGGCTGAGAAGGTTGAGTTGGCTGTGGAGCATCTTCCATCTGCGAAGCCCCAAGCTCCACATAGTCTGGATCCGCATCGCAGTCTGTCTCCTCCTCTTCATCTTCTTGTTCATCAATTCGTGCTCGGCTGGAAGAAGGACGTGCGGAAGAAGCACGTGCTTGGCTCGAAGATGGATGAGCGGAAGAAAGAACATCCATTCTATACTGACCACGTGCACGCACATCCGTTGATGAACCGCCATGGCAAGAGAGTAAAGCGGCTAGTGTTCGGCAACGATTCACAACCTTCTGCAGAGGCAAATGATTGACATGTAAATATGCAAAAATAGTTGACATGATATAAAATATATGTTCATATTAAAAAGGCCTCTAACCTGTAGAGTACTCCTTACGAGACCGTCCGTTTCTCTACCAGGTGCGCGGCCAAGCACCACATTACTATCATTGATACATCTCCATAGCTCCGTGCCCTGAATAAAACTTAAGTGACACACCACTCATGAAGAAATGACACATGTTCAAAAAAGAGACAAAAAGGCACACCACTCGGTCATGCAGAGGGCCATAATCTAGGTGCGCTCCAATGGTCTCCCTAATAGAGTTTTTGAATGCACCATCAGCAGCCTCACTTGGCATTAGTTCCAAGCAATCGGCACGAGTCCAAGCACCCTTAAGGATAACTCTGTACTCTTTGCGAAGCCACTCCAAATGCCTTAAATATGCCCCCTCGTCGTTGTCAGGTGTGTGATCATCTTCAACTCGGGCATTCCTCTGAGCATTCCACATGTCCACCCACATAAGATGGTGATCCTCCCAATTAATGACATTCTTGTTGTGTTGCCGGCTCGTCCTACAAAGCATGAGAAGTATCGGTATCAATTTCATTTTTCAGTGGTTACACATTGATCAACATATGGTACAAAAACTCTCACCTATGTAGCACCACACTTGTCTCAACATAATCCGGCGGGGTGCGTTGTTGTACTCCAAATTGCTTCGAAACACGATGTGGAAGATGCCACTCCACCGCAAAAAAGCATATCATGGGGCAACACACATGCCAAAGATGTTGGTCACGAAAGCACATATTGCTCAAAGGGAACTGCCTAAGTACCATGTACGGTCTCCAATTAACCTACATCGCAACATGTCACTAGCTCATGCACAAGAACAAAAAATCTGAATTGATAGCAAGGCATTTGATAATTACCTGGTTGTAAGTAAGCATGTCAAGCTCGCTTATGTATGCCTTGTACCGCCCCATGGCTGCAATACTAGACACTTGGACATTAGCCCACGTGTATGCGATAGTGGGATACCGCTCCTCATCCCCGTCAAAAGGCCACTCCCAAGGTTCGTCCGGGGCAATGGTCAAGTTACGGCCCACATGGATACGCTCCCACATCCAAATCTGTAGGGCCCAAACAAAACCACCAAGACAAGATTTCGGCTTACTCCTCATGCATGCTCCGTCCAACTGCACATTTTTATACACATTAAACAATGACATGCAAAAAACTCTTTCGTATAATGAAAATTCATCAAATTAGCATTACCTGATGGTACAAGAAGGCTAGTGCCGCCGACCCCCAACTCCACTTAACATCCTAGTTACGAAGAGGGTCCAAGAACATCCACGAGGCTGTGTCTCCCGTGCCGTCAGGAAACACCACTTGGGTCAAAAGATTCCATAAGTAAGCCCTGGCGTACCTCTCCACAACAGCCGGACTGGCATTCTCTGGGCACTCGTAAAAATGTTCTTGTAGCCACGAGAACAAAACACCAGATGGCCTAGGATCCTTCTTTGTTTCATGGATCCACGGGGGAGGTTCAACACCAACCAAACCTGCAACCCTTTGTCGCCACCCCTCGGACTTCACCTTCCCGGTAAGAGCTCTGCCCTCGATCGGAAGACCGAAGATCATCGCAATATCCTCCAAAGTGACGGTCATCTCACCAAGAGCAAGGTGAAAAGAGTGCGTCTCCGTCCTCTAACGGTCCGTAAGGGCGGTAATGGCCGTCGAGTTCAGCCATGGTGGTGTGCCTTTAAAGTTGAGCACAAACTGGAGAAGATCCATTCTTCTAAAATAAGGCTCGTAGCGACGGTCATACACAAGTGACTCACGTGGGTTGTGGCCTCTCAACCGAAGTACAGGAGGAACCTACAAAAATCACACGCACAATTTATATACTTCTCTAAACTACTCACAATATACTCACAATATGAGAATCGACAATGTAGATACATAATTACCCCCCCCCCTCTTTCCACAAGCACAGCACGATGCTTCTCCTCGTAATAATCATCAAGGCCGGGATATTTATCCGGCTCAAACATCCTACAAAATAAGGTACATGGATTTGTTATGATATATGCTTAAAATTATGACCACATCATATACAAAATTGTGTGAGAACTACTACAAATTATCCCAAAGATATAAATCACGAACCACATTACCAACACCAATTCTTTTCAACCTATTTAATCCTAAAGAATCCATCACAACTAATTATTAACAAATGATAGGTTCAACCTAATCCTAAAAAATGGGCTCTCTCTAAATCCAATACTATACAAGTTAACTAAGAATACTTCAACAGTATATCCCCAAAATATTCATCAAACAAATCACTAATAACTCATCTTAGGGTTCCACCATGTTTGAAAAAATGCATCTACAATAGCCAATCTTGACTGAAAATAAATGGAGGATTGGGAAGAGAATACCTCAAGCAACTCGGGGGTGCTTCGATCTACTTGTTTTGATGGTCAATATAGCAGATCTGGGGGGATTTGGTGAAGAAGAGGGAAGGGGCGGCCGCCAGTTCGTCACGAACTGCCCGACCGGGGGGACTGCGAGTGGACTAGGTTAGGCCCCCTCGGCCCGCCGCGCATTACTTAATCTAGCCCAGAAACGCCAGGGACATTGGCGTTTCACAGGTGCCACGTCAGCGAAAACAGCGGGTTCGGACTGACTGTGGGCCAGGGCAGAAACGCAAGCTACCACGGCGTTTCTGTGTTGGCCAGGAACGCTAGCTTGGTCGGTGTTTCTATGTTCACCAGAAACGCCGCGGGCTCTGGCGTTGCTAAAAGGGTCAAAACGTGAAATACTTTCACGTCGGGTTCAGTTTTCGACTAAAAACTCTGACAAGGTCAAAACAGTGATTTCGTCCGTCGCCGGTGTCTCCGCCGCAAATCCACATACGCTGCCTGTGCGGCCCAACGCAGCCGCCGTATCATAGACAGTACAACCTACAGAGGAGATAGGCAGCGTATCATAGAAATATTCTTATGTCCTATGTTTAAGCTGGGCCTAGCTTGCTGTGAGGATTCCCCAAGGCACAGAATGCAGCTGAACGATGTAGTCAACGAATTGAACACCATAAAGAAAGCATGCGCGGCTCTCATGGCTCTTCGTGAATTCGGAGCAGCCGCTTGATCCAGGCGAGCAATAAAGTGATCGTCTTTATGGTTCTGCTATTGCCTGTGGCATTGTGGTACACGAAGCCTGTTTGTGGTGGTTCGGAAGTTAGCATTTTCATTTTTCATACTTTATGTGTATCCTATATCCCTGTATTTGTTTCTAGAATATGCAGTATTCATCTTCCATCCATTACGTTTACTTCTCCCTGAAGTTGTATCGTCTTTAGCCTGAAAGAACTACCACTTTCATTCAGAGCGCTAAAACTCAGGAAAGCATTTGACACAATCTGGTTGCTTCTATGATTCTTGTGATGTGCTGGTCTCTTTTTTCAGTTAGTCATATCTTGTTGCTTGCACTGGTTACCTCATGAATATCGTGAATGCAATTTGTTCCCCTGTCTCACTTAGCTTGTTTTTTTTTTGAACGGTCACCGGGGGGGAGAGCTTCCCCACCTGAATATATTACCACTCAATAGGGGGTTTGAGGATTACAACCATTTTGATTACAGAATCAGCTCTTAGGTGACGGCTGAGGAAAGGAAATGAAGCCATTGTTTTGCAAATACATTGTCTTCCTTGTGCTTGAATCTAAAGACCCATAGGGAGAAATCAGCAACAATGTTACGGATCGTAGTGCGGGTAGTATGGTCTTCATTTCTGAAGACCAGAGCGTTTCTTGAGTCCCAAAGTTTCCAAGAGATGGTCAGAGCGACTGAGGGCCAGGTGTTGGGGTTGAGGCCTTGGAGTGTTGGGTGTTGAAGGAGATCGACAAGAGATGTAGGCGGCTGTAGCCGTAGGGAGGACCAAACTTGGGTACCGTACGAGCATGTCGAAATGAGGTGCAGAGCATCTTCATGAGGGTCTTGACAGCGTGGGCATGCGGCGGACTGTGAAATGTTCTTATGGAACATGTTGGCCTTCGTGTTCAGCCTGCCACGTAGGAGCAACCAAGCGAAGATCTTGACTTTTATTGGGACTTTGGAGGCCCAAACCAGATCGTGGAAAGGGTCTGGTGCATCTTCAGCCACAATGGAGGAGTAAGCATTCTTGGCAGAGAATGGCAGGCCATGTGTGAGAGACCGTTCGTCCGGTTGGTTCACCTGTTGGAAGTCCTGCAGTAACAACAGCACACAATCCAGCTCTCGAGCTGCAGCATTAGACAGACGGTTCCGCAGGTTCGCTAATAAGCTGGTTTGCCAAATAGTAGCCACTAGCACCTTGTCATCAATGGAGTGAGAGTATAGGTTCGGGAAGGCTATTTGAAGTGGTGAGGGTAGTAGCCATTTATCTAGCCAGAAGAAGGTGGAGAGACCATTGTAAGTGATGACAAAGGAGTGTCCAATTAACAGTGGCATGTTGTTGTTGATAAGCTTCCATAAAAAGGAAGGGCGTGATGTTTTGGAAGTAATGCCAAGAGGGTGTTGTTGGTTATACCACAAGGTCCACGGGATGTTTGGGTGTTGGAGGATTTTAGAAGAGAACTTCATGAGCAGGCAATGGTTTTGAGTTTCAAGATTTTTAATGCCTAGACCACCATAGTCTTTAGGTTTGCAAACGTTTTTCCACGCAACTAAGCAGCTTGCCCCAGTGCATGTTGATTCATTAGCCCAGAAGAAGGCCCTCCGAATGGCATCCAGTTTAGCTAGGATTGATTTGGGTAGACGAAAAACTGACATAAAGTAGATTGTTAGGGAGTCTAAGACCGCAGTCAGCAGAGTGAGCCTGGCGCCCCGTGAGAGGAGGCGCGCTACCCATCCAAATAGGAATTTTCGAAAGTTGTCTATGATTGGGTCGAAAGCTGTCAAAGGCAGTTTAGTAGGAGATAGTGGAAGGCCTAAGTACATTAGTGGAAAGGAGGACATCGAGCATCCAATGGCATTAGCAATGTTGTTCTGAATGGTAGATTCAGTAGCGATTGTGAGTAGCGCTGTCTTATGGAAGTTGATCAACAGTCCCGTAGCAAGGGCGAAGTCATGGAGAGTTTCTTTCAGTTTCAAGTTTGCTGCCTCGCTAGCAGCGGCGATAATGAGAGTGTCGTTTGCGTATTGGAGAGTTACGGGCGGCTCGTTTGGTCGTAGTGGATGGCAAAGGACATTGGGTTGGAAAGCTCTAGCGATTAGTCTTTGCAGCACATCTGCGACGATGATGAACAGGTAGGGCGAGAATGGGTCCCCCTGGCGGAGGCCACATCTACATTGAATCCAGGACCCAGGCACACCGTTGAGAAGCACGGCTGTTTTGCCGGTGCAGAGGATGTTTTGGACCCAACAGCAGAATGTGTTAGGAAAACCCCGAATCTTGAGAATTTGAATGAGGGAGGACCAGCATATGGAGTCGAACGCTTTCCTAAAATCTAGTTTAATAACCATAGTCGGGGCTTTGCGATAGTGGCACGTACTAATAATATCAGCAGCATAGATGAAATTTTCGGCAATATTGCGTCCATGAAGGAATCCCGTCTGGTCATAGTGAATGAGTAATGGAATGAGCGGTTTGACTCTATTTGTGAGTAGCTTAGCTACTGCTTTCGGAGTGCAGTTTTGGAGAGAGATTGGCCGGAACGCATCCGGGGATGTTGGGGCTTGTGTTTTGGGTAGGAGTACCATGAAGGCACGGTTGAAGCGTTCAAGGGAGATCGAATGATTGTGGAAGGCATCGAAGAAATCTATGATAGAAGGGCTTACAAAATTCCAATATTTCCTGAAGAAGATAGGCCCAAAGCCATGAGGTCCGGGGCTAGCGTTAGTATTCATAGATAAGAAGGCTTGGTGTATTTCCTCCGGGGTGAAAGGTTGTGCAAGGTCCCGAAGCTGTGGGAGGGGAGATGGGTAAAGTTGGCGTAGGCAGAAGTTCCATGTAGGCTGTTTTGTGGTACCGATCAACCTGCTGAAAAAGTCCTTTAGAATAAGCGCGTTTTGTTCATGGAGAAACACTTCGGCGTTGTCCTGAATAAGCATGGGGATTTTGTTCAATCTCGAGCGTTGAGTGGCCGATGCATGGAAGAATCTAGTGTTCTCGTCACCGTCGACGGCGATCCTAATCTTGCCCCTTTGTTTCCAAAAGGAGATTTTTTGTTTGATGGTTTGTTGAAGAAGCGTGGAAAGCACAAGCCTGAGCTTTTGTTCGAGCGGAAAGAGGGGGGCTATTTCCTCGTTTAAATCTAGGGCCTGCAAGGCCAATTTGCAGTTAATTTCGCGCTGGTATATGGGCTGCAGCTTTTTGGCCCAAGGTTTTAGGGCCGAGCGTGTGGACTTAATTTGGTCGGCAAGTAAGGCTGCAGGGTCCGGGGGAGGCCCATTATGGCGATTGTTGGGCTGCCAGCAGCCTTGAATCAGGTTGGCGCAGTCCGGGAGGGATGTCCAGAAGCGTTCAAAGCGAAAAAGGCGGGAAGATGGGACGGCCGTGGATACAGTGACAAGAAGTGGAACGTGATCAGAAATGAACCTAGTGAGAGAAGTGAGATGAGAGTTTGGGAAGGTGGCGTCCCAGGCAATGTTGATCAGAACCCTATCTAGACATATTAAAGTGGGTGATGCCCTTTTATTAGACCATGTGAACTGACGATCGAGGAGAGGGAGCTCGATGAGAGCAAGTTGATCAATGGTGTTGTTGAAAGCATCGGCTTCGGATCGGAAGTTGTCATTGTTGCGTTCGTTTGGGAATCGTGTGAGGTTAAAATCACCAATTAGTAGCCATGGAGATTGTGGGGGTGGTTCAATGTCACGTAGTTCCTGTAGGAAGGTCAACTTAAGCTCACGCCGAGAGGGCGCGTATACGTTCGTGAGAAAGATGTGGTGTGGTGAGGCAAGACATGTTAGGGTTAAGGTGGATGTGAATCGACCATGTTGGCAGTTGATAAGTGAAAATCATCTGGAGTTGGTGGCCGAAAGCAAGCCCCCCGCGGATCCGATTGTGTCGAGGTGGTTATTAGAGTCAAGAAAACGCGGCAAAATCGATCGAAGCTTAATTGAGTCAGGCGTTTGTAGTTTTGTTTCTTGGAGAAGTGCTATGGATGGGCGCAGGAGGTTAATTTCGGAGAATACGTTTGCACATTTGTCAGGATCACCTAGGCCGCGTACATTCCAGGAGATGATAGAGTAGGATTCATTCTTCATATTTAAAACATAGAGTAGCACCTTACATAGTGGGGCTGACCCGATCGACAACCATTGCGGGTCAAAGTACAGAGCGATACAGAAGCATGCGCAAGAACACTAGTAGGCAGATACTTCCTAACATAACCAGTACGGAGCGAAGGTAGATATGGGATACATGGCCAGAACTGGCCGCCACACCTATGGCCAGAGGGAGCAGAGCAGATCATGGAGACCCCGAGGCACCCGAGCCCGAAGCAATGTCTGCAACAACCTCCGGCGGGGCGCCACAGGCCGCAGCAACATCCGCCAGATTGTCAGGAGAGACGAGGCTGTGGACAGAGCCGTCGACCACGCCGTCTTCATCACAGAGGCGAGCCTGGATCAGAGCGTCAGAAAGATCCTTGGACGCAGAAGCGATGTCCAGTTTCTTGGCCTTGGAACGCATCGCTTTGGAGGTCATGGAGGCATACACTGGCGGCTCGATCTCAGCAAGCCTAGCACTGCGCCTGGCCTTGATGCCAGAGTCAGCAGCCATTTTGGCGCGCCTGCGCATGCGCCTAGCATGGCATTCATGGGTGGGCTCCGGCGACAGGATAGCCGGGGGAGCCGTAGCGGGTGGTGGGGGGGAGATCGCGGCTGGAGGTGGCGGAGGGGATGGGGGAGCAGGCAATGCGAGCAAGGGACGAACGAGGCATGGGGTAGCCCGATCCCTAGTGGGAGAGGGCGAGCGCTCCGGAGGAGTCCAAGGGGCATGGACAAGCATGGCGACCGGCATGCCATCGGCCATGACAGCAAGGATCGGAATGCCATCAAGAGGGCTGGCAGCAGTAGGAGATGGAGGAGGACCCGATGGCAGCTCCGGCTCTAGCACAAGAGGCGACATAGCAGTGGCGATGTTTCTGAGTTGGGTGATGGTGGAGGGAGAGAGGCACGGGTTAGTAACGACGGAGGAGAGGGAAGCATCATCAGGCACGTCCGAAGAGAAGGGGGAAGCATCAGAGCCATGGCGGAAGAGCGCACGGCTCTCCAGCCTGACGATGACAATGTCATTGTCCGGGAGGCGCACCATGAGGCATGGAGGAAGCACGAAATCCCGGCCAACCATGACGAGGGCGCGGACGCTCGAAAAGTCCCCCTGGAAGCAGTGCTGATCCGCGGAGACAAAGTCACCGAGGTGAGAGAAGAAGTAGTCGACCCCCTCCGGATGCCAAAGCTCGTCGGGGAAATCGAAGGCCTCGATTTCGGCCATGTGGATGAAAACGGCAGTGGATCTGTTATCAGCGTGCTGAGGGTTTCGAAGAATAGGGTGTTTCCTTGGTGGTGGATGGGCCCATGGCCCGTGGCCGCAATGCATTCCTCCGCGTTGGTGAAGGAGAGGCGGCCAGCGCCTCGTGCGGAGGAGGTGAGGCCAAACGTGGGATAGTGGCGATGATGGGCGAGGGCCTGGCGGATGAACTGGAACGGATTGTGCATGGGGGTGGCGAGGTGGACGTAGGCGATGTTGTCAACCGGGCGGACAAGGCAGCTAGGGGGGCGAGGAGGGGGAAATGCGTCGGCATGTGGGAGAAGGATGATGCTGCTGTGGGAATGGAGGTTGGGGATTGCGGTGGAGGCGGTGCGAAGGATGGTTCGAGGGGGGAAGAGGAGGATGCGCGTGGCCCGAAGATGAGCGGGAGGCGGAACGGGGGCAGGTCGTTGAGGAGGACGCAGTGGGAGCCAAACCAGATCGGGGCGCCGTTGGAGGAGGCGGATCCGGCAGACGAACCGGAGGCGGTGTGGGTGCCGGTCGTGTGAGCCATGGAGCTGCACGTAGGCCGAGCGAAGGCAGGTTAGTACGTGGAGACGGAGGCATGGAGGGAAAGATTGGGAGGAAACGGACGGCCTTGCACCTGAAACTCCGGTGGCCGGAGCACCAGCAGCGAGAGCACCGGATCGGGTCGCAGCAGTCAGCGATGGAGTGGGTAGCATAGGAGGGGGGGATTTATAGGCCGGAGGTGGCAATGGAAGCGGAGGCGTGATTGCAGTGACCCGAGGCGGGGTGCTCAGCAAAACCTCCCGGTAGGAGCGCGGGTCGTGCGTCGGCGTGGAGGTCGAAGCTTGCAGGTGGATGGCAGCGGAGGCAGGAGCGTGTGACTGGGCAGTGAAGATCTCGGGACGAAGCCGAGGGGACAGGGCGGGGCGTAGACTGGCGGAGGTAGGGGAGGCAGGGGGGAATAGACGTGATGATGGCCGCATGCGTGGGCATGCAGGCGTTGTTTTTTTCCCGCGGTGAGATAGTGCCAGAGGCCGTGGGAGGGGCCCGTACTTCAGTGGCGAGGGGGTGCGCGTCTGGGTGAGAAGGGGCGCCTGGGGGCACAAGCGAGTCGGGCCGCCGACCGGAGGGCCGCTGCGGCGACCGTGGTGGGCCATTTTCGTCAGGGAGGGTTGATGTGATGTGTGGGGGTGGATCGATTATAGCCGTGTTGTTTAAAGAAGATGGGTGGTCTAAGAAGGGTACGTGATGGCCGGCTGGTTCGATTTATTTTTGTTGAACAGCGGGGATGCGGTGGGACGCGACGATGGGAGCCACACCAGAAGAGCGTTCCACGTGTCCCAAGCCATCGATGGCGTTGCGGTCAACAGGGTCAGCAACGTTGGAATCGACGCAGTGCATAGTGCCGTGTATCGTGGCGTGCAGGAGAGGAAGATTTGGTTCTTGATAGTTGGAGGAGAGGGGCGGTCCAAGCAAGGACTCGTGATGGGTAGGCAGGGCAGGTACGTGCGAACGTAGCAGGGTTTGTTCAAACGTGATGGGCATCGGTACCGTGCGCACTATTTGCAACGCCTGGTCAAACGAGTCAAACAAGTGTAGTTCAAAATTCGAAAAGGAGATAGGCGCGACCCGGAGGATTTCCATTCTGACCTGGGCCGAGAAGACATGCACAAGGAAGAAATTCGGAGCTAGCGTAGATGCGTGGAATACTCGTTGAAACGAGAATTGGTGGTCTAAGGCATTGTTAATCAAGGTCTCATTAGCACACATTGAAGTAGAGGAGAAAACGATCCATATTGGGATGGTTGGTTTATGGTTAAGGCATTGAGGTGGTGTGGTGACTAAGCAGTGGTACTTATTGAAAATCAGCTTATTAAACGAGATCCCGGGTCGGAACGGTCGTACCTGTGCATGCAGTCGTCGAGGAGAGGGAGTGGCAAAAGTCACCGCGGGCCCGCTAGGTGGACGACCGTTGGAAGCAGCCGGGCCCGCCTGCATGGAGGCCATGCAAGGTGGGGAGCGTGGCCGTACGTGGGTGGCGATGCGCGGGGGAGCCTCCGGAGCCGAAGGCGGCGGCGATGAGAACGGCGGCGAAATCCGACCAACCAGCGCGGTCGGCGGTGCAGGGGGCGCCACAGTAATAGTGGCGAAGAGGCGCGGGGCGACAATGGGGGAGCAGGCAGCCATGAGGGTTGCGACCATGCTGGAGGCAACTGGCGCAGCGAAGGCGGCGTTTGAGAGGCGGCGGACGGAGATTGAACGCGCAGGACTCCCGAAGCGAAACGAGAGGAGAGTGGCGACAAGGGGTTCATCAACGACGAAATCAGCTTTGTGGACAAAGAAGATAACAGAGTCATAGGGGTACGAGTCTGTGTCAGAGATGAAGACTTTGGATGAGAATAGGTCGATGATATTACGCTCGAAATCCACCCCTGGAGAGGGGAGGAGCCCCAGTTGGGAGCGGAGGAACGCATCCGCGTGGCCATATTGGTCACCAAAGTCGATGCGTTTTGGCCGGAGAACAGGCGAGTGGATTGTGTTTGTGGTAGGTGGAGGGAACGGAAGAAATTGGATGGAGTGTGTCTTTGCAAGGAGGGGAGGTTCAGTGATGAGCGCTTGGACGATGTGCTTATGAGAAACCGAGATACGGAAGAGTTTATCGTGGAGGCGGGTCACCTGGAAGGCGGGCGCGTTGCCGCCGAGGCAGGCTTGCATGAGGACGGCGACGAGATCCTCGTCGAGGTCGAGCGAGGCGTGGTTGACGAGCACGGAGAGGAAACAAGGAACTTCATGGCGGCGCGGATTGATGTGCATGGAGAGGCACCGCCACACCTGCGCCTGGAAATCCTCCCCCATGGCGTCGCCGACGCCGAGCGCGGCCCGCAGAGCCTTGGCGGTGGGGGAGTCATACCGACGCAGAGGGTGGTCGGCGGGAGCGTTCGCCGGCGCCGGAATTGAGGCCGAAGAGACGGTGGTGGTGAGGGGAGGAGCGGTGGCACCGGAGGGGAGCGGGAGAGGAGTTATCAGTATTCTGCGGCCTCTCAGTTACAGAATCAAATTTAGAACGTTCGTTTTATTTTATTTTATGTAATGATGTTCAAATTTATTATTCAGTTAATTGCTGGTCAAAATACGTTGGGCAAGCTCGTTTGAGTTATAAGTTTTACAATTGAGAGGACCAAGGAAAGATTTTCAGGCACATATGGTAAGTTGTCTACAAAATATAAAAAATGTGTGTCAGGGTTTAGGGTTTCTCTATCTGAAAAAAACATATGGCAGCCTTTCTTCCCTCTTCCTCTGCAATTTGACCCAACACAAATGAGCCCTAGTGCTACACTTTGAATGGCACTAGAGGTTGGGGCGCGCCGCCAGAGAGGTAGCTCTGCGGTGCCAGGTTGGGATGCGGTCTTTTACATTACATTTTATAATTCGTGTGGCACAGGTGCATGCAAATGATGAGGGCTATGCAGCAAACCACCATGCTATGTTCTCTCCCTGACGCAGCAGGTGGAGATCATATCCAAAGCAGGACGTCTCCTCCTACTCATCACGGCCATGCATGTTCCAGCTGCTAATAACGCAGCAGATGCCAATACTACTGTCGGCTCTTCTGTTTTGACTTCCTTGCCGCTCCTGCCGCTACGTTGGCTGTTCCCCCCGGCGGAGTCGCTTGCAATGCTGCTCACGCGTGGTGAGAGAAGACCTTCTGTTTTCTGTGCAACAAGAGCAAGAGTCCCTTACCTTCCGGTTCGTCTTTGTCGCCCGCAAATTGTATCTCAGGCTTGAATTCGTCGGTGTCGACAGTTAGCTTTAAACCAACTCTGCTTTCTGCAAGTTATTACAGTATTCGTGAGAGAGAAAATAAATCTGTTATTCTGCAATTGGATTCGAGAGGAAACAATCTTGATTTTATTCAGTCAAAGGCGACATTTGCGTAGTCACATAAACCATATTATTGTGTAGCTAGAACATAAGGGATGTTGGTGGCACTGCTTATTGACTGACGCTAAACTGTTGTTGACGAGTGACGACCAGCAGTACATTAAATATCTAAGAGAGAAATCCACATTTCAACCCCCTCGGAGGAGACGTAGAGAGAGAGGTTTTTTTCTTTGGAGAGAGAGAGGTTTTTTTTCTTTTTTTTCCTGTGTGCTTAGTCAGCGGTCAATGTGGTCAAAACCACTTACTATATCAAAATCGAGACCAGGGTTGATTTTTGCACCACATTGTTAGTTCGGGGTGTATGCCGACCGGTTTTGAAGTTCAAGGTTGAGTTTTAAACCGTGTGGTTAGTTCGGGGTTGAAATGTGGACTTCTCTCAATATCTGAAACCAATGGTTATTTCCATGTACAGGATGCAGCTAGCTTCTCGTACTGCGCCTTGGTATGCTGATTATGCTAATTACATTGTTGCTAAATATATACCGCCTAATTTCACATACCAGCAAAAGAAAAAGTTCTTTTATGATTTTAAGACATTACTTCTGGGATGATCCACACCTTTATAAAGAAGGAGTAGATGGTATTATTAGACGTTGTGTGCCTGAGCATGAACAGGAACAGATGCTACGCAAGTGTCACTCTGAATTCTATGAAGGACATCACGCTGGAGATAGAACTGCACACAAGGTACTACAATTTGGTTTTTATTGGCCTACTCTCTTCAAAGATGCTCGTAAGTTTGTCTTATCTTGTGATGAATGTCAAAGAATAGGTAACATTAGTAGACGTCAAGAAATGCCTATGAATTATTCTCTTGTTATTGAACCGTTTGATGTTTGGGTTTTTTTATTATATGGGACCTTTTCCTGCCTACAATGGTTATACACATATTTTAATTGCTGTTGATTACGTTACTAAGTGGGTAGAAGCTATTCCAACTAGTAGTGCTGATCATAACACTTCTATTAAAATGCTTAAAGAAGTTATTTTTCCGAGGTTTGGAGTCCCTAGATATCTTATGACTGATGGTGGTTCACACTTTATTCATGGTGCTTTCCGCAAGATGCTTGCTAAGTATGATGTCAATCATAGAATCGCATCTCCTTATCACCCGTAGTTTAGTGGTCAAGTAGAGTTGAGCAATAGAGAGCTCAAATTAATTCTGCAAAAGTCTGTGAATAGATCTAGAAAGAATTGGTCCAAAAAATTTGATGATGCATTATGGGCCTATAGAACTGCATATAAAAATCCTATGGGTATGTCTCCATATAAGATGGTTTATGGAAAAGCATGTCATTTACCTCTTAAACTTGAACATAAAGCATATTGGGCTATTAGAGAGCTCAATTATGACTTCAAACTTGCCGGTGAGAAAAGGTTATTTGATATTAGCTCACTTGATGAATGGAGAACCCAAGCATATGAGAATGCAAAGCTTTTCAAAGAAAAAGTCAAACGCTGGCATGATAAGAGGATACAAAAGCGTGAGTTTACCGTAGGAGATTATGTGTTATTATTCAACTCTCATTTAAGACTTTTTGCAGGAAAACTTCTCTCAAAATGGGAAGGTCCCTACGTTATCGAGGAGGTCTATCGTTCTGGTGCTATAAAAATCAACAACTTCGAAGGCACAAATCCGAGGGTGGTAAACGGTCAAAGAATTAAACATTATATTTCAGGTAATCCTATGAATGTTGAAACTAATATTGTTGAAACCATAACCCCTGAGGAATATATAAGAGACACTTTCCAGAACGTTCCAGACTCCGAAAAGGCATAGGTACGTGGTACGGTAAGTAAACCGACTCCAAAACAACTCTAATGGCAATTTTATCAGCTTTGGATTATTTAAGAATTTTTATCAACTCTAATGACACGAGGCTCCCACGAGAGAGGAGCCCCCCCCCCGTAGGGCGTGCCCCCCTGTCTCGTGGGCACCCCGTGTGCCTCCCAGACTCCGTTTTCTTGTATGTTACGTATTTTGGTCGGTAAAAATTCATTATATATACTCCCGAAGGTTTTGACCACAGTATCACGCAAATATCTTCTGTTTTCGTTTCGAGCTGTTCCTGTTGCAGAAAAAAGCAAGATGTCTTCTCAGGAGTCAGTTGGGGAGAGCCGGGTGTCTCACCCAACGCCAGGTCCAGGAGCAAATAGCGACGCCTATCACTTTGGACCATCAACGGAGGATGAGATGGGGGCTGATTTAAAAAGGATAGATGCCATGGAGGAGGATCAAGAAGTTACCTCTCGTCTTAGAGCAGAATTCACTATGGGGGAACTACCTAGCCTGGTTGTCCCTACTTCTGTCACTCCTTCCAACTCTAGATTTCTTTCTTATGAAAATATGAAAAAGAGTTTCACTTGTTCTCCAGAAGCTATGCAGCATCCTTGGGTAAAAGGAGCCTTGTCCGTTACGGGCAAGCTTCGTAAAGAAAATATGGACCTCAAACAACAAGTCAATTAGCTCGAGGAGGAGAACCGTGTCCTGAAGGGCATAATCGCCAAGAAGATCATAACACCAACCGTGAAGAAGGAGAAATAATCACATGGGTATGGGCACTCCCCTTGTCAACTGCCAAGCTTGGGGGAGGTGCCCCGGTATCGTATCACCATCACACTCCTATTTTTACCGCTTTATTTAGTTCGATCCTTTTAGTAATATCTTGATCTATTAGTTCGATGTTTTGATATCAAGTAGTTTTGAGTTTTGCATTGTGATCTCTTTATGTAATCGAGTCCGTGTGCTATCTATAATAAAGATTAGTGTTGAGTCAAGGGCTTTGCTATGTTGCTATGATCTTGAGAAAGTAGAAAGAACAAAAGAGTTCATATTGATCTTATGGATAGTGATAACTTCACACATTGAAAGTATGAGGCATAAAAATTGTTCAGAGTTGATGAACGTAGCCTTGGTCATCGTTGCAATTAATAGGAAGTGATAAGGAAAGAGGGGTTCACATATAAATACATTATCTTGGAAATCTTTTATGATTGTGAAGCACTCATTAAGTATGACATGCTAAAAGAGTTGACGCTGGACAAGGAAGACAACGTAATGGTTTATGTGTTCAGACATCTCAGTTAAATTATATTGTCATTGACCTTCCAAACATGTTGAGCTTGCCTTTTCCCCTCATGCTAGCCAAATTCCTTGCACCAAGTAGAGATACTACTTGTGCTTCCAAATATCCTTAAACCCAGTTTTGCCATAAGAGTCCACTATACCTACCTATGGATTGAGTAAGATCCATCAAGTAAGTTGTCATCGGTGCAAGCAATAAAAATTGCTCTCTAAATATGTATGACTTATTAGTGCAGAGAAAATAAACTTTGTACGAACTTGTTGTGGAAGTAATAAAAGCGACAGACTGCATAATAAAGGTCCACATGCAAGGGGCAATATAAAGTGACGTTCTTTTGCACTAAGACTTTATGCATCAACCCTAAACGCGCATGACAACCTCTGCTTCCCTCTACGAAGGGTCTATCTTTTACTTTATGTTTTACTTTATGCTTGAGTCAAGGTGATCCTCACCTTTCCCTTTTTCATTTTATCCTTTGGCAAGCTCCTCATGTTTGAAAGATCATGATGCATATGTCCAATTGGATGTAAGTTGGCATAGACTATTATTGTTGACATCACCTAAAGGTGAACACGTTGGGAGGCAAAATAATAAGCCCCTATCTTTCTCAGTGTCCGGCTGAAACTCTATAACCACAAGTATTGCGTGAGTGTTAACAATTATAGGGGACTACGAGATAGTTGAGTATGTTAGCTTGCTGAAAAGCTCTATTATTGACTCTTTCTAATGTTACGATAAATTGCAATTGCTTCAATGACTGAGATTATAGTTTGTTAGTTCCCAATGAAGTTTTTGAACCATACTTGACATTGTGAATTGCTTATTACTTGAACATAGGAAATCATATGACAAAATCTATATATGTTGCTGTTATTAGAATGATCATAATGCCCTCATGTCCGTATTTTATTTTTATCGACACCTCTATCTCTAAACATGTGGACATATTTTTCGATTTCGGCTTTCGCTTGAGGATAAGCGAGGTCTAAGCTTGGGGGAGTTGATACGTCCATTTTTCATCATGCTTTTATATCAATATTTATGGCATTATGGGTTGTTATTACACATTATATCTCAATACTTATGGCTATTCTCTCTTATTTTACAAGGTTTACCATGAAGAGGGGGAACGCCGGCAGCTGGAATTCTGGCTGGAAAAGGAGCAAACGTTGGAAACCTATTCTGCACAACTCCAAAAGTCCTGAAACTCCACGAAACAACTTTTTGGAATTAATAAGAATTTATGAGCGAAAGAAATAGGCCAGGGGGCCCACACCCTGTCCAGGAGACAGGGGGCACCCCCCTAGGGCGCGGCCCCCTATCTCCTGGGCCCCCTGGTGGGCCTCCGGCGTCCATCTTCTGCTATATCATCACTTTTCCCCTGGAAAAAATCGTGGGCAAGCTTACGGGACGAAACTCCACCACCACGAGGCGGAACCTTGGCGGAATCAATCTAGGGCTCTGGCGGAGCTGTTCTGCCGGGGACACTTCCCTCCGGAAGGGGGAAATCATCACCAACATCATCACCAACGATCCTCTCATCGAGAGGGGGTCAATCTCCATCAACATCTTCACCAGCACCATCTCCTCTCAAAACCCTAGTTCATCTCTTGTATCCAATCTTGTATCAAAACCACAAATTGGTACCTGTGGGTTGCTAGTAGTGTTGATTACTCCTTGTAGTTGATGCTATTTGGTTTACTTGGTGGAAGATCATATTTTCATATCCTTTATGCATATTATTACTCCTCTGATTATGAACATGAATATGCTTTGTGAGTAGTTACGTTTGTTCCTGAGGACATGGGTGAAGTCTTGCTATTAGTAGTCATGTGAATTTGGTATTCGTTCGATATTTTGATGAGATGTATGTTGTCTTTCCTCTAGTAGTGTTTTGTGAACGTCGACTACATGACACTTCACCATTATTTGGGCCTAGAGGAAGGTATATGGAAGTAATAAGTAGATGATGGGTTGCTAGAGTGACAGAAGCTTAAACCCTAGTTTATGCGTTGCTTCATTAGGGGTTGATATGGACCCATATGTTTAATGTTGTGGTTAGGTTTACCTTAATACTCCTTTTTGTAGTTGCGGATGCTTGCAATAGGGGTTAACCATCAGTGGGATGCTTGTCCATGTTAGGGTAGTACGTAAGTACCGGTCCCCCCACATATCAAATTATCAAAGTACCGAACGCGAATCTTACGAACGTGATGAAAACTAGCTTGACGATAATTCCCAATGTGTCCTCGGGTGCTCCTTCTTCATTATTAGAATTTGTCCAGGCTTATCCTTTGCTACATAAAGGATTGGGCCACCTTGCTGCACTTTATTTAATTTATTTACTTTTTGCTCGTTACTATTTATATTATCACAAAACTATCTATCACCTACTATTTCAGTGCTTGCAGAGAAAACCTTAATGAAAACCGCTTATCATTTCCTTCTGCTCCTCGTTGGGTTCGACACTCTTACTTATCGAAAGGACTACGATAGATCCCCTATACTTGTGGGTCATCAGGTATTGAGAATCAAAGAGAGAGAAGAAGCCATCTAGCCAATAACTATGGACCCGAAGGTCTGCGGTAAACTACTCACGCTTCATCGGAGAGGTAATGGTGTTGATGTAGAAGCCCTATATGATCGAATCCCCCTCCGATAGGACGCCGGAAAAGGCCCCTAGATGGGATCTCACGGGTACAAAAGGTTGCGGTGGTGGAAAAGTGGTTTCGTGGCTCTCCTGGATGTTTTCAGGGTATAAGAGTATATATAGGCGCAGGAACTAGGGTAGGGGAGCCACGAGGGGCCCATAAGGGTGGGGGCGCGCCCTACCCCCTGGGCGCGCCCTCCTTCCTCGTGGCTTCCTTTTTGTGTATCCGACTTCATCTCCAAGTCTTCTGGTTTGCTTTTGGTCCAAGAAAGATCATCACGAAGGTTTCATTCCGTTTGGACTCCGTTTGGTATTCCTTTTCTGCAAAACTCTAAAATAGGCAGAAAAAAACCAAGAAACTGGCACTGGGCCCTCGGTTAATATGTTAGTCCCAATAATAATAAATAATAGCATATAAATGCCCATTAAACATCCAAAACAGGTAATATAATAGCATGGAACAATAAAAAATTATAGACACGTTGGAGACGTATCAGTATCTTCCATGCTACATACATTATAGGCGGTTCCCAAACAGAATGGTAAAGTTTATACTCCCCCACCACCAACAAGCGCACTCCACAGCTGGTCCGAAATAACAGGTACTGTCCAACTAACAACAATCCCGGGGGAGTTTTGTTTGAAATTATTTTGATTTGATTTGAGCATGGGACTGGGCATCTCGGTTACTAGCCATTTTCTCGTGAATCATGAGCGGAGCCCACTCATCGTGAGCATAACCCACCTAGCATGGAAGATATTGACAACCTAGTTGGTACATGAGCGATTCGAGCATACAAAACAAATTATCATTTGAAGGTTTAGAGCTTGGCACATGCAAATTACTTGGAACGACAGGTAAATACCGCATATAGGAAGATATGATGGACTCATATGGAACAAGTTTGGGGGTTTATGGAAGTGGATGCACAAGCAGTATTCCCTCTTAGTACAAGTGAAGGCTAGAAAATACTGGGAAGCGACCAACTAGAGAGCGACAACAGTCATAAACATGCATTGAGATTAACCAACATTGAGTGCAAGCATGAGTAGGATATAAATCACCATGAACATAAATATCGTAGAGGCTATGTTGATTTTGTTTCAACTACATGCGTGAACATATGCCAAGTCAAGCCACCCGAATCATTCAAAGCAGGATACCACCCTATCATACTACATCACAACCATTTTAATTTCCATGTTGACACGCAAGATAAACCATTATAAGCTCCTAGCTAATTAAGCATGGCATGAGTAACTATAATCTCTAATTGTCATTGCAAACATGTTTCATTCATAATAGGCTAAATTAGGAACGATGAACTAATCATATTTACAAAAACAAGATAGGTTGAGTTTATACCAGCTTTTCCTCATCGCAATCATTTCATCATATATCGTCATTATTGCCTTTCAGTTGCACGAACGAAGGGTGTGGATAATAATAATAGTGCACGTGCATTGGACTAAGCTGGAATCTGCAAACATTTATTAAAGGGAGAAGAAAAGGTAATATGGGCTCTTTGTTAGATCAACAATAATGCATATGAAAGCCACTCAACATTCTCATCATGGTCTTCTTCCCTCGACCCCAAAGAAAAGAAAAGAATTTCAAAGAAACACATTGAAATATTTTTGGAGCTTTTGATTTTCTGAAGCAAGAAGAACAAGAACGAGAACAACTATTTACACGGGAAAGCTCCCAACAAGCAAAAGAAGAACACAAATCTTTTTGGGTTTTCTATTAACATTACGACTAAGCATGCATAGAAAGTAAACTAGTTACAACTAATTTTTTTTCTTAAGATTTTTCAAACACACAAGAAGAAAGTGGAAAAAGAAATAAACTAACATGGATACTACAATGAAAAAGTATGAGCACCGACACTGAAATGAGTGTGTGAACATGAATGTAATGTCGGTGAGAAATACGTACTCCCCCAAGCTTAGACTTTTGGCCTAAGTTGGTCTAAGCCCAAGGCTGGCCTGGCAGATATCCAAAGTTGTAGTCGGTGTTGTACTGAGATGCATCGGCCACTGTCTGAAGTGCTGCAGCATGGAGGTGAGCATCCTCCGTTGTTCTCTCACACTCGTTTGCTTCCTCTCTAGTTATAAAATATCGCCTGTTTGCCTGAAAGTTAAAGAAAGCAGGAACAAGAAGAGTAACAAGGACAGCACACCGTCTGTTAAAGATTAGTCTTTACTGGAGGAACTGTTGGTTCCTCTTAAGAAACTGGTAACATACCATAGCCTCATAATCTAGAAAAGCAGGTGGCAACTCAATATCATATCCTCTTATAGGTACCCCCAAATAATTACCTAAATGAATTGCATAAATCCCACCAAATAAATCTCCATCTTTAGCATTATGATGCAACCTTTCTCGCAATAATAGCCCCCCAAGTTATATCGCTCATCGCCTAAAACCACACATTTGAGGACACTAAGATTTGGAACACAAAGGTGGCAATGCTCGTGTTTACCATTAATGCATCTTCCTATAAAGATAGCAAAGTAGTGTATGGCAGGAAAGTGAATGCTCCCTATGGTAGCTTGTGTGATATTTCTAGTTTCTCCAACAGTGATGCTAGCAAAGAAATCATTATATTCAGATTTGTGAGGTTCACTAAAACTACCCCATTCCGGAATTTTGCATGCATCCCAAAAGTCTTCTAGGTCCATGGTATAAGATTCATCATAAAGATCAAACATGATAGTACGAGTACTACGCTTAGATGAACGCTGCAAGCAAAATGAGTTGGAGAAAAAGAGAAATCCACTAGAATTTTTAATCAATTCTCAAATTTAGTAAAGAAAAAAATCGGTAAATGATTAAAGAATAAAATCCTTGCCCAATTAGGGAATGTTTTGCTTCAAAATCCTTTCGCTTAATTAGCTAGGCTAGAATTTTTCTGCCTCTAATTTCTGTGGCCTGATTTCTGCTTCACTTGCCAGATTTATGTATGCTTGAAGGATTGTCTTCCCTGCTGTAACATTCTAGCATATGTTTGATTGATGTTCCGAAACTCTCCCCTGAGTGTGTCTTACATTTTCCGGTCCAGCACACACTTGATGCAGTTGCTAGCAGTCCTGTACTACTCAACAACATGCTCTTGGAGAAGGCCTCACAGTTCCAGCACATTTCTCACTTGTAGGATGCAAGGAACCATTCATTTTATTCAAAGAATTAGAAAATTTCACATCTGTCATGGGCCTTGATCTCGTTAATTGTCGAATGATTTCCGTGCCAACAAATCTGAAGTGTTTTTCCAATCTGAAGACGCTTGACATCTTTAGCTGCCCGAACATATCATCTTTATCAGATCTTCCATCGAGTTCTTCTGAGCTATTGACGGAGAGCTGCCGAGCACTTGATGAATGAAGTGTAAGTTAGATTCCCACCTACAAATAAACAAAAAGGTAAATTAGTTCCTGTCAGCCACCTTTGCACTATCAAAAATCTTGGGCATTTCACTAAATGTTTTTAATCTTCCAAACAGTCCATTAATTTCAAAGTGTCATTCATTTGTTTACGTCAAATGCATATTTTATTAATTCCTTTGTTACAATAGATATCACCAGAAATCTAAGCAACCAAAATATCATGTTAATCCTAACATTAATATTTGTGTCGCTTAATGTATTATAATGTGTTAATATGTATACTTGTCCATAGAATTAGTAAATATTGCCATAACGGGAAACTTTAGCTATCTATTTTAGACTATAAAGTTCTAGCAAATAACTTGATAGAGGTTTCTAGATACAAGACTACTATGTTTAAGTGTAACTGAATCGAGAACCAAGGAGTGTTTGAGTTGTCAAATTTACCCTTCTTGTTCAGTTTTACACCTCATACACTCTAGAAATGTCTATTACCTATAACTAAGCTAGACAAGTGTACCATACAATATCTACTAACTTATTTATAGATACATTAAGCACACACTAGGTTTCTCAAACTATTATGTAATAATTAGAATTCTTTGATCTCTTATGATTTTCCCATATTTAAATGGAATTCTATATCAGTTAAAATTATTTGAAATGTATACAAATAAAAATATATTTAGAATTTAGCAATAACATTACTTGTAAATAACTAAAAATGTTTAGTATAAATATTTTGCTACGATAAAATTTTCTCGAAACTAACATATGCAGCAGAATCACTCCCATGGGAAATAATAAAACTAAATAATAAAATAAATTTCGGGAGTAGATACAATATTATCTAAACAACATTTTTTTTTTGAGTATGCAAGGATATATCGGCCAGGAAACACAGATTGACAATTTGTTAGATAAACATATTCATCTCCAGTAAAATTGGTGTCTTTTAAAAATAATAATTAACAAAAAGATATTTTTATTCATTTTTATTAATTTATTTTCAACATTTATCCACAAGCATCTATGATATTGCATGTATATAATATACTAATATAAGTGCCCGTGCATTGCAACGGTTTAAAAATATTATAAAACCTGCTCCGTGTGACAGTACACATGATATCTTATATTCAGTTTTGATAAACATCAGTAATAAGTTCATAAGGTTATCGCTTTTTGGAGTATGACATGTGGACGTAAATAAGCACCCTAACATTTTTTCATCTGATGGAAGAGTAGTAGTGCATGGATTAGTCTAGTAATCGGTTCTATTTTTTATTTTCTGAAAAACAAAAGAATTTATTTATTTTAAAATAATTAAATATTTTTGTTTTTCAATCATTTTGTTAGAACTGAAACTTCTTTTGATGATGACCATTTTTTTGAAAACATATTTTTAAAATAAGAATTTTGAAATTTTGAGATCATTTTTAAATGATTTTCTTAAAAAAAACTTGGAGAGTTTTTTGGGAGTTTTGTGCATGTTTAAAAAAGCGTGAACATATTTAAATGCATGAAGTTTTGTAAAGTAAGAAAAATTTGAAACATTCTTTATCTTAAAAAAACACGCATGCTCGCTGTCCGCATTTTAAAAAAAGGATTGTTGGTGTCCAGACATAGTATAAAGTTGAGAAAATCGTCGGGATGTCCTTTGATGGCTTCTCCTTCATCTTGGCATTATCATCGGGTGGAAGAGGAATGATGTAAGTATTTTTAGTGGGATATACAGACGGTGAAATTGTTGTATACTATCGAGAATTTAATAACTAATCCAAAAGATTTTCTTAGAATTTCAGAGAACAAGGGCAGAGAAAGGAAAAGCCAAAGGACACATGAACAAAGGAAGGGCAACTGCATACAGCAGGTTTAGCATTGGATATTTCGCAAAGATTGTTGATGTTGTGTGCAAAAGCAATCATAGGATGGAGGTTGTGAGGAACGACAGATTTGGATACTTGCTCGATCTAGAAGATTGTTATGTTCCGAGGCCTTTTGCTCAGTGGGTCGCGGACAACATATCCACAAAAGAGGAAGCAATTGTACTTGGTGGCAAATCAATCCCTCTCAACCCTGAAGCCGTATCATTAGTTCTCGGTATACCAGCAGGAAGAACAAAGATCAGAGTGCTCGATGAGGAGTCCAGGAAAGCGGAGTTTCTATCACTGTTTGGGCTAACATATCTACCAACAATAAGTTTCTTCGGGAATAAGCTTATGAAGGAAGAGCTACCTGACAACGTTTATCTTCGCTGCTTCTTGATTGTCGCACTAGCAACTTTCCTGTGTCCCACATCCAACACAAAACCAAGCACCAAATATTTGGGAGCACTTGTGGATGTGTCAAAGTATAAAGATCTTGATTGGTGCTCTTTTGTCCATACATGGAATATCTCCTATGTCAAGAAATATCAAACAGACAAGCTGAAGGAGAAACGGATAACAACAGCTTTGGGAGGCTGCATATATCAGCTAGCAGTATGCGCCTTCTTTATGTTTATATGTAACTTTTTGTTTAGTTATTTTTTGCTTTCGGAGCACCGTGTTCTCATCAAACATACTAAAGGTTTTCTTTTGATTTTTGTTTGTTTATTTTGCAGGTTCGGTGTCTAGACTTCAACAATTTTGGATCAATAACAATCCCTCCAGCACTACCTAGGATTTTTTTCTGGAAAGGACAAACTGTCGGTGTCAAAACCGGCGGATCTCGGGTAGGGGGTCCCGAACTGTGCGTCTAGGCGGATGGTAACAGGAGACAAGGGACACAATGTTTTACCCAGGTTCGGGCCCTCTCGATGGAGGTAAAACCCTACGTCCTGCTTGATTAATATTGATGATATGGGTAGTACAAGAGTAGATCTACCACGAGATCAAGGAGGCTAAACCCTAGAAGCTAGCCTATGGTATGATTGTTGAGATGTATGTTGTCCTACGGACTAAAGCCCTCCGGTTTATATAGACACCGGAGAGGGCTAGGGTTACACAGAGTTGGTTACAATGGTAGGAAATCTACATATCCGTATTGCCAAGCTTGCCTTCCACGCCAAGGAAAGTACCATCCGGACACGAGCCGGAGTCTTCAATCTTGTATCTTCGTAGTCTTGGAGTCCGGCGGATATTGATAGTCCGGCTGTCCAGACACCCCCTAGTCCAGGACTCCCTCAGTAGCCCCTGAACCAGTCTTCAATGACGATAAGTCTGGCGCGCATAATGTTCGGCATTGCAAGGCGGGTTCCTCCCTTGAATAATCCAGAGAAGATCATGAACACCAGGATAGTGTCCGGCTCTGCAAAAATAATTTCCACATTCCACCGTAGAGAGAATAAAATGTACACTTACTTCAATCTGCTGACGTATTACGCGGCGTGACATCACACCGCTACCAAGCCTTTGTTCGTTTTTTACTATACCACCTCAGCACGTTTAGCGAAGCGGTTTCCTTGGCACGTCTTGTCGAAGCAGAGATCGTGTTCCCCTTATTCCGGGATCCTCATCAATACGTGCGTGGGTAACCCAACCGTTCCCGTCGCCACGCCTCCTCTATCGAAGGGGAATCCCAAACGGTCACGGAGACGGCCCTTGGTATTTCTTCCCCTTTATAAGAGGACCAAGGCTCGCCCTTGTTCTCCAATCTCGCATCGAATCTTTTCCCTGCTCCCAGTTCCAACACCCAGAGCCTCAGATTCGAGCGCTTCGGATCCTCAACCATGTCCGGCTCCGACCTCCAGGGCCGGTGGATGCCCTCCTCCGTCACGGAGGAGGACATATTGAAGTTGCGTGAGGCCAAGTACCTGGCCTACGAGGTTTCGCACAGGTTGCCTGCCCAAGGGCAGGCTGTGCCAGCCCCCGAGCCCGGTGAATACGTCGTTTTCGTATCCCACCTCCGTCGGGGTTTAGGCTTCCCGACGGATCCCTTTGTGAGGGGGCTCCTGTTCTACTACGGGCTGGACTTTCACGACTTGGCTCCGGAGTCTATCCTCCATATCTCCGCATTCATTATCGTCTGTGAAGCCTTCCTCCGCATCATCCCCCACTTCGGCCTATGGCTGAGGACCTTCAAGGTGGAGCCGAAGATGATCGGGGGGCGTCAAGCGGAGTGCGGCGGGGCGACCATAAGCAAGAAGGTCGATGCCCCGTGGCCTGGGGGTTCCTTCCAAGAAGAACTTGGACTGTGGCAGCAGGAGTGGTTCTATATCACCGCTCCAAGGGGCAGCAGGCAAAAGCCGCCGCCCTCATTCCGCCCGGGACCTCCACGCCAACTGATGTCGTGGGTCAACCAAGGGCTCAACTGGGGGCCGTCCGAAGACGTGCCCTCACTGCAGGGCCGGATTCGAGATCTCCAAGCGAGGGAGATCGACCTAATCAAGGTGATGCAGGTTTTGCTAATCAGGCATCTCCTGCCCTGCAAATGCCGTCCTCTCCGTCTATGGGAGTTCAACCCGGAGGGACCTCGGATTCTCCAACACTTCATGGGTGCGACACCCGTGGAGATGTACAAGTTGTTCTTCGGACCGCATGTGGCGTGTCCGGATTTAGCCGAGGATGCAGGCCTAAGCCGCGATCGCCCGGATACTCAGGTAAGTAGCTCAGAGTCCGGACATTCTGTTTATGTGCCTTTCTAGAGTTCGCCTCCTGACCCTTTGTTCTTTGCAGGAATGGGTGGTGCGATCAAGGCTGATAAGGTGTCCGGCCCCCCTCCCAGAGACCGCACTGGAGCCCGTGCTGGTCAGAATGTTGGAGGTTGCGCCCACAGAAGGGGGCGACGGGGAAAATAGAGGAGCTAATATTTCGCCCAAAGGGGCGACTGAAGAGGGGGGAACCAAGAGCCCCTCCCTTCAGGGGGTGAAGAGGACCGCCTCCTAAGATCCGGAGGCCAAAGCCCCTAAGCGTGGGAAGAGATCTTCCCCGGGGGGTCCGGCGCCCGAAAAGAATCCGAATGCACAATCATCACCAAAGGATCGGCCCTCCAGCGAGCCGTGAGTATGAAAGAGGGAGTTAATTAGTAAGGAAATACCTTTATTTGTGCGTCTGTAGGTAACCGAAATATTTATATTGCAGTTCGGATCTGCAGCCTACTCAGATGAGTTCATCTTCGGGGGACCTTCTTCCGGAGATGATGGACAGCGATACGCCTCCGTCCGCAGCGCCGCCAGATGAGGCGGGCGAACCCGAAGTGTCATCACGGAGGGTATCCCCGAGTCCGGAGGGGCCAGAGAGTTCAGCACCTACTAGTGTCCGGCCGGGAGAACTGAAGAATCTTCTTGAGAGGGCGTCCATTTCAGAAGATCACCGTGCGTTAATGCGTATGGTGATTGGAAGGATTTCGTCCGCTGAGAGCGGATTGCGTAATGCCGCCATGAGTTTGCTGGCGGGATTTGAGGTATGCAAAAATAATGCATCCTTTTGTCTTTTAACAGTTTTGCACATAAAAATGCGCCCTGTATAGATAGTAGCCCCTGAGACTCAGTAGGTTGTCGGAAACGACAGCGTGCCAAGGATCGAAATCTAAAGGAATGAATTCCGTCGTTCCTATGCAGGTGGCGGATAGTCCGGGGGCTAGCCGGACTAGTGAGTTTGCCGAGTTAAATCGGCAACTTGACTTGGCAGATGCGGACATCGCACTTGTCAACAGGCGACTTGACGAGTCACAAGGTAAAAGAGTTCTCCGAAGTCGCTTTATTAAGGGGGTCGAAGCCCTCCTCTGATAAATTATATGTTGTTTGTACAGACGGTGCTGCTACTGTGGAGGGCCTTCGGGCTGAACTTGCTCGAGCTAAGGAGCAAGCCCAAAGGAGTGAAGCGGCTGCCTCGAGGGCGGCCGAGGAGTTGAAAGCCGAAAAGGCTGCGCACTGCCTAAGCAGGGCGGAGGTGGCCGAATTGGCCACGAAGGTAAAGGATGCTGCCGACCGCTGTGAGGCTCTTGAAAAGGAGCGCTTATCGGAGCGGGAAGACCTGAAGAAGGCCACCGCCGAAGCCAAGGATGCCCGCTCTGCAATGCGGGCTATGAAGGAGGAACTGCGCCAGGCCGGGGAGATCGTGGCTGGCAAGCCTTTTCTGCTGCGTCGCCGGTTTATGGATGCAAGGTATGCTCAATTTGAGCGGCTGTGGAGTCCGGAGGATCCGTATATGGACTTAGCTGCCAGTGCGGCCGATGCCGTTAAGCACTTCCGGAGCCAGGAGGATCACGAGACGGAAGAGCTACATTGGTCTCAATTCCACAGTCCGGCTCGCTTACTTCCGTTGATGGACCGGTTGGCCGAATGGGCCGAGCTAAATAGATTGTCCGGACTTGCCATGACTGACATCGTGGCCCATGTCTGGCCAGAGAGGTCCAAGGCGACGAGCTACTTCGGCTTACTGCAGCAATTCCTTGGAGCGGTGCCGCATATAAAGGAGATGAAGCGGTCGGCCTGCATCGAGGGCGCGCGGATGGCTCTTGCCCGTGTGAAGGCGCGTTGTCCGGAGATGGACGCCACCGCTGTTGCTGCCCAGGGTTCGGATGAAGACCGGCTCCCTGCTGAGCACTATTTCGGGGAAGTTATGCTTGGCGCTCGTGTAATAGAGTCGCAGTGCTCGAAGAATGTAACGTTCAAATGAACGTATTAGCTTGTAAATCGATGATTATGTTATAACTGCTTTTTATACTTGTGCGTCCAAGTAGTAAAACTTCTCCTGTGCGGCCGTTTACGTATACTTGTGTATAACTTGAAAGATGGCAGTCTTCGGCTTCAGCTCCCACGCACAAGGTGCTGGGCTGTTCGCAAAAATAGCGCGTTTTCACACTTAATCCGACGTCTCGGTCCTGTTATAAGGAGGTGGTAGCGTAGCGAACGAGGCAATCCGGACTATAATGCTTTATCACTTTCACTTAGCCAGTGGAGCTCGAGGGTGGGGCTACGATATAGCCCCTGGTGGCATCGCCCTTCTCCGAAGTCGGAGCGCGTGTGCCTGACCGGGAAACAGCCCTTCGTCAAAGCGGGGAATTCTAAACATTCCGATAGTCGATCGAGTGGTTGACCAGACTATCGCTGTATCATGACAGTGAGTTTTCGGCTTTCTCTACTGAGGTGCTCGCCCAGCCGAACTGGGGCACAATCGCAGTAGTTCTCCTGGTGCCGCGTTAGCTGATGATACGGAACGTAAGGCAGCAAAACACAGGAGCCGGGCAAACCCAACATTTGACCAAAGACATGATTCGGAGCTGATGCATATAATGCCTAACTCGAGACGCCGAACACTCCCTAAGGTGTTCGGTCTTTATAATAATGGGCAGAGATGCCCTAAGCCCCTGCTGTCCAGGTGCTGGCATGGTCTTCTGACGCGGCCGATGCCAAAACGTCAGGCTCCACTTTGGCTATAGGAAGAAACCAAGGGAGTATAACAACAAGAGACAGTAAAAAAGGTTTACGCAGGGTCTTAATCTGAAAAGAATCCTCACAACGGGTCCCTACTGCACGTCTGCGCCTGTGTCTCCGTTGCGCCGTTATCCTGGACGGGTATGCACGTTGTTCATCTGTAAAAAGAGAGGAACGTTTAGTTTGAAAATAAATCGTGCGAAAAATATGTGTAAAATAAGAAATATAAATAATTAGAGCGGGGTTTGTATGAACCCGCAGTTGTTTGTGTGAGCAGCCCCCTGTGAAGGGGTATGCGGCTAGGGAGCCCCTAGCTTGCTGAAGCCGGATTCGTCTATCCGAGTCCGGGGTCTTTAAGTGACCCTCGCACTAAAATGACGCCGCGCGGACCGGGCATCTTGAGTGTAAGAGACGCATAATGCGGTATGGCGTTGAAGCGGACAAAAGCCTTTCGTCCCAAGAGTGCTTGATATTCACTTTCAAATGGGACGATATGAAAAATTAATTTTTCGCGTCGAAAATTGTTCGGCGATCCGAACACGACTTCTAGTAATATAGAGCCTGTGCACTTGGCGTAAGGGCCTGGCGTCACTCCTTTGAAGGAAGTGCGGCTGTGTCGGATTCTGGTTGGGTCTATCCCCATCCTACGGATTGTGTTTGAATATAGCAGGTTTAAGTCACTGCCTCCGTCCATTAAGACGTTAGTAAATTGTAATCCGTCTATTATGGGATTCAATATCAGGGGAGTTCGTCCCGCATTTCGAACGCTTCTGGAATATTCCAGGTGGTCGAAAGTGATTGGTTTTGATATCCAATCTCTACGGTCTGCTGGGTTGGACCGTGCGAAGCTCTTTTTAGAAAGTGCCGCACTATTTTTCCGTGTTATCACATGAAGTGAGTTTACTGCTTTGACCCCTTGTGGGAAAGTCTTTTGTTTTCCGGTGCCCTGCTGGTGGGGTTTATCTTCTTCGCTTGACGCGTCGAGCCCCTTGTGTTCGGCATTTAGTCGGCCGGACTATTTAAAAACCCAACAATCCCTGTGGGTGTGATTTGCAGGCCTTCCGGGGGTACTGTGGATTTGACATATCCGACCCAAAATTTTGTTTAAGTTGGACGATTCGTCACTGTCATCCTTGAGAGGCTGTGTTTTGTTATTGGGCCGCGAGCTTTTGAATCCGGCGTTGACTGCCGTGCTCTTTGGGCTTTCCTCTTTATTCCGGCGCTGCTCTTTTCTGGGCCGTGATTTTCCGTTTCCATCTCTTATCTCGGATGTACTTGGGTCGCTGGTGCTGCTTCTTGCTAGCCAGCTATCCTCTCCCGCACAGAAGCGGGTCATGAGGCTTGTTAGTGCGGACATTGTCCTCGGTTTCTCTTGACCGAGGTGCCTGGCGAGCCATTCGTCTCGGACATTGTGCTTGAAAGCTGCTAAGGCTTCAGCGTCCGGACAGTCGACTATTTGGTTCTTTTTGGTAAGAAACCTGTTCCAGAATTTCCGCGCTGACTCTCCGGGCTGTTGAGTTATATGACTTAAATCATCTGCATCCGGAGGACGGACATAAGTCCCTTGAAAATTCGCTCTAAAAGCGTCCTCGAGCTCTTCCCAACTTCCAACAGTGTTTTCTGGGAGGCTTTTGAGCCAATGACGGGCTGGCCCTTTGAGCTTGAGGGGTAGATATTTTATGGCGTGGAGATCATCTCCTCTGGACATGTGTATATGCAGTATATAATCTTCTATCCAGACTCCAGGTTCTGTTGTTCCATCGTAGGCCTCTATGTTTATGGGTTTAAACCCTGCTGGGAATTCATGGTCCAGCACCTCATCGGTGGAACATAGTGGGTGTGCGGCGCTCCTGTATTTGTATGTGCCGCTATCATCGGACACTTGACGTGTTACTTTGCTTCCTGGGGCCTTCTTTTTGGGTCCGTAGATGGACCTGGCTGGGCCATTTGACGGTGGAGGCTCTATGGCCTCCTCGTCGAATTCTGGTAGCGGCTTACGCTTCGGGTAGCTCTTCGATTGGTGGCCATTGCCGTATTTATCTGCGGTTTTGAGCACTTTGCTCCATCTCATTCTGAGCGTGTCTTCCGCTGTTTTGAGCTTCCGCTTTTCCTTCTTCAGGCTTCTTGCTGTGGCGATGAGCCTGCGCTTAAAAAGCTCTTGTTCGACGGGGTCCTCGGGCACGACGAGTTCGTCGTCATTGAGGCTTGCTTCGTCTTTGGAGGGAGGCATATAGTTATGATCCTCAACCTCTTCGTCTGCCGCCCTCTCGTGAGGGCTTGCTTCTGCATCCTCCTGCGCTGAGTCTTGCTGGAGGGGATTGTCTTCGTCACTCTCTGGGGTATTGTTATCTCCTGTGCCGGAATCTCTATTCTTGCTGTGGCGGGATTTAGAGCGGCGCCGCTGACGCCGGCGCTTGGGCTGCTTCTTTAAAGAGTCTGCCTCCGCTGCTTCTTCGCCATCCCCGTCTTTTGGGGTGTCCACCATGTATATGTTGTATGACGAGGTGGTCTTCCAGTGCCCTGTAGGCGCTGGTTCCTATTCGTCTCCGGCATCGTCGTCCATAGCGTCGATGTCTTCGGAGTCGTAGTCTAGCATGTCGGTTAGATCGTCGACAGTGGCTACAAAGTGGGTGGTGGGTGGGATCTGAATTTCTTCGTTGTCCGTATCCCAATCATCCTGGCCATAATCCGGCCAGGACTCTCCCGATAACGAGAGATGCTTTAGTGAATTCAAGATATCGCCAAAAGGCGAGCATTGGAAGATGTCCGCGGTGGTGAATTCCATAACCGGCACCCAATCCGGATCAATTGGCAGGGGCGCGGGAGGTTCGGAGTTCGGCGAGGAGTCCGGCGCCTCGGAATCACGAGTTTCGCAGGGGACAAGATTGGTGTTCAGCTCCACCGTCGTGGATGTTGAAGCCCCCAGGGCGGCGTCTATCCACCGGCCCTCAATCTGGGCGATCGGCTCTGGGCTAATGGCCGGAGCAGATCCGTGTGCGGCCACCAAGGCACTGTTCGGCGGCAGAGCTAGATCGTGCCCATCGTCACAGTGTGGCATGCTCGGCTGTGGCTCGAGTCCGTCGAAGATCAAGTCTCCGCGGACATCGGCCGTGAAGTTTAAGCTTCCAAATCTGACCTGACGACCAGGGGCGTAGCTTTCGATCTTCTCCAGATGGCCAAGCGAATTGGCCCGCAGGGCGAAGCCGACAAATACAAAGATCTGTCCGGGGAGAAAAGTCTCACCCTGGACAGCGTTGCTGGTTGAAGATGCCATCGAGCCTATCGGTGACGACACAGAGGAACTCTCAATGAAAGCACCAATGTCGGTGTCAAAACCGGCGGATCTCGGGTAGGGGGTCCCGAACTGTGCGTCTAGGCGGATGGTAACAGGAGACAAGGGACACAATGTTTTACCCAGGTTCGGGCCCTCTCGATGGAGGTAAAACCCTACGTCCTGCTTGATTAATATTGATGATATGGGTAGTTCAAGAGTAGATCTACCACGAGATCAAGGAGGCTAAACCCTAGAAGCTAGCCTATGGTATGATTGTTGAGATGTATGTTGTCCTACGGACTAAAGCCCTCCGGTTTATATAGACACCGGAGAGGGCTAGGGTTACACAGAGTCGGTTACAATGGTAGGAAATCTACATATCCGTATTGCCAAGCTTGCCTTCCACGCCAAGGAAAGTACCATCCGGACACGAGCCGGAGTCTTCAATCTTCTATCTTCGTAGTCTTGGAGTCCGGTGGATATTGATAGTCCGGCTGTCCGGACACCCCCTAGTCCAGGACTCCCTCACAAACCATTAAACATTTCAGTGATATGCTCCTCGGGAAAGATGGACTATATGGATCTCTTCAAGTAAATATCATACTCTGCTATTCTTCCCCTCTTTTTTTAATGTGTAGCTTTTTTTTGTTCACATTTGCTCCTATTTATGTTTGTTTTATACTTATACTTTTTTTTTGCCAGATTAAAGATGAGGCAGAAACTTGCTATGCACAAACTGATGGTGCATGGGCAAGCACCGCCAAGAACTCAAACATCAGAAAAGCTATACAAAGGATCTTAGGAAACTCTTTTTCAGAGAAGGTAAAATTCATTAGACTTGATGCAGACAGCTACTTTAACACTTAATTTTAGCTATTTTGGTTTCCCCTTCTCTTTTCTATTTTTTTTATTGACTTGTTGAATCTTTTCTGCTTATCAGATCAAAGAAGATATATTCCTCAATTTCCAGGAGCGCGTTAAAGATCAAAACCTGACCACATGTCTGATAGCAAAACAAGTGCTACTAGACACTTTGAACATTGTTTCTTCTTCTTTCAATGGCTCTCAACATACAGAGAAGTTAGAGTCCTCCAACCACTTGTACATGCCAACTAAAGAAGATAATGGGTCTGGCAGTACAATTAGAGTTGATTCCAATGGGATTGAAATAAACAGTGGTGTGTTTTTGAATCATTTTTTTATCACACACAACCATGTGTTTTTAAAATGGTTTTTTCATTCTTTTTGTTCTAATTCTTTGTTTGTTTTTAGTTTATTGACAACACCCCTATATTGTTGGCAGATGGAAGAGGCAGGAAGAAGAGATTGAAGACTAGTACACAGCAGTCAGAAACTTCAACAAATAAGGACAATCTATTGGAAGTTAAAACAGAGGTATTTTTTTGCTTTTTGTAATTAGTTCTTTTCAACACCATGTTTTTTGTGTGTGCAATATTCAGCACATTTTTCTGCCCTATTCTGAATTTTTCTCTGAATAACTTTCACATGGTAGCAGACTTGAAGTAGCGGCAGAAGGAGGTGAAGCTGAAATGCAATCATTACCGGGCAATGCTCACCGAAACGACCTCGAGAAACAAGCTGAAATGGTTATTGTTTTTTTTAAAACCCCTTATAGTTACATATTTTTTTAAAAGAAATTACCCCTTAACATGCACCTTTTCATAGAAACTAACCCGCCGGGAGTGAATTTTGGAATTGTTAAAGATTGCAGATATATATGAACACAATTTGTAAAAGCATTTTTTGTGCAACAAGAATTCTACAAATAGCTCTCACAACCATGTTTTTTTGTACTTGTTGTGGGTTAGGAACAAACAATGCAGAATAGGAACGTTGCAACACAGCAACCAGACATCAATATGCCTGATGCAGATACCAACATCCCCAAGTGCAATGCTAGTGATTGTTCTGCTAAAAAAGAAGCAGCAGAAAACAGCACTAGCCTGAACTACATGTTGTTATCAGCTAGATTGGCAAGAGCACTGGATATGAAAGATCAAGACATCAACTCAAAGGAGGAAGCCAGCACGCATGTACCACCAACTTTCTCAGGTTTCCAACATAACGCTGTTAACAGTAATCAATCTGAGGTACCTCTTTGAAGGAATTTCTTTGAGCTTCTCTTTTAGCGCCATCATTTGTTGATAGGTTTTTTCATTTGTATTTTTTTTACATCTAACTCAACCTTTTCTTCTTCCTTTTTAAAAATCAGCATTGCATCAAAACAGAGACAACGTATCAAGCAAATGAAGCGGTAGCAATTGAGTGTGTGGTACTAGACACAAGACAACAAGACAACAATAACCAAGGTTTTTCCCAACAAAAAACTTTTCAGACCCATGTCCGCGAACAAGCTAACGCTTTTTGAAACATTTTCTCTTAATGAAGATTTGCAGTTTTTTTAATTTTATTTGTTTACTTTTTTGCATTTTTCTTTTTGTGCCAGATGATTTTCGTTTCAATGAAGTCAGGGAGCAGGGGAAACATGCAGGGCTTGATATTGATATTAACATACCACTATCAAACAGTACTGCCAACAACTCTTATCTTTTTCATTTAGTACAGGTGGCAATCATTTTTCTTCATGTTACTGGTAACAACCATTTTTTCTCATTGTTTTACCTTTTTCCTTTTTTTTGTCTTTTTCATATGTGAAGGCGGTATAGATGATAAGCAGGAACACGTGGAAGATTTCCAACACACTATGCATCCATTGGACGTTGCAAGACAAAAGTATTTCTTTTGTGATGACACGACACCCAGCTACAGGATTCTGCTTGACCATGATGATTGCGGAAACGAAATAATAGATCCAAAATTGTGGCGCGATTTAGGCATGGACTCGAAAGCATACGAAGCGCAGATAGAGGTAATTATAGTCCACACATCATTTTTCTTTTTGACTTCACCTTTTTGGCTACAAAATTCACCCACTCAAATTTTTATTCAATTCATGAAGCTAAGAAAAAATATCAATGGAATACATGTAAGGACATAGTCAAAGCATACAATTCACAAGTACTATCTCTTTTTTCCAAATGTACAAGTGTCTGAAAACCCTCTTACCATCTGCACAAGACCATCTCTAAGTGTTTTATTTTTGTTCTTTTTTATTCCCTGTATTTTTTTCTAGCATGAGCAAACAGCGCTACGTGATTCCTCCATACGTTGTGCACAGAGAGAGCCTACGACAACAGAAATGTGCAAGTACAGAAACTTTCTCCCCGAGTTTGAAGAAATAGACGGCATTATTGACTTGGTATGTTCTTTTCTGATTTTTTTCTTCCTTTCCTTTTTGTCCTTGCTACCTTTCGTTTCTTACAGTTACCAGAAGCACACTCACCCTTTTTTTCTGATTGATTTTTAAAATGCCATACATTTTTTTTCAGACATCTCCTACAGCACACGCATCAAAGACTTGGAACAATAGAAAGACATGTTACTACCCAATAAGAACACGGAACTATGAAAATGTTGAAAGTTCATCACAAAAGAATAAGAAGGTATAAATCCAATTGCCTTCAACCTTTTTCTTTTTTTATACGTTTACTATGTTGCTTCTGTGATGTTTATTTTTGGGGGGGGGGGGGGCATTTAAATGTTTCTGTGTTTGTGGTGCTCTGTAGTATTTTTCGTTACTTTTTTTGCTTAGTTAGTGAATATATCTGTTTTTAACAATTTGTCCCAATTTGCAGAGTTACTGGACAACACCATTTATTGGCAAGAGGCTTTTTACAGATGAGTTCATTCAACAAGACAAGCAAGATGGGACCGAATATCAACCAATCCCTGTCAACGATGATTATCAAGTAAATCTGTTTTCCCTCTTTTTGTGTAGGAATAACTTTCTTTTATCTTTTCTTAATACAACACAAGCTAATCATTATTTTTTATGTATGTTCCATTTTTATATGTTTTGTAGTTATCTCCGGACGTTGAAATTCTGGGGGAGACAGTTTTCAATGGTTCATGCTCTAATATGGTAAACACAGCAGACAATCTGTACAACAACAACCTTACATTAGGCAGTTACTCAAGTGGCAAGGAAAATCTGCCTCCCAAAAGGCTTGTACGCCCAAGCAAGTATCAATGCTCACCTTTCGATCACGATCTGAGAGGCCCTGTCACGGCACTTGAGAAGCAGCTACACAGCAACATTGTGACATTAAGCAAATATGAACCTAACAGAAGGTTTTCTTACCTCTCTTTCTTCTTGTTTTGTTATTTTTCGCTTAATACTTTTTTCTGCTTTTTCTACTGCTTGAATCTTTTTGTTTGCACTTCTTTTCTCCACCTCACTTTTGATGTGTTTTTCTCCCGCATGCAGCAAATGGGTAGTGATTGTCGATAAAAAAGCCTATCCCTTGGACAACTCGGTGATTCATTCGACACCAACGGACGTGTGGAAGCCTATGTTTTCAATGTTTTCTGCCGGCTGCTCTTTCGAGACAACCATCCAAGGCAATCAAAGAAGCACTACTTCTTCAGTACTCTCGCTGTAAGTACAATTTCAGGTCAACTAAAACGTATTTCAACTTATAACTTTGTTTCAAGTTATTAAAATTTTAATGTTTTTTTGCCTCAAAATAGGATTATTTTCTTCAAGCATGGTCCACTGAAGAAGGAAGGATATCAATGAGAAATAGAGCACTTATAAATTTACTGGAGCACGAAGAGCATTGCCTCTACATGAATGTGAACGTGTACGGTCCAAATTTAACCCAACAGTTTACAAGTTTGTCTTTATATTTATGTTTTTTCTTTTTTTTGGTACCCTCACAAGCTGTTCCCAAACTTTGCAGCTGTTTTTTCCATCAGTACATCGCGAGCACTGGATTTTGTTTATCGTTGATATTGTTGCAAGAAAATTCATTTTCCAAGACTCAGTTTATGATGGGAAGTCAGCCTTTCACATGGAGATAAAAGATTTGATGGTAAGAATAATGTGTTTGCAGACTGTTCTTTTTTAGTTGTCGTTCTCTTTGATTTTTGGTACAGCAACAAATTAGCCATTTAAGTGTTCTTTAAAATGTCCATTCTTCAACTTTTCATAGATAAACAATTTTATCAAAACATGGGAAGAGTCGGGACTCAGGAGAATGGGGTTCAGAAATTTTGGTACAGAATACCCAAACATGCCTAAGCAAACTGGAAGGTACATTTTCCCGCCTTTTTTGTGTGGGAAACACAAAACCACATCAAGACATGATTTTTTCATTTTCATTGTCTATCTGTGATCAACGTGTCTTCATGTTCTTTTTAATCATTTTCTTTCTGCAAAAAACACAGCACTGCTTGCGGGATTTTTGTGCTCAAGTGGATGCAAACATTTGTTTCGCGGAATCCTCGCCAGGCCCAATTCAGGATGAAGGATGTTGCAGATGCAAGGATCAGATTTGCTGTTGATATCTTGTTCAGTGAGCATAACACTATTGATGAAGCCAAAAGACTTGTCAAGTACTTTGGTCAATAAAATGGTATTTTTACAGCAACAGATTTCTTCCTCTTTTGTCAAAGCAACAGATTTTATTACCACATACAGAGAACAATAAGCTAACATACATTTTTATCATCTCTCTTTTTTCTGTCAGGGAGTTGAGGACAGCATTGATCTACAAGGAGGAGCAAAAAGAATGAAGAACTGAAGAATACTCTAGATTTTTTAGATGTCTTTTTCTTTTTTTTGTTAATGTTTTGTGTTCGCTCGAGGAGTAATCTGGGGAAATCAACGGATATACCAGAGTAACGCAAAGAATTTTTCTGTTCATATGAAAAACATTTTTACAGTGAGGGTAATAGAAAGTATATTTTTCCTGTTCTGTGCCAATGCTTTTCTTATTCAAACCTTCTTTTTCTTTTTGTGTTCTTTTTAAAGAATACATTGTATCATTTTTTTTGGTTAACTACTACGCAAAGACAAAAATTAATGGAGAAACAAATACAGGTAAAACCTCTTTTTTTCCGCTTACTGAATTGAATCAACATGTCTAACATTACTCATTTATCGTTCATCAAATTTCTAACATTTTTCTTTTTCTTTTATGCTTTGTCACTTCTCCTAATTCCCTAGATAGGGGATTTTTTTCAAACATGTCTATACAAGAGGCGGGGGGGGGGGGGGGGCGAAGAAAGTGCAATGCAAATGAAATTACAAAACACCTCAAGCAGTATTCAAGAAATAATATGTGCAAAGTATTAAATCCAGGTACATCTTTCTTTTTTTTCAAGGTCACCCGCGCTGCCTAGGTGTTACGTGTCTTCTTTTTGGTCCACTTTCTTCAAAAATCTTCTACCTGAACTACAACATTCCTTCAACCTGTGTGGCAGGCGCCTTCCTTCGTTGACGCTTAGCTCCATTCTGTTTACCGGTTGATGAATCAGAAGGACCTGTAGTTTTTTTTTTCTTTTTGGTTAGTGACTTGTTTGATTTTTTCTTCACGTATGGACTTAATGACAAAAAAAAAGCACATGACAAGAAAAGCAAAAGAAATAGATACCTGTAGGTTTTTTAGTTGCTGGTTTCTTCTTCTCAAACAAAGATTTATCAATATGCAGGTTGTGACAAGTAGCAATGTTATGGTCTTGGCTTCTACAGTGGCTGCACTTAGTTTGTTTCTTTGCGAGGAACTTCTCCCTAGCTGTTAGATAACGACTTTTTGGTCGACCTTTAGATACAACAACATCTGGGTCTTGTAGGTTGTCATAGCCATCAGGGTGGGGTTCTTGCATTTGTATTGGAGGTTCTTTTTCCACAGCAACTCCTCTTGCCTGAAGCTCCCTCAACTCATCTGCCTTGGTCATCTCATCAAGCCCAGCAAATATTCTCTCACTTTCGTTCACAACATACAAGTACTTTTGATTCGTTCTTGCCCCATCGGAAGCCATTTCATTGAGCATTGTTGATAGCTGTGAATACCTCAAATGTCTGCTCACCTCAGCCAGTTCCATGGGAACATTGAACTGCTTGTCTCTTACATATTTTCTGTCTTTTGGTTTCCATCTTTGAATATAATACTTTTCTGGTAGGACATGCATGTTTAGGTTGACAAGCACTCGCAGTATGTGTGCACACACAATGCCATCCTTTTGAAACTTCCCACAAATGCAAGCAAATTCTTCTTGCTTCAGGTTTGCTAGCACAAGGTAACGCCGTGTCCTGAATTCTTTTTCCGCAAGCATGCTCGACTTGTAAACCTCAAACCTTGATCCATTCTCAACAACATCCACATGCAGTTGGGCAGCAAACTTCATTTGTTTCTGAAACCGGTAAAAAATCTGCCGGTTGTACATTCGCGATGCCTGAATCTCAAGCTCATTGTGCACCCAGAATGTTGGTTTTTTTGTCCTTGTCAACGAGTCTTGCTCCCTCTCCATGTCTTGTATGCGTTCAGATATCTTCTCATATTCTGTCATGAAACTAATCACATTGTTGGTCGATGCTACATTGTCCTTGAATATGGCATTCATGCCTTCGCTCCTCGATGTTGAATGTAAGAGTGGGAGGAAGTCTGTCTTGAAGTAGACAGGTGCCCACCTTCTCCTCTCTTTCCACATAATCTTGAAATAGTTAACATCACCAATGTCATACATCTGCACCATCTCTTGCCACAGCTTTTCAAACTCTGCAACTGTGAGGGAGTTGTGCACAATATCTGTGAAAACAGCATGGAGATCTCCTTTTGTGACAAAAGTCCTACAACATTTCTCTTTAGCTTTTTTCTTCACATGAAACAGACAGTTTCTGTACTTGGAAAGGTTGAAGACCTCAGGGACAGCCTCCTTCATGGACGTGTCTTGGTCCGTGATAACGGTTCTTGGCTGCTTCCCACCCATACACTCTAGGAATGTCTGAAAGAGCCAAGTGAATGTGTTTATCGTCTCATCCTGAATGATAGCACATGCAAACAAGCAGTTCAGTCCATGCCCGGACACACCAACAAATGGGGCAAATGGCAAGTTGTATTTGTTGGTTTTGTAGGTTGTATCGAAACTTAGGCTGTCTCCATACAAATCATACATTTTCCTCGAGTAGCCATCAGCCCAGAAAATGCAGAGCACTTTGCTTGGTTTTTGCGGATGAACCTTAAACTTGTAGTAGTATCTTGGATCTTCTGCTTGCTTCGTCCTGAAGTAGTCGAGCGGCTGGATCATATCATTGCCATCATTCTCTTTCCTGATTGATGATCTCACATTTGTCACATATTTTTTCGTGTACGGAAGCGGGCCATGCCTTAAAAATGATAGTATGTCCATAATTTTTCTTGTTGGCAGTTTTGCTGAGTTCAATGTTCTCACTAACAACTTTTCTTCATCCGTCATTTGCTTATGTGATCTCAAAAACTTTGATTCATCCGATGGACTCAACTCATGGTTGTGCTCGAGGTTGATGTCAGTGACAAACCATCTGCCATTTTTTCTGCTGACTACCAGTTTAGCTTGACACCCTGTGACATCAATGACATTCCTTTTCCTCTTCCTTGTCTCTGGTGCTAGCTTTCCAGTTCGCTCTTGCCACCTCTCCTTCCTTTGTTTCCTCTAAGCCTCCTTTTGTTCCTCATCAAGCACCTTCCCAGACCTGTTGCATCTGAAAATACATCGGGACTCGCCACCCCCTGTATTAGTTTGGCCACAGTAGTTTGATGCTTTTCGCACAGCAAATCCACACAAGGAAGAATAGCTCTTGTAGAATGCTTGTTCTGCTTTCAATGTTTTGAAGTCCATACCCATCTGCGGGACATGGCGGTTGCGAACCTCTTGGCTACAAGTTTGAGCAGCGAGAACCGAATCATTCTCAAGGAAATTGTCAATGTCATCTGGTGAGAATTGGTTAACATCATCGTCCACAGATTCGTTATCACCATGTTCATCACCATGTCCAGCAACTACCTGATTAGCATCTTCTTCAGCAACAACTAGCTCTCTGTTAAATGCACTTGGATCGGTGTCTGAATGTTCACTGCATGTATCGTCTTCAGTTTGATTGTCTCCAGGACAAATGCCTAGAGCCTGCAAAAGCTCTGGACCAGGACCTGGGACGCCATCATCCCATGTGACAGTTTGCAATGCTAAATCAGCCTCCTGGAAATCTCTCTGGTTGTTAATCCAATTGCTGGGATCATCTTGTTCAATGTAGTTGCTTGATTCTGGATTGTCCATGTCAACTAGCTCACTCAACCTTGTGTTCCGTCCAGTTACCATAAATGTCTCGTTCTGCATTTTTTTTGAGAAAAAACATGTATAAGACTTCCCCCTCTTTATTCAACATATATGTGTCTGTGCATGTTTTTCATGTTTTTATAAAATTCAGTTTGCGATCTTACCTCAGCCCCAACAGGATAGTACTCAGTGTGTGGTGAATAAAATAGAGGATCCTGCAAAATAAAAAACAAAGTTCAAGCCAAACATCCTCAAACCAACCATCATACTCTTTTTTTATGAACAACAGAGCAGTTCAAACCTCTGAATCAGCTGCAAGCAACATTTGTGTGTATGACATGTTTATGTCAAAGCCTGGACTCAACACTAATGCCTGCATATTATTTTGTTTTGCCCTGTTAAATTTTTCATGCACATACAGTTTTTATATCAATTTTGGATACTCACAAGATACTCACATTTTCTTTATGTTTGACAACTGGGGTAGCATGTTGTTCAGTCACCGGAACAGAATTGTTACTCACATCAGCAAGAGGATGTGTCGATGTTCCAAACTGATGGCCTGGATAGGCCAATGAGTAAGGCGGGATCATCTGTAGGAAATTATGTTGGGGAACGTAGTAATTTCAAAAAATTTCCTACGCACACGCAAGATCATGGTGATGCATAGCAACGAGAGGGGAGAGTGTTGTCTACGTAGCCTCGTAGACCGAAGCGGAAGCGATCACAACGTAGAGGAAGTAGTCGTACGTTCTCCTCGCGATCCAACCGATCCCAGCGCCGTTACTCCGGCGTCTCCGAGTTCTTGACACACGTGCAGCTCGGTGACGCTCCTCGGGCTCCGATCCAGCAAAGCTCCGGGGAGGAAGAGTTTCGTCAGCACGACGGCGTGGTGACGATCTTGATGTTCTACCGACGCAGGGCTTTGCCTAAGCACTGCTACGATATGACCGAGGTGGAATATGGTGGAGGGGGGCACCGCACACGGCTAAGGAACGATCTCAAGGATCAACTTGTGTGTTCTAGGGTGCCCCCCTGCCCCCGTATATAAAGGAGCAAGGGGGAGGGCCGGCCGGCCCTAGGAGGCGCGCCAAGGGAGGGGGAGTCCTCCTCCTAGTGGGAGTAGGACTCCCCTTTCCTAGTCCAACTAGGAAGGAGGAAGGGGGAAGGAAGGAGAGGGAGAGGGAGAGGGAAAGGGGGGCCGCCCCCCCCCCCCCCCCCCCTCCTTGTCCAATTCGGACTCCCCATGGGGGGGGGCGCGCGCCACCTCCTGGCGCAGCCCTCTCTCTCCCCTCTTGGCCCATTAAGGCCCATTACTTCCCCGGGGGGTTCCGGTAACCCCTCCGGCACTCCGGTTTCTCCGGAAACTTCCGGAACCTTTCCGGTGTCCGAATATAGCCGTCCAATATATCAATCTTTATGTCTCGACCATTTCGAGACTCCTCGTCATGTCCGTGATCACATCCGGGACTCCGAACTCCTTCGGTACATCAAAATACACAAACTCATAATATAACCGTCATCGAAACCTTAAGCGTGCGGACCCTACGGTTCAAGAACAATGTAGACATGACCGAGACACGTCTCCGGTCAATAACCAATAGCGGGACCTGGATGCCCATATTGGCTCCTACATATTCTACGAAGATCTTTATCGGTCAGACCGCATAACAACATACGTTGTTCCCTTTGTCATCGGTATGTTACTTGCCCGAGATTCGATCGTCGGTATCCAATACCTAGTTCAATCTCGTTACCGGCAAGTCTCTTTACTCGTTCCGTAATACATCATCTCACAGCTAACTCATTAGTTGTAATGCTTGCAAGGCTTAAGTGATGTGTATTACCGAGAGGGCCCAGAGATACCTCTCCGACAATCGGAGTGACAAATCCTAATCTCGAAATATGCCAACCCAACATCTGCCTTTGGAGACACCTGTAGTACTCCTTTATAATCACCCAGTTACGTTGTGACGTTTGGTAGTACCCAACGTGTTCCTCCGGTAAACGGGAGTTGCATAATCTCATAGTTATAGGAACATGTATAAGTCATGGATAAAAGCAATAGCAACATACTAAACGATCGGGTGCTAAGCTAATGGAATGGGTCATGTCAATCAGATCATTCAACTAATGATGTGACCTTGTTAATCAAATGACAACTCCTTTGTCTATGGTTAGGAAACTTAACCATCTTTGATTAACAAGCTAGTCTAGTAGAGGCATACTAGTGACACTCTGTTTGTCTATGTATTCACACATGTATTATGTTTCCGGTTAATACAATTCTAGCATGAATAATAAACATTTATCATGAAATAAGGAAATAAATAATAACTTTATTATTGCCTCTAGGGCATATTTCCTTCAGTCTCCCACTTGCACTAGAGTCAATAATCTAGATTACATAGTAATGATTCTAACACCCATGGAGTCTTGGTGCTGATCATGTTTTGCTCGTGGAATAGGCTTAGTCAACGGGTCTGCTACATTCAGATCCGTATGTATCTTGCAAATCTCTATGTCTCCCACCTGGACCAAGTCCCGGATGGAATTGAAGCGTCTCTTGATGTGTTTGGTTCTCTTGTGAAATCTGGATTCCTTCGCTAAACCAATTGCTCCAGTATTGTCACAAAAGATTTTCATTGGACCCGATGCACTAGGTATGACACCTAGATCGGATATGAACTCCTTCATCTAGACTCCTTCATTAGCTGCTTCCGAAGCTGCTATGTACTCTGCTTCACATGTAGATCCCGCTACGACGCTTTGTTTAGAACTGCACCAACTGACAGCTCCTCCGTTTAGTGTAAATACGTATCCGGTTTGCGATTTAGAATCGTCCGGATCAGTGTCAAAGCTTGCATCAACGTAACCATTTACGATGAGCTCTTTGTCACCTCCATATACGAGAAACATATCCTTAGTCCTTTTCAGGTATTTCAGGATGTTCTTGACCGCTGTCCAGTGATCCACTCCTGGATTACTTTGGTACTTCCCTGCTAAGCTTATAGCAAGGCACACATCAGGTCTGGTACACAGCATTGCATACATGATAGAGCCTATGGCTGAGGCATAGGGAACATCTTTCATTTTCTCTCTATCTTCTGCAGTGGTCGGGCATTGAGTCTTACTCAACTTCACACCTTGTAACACAGGCAAGAACCCTTTCTTTGCTTGATCCATTTTGAACTTCTTCAAAATTTTGTCAAGGTATGTGCTTTGTGAAAGTCCAATTAAGCGTCTTGATCTATGTCTATAGATTTTGATGCCCAATATGTAAGCAGCTTCACCGAGGTCCATCATCGAAAAACTCTTATTCAAGTATCCCTTTATGCTATCCAGAAATTCTATATCATTTCCGATTAGTAATATGTCATCTACATATAATATCAGAAATGCTACAGAGCTCCCACTCACTTTCTTGTAAATACAGGCTTCTCCAAAAGTCTGTATAAACCCAAATGCTTTGATCACACTATCAAAGCGTTTATTCCAACTCCGAGATGCTTGCACCAGTCCATAAATGGATCGCTGGAGCTTGCACACTTTGTTAGCTCCCTTTGGATCGATAAAACCTTCTGGTTGCATCATATACAACTCTTCATCCAGAAATCCATTCAGGAATGCAGTCTTTACATCCATTTGCCAAATTTCATAATCATAAAATGCGGCAATTGCTAACATGATTCGGACAGACTTAAGCATCGCTACGGGTGAGAAGGTCTCATCGTAGTCAATCCCTTGAACTTGTCGAAAACCCTTTGTGACAAGTCGAGCTTTGTAGACAGTAATATTACCGTCAGCGTCAGTCTTCTTCTTGAAGATCCACTTGTTTTGTATTGCTTGCCGACCCTCGGGCAAGTCAACCAAAGTCCACACTTTGTTTTCATACATGGATCCCATCTCAGATTTCATGGCCTCAAGCCATTTTGCGGAATCTGGGCTCACCATCGCTTCTTCATAGTTCGTAGGTTCATCATGATCTAGTAGCATGACTTCCAGAATAGGATTACCGTACCACTCTGGTGCGGATCTTACTCTGGTTTATCTACGAGGTTCTGTAGTAACTTGATCTGAAGTTTCATGATCAACATCATCAACTTCCTCACTATTTGGTGTAGATGTCGCAGAAACCGGTTTCTGTGATAAACTACTTTCAAATAAGGGAGAAGGTACAGTTACCTCATCAAGTTCTACTTTCCTCCCACTCACTTCTTTCGAGAGAAACTCCTTCTCTAGAAAGGATCCATTCTTAGCAACAAATGTCTTGCCTTCGGATCTGTGATAGAAGGTGTACCCAACTGTCTCCTTTGGGTATCCTATGAAGACACATTTCTCCGATTTAGGTTCGAGCTTATCAGGTTGAAGCTTTTTCACATAAGCATCGCATCCCCAAACTTTAAGAAACGACAACTTTGGTTTCTTGCTAAACCATAGTTCATAAGGTGTCGTCTCAACGGATTTTGACGGTGTTCTATTCAGCGTGAATGCGGCCGTCTCAAGAGCATAACCCCAAAATGATAGCGGTAAATCTGTAAGAGACATCATAGATCGCACCATATCTAGTAAAGTGCGATTACGACATTTGGACACACCATTACGCTGTGGTGTTCCGGGTGGCGTGAGTTGCGAAACTATTCCGCATTGTTTCAGATGTAGACCAAACTCGTAACTCAAATATTCGCCTCCACGATCAGATCGTAGAAACTTTATTTTCTTATTACGATGATTTTCATCTTCACTCTGAAATTCTTTGAACTTTTCAAATGTTTCAGACTTATGTTTCATTAAGTAGATATACCCATATCTGCTTAAATCATCTATGAAGGTGAGAAAATAACGATATCTGCCACGAGCCTCAACATTCATCGGACCACATACATCTGTATGTATGATTTCCAACAAATCTGTTGCTCTCTCCATAGTACCGGAGAACGGGGTTCTAGTCATCTTGCCCATGAGGCACGGTTCGCAAGTGCCAAGTGATTCATAATCAAGTGACTCTAAAAGTCCATCAGTATGGAGTTTCTTCATGCGCTTTATACCGATATGACCTAAACGGCAGTGCCACAAATAAGTTGCACTATCATTATCAACTCTGCATCTTTTGGTTTTAACATTATGAATATGTGTATCACTACTATCGAGATTCATTAAAAATAGACCACTCTTCAAGGGTGCATGACCATAAAAGATATTACTCATATAAATAGAACAACCATTATTCTCTGATTTAAATGAATAACCGTCTCGCATCAAACAAGATCCAGATATAATGTTCATGCTCAACGCTGGCACCAAATAACAATTATTTAGGTCTAAAACTAATCCCGAAGGTAGATGTAGAGGTAGCGTGCCGACCGCGATCACATCGACTTTGGAACCATTTCCCACGCGCATCGTCACCTCGTCCTTTGCCAGTGTTCGCTTAATCCGTAGTCCCTGTTTCGAGTTGCAAATATTAGCAACAGAACCAGTATCAAATACCCAGGTGCTACTGCGAGCTCTAGTAAGGTACACATCAATAACATGTATATCACATATACCTTTGTTCACCTTGCCATCCTTCTTATCCGCCAAATACTTGGGGCAGTTCCGCTTCCAGTGACCAGTCTGCTTGCAGTAGAAGCACTCAGTTTCAGGTTTAGGTCCAGACTTGGGTTTCTTCTCCTGAGCAGCAACTTGTTTGCTGTTCTTCTTGAAGTTCCCCTTCTTCTTCCCTTTGCCTTTCTTCTTGAAACTAGTGGTCTTATTGACCATCAACACTTGATGCTCCTTCTTGATTTCTACCTCCACAGCCTTTAGCATTGCGAAGATCTCAGGCATAGTCTTTACTAACCCTTGCATATTATAGTTCATCACGAAGCCTTTGTAGCTTGGTGGCAGTGATTGAAGAATTCTGTCAATGACACAATCATCCGGAAGATTAACTCCCAGTTGAGTCAAGTGATTGTAATACCCAGACATTCTGAGTATGTGCTCACTGACAGACCCATTCTCCTCCATCTTGCAGCTATAGAACTTATTGGAGACTTCATATCTCTCAATCCGGGCATTCTGTTGAAATATCAACTTCAACTCCTGGAACATCTCATATGCTCCATGACGTTCAAAACGTCGTTGAAGACCCGGTTCTAAGCCGTAAAGCATGGCACACTGAACTATAGAGTAGTCATCAGCTTTGCTCTGCCAGACGTTCTTAACGTCGTCAGTTGCATCAGCAGCAGGCCTGGCACCAGCGGTGCATCCAGGACGTAACTCTTCTGTGCAGCAATGAGGATAATCCTCAGGTTACGGACCCAGTCCGTGTAATTGCTACCATCATCTTTCAACTTTGCTTTCTCAAGGAACGCATTAAAATTCAACGGAACAACAGCACGAGCCATCTATCTACAAACAAACATAGACAAGCAAGATACTATCAGGTACTAAGTTCATGATAAATTTAAGTTCAATTAATCATATTACTTAAGAACTCCCACTTAGACAGACATCTCTCTAGTCATCTAAGTGATCACGTGATCCAAATCAACTAAACCATAACCGATCATCACGTGAGATGGAGTAGTTTTCAATGGTGAACATCTTATGTTGATCATATCTACTATATGATTCACGCTCGACCTTTCGGTCTCCGTGTTCCGAGGCCATATGCATATGCTAGGCTCGTCAAGTATAACCTGAGTATTCTACATGTGCAAAACTGGCTTGCACCCGTTGTAGATGGACGTAGAGCTTATCACACCCGATCATCACGTGGTGTCTCGGCACGACGAACTTTGGCAACGGTGCATACTCAGGGAGAACACTACTTGATAATTTTAGTGAGAGATCATCTTAAAATGCTACCGTCAATCAAAGCAAGATAAGATGCATAAAGGATAAACATCACATGCAATCAATATAAGTGATATGATATGGCCATCATCATCTTGTGCTTGTGATCTCCATCTCCGAAGCACCGTCGTGATCACCATCGTCACCGGTGCGACACCTTGATCTCCATCGTAGCATCGTTGTCGTTTACGCCATCTATTGCTTCTACGACTATCGCTACCGCTTAGTGATAAAGTAAAGCAATTACAGGGCGTTTGCATTTCATACAATAAAGCGACAACCATATGGCTCCAGCCAGTTGCCGATAACTTCGGTTACAAAACATGATCATCTCATACAATAAAATATAGCATCGCGTCTTGACCATATCACATCACAACATGCCCTGCAAAAACAAGTTAGACGTCCTCTACTTTGTTGTTGCAAATTTTACGTGGCTGCTACGGGCTTAAGCAAGAACCAATTTCACCTACGCATCAAAACCACAACGATACTTCGTCAAATAGACTCCGTTTTAACCTTCTCAAGGACCGGGCGTAGCCACACTCGGTTCAACTAAAGTGAGAGAGACAGACACCCGCCAGCCACCTTTAAGCACGAGTGCTCGTAATGGTGAAACCAGTCTCGCGTAAGCGTACGTGTAATGTCGGTCCGGGCCGCTTCATCTCACAATACAGCTGAACCAAAGTATGACATGCTGGTAGGCAGTATGACTTGTATCGTCCACAACTCACTTGTGTTCTACTCGTGCAAAACATCAAACCATAAAAACCTAGGCTCGGATGCCACTGTTGGGGAACGTAGTAATTTCAAAAAAATTCCTACGCACACGCAAGATCATGGTGATGCATAGCAACGAGAGCGGAGAGTGTTGTCTACGTACCCTCGTAGACCGAAGCGGAAGCGATCACAACGTAGAGGAAGTAGTCGTACGTTCTCCTCGCGATCCAACCGATCCCAGCGCCGTTACTCCGGCGCCTCCGAGTTCTTGACACACGTACAGCTCGGTGACGCTCCTCGGGCTCCGATCCAGCAAAGCTCCGGGGAGGAAGAGTTCCGTCAGCACGACGGCGTGGTGAAGATCTTGATGTTCTACCGACGCAGGGCTTTGCCTAAGCACTGCTACGATATGACCGAGGTGGAATATGGTGGAGGGGGGCACCGCACATGGCTAAGGAACGATCTCAAGGATCAACTTGTGTGTTCTAGGGTGCCCCCTGCCCCCGTATATAAAGGAGCAAGGGGGAGGGCCGGCCGGCCCTAGGAGGCGCGCCAAGGGAGGGGGAGTCCTCCTCCTAGTGGGAGTAGGACTCCCCTTTCCTAGTCCAACTAGGAAGGAGGAAGGGGGAAGGAAGGAGAGGGAGAGGGAGAGGGAAAGGGGGGCCGCGCCCCCCCCCCTCCTTGTCCAATTCGGACTCCCCATGGGGGGGCGCGCGCCACCTCCTGGCGCAGCCCTCTCTCTCCCCTCTTGGCCCATTAAGGCCCATTACTTCCCCGGGGGGTTCCGGTAACCCCTCCGGCACTCCGGTTTTCTCCGGAAACTTCCGGAACCTTTCCGGTGTCCGAATATAGCCGTCCAATATATCAATCTTTATGTCTCGACCATTTCGAGACTCCTCGTCATGTCCATGATCACATCCGGGACTCCGAACTCCTTCGGTACATCAAAATACACAAACTCATAATATAACCGTCATCGAAACCTTAAGCGTGCGGACCCTACGGTTCGAGAACAATGTAGACATGACCGAGACACGTCTCCGGTCAATAACCAATAGCGGGACCTGGATGCCCATATTGGCTCCTACATATTCTACGAAGATCTTTATCGGTCAGACCGCATAACAACATACGTTGTTCCCTTTGTCATCGGTATGTTACTTGCCCGAGATTCGATCGTCGGTATCCAATACCTAGTTAAATCTCGTTACCGGCAAGTCTCTTTACTCGTTCCGTAATACATCATCTCACAGCTAACTCATTAGTTGTAATGCTTGCAAGGCTTAAGTGATGTGTATTACCGAGAGGGCCCAGAGATACCTCTCCGACAATCGGAGTGACAAATCCTAATCTCGAAATACGCCAACCCAACATCTGCCTTTGGAGACACCTGTAGTACTCCTTTATAATCACCCAGTTACGTTGTGACGTTTGGTAGTACCCAAAGTGTTCCTCCGGTAAACGGGAGTTGCATAATCTCATAGTTATAGGAACATGTATAAGTCATGGATAAAAGCAATAGCAACATACTAAACGATCGGGTGCTAAGCTAATGGAATGGGTCATGTCAATCAGATCATTCAACTAATGATGTGACCTTGTTAATCAAATGACAACTCCTTTGTCTATGGTTAGGAAACTTAACCATCTTTGATTAACAAGCTAGTCTAGTAGAGGCATACTAGTGACACTCTGTTTGTCTATGTATTCACACATGTATTATGTTTCCGGTTAATACAATTCTAGCATGAATAATAAACATTTATCATGAAATAAGGAAATAAATAATAACTTTATTATTGCCTCTAGGGCATATTTCCTTCAAATTAACCCTATCGCCTTGCATTTGAGAAATCCTTGTGTCAAACCACGGGTAATGGGAGAGCACTGGCTGCAATCAAAACATACAAGTAAGCTTTTAAACTTCATTTTTTGCTTTCTGTCCTGAATCAGAATTTTTCAGAAACACAATCGTACCTGAGTACCAATGTACTCCCCTGCATAGGACAAATCATTTGCTGCAAAAATTCAATGTTCGAATGAATCAATTTTTTTTCCGCTCCAATAGATGATTCAAAAACCTGATGCTTTTATGATTTTTTTGCATGCATAGACTGAAAGTGCGTAGGTGTCATGAGTTTTCTGTATGATCAACACTGAAAGTTGAAACCACAATATACTTTTGATTTTCTTCTCTATTTTTTCTGTCAACATGAGAACTACAACAGTGGGATTCTAGCAGAGTTGGTACTTGTTAATTGGGATTCTACACAGACAAAATTTTGTCAGCATGCATTCTTTCTTCAAATCAACTTCCTGCCTACATTAAACATTCTCACACTACAAACACACTGAACTTGAACTTGTTTCTTGATTCACAGAAATCCTTGTTTATTGATTTGGCACACTACAAACACACATTTGGCACACACCAAATTTTGACTGAATGTCATACACATGCTCTGCTCTTTTTTTTTCACCCATGTTTCTTGATTCAGAGAACAACACAATAAATTTTCAACTGTTTTTTTACAGCCAACTCATGATATGGTCTTTTTTTACTACAGACCAGCATCTGTTTTGTTTCTCCAATCAACAGATGGAAAAGAGAGAGGCTACAAGGATATACAACAGCACCTTCTTGTGTGTTGTCTGCAGCAGAATTTCAGATCTAGCATTCAGACAAGCATCCAGAAGGTTGAACAAAGAGAGAGAGGGGGGGGGGGCTACGAACTCACCCTGGTAAGAGCCTTCCATGCCCGTATGATTACTTCTGGAATTTTTTGCATTTTTCCTCTGCTTTTTCTCCCACTTTTCTTCAGTCTTGTTCATCCATGGCGGCTGCGGGGGAAGGGGAGGAGGGGTGGGGGGAATAGATGGGATGGATTAGCTAGTGATCTGCGGGGTGGAGGACGAAGGGAAGAGGAGGGTTGGGTGGGTTGGCCAGCTGTAAAGCAGGCACGAAGCTGCATATAATCCTGTCTGGGTTTAGCTTCTTCTCCAAGCTAGCAACCTTTTTCTAGAGCAACAAACAAGGCCTAGAACAAACAAACATGCAGAAAAGTAGGAGGTGGGGTAGTTGGGCTGACTGTGTTGGCAGAAAAAAAGAGGAACAAACATGGCCCACAACAAACAAAGGCCACAAACAAGGCGCAGGAGGTGGGGTAGTTAGGCTGGCTGTGTTGGCGAAAAAAAACAGCAACAAACAAGGCCCACAACAAACAAAGGCAACAAACAAGGCCCGAACAAGGCACGAACCTGTCTGGGTTGGTTGGGTGCGACAAACAAAACAAACAAGTCACGCGCGGGGATCGGGATCGGGATTGTTTTGTCTTTTGTTTTCGTAGGTGACGTCACACCTAGATGTGAGATAGTATCTCACATCTAGATGCAACATAGACAGACCCTATAGATTATTAATGAATGTCGTCGGAAGGAACATGACGCTGAGAAGCTTCCGGCCGGGGGGCGGGATCACTAGCTGCCGTCATGTCCTTTTCTATTAGCCTGGTGTGTACGTGCTTCATGGGCGTGTATATCGACCATTCAGTCAACTCTCAACGCCCAGATCCCTAACCGTACCGTGCCAACATTAACTTATGGACAGGCTGCTGCTACTCTACTCGTCTTCTCCAAATTACTGCTGCAGTGATGCCGACAATATGTAAACAAAATCTCACGGATATACATTGACTATGTACGTGCAATCTACCTAGACTTATTTGTAATTGTCATTACATTTGGTCCACATTTTACTTTACAGTAATCAAATAATACTGTTCTCTTCTTCTTCTTCTTCTTCTTCTTCTTCTTCTTCTTCTCCAAATTACCGCTCCAGTGATGATGAGGAGAACGATGACAAGCATGTATACTTATTTTTGCGGGTGATGACAAGCATCTATCCGTTACGGGCTAACTAGAAAAAAAACTAGGCTACAAAATTTCACAATAATCAGAAACATCGGTCATTCGGTCCATCAGTTTAGTGGACCTTTATTTAACTTACTATTACATCAGTTAGATCTTCTTAATACATAGACCCACTTAATGTAATATGTAAACAAAATCTCAAGGTTATCCATACTATTTTTTTATTTTTTTATTTTTATGGGCGAAGGTTATCCTTACTATGTACGTGCAATCTACCTAGTCTTATTCGTAATTGTCATTACATTTGGTCCCTATTTTACTTTACAGTAATTAAAAAATATGTTCATGTTATTAATTCTAATTTTCTTGTCCGCGCATCGAGCGGGCCACTTTGCTAGTTTTTATAAATGGGAGCATAACCATTGCCTCAAAGCATCAACTACATAATTGTTGCAAATAATGACCATTAACTGAACGTCATGGGACTCCATGATTGCCATGCTGGAGAGAGATAGAAATAAAGAGACAGAGACAGACTTGTAGGTTGATGCTCTTGGAAAATAGACAGCACGTGGACCCATGCACGATTGACGCGTTGGCACATGCATGCACAAAACCATGGCAGAAATACTCAGGCAATTAGCTGGTATATGGAGCTGTTTATAACGGTTTTCTTTCCAAACTATTTTTTTCCTTTTGAAGGTGACTATGTTTTGTAAATCAGTAAACACATTCTATGTTATAGTTTCTTTCCCTATAAATAATATATGTCACCTCTGATAACAATGTCATTGCTATTTTATTCTTTTGGGAAGATAAACTATCAATATCAGTCCCCATAATCGAATTGATTACACATGTTAAGGAAAATCAAGCAAATGAGCATGTTCATTGATATCGACCAAGAGAGGGACTGCCGCATGTTTCATTTACTTATTTCCTACTAAAAATAGAAATATAGTACGGTCCACAAATCGACTAGTTATTTTTTTACCGAAACACATGCCTCTATGGCGCTCCACAAATCGATTGTGTTTGCCAAAACACAGGCAACCGTTTTGAAGTATGTAAAAAGATGACGCAAGTGGGTAAAAAGAAGGTGTAGTTGCACAAAACATACTTTTTGTGCCTAATAAACAAAAAAACTACATGCATAAAAAAAATTCAAAACCCTTGTAAAAATATAAATACAAATCCAAAATAAGCATGTAGACAACAAACACAAATAATCAAAACTCTTACAAATAAAATAAGCAAAATGTTATATATACCTACCCAAAACAGTGTCTCGTAGCTGATGATAGTTTATCTTCCCGAATGAGTAAAATAACGATAATATTTCCATCAGTTATTACAAAGAAAGCAACCATAAGATAGAATATGTTTGCAGATTTACTAAACATTGTCTCCTGCAAAAGGAAGAAAAATAGACGATTATTTGTGCATGGCTCTGTGCATGAATGCCTCGACACGTCAATCATGCATGGGTTCATGTGCCATCTCTTTCAGGCCAGCAGTTCCAGGGTCATCTCTCCCCTCTCTGTTTCCAAGAGCATTAACTAACCTACAATCAGTCTCTCTCTCTCTCTCTCTCTCTCTCTCTCTCTCTCTCTCTCTCTCTCCTTATCCAGCAGGCACAATCATGGAGTACCCATCCAAACCATGTGTGGCATCCCATGATGTTCAATCTTGACCATTAATTACTTATGTGAGTGCCTAGACTTTGATGATTTTGTTGATGCTTTGATGCAATGCAACTTTGATGACGGTGTAACTTACCTAGTAGTTGCTCACATTTATATAAATGCTTGTCATCGTGCTTCCCGGCACCATAGCACGGTGCCACTATTGCAGTACAATGTAGGATCATTGTTCAGTACAACATAGGAATATAGGATGAGTGGCGTACTCTTCAAGACATATGTGGCAAAATAAATGAACGGTTGCGGGATTTGGAGAAGAAGAACGTTGGCGGTGGGCGGATGCGTGTGGGGTTGCAGCATGTCCATAAATGTTGTTATAGTTAGGGGTTTGTCTGTTGTGAGTTGAGAGATGGAAATTGAACGCCCTTGATCGGTGGCAAAGGTGTAATCAGTCCGATAACAACGTTGAACCTCACTTTGGATGAAGAGTAGTCAAAGGATTAGTAGGTGCGACTTTGAAGACTTAGGGGGATACTGGCAATGTCATGCCCCCGAGGTGTAGCTACAGTGTACATAAGAGGCCCAACCACTGTAGAGCTGTCCAAGCCTGCAACTTGAAGTTCACCGGCAATATAGGGCGCATGGCCACTTCGGGGTACACGACATGCACTCTGTTACGTAAATAGCTAGGTCTTCTGTATTTTATGCATCTACCAACCGACTCCGGACCAATAAACCTAGCCATAGTTGACATACTACACCATAGATAGAATCATCCGAGGCAAACATCCCACCTAATCAGTGGGCTTGAATGTGGATAAATCTTTATTTGTATGGATGGATATAGCTTAAGAATACCATTGCCATCTATCTTGACTATTGTTTTAGATTCATGAAAGGTACTGTGGATGACCAAGTTCTCCCATAGCTCCATTGTATGGCTCATCTGCTTAATTCCACGGTAATTAGTACAACTCTGAACATCACCCTTGTTCTTGAAGATTGGTACTGATATAGTCTGTCTCCATTCTTCTGGCATCTTGTTTGCCCGAAAAATGAGGTTGAAAATGTTGGTTAGCCATACTATCGCTATGTCCCCGAGGCCTTTCCACACCTCAATGGGGATACAATTAGGGCCCATTGCCTTGCCTCCTTTCATCCTTTTTAAAGCCTCCTTGACCTCAGACTCCTGGATCCGCCGCACAAAACGCATGCTGGTCTCATCAAAGGTGTCGTCCAGTTCAATGGTAGAACTCTGTAGGACCTTGAAGTATGTCTAGAGGGGGGTGATTAGACTACTTGACCAATAAAAACTTAACATTTTCCCAATTTTAGAGTTTGGCAGATTTTAGCTACTTTAGGACAAGTCAAGCAATCATCACACAATTCAAGCAAGCATGCAAAGAGTATATAGGCAGCGGAAATTAAAGCATGCAACTTGAAAGAAAGTAAAGGGAAGGGTTTGGAGGATTCAAATGCAATTGGAGACACAGATGTTTTTGGCGTGGTTCCGATAGGTGGTGCTATCGTACATCCACGTTGATGGAGACTTCAACCCATGAAGGGTAATGGCTGCGCGAGTCCACGGAGGGCTCCACCCAAGAAGGGTCCACGAAGAAGCAACCTTGCCTATCCCACCATGGCCTTCACCCACGAAGGACTTGCCTCACTAGCGGTAGATCTTCATGAAGTAGGCGATCTCCTTGCCCTTACAAACTCCTTGGTTCAACTCCACAATCTTGTCGGAGGCTCCCAAGTGACACCTAGCCAATCTAGGAGACACCACTCTCCAAGAAGTAACAAATGGTGCGTTGATGATGAACTCCTTGCTCTTCTGCTTCAAATGATAGTCTCCCCAACACTCAACTCTCTCTCAATGGGTTTGGATCTGGTGGAAAGAAGATTTGAGTGGAAAGCAACTTGGGGAAGGCTAGAGATCAAGATTCATATGGTAGGAATGGAATATCATGGCCTCAACACATGAGTAGGTGGCTCTCTCTCAGAAATGGTAAGTTGGAAGTGTAGGTTCGTTCTGATGGCTCTCTCCACGAATGAAGAGGAGGTGGAGGGGTATATATAGCCTCCACACAAAATCTAACCATTACACACAATTTACCAAACTCGGTGGGACCGAATCGTTAAACTCGGTCGGACCGATTTAGTAAACCTAGTGACCGTTAGTGATTTTCGGTGGGACCGACATGCATCTCGGTGAGATTGATTCGGTTAGGGTTAGGGCATAACGTAATCTCGGTAAGACCGATTACACAAACTCGGTGAGACCGATTTGGTAATAAGCTTTCCAGAGAGTTGGTCAGGTAAACTCGGTGGGACCGATTTGCTCTTTTCGGTGAGACTGAAATGTTACAAAAAGGAAATAGAGAGTTTACATTGCAATCTCCGTGAGACCAATTGCTCACTTCGGTTAGACCGAAACGTTACGAAGGGAAACAGAGAGATTACAACCCCATCTCGGTGAGGCCGAGATCCTTATCGGTAAGACCGATTTGCTTAGGGTTTGTGGCAGTGGCTATGACTTTTGGAATCGGTGGCACCGGATAGAAAGTTTCGGTGTGACCGATTTTGGCTTTGGGTTTAAGTCATTTGTGGATGTGGGAAAGTAGTTGAGGGTTTTGGAGCATATCACTAAGCACATTGAAGCAAGAGGCTCATTAAGCAACACCTCATCCCTCCTTGATAGTATTGGCTTTTCCTTTAGACTCAATGTGATCTTGGATCACTAAAATGTAAAATGAAGAGTCTTGAGCTTTTGAGCTTGAGCCAATCCTTTGTCCTTAGTATTTTGAGGGATCCACTTTCATCATCCATGCCATGCCATTCATTGATCTTTCCTGAAATAATAGTCTTGGAATAGCATTAGCTCAATGAGCTATATGTTGTTATTAATTAGCAAAACCACCTAGGGATAGTTGCACTTTCAAACTTTCATTCTCCCCATTGAACATCTTGTCAAAGTACTCCCGCCATCTATGATTAATCTCCTCGTCTTTCACCAAGAGTTGGCTTGCTCCATCCTTGATGCATTTGACTTGGCCAATATCACTCGTCTTTCTCTCTCGGATCTTGGCCATCTTATGGATGTCCCTTTCGACTTCCTTCATGCCTAACCGTTGGTAGAGGTCCTCATATGCCCGACCCCTTGCTTCACTGGCGGCTTGCTTTGCGGCCTTCTTCGGAATCTTGTACTTCTCTATGTTGTCTGCACTCCTATCCAGTTACAGGTGTCTGAAGCAATCTTTCTTCTGTTTAATCATCTTCTGAACATCATCATTCCACCACCAGGTATCTTTATCTTCTCTTCTCCTTCCCCTCGACACTCCAAACTCCTCCGAGGCCACCTAGCGAATGTAAGTTGCCATTTTCATCCACACATTGTCCGCATCCCCTCCTTCCTCCCAGGGGCCCTCCTTAATGACCCTCTCCTTGAACGCTTGAGCTACCTCCCCCTTGAGCTTCCACCACTTCGTTCTAGCGACTTTGGCATGCTTATCCCGCTGGACACGAATCCGAAAGCGGAAGTCAGCAACCACCAGCTTATGCTGGGGTACAACACTCTCTCCAGGTATCACCTTACAGTCTAGGCATGCACTCCTATCTTCTCTTCTCGAGAGGATGAAATCGATCTGGCTAGAGTGTTGGCCACTACTAAAAGTCACCAGATGTGATTCTCTCTTTCTAAAGATGGTGTTAGCTACAATCATGTCATAGGCTACAACAAAGCTTAAGACATCTTCTCCTTCTTGATTCCTGATGCCATAGCCAAAGCCCCATGCGCCCTTCACAACCTGTGTTAGATGTACCCACGTGGCCATTGAGGTCTCCTATGAAGAGCTTCTCGCTAATCGGTACAAACCTGACCATATCTTCTTGGCCTTCCCAGAACTCCCTCTTGGTGTTCTCATTGTGGCCTACTTGCGGGGCATACGCGCTGATCACATTGAGAACTAAGTCCCCAACTACCAGCGTGACCATGATAATCCGGTCCCCATGTCTCTTGACGTCTACCACTCCATCCTTGAGGCTCTTGTTGATCAAGATGCCTATGCCATTTCTAATTGCAGCCGTCCCCGTGTACCGCAGCTTGAAGCCGGTATCCTCCACCTCCTTCGCCTTCTGTCCCCTCCATTTGGTTTCTTGGACGCAAAGGATATCAACACCTCTCCTCACTGCTGCATCAACTAGCTCCCGAAGCTTCCCTATCAGAGACCCTATGTTCTAGCTACCTAAGCAAATCCTCCTATGCCCGGCTAGCTTCTTTACCCTTCGCACTCGTCAAGTCAAATGCGAAGACCCTTGCTCATTTTCCACTACATCCGGGCGCCGATGTAGCGTGCCACTAAGGATGCAACAACCCGATCCCCGCTCACTTGCCACCGTATCTGGATCAAGATATGGCATGCAACTAGGGGGGTGCCGGCCCGGCCGGCCCTTGCCCATTTGCCACCATACCCGGGTTCCAATGTGGCGCGTCGCTGAGAGGGTTACGCCCCAACGAAAATCTTTTGGATTTCATCTCCATAAGAGTGGTTGAGTTTTTACGTTGGCTCGCCAAGCCTATCACAACCCTCCTCCTTTACCCAGGCTTGGGACCGGCTATGTTGAGACAACATAGGCGGAGTTGGATGAAATACATGATAAAGAAATAAAATTATTTTGGTGCGCACATTATCACCCAACAACAAACATAACTTGATAATGAAATAACATTACAATGTTCTCCACAATATACCACAATAGTCCATACGCCGGCCGAAGACACATGATTTTGTCGAGATACACTGCCACTGAATTTCTGCAAGCTAGAAACTAACTAGAACCACGACACCAGATTAACCACAGATAATCAGCAAAACAATCACGGATGATTGTTATTTGACCACCAATAATTCCGAATGAAACTACGGACAGTACCACCAAAATCAAAACTAGATGAGCAGCTTCTCTCTTGACAGAACTATAGACCCCACAGAAGCAAACAACTCCAGGCCATATATGCTAAATTGAGCATGTTCTACGACATCAAACACAATGTGCAATCCAAACATGCCACTCCTGCTTTATTGCTCCGGTCTATAGTTTAGGACATGCTGCAGCAGCTGTATTTGAAAATAAGATGACACGTTAGTTTCGCTAACCACGAACTTACTCAGAAGGAGGACCCAAAGAGTTAAACACAAAATAATTGTAAAGATTATGGCCATCATCCAGACAAGAAAGCAAATTATGAAGTCCATTAAATATCAATGTTGTGACCTGTGATAAGTTTTGAGGCGACATGTGACCATTTTGAGGTACATGAGACAAGATTCAGATGTCATATATACCAAAAACAGTTATCTATGAACGAAGATTTTCAACTGAGATTCTGGTAGTCCTGGACACCAAGTAGTACCTCTAGGTACAAACTTGCCACAGAAAAAAAAAACTGTCCCTGCTTGTTTGTTTTCCACAATTAGCACAAGTAATTTAATGTCTAACATGCAAACTAGTTGCATTCATTTCATTAACATGTCTATCTTCTGTTCTAATGCAGTACACTAACTGAATCCATAGCCTCATATCTACTGTTTAGTTCCACGTTGTGCATTTCAAGCAAACTTTAGAATAAAAATAAAATTGTTTGGAGATTTCTATTCTATTTTACTGTAAAGTTACTTAGATTTCACTCACACAAAAAACGCTACTCAGATTTCAAGACAAGATAAAGAAATAAATACCTGAAGCCTATGGTATGAACATGCTGCACACATCATAGAAATCATTTCTCAAAGAAGCCAGTGTGTTCAGGCACCTGACAGTCAGTAAGTTGTGAAGCTCGTTTAGAAATGCTCATGGCCATGTTATTAATTAGTAACTACTACAAATGCTAATGGCCATTACAATTTACATCAATAAAAACAAAACTCTGCACTGGTAGGATTATCTTAACAATCCTAAAGGATACAATCAACTAAATTATAATGGAGAAGATATATTCCTAACCCAAGAAAATCAGTGGAGTTAGCCAAATATGACTATCCATAATGGCTGAATACATTCAGCCGATTACAAAAGCGATGAACATGCAATTCTGTCAATATATACTCTGATAACACTAATAGTAAGGAAATATGTTCCAGTAAATGACTAGAGCACACTAGGATATCATATTCAATACAAAGATTTCAGTAGCAAAATGATTAAAAAACAATACTGTGACATGATGGCACAAGTTACTAACCCAACTTTGCTCTTCTCCTGACAACACACATGGAACTGAATACAAGTGTTCTTCACTCTCTGAGCACCAACACTGTGATATGCAATAGAATACAATGAGGAAAGACCCATAAAATATCTTTAATGAAAGAAAATTAGCATGGTAGTTCTTTCCCTTCACTTCTGGCTCCTAAGCAAATAGATGTACCATGGAATTATGAAATTAACTAAATACAACTATGAAAGCCCAGTGTAAGCAAAGTGATATATCAATACAGCAGATGCAATATGTAACATTGATCTACTAGGAGTTAATATTTTCAGTAACAGAAGTTTTAGTTTGTAATAACTGACATATAAGTTAGAAATGTGACACTACATAGAGTACGTTGACTGAATGGTTTCAAATTGTGATTCCATAAAAGTCATATGCATGTACCAAAAATATACCTAAACCTAGATTCATTAGGTAAGGGATATATGTCATGCAAAGTTGTGATGATAAAGGAGAGGGTGATAATCCTGCCCAAATTAATTGTAAGAGCCCATTTTAAGAAGGTAAATGTGAAGTGCTACTCTTTGAGCCGTCTAATCTCTGCAGGGCAAATGTTGCTGGATTTAAATCATTAAGCACCACAACAGCTGAATGGATGTCAACCTCCGAATAATTAATTGGACGAACCACTTAGCAAGGTGGATCTAGAGTACTACTCATGGAGCTATGTGATTTATACTAAGTGGATCATATTTATAGGATCTAACTTATAGAACGATACAAGTGCCAAGGTTTTTTGGATCCAAATCATAAATTACTACAATAGCCAAACTATATGTCCAATTTACATCATAGAACAGTACAATGGTCAAACGGTTTGTCAGATCTTAATCATACATCATATCTAAATAATAAAACAGTACTACGAATGAACAGTTTGTCAAATGTAAATTATAAAATAGTAAAAACACTGAAGGATTTTTTGCATAGATATAATAAAACAATATAACAACAAAACGGATTGTCGAATCTAAATCATACAGCAGTACAAGGACCAAACGAATGTCAACAACTCCCCAAATTAATTGGAAGATCTCAAGTGCTAAATGTTAAGCTAGCTGCGGTGTACGGAATGGATAATTTTTGTCGGATCTATGAAAAATCACTACAACTTGCCAAACCGATATCAACCCTCCCCATATTTATCTCAATCCATACTCGTTGAGCCGCCCGGTCAATTCAGGAAATTGACCAGCCTTGCTATAAAATAGTATAATGATGAGAACAGACAATAATTCTCCCCCAACATTATAGGATGCCCTACGATGGATATAGCTGGGATCTAAATACCTACTTTTCATGCCAGGACACAAAAAAACTACTATAGTCCTGATACATACTACTGCACAAACACATACGAAGAGGACATGGAAGAAGAAAAAAAGCGGCCTCACCATGCACTGTTTCCCCGGAGTTGATCCACAAATGTGTCCACCTTGCCATAGTCCACACATGGTTGGTCCCTGCACAAACATAAACCGAATGCCCAAGTAAGTAGCCAAATCAAACCACCCTACACTAATGATCAGATCACATGACATGGCAACGTACAATTGCTTGGCGAGCTCGCCAATGATATGCTCACCCTCCTCGCAGAAAAGCATGACAACCTTGGCAACGAATTCTGGGTTGCCCTCGTCTTGGAGCATCTCAAGCTGCCGGAACTGATCGTCCAGTAAACCCTAACCCACCAAAGAAAAACAAAAGAAAAAGCATCGTAATCCGGCAATTAATATTTTGTTACACATCCACCTTGGGAGAAACTAGAATCCACACAAATGGCATCGGAATTGTACACAGCTCACCGCAGTGAACATGTTGGCCACAAGGGTGCTGAGTTGGTTCGACTCCGCTGCCGCCATGGCTACCCACGGCAAGGAGTTCAGTTAGCAGGGAGGAGAAAGGCTAAGCGATGAGAGGAAAAATGAGGGTGATGTGGTAATGGATGGAGATTGGGTTTGAGTTGGTGTGGTATATATAGGAGAATTTGATTACCAATTCATTGGCCATAGCTAGAAATGGAGGGCTGCCATTCCATATTTTTATGGCCCTCATTTATTTCTTCTTTTGTCCTTTCACTGGCTGTAGCTGGAAATGGACGACTACCCTTCCTTCTCTTTATTACTCTCATGTATTTCCTTTTTTTACATTTCTTATGTGGAAATGCCACCTTTTGATTACTTTTAGCTAATATTTTATATCAATCAAATGCCTTGCTTGATTTGACTGGTTAGATCCAGGCATAGTTTCATTGGATACCTTTCATTTGCCTCTCGCTTTCCAGGATGTTGAATATTAAATTGTTTCTTTTTTGTGGGAAAATCTTAAATTGTTTCGATTATTGTGAGATCATAAGTTTTACGTGATATGATTGATGGGATGTAGGAATAGTTCATTAGATACCTTTTATTTCTTTTTCTCATTTGGAGCAAGTCACTAATTTGACTGGCTAGATCCATTGCTATTTTCGTTGGATGCCTTTTATGCTCCAGCTTTTACTTATCTGTTTACATCTCATCCTCATTAACATAATCATATAATTATATATAGTAGTCAATGTGGATTACGACGATATAGGGATAATGGTGGCAATGCTATGTGCTAAATATTTGTGGGTTGTGTTCTCCCTTGTAGCTCCCTTAAGAAATCAAAGTTTAGTGTAGATGACATGCGTAAATAATATTTACATCGAAGTGACAACTGCATCTATCTAACTAGTTATATGTCTCCTAATGCTTTCCGAACTGTTGTAACTAGCCATCGATGGCATAACATGTGAGCGACGACCAATATTCGGTTACAAAGGTAGCTAGATCATGACAACTTGATGATATTGGTTACTATCGCAAAAATGACAATAGACGTAAAATGTAAGTGGTGAGTTGAAGCAACCATACAATATCTACCATGTCCGAGAGGACTTTTCTTTATTCATGCCATTTAAATTTAATTCAAAAATAGCGCATGTGCCATTACATTGAATCACTACGCATAAAAAGTTTTCTTCATGATGTACGTATTTTTTAGTGTCATGGTCCATTTATCATTATGTACATATTATGATCGGTATCATGGTGACCAAACAAGGTTTTATCTTGACACACACAATACATTCCTAGATGTCTCTGTGTAATTATATACTAGACCATGATGGCGCGCGTTGCCGCGCCGGTATATTTTTTTCAAATGAATGATAGGAACATTTGTAAGTATAGAGGCCCAAAACATGCAGGATAAGTTTGCAAAGATGATATATGAATTAGAGATTAATAGAAGAGGCGAATTCTAGTTCTTTGAGAGTAAAGAAGTGCAAAGTCATAATAGCATAGCACCACCGCTCCGCAGATAACCATACAATTCATACTTGACAATTATTTTGATCAGCCAATACTATGTATCTCAATAAAACGGGGATATATACAACAAAAGCAGTCTTTGTAAGACAAGACCCCAACATATACTGTGTTACTCTAAAATAGGATGAAATGAACTCACAATTATAATTGATATGTAATGCACAATAGGCATCTGATTGATAGGTAATGCACACCAACCATCTGTTTTGCACCTGTGGGCAAAATTTTGTTGACTGCCACCCTACGGTTGAATCGACAACACTCAGATTGTAAGCAAGTTCTCACTTCGTACATCAAGGTCATGAAAATTGAATATTGCATATATGGCATAATTTCATCCATTACCTCCAATAAAAAAATATAACAAGGTGTTTCTCAAATTGGAAACTTGCATAACATCAGTATGTCGTGGAGAGAATGGCAAGGCTTCCACCAAGATGGACCATGTTGCCTTGCCCATACTTCTCAATGATACAATAATCAGTAGGCTCATAAATAAATGGAAATGAAAGCCAAACATAACTGGAAGATAAACTATAGAGATATATAATGGACTAAAACAAGTTACTTCATAGATGTTTTCCCATTCCTTCCGAAATACCAGGTGTTCCAACCAGTAGTAAGTAATAACACAAAAGAGAAAAATACTAGATAGAAAACTATGGTTTGGTGTAGTAAACTACTTCATGACAAGTCACAGAATTGCTGAATCTTAATTCCAAGCGTACATTTCATTATAAGATGTATGTATATACCTCCATTCAATGATCATCATACTAATTTCCACATAGAAGTAAAGTTTTGCTAATTCTACATGTACTGAGATTTTGTTCAGTCGAGATCGATTTCCGAAAGGTGCAAATCGATCGAGGCATATACAAAGATATATAGCAAGGATATATAAAAAGTCAAATATATATAGAAATTGTTTCACAAGCGCCAAGACAAACCTAAGTTATGCTCATGCCGTAATCAAGCCAGGAGGGTCCAAAGAAAGCAGATTACATAGCAAGGATATTCATGTTAATGTTTACATGTTTGTTGGTTTGTGGTCTTCCATTCCAACTTTGGAACAAAATATATAGAGGGGCATAAAGTTTCAAATGAGTTAAACATTACAACATTCTTAATCCACCCAAGAATCTGTAGACACGTAGGAGATGTTCAGCAATTCACACAGGCAGCACAGATCGCCCCAACAGGTGATAAGGATAGATAGACAAAACATAGAAGGACAAAAGTAAGATGCTTATTTGAAAGATAGGGAGATCACATCTCAAAAAAATTAAGATAGCTTCCTGCTTTCTCTCGTCTACATATATGGGCGTGCGTGGAGTAAATAAAGAACACCAATGGATGTGCCTGCAATTATTGGTGGCCGGCAAGTGGCACACGTTGATCAGTTGCCATTAAAATCTTGTAACATCAGTTATTTACCTCCTCGATTTCCAGCGACTATTTGCTGCTCGTGAGGTGACCTTCTCGCCCGTATCAAATGGAAAAGGCATAGAATCCCCAGGCCAGCGAGGCATACATGGAACAATTGACCCATACGCCTAAATAACAGACTGTGGATTTTGTTATGCGAGCATCGGCCCAGCTTGTATAGCACTCGGTGCTCAGCACCGAAGCCCATACGGGATTGGAAGTACATCCAAGGGTCAGAAACGTATAGAAGGTCAGATAGAATGGTTGAAAACGTTGACAGCCCGAGAATGACAGATTAAGCAAGTTTTATGGGAGAGGAAATTATTTCTATACCTCGGAGAAGCGGCTGCAGTGTAATTGCACTTTGGGTAAATGGGAAACAAATTCGGTTCCTGTTGGGCTGTAATTCTTGTGGCACTTGAGATAACATGAACAACCTCTTGTCTGATGCCACCTCTATAACAAAAAAAGTTAAGTAATTAGTCCAGGGCGTTTTTGCAGGGATGAGTTGGGTAAGAAATCACAAACTCAACAGAACTTGAAGGATTCTCATTCATTTTAGCAAGTTCTCACTGTCAATTCACACTGATAAGACCTGACAACTGCTGCTCTGAAAATGTAAGTATATTCAGTTGCCTCCTATTCATTTTTGGTCCTAAACAACAAAAGGAAACGAGAATAAGATTGAACTCAAGTTTGACAAACTTCAGGTTCTGATTTCTTGTAACTGTTTTGCCTTCCCTTTTTAATAAAAGTTGGGGCTCGGGGGCAACCCCTATCGTTTAAAAAAAAAGATTTCTTGTAAACTATGGATCATCTTCCATTGCCATCCACATACGATCTATAAATAAACAAGTTAGATGTAGAATAAACTTATTGGTGCAGATGAAGAAACGTGTCCAGCAGCGTACCTCTGACCGGGTGCTCGAGCGAAGTTGGATCTGGCGGCAGCATGCCCAAGGACTCCAGATGTTGTGTAGGAAGAATCAGGTACTGGCTCCCGTGGAGTGGTGCTGCAACTGGCCTGAGGTGGAGCTCGTCGCTGTCACGAGACAAGACAGGAAAAGGAGAGTGCGAGCTGCGAGCCAATGGGAAGGACAAGTGGTGGCGGCGCAACCTGTGTAGTGGGCGAGAGAGGAGAGATCAAGGGTGGTAATCGAAGGAGAGAGGCGAGAGGTCGAGGTGGTCCTAAAGAAACTAGAGGGCTCCGATTTTGTTTCGGGAATAGTGGCCCATGCATATTAAGCCCAGGAGCAGCCCACGCGCGAGAGGACGGCCGCCAATTTACTTGTCTAGGGAGCATCTGCTCAGCCCGGGTAGCGCTCTCAGCGGGATTGAAGTTGCATCCAACGGTCAGAAATGTCGAAAATCGTAGATCCGATGGTCAAAATGCTGATTTTTTTAAAAGGGGGCTCCCCGGCCTCTGCATCAGAACGATGCATACGGCCAACTTTATAAATAAGCAAATAGGTTCGACAAGGTCTTAAAGTCTCAAATGGAAGTAAAGAAAAGCTCACAAAGAGCCAATAACAAACTAGCCAAAAAGCCACAACCGGCTGGCATAAGAAAGATAGGAGAACTAATTGCCTATCTTATTACATGACCGCCATCCAAAACCAGTTGAAGATATCCCGTGCTACCATCTCTTACCGGATAGATCCAGTAACCAAACGCTCCCTGGCCTATGTCGGAGTGAGTAGCGACCACATACGGATTAACGCAGTGGCGCGGAAGATAACCTGCAAAAAAGGAATATTTGTTGTTCCGTTAAAAACCAAATCATTTCTGCAGTTCCAGACTACCCACAATAAAGCACATACTCCTATGCGAATGTGTCTCGCTATTTCGGACTCTATCCGTTAAGCCACATTCCAAATAACGTGCTGACAGAATTCGGAGGAGTAATGTTAAAGGCTATATGCACCGTTTGGCATAGAACTTTGGCCAATGGGCAATCAAGAAAAAGGTGTTTGATAGTTTCATCCCGATCACAAAAACTACACCTAGTAGGTCCTGTCCAGTTATGCTTTGCCAAATTGTCCTTGATTAAGATGACTTGTTTATGTATAAACCACATAAGCACTTTAATTTTCAAAGGAACTTTGACTTTCCGAACATATTTGGACCTAGAAATGGAGCTGGAATTGATAACATCGAGATACATTGATTTAATTGTAAACTCTCTAGACCTAGTAAGCTTACAGCGTAATTGATCGGGCTGTTGAGACAGCTGAACCTCCATCAGTCTACTCACTAAATGGAGCCACGCTTCCCAATGATTACCGGCTAGCGTCCTCCTGAACTGAATATTAAGGGGGATGGACTGAAGTATCGTTGCAACGAAAACATCACGTCATTGAACAATACTATAAAGAGACGGGTATTGAAGCGCAAGGGGGCACTAGTAGAAAAAGGACCTATAGTCCCGGTTCGTAAGGGCCATTTGTCCCGGTTTTTGAACCAGGACTAAAGTGTCGGTACTAATGCCCTAAACCTTTAGTCCCGGTTCTTGCATAAACCGGGACAGATGGGCCTCCACGTAGCCGGTGCAGCGAGCCCAGGCAGGAGGCCCTTTGGTACCGGTTGGTGGCACCAACCGGGACCAATAGGCATCCATGCATCAGCATTTCAGGTGCTGGGGTTTTTGTTTTTTTAAAGGGGGGGGGGGGGTTGGGGGTTTTGGGGGGTTAATTTAGGTGTTTCATATATTGTGTTAGCTAGCTAATTAATAGAGAGAAGTGTCATCTCTTATCTCCGTGCTTGGTCGACACTACGTACTATACGTATAGAGAGGACTAGACATGCTAGCTAGTAAGCAAATGAAGGAAACAGAAGATCGCCATGAACATATATATGCATAGAGAAAAGTGATATCGACCACCTCTCCTTCTCTGAGAGATTGGTCGAACAACAAGTTCTCGTATATCTATCCGACGCTACGTACTGGCTACATATATACAATATAATTATCTCTTACAATATAATATCCTAATTCCAAATGAACTCAGGGTCCACATGGTATTCTTCGTCTTTAACGATCATGTGGTCAAGAAAGAATGCCGGTAATTCCTCTTGAATTCCTCGCATACGATCTGGTGGTAGGAGTTCATCCCGCATCCGAAATATCTAATTTGAAGAAGGGGGTCAATACATATATATGAATAAATGAAACTGAACACAAATGATGGTAATAAAATAAAATTGTGATTATTATTATTTACACACTTCATATTGTTTGTCAGAGTAGCCCCACTCACAGTTCGTGTGGCGGATGGACTCGCAAATGTAGTATCCACAGTAATTATTCCCTTGTTCCTGCCACAACCACTTTACAAGAAATAGAGGTCAATCAAACTGATAATTAATTAGCAAGCATGCTAAATGGTATCGATGAAACTAGCGCTTGAATCACTAGGAGATGCGTGGAACATGCTACTATAGTACTTACTTTCGGGTGTCTAAATTGCAGGTTCTTCGGCAGTCCCGGAGTTTTTGAGGTGAATTTTTTCCAAACCCTGCCAGACAAAGAAAACAATTACTTGATATCAGGAAATGAACAAAAAGTTGCCGATATGGTGCGATAATGATCGATTTAACTTACTTCTCTAGAATTTCAGTCATGTCCGCATACTCCTTGGGATCTTTTCGTCTAGAGTCTAAGACGGTTACTAGTCCCTGCTCAAGCTTAATCTCTAGGAGAATATAGTGGAAGATGCGCACGCATGCATAACTCATCAATTACATTACTATAACCTTGACTAATAAGGGAAACTGAATATGCAGAAGACAGTAACACTCACTTGAATTCATAAGGGAAGAGTATTATAGCTCTGTTTTGATTTAACACAAACGATTTTAGCAGCTTGGCCTCGGTATCCCTGGCCTGAGATTTAACCATATATGCATCTATGAGATTTGTGTTAATGAACCCAATATCACCGATTTGTCGTTTCTTCAATTCGGCGATCTTCAATCTGCATAATATAGTGAGGATAATTAAAAAAACATGCAATGAAAGAGCTGACCTATATATAGAGACTTAATGACAGAAGTAGTACTGTACTTACAGGCAGTAGCAAGTGATCATTAATTTATTGAGGGCCTTTAGATTGAAAAACGCGAAGAACTCCTCAAATGGAACATTCAACAGTTCAATTCCAACGAGGTCATGCTCCTCTCTGACTCTCAGCATCAAAATATTCGTCTCCTCAGACTCTCTGCAGGTTTTCATGTACCAATCATGGAATCTGAACATCATCGTTGGTAGAGATCTTTCATGTTTGACGAGAGGCTTCCCGTACACGTATTTGTGTTCGTCCACCTCCAAGAAATCATAATGTACATTGTCGGGCAGGTAATCTTCGGGATTGTTATAACTGGGCACCATCCCGCCCGGAACATTAGCGACGATATCGCTAGACACCTGGAGCGGGGGGAACGATTGGTTCGCTTGTTCGCAGAGCTGGGCAACTTTTTTCCCAGCTCGTCGTTGACCACTGATAGTACTTCCCGACCGCGACGCTTCCACAAATGACTTTGTAAGAATGCGCTCATAGTTGCCTTTCGCCGGAGACTTTGGCGGTTTCTTCAGGGCAGCCAGAGTACGCTTCGCTTTTACCGGATCTATCTTCTCCTCCGGAGGTGGATGTATCTTTGCTTTCACCCCTTCAAAGAAGTTATTCACTTCAGCTTGCACGATCTGCGCGTTTTCCTGCATGGTCCTCTCGTATGGTAACTTCTCTGGAGTCTTGAGAGAAGGACCGTATTTGTATTGCCTCCCGGCTCTGGCTGTGCTGCTAGACGCCGGAGCAGATGGAGCAGCTGCGACTGTCTTTCCTTTCTTACGAGGCGGAGGCGAAGGACTACGACGCGCCGGAGCAGCCGGAGCGGTGGCGGGTCTCTTGATCCGCCCTTGTTGACGAGGCGGAGAAGGAGGAGGCTGGCTGCTCAGGCGCGCCAGCATAGGCGGAGAAGGATGTGGAGTGCCGCCACGCGCCAGAGAAGGAGGCTGAGTGCCCTGATCACTCGCCGGAGGAGGAGGCGGATTGCCCTGACTCGTTGGAGGAGGCGGAGGCATCCAGTTCGGAAGGTTAATGAGCTCCTTCCGCCATAGGCATGGAGTCTTTAGAGAAGAACCCAGCCGAATCTCCCCTTCACCCGTAGGGTGGTCAAGCTGAAGGTCCTCAAATCTGTCTGTTATTTAATCCACCATCATCCTAACATATCCTTCTGGAATCGGCTGGCCGTGGTAGGTTGAGCCAAGTTCATTAGGTATAACAGAGCCAATAACCGCCTTGACTTTCAATGTCATCCATCGCGTCATAAGGTGGCAATGTTGAGACTCCGTGATAGCATCCACGGGGTAGCTAGCAGGAGATGTGAAGACAGGCTCCAGCTGCTGAGTCTGCTCGGTGGAAGCCACGCTGCTTCTCCGCTGAGATGGCGGGTAGCTTCAGGGGAAGATTCGGCAGGTCATTTGTTGCGATCTGCTTCTCGTTCCTCTAGCCCTTGTACCCTTTCGTGCAGCGCCTGCAGTTGGCTATGCTCCACTTTCTTCCTCCTCTCCTGAGTTTTGTAACCCCCTGCGTCCGGAAAGCTAGCCTTCCATGGAACGGAGCCTGGCGTGCCTCGTGTCCGTCCAGGGTGCTCAGGATTCCCGAGGGTCATTGTGAGCTCGTCCTTCTCTCTGTCTAGGACGAACGTCCCTTGCTGCGCTTTCTCGATATACTCCTGAAGCTTTGTGACGGGTATTCGCAGTTGCTCATCCGTCCAAACGCACTTCCCTGTTACAGGGTCCAAGGTTCCGCCAACCCCAAAGAACCAAGTCCGGCAACGGTCTGGCTAGTTCAATGTCTCTGGTTTGACCCCTTTAGCAATCTAGTCATTCTCAGCCTTGTCCCACAAAGGTCGGGCTTTGAGGTAGCCACCTGACCCCGTGCGATGGTGATGCTTCTTCTTCGCAGCATTTTTCTTGTTTATCGCTGACATCTTCTCACTCTCTTCCGATGTCTTTTGGGCCACAAATGCGGGCCAGTGATCTCTGATCTTCTCATACTTTCCGGTGAATTTTGGTGTCAAATCTTCGTCGACAAACTCTGTTTTCAGCTCATTCTTCCACCTCCTGAATAGTTCTGCCATCTTCTTAAGAGCATGAGACTTGATCAATTGCTCTTTAACTCGCTTCTCCGGATCCTCCTTTGGCGGTAGGGTGAAATTTGCCTTAAGCGATGTCCAAAGATCTTCTTTCTGCATATCGGAGACATAAGACACCTCAGGGTCTTCCTTCTGTTACAAAGGGATTTCATCTTTTTGAACTTATTTGAACTCCATTGTTTTTCTGTGTTCAAAATGCACCATTCAAAGCCACATCATCAATTTACAACCCTTTCTGACTTCATTTGTTATTTTTCATGCACTTACTGATTATTTTGAGCTATAAGACCATGAAATTGAAAAGCATTTGAAATGAACTCTGAAACGGTTCCGGGTTGGCATGGTATCATCATTTCACCCACATAGCATGTGCGAGAAAGTAGAGAGGGTTACGGCAAAAACTAGATGCACTTCGTGTACAAAACGGACAATCTCTTTCGAAGTATCAGGGTTTCATACGGAAACTCGTCTGTTATAAAGGGATTTCATTTTTTTAACTTATTTGAACTCCATTGTTTTTTTGTGTTCGAAATGCACCATTCAAAGCCACATCATCAATTTACAACCCTTTTTGACTTCATTTGTTATTTTTCATGCATTTACTGATTATTTTGAGCTATAAGACCATGAAATTGAAAAGCATTTGAAATGAACTCTGAAAAGGTTCCAAGTTGGCATGGTATCATCATTTCACCCACATAGCATGTGCGAGAAAGTAGAGAGGGTTACGGCAAAAACTGGATGCACTTGTTTACAAACGGACAATCTCTTTCGAAGTATCAGGGTTTCATACGGAAACTCGTCTGTTACAAGGGGGTTTCATTTTTCTTGAACTTATTTGAACTCCATTGTTTTTCTGTGTTCAAAATGCACCATTCAAAGCCACATCATCAATTTACAACCCTTTCTGACTTCATTTGTTATTTTTCATGCATTTACTGATTATTTTGACCTATAAGACCATGAAATTGAAAAGCATTTGAAATGAACTCTGAAAAGGTTCCAAGTTGGCATGGTATCATCATTTCATCCACATAGCATGTGCAAGAAAGTAGAGAGGGTTACGGCAAAAACTGGATGCACTTCGTGTACAAAACGGACAGTCTCTTTCGAAGTATCAGGGTTTCATACGGAAACTCGTGTGTTACAAAGGGATTCATTTTTTTGGAACTTATTTAAACTCCATAGTTTTTCTGTGTTCAAAATGCACCATTCAAAGCCACATCATCAATTTACAACTCTTTCTGACTACATTTGTTATTTTTCATGCATTTACTGATTATTTTGAGCTATAAGACCATGAAGTTGAAAAGCATTTGAAATGAACTCTGAAACCAAAGTACATACATAGTTCTCTAGAGCATTAAAACCAAAGTACATACATAGTTCTCATTGAACAACATATAGCTCTCCAGAGCATCTAATTAAACCATACATTGAAATTATGTAAAACATTTCAATGCAACAACAAATGCGATCATAATCGCAACCAAGGTAACAACTGATCCAACTACATAATGATACCAAGCCTCGGTATGAATGACATATTTTCTAATCTTTTTAATCTTCAACCGCATTGCATCCATCTTGATCTTGTGATCAACGACGACATCCGCAACATGCAACTCCAATATCATCTTCTCCTCCTCAATTTTTCTTATTTTTTCCTTCAAGTAATTGCTTTCTTCTTCAACTAAATTTAACCTCTTGACAATAGGGTCGGTTGGAATTTCCGGTTCAACAACCTCCTAGGTAAATAAAATCTATGTCACATTGGTCGGCATAATTGTCATAAACAATAAATGAACCAAATAGTTATGAAAAGGTAATATATACCACATCTGAATCATAGATAGGACGAGGGCCAACGGGGGCGGATACCAAAACCATCCCACTATATCATAACAAGGAATAATAAAAGTAAGAAAATTAGACAAGTATCTATCTAAAGTAAGAATTTTTTTTCTTTCAGATAGAAGATAAGAACAAGAGGCTCACACGGTGGTGCGGCGACGCGGGCGATCGACGGCGGTGAAGACGGGGACGGGGCGTGACGGACCGCTAAATCTAGACAAATCTCGTTGAAAATGGAGCTCAGAGGTCGAGTTTCGAGAGGAAAAAGCTTAACTAGTGTGGCTCAGGCATTTCATCGAACACCTCATGTGCATAGGAGGTGAACTAGAGCACCCAAATGCCCTCCCCTCGCCGGCTTGAAAAAACGGAGCACTATGGAGTGTTCTATCGCGGCGGTGGGTATATATAGGCAAGTTATTTGTCCCGGTTCGCGGCATGAACCGGGACTAAAGCCCCCCCCCCCTTCTATCCCGGTTCAAGCCACGAACCGGGACCAATGGTTGTGGGCCAGGAGCGAGGACCATTGGTCCCGGTTCGTGGCTTGAACCGGGACAAATGGTTCCACACGAACCGGGACCAATGCCCACGAGGCCCGGCCGGCCCCCTGGGCTCACGAAACGGGTCTAATACCCCCCATGGGTCCCTATTCTTGAAGAACCGGGACTAATGGGCTGGCCAGGCCTGAACGTTAGCCATGTTTTCTACTAGTGGGGGTCTCTCCGAGCCAAGTATCCTCCCAGAATCGCGTGTTAGCGCCATTGCAGATTATAAACTTTGTAAGGCTAATTTGACTCTCATAAGCCCTTTCCAAAAAGGCAAGTCCATCGGCCTCGCTATCACCTGGGACAAAGTTTTGGAGTGAAGATACTTACTACGGAGAATCTGCGCCCATGTGGCATCAGTCTCTACAGATAACTTAGACAGCCACTTGCTGAGAAGACATTTGTTCTTGACTTCAAGATTTTCAATGCCAAGACCCCCTTGGTCTTTCAGTCGACAAATAATATCCCATTTGGCGAGTCTGTATTTTCTTTTTAGTTCATCGCTCTGCCAGAAGAATCGGGATCAATAGAAGTCTAGCCTTTTCCTATCTCCAACTTGGACTTTGAAAAAAGACAAGAGAAACATAGGCATACTCGTGAGAACCGAATTAATCAGAATTAATCGGCCTCCGTATGACATGAGCTTGCCCTTCCAGCAACTAAGTTTATTCTCAAAGTGATCCTCGATACACTTCCATTCTCTGTTTGTCAGCTTACGATGGTGAATTGGTATACCTAAACACGTAAAAGGTAAAGTCCTCAATTCGCACCCAAACAATTGCCTATATGCCTCTTGTTCCTCATTGGCTCTTCCAAAACAGAACAGTTCGCTTTTGTGAAAGTTAATCTTTAACCCGGTCAATTGTTCAAATAAGCATAACACCAGCTTCATATTTCTCGCTTTTGCCAAATCATGCTCCATAAAGATGATCGTATTGGCGTACTGTAGGATAGACGCACCTCCATCAACTAGATGAGGCACCAAGCCACCCACCTAACCAGCCTCCTTAGCCCTTCCTATTAGAATTGCCAACATATCAACTACAATGTTGAACAAAATAGCAAACATCGGATCTCCTTGTTGTAGGTCCTTATGTGTCTGGAAATAATGACCTATGTCGTCATTCACTTTAATTCCAACACTCCTTTTTTGCGTGAAAGATTCTACCTGGCGTCGCCAGGCTTCATCAAAACCTTTCATATGTAAGGCCTGTTGAAGGAAAGGCAATTTGACTTTATCGTATGCTTTCTCGAAATCCACCTTGAAAACAACTTCATCTAGTTTTTTCGTGTGTATTTCGTGGAGCGTTCCATGAAGGACCACAACCCCTTTTAGGATGTTTTTGTCCGGCATGAAAGCAGTTTGGGAATGCTGCACCATAGAATGCGCAATCTGTGTGAGCCTATTTGTCCCAACCTTGGTGAAATTTTTGAAACTAACGTTGAGAAGACAGATCGGCCTGAACTGCTCAATTCTCACAACCTCTAATTTCTTATGAAGCAAGGTTATCGTTCCAAAGTTCAGGTGAAGTAACTGAAGTTGTCTAGAGAATAAATCATGGAACATTGGTAACAAATCCCCCTTAATAATATGCCAGCATTTTTTATAGAATTCCGCCGGAAATTCATCCGGCCCTGGAGCCTTATTGTTTTTCATTTGTGTAATGGTTTCAAACACCTCTTTCTCGGAAAATGGGGCAATCAAAATACCATTCTCATCAGCAGCAAGTTGAGGCACATCCTCAATCCTGGACTCATCCAGGGATACACAATTATCCTCCGAAGGCCCAAACAACTGCTTGTAGTATTCGGTTATGTATAATTTTAGGTTTTCCTATCCTAAAATCGTTCCTTCATGAGGAACCATTTTTTGAACGGTCGCTTAGCGAAAGATAAATGTGGATAGGAAACAACTGTTTTATTTACTTATTATTATGCATATACACTCCAATCTATCCTTTTGGAAAAAAGAGGTAGCTCCATAGAAAGTAAAGAACAAGATCGTTTGCCTTGCAAATCGTGTAGATCAAGAGTCGGGTCAAGTACTTTTTCTCGATGGTCAAACTGTTGGGGAACGTAGCAGAAATTCAAAATTTTCCTACGTGTCACCAAGATCTATCTATGGAGAAACCAGCAACGAGGGGAAGGAGAGTGCATCTACATACCCTTGTAGATCGCTAAGCGGAAGCGTTCAAGAGAACAGGGTTGAAGGAGTCGTACTCGTCGTGATCCAAATCACCGGAGATCCTAGTGCCGAACGGACGGCACCTCCGCGTTCAACACACGTACAGCCCAGTGACGTCTCCCATGCCTTGATCCAGCAAGGAGAGAGGGAGAGGTTGAGGAAGACTCCATCCAGCAGCAGCACAACGGCGTGGTGGTGGTCGAGGAGCGTGGCAATCCTGCAGGGCTTCGCCAAGCACTGCGAGATATGAGGAGAAAGAGAGGTAGGGCTGCGCCAACAGGAGAAGGACTTCGTGTGTTGGGCTGCTCCTATGCCTCCACTATATATAGGGGGAGAGGGGGCTGCGCCCCCACCTAGGTTTCCACCCCCTAGGGGCGGCGGCCAGCCCTAGATCCCATCTAGGGGGGCGACCAAGGGGGGAGAGGGGGAAACTTGCCCCCCAAGCAAGGTGGGGCGCCCCCTCCCCAAACCCTAGGTGCCTTGGGCCCTTGTGGGGGGGGGGGGGGCGCACCAGCCCAACTGGGGCTGATCCCCTCCCACACTTGGCCCATGCTGCCCTCCGGGGATGGTGGCCCCACTTGGTGAACCCCCGGGACCCTCCCGGTGGTCCCGGTACGTTACCGATAACACCCGAAACTTTTCCGGTGACCAAAACAGGACTTCCCATATATAAATCTTTACCTCCGGACCATTCCGGAACTCCTCGTGACGTCCGGGATCTCATCCGGGACTTCGAACAACATTCGGTAACCACATACAAACTTCCTTTATAACCCTAGCATCATCGAACCTTAAGTGTGTAGACCCTATGGGTTCGGGAGACATGTAGACATGACCGAGACGTTCTCCGGTCAATAACCAACAGCAGGATCTGGATACCCATGTTGGCTCCCACATGTTCCACGATGATCTCATCGGATGAACCACGATGTCAAGGACTCAATCAATCCCGTATACAATTCCTTTTGTCTAACGGTATTGTACTTGCCCGAGATTCGATCGTCGGTATCCCGATACCTTGTTCAATCTCGTTACCGGCAAGTCTCTTTACTCGTTCCGTAATACATCATCCCATGATCAACCCCTTGGTCACATTGTGCACATTATGATGATGTCCTACCGAGTGGGCCCAGAGATACCTCTCCGTCACACGGAGTGACAAATCCCAGTCTCGATTCGTGCCAACCCAACAGACACTTTCGGAGATACCTGTAGTGCACCTTTATAGCCACCCAGTTACGTTGTGACGTTTGGTACACCCAAAGCATTCCTACGGTATCCGGGAGTTGCACAATCTCATGGTCTAAGGAAATGATACTTGACATTAGAAAAGCTTTAGCATACGAACTACGATCTTTGTGCTAGGCTTAGGATTGGGTCTTGTCCATCACATCATTCTCCTAATGATGTGATCCCGTTATCAACGACATCCAATGTCCATGGTCAGGAAACCGTAACCATCTATTGATCAACGAGCTAGTTAACTAGAGGCTTACTAGGGACATGGTGTTGTCTATGTACCCACACATGTATCTGAGTTTCCTATCAATACAATTATAGCATGGATAATAAACGATTATCATGAACAAGGAAATATAATAATAACTAATTTATTATTGCCTCTAGGGCATATTTCCAACACAAACATTCTCAGTTTCTCACATGAGTATGACAGAGTAATAGTTCAACAGTGTGTATATGAAAATTGGTACCCTTTAAATATAAATGTAGCAAAATGTAGGACTGCGCTTCAGAGTTAAGAAGTGCATTTGAAAATTAGTGATTTTTTTAGCAAAAAATAGTGAACATTTTCAAATCCACGAAGTAAATCGATGAACTAGTTTCAAATCCATGATTTTTTTTTCCAAATTTATGAGTTTTTTTAAAATCGATGATCTCTTTGAAAAATCAAAAAAATTTAAAAATTCCACAATGTGTTTTTTAATTTGTGATTATTGTTCAAGAATAACCAACTTTTTGATTTAATGAATTTTGCGAATTTGCGCAAAAAATCAAGTCCGTGAATTTTTTATTCCAAGAACTTTCTTTTCGTATGTTTTGTTAATTAGTTTTTGGAATTTTTATTTCCTTTTCCTTTTTGTCCAAAAGCCAACGGTTGACCGGCCGACTAGTCAACCATTGACCAAACGAACTAGGTGCACCTCGTATGATAGGTCGGCTCATATCAGCGGGCGCGTGGATGCCAGAAGCCCTAACCAGCACAGAAGGGGACTATTAAGAGGTCTATAGCAGAAGGATACTTTCGAGGTTATTTGACGGTAGGGCACCAAATATGGCAAAAAGTATGGCCATATAATAGGGCACAATTGCTGCAACAGCCGCTCGAAAATAACATAACTGCAAGGCAGCCGCATCAACAATTTCTTGCCCACATTTTATATAGGACAAAACAAATATATGAACAACAACATATTAAAACCAATGTTGAAAATATCGTCTGATTCACCGGTTTATCATCTAGTTTACCGCTTATCAATGGGTGACCGCTAAGTTTATACCTTACCTTTTCTAATCATTTGAGCCAATTTATCGCTCCGACAAGCGACTAATCAGGAATCTAGGGATTAATTGGGCTGGTCCCTTCTGTTTAGAAACCCAAAAAGGGTCTTCCCTTTAGTAGACTGTCGCACATTACATTTCATCCCCCATTCCATAGGCCATGCATTGTAGTGTTGTCCCATTTTATTTGTCATTACTCATTGTTTGACATGTAATATGTAGTTGTACATTGATATAGTGCTGTCATATTTAAATGCTTACAAACACACTCATGGTTTTTTTCCATTTTTACCTTATGAGTGCTCGGAACCTAGGAATAACAAGCAAAACCGGACCGATTAATAGTCGACCGATAAAAAATATTAGTAGTATTTGAAAAAGTAGATACGACGAAGACGTATCAGATATCCCCATGTGGCATGAGTCATAATCCTCTCGAGGGAGCCAAATATCCGTCTGCGGAGACGGTTCCATAGAAAGGGTTCCAACAGGCCCATGATCGAGCCCCGGTGCCTTGGACAACCACTCGGAATTCGATGATACACCCACATTCGCGCCGTGAGACATCTTCTCCAGAAGAGATTGAAAAATGGGTATCACCGAGTCTTTTTTCCCAGCTGCTCAATGTTTGTCCCTCCGTAGGCATGAACAAACTAAGTCTGCCGAGGTCTCTTGCTCGAACCTCAGATCCGTTGATCGGTCGGACGTCTTGCCTGAAGAAAGCACACAACAACTCTCCAGCGAGATCTCGACCGACTCGGGGGCTACCGTCGAGTTTATAAATACGGGGAGGGCCCAATTATACGAATGGCCAGTCAGAGGCCCATGATCGCATAATATACAGTCCAAAAGGCAATGGGCCAAGGGGCTTCATCATCAGCCCATCGGAGATAAAGTGGCCCAAATCTGCACTAAGCCCCAACAGTCGGACTGCGGCTCAGCCGACTGTCGAGTACCAGCACTCGGACGAAGATGAAGGGAGTTGTCGGCTAGACCATCTCTTGGCCACGATGTCTTGATGACGGCCGTTATCCAGCGGCAATATAACCCAGTTAAATACGGCAGCTACCGGTAGTAAATTTCATGGAACAGTCGGACACACCTGAGGCCATGAATAGCATTAATACCAGCCCTTTATGCACCCCTACCTGGCGCACTCTATATAAGCAAGGAGGGAAGCCCGGGGCTGAAGGTTTAACTTCCACACTTTGTACCTCCACTGCAGAGGGCCTCAACCGTTATAAATCCTTGAGCGTACTCTCAACCGCGTCGTTCACTAGATACCATTGCCTCTACATTCCTACCTCCTAGTATTATCAGGATTATATCCACGATAGATATAATAGCTCCTACAACAACCAAATTGATTTCATTAGATGCATCACAAAATATGTATTCATAATGTAACTTATTTGTCTTTAAAAAAGATTGTAACTTATTTGGTTTTATAGATGGCGAAACACTTTTCTACAAACTAATGTGGAATGAAGTGGAAAAATCGATGTTTTTTAGTACGATGGATCCTTTTTAGTACAAGCAAATTACAACAAACGGGGGCCAACCTATTGTACCTCTTACATTGTGGGGATATCCAGAAATACTCTAAAACTTTACATTACGTGCACCCATGCATCTGCAAAGAAGAGCGCAACCTTATAAACATAGAATCAATAAAAGAAGCTTAGACAAATTAAAGGTACTGAAGGGCTGGTATTGTCATTCATTCGATCCGCCGTTTGAGGACCTTGGCCCACAACCCATTCTTCATCTTGAGCACAACTGATGGCTTTGGCTCTACAACGTACCCTCCCACCATCTCAAAATCGAAGTTCCACACCATGGCGGCAACGACACTCTTCATCTGCACTACCGAGATGTGCTTGCCTAAGCATGATCTCGGCCCGGCGTTGAATGCTAGGAACTTGTAGGACGGTACGTACAGAAGCTTGCCGTCCTCTTTGACCCACCTTTCTGGGCGGTACTCCGTGCAATCCTTGCCCCACACACCTTCCATCCTGCCCATTGAGTAGAGTGAAATCAGGATGGTTTCGCCCCTTTCCACCTTGTGACCACTTGGCAGTACGTCGTCGGTCATCACCGTCTTGCGCTCAATGGGGCCCGGTGGGTACAGCCTCATGGATTCGAACAATGCCGCGTGCAGGTAGACGAGCGGTTCGGTCTCCTCTGGCTCAAAGGTTACCATGGTGGTCGAGTTGTTTGCTTTGTGCATGGCAATGGGAGCTAGTTCTCTTCTAATGCTCGACACGATGTGCGGGTGTTTAATGAGGTTGTAGAAGAGCCAGGTGAGGGTCGTGCCGACCGTGTCACGCCCGGCAAACATGTAATTGATCAGGGTGGCGTACATGAAGCCATTAGGTTTTCCATGGTCGTCAATATACTCCAGGTCATGGATGTAGGAAGAAACTATTTCTACATTACTGTTCTCTTGCTCTTCATCCATGTGGACCGATCCATCTCCCCTTTTCTCCATCATCTCCGTGACAAACCGGCACAGCTCCAATTGCGCTGCGGCGAGCTTCCGCTCTGGGCCAATTTTTAGACGCTTCATCAACTTCCAGCAAGATGCTGGCACCATGTTCCGGAAGAAGCCTACATCCATGACAGCTTCCATGGCGTCTGGCACAATTGCAGGTGGCATATCGGCGGCCAGAAGGCCGGGGTCGACCCCGAAGACCGACATGGCCGTCATGTCGAATGTGAACCTGGTAAACATGTCCTGCATATCGAACGCGGTTAGGCTCTCCATGCGCGCCAACAAGGGGAGGAGGCCTTTCTCCAACTTATCGCGGCAGCAGCGGGCCATGTAAGCCAGCAGCTGTGGGCTCGACATGAGGTGCTGCACTCTGCCACGCTGGCGGCGCCATGACTCGCCGTCCGCGTTGAAGAAGCTGTTCCCCATGGCGTCGAAGATGGCACCGAACTCCTCGCCCTTGGGGTAATTTGTGAAGTTGGAGACGAAGATGTGGCGGACGTTGGCTGGGTCGCAGGTGATGAAGAAGTGCATGGCAGGCCCACGAAACACGAAGCTACTGCCGGAAGCGGCGAGGAAGGCAGTTGTGTAGTCATGGAAGCGGTGGAGGTTGGCGACAACGGAAGGGAGCATGCCAACCAGGGGCCATTCCGTTGGAAGATTTAGTAGTCTTTGAACTCCTCAACTTGATGAAGCAGAAGAGCAAGGAGAGAAGCAAGACTAGAAAGGAGACGAGGAGGTGGTGTGGATCTGGCGACGAGAAGAGTGCCATTGTTTTCTTGCTACTCAATGATAAATGCTCAAGAATTACGTGCAATTTATAGATTCTTGACGTGCATCTCTAGTGCATGTTTGTGCATGCAATATAGTACATGTTGCAGGAAGGCCTCATAGATTATTAATGCAGGTCAAGGAAGGAACATGGCGCTGAGAAGCTTCCGGCCGGGGGCCGGGATCACTAACTGCTTTTTTTTTCGAAAAAAAAAAAAAAAAAAAAAAAAAATTACTCTCAACGCCCATTCAGCCAAATTACTGCTGTCATGTCCTTTTCTACTAGTCTGGTGTGTACGTGCTTCATGGGCGTGTATCGACCATTCAGCCAACTCTCAACGCCCAGCTCCCTAACCGTACCGTGCCAACATTAACTTATGGACAGGCTGCTGCTAATCTACTCTTCTTCTCCAAATTACTGCTGCAGTGATGCCGAGAATATGTAAACAAAATCTCACGGATAAACAGTAATCAAATAATACTCTTCTTCTTCTTCTTCTTCTTCTTCTTCTTCTTCTTCTTCAAATTACTGCTCCAGTGATGACGAGGAGAACGATGACAAGCATGTGTACTTTTTTTTGCTGGTGATGACAAGCATCTATCTGTTACGAGCTAACCAGAAAAAAAAAACTAGGCTACAAAATTTCACAATAATCAGAAACATCGTTCATTCGGTCCATCAGTTTAGTGGACCTTTATTTAACTTACTATTACATCAGCTAGATCTTCGTAATATATAGACCCACTTAATGTAATATGTAAACAAAATCTCAAGGTTATGCTTACTATTTTTTTATTTTTTTATTTTTGCGGGCGAAGGTTATCCTTACTATGTATGTGCAATCTACCTAGTCTTATTTGTAATTGTCACTACATTTGGTCCCTATTTTACTTTACAGTAATTAAACAATATGTTCATGTTATTAATTCTAAATTTCTTGTCCGCGCATCAAGCGGACCACTTTGCTAGTTTCTATAAATGGGAGCATAACCATTGCCTCAAAGCATCAACTAGATAATTGTTGCATATAATGACCATTAACTGAACGTCATGGGACTCCATGATTGCCATGCTGGAGAGAGAGAGAGAAATAAAGAGACAGAGACTGACTTGTAAGTTGATGCTCCTCGAAAATAGACAGCACGTGGACCCATGCACGATTGACGTGTTGGCACATGCATGCACAAAACCCTGGCAGAAATACTCAGGCAATTAGCTGGTATATGGAGCTGTTATATCGGTTTTCTTTCCAAACTATTTTTTTCCTTTTGAAGGCGACTATGTTCAGTAAATCAGTAAACACATTCTATGTCATGGTTTCTTTCCCTATAAATAATATATGTCACCTCTGATAACAATGTCATTGCTATTTTATTCTTTTGGGAAGATAAACTATCAACATCAGTCCCCATAAATCGAATTGATTACATATGTTAAGGAAAATCAAGCAAATGAGCATGTTAATTGATATCGACCAAGAGAGGGACTGCCGCATGTTTCATTTACTTATTTTCTACTAAAAATCATTGTTCAGGAAATCGGTAACTGGTAGTTGCTCGGCCAGATTGGGAGTAGCGATTAATCGGTGAATTGGCCTATTAACTGGATTAGTCGGTTGACCATTAATCGGTACACTAAATAGTAACTTGCCAACAAATATCAAGTTTTTTTTACATATTACACCATATTCTCATGCTCTCACCTATGGAATATACGAAAACAAGCTATTGTTTAGTCGAACCCTAGCTATCGAGGAGTAAGAGGGGGATGGGAGGGGCTACGAGCCAAAATTTTGAGCTTTGTTTGCCCGTAAGTTAACGGACCAGCAGCGATTAATCGGCCTAACAACCGATTAATCGGTCTGACACGCCAATTAATCGGCCTAACAAGTTAACACGATGAATAGGTGTTATTCAATTCGGCCACCCTACGAGTGGTGATTAACTGGCCTGTTACCTGATTAATCGGATGAATTCTTGAACAATGCTAAAAATAGAAATATAGTATGGTCCACAAATCGACTACTTATTTTTTTACCGAAACACATGCCTCTATGGCGCTCCACAAATCGATTGTGTTTGCCAAACACAGGCAACCGTTTTTGAAGTATGTAAAAAGATGACGCAAGTGCATACAAAGGTGTAATTGCACAAAAAATACTTTTTGTGCCTAATAAACAAAAAAACTACATGCATAAAAAATAAATAATCAAAACCCTTGTAAAAATATAAATACAAATCCAAAATAAGCATATAGACAACAAACACAAATAATCAAAACTCTTAAAAATAAAATAAGCAAAATGTTATATATACCTACCCAAAACAGTGTCTAGTGGCTGATGATAGTTTATCTTCCTGAATGACTAAAATAACGATAACATTGTTATTAGAGGTTCCATCAGTTATTACAAAGAAAGCAACCATAAGATAGAATGTTTGCAGATTTACTAAACATTGTCTCCTGCAAAAGGAAGAAAAATAGACGATTATTTGTGCCATGGCTCTGTGCATGATGCGTCGACACGTCAATCATGCATGGGTTCATGTGCCATCTCTTTCAGGCCAGCCGTTCCAGGGTCATCTCTCCCCTCTCTGTTTCCAAGAGCATTAACTAACCTACAATCAGTCTCTCTCTCTCTCTCTCTCTCTCTCTCACACACTCTCTCTCTCTCTCCTTCCTTATCCAGCAGGCACAATCATGGAGTACCCATCCAAAGTTCCAAACCATGTGTGGCAGCCCATGATGTTCAATCTTGACCATTAATTACTTATGTGAGTGCATAGACTTTGATGATTTTGTTGATGCTTTGATGCAATGCAACTTTGATGACTGTGTAACTTACCTAGTAGTTGCTCACATTTATATAAATGCTTGTCATCGTGCTTCCCGGCACCATAGGACGGTGCCACTATTGCAGTACAATGTAGGATCATTGTTCAGTACAACATAGGAATATAGGATGAGTGGCCTACTCTTCAAGACATGTCTGGCAAAATAAACGAACGGTTGCGGGATTTGGAGAAGAAGAACGTTGGCGGTGGGCGGATGCGTGTGGGGTTGTAGCATGTCCATAAATGTTGTTATAGTTAGGGATTTGTCTGTTGTGAGTTGAGAGATGGAAATTGAACGCCCTTGATCGGTGACAAAGGTGTAAGCAGTCTGATAACAACGTTGAACCTCACTTCGGATGAAGAGTAGTCAAAGGATTAGTAGGTGCGACTTTGAAGACTTAGGGGGATACTGGCAATGTCATGCCCCCGAGGTGTAGCTAGGGTGTACATAAGAGGCCCAACCACTATAGAGCTGTCCAAGCCTGCTACTCGAAGTTCACCGGCAATATAGGGCGCATGGCCACTTCAGGGTACAAGACATGCACTCTGTTACGTAAATAGCTAGGCCTTCTGTATTTTATGCATCTACCAACCAACTCCGGACCAATAAACCTAGCCATAGTTGACATACTACACCATACATAGAATCATCCGAGGCAAACATCCCACCTAATCAGAGGGCTTGAATGTGAATAAATCTTTATTTGTATGGATGAATATAGCTTAAGAATACCATTGCCATCTATCTTGACTATTGTTTTAGATTCATGAAAGGTACTGTAGATGACCAAGTTCTCCCATAGCTTCATTGTATGGCTCATCAGCTTAATTACACGGTAATTAGTACAACTCTGAATATCTCCCTTGTTCTTGAAGATTGGTACTGATATAGTCCGTCTCCATTCTTCTGGCATCTTGTTTGCCCAAAAAATGAGGTTGAAAAGGTTGGTTAGCCATACTATCGCTATGTCCCCGAGGTCTTTCAACACCTTAATGGGGATACAATCAGGGCCCATAGCCTTGCCTCCTTTCATCCTTTTTAAAGCCTCCTTGACCTCAGACTCCTGGATCCGCCGCACAAAACGCATGCTGGTCTCATCAAAGGAATCGTCCAGTTCAATGGTAGAACTCTCATTCTCCCCATTGAACAGCTTGTCAAAGTACTCCCGCCATCTATGATTAATCTCCTCGTCTTTCACCAAGAGTTGGCCTGCTCCATCCTTGATGCATTTGACTTGGCCAATATCACTCGTCTTTCTCTCTTGGATCTTGGCCATCTTATAGATGTCCCTTTCGACTTCCTTCGTGCCTAACCGTTGGTAGAGGTCCTCATATGCCCGACCCCTTGCTTCACTGGCAGCTCGCTTTGTGGCCCTCTTCGGCATCTTGTACTTCTCTATGTTGTCTGCACTCCTATCCAGTTATAGACGTTGAAGCAATCTTTCTTCTATTTAATCATCTTCTGAATATCATCATTCCACCACCAGGTATCCTTATCTTCGCTTCTCCTTCACCTCGACACTCCAAACTCCTCCGAGGCCACCTTGCGAATGCAAGTCGCCATCTTCATCCACACATTGTCCGCATCCCCTCCTTCCTCCCAGGGGCCCTCCTTAATGACCCTCTCCTTGAACGCTTGAGCTACCTGCCCCTTGAGCTTCCACCACTTTGTTCTAGCGACTTTGGCATGCTTATCCCGCTGGACACGAATCCGTAAGCGGAAGTCAGCAACCACCAGCTTATGTTGGGGTACAACACTCTCTCCAGGTATCACCTTACAGTCTAGGCACGCACGCCTATCTTCTCTTCTCGAGAGGATGAAATCGATCTGGCTAGACTGTTGGCCACTACTAAAAGTCACCAGATGTGATTCTCTGTTTCTAAAGAGGGTGTTAGCTACAATCATGTCATAGGATACAACAAAGCTTAAGACATCTTCTCCTTCTTGATTCCTGATGCCATAGCCAAAGCCCCATGCGCCCTTCAAAACCTGTGTTAGATGTACCCACGTGGCCATTGAGGTCTCCTCCTATGAAGAGCTTCTCGCTAATCGGTACAAACATAACCATGTCTTCTAGGCCTTCCCAGAACTCCCTCTTGGTGTTCTCATTGTGACCTAATTGCGGGGCATACGCGCTGATAACATTGAGAACTAAGTCCCCAACTACCAGCGTGACCAGGATAATCCGGTCTCCATGTCTCTTGACGTCTACCACTCCATCCTTGAGGCTCTTGTTGATCAAGATGACTATGCCATTTCTATTTGCAGCCGTCCCCGTGTAACGCAGCTTGAAGCCGGTGTCCTCCACCTCCTTCGCCTTCTGTCCCCTCCATTTGGTTTCTTGGACGCAGAGGATATCAACACCTCTCCTCACCGCTGCATCAACTAGCTCCCGAAGCTTCGCTGTCAGAGACCCTACGTTCTAGCTACCTAAGCATATCCTCCTATGCTCGTCTAGCTTCTTTACCCTTCGCACTCGTCGAGTCAAATGCGAAGACCCTTGCTCATTTTCCACTACATCCGGGCGCTGATGTAGCACGCCACTAAGGATGCAACGACCCGATCCCCGCTCACTTGCCACCGTATCTGGATCAAGATACAGCGCGCCACCTGGAGGGTGCCGGCCCGGCCGGCCCTTGCCCATTTGCCACCATACCCGGGTTCCGATGTGGCGCATCGCTGAGAGGGTTATGGCCCAACGAAAATCTTTTGGGTTTCATCTCCATAAGAGTGGCTGAGTTTTGACGTTGGCTCGCCAAGTCTATCACAACCCTTCTCCTTTACCCGGGCTTGGGATCGGCTATGTTGAGACAACATAGGCGGAGTTGGGTGAAATATATGATAAAGAAATAAAATTATTTTGGTGCGCACATTGTCACCCAACAACAAACGTAACTTGATAATGAAATAACATTACAATGTTCTCCACAATATACCACCATAGTCCATACGCCGGCCGAAGACACATGATTTTGTCGAGATACACTGCCACTGAATTTCTGCGAGCTAGAAACTGACTAGAACCACGACACCAGATTAACCACAGATAATCAGCAAAATGATCACGGATGATTGTTATTTGACTACCAATAATTCCGAATGAAACTATGGACAGTACCACCAAAATCAAAACTAGATGAGCAGCTTATCGCTTGACAGAACTATAGACCCCACAGAAGCAAACAACTCCAGACCATATATGCTAAATTGAGCATGTTCTACGACATCAAACACAATGTGCAATCAGAACATGCCGCTCCTGCTTTATTGCTCTGGTCTACCGTTTAGAACATGCTGCTGCAACTGTATTTGAAAATAAGATAACACGTTAGTTTTGCTAACCACGAACTTACTCAGAAGGAGGACCCAAAGAGTTAAACACAAAATAATCGTAAAGATTATGGCCATCATCCAGACAAGAAAGCAAATTATGAAGTCCATTAAATATCAATGTTGTGACCTGTGATAAGTTTTGAGGCGACATGTGACCATTTCGAGGTACATGAGGCACGATTCAGATGTCATATATACCAAAAACAGTTATCTATGAACGAAGATTTTCAACTGAGATTCTGGTAGTCCTAGACACCAAGTAGTACCTCTAGGTACAAACTTGCCACAGAAAAAAAACTGTCCATGCTTGTTTGTTTTCCACAATTAGCACAAGTAATTTAATGTCTGACATGCAAACTAGTCACATTCATTTCATTAACATGTCTATCTTCTGTTGTAATGCAGTACACTAACTGAATCCATAGCCTCATATCTACTGTTTAGTTCTACGTTTTGCATTTCAAGCAAACTTTAGAATAAAAAGAAAATTGTTTGCAGATTGCTATTCTATTTTACTGTAAAGTTACTTAGATTTTACTCACACACAAAACCCGCTACTTAGATTTCAAGACAAGATAAAGAAATAAATACCTGAAGCCTATGGTATGAACATGCTGCACAGATCATAGAAATCATTTCTCAAAGAATCCAGTGTCTTCAGGCACCTGACAATCAGTAAGTTGTGAAGCTCGTTTCGAAATGCTCATGGCCATGTTATTAATTAGTAACTACTACAAATGCTAATGGCCATTACAATTTACATCAATAAAAACAAAACTCTGCACTGGTAGGATTATCTTAACAATCCTAAAGGACACAATCAACTAAATTATAATGGAGAAGATATATTCCTAACCCAAGAAAATCAGTGGAGTTAGCCAAATATGTCCATCCATAATGGTTGGATACATTCAGCCGATTACAAAAGCGATGAACATGCAATTCCGTCAATATATACTCTGATAACACTAATAGTAAGGAAATATGTTCCAGTAAATGAGTAGAGCACACTAGGATATCATATTCAATACGAAGATTTCAGTAGCAAAATGATTGAAAAAACAATAGTTTGACATGATGGCACAAGTTACTAACCCAACTTTGCTCTTCTCCTGACAACACACATGGAACTGAATACAAGTGTTCTTCACTCTCTGAGCACCAACACTGTGACATGCAATAGCATACAATGAGGAAAGACCCATAAAATCGATTTAATGAAAGAAAATTAGCATGGTAGTTCTTTCCCTTCACTTCTGGCTCCTAAGCAAATAGATGTACCACCGAATTATGAAATTAACTAAATACAACTATGAAAGCCCAGTGTAAGCAAAGTGATATATCAATAGAGCGGATGCAATATGTAACATTGATTTACTAGGAGTTAATATTTTCAGTAACGAAAGTTTTTAGTTTGTAATAACTGACATATAAGTTTGATACACTACATAGAGTAGTGTTGACCGAATGGTTTCAAACTGTGATTCCGTAAAAGTCATATGCATGTACCAAAAATATACCTAAACCTAGATTCATTAGGCAAGGGATCTATGTCATGCAAAGTTGTGATGATAAAGGAGAGGGTGATAATCCTGCACAAATTAATTGTAAGAGCCCACTTTAAGAAGGTAAATGTGACGTGCTACTCTTTGAGCCGTCTAATCTCTGCAGGGTAAATGTTGCTGGATTTAAATCATTAAGCACCACAACAGCTGAATGGATGTCAACCTCCGAATAATTAATTGGACGAACCGCCTAGCAAGGTGGATCTGGAGTACTACTCATGAAGCTATGTGATTTATACTAAGTGGATCATATTTATAAGATCCAATTTATAGAACGATACAACTGCCAAGGTTTTTTGGATCCAAATCATACTACAATAGCCAAACTATATGTCCAATTTACATCATAGAACAGTACAATGGTCAAACGGTTTGTCAGATCTTAATCATACATCAGATCTAAATAATAAAACAGTACTACGAATGAACAGTTTGTCAGATGTAAATTATAAAACAGTAAAAACACCGAAGGATTTTTGGCATAGATATAATAAAACAGTATAACGACAAAATGGATTGTTGGATCTAAATCATACAGCAGTACAAGGACCAAACGAATGTCAACAACTCCCCAAATTAATTGGAAGATCTCAAGTGCTAAATGTTAAGCTAGCCGGGGTGTAAGGAATGGATATTTTTTGTCGGATCTATGAAAAATTACTACAACTTGCCAAACTGATATCAACCCTCCCCATATTTATCTCAATCCATACTCGTTGAGCCGCCCGGTCAATTCAGGAAATTGACCACCCTTGCCATAAAACACTATAATGATGAGAACAGACAATAATTCTCCCCCAACATTATAGGATGCCCTACGATGGATATAGCTAGGATCTAAATACCTACTGTTAATGCCAGGACACAAAAAACTACTATAGTCCTGATACATACTACTGCACAAACACATACGAAGAGGACATGGAAGAAGAAGAAAAGCGGCCTCACCATGCACTATTTCCCCGGAGTTGATCCACAAATGTGTCCACCTTGCCATAGTCCACACATGGTTGGTCCCTGCACAAACATAAACCGAATGCCCAAGTAAGAAGCCAAATCAAACCACCCTACACTAATGATCAGATCACATGACATGGCAACGTACAATTGCTTGGCGAGCTCGCCAATGATATGCTCACCCTCCTCGCAGAAAAGCATGACAACCTTGGCAACGAAGTCTGGGTTGCTCTCGTCTTGGAGCATCTCAAGCTGCCGGAACTGATCGTCTAGTAAACCCTAACCCACCAAAGAAAAACAAAAGAAAAACAAAAGAAAAAACATCGTAATTCGGCAATTAATATTTTGTTACACATCCACCTTGGGAGAAACTAGAATCCACACAAATGTCATCGGAATTGTACATAGCTCACCGCAGTGAACATGTTGGCCACAAGGGTGCTGAGTTGGTTCGACTCCGCGGCCGCCATGGCTACCCACGGCAAGGAGTTCAGTTAGCAGGGAGGAGAAAGGCTAAGCGATGAGAGGAAAAATGAGGGTGATGTGGTAATGGATGGAGATTGGGGTTGAGTTGGTGTGGTATATATAGGAGAATTTGATTACGAATTCATTGGCTATAGCTAGAAATGGAGGGCTGCCATTCCATATTTTTATGGCCCTCATTTATTTCTTCTTTTGTCCTTTCACTGGCTGTAGCTGGAAATGGACAGACTACCCTTCCTTCTCTTTATTACTCTCATGTATTTCCTTTTTTTACCTTTCTTATGTGGAAATGCCACCTTTTGATTAATTTTAGTTAATATTTTATATCAATCAAATGCCTTACTTGATTTGACTGGTTAGATCCAGGCATAGTTTCATTAGATACCTTTCACTGCCTCTCGCTTTCCAGGATGTTGAATATTAAATTGTTTCTTTTTTGTGGGAAAATATTAAATTGTTTCGATTATTGTGAGATCATTAAGTTTTACGTGATATGATTGATGGGATGTAGTAATAGTTCATTAGATACCTTTTATTTCCTTTTCTCATTTGGAGCAAGTCATTAATTTGACTGGCTAGATCCATTGCTATTTTCTTTGGATGCCTTTTATGCTTCAGCTTTTACTTATCTGTTTACATCTCATCCTCATTAACATAATCATATAATTATATATAGTAGTCAATGTGGATTACGACGATATAGGGAAAATGGTGGCAATGCTATGTGCTAAATATTTGTGGGTTGTGTTCTCCCTTGTAGCTCCCTTAAGAAATCAAAGTTTAGTGTAGATGACAAGCATAAATAATATTTACGTCGAAGTGACAACTGCATCTATCTGAACTAGTTATATGTCTCCTAATGTTTTCCGAATTGTTGTAACTAGCCATCGATGGCATAACATGTGAGGGACGACCAATGTTCGGTTACAAAGGTACCTAGATCATGAAAACTTGATGATATTGGTTACTACCGCGAAAATGACAATAGACGTAAAAAAGTGGTGAGTTGAAGCAACCATACAATATCTACCATGTCCGAGAGGACTTTTCTTATTCATGCCATTTAAATTTAATTCAAAAATTGCACATGTGCCATTACATTGAATCACTACGCATAAAAAGTTTTCTTCATGATGTAAGTATTTTTTTAGTGCCATGGTCCATTTATCATTATGTACATATTATGATCGGTATCATGGTGACCAAACAAGGTTTTATCTTGACGCACGCAATACATTCCTAGATGTCTCTGTGAATTATATACTAGACCATGATGGCACACGTTGCCGCGTCGGTATATTTTTTTCAAATGAATGATAGGAACATTTGTAAGTATAGAGGCCCAAAACATGCAGGATAAGTTTGTAAAGATGATATATGTATTAGAGATTAATAGAAGAGGCGAATTCTAGTTCTTTGAGAGTAAAGAAGTGCAGAGTCATAACAGCATAGCACCACCGCTCCGCAGATAACCATACAATTCATACTTGACAATTATTTTGATCAGCCAATACTATGTGTCTCAATAAAACGGGGATATATACAACAAAAGCAGTCTTTGTAAGTCAAGACCCCAACATATACTATGTTACTCTGAAATAGGATGAAATGAACTCACAATTCTAATTGATATGTAATGCACAATAGGCATCTGATTGATAGGTAATGCACACCAACCATCTGTTTTGCACCTGTGGGCAAAATTTTGTTGACTGTCACCCTACGGTTGAATGGACAACACTCAGATTGTAAGCAAGTTCTCACTTCGTACATCAAGGTCATGAAAATTGAATATTTCATATATGGCATAATTTCACCCATTACCTCCAATAAAAAAATAGAACAAGGTGTTTCTCAAATTGGAAACTTGCATAACATCAGTATGTCGTGGAGAGAATGGCAAGGCTTCCACCAAGATGGACCATGTTGCCTTGCCCATACTTCTCAACGATACAATAATCAGTAGGCTTATAAATAAATGGAAATGAAAGCCAAACATAACTGGAAGATAAACTATAGAGATATAAAATGGACTAAAACAAGTTACTTCATAGATGTTTTCCCATTCCTTCCGAAATACCAGGTGTTCCAACCAGTAGTAAGTAATAACACAAAAGAGAAAAATACTGGATAGAAAACTATGGTTTGGTGTAGTAAACTACTTCATGACAAGTCACAGAATTGCTGAATCTTAATTCCAAGCATACATTACATTATAAGATGTATGTATATACCTCCATTCAATGATCATCATACTAATTTCCACATAGAAGTAAAGTTTTGCTAATTCTACATGTACTGAGATTTTGTTCAGTCGAGATCGATTTCCGAAAGGTGCAAATCGATCGAGGCATATACAAAGATATATAGCAAGGATATATAGAAAGTCAAATATATATAGAAATTGTTTCACAAGCGCCAAGACAAACCTAAGTTGTGCTCATGCCGTAATCAGGCCAGGAGTGTCCAAAGAAAGCAGATTACATGCAAGGATATTCATGTTAATGTTTACATGTTTGTTGGTTTGTGGTCTTCCATTCCAACTTTGGAACAAAAAATATTGAGGGGCATAAAGTTTCAAATGAATTATACATTACAACATTCTTAATCCACCCAAGAATCTATAGACAGATAGGAGATGTTGATACGAATCTTGGGGTTCAACCACTCGATCTACTCTCAATCCTTCCGATTACAGGCCCAATTGTAGCTAGGGTTCCTAAGAAAGAGGGGGGTCGGGGAGGAGAGCCAGGAGGTGGGAGGAAGGATACATCGCCCAACGGCGCCGTTCGGTACAATGATCCAACGATGCCCTAACCACACTCCACTCGTTGTACTTATACAGCTCACCGGGTCCACTCTGGGCCTTGGACGCGCGTATTGGGCCTGGGGCTTCTCCTGGGTCGGTCGTGCTGGGCTGGGCCTTGCTCCAGACTAGTCACGGCAGTAGTTCTCGTGATATTCCTCCCCATTTAACCTTGGCTTGTCCCCAAGCCAAAGCTCAAGGGAACCGCGAACGGAGCGGTACTTCATCCTCCCAGGTTGCCAGAGAGGCCGGAAACCCCGACCAATGAACCAGCACCTGAGACACTTGACGGCTGCCACGCTGGATGGAGCGGCGCTGCAGAATCGCCTCCGGGACTTGCAATGGAAGTAGATCCTCGCCCACTCGTCCAGGCATCACCGGCGTTGAAGGAGGAATACCAGCTCTGAGTTGCGATACATGTATGACTGGGTGAATTTTTGCTTGTTCCAGCAGCTTCAAGCGATAAGCCACCTCGCCCACTCGTCCAATGACCTGAAACAGACCAAAATAGCAAAATGACAGCTTGTGGTTAGCCCGTGCCACCACCAAGGATTGAGCATATGGTTGAAGCTTGAGGTACACCCAGTCCCCATCAGTGAACACGCGATCAGATCTCTTCCTGTCTGCCTTGCTCTTCATTACTTGTCGAGCTCCATGTAGGTGTTGCTTCAATGAGGCCATGATAGCAGCTCTGTCTTTGGTCCATGCCGCCAGATCAGTAATAGAAACTTCAGCCACATTGGTGATGCCAAAGAACCGGGGCTTGTGGCCATATAGCACTTCAAATGGAGAAGACTTCAAGGTGGAATGATAAGAAGTGTTATACCAGAACTCCGCGAGTGCTAGCCATTCAGCCCACTTGCTAGGACAGTTGTGGACAAAGCATCGGAGATATAACTCCATGCACTGATTTACTCTCTCGGTGGTGCCATTTGTTTGCGGATGCCAAGCAGAAGAGATGTTGAGGGTTGTACGGGTCAAACGACAGAGTTCCTTCCATACCTTGCTGGTGAAGATTCGATCTCGATCTGACACCATCTTGTCTGGTGGCCCATGCAGTTTGAACACATTCTCCATGTAGGCCTTCACCACTTGTAACGCTGAGAATGTATGACGCAGAGGGATGAAATGGGCGTGTCGGGTGAGTTTATCCACCACCACCAGAATGGAGTTGAAACCTTTGGAGGTGGGAAATCCTTCCACAAAGTCAAGGGTAACCATTTCCCATGCCTGCTCTGGAACTGGAAGCGGCTGCAGCAACCCTACGTACTTCACGTGTTTGGCCTTGGCTTGAAGGCACACTGCACAGCGAGCAATGAATCTTTTGACAGTCTGCTTCATTTTCGGCCACGCAAAGCGTTGAACAATCCTGTTGTAAGTGGCTTGAACTCCGGAATGGACCCCTATGGGACCAGCGTGCAACTCCTGCAAGACCTGTTGGTGTGCTGTCGTGTTATTGCCGAGCCACACATGCCCCTTGTATCGAATCAGCCCCCCAATGACCTGGAATGGCCCCGTGAGAGCCGTGTCTGCTGCTGCACGAGTCAACTTGTCTGCGCAATCGGGGTCCAATAAGTAACCTTGTTTGACTGATTCGAGCCAGGTTGGTACACACACTAAGATGGCTCGAATGGTTGCAACCGGTTGGCGGGATAAAGCATCGGCAGCCAAATTGGTAGCCCCTTTTCTGTATTCAATCCAGTACTGGAGGCCAAGCAGTTTTGTGAGCGCCTTGTGCTGCCAGGGGGTTGTCAGTTTCTGCTCATCCAAGCATGCCAGACTCTGATGATCCGTACGGATAGTGAACTCTGAGAGGAGAAGATAGGAGCACCACTTGTCCATCGCAAGCAAGATCGCCAAGCATTCTTTTTCATAAGTTGACAGGGCGCGCTGACAAGGAACAAGAGCTTGACTAAGGAAGGCAATCGGGTGTTGTTTCTGCATGAGCACCGCCCCAACACCAACACCAGATGCATCCATTTCCACTACGAAGGATTGGCTGAAATCTTGCAAGGCAAGCACCGGTGCAGATGTCAAGGCTGTTTTCAGTGTTTGGAACGCTTGCTCACATGTCTCTGTCCACACATATGGCACCCCTTTGCGGAGAAGGGCAGTTAACGAGCTGCTGATCACCCCGTAGTTCTTGACGAGTCTGCGATAGTACCCGGCCAGGCCAAGGAACTGCCTCAACTCCTTGACTGAAGATGGTTGTCGCCATGCTTGAACCTTCTTGATGTTCTTGGGGTCTGTACTCACCCCTTTTTCACTGACAACATCACCCAAGTAGCGAAGTTCTGGTTGCCCAAAGGCACATTTCTTTAGTTTTAGCTTCAGAGAGTACTGGGATAATCGCTTGAACACTTCTCGCAGCAGCTGCACATGTTCTTCCATTGTCTTGCTATGCACTAGAATGTCATCAATAAACACCAAGACACCTTTGCGGATTAGGAGCCCCAGCACGATGTGCATCCCGGACTGAAATATGAACGGGCCTCCGGTCACCCCGTGTGGCATGACCCTAAATTCAAAGTGACCGTGGTGAGTTTGGAATGTTGTCTTGTACTCGTCCTCAGGGCGCATACGAATTTGATGATAACCAGAGCGCAGGTCCAGACTAGTGAAAATGGTTGAACCATGCAGGGATTGGATACTTGGTCTTCACCGTGATTGCATTAAGGTGGCGATAGTCAATGCAGAATCTCCACTCGCCATCCTTTTTCTGAACCAGCAGCACCAGAGAGGAAAATGGACTCTGGCTACACTGGATAATGCCTTGTCTCAACATTTCCAAGACTTGAGCCTCAATTTCGTCCTTTTGAGCAGGGTTGTAGCGGTAGGGCCGACGGCTGACCGGTTGAGCACCAGGAATCAGCTCAATGGAATGGTCAAACTCGCGCTGGGGAGGTAGACCTGAAGGCTCAGCAAATAAATCTTGGAACTCTGCCAACAACACTTGAATTGACTTGGGCACGGCCACTGGTTCAATGTCAGGTTTCACTTCTGCCACCAACAAGGCATGCATGATCGCTGTCCTAGACTGCAGAAGGTTGAGTTGAGCTAAAGATATTGCGCATCAGTGACCTTCCGCGCGAGTGACGCCCTGTAGATGCACTGGAACTCCTTTATACCTGAATGACATGTGTTTAGCAGTCCAATTCACTGTCATCAGTCCACGAGACTCCAGCCAATCCATCCCGAGGATGATGTCGTAGCAGCCCAAAGGAAACAGCTTAAAGGTCGATCTGAACTTCCTTGTATCTGATACTCGCACACGGGTATTTCCTTATCACACACTATAACTGCCCCATCAGCCACCTTCACCTTCAAGGGTTTGCTCATTGGTTGAACACCCTCCCATTCTTGAGCCACCTCTGAGTTCACAAAACTGTGGGAACTCCCGGAGTCCACTAGCATTAACAGTGACTTGTTGCCCACCATCCCATTCAGACGAAACGCCTTCGGGGCTTCTGTGCCATTGGCTGCTGCAGCAGATAATAGACACAGATCGTCTTCGGAGCTTTCCACTTGAGTAGGTGAGGGATCTGGAGAGGCCGGTTGTAGGATCGAAGAAGATGAGAGTGTCTAGGGGGGGTGATTAGACTACTCGACAAGATAAAAATTCAGTCTTTTATCAAGGACAGATTTTGGCAGATTTTGCATAACACACACAAGTCAAGTAGCACACTACACATGCAATTCTAGAGTATGGGCAGCGGAAAGTAAATTGCACAAGTAGTAAAGAGAAGTGGAGAAGATCAAACGCAATTTGGAGACGCGGTGATTTTTCTCGTGGTTCCGATAGGTGGTGCTATCGTACTTCCACGTTGATGGAGACTTCAACCCACGGAGGGTAACGGCTGCGAGAGTCCACGGAGGGCTCCACCCACGAAGGGTCCACGAAGAAGCAACCTTGTCTATTCCATCATGGCCTACGCCCACGGAGGGCTAGCCTTACTCGGGGTAGATCTTCACGAAGTAGGCGATCTCCTTGCCCTTACAAACTTCTTGGTTCAACTCCACATCTCGACGGAGGCTCCCAAGCGACACCTAACCAATCTAGGAGGCACCACCCTCCAAAAGGTAATAGATGGTGTAGATGATGATGAACTCCTTGCTCTTGTGCTTCAAATGATAATCTCCCCAACACTCAACTCTCCTCACTGATTTGGCTGTGGTGGAAGAAAGGATTGAGTGGAAAGCAACTTGGGAAGGCTAGAGATCAAGCTTCATATGGTGGGAGTGGAGCAACTTGATCTCAACACAAGGGTAGGTAGTTCTCTTCTCAGAAATGTAAGGTAGGAGTGGTAGTTCTTTCTGATGGCTCTCTCCACGAATGAAGAGGGGGTGGAGGGGTATTTATAGCCTCCACACAAAATCCAACTGTTACACACATTTGAGCAATCTCGGTGGGACCGAAGTTGACAACTCGGTGAGACCGAAAGTTCAAATAATGTGAACGTTGGGATTTTCGGTGGGACCGAAAATACAATCTCGGTTAGTCCGATTCGTGCAATGACAAGAGCATGCCAATTTCGGTGGGACCGACTTCATCATCTCGGTGACACCGATTTGATGACAGAAGGTTACAGAAGCTTGGCAACTCAAGTTTCGGTGAGACCGAGTTCGGAATCGGAAAATCCGAGTTTTCTAGGGTTTGGCTTATGGCTGAGGTGGTTCATCTCGGTGTGACTGAGTTGGAATATCGGTGGGACCGAGACTACTTATGAGTGTATATGGCAGTGGAAGTTGCTGATAGTTTAGGAGATGTATCACTAAGCACTTGAGCAACCAGATCATCATCATAACCTCATCCCCTTTTAATAGTATTGGCTTTCCTATGGACTCAATGTGATCTTGGATCACTAAACCAAAAATAGAGTCTTGAGCTTTTGCCAATGCTTGCCTTAGCATTTTGAGGGGTCCACTTCTTCAGTCCTTTTGCCATGCCAATGTGATTGAATTTCCTGAAACATACTTGATAAAAGCATTAGTCCAACCACAAAGTATGTTGTCATTAATTACCAAAACCACCCAGGGAGCAAATGTGCTTTCGATCTCCCCCTTTTTGGTAATTGATGGCAACACACTAAGCAAGACATCAAAGCTTATTGAAAGAAAGACAGAATTATCACGAAAGCTTTGACAACCATGTAGTACACAGGCTCCCCCTACAAGTGTGCAAGATTTTCATAAATTATGGTTTTGGACTACCACAAGCACACAAGAGAGAAAAGCAAGATGTGCTACATGCAGCTTGGCTATATGCATCAGAGCAGATGTAAAGAAGTGAGTGATAATGCATATGTGCATGGTGATTTCTTGCAAACAAGTATTCACAAGCAAGTCACCATCATGCACATTCTGCAAGGTGCATATACTTACCTTGAGGTTCCTTGGCATTGTACCTGAAGAGATAAACTTGGGAAAACAAGGTTAGATAACACAAGAGTATTTCTTCAACCAACTGCAAGAACATCAAGAGTACCAAGCTAGGGATGACATGTATAAAGAGTGTCTCATATTGAGCACAAGCTTGAATCAGCAAACATGTCTCCGAAACTAAAAATATTTTCAATGAACTCTGAGAGATTTTGCTTTCCATAAGATATCAATTGTGAAGATTCCTCTCCCTTTGAGTTTTCTCAGATCAAGGGGTTTGATGGAAAAAAGCAAAATCAAAAGAATGATGCCAAATGTAATATCCAATGTGAAACACGGCAAAGCTTTGATGTGATTCTCTCCCCCTTAAGGTAAGATTGCTCTTCTTCTCCCCCTAAATCTTCTCTTCTCCCCCCAAGTCTTCTCCCCCTTTGACATCAAGTGCCGAAAAGGACAGCAAACTAGGAAGGTCAGGGAAGATGGAAATAAAGAAGTGGGATCCTTAAGAATCACAACAGGGCAAAAGAAAGAACATGCATAGAGAATCATTGAGTGAAGCTGCAGAAGGTAATATCCTGGAGGAAATAAATCGGTGACATTGAATTAAGGTGGATCGGTGGGTCCAAAAGTCAGGGACTTAGGGTAGATCCTTTTCGGTTAGACCGAAATGTTTAAGTCGGTGACTCCGAGTTTAATTCCAAGGAAATACAGAAATAATTCAGCTCACTTTGCGAGGAATGTTTCAAAGGATTTGCAATGAATTTGTGAATGATTTTCAAGGAGTTGATCAAAGCCAAAAGGATATTCACAAAGACAGAAGAATAGAAATGAAAAAAAGATTCCTAGATGAAGTTTTTTTTTAAATGAAAACTCAATGAGAGAACATAAGAGAAAATAGAAAGACTCCAAAACATATGTACTTCATCTAGATAAGGGTCGGCGACAAGGTCACCTATGTTTGAGTATATTGACTTAGGAGTCAAATGAGAACATTTGATCATAGGTCATACTCATCATTTAAGCTCAAAATGGGGTTGCCATTTTTCGATTAAGCATTTGATGTGATCACATCTTATGAAGCTGCTTGTACTCATGACTTTGAGCAAAGCTCCTTAAAGATGTGAAGAACATACCTTGGGCTTGTTGTTGCTTTGTTCATGTAGGTGAACTTGATGTAGGTGCTCATTGAATGTGAAGTTGGAGCGCCATTTCCACTTGTGTAGTTCATCTTCCTACATGGGTTAGGCAAGCAAGGAAATACTCAATGATATCCAAGATGACAAGAGTGAAATACTAAATGTATAAGATGTCAAAAAGGATATGTGGAATTTTGTTCCTTGAACTCAACATCCCAAAGGGCTAGATACTTGGTCAATGACAAGATTACTCATGATTTGAGTGTGTGGTAATCTTGTGGAATGTAGATCATCCAAGTACCTGCAAGGAGTTAGATGCAATACAAGGAGGCAAATGTGTCCAAGACATATGATCATCATCATAAGAGAAATATCAAGGATTAGTCAAGTAGGCTCATGCCTTGCATGCATCAATGGAGTTTTCACTCCAAGTTTGAAGCATCAATGATGTTCAACTCACTCCTTAAGCGACAAAACACCTTCTCATCAAGAGGTTTTGTAAAGATATCAGCAAGTTGTTTGTCAGTACGAACATGCTTAAGATTGATGTCACCCTTGGCAATGTGATCACGAATGAAATGGTGATGAACTTCAATATGTTTCGTTCGAGAGTGTTGCACTGGATTGTGTCCAATTTTAATCGCACTCTCATTGTCACAAAGCAAGGGAACATGTCTAACATGTATCCCATAATCCTTCAGCGTTTGTGTCATCCATAGCAATTGAGCACAACACGAACCAGCAGCAATATATTCCGCTTCGGCAGTGGATAATGATACCGAATTTTGTTTCTTGGAGGACCAAGATACAAGGGATCGACCAAGGAATTGACATGTACCCGAAGTTGACTTTCTATCAACCCTGTCACCGGCATAGTCCGAGTCGGAATAGCCAACAAGGTCGAAAGAGGCCCTCTTAGGATACCAAATGCCAAAGTTTGGTGTGTGTATCAAATATCTCACAATCCTTTTAACAGCTTTAAGATGACATTCTTTAGGGGCTGCTTGATATCGAGCACACATGCATACACTCAACATTATGTCAGGACGAGAAGCACAAAGATATAGTAGAGAACCAATCATAGATCAGTAAACCTTTTGATCAACGGGTTCTCCATCTTTTGTCAAGTCATTATGTCCACTTGTAGGCATGGGGGTTCTCATACCTTTGCTTTCTTGCATGTTGAACTTCTTGAAGAGATCCTTGGTGTACTTTGTTTGTGAGACAAAGGTACCCTCCTTAGATTGCTTGATTTGCAACCCAAGGAAGAATTTGAGTTCACTCATCATGGACATCTCATACTTCTCCGACATGAGCTTTCCAAACTTCTCGCTAAAATGAGGGTTAGTTGAACCAAAGATAATATCATCAACATATATTTGGCACACAAATAGTTCACCATCAACCCTTTTCGTGAACAGCGTTGAGTCTATTTTTCCAATCTCAAAGCCTTTTTCAAGAAGAAAGCTAGTCAAGCATTTGTACCAAGCTCTAGGAGCTTGTTTAAGACCATAAAGAGCTTTGTGCAACTTGTAAACATGATTAGGCTTTTTGGGATTCACAAATCCAGGAGGTTGTTTCACAAATACTTCCTCCTCAATTTCACCATTTAGGAAAGCACTTTTAATATCCATTTGATAGAGAGTAATATCATGGTGGTTGGCATAAGCAAGAAGAATGCGAATAGACTCAAGTCTAGCAACGGGGGCATAGGTCTCACCATAGTCCATACCTTCGACTTGTGTGTAACCTTGAGCTACGAGACGAGCCTTGTTGCGGATGACTTGTCCATCTTCATCTTGCTTGTTCCGAAACACCCATTTGGTTCCAATGACGTTTTGATCATCCTTGGGCTTCTCTACCAAAGTCCATACCTTGTTCCTCTCGAAGTTGTGTAGCTCTTCGTGCATTGCGTTCACCCAATCCGGGTCTTCAAGTGCTTCTTCTACCTTCATAGGTTCAATGCTAGAGATAAATGAGTAATTCTCACAAAAGTTAGCTAAGCGAGTTTTAGAGCGAGTAATTCTCCCGGAGTTGATGTCATTGATCATTTGTTCCACGGGATGATTTTTCTTGACTCTTGCTCGGACTCGGGATAGCTTTTGTTGAGGTTGTGGCTGAGCTTCCTCATCATCTTCATCTTCCTCTTCTTCTTCTTCATTGTTGTTGGTGTTGTCTTGAGGCGGTGGAGAAGGAGGTTGTGGTGGATCTTCTTGTTGCACTTCCTCATCTTGGTGAGTTCCACTTGTGGAGGCCTCCATGTTGCCTTGAGGTTCATCTTGCCGTGAGGTAGGGGGCTCCACATATGTAGATGAGGTACTCTCCTTCACTTCCATGGGACGGATTTTTCCAATAGATAAATCTTGGATGGCTTCCGATGGGTCCTTGTCTCCTACATCAATAGGCATTTGCTCTACTTGCGAGCCATTAGATTCATCAAACTTCACGTCTACCGTCTCTTCAACCTTTCGGGTGAAATTATTGTAGACACGGTAGGTGTGGGAGTTTGATCCATAACCGAGGAAAAAGCCTTCATGAGTTTTAGGAGCAAATTTAGACCGACGATGCTTATCAAGGATATAGCATTTCGAACCAAAGACACGAAAGTATCCCACTTGGGGTTTGTTACCGGTGAGGAGCTCGTATGATGTCTTGCCGAGGAGCTTATGAAGATAAAGCCTGTTGATAGCATGACAAGCTGTCTCGACCGCTTCCCCCCAAAAGTGCTTCGGTGTCTTGTATTCATCAAGCATCGTTCTCGCCATCTCTATGAGCGTTCGGTTCTTCCTCTCAACAACTCCATTTTGTTGAGGAGTGTACGTAGCCGAGAACTCATGTAGAATCCCTTCCTCATCGAGAAAAGAGTCTACATTGGCGTTCTTGAACTCCGTTCCATTGTCACTCCAAACTTTCTTGATCTTCACCTCAAATTGATTTTGGACCTTTCTGGCAAAGGTTTTGAAGATTTTCTGGACCTGCGATTTGTCATCAAGGAGAAATACCCACGTAAATCTGGAATAATCATCAACTATAACTAGACCAAAGGAGTTACCACTAAGGCTTTTGTAAGCATTGGGACCGAAGAGATCCATATGAAGAAGCTCAAGCGGTCTCCTTGTGGTCATGATGTTCTTCACGGGATGACTTCCACCTACTTGTTTTCCTGCCTGACAAGCACTACAAAGTCTATCTTTGTCAAAGAAAACATCTTTAACACCAAGAATATGATCACCTTTGATCAGCTTGTCTAGATTACGCATACCAACATGTCCAAGCCTTCTATGCCATAACCAACCTTTAGCGGATTTAGCAATGAAGCAAGTTCTAGGTTGGGCTTTCTTAGTGAAATCAACAATATATAGATCACCTCTACGGATACCGGTAAATGCCATGTTATGATTGTCACGACGAAAGACTTGGCAATCTACTTCGATGAATAGCACATTGAATCCAAAGTCAGCTAATCTAGACACGGAAAGTAAATTGTATCCAAGTGATTCAACAAGCATGACATTTTGAATAGAGCTATCATGAGATATGGCCACCTTACCAAGGCCAAGTACCTTACCCTTGGAGTTGTCTCCAAAAGTCACATACTTGCGTGGACCATCGTTCTTTGCAAGCTCTCGAAACATGTCTTCGTCTCCGGTCATGTGGTCGGTGTATCCACTATCAAGAATCCACTCTTTTCCGCCGGATATGTAGTCTCTCAGATTTGCCATAAGATTGAGACTCTTCATGATCTTGTCTAGCTCGGTGTCCGAATCGGAGTAATCATCATCATGCTCATGCTCATCATCACATTGACCCATAGATTGTTCATCATCAACACCTAGGTCAATTTGATAAAAACTTGCATTAGTTTTGTCAATGTGACAATAATCATCGGAACGCAATACAAGAGCATTTCTAATTAGAACATTGATAAGACCGGGATCACCCTTCTTTTTCATAAGATCACGAAGCTCAAAGAAGCATTTATCAAAGTTGGGATCATTGGGGCGCATCATATCAAATTCAATAGTCTTGTATAGAATTTCATCAAGACCTCTCAAAGAGTAGTCCGGATAAAGTTCTTCCAAGAACTTCCACATAGCATAGGCGCACTCAAAGTTTGTAACGAGCTTAAGCAAGTTATCGGGTAACCCTCTAATGATAAGATTTACAGTCCTAAGGTTACGAAGCAAATCAAGCTCTTCATCCATGGTAGGGTGCAAGGGGTCAAATGGAGGCACATAGGGGGTCTCAACATATTTGTGCAAGTTGTAAGTCTTAAAGATAATAAGCATTTCAATCCTCCACGAGTTATAGGACACTCCATTAAGAATAGGCACTCTATGGCTAACACTCCCAAACGTAGACACGTCCATCTTCCTCCAATGGTGTGTAAACCAAAGAAATGGAGACCAAAGCTCTGATACCAATTGTAGGATCGAAGAAGATGAGAGTGTCTAGAGGGGGGGTGATTAGACTACTCGACAAGATAAAAATTCAGTCTTTTATCAAGGACAGATTTTGGCAGATTTTGCATAACACACACAAGTCAAGTAGCACACTACACATGCAATTCTAGAGTATGGGCAGCGGAAAGTAAATTGCACAAGTAGTAAAGAGAAGTGGAGAAGATCAAACGCAATTTGGAGACGTGGTGATTTTTCTCGTGGTTCCGATAGGTGGTGCTATCGTACTTCCACGTTGATGGAGACTTCAACCCACGGAGGGTAACGGCTGCGAGAGTCCACGGAGGGCTCCACCCACGAAGGGTCCACGAAGAAGCAACCTTGTCTATTCCATCATGGCCTACGCCCACGGAGGGCTAGCCTTACTCGGGGTAGATCTTCACGAAGTAGGCGATCTCCTTGCCCTTACAAACTTCTTGGTTCAACTCCACATCTCGACGGAGGCTCCCAAGCGACACTTAACCAATCTAGGAGGCACCACCCTCCAAAAGGTAATAGATGGTGTAGATGATGATGAACTCCTTGCTCTTGTGCTTCAAATGATAATCTCCCCAACACTCAACTCTCCTCACTGATTTGGCTGTGGTGGAAGAAAGGATTGAGTGGAAAGCAACTTGGGAAGGCTAGAGATCAAGCTTCATATGGTGGGAGTGGAGCAACTTGATCTCAACACAAGGGTAGGTAGTTCTCTTCTCAGAAATGTAAGGTAGGAGTGGTAGTTCTTTCTGATGGCTCTCTCCACGAATGAAGAGGGGGTGGAGGGGTATTTATAGCCTCCACACAAAATCCAACCGTTACACACATTTGAGCAATCTCGGTGGGACCGAAGTTGACAACTCGGTGAGACCGAAAGTTCAAATAATGTGAACGTTGGGATTTTCGGTGGGACCGAAAATACAATCTCGGTTAGTCCGATTCGTGCAATGACAAGAGCATGCCAATTTCGGTGGGACCGACTTCATCATCTCGGTGACACCGATTTGATGACAGAAGGTTACAGAAGCTTGGCAACTCAAGTTTCGGTGAGACCGAGTTCGGAATCGGAAAATCCGAGTTTTCTAGGGTTTGGCTTATGGCTGAGGTGGTTCATCTCGGTGTGACTGAGTTTGGAATATCGGTGGGACCGAGACTACTTATGAGTGTATATGGCTGTGAAAGTTGCTGATAGTTTAGGAGATGTATCACTAAGCACTTGAGCAACCAGATCATCATCATAACCTCATCCCCTTTTAATAGTATTGGCTTTCCTATGGACTCAATGTGATCTTGGATCACTAAACCAAAAATAGAGTCTTGAGCTTTTGCCAATGCTTGCCTTAGAATTTTGAGGGGTCCACTTCTTCAGTCCTTTTGCCATGCCAATGTGATTGAATTTCCTGAAACATACTTGATAAAAGCATTAGTCCAACCACAAAGTATGTTGTTATTAATTACCAAAACCACCCAGGGAGCAAATGTGCTTTCACCGGTGGAGATAACATTCCCACCAGCTCCTCCACGACATGTAGTTGTACTATAGAAGCACACGTATGGCCCGGGCCCCATCTCTCTCCGCATGTGAAGCAAAGACCCCGAGCCTTTCGGAAAGCTCGCAAGGCCTTGAGCTTGTCATCGACCGAAGGTGTTGAGCTTGACACAGTCTTGGTGATATCCAGCCCTCGTCTCATCTCCAACGGCGTGGGTGGAGGCAGTGAGCCACCCGTCCTGGTCACCGTGGCTGGTGACAGGGGCAGCGCTGGTGGTGCGCGCGCTATAGCGCCCTCCACGAGCTCCAGTCGATGCAGTCCTATAGGATGCCACTAGCTCATGTTCCTGATGCATCATCTCGATCACCTCTTCCTGCAATTCAGCCAAAGCAACGGCAATTTCCAAATCTTGTGGATGATGCAACATAACAGCTACTTTAATTTCATGAGTAAGCCCCTCCAGGAATTGAGTGGTAAAAAATAAAGGATCCCATGAGCCGTGGTGAGCCAAAAGGCTGTGCATAACTAGATTAAACTGCTCTGCATACTCAAGCACAGTGCCAGTTTGTTTCAATTTAGAGAATCTACGAAGCAATTGCTGAAACTCTGAACGCCAAATTTTTCTAGCACCGAGACACAAAAATCCTCCCATTTCGTACTCCTAAGATGAGCCTTAGACCACTCAAGCCAGAGAGCCGCAGCTCCTGTGAAGTGCACAATAGCTGTATCCACCCACACTTGTGGTTCAATCCCACACACCCGGAAATAGGCCTCACATCTAAGTCGCCACCCTGTCGGATTTTCCCCATCGAAATCCGGACACTCCATGTGTTTGTTGAGACTGCGGTTCCCACTCTGAACCATAACACCACTAGCCAAATCGAATTGCATAGGTGAAGGAATAGGCACAGTGGGAAAAGGGGAACGCGAGGTACCATTGCCTGGGACCAGAGCGGGAAGGAGTGCCCCCCCCCCCCCCCACCGCTGGCCAGTTCCCGTGTAGTCAGAGAACTGCGGTGGCCTGTTTGCCCGTGGCCGTCGCCACTGAGATTCCCCTCGAGTCCCAGCGCGTCCGCCGTTGCCAACGTCGAGGGATCAATCGCTTTGCTCCTCGCCTCCACGCCCATGGCCATCTTGGCCAGTTGCGCCCGGATGTCTCCGAGATCGGTCTGCAGCCTTCCCACGGCCGCATCCACGCCGGGACGCCACGCGGAGAGATCATGCACCACGGGCTCGAGCGCCGTGAGGGTCGGCTCCATCTTGGCGACCGAGGGGGCGATCAGGTCGAGCGATTGCTGGATGTTGAGGAGCGCCTCAGCAATGCTGCTCCGCTGCTGAGCCGCCTCCTCCTTCTTCTTCTGGAGGTCCAGATCCGCCATGATCTGCTTGAGGCTGCGGGTGCGGGAGCGATCTAGATCGCACACACGGGAAGAAATTGGTGGGATTTTGGAGGCTCCGATACCAAGTGATACGAATCTTGGGGTTCAACCACTCGATCTACTCTCAATCCTTCCGATTACAGGCCCAATTGTAGCTAGGGTTCCTAAGCAAGAAGGGGATCGGGGAGGAGAGCCAGGAGCTGGGAGGAAGGATACATCGCCCAACGGCGCCGTTCGGTATAGTGATCCAACGATGCCCTAACCACACTCCACTCGCTATACTTATACAGCTCACCGGGTCCACTCTGGGCCTTGGACGCGCCTATTGGGCCTGGGGCTTCTCCTGGGTCGGTCGTGCTGGGCTGGGCCTTGTTCCAGACTAGTCACGGCAGTAGTTCTCGTGACAGATGTTCAGCAATTCATACAGCCAGCACAGATCGCCCCAACATGTGATAAGGATAGATAGACAAAAGATAGAAGGACAAAAGTAAGATAGCTTATTTGAAAGATAGGGACATCACATCTCAAAAAAAATTAAGATAGCTTACTTGAAAGATTGGGAGATCCTTTCGTCTCAAACAAACCATCTCCCAGCTGATGGCTAGAATCTCGTCTCACAATCCAACAATCTGAAATTATCATAGAGGCTGACGGCAAGGAAGAAGGGCTAGTTGTCAGCTGAGACGGATGGAGGTGGAGCTGAATGTGCAGCGGTGCCATGGTTCGAACTACCACCCCTTGTTGAATGGACACCATCATGTACCTTCAGCTGTCGGTCCAAGAGCTCTGCATGAGAAGGAACAATAGGTCAGATGAGACTATATGGACGTGCCTGGAGTAAATAAAGAGCACCAATGGATGTGCCTGCAATTATTCGTGGCCAGCAAGTCGCACACGTTGATCAGTTGCCATTAAAATCTTGTAACATCGGTTATTTACATCCTCGATTTCCAGCGACTATTTGCTGCTCATGAGGTGACCTTCTCGCCGGTATCAAATGGAAAAGGCATACAATCCCCAGGCCAGCGAGGCATACATGGAACAGTTGACCCATACGCCTAAATAATAGACTGCAGATTTTGTTATGCGAGCATCGGCCCAGCTTGTATAGCACTCGGTGCTCAGCACCGAAGCCCATACGGGATTGGAAGTACATCCAAGGGTCAGAAACGTATAGAAGTTCAGATACAATGCTTGAAAACGTTGACAGCCCGAGAATGACAAATTAAGCAAGTTTTATGGGAGAGGAAATTATTTGTATACCTCGGAGAAGCTGCTGCAGTGTAATTGCACTTTGGGTAAATGGGAAACAAATTCGGTTTCTGTTGGGCTGTAATTCTTGTGGCACTTGAGATAACATGAACAACCTCTTGTCTGATGCCACCCCTAAAACAAAAAAAAGTTAAGCAATTAGTGTTGGAAGACCTCATCCTCTCGCGCACTGGACTCGGGCACGTCCGCACGCTCCGCGCCCACGCGGTGATCGTGGCCACGTAGAGCCAGGCCACGACCCCCTCTCTCTCTCTCTGTTGTACTCTCCTCATATATAAAGGGCCAGACCCTATGATCAATACAATGCGGTGAATCTCACCTTTCTAATTGGCACCAGACCGAGTTCTTTCCTTCCTGTCCATGGCCGGCTCTCATACCTCTGACGCCGGCTCCGACTCCGGGGAACAGCCCCATGGCAGCGCACCGCTGGCCGCCACTTTCCCCCCTCCCACCTCCTCTCCGCTGCCCACCACCACCAGCCCGCTGCCCATTAGCACCGCACCCCCAGCCACCGCTCCGCTGAACCTCACCGTGTCACCGCTCGAGGCGGCTCTCTCCGACGGCGCCCCCTCCTCTACTGCACCACCGCCGTCGATCCACGCCGTCAACATCGGGGCGCACATCGACTTCAAGCTGGATCCCATCTCCGGCAATTACTTGAAGTGGCGCCGCATCATGTCCTTCATCCTCCGCAAGTCCGGCATGGAGAGCCACGTCCTCGTCCCCTCCGAGCCTATCCAGCAGACGGCGCAGTGGCACCATGACGATCTGCAGATCCTCCTCATGATCTATGGTACGATTACCGACGAGCTCTACGATGTAATTTCTGCCAAAGACACCACTGCCTATCACGCCTGGGTTCTCCTCGATGCTTTCTTCCACGACAACCTCGCGGGCCGCGCCGTTCACGTCGGCGCCGCGTTCCGGTCCATGGTCCAGGGCGACCTCCGGATCGGGGAGTACTGCCGGCGCCTCAAGGCGCTCGCCGACGAGCTCGACGACCTCGACGAGCACGTCTCCGACAAAACTCTGACCCTGCAGCTCATCCGCGGACTCTCCCCGTGATTCCAGATGATGGCATCGCTGCTCCCGATGCAGGTCCCGTTCCCCAACTTTGTCCAGGCCCGCTCCAGGCTGATGCTGGAGGAAATCAACATGGACGCGCATGCTCGTACTGCGGGGACCACCGCTCTCATCGCCACCACCGACAGTTCCTCCTCGGGCGCTGGTGGCTCGGGGGGAGCCGGATCAGGAGACCGCGGCGCGCAGCAGCAGCCGCAGCAGCAGCCCTGCCAGGGAGACCGCTCCGTCCCTTCCGACCGCGGGGGGCGCGGCCGTGGACGTGGCTACGGCGGTAGCAGCGGGCCTCCACCCGCCTCCTCTCTGTCGCAGCAGCCCTGGATGGGGTATTTCGCTCCGTGGGGGACGCCGTTTCCTCCAGCCGGCCGCGCTCCATGGGTGCCGCCCAACGCCGCGGGCGTGCTTGGTCCACGACCCGGTGTCCCGCACCAGGCCTACCCCATGGTCTACGGCGTGCCTCCGGCGTACGGCACGGCTCCGCTCAACAGCGCGGAGCCACCACCCTCGTGGGATCAGACTGGACTGCTCCACACTGCCATGAACAACATGTCCCTGCAGCCCGCTGGTGCCGGCGGCGAGTGGTATCTCGACACGGGCGCCTCCACTACTAGGGAAAAGCCTATACACAGAATCTTATCGGCAGCGCGCCTCAAAACAACTCGCTGCTGCTAACTAGCAGTAGCGCGGTCCACAGAAACTCGCTGCTGATACAAATATAGCAGTAGCGCGTCCACCCAAAGACGCGCTGCTGCTATAATTCCTACGAGGCCGCCACGAGGCTAGTTATAGCAGCAACGCGTTAACACGACGCGCGCTACTGCTACTTAGCATAGTAGCAGCGCCTTTCCCAGACAAGCGCTACTGCTAAGTTTCCTACAAAAATTTAGTCCCACCTCGCTCCCTGAAGAGAGTTTATACCACCTTAAATATGTTACTTCTCACACTTTGACAAGCACTTGATCTTCATTGAACTCTATGTGTAGAATTTGTGGCTGCAATATGAGTCTTCACCTGTTCCTAAACCGGTGAGGACTCATATTGTCGAATCAGATTGTACACAAAAAGATCGTTGATGATCAATGTGTATTTTTGCATGCTGACATATAGCAGTAGCGCTTTATCTTGAAAAGCGCTGCTGCTAGATAGCTTAGCAGTAGCGCATTTTGCTGAAGAGCGCTACTGCTAAGCCATCCATCTCCCTGATCTCCTCCCTTCGGATCCACTCACACACACAGCCACAAATTCTATCTGCGCCGCGCGCCCCCGGCCGTCGCCCCTCTCCTCTGCGCGTCTGCGCCGCGCGCCCCCGTCGCCGCTCCTCCGTCTGCGCCGCGCGCCGTCACCTCCTCCTCCTTGCTGGACTCGGTAGCGGCCTCCTCCTCCGTCCTCCCTCTCCACTCGCCGCTGGCCGGCCCCTCCTCGCTCCGCATTCCTCCTCCGTTCTCCCTCAACTGGCCGCACCGGCCGGCCCCTCCGCGCTCCGCCTTCCTCCTCCATCCTACTCTCTTCTCCCTCCTCGAGTCGCCCTCCTTCTCCCTCCTGCTCATATGCAACATTTTGATTTAGTTGATATAATTTAGTTGACTTAGTAGAACATTTTGATTTAGTTGATTTAGTAGGCTAGTTGATTTAGTTGCCTTAGAATATTTTGATTTAGTTGACTTAGTAGGTTAGTTTATTTAGTTGACTTAGAACATTTTGATTTAGTTGATTTAGTAGGCTAATTCATTTAGTTAATTTAGTTGACTTAGAACATTTTGATTTAGTTGATTTAGTTGACTTAGAACATATTGCTTTAGTTGACTTAGTAGGCTAGTTGATTTAGTTGACTTAGAACATTTTGATTTAGTTGATTTAGTAGGCTAGTTGATTTAGTTGACTTAGAACATTTTGATTTAGTTGATTTAGTAATCCTTTGCTCATATTGCTTTAGGAAGAATGGCGCCACCACCACCACTATGCCAACTGTGCAAGTCAAGATGCGCCAGCAGCCTTGCAACTGGCAAGCTGTTCGGCATCTACTTCCGGCCGAGTTTTCGTCATGCGGCGGTAAGAAATTAGATGAAATGTAATAACTATTTTATTTTTAGTGTTGGCATTACTGCATTGTGTCATTTTGCTTAATTTACACAGATCGTCCCATGCAATGTGAGGTTGAAATTCAACAAGCTGACAGGAGACACTGTGACATTTGAGGCTCCTGGGGGGGCGTACACTATGGAGGTCGAGAAAGGACGCAATATGTCACAGATTGGAGGAGATGGATGGGCCCGTTTCGTCGCTCGCATGCATCTTACTGGTGGTGAGTTGATCAGCTTCAACTTCCGAGTAGAAAGACCCAAGCTAGCTGTCATTTATCTCAACCTGGTGGAAGATGATGAAGATGACGAAGATGATGAAGATGATGAAGATGATGAAGATGATGAGGACCCACTTCATGAAGCCATCGTAGCTCAAAGAACAAGGCTGAGTGAGGAGGAGGTGTCCAACCTGTGGGACATAATTCCTCCACGTGCTGACTTTGTCGGGGTGCCATTCGTGACCCGCTTGACAAATACCATGGTTGATCGACATGATATGGTATGTTATACTTACAAATGCAAATTAATAGTGTGAATTACTTAGTGTACAGTCCAATGATATGGTATATGTTGTGTGGAATCTAGTCGATGATATATATGTTTTAGTGTAGAGTTTGATCACATGCTTATTAATTGATATGTTTTTCTTATTCAGAAATTGGCAAAGAGCATATCTGTGAGTTATGGTATCGAGCCTGATGAAGAAGGCTCAGCTGGACTACGCCTTACTGCAAGGGGCTCCGTCACAACCTGTACTTACCGCGTGGACACGGACGGTCGCACACACTTAAGCTCGGTTGGGTGGAAGAAATTCCTCGATGGCAAGAATCTTCGTGTTGGACAGGCTATCCTAATTACTATCAGGAACACCAACCGCCCAGGCTTGAGGATGATGATTGTCTTCGATATCATCTAGAACTACATGTGTGTGTGGCTATATCATCTAGAACTACATATGTGTGTGTGGCTATATCATCTAGAACTACATATGATGATCATCGTCGATATCATCTAAAACTACATATGATGATGGCCGTTGATATGACCATGCATGTACTGCTTGAGGATGCATGTTGGCTGTGCATGAAATTGTTATCTTAGTACTCCCTTCGTTCCAAATTACTCGTCGTGGTTTGAACTAAAACCACGACGAGTAATTTGGAACGAAGGGAGTACTACCGTACCTAGTAATGGTTTATGAATTTGATGAAAGATAGTACCTAGTTTCTAGCATCTGAAGGGAGAGTTGAAATGGAAAATGATGAAAGAGATAGCAGTAGCGTTGGATGAGGAAATCGCTACAGCTAGTTAATAGTAGCGCGTTCCTAAAAAGCGCTGCTGATATCGTTCAACAGTAGTAGCGCTGGTTGGGGCCGCGCTACTACTATGAGTTAGCTGTAGCGCCTTATTAGTAGCGCGGCCACCCGCGCTGCTGCTAGCCTGAAAACCCGCGCTGCTGCTAGCCTTTTCCCTAGTAGTGCTCGAGCCACATCACCAACAACGCAGGTAACTTGAGCTCGTCTTGTTTTTCTTCAGAGCACCCATCTATACTAGTAGGCGATGGTTCATACATGCCCGTTCTGGCCACCGGCACCGCCTCCCTCCCACCACGCCTATTCAATCTCAACCATGTTCTCTTCTCCCCCTCTGTTATTAAGAATCTGCTCTATGTTCGACAATTTACCACTGACAATTCTGTTTCTGTCGAGTTTGACCCCCATGGCTTTCTTGTGAAGGATCTGGCGACCAGGACCCCTCTCATGAGGTCAAATAGCTCCACCGGGCTTTACCTGTTCTTCGGCGAGTCCCCTAACGCTCTCACCATCGACGTGCATGACCTGTGGCATCGGCGCTTGGGGCATCCTAGCCGCGCCTCCTTATCTAGTTTAGCTAAAGATTTTCTTTCATGTACTCCTAGTGTTTCTTCACCAGCCACTTGTGAGGCTTGCCAGCTAGGGCGGCAGCCACGGCTCCCCTTCCCTAGCTCCAGTACCTTTACTACTTCTCCTTTTCAGCTTATCCATAGTGATTTGTGGACATCGCTGGTTCCTAGTTGCTCCGGCTACGCATATTATCTAATCATAGTTGATGATTTTAGCCATTACTAATGGAGATTCCCCCTCCGTCACAAATCCGATGCTGCTGATGTACTCATACGCTTTTACGCCTACGTGCTCACTCAGTTTCATCTCTGCGTTCAGTGCATTCAGTGCGACAACGGGGGTGAATTCCTCAACATTCGTCTCCGCTCCTTCCTCTCTGAGAACGGCATTTCTCTCCGTCTCTCCTGCCCACACACCTCTCCTCAAAACGGCAAAGCTGAAAGGGCCATTCGCACTACCAACGACATTATGCGCACCCTCCTTCTCCAACCTCACATGCCGCCGGAATTTTGGGTGGAAAGCCTCAACACTGCCACACATCTCCTCAACCTTCGCCCATCACGGGCCATTGGCAACAACACCCCTCATTTTATGTTGCATGGCGTACCACCCACGTACGATCACCTGCACACCTTTGGGTGCCTCTGTTACCCTAACCTATACACCACCACACCTCACAAATTAGCCCCGCGTTCTCGTCTTTGCGTCCTCCTCGGTCTCCCTCTAGAGCATAAAGGCTATCGTTGCCTCGATCTCGCAACGCGACAGGTTATCACCTCACGGCACGTCATTTTTGACGAGGGAGTTTTTCCATACACAGATGCCACACCGACCTCCCACACCATAAAAAATCCCATGATCAGATCCTCCCACCCGATCCTCCTCGATTCCCCCGTAGTCCATCCGACCGCTTCCACCGGCGCACCTACCTCGCATGCCTCAGCCAATCCTGCAGCTCCCGCATCCCCTCCCGGATTGCCACCTGCCCGACCTGCACGCCCATCCCCTCCGGGATCCGCGCGCGCTACCCCACACCCCACTTGCGGCTCGCCACCCGCCAATCCCGCGCCATCCCCTCACCCGCTATCGGCCACTTGCGACAGCGACCCCCCAGCCAGTTCATGCTCGCCACTTGGCCGCCCCCTGCCCCCTCGCGCCGTTCCAATTACACCGCGCCGCAATGCTCACACCATGCAGACCCAGGGTAAGTCCGGTTTTCTGCAACCCAAAGCTCTCTTCTCTCCTCATTCTCTCGTCGCCGAGGCCACCGAACACGCCATCTCGCCCATCCCTTCTTCCTACAAACAAGCCCTCAAGGATCCGAACTGGTACGCCGCCATGTGTGATGAGTTTCGTGCTCTGTTGCAAAACAAAACATGGTCTCTTGTTGCTCGTCCTGCAGGTGCCCATACGATGACAGGGAAGTGGGTTTTTTCGCCACAAGCTACACCCTGACGACACACTCGCCCACTACAAAGCGCGCTGGGTGCTCCGCGGCTTCACTCAGCACCCCGGCATAGACTTTGGTGAAACCTTCAGTCCGGTGGTGAAGCCGGCGACGATACGGGTCGTCCTCATCCTCGTCGTGTCGTCTGACTGGCCCATTCACCAACTGGACATGAAGAACGCCTTCCTCCACGGCGAGCTCGACTCCGTCGTCTACAGCCAGCAACCCTCGGGGTTCGTCGACGCCGCTCGGCCCACGCACGTCTGCCAGCTCCGTAAATCTCTCTACGGGCTGCGCCAGGCACCGCGGGCATGGTTTCAGCGCTTCCATGACTTCATCCTGTCGCTCGGCTTCCACGCGTCCAAATGCGACTCCTCGCTTTTCATACTCCACAGCGCCGCCGGCACCGCGTATCTCTTGCTGTACGTTGATGATATCCTGCTCGCCGCCAGCTCCACCCACCTGTTGCGCACTACCATAGCCGCCCTACATGCCGAGTTCGCCATGACCGATCTCGGCGAGGTGCATCACTTCCTCGGCATCACCACGCAATGCACCAGCTCCGGGCTTTTTCTCTCGCAGCAGCCGTACGCCCTCGAGATCCTTGACCGCGCCGCCATGCTCAACTGCAAGACAGTCGCAACACCAGCCGACACCAAGAGCAAACTCTCCTCGCTCGCCGGCGCTCCCGTCTCCGACCCAGCGCTGTACAGGAGTCTGGCTGGCGCCTTGCAATACCTGACATTGACGCGGCCGGACCTCGCCTATGCCGTGCAGCAACTTTGCTTGTTCATGCATGATCCCCGTGAGGCTCACTTCACTCTACTCAAGCGCGTGTTGCGGTACGTGCGCGGCTCCGCTCACCTCGGGCTTCGCCTCCGGCGAGGCAGCAGCACCACCAACCTCGTGGCGTACTCCGACGCCGACTGGGCTGGATGCCCAGACACGCGGCGTTCTACGTCCGGCTTCTGCGTCTTCCTCGGCGACAATCTCGTCTCTTGGTCCTCCAAGAGACAGCACACGGTGTCGCGCTCAAGCGCGGAGGTGGAGTACCGCGCGGTGGCGCACGCCGTGGCCAACACTTGCTGGCTCTGTCAACTACTTCATGAGCTGCACCGGCCGCCGGCGAGCGCGACGATCGTCTACTGCGACAACGTCAGTGCCATGTACCTCTCCTCCAACCCTGTACAGCACGAGCGCACCAAGCACGTGGAGATCGACCTCCACTTCGTCCGCGAGGGTGTGTCCTTTGGCGACGTGCGTGTCCTCCACGTGCCCTCGACGTCCCAGTTCACCGACATCTTCACCAAGGGGATGCCGACTTCCGTCTTCACAGAGTTCCGGTCCAGCCTCAACATCGTCGAAGACCCTGCTGTGGCTGCGGGGGGCTGTTGGAAGACCTCATCCTCTCGCGCACTGGACTCGGGCACGTCCGCACGCTCCGCGCCCACGCGGTGATCGTGGCCACGTAGAGCCAGGCCACGACCCCCTCTCTCTCTTGTACTCTCCTCATATATAAAGGGCCAGACCCTATGATCAATACAATGCGGTGAATCTCACCTTTCTACTATTAGTCCAGGGCGTTTCTGTGGGGATGAGTTGGGTAAGAAATCACAAACTCGACAGAACTTGAAGGATTCTCATTCATTTTAGCAAGTGCTCACTGTCAATTCACACTGATAAGACCTGACAACTGCTGCTCTGAAAATGTAAGCATATTCAGTTGCCTCCTATTCATTTTTGGTCCTAAACAACAAAAGGAAACGAGAATAAGATTGAACTCAAGTTTGACAAACTTTAGGTTCTGATTTCTTGTAAGTGTTTTGCCTTTCCTTTTTAATAAAAGTTGGGGCTGGGGGGCAACCCCTATCGTTTACAAAAAAGATTTCTTGCAAGCTATGGATCATCTTCCATTGCCATCCACATACGATCTATAAATAAACAAGTTAGATGTAGAATAAACTTATTGGTGCAGACGAAGAAACGTGTCCAGCAGCGTACCTCTGACTGGGTTCTCGAGCGAGGTTGGATCTGGCAGCAGCATGCCCAAGGACTCCAGATGTTGTGTAGGAAGAATCAGGTACTGGCTCCCGTGGTGTGGTGCTGCAACCGGCCTGAGGTGGAGCTCGTCGCCGTCACGAGAGAAGACAGGAAAAGGAGAGTGCGAGCTGCGAGCCAATGGGAAGGGCAAGCTGTGGCGGCGCAACCTGTGTAGTGTGCGAGAGAGGAGAGACCAAGGGTGGTAATCGAAGGAGAGAGGCGAGAGGTCGAGGTCGTGCATATTAAGCCCAGGAGCAGCCCACGCGGGAGAGGACGACCGCCAATTTATTTGTTTAGGGAGCATCTGCCCTCTCTCGCACAGTGACCTCGCGCATTTAGTACCGCGGGTGCAACCAGCACGCCAACACATCTTATTTGTTCAAAATGAACTTTCCTACTTTTACTTTCCTTTATCTTTTTCCATTTTACCATTTTCTGTTTTTCTTTTTTCCTTTTTCGTTTTCTATTTTCCTTTTTCTGTTTTTTCCTTTTTCTTCTTCCGAGTTCGATGAACTTTTTTTTTCAAATCGATGAACTTTTTCAGATTTGTGAACTTTTTATGAAATTCGATGAACTTTTATTGAATCAGATGAACTGTTTTCAAAATTGATGAACTTTTCTTCAAAATTCGATGAACTTTTTTCAAATCTGAAGAACTTTTTTAAAAATTTGATGAACTTTTTTTCAAATTGGATGAACTATTTTCAAAAATCGTTGAACTTTTTTTCAAATCTGATGAACTCTTTTCAAAATCAATGAACTTTTTCTAAATTCGATGAACTTTTCTCAAATCCGATGAACTTTTTTTCAAATTTGTGAACCCTTTTTCAAATGCGATGAACTTTTTTCCAAAAACGGGATGAACTCTTTTCAAAATGGATGAACTTTTTCCAAATTCGATGAACTTCTTTCAAAATATATAAACTTTTTTCAAATTTGATTATCTTATTTTTTAAATTTAATGAACTTTTGTTCAAGCTATAAAGTAAAACGTACAAATTTTAAGAAATTCAAAAATCCAAGATATAAAGTAAACTGCAGTGTCCTGTGCAATAAATAGCGCGGCTCTTATGGTTCTTATAGAGTTCACGCTTGCTTTTTCAAACTCGTGAACTTTTTTTCATAATCGATTAACTTTTTCCATGTTTCCAAATTTGAACCAAATTTGATGAACTTTTTTGCTATTCGATGAAGTTTATTGATATCTGAACTTTTTCTCAAAATCATAAATTGAAAACGGTTCACCGAATTTTCAATTTGGATGAACTTTTTTTCAATTCGATGAACTTTTTTTTTCAAATTCGATGAACTTTTTTCAGTTTGGATGAACTTTTTTTCAAATTTGATGAACTTTTTTCAGATTCGATGAACTTTCTTCAAATCTTTGAACACATTTCGAAATTTCATGATTTGTTTTTCAATTTGTACGAATCTTTTTTTTGAATTGTTTCGAAAATTCCTGGTTTTAAAAAGTTTCTTGAATTTCTTTTCAAAGCTTACGTTTTTTTTCATATACAAGGCATATAATAGTATATCTTAATGCTGTACTAGAAGAAGGTCAAATAGGGCTCTTTCCCGTTATTGTTCGTCAATGGGAGCTTGGTCTGGTGGTTATTTGCGACTTTTTATCCTCTCTAGCGAGAGGAGTTCGACTCCCGCTACTCCCAGTTTTTTAATGTAACATTCTTTTTTATAGCGTCGAACGAACTAGTGGGCCGATTGCAGATACAGCCCAGCTACAAGCGCTGCGGGCGCCAGTTCTCCTAACCAGCGCTGAAAGCGCGGATTAGGAGCTCCCCATCTGCCCAGCCCATGTAGCGCTCTCAGCGGGATTGAAGTTGCATCCAACGGTCAGAAATGTCGAGAATCGTAGATCCGATGGTCAAAATGCTGATGGCATAAGAGGGCTCGATTAGTGCTCAGTCTTAATGTATCTAAATTAATTACATTACTAGCAAGGAACCAAAAACGAGAGCAGTACTCGACAGACCTCAGCTTGGCAAACACAGGCAGATAGCTAGTTAATACTACTCAGCTAGCTGGTTTTATCTTGATACAACGACCGGACAGCAGAGCTTTTGCTTTGATATCTGGATCATCTATCTGCCTAGGTGGATGTCAGTAATACTTTTTTTTATCTGCATGAGGATGCCAGTAATACAAACAGAAAGGAAATTGTATGTTTTATCCTTGCCTTCTAAAAAGTTTATCCAAACCACATCTTAAGTTTTTAATATACGCTGAACCCTTTTTTATATACACTGATCTTTTTTTAATGTATGGTGAAACAAATTAACTCATGAACCTTTTTTATACAAACTGACCTTTTCTTTAATGTGTGAAGTATGATGACTATTTTATTAGTATACATTTAATATTTTTCTAATACACACGAATTTTTTTTGAAAAAACAAACCAACCTAATACGCACAAGCAATTTTATTAAATTCTTGAGCTTATTCCAAAATTTGCGTTTTTTGAAATCATGAACATTTTTTTAATTCACAAATATTTTCAAATGCGAACACTTCTTAAAAATCAAAAACAGTGTTATGAAAGTCTTGAAAAATGTAGCAAACATACCGTGCGCTCGCATATGTGTGTAATTACACGTTGGGCCAGCTCCTATTTCTCGCCTGGGTCGGAGAATAGCCTAGTAATGTATACCTCCCGTCGCAGCGTGCTGGTTACATTCAGCCGGCCGATTCCTGGCTTTTCCACCGCACTGATCGGTTTTCCCATATCCTCTTCTTTTCTCTTACGGTTTTCCTTTCTTTTTAATTTTTGTTTTTAAATCTTTCCTTTTGCTATGTTTTTCCTTATTATACATATACAATTTTTGTTTCCTTTTTTATTTTCTCTGAAAATGAAGAATATTTTTTGAAATTCCCAAGAATTTTTTGAGTGCGGAAAAAATTTAAAAGTCACGACCACTAGTTTAACTCGTTCTTATTTTCTGATACAATTCTATTTAAGTTAGTGAACTTTTTTAAAATTTGTGAACTGTTTTTAAAATTTGAGAACTTTTTATCAAATCGACAAAAACTTTCGAAATTTGGGAACAAAATTTGAAATTAACAGATATTTTTAATTCATGGATATCATTTGAATTGCCAAACATTTGTAAATTGATGAATATTTTTTCAAATTTGGGACTTTATTTGACATTCACATGAATTTCAGAGAACAGAACAATTTTCAAATTCAATAAACAACTTTTGAAATTAGATTTTTTTAATTCAAACATTATTTGGAAATTCATAAACAAGTTTTGTATTCGCCAAAAAGTTATCAATCCGCAACATTTTTGTAATTCATGAACAGTTTCTGAAATTTCAAATAACTTTTCAAATTCATGAACATCTTTTCTAATAAAGAAATTTTTTAAAATCTTGAAACCTTTTTAATTGAGATTTGTGAACAACTTCTGAAGTAAAAAAAGCAAGAAGAAAAACAAAAAAAAGGAGCGCCTAGCCCGCACACGGATTGCCCAAAATGGTGTGTGAAAAGATGGGGTGCGCGGTAGCTCACTTTTCTAGCGCACGTCATGAAATAGGAAGACTCTTGAAGGGATATGGCCCGGTTAGCACGGGGCGGACGCACGTTGACCTCTACAGAGACAGCTGCCCCCCACTAAGCACACTTTATTTTGTTTCTTTTCGAATGCCCATATATTGTAAATCTGTAAGAGCAGCCAGCCACTAAGAAACATCCCAGCAAAAGGAAATGAGAGCTCCTATTCGACGCTTATAGCACCCGCTAAGGAAGCTGGCGCTCAAGGGCAAGCTGGATGGGCCATAATCCATGAAGCCACATGACCTTTGATTTATTTTTTTTACCGTGAACCATTCTTAATTCACCTTTGACTTTGACTGTTGCCATTTGAATATTGACCATTGGAAAAGTTTTTCAATTTGAAAAATTTAGCGGAAGTCTAAAAAGCACTATTTTTTTAAATCACAAATTTGAATTATTTTTTTCCTAATTTCAAAATAGTTCAGAAATTTTAGAAACTTTTGTGAATTTGGTAAAAGTTCGTTAATTTGAAAAGTTCAGGAATTTGAGAAAAAAATTACCAATATAAAAATAATCATAAATTTTGAGAAAATTTGAGAAAGAAAAGTAAATGTTCGCTCATTTCATGAATTTAAGAAAATTTCACACGCACGACAAAAAAAGTAAAAGAAAAGTAAAAAAAGGAGAAAGGAAAAGGAAGTAAAAGTGAAAAAAATGAAAAAACCTAACCTAAATAAACCACATAAAACCATCCCAGAAAAGACGAGAGGAACTGGTGCGGAAAAAAATATGGGTTGGCCCACTACGGAAGGGGTCATGAAAGCTCTCTATAGGCATTTGGTATTATTTGCGCCTTAACCAGTGCTAGAGGAACCGAATAGGATTCCGGCAAGGAAATAGTGTAGCCTAAACGTGTGTTTGGTGGGAGGTAATTGGAGATAGGGAATTGGAATTGAAATGGTAAGAGGCTTCAAAGCTATTCTTTGGTCAGGGGGATTGCGAATTCCTGAGGGAATAGGCATGGGACTTAAGACTCTAACTTCCATAGTTTTATCAACAAGGGAGAGGGTGGGAGTTGGAAGGGAATTGTTTTAGTGAGTCAATTTTAACTCTTCATTATAAATTACGTTAACTTCTCTTTTCTAATCTCTCATCAATTCCTATAAACTAAACAAAGGAATATAGTTTCTCTTCAAATTCTCACACAAAATTCCAATCATGCGCCAAAGAGAGGATTGGGAATAAAATGACTCATCTTATGTATAATCTTAATACAACACTCTACTCTAATCTACCATTCCCCTTCCCAAATATTGCCAAAGTAGCAATAAGATTAACGAGGCCTCAAGGATGGTTGTTGCAAAGGGGGCTTTCTAGTTGGTCGGCCCATTGCATGACCGCAGAAGGAAGATCCGGGAGTGGGATGTGTATTATAGCTAACCGGGAAAGTGCTATTCTGTGCTTGAGCACATATGCCCTCGGTATCTTTGCCCTTCTTTCCCCTCAAGATTAGCAAAGCACAGAGGATAGGCCCAGGTGAGGGTGTCCTGGACTAAGGAGTCCTCGGGCTACCGGCCTATCTCTCATGGGTCGGGCCGGTGGGCTACTCATGATTCATCAAAGGAAGGTCGGACTACAGGCGACCCCGTGCTCTAGAAGGAAACCTACGAAGACTTGGCGTATCCTCCAAGCTTGGTTGATGTAAACGGCATAGTTATCCCCTCATGATAACCAACCATGTGTGACCCTAGGGACCCCTGGTGTCTATATAAACCAGAGGGATAGTTTGTAAAGAGGGAGAACCATCATTGTCATACCTACCTAGGGTTTAGTTCATCTGATCTCGTGGTAGATCAACTCTGTAATCATCATACCTACACATCAGTACAATCAAGAAGGACGTAGGGTTTTACCTCTTTGATAGGGCCCGAACCTGGGTAAACGTTGTCTCTACGTTCCTTGTTACACATCGATCCAAGATCCACAGCTCGGGACCCCCTACCCGAGATCTGCCGGTTTTGACACCGACATTGGTGCTTTCATTAAGAGTTTCACTGGAGGATCATCAAGGATCAATGGCCCGCCTAGTCATCAGTAGTAGCATCTACAGCAGGGACGTCTTCATCCCCGGCCAGCTCTTCGCGTTTGGTAGTGCTACACGCTGACCCGATCGGCCATCTTGACCGGATCGATGGCTTCACCCCGGTCAGGAGATCAGGTTTGGAAACCTAGAGTTCTTTACCGACTCCTGGGGAGATCTTGTCCTCGCAGGGTTCTCGGCTCCACCCGAAGGACCCACAAACCCTGAGGCTTCGGCTTCAGTTTTGGCTTGTCCCGCTGCCGGGTTGGCCATTACTCCGGATCCGGCCTTGTGCTCGGACCCACCCTCTATGCTCGACCGCCCAGGGTCCGCCTCGGCCGAGCACGACCCCAGGGCGATTTTCGAATGCTCCCTGCATAGCAATGCTGCAAATTAACCCCGAGCATTGCCAGAATATGGATCTGATAGATCTCTCACCATTAAACGGGATTCTAGATCGGATCCAAACCATGGGGATCACCGATGACCAGTCCTTGGTTTACGATCAGATCGGACTTAAAGCCGCCGACCAAGATACGTTTGTCTATCACTCACTCCGTCGCCACTGTCAAAGACTTGGCCGAGGGCTCGCCCCCACTATCTCCGGAGCCAAGAGCGGATGGGGTACAAATATTCGATTATCGAGCTCCGTCCCCTAGCTCAGAATCTGACCTCCACTCCGGAGAGAGTCCAAAACCAAAGCCCGATTCAGCACACGACCTCGAGTTTACGCAACCGTGCCCAGCTGAAATTTCGGACCCAGAGCCCGGCACGTCAGATTCCTTGTCGGTCCAGGGCTCAGCCACTAATACTTCGGACTCACATCCTGCTGGGATTAAATTTTTTGTCCCCCCCCCCCCCACCACGTCAAGTATACTCCCCAAGTAACTCGGGGCGGCCTGACATATGGGATCTAATGTACGTGAAACAACAGCCAGGATAAACAGTCCGGCAATTCTGGACTAGATTCCTCCTTGTCAAAAACAAGATAGCGGACTGTGGTAGCTAGGAAATTCTAGAAACTTTTCGGCATAACTTCCTGGATGAAGGCATCCTAAATGCCCTCGCCCGCCGTCACATTCAAAACTTCCTTGATTTATCATATTTGGTGTGCAAATACTACGCCATGGAGGATGTTTGGCAGGCTCGGCAAGAGCAATTGGAGTCAATCCATGACGACGAATCCAGATGAGCTCGGGCGAAGCGCGCATACTCCCGCCGGTCAGCTAAATATGAGTCGTCCGAGAAAAAGAAGAAACCACTGTCAGGATCCAGAACGGCCCTTGGCAAACTACTGGACAAACCATGCCCTATACACTTCGTCCTGCTCAATACAAACTCAACCCATAGCCTTCAAGCTTGCTGGGTGGTCAGGCAAGTTGCCAAGAGTAGAGAAGCCATCCTCAGAGGCTCACACTTAAGCAGACATCCAACAACGCCCTTGGATGATGCCGCCGATATCCTAACGTTCTACGAAACGTATGCCTCAAAAATCAGAGGAAAAGAGCCCTTTGATAGCTCGGTCAAGTTCACCATGTGGCAGCGACGAATTCATGGATAGACACACCCATCACCTTCGGCAAAGAAGATCAGCCAAAACCCAGCCCTATCCGAGCACCTGCCTCACTTGTCCTCGACCCCATATTAGACGAATTCCGGCTCCATAAGGTGCTAATGGACAGCAGCAGCGGGTTAAACCTCATTTACAAGGGCACCTTGGACAAAATGCAGTTCGATAGATCTCGCATCGAGCAAAATCACACCACCTTTCAAGGAATCATCCCGGAAAAAGAGGCACACTGCACTAGCCGTGTCACTCTCGATGTAGTATTCGGAACTCCCGAGAACTACCGATCCGAGGAATTACTCCTCCACATTGTGCCCTTCCGCAGTGGTTACCACACCTTATTGGGGCATGATGCCTTCACATGATTCCAACCTATTCCATATTATGGGTATATGAAACTCAAGATGCCAGGGCCTAATGGCATCATCACAATGACAAGTGATCTGGACAGAGCCCTTCGGGCAGAGAACAAAAGAGCATCACTCGCCCTCGAAGCGCTATCCGAGGCCCTAACTGTCGAGGAATTAACTGTGCTCCGTTCAGTGGTAGATAAGGACAACATAATCCTCGACAAAAGGCCCAAATCCACATGTTTTAAGCCAGCAGACAAAATCGTCAATTTCAAGTGCACCCAGTGGACCCTAGCAAGACAGCATCAATTGGAGCTCAGCTAGATCCCGCGATTGATGAGGCATTGCGCGGATTTTTGTGCGAAAACTGGGACATATCCGCTTGGCACCCTTCGGATATGCCCGGGATCCCACGAAATCTAACCGAGCACAGCCTGAATATAATCAAAGGCTTCAAGCCAGTCAAACAGGCACTTCGTCGATTTTCTGAACCCAAGCATCAGGCCATGGGTGAAGAACTAGCAAAATTGCTCGAAGCCGGATTCATTCGAGACATCAAACATCCTAAGTGGCTGGCTAATTTGGTCATGGTGCCTAAGAAGGACAAATAATGGCGGTTGTGCGTCAATTCTAAGGACCTAAATAAAGCCTTCCCTAATGATCCTTTCCCCTTGCCCCGCATTGACCCGATCATAGACGCCACCGCTGGACACGATTCACTGTGTTTTCTTGATGCCTACTCCGGATACCATCAAATCAAAAATGAAGGAGTCCGACCAAGCGCCCACAGCCTTCATAACCTCTATGGGCAGTTATGATTCAACACAATGCCCATTGGATTAAAAACGCAGGTGCTACCTACCAGTGCATGATACAGACATGTCTGGAAAAGAAAATTGGCAAAATAGTCGAGGCATATGTGGACGACGTGATCATTAAAACCAAGAACGTTAGTCATCTGGTGGACAACCTCCGCCAAACCTTCGACAGTATGCAAACTTATGATATACGGCTCAATCCGGACAATTGTGTCTTCAGAGTACCCGTGGGCAAGCTGCTCGGATTTATTTTATCCCATAGAGGAAGAGAGGCTAATTAATTCGGCCAAAATCTGAGCCATGTCCCAGCTAGCAGTTCCTATCGAGCTAAAACACGTCCAAAACTTAGTCGGATGCATCGCGGCCTTGAGCCGCTTTACTTCACGACTCGGTGAAAAGGTTTTACCACTCTACAGGCTTCTTAAACGGACTAAAAACTTAGAATGGACTAGCGAGGCAACGACTGCATTGGAGGAAATTAAAATATTATTGGCCAGCAATTCCATCTTGGCGGCACCCAGCTTTGACGAGCCAATGTTGTTATATATTTCGGCCACAAACCAGGTGATCAGTGCGGTCCTCGTCGTTGAACGAGAGGCGGAAGGCCATAAGCTCAAGGTTCAAACGTCAGTCTACTATGTATCCGAGGTTCTCACCCCGTGTACAACAAGGTATCCGCATTACCAAAAGATCGCCTACACAGTTTTCATGGCATCCCGAAAACTACGACACTATTTTCAATAGTGTTCAGTCATGGTGGCATCTAAAGTACCCCTAAATGATATAATTAACAACAGCATGCCACTGGTCATGTAGCCAAATGGGTCATTGCGCTCCTTCCCATCGAAATCATATACCGGCTGCACCGAGCTATTAAATCTCAGGTGTTGGCGGATTTTGTGGCAGAATGGACGGAAGCCGAGCTCCTTTGGACCATGTACTTCGACAGCTCCAAAATGCTCGCGGACTGGGGGTTGGAGTGGTTCTCACATCTCCCGTCGGCGATAATATCCAGTACGTAATGCAGATTATGTACAACGACTCCAACAACGCAGCCGAATACGAGGCTCTGTTGCATGGATTTTGGATGGCAGTTTCAATGGGTGTACAACGTCTCGAGGAGATTTAGACTGGATATGAGGGGTGCCGGTCAGCCCAGACGTATTGGGGAGTGTTGGTCAGCCCAGACATATTGGGCCAGTTTGAGAAGACCGACTAGGTCATGTTACTGTGACCGGTCAGTGAACCTTCACGGTTATCAACGCACACGGCTCTGTTGGTAGTATTGCTTCGTCCTCATAGTTGGACTCTCTCTCCCTCCCTCCCCCTCTCTCTCTCTCTTCTCTTTCTCTCTCTCTCTCTCTCTCTCGGTTGTTTCGTCCCCTCTCAGTTGCTGACCTCACCATGTTGGTTGATAGCTGCCCTATACGTATCCAAAACGTTTATGCCCCTCCCGCCCGGCAATCACTCAGACAAAATAGTTTTTGCTTCTTAACCTTGCGATCATGATGTTCACTGAATTTGTTTTTGGTAACTTAATCGATGATGTGCTAGTTGCAAAATCTGGGCTTGTTATAGCAGCCCTTCGACCGCAAAGGGAGGTTGAATCCTTGATCACCGGAGGGGCAGCGTCCCCTTTCCCCTCTAGAGAATCACTCTGGTACATGAATTTTGTATCAGAAATTTAGAGGATAAACACTTTACTTACATAAATTATTGGGAAAGCTGTTAATTAGAAGAGAAAAGTACAACTTTGTGAAGAAAATATAATTTCTGAAGGCCAGAAAAAATGTGGCTGATGCAAATATGAAAAGAGGCATTGGGCCAAGAGAGGAAATGGGGGTTCCACATGACCTATCCAGCATTTATTTTCTTCTCTGGGGCATCAATTTGCTACATAGATCACTACCGACAACATCATCTGGATGGATGAATTCCCGACCGTTGTTTCTGCTAGCTCCTGGGTTTCAACTAGTTTGCTCCGCAGAGATAGAAGACCAGAGCCATA